>CM060929.1:821457799-823957799 GCA_030765085.1 Allium cepa
AACTAATTTATTTGATTTGATTTTTAATATATTTTCAGAAATGAAAATACTCTAATATTCTACTAAATTCAATTATGTTATATAACAGTTTTACGTTTATTTAAAGTATATTCACACATATTTTTTGTATAAAATTATTTATGTATTAATTATAATTCAATTGAATGATAATTTTTCATTTAATTACCATTTATATATTTTTAAAAATATTAAGTATGAGTTTTATATGCTATTTTAGAGCCATCCGCTATATCATGTTATATCCTCGCTGTATCCCCGCTATGACTTTTTGCACCTCCACCACTTCGAATCTGCCGAGCGCTTTAACTGCATAGAGTGAGATATAAAAGGGTGAATGAACTTAAGTTAGTAAATAAGTTTTGAACTTGTATATGGAGAATTGAAATTGGATTGAATTGGATTTAACTTCGAGTAAATGGAATTGAGTTAGATTTGGATTGAATTTAAAATTAAAATGCAGCTGTATTATAAATAGCATTGAATGGAATTAAGTTCTCATTTAAGATAGTAAGGGAATGGTACGAATTAACTTGAATTAGAATTGAAAAGAATGGAATTGAAAGAAATTTAACTAAGTTGAAAGTGAAAGTGTATGTGCAGTACTTAGGATCGTGTAATATAATATATAAATGCGGAAACTGATAATAGCAGTAAAATAAGAATTAAAGTAAGCACACCAGGAATTTTTATACTGGTTCGAACTTCCCGTTCTACGTCCAGTCCCAGAATATCCTCTGGATTTAGACTAAACCCCTCATTTAACCCGGAGGAATAGGTATACCACACCTGAGCAGCCGAACAGGGATTTTTCCGCCTCAACAGCCAAAGAGGACTTCAACTTAATACAAATAATTTGTCGACAAGTGTGTTCTGAATAACACGGATTTGTCTTTTGATAGTACAATTTTCCTATAATCAAATCCTCAAGAATATGTAATGTGTGTGAAGATTTAGAAGGAGGATAATCTCGTAGAATCGAAGTATATAAATTAATTCAGAGATTCTAACGATATTGAATGAGAATGAATGCTTTTATTTGTAGAAATAAATAGAGAATAGATTTCAGAATTATAAACAAGAATTGGTGATTGTAGGAATGAATTAAACATGTTTATATAGTTGTGGAATAGTTACAATCATTCATGAAGAGTTTCAATCAAAGGTTGTGACCATATCTCTTGGATTGAAGGTGATTCCTCTTCACGAACGATCGCAACTCTTCAGAAAAATAGCCGTTATTTCCAGGTTGGTTGACTGAAAATTCTGGCCAGTCGGCTGAGTTTAAAATCGTGCACAAAACAGAGCATATCTGTGCACTAATAACAGGTCCGGTCAGTCGAGTTTACAGGGTCGGTCGACCGTCCTGATGTTATGTGCACAGATCATATTTTTTCAAGTATAAAACAACATATAACTATTTGTATGTGTGTGTGACTACTTGAGGAATGATTTTAACAATATTCTAAGACTCAATATAATAAAATATTAATACTAATCTCTGGAGTCCTTTGTAATGCACAATATACTTTTATTCTCTTTTTGTCGCCTTTGTATAGTATTCTCTTTGTAGTTCGTCTCATGATCTCTGAAGCTTGTGTCATGAATCAAAACCTATGAATTAACATTCTCCCCCCTTTTGATTGATGACAATACTTATGTGACGAAGTAGTATATATTGTAATTCTCCCCCTGAATCTATGACGACTTTTCTGCAAAAACTTGTTGGCTTTTATATATTTCTCCCCCTTTGTCATCGACAAAAAGGAATACCTATGATGCATAAAATGTAAAAAAAAATACGAAATCATGTATCAAATTTAGGAACATAGACTTAAAAAAAAATGTTAATGATACATTACTTAATACAGCATACAATAGAAATATTGTTCACAATAAAAACAAAATAGAAATAATCCAACAAGATCACTCCTCACCGTCGTCGGTATCCCAAAATTCTGGACGAATATTTTCATTAGGAGGAGCTTGTTCGTTACCACGACGCTGAGTATGAGAAGTATGAGTTCCTGATGTTCCTGAACTTGTATTTTTCGAAGTTGACCAAGAAAATTTTGGTGCTGGTCATTTTCCGGGAGCAAGATGAGAGGCACCGGCTTCAGAAGTGCATGATAACGCATCCCAAAGATTAACAAAGAAGCCTTTGATTTTCTTGAATCTTCCGTCTATTTTCCATGACGGGCATCTAAAACTAATTGATTTCGAGCCAGAAGATCAATAGAAGCTTCTGTACCAAGTCCGGGTGTTGGTCTTTGAATTGTGGACCGGCGAATTAAGCATTCCGTAGAATGAGTGGTTGGATGTGGTGTGGAATGGCTACGACGTAGTTAATCTCTAGAAGTAGCACGCCATTGATCAAATTTTATAAATCTTGGTGGGGAATCCGGCAACTTCATTAATTTAATGGTCCTTGAATCAAAATGATGAACTTTGGTAGTTTCGGATTCTGCAGCATGTGAGACTGAGTTGTTGATTAATCTCATTATATATTCTTCATAATAAATATGAAGCATCTTGCCTTGATTAAATGAGAGAAACTCATCCATAAGTAATTGTGCCCAAGTGACTCCTATATTCCCACATATAGCATATAAAGCTTTAAAATTTTCAGGATACACTAAGTGGTAGGATCCGCCTCTTGGAACAATGGATTTCATCATGAAACGATGAAAAAGTCTAGCTTTTGGTCGAAGAGATGATGTTTGTTTGAAATCTACAGCATCATCTTCAAAAAAGAGATGGCTTATTTGGTCGCGTCTCAGTACATTGCAATCCACATCATGTAACGATATTCCACCCGGTCGAGCACTCAAAATATGATTTATTCTATCTAGTGAAAGGAAATTTTCTGTACCACATACCAACGTCCAAACACAATTTTCAGTGTTTTTAGGAGGATTAACAAGGTTTAGGTTAGCAAGAAATAATTTGACCATAATGTGGTTAATTTTCAAATTGTTCTTTATATGGTCAAGAAAAGTATCGAGCCCACTTTCAATCGCGGCATTTTCAATACTGTAAGAAGAGAAATCGGTATAACTTACGAAGGACTCCTCGAAGATCTTGGCATCTTGAAGTTTTATCCATCTTTCGAGTGCTTTATCACTCACAAGCCATGAGGCTATTTGAGAATCCACTGGAGTTGATGAAGAATCACCGGTAGATTTAGTTTTCTTTCTAGGAGGCATTTAAATTTGATAAAATTTCAATGGAATCTGAGGTAAAGATCTGAAATTGGGAAATTGAAAATGAAGAGGTATGTAAAAAAATGAATGGGTGGGTTAAAAGTTTGTAACC
The DNA here is from genome assembly GCA_030765085.1 of Allium cepa. Classification (NCBI taxonomy): domain Eukaryota; kingdom Viridiplantae; phylum Streptophyta; class Magnoliopsida; order Asparagales; family Amaryllidaceae; genus Allium; species Allium cepa. The sequence goes on from CM060929.1 coordinate 821,461,133, forward strand.
GGTAGCACCAGTTTTATGTCGTTCGGTCGACCGAAATGTCTGGTCGGCCGACCGACTCTGTTAAATGAACAAAAGAAACTTTCGGGAAGGATTCGGCTGACCGACTCAGGATTTCGGCCGACCCACCCTGTTGTTCTGCCCAGATATGCTTGTTTTGGTTTTTTTTTTTAAAAAAAAATGTACAAAAAGAAATTTAATTATTTTTGAATGATATTAATACAACTTATAGAAAATCAGCACATATATATGTATTAAAGAATGCTTAGCCACCGGTTGTTAATATCGACGTTCCCAAGAATTCGGAGATGGAACATTCTCTATAGGTAACCACGTAGGAGCTACTGGTGATTGAGCGGGATTTGAGGAGGTTGAGGGTCTAGATGTGGGTTTAACAATGTCTTCCTTTTTCGACGAACAGATTTTTATGGCCATCCGTTCTAGGAAGCTCAAACGTCTTGCCGTAACTTTTTGTTCATAGTATAAATCCTTTTGTAGATCCATTTGTTGCTGTTGATAGAGGTGTATCTCATCTATTTTCTGTTTAGTTGAAGGAGATATGACCATAGCATTCCTGCCTTTCTTCTTTTCCGGTGTATAACCGATATGAGTGTTCTCCCATGGTTTCCAGCCATGTCGGGGGTCTTTATCCGGGGAAGGAGAGAATTTAAGGACATGGTTAGGTAAGGGAAAAATAGGATAGGGTCCGTTTTTAGGAATACGATCAGAATCATCATCCGGAGATGTATACGATAAACGAGAGTTTTCGGAATTGTAAGAATCATTGTTAGATGACATTTTCAAATAATTTTGAATATAAACTTTTCTTAGTATTTGTTTGAAAACTGAACGTAGTTTATATAAGTATTTGTTTACTTAAAAACAAGTGGTTAAGAATTAGTATTTAATTCTCATCACGGGTAATTAATAGCAAAATAATTTGTAAAAATAGTGTTATGAAAATACAGTTTAAACTAAAAAGGTGATTAAGACAAGAAACAACTATAGCTCAAGTGGCTATAATACACCATATAACAAGCAAGTAAGAGGTCATGGGTTCAAATCTCACTTTGGTCGGAAAAAAAATTTGTTTTAAACGTTTTGCATATTTTTAATTATAACTCTTTTAGAGACATTATTCCTAAATCTCGTCTAAGTTTGATAAAACTATTTTCATTTAATGGTTTAGTAAAAATGTCAGCAATCTGATTTTCAGTATTAATAAACTCTAAATTTATCAATCCTTTTTCCAAACAATCACGAAGAAAATGATGAAGAATATCTATCTGTTTTGTTCGTGAGTGATTGACGGGAATTTTAGAAAGATTTATTGCACCAGTATTATCACAATAAATTATAGACTTTTCAAGATGACAATTAAAATCCTGAAGTGTTTGTTGCATGTAAATGACTTGTGCACATGCCAAAGCAGTAGATATATATTCTGCTTCACATGTAGATAAAGAAACGCGGTTTGTTTTTTACTGAACCAAGAGACTAAGGAACGTCCAATGAAGTGACATGTTCCGCTAGTACTTTTTCTATCCGTCCGACTTCCTCCAAAATCAGCGTCGTTATAGGAAACTAATTCGAAAGGACATTCTTTTGGATAAAATAGTCCGAAATCTTTGGTTTTAGTTAGATAACGAATAATGCGTTTAACGGCTCGCATATGCGATTCTTTGGGATTTGCTTGAAATCTAGCACATAAACAAACACTCATCATTATATCAGGTCAACTAGCTGTTAAATATAATAACGATCCAATCATACTACGATATAGTTTTTGATCAACACTTTTGCCCTCCTCGTCTCTATCGAGATGAATCGTTGTGCTCATAGGAGTTGGTTTGGCAGAAGTGTTTTCCAGACCAAGTCGTTTAATTAAGTTATAACAATATTTTTCTTGATTAATAAAAATTCCATTTTTAATTTGTTTAATTTGTAATCGAAGAAAATATGACAATTCTCCCATATGAGACATTTCAAATTCATTTGTCATTATAGTTGAAAATTCCTGACATAACTTATCATTTGTCAATCCAAAGATAATATCATCAACATAAATTTGAATTATCAAAATATCTTTCTTAGTTTTCTTAATAAAAAGGGTTTGATCTACTTTACCAATTTCAAAACCAGATTCTAATAAATAGCTTTTAAGACGATCATACCAAGCACGAGGTGCTTGCTTTAAACCGTATAAAGCCTTTTTGAGTTTATAAACATGATCCGGAAATTTTTCATGATAAAAAAAGGTGGTTGTTCAACAAAAACATTTTCTTTTATGTAACCATTTAAAAATGCACTTTTAACATCCATTTGATAAAGTTTAAAATTATGAAAACATGAAAACGCCAATAAAATTCATATTGCTTCAAGTCGAGTGACTGGAGCAAACGTTTCTTCGTAGTCAATTCCCTCTTCTTGATTATATCCTTGTACAACTAATCTAGCTTTATTCTTAGTTATATTTCCTAGTTCATCTGCTTTATTTTTGAAGACCCATTTAGTACCAATGACTGATTGATCACTTGGTTTAGGAACAAGTTCCCAAACTTCATTTCGCTCAAATTGATTTAGTTCTTCTTGCATGGCAAGAATCCAGTAGTCGTCAGTTGAGGCTTCTTTTATATTCTTAGGTTCTATGTTAGAGAGAAAAGCTACATGACCAACTTGATTTAATTGATGTCTAGTTTTAACGTTCGTATTTACTTCTCCAATTATATTTTGTACGGGATAATCCCGTAAAATTCTAGGTGGAGATTTTATTATATTAGTAGTAATGTTTGTATTTTCGTTAATTTCATTAATATTATCAAAATTTTCACTAGTGTTACTGTTTTTATTCTGAATAGTTTCATCATCAGAATCGATAGTAATATTTGGATTTATATTTTTAAAATTTTCGTCAAATGAAACATGTAAACTTTCTTCAATAATCTGAGTTCTTTTATTAAAAATTCGATAAGCTTTACTTCGTTCCGAATATCCTACGAATATTCCTTCACCGGATTTTGGATCGAATTTGCCTAGCTGATCTTTAGTATTCAAGATAAAACATTTAGAACCAAAAATTTTAAGATATGAAATATTTGGTTTTCTTTCATTTAGAAGTTCATATGGAGTATTCTTAGTTAATGATCGAATGGAAATACGATTCAATACATAACAAGCAGTAGCTACAGCTTCTGCCCAAAAATGTTTGATAAAGTGGTTCCATTTAATAAAGTTCTTGCACATTCTTGTAACGTTCTATTTTTTCTTTCTACAACGCCATTTTGTTGTGGTGTTCTAGGAAATGAAAAATTATGGTTAATACCTTTCTTGTTACAAAATTGTTCAAAAACTTCATTTTCAAATTCTCCTCCATGATCACTTCTGATATTTTTAATTTTCAAACTTTTAATATTTTGTATTCTTTTAACAAACACTTTAAAATTATAAAAATTATCACTTTTATTTTTTACAAAGAAAATCCAAGTGTATCTAGAAAAATCATCTACAATAACAAACACATATCTATTATGATTAATAGACTGAACTTGAGTTGGACCAAAAAGATCCATGTGTAAAAGTTTAAGTGGTTGTTCTGTAGAAATTACTTTTTTTGATTTAAAAGAAGATTTTGTTAACTTTCCTAATTTACATGCATCACAAAATATATTCGTTTTGAATTTCATGTTAGGTAATCCTTTAACTAATTTATTTTTAGCTAATTTGTTGATGGTATTAAAATTGATGTGACAAAATCTTTTGTGCCAAAGACATGAATCATTTTCCTTAGCTATTAAACACAAATTTGAATCATTTTTAACGTTCATATTTAAAATATAAATGTTTTTATCTCTTATTCCTTCAAAAATAGTGTTATGATTTTTATCGAAAATATTACATTTATTTTCTGAAAAAGTTATATTAAAACCTTTATCGCATAACTGACTAATACTCAATAAATTATGTTTTAATTTTTTGACTAATAAAACATCGGTAATGAGAGGTAAATTAGTGGTACCGTTGCTGCTGACATCGCCTTTACCGATGATATATCCTTTAGAGTTATCTCCAAAAGTGACTGATTCTCCATTTGAGTAGATAATATTTGACAACATTTCTTTGTTTCCAGTCATATGTTTTGAGCAACCGCTATCTAAAATCCATTTTCCTCTCCTTTTATGTGGTACCTGCAAAAATTTGTAAAAAGTTGGTACCCGTTTCTTTTTAGGGTCCTAAGAGTTAGATCTTAGGAAGCCAAACCCATACGGGTTCAGAATTCCCTTTATAAACATAGTTTTTGTTATTATGAACAGTTTCCATGAACATTTTGATATGTTTATTTCTTATCAAAACATTATTTGATTTTGGAATCCATATCTTAATGGTTTTAGTGTTTGAGCAAACTGTTTTCTTAATATCCTTTTTAATATTATTATTAATCCTACTTTTAACAAAATTATTTTGTTTCTTAAATCCTAGTCCAGATTTATTGTTAGTGGATTGAGAATTTTCTAGTATTTTAGAAAGATTCTCTCTTCATTTATTGAAATTGGAGACATTTTTAGAGATGTCATCAAAATTTATTTTTAGACTAGATTTTTCTATATCTAAATCTTTAATTTTAGAATTTAAACTATTATTTTCAAAAAATAAAACATCATTTTTATTTTTCTGAATTTCTAGTTCTTCAGATATTGAATAAATTTGAGAAGATAAGTTAGAATTTGATTGTTGAGAAATTTCAAGTTATTCTTCTAATATTTTCTTCTCATCTTTCAGCATATCTACTTCTAAGACTGTCCTATCTAATTTTCTTTGTAAATCTTTATTTTTCTTTTTAAGTTGCTTTGCTAAGTTTACTAATTCAGAATTAATTTCAATTAAATCTTCAAAACTAAGATCACTTACATCGTCTGATGAAGCCATGAAGCATACATTTGCTTGTTCATTTTCATTGTCACTTTCACTTTCTGATGAGTATGATGAGTCTGTGTCGTCCCAAGTGGCTGAAAAAGCTCTTCGTTTGGTTCTGTCCTTCTTAAAATTGCTCTTTTTACGTTCTGAACAATCCTTCTTCATGTGACCTTTCTTGTGACATTCGTAACATTCCATTGTTGAAGATGATGGTTTGCTACTGTTGATATTGTGGTTGGAATTATTTTTGTTTCCCTTGAATTTATTTCTTTTGAATTTTAGAAATTTTTTGAAATTTTTAGCGATCATTGCCGTATCTTCATTCTCTGAGTCGGAATCATCTTTTTCTGCTTGAAATGCCACATTCTTCTTTTCTTATGCTACATTTCTCTTTGCATGTAAATTTACTTCGTAGGACATTAAATTACCTATCAATTCTTCTGGTTTTAATGTTGACAAATCACTTGCTTCTTCAATGGCTAGGACTTTTCTTTCCCATTCGTCAGTTAAAGAATTTAAGATTTTTGTGACAACATCAAAATCAGTAAATGTTTGTTCTAATGATAATAGAGCATGATAAATATCCTGGAATCTAGAGTACATATCATTTATAGATTCATTTGGCCTCATTTTGAAATTTTCAAATTGATTTTTTAACATAGAAATTTTGCTTAATTTAACTTTGTCCGTTCCTTCATGTGTTACCTTAAGTGTTCTCCACATTTCATAACCAGAAGTGCACACGCTAACTCTATTGAATTCATTTCTATCTAATGCACAAAATAAAATATTTATAGCCTTTGCATTTGATGTAGCATCTAGTTTTTGTGTGTTACTCCAAGTTGAGTATTCTCCAGTAGGAGTTGTGTACTCTCTTTGTATAACATTCCAGATATCAAAACCACTAGATTGCATATAGATTCTCATTCTAGTTGACCAATAATTATAATTTATACCATTAAAAAGTGGAGGTCGTGAAGTTGATTGACCCTCTGTGAAACTAGTATTAGTATTAGTGCCAACATCGTTAGTTTGTGTCGTTGCCATATTACTATAAATAAATATCAAATAACTTTGTGATGGTTATAAGATAACCTTGCTCTGATACCAAATGAAAGTGTACGTGCAGTACTAAGGATCGTGTAATATAATATATAAACGCGGAAACTGATAATAGCAGTAAAATAAGAATTAAAGTAAGCACACCAGGAATTTTTATACTGGTTCGAACTTCCCGTTCTACGTCCAGTCCCAGAATATCCTCTGGATTTAGACCAAACCCCTCACTTAACTCGGAGGAATAGATATACCACACCTGAGCAGCCGAACAGGAATTTTTCCGCCTCAACAGCCAAAGAGGACTTCAACTTAATACAAATAATTTGTTGACAATTGTGTTCTAAATAACACGGATTTGTCTTTTGATTGTACAATTTTCCTATAATCAAATCCTCAAGAATGTGTAGTGTGTGTGAAGATTTAGAAGGAGGATAATCTCGTAGATCGAAGTATATAAATTAATTCATAGATTCTAGCGATATTGAATGAGAATGAATGCTTTTATTTGTAGAAATAAATAGAGAATAGATTTCAGAATTTTAAACAAGAATTGGTGATTGTAGGAATGAATTAAACATGTTTATATAGTTATAGAATAGTTACAATCTTTCATGAAGAGTTTCAATCAAAGGTTGTGACCATATCTCTTGGATTGAAGGTGATTTCTCTTCACGAACGATTGCAACTCTTCAGAAAAATAACCGTTATTTCCAGGTCGGTTGACTGAAAATTCTGGCCGGTCATCTGAGTTTAAAATCGTGCACAAAACAGAGCATATCTGTGCACTAATAACAGGTTCGGTCAGCCGAGTTTACAGGGTCGGTCGACCGTCCTGATGTTATGTGCACAGATCATATTTTTTCAAGTATAAAACAATATACAACTATTTGTATGTGTGTGTGACTACTTGAGGAATGATTTTAACAATATTCTAAGACTCGATATAATAAAATATTAATACTAATCTTTGGAGTCCTTTATAGTGCACAATATACTTTTATTCTGTTTTTGTCGCCTTTGTATAGTATTCTCTTTGTAGTTCGTCTCATGATCTCTGAAGCTTGTGTCATGAATCAAAACCTATGAATCAACAGAAATGATATTGTATGAAAAAAAAATGAACTCAACTAAATCTAAATGGATTGTTTTAAAGACAATAGTCAAGGTAATAGCATGAATTTAAGTTGGCTTAGTTAAACTTGAATTAAATTCGGGAAAAGAATTGAATTAAGTGGAATTTAAGTTAAGTAAGAATGACACTGAATAAATTAAATTCTCAATCAACTAAATTCAAAGGAATTGAATGAAGATGAATTTAGTGTAAACTAAATTAAATGGAATTTGAATTGGCATGGATGAAATTTTGGTGGTTTGTTAAGAAAATTTTGGAAAGAAAATTAAAAAAACCCAGTTCGGTATGGGATTTAGTTTTGGCAATAAAAAGCTGTGAGTGTGAATGAATAATGGAATTAGATTATAATAGTGTTGGTTTGAATTATAAATAAATTCAAATGAGTAAAATGATTTAAAGTGGTCTCATTGTTAATAAAATGAGTTTAAATGGATTGAATAAGTGAACAAATTGAGTTAAAATTTGAAATGGATTGGAATTTGAATGAATAAGAATCAAATTTAAAATAAAAATAAGCATGATGCAAGAAGAAATTGAGATATTTTGTTATTGCAATAACTTAAGGAAATTGTGAAATGTTGTTGTCAAACTTATGAAATGGTTTTGAATGAAATTTGTTTAGATAATAAAATTTTAATGCAAGCGAAAGGATTTTAATTTATTATTGTGATGAAATAAGAATGTATGAGTTGTATATAACCCAGAATTGAATGATACTAATATAAACCTATGTGGATAATGAATTGGAAATGTAATATTAGAGATTTAATTCAATAATTGTGATAAAGCAAGAATTTTTGGGGTGTATATAATTCAGAATGGAAAGAAATTAATATAATTTGAGTTGGAATTAATTTAAAATGGTAATAAGCTTAAGAGATGGTTATTTGATTGAATGACATGAAGATTGAAATTGGTTTTTGAATCAATTGGAAATGGATTGAAATTTTATTAAGTGGGTTTGCATATGAATGAGAATAGATCATAAAAGAAATGCAAGTATATCAAATTTAAAAATAAAAATTTGGTTGTGAATCAATTTGGAATTGAATTGAAGTAAAGAGATGTAACCAATGCATATGTTAATCATGTTGAAGTGAAATTGAATTGGTTGTAATAAATGTGAATTGTATATAGTGAACTTGAATGTAAATTATTCGAGTGAAACAAAGTGAAGTTTGGGTTTTTAAAGAGGATTAAAATGATGTTGAACTTGTGAATTGCTTATAAAGGAAGTTAACATGCCTAATTATGAAGTTTGCTTGTTTAAACTATGAAATTGATGTGTTTGGCTAAGTTTAATGAATAGAATGTTAATAAATTCTTATATTATTGAAAACTGATGTGTTTGTTTAAGTAAGTATAGGTACAGGAGGCGGTAGATAGAGTTGGAGCACGTATCTGCAATATAAATTAGCCGCATGCTTTTAAAATGCTAATAAAAGGTACGCCTACGCAATAAAAATAGGAAATATGAACTGTTTTTTGTTTTTCCGACCGTGTGTGTCGATGTATATATATTTATATCTATTATGATATTGCAAAAGCTCCTCCGTACAAGGGAAACTCTGCCAAAAAATTTCGAAAATTTTAGAAGTTAGAAAATTTTTGAATTTTTTTGAAATGTTTCGTTAACGACAAATTGATTTCAAATTAAAATTTAAAATAAAATGGATTTTGGAATAGGAATCAAAACTAGCAGTTTGATTTGAAACTAAAGTATTTAGGCAAGATAAAATTGAGATTTTCACTAAGTAGGTTTTGCTATTGGGTTTGGAACATTCTTTTACCTTAGCAAATTTCGGGGATGAAATTTTTATAAGGGGGGAGGAATGTAACGACCCAAAATTTTGGGTCACTAGATATGAACATTTAATTCATTTTAAATGTTGAATATGTATTATAATTTTAATTTTGAAATAAAAAATTTGGTCAAATTGATAGAATTAGTTAAATTTCAAATATGGTAATTTAATTGAAATTTGAATAATAATAATCTAATATTGGAATTAGAATAATTGGTGATTCTGGGTGTAAATAGGTATAAAGATAGATTCTAGATTTTATTTTAAGTCTATTTGGATTTGAATTATAATATTGGACTGTTGGATGGAATTAAAAGTCGATAGGTTGAATTTGGAATTTTATATTAATTTAATAATGGAATTTAATAATATAATAATGAAAATAATCATATTTTGGTTCGAAATGGATCCAAATGATTTCTAATGCGAATATAAATTTTATACGAGTTATAATAGAGTTAATAAAGTTTTAAAAGTAAAATTTTAAGTGATTTCGACAATTTCGGAAATCGCCCGATTTAATAGACGAGTTAAAATAGCCTTCCGGGGAACAGTCTCGGAATTCAACGAAACCAGTTCCATTGGATCCGTAATAGTTAGTTATTATTGGATTTCAATTTTCGAAGCAATCAGAATTGTTGTTTGACCCTGGCAGCTCAAAACGCATAGAGAATACTTTAATCAATTTAAATTAAAATTGATCGTTTATTTCCGTAACTCGCTCATACGACCAAATTAGCCTCCGAAACACGTTCCATTGTGTTTGAAACGTGGGTAAAACCTTAGAAACGCCTGTCGACACGCGTTGTTTGGAGATCGTTTGTAAAAGTTGCTTTAAACGGATTTAATATTAATTAATATGTATATACGTATATATATTCGCGTTCAGGGCTGAAACCCTAGTTCTTCTTTTGAGCCGCCGCTTTTTTTTTTTCATGGCCGAAATTCTCTTGCCTTCCCCTCAAATTTTCTCTTCATCCACGCTGTAATTCACAAAACTTTCTTCTGCAATGTTGGAGAGCTTGATGTGCTCTGTAAATCCAACGGTAGATTTGTGTTCTTGTAGACCGTAGAAGGAGCTAGGAGGCTGCGTTTGTCATAGTTTCGGGCGTGTTTTCAAGATTGCAGTGCAACCGAGCTCGGCGCTGTTCCGGCTATGGGTGCGTGTCGACTTGTCCTTCGGAGTGGCGATGCCTGATCGGTGAATCGATGGTCAAGAGGGTGTCAATTTTTGGTCAAATGGAGCGGCTATGGGTTCGATTTTCCTGTGTGCGAACGCGGGAAGGAAGAAGATGGGTAGCGGCCGATTTTCGTTGGGTATAAAAAAAAGTTATTTGTTTATATAAATTTTAGTCCGAACTTTAAAAGTTAATATCTCAGGCGTACGTTATCAAATTTTGACGAAACTGGCGACGCCGAAATCACAGCGACGAGTACTTCGCAGTGGAGCAATTCTGAATCATTCTGAGCAAGCAAAAATTTAGGTTCAATTGAACGCCGTTCGATTTAATTTAAATTTGAACGCTCGTCGAAAATCCAAGGTGAGTTAATCACATTCACATCTGGATACCAGTAATTTAAATAGTTAATATTTAAATGTTTGATTGGTTGTTTAGCCGAATATGATAATTATTATCAAATTAAATTGATATTTATTTATTATGCTAATATCTGTGGATGCAGAGAACATGTTGGAGGGATTCAACTGGATTCCTCACAAATAGAAAATTTTATTTATATTCTGATATATATCTCATTGATATTCTATGATAAATTGTTTTAGATCCTCTTATGCTATGCTCTATTTATATAATGTGTTAGATAAATTGAAAATTTAATTGTGATTGTGTTATGATTTGGTGAATACACCCTGGGAATTTAAATATAAATAAATAAATTGGGTTTTAAGGAAATCAAAGAAATTCTTAAATAAATAATTTAAAAGGAATTAAATTCAAGAAATTGGTTGATAATTTGAAGTGTTTAAAATTGTGGAATTTAAAGGAAAATGTGAATTGTTTAAGTAATAGCGAGATTTATTTTTAGAGGATGGGAAGTGTGCTTTCTCCTGGAAACTTTAGTATGTTTTTTAGAAAAGTTTTCAAATAAAAATCTGCAGTTTAAATATGTTTAGAATATTTTATAAAGAAATATTATTCTTAATCGTTTTAAGTGTAAGTAAATATTTATTTAAGAAATTTTGGTATTTAATTATTTTAAAGGTAAAGTAGCATTAAGTGCTAAAAAAGAAATTACAACATAAATATTTGATTTAATAACTTTATTTTAAAAAGTTAAATTTTATTTAAAGTACTTAGGAAACCTCTATATATTTCCTTAAATATTATTTTCAATTAAATAATTTCTAGAAGCTTTATTTTAAATATTTTAAACACATGTTTGAAAATGATTTCCAGGAAATAGCAATGTGTTTTAAAATAAAAGGAGTTTAGTTTTAAAGTATGGAAAGGATTTTACGGGATGAACGGAAGATTGAATTGGGGTAAATCGTGTTGAATTGATAAAAAGAATTCTTTGGGTTATCCTAAAATGGAAGTGTGTTTCCCTGAAAGCCGAGTACGTTTTTAAAGTAGATTTTTGAAAAGTTTGAAGTTTGAAGTTATATTAAGATTGGTTTCAAGAAAATCATTTAAGTGGTAAAAAAATTTAAAAGTGAACATTTATCAAGGTAATTATAGAAGTAATTATTTTAAAAGGGTAATTAGCATTATGTTTTAAAGAATATTATGAATATTTATACTTTATAAAATGGCTCTATTTTATAGATAATTAGTTAAAGATTTATTAAAATTGTATAAAATTTCATAACTTTATTTTAAATTTAGTATGACTTAACTTTATTTTGAAGAAATAGTTTATATTTTATAAAGCAGTTTTATTCGAAATATTTTTAAAAGCATATATATATATATTAAATCAAGTATGTAAGAAGTTTTAATATAAATGTTTAATGTATTTTCAAGAATAAAGGATTTAAATTATTTTAAGTCTTAAGTATGGGTACATGGATGTTTTCAGAGAAGTAAAGATTTGAGAATTTACTCCATGAAGAGAGTTGGGGTTGAAAACTATTTCAAAAGGGTTTGAAAAGGAAAATATATCTCGCAAAGATATTTTTGAGGAAATAAATAACGTGGGAAATTATTTATTGTTGATGGATGTTTGTGAATATTAATTGATAGTTAAATCACCGACTATCAATATTGGACAATACGTTGATCGTTTCGAAGAGATCGGGATTGGGATTAATTTCTCGAAAACCACTTTGATCCGGTTTGTACGTTTTCGTGAGGAAGACGAGTTCGGAGTCGAAGATGGAGCAGTGAAGTGCAAGGGATAGTCACTACTAATCCTGAGGATATTTCCAAAATGGATGTAGTAGGATTAGTGCCTTCGGTTCCGTTCGAACCCGGGACGGATTTGTATGGATGAATGCTTTCGGAAACATCGTCAGGTGGATGATTGGCATTCTAAGTGAAACGTTCTAAAGGGTAGCGCTTAGCCTCAAGCCTCATCAACCGGGAATGACTGAAAATCAGGGGTTATGCAGCAAGGCTAGGTGGGTAGCACCCATTCAGGGTGAGGTCATCCCTGTCTAGATGTCCCTTTTTATTCGGCTTAGTGGTGCGGTTGCTGATCCCAACCGTGGGGTGATCTTACTCGAGATTATCCAGTAAGGGGTAGTCCCGGCCTTGTGTAGTAGGGAATCGGGCGTGGTCCTCGGTACACTGGTCTAGACCAGGTACTGTGACAAGTGGTACCCCAGTGCCTAGTCATTAGTTGGAAATCCATTCTCCCTACGTGCCTTTTACGAGTTTTGTTTGTATTACCCACTTTGTGGCTAGTAGCTGAAATTTAATCATGTAACAATTTTGGCTATTTTATAAGTATTTGAATACCCTATTATAATATCAAAGGATGTTTATAAAAAGTGTTTTAGCTATCGTAAGGTAAAAACCCGACATGTTTATTTGTGGCATGGTCTTACGAGATGCTTTTGTTTTCAAAAGGATTTTTGAAACTTTAATAATCAATTTGGGTGCGTTATTATTAGCTGGTATTCCAGACTGACTCGGGTGTTATTTCATTATAATGCTCGGGTTAGACCAGTATTATATGTTCATGATAGTATGCTATAGAGCTCAGGAGAGGAGCTGGAGTCCAAGACATATTATCCGTACTTGTATATATCCGCTGCTGTGAATGTATGAAATTGTATGATTGGTAAATGTTGTTTGTTTGTAATGCTCTGATGATATATTGTATAAAACAAATATAGTTTTCATTTAGTGTAAAGATCTGATATTATATCTTATATTTTATTCCGCTATGATTGTGAGATTCTGATATTGTTTAGTTCCTTCTTCTTCTACCTCCTTTCTTTTTCCTCAACAATCTGTCTTTTCCGGCACTTGATCGTCGGCATATCATACTGTGGGGTATTTTGTATCGATTTTCGAGGGTCGAGAAGGGCGGGTCGTCACAGATCTCTTCCTGAAATTTTAGGCTAAAAGTGGGTAACGTAGTTAAGAAAATACAATTGATATTAGTGATTGATTTTGTCTATAAATAATGAGGTAGGAGCATTGGAAAAGGGCTGATCTGATCTTTGTTTCTTGATTTTCGCATCTAAACTCTGACAAATTTATATTCGAACAGTTTGAATACCGAGTTGTAATATCTTTCTTGTAAAAGCAAAGGATAATCGGTAATAAAATTAACAATGGATGTGGGCTATTAATTTCTGTCAAACCACTATAAATTCTTGTGTGTTCTTCTCTCTTTTTCTTTCGTAATTTATAATTTTCATTTGTTACTTGATTGGGTGTTTGTCCCACTTTTGGAGCAAATATTTTGGTGCCTTCATTGAGAATAACGAGATTCTTAGTTGTAGATCTAACTTAGAACTTTGGATTTTAATTATCCATAAGCCAGATCTAAAATTTTTGTGTTGGTCATACATGGTTATTTAGATTTGGAACAAATCATTCATTGGACCAAAGAGCAATGGCCCTAACAAAGGATAAGGAGAAAGCAACTACCTCAAGACCCATCACTGAAATGGAGAATGAAGGCTCTCAACATGGAGAGGAGATAAACCAATCAACCCCTATAGAAACCCTAAGTGCACCAGAGATGGTGATAAGGGTGGTGTTGGATCGAACGATGGCTGAAGTGATCAAAAAGATATTAGAGAGCCAAAATGCTTTTTGGAACTGGACCTGTCTGCAGCGGAAGTTATGAGTAAATTTCAAAAAAAAATTACCCTATAGGATCTTTATCAGGCCTATGAAGTCTAATTTATTTAGAACATCTATAAATTTAATTTAAATAAAATCATATATTTTATTTAAATTTATAAATATTGATAGAAACTTATTTAATTTATTTTCAGCTTGTATATAAATATACATATGTATCATATGCATATGTGTATGTGTGTGCATGTGTAATATGATATTCCATGAAGGGTATAACATGCCTATATACAGATGTTGAGATTTACATCGCAATGAACATGTTAGCTCATCCTATATGTATTGTATGATGTTTAAATATGTCTATATACTTATGCTTATTATATATAAAACAAAAAGTATGTGTGTGTATGCGTATGTATGTATATGTATATAAGTATATTATGAGGAAATATCATAGACATATTTATATGTAAATTTTACAGTGTTAAATAATACATATATACAAGATACAAATTCAATTTTTTATATATATTAAGATATGTGTATGTATGTAAGTACTAAAGTAATATGATTATATGCATAATATATATTTGTAATTTAAATGTAAATATGATTTAGAATGGTTTATGTGTGTGTGTATAAATTAAAAAATTTAAAAATATCCCCTTTTAATGTTCTAGATCGAATACATAGTAGGTACAATTTTAGTTATAATTTTATTATATTAATACATAAATATTATGAATTAATTAGTTAAACAACAATAAATAAATGATAGAAAATATAATATACATATTTCAAATTTTAAATTTCCCCAAGATCCGGAATCTTATTTTATAGCTTAAGAAAAAAATTTAGAGTATTCCGAGTCAAAATACTTTTTTTATTAATTAATTACTTTCATCCTAATTAAAAATGATTTTTTAAAAGTATTAAAAATAGTTGAAAAAAATTTAATTTTTTCAACGGAAAGCTTATATACTGATAAATTAATTATAGAAATTTTAAGATCAAATTTTTAAGGCATAATTTATTTTATATAAATATTTTATTCATATAATGATTAAATAATACAAAAAATATTAAAAAATTACTAAAAAATTATTTACAATTATTAAAAATTATAGCTGATGTAAAAATACATTTTAGAAATATTATTTAAATTTTTATATGATATAGTTTATAGTTTTATATTAGTCATATAAATAAATAAATTAATATATTGATATATGTATAAATAAATTAATAAAATAATAATAAATAAGATAAAATAATTTCGGCTATGTGCATCAAATCTATTATAATAAAATTATTTTTTTATACACATAACAATCAATATATGTGACAACAACAATACCCATAGGATCTCACCTAACTAACAATTCAATAATAATAGCATTTGTGTGTGTATATTGAGTTATACAGAGATTATGCACCATATATAAAACTAAATACTTACCTAAGCTAATGCCCTTAAGTACACCTTATAATGATGAAATCCCTTCCTCTTGGAATTTTCCTGATTCGTCGGATTGCTGGTCTTTGAATCGCAGACCCTTTACTATCAAATAGCCACTGATTTGATTTGATTTGTGTTACAACATTAGGAGGTATAATTTGGCCAGAAAAATGGAGAGAGAAGATAGCTAAAAAAGTCTTGTAAAAATTGAGGATAGAGAAGCTTATATGGAGAGAAGTTGGAGATATTTTAGGATCAATATCCTACATCATCTTTTACCAATTCTCTTCCATCTTAGCCATCCATCTCCAAGTCTTTGTTGCACCATATTATGGTTCATATTGCCCTCATTTTGGTCAAAATTTCCAGCCCCTTTCATGGGTTATAAACTCATTTTAAGCCCAAATAAATATTATTAATTAAAAATAATTTAATTGCTTATCGATATTACATATCGATCGACATATGTGTAACTATTATAAATATATATAATAATATTTATTCCTTGAATCATATTAAAAATTTTATAATTAATATTTCATAAATTTTAATTAATTTAAAACAATTATAAACTAGTTAAATTGTTTTGTCTAAACAGATTTCATCATTCCGGTTGTGTGAGTCATCGAGTATAAATTCGGTCAGCGATTAACATCGAACTATCCGAATGTTAATGTTCATACATCACTTAGCAAGTGGTGTGAGATTTATTTGAATTTATCGCTTACTTAGTTTCAGTAAAATCCAATTTCACTTTATTAAGCGTTACCCGGTTGTGAAATTTATTTACACCAATTCTCTTAGTCAAAACTATATCACTTTGGACTTATGGGATTTGGTAACGGTCAAAATTCCAGTATTATCCTTAATCAACTCTATAGTCCAAACTCAAAGTCCTTGATTTAATAATAACAATTATTGGTAATCAAAATGCGCTGGTCATAGATTTTGACTTTGAGTTAACTTTAGTTAACTGTGATATTAACCACATATAACTGAGGAGACGAATCATCTCTTGAATAGTGCTTCACTTCCAATACTTCCATTTGACCAAACTATAGTCATTCGATAGAACGTCATGCTATGATTTGACTATAATAAAAGTGATGCTTTCATACTGAAGATCCACAGTATTCTCAAATCGAGAGAATTATGTAAATTGATCACATCGATATTCTATTTGGCCTTAGTCATATTAAACAATAGAAAACTATCGAGTGATTCGTTTCATAGTTATCTAATAACCGTCAGTACGTAACCCCCTGGTTCCATCAACAGCTATGAGCAATACACTGTTCAATATTTGGAGAGTGCTACGTACACTAATCTCAACGGATACATCGATATCCAACGTTGATGCATCTTGACTGGGAATATCCAAAATGGTATATTTGTTATCGTTATGATGAATTACTCATGGTTACAACACTTTGTAACTACTATCACAAAACGTATCATTTATGGGTTTTCTATTAAATATACTTTTAATTAAATTGATTAATATAACCATATTATCAAGTATATAATAGAAAGAAAATACCTTTGATTTCAAAAAAGATTGGTTATTGAGTTAGATATATGTAACAAATTATATAATTGCCCCCTATGGCATACCCCTAACTCTATCAATCTCTCACTTGCACTTAGGGTCAATTATGAAATCTTATTCCAACTTCTCCAATTGATTTTCTTAAAGCCAATTAGTTTATTCCTTTAGTGAACTAGTATGCTATTATGTTTTTATCATTTACCGTTTCGATTAAAACTCTTCGACACCGATAAACTACCTTTATCATGTGGAACAATTCGGAATATATCTCTCGACTTCTAGTGAACTTTTAGTTCTATTGTGAACTATGTTGTGACACTGTTATCATATAACAATGTTATGTGATTCTCAATATTTGGAACCACCCTTGGCTCAGTTGTAAATTTGTGCATTAATTTTACACATACACACACACATTGTTTTTATTGTGGCACTATTCAAGTTAATGAATCAACTACAATCTCTTCGATTTGGAACATTTTAACTTAAAAATTCTTAACTTGAATTTATTATTGACATGTTATACTTAATATTACTTATGAATTTTGAGTCCGAACAATCCTTCATAAGGAGTTCATTGTTTCTGTAGACAATTCTAGAGTATATCATAAATGCAAGAACACTTCAAACTACCATTTGGTGATACCAATTTGGATTTGATATTTGCTTCATGTATTAGACACACAAACAATTATGATATCGCAGACATTATAACATGTATGATAATTCCTACTGCCAACGCATAAGGAATCCATCTTACATGTTCCATATTAAACATTTCAATAAGGTATCCTTGCATATCACTTTTGGATATTTCTTATATCTTTTATACTTTCTATCAAAGACATCATTTACAAATCCAACATTGAGTATTAAAGTAACTAAAACTGATTTAACACAAGTACATTGTTAAAAATCAGCAATGTGTTGTTTACTTATTATTTAGAAATATCAATGTACCTTTTAACATTCTTTCTTATGAACACACGCTTCCTCTGTATTTGATTGAAAATCAAATTATTTGATATTTCTATCAAAATACTTATTCAACTTTGATGCTTATAAAATGATACTTTCGTATCATTTCTTGAAAATATTTGAAAACTCACAACTCCTATATCGCTCCCACTGACTTCGAGACACTTTGGTTGTTATGTGCAAATAGTCTACTCTAAATCATTATCTAGAATTTTCTATTTCAGCACATATGTATCAAAACACTAACTCTTATTAAGTTGTAATCTTGTGAGAAAATCTGAAATAACTTGATTATGTCGAATGATGAATCTATTATGCTAATTTCAACATTTGAAATTTATGAGATTATTCTTATCAGCATCACTAATTTAATTCCAACTACATTATTCTTGCTCATAAAGACAAACCACAGCCAGTAGATGACATCCTTCTTGGTTACGACTACCAAAATCATATTTTGATAATGTTCTTGAAATTCATTTTTGGATCTTCATATCATACCATATTATAGAGTCAACACTCTTAATGGTTTAACTAAACAACTAAGGATTGTATATCTTCCACATTGAGAATAAACTCTTAGTTTATCTTTAGTGTGCGAGATTACTTATTTAACAGTCTAATGAAATGTGTTCGTTAGGTTAGTTAATTTCATTTCATCTTATGCAATCATTTTTATCATTGGATCGTATCTAGCTCTATTATACTATCGATAATTTGTCAAAGAAATTCCTTCACTATGAAGTTGGTATTTCTTGACATGACAATTATTTATCGATGCAATGGAATAGGTATTCATTATCACTTTATGAATTGCCTTTTATATAAAACTGATTTAATTTTATTATACAAAACTTATGTTCAAAACATAAATATGTCATCCAATGATAGTTTTTTCCTAAACTCCTCTTAGGGAGACTAATACATGATCACAAACAATATATTACGTGTAGACTTTGGACTCACATAACCTACCAACCCTTTGACCTGTGATATGTTAGGGCTTCTTATAAGTTCTTATCTTTTATAATTTGTAAACTATTATTTAGATGGAATAATATTAACCTCATGTACTAATCTCAAGTACATGACTTTATAGAAAGAAATTAACTTAACTTCACTCACAATTAATCGTACTTTATCCAACAAAGTACGATTACTTCTTTTCAATACAACATTATGTATCATAAGGAGGAGTGACTTTTAAGATTGAATCTTCATTCATTTTTAGGTACATTCAGAACTCTTCGTAGTTTACTCATCTATTCGATCAAATCGGATCATTTCTATCGCATGTTACATTATTTACTTCTAGTGTATGTCATATGAGCTTACCATAGACTTAATGCGTATCAAACATACACGTCCATGTTTGTGATAACTTATTAGTGAATATGATGAAATACGTGGAACTATTTTAGTATTAATAGACTTACGATTGCATACATCTATATGTGACGTGCACGTAAATGTGCATATTTTTACCACCATATTTAATCTATTTAAATTTAATAAATGATCATATTTGGTATTTTAACTTGTTTTAACCAAAATCCATATTAATTCCAAATTGTCACATATACATCTTCATAGAGGGGCAAAACGGTCATTTGTGTGTATATATTTCTTTGAGAAAAATTAATTGAAAATTTATATATATTTGTATAGGAATTTGATCTCAAATAGGAGCGATTTCATGAAGACACATGCATGCACAAAATGAATACAAAGGAATGAAGATGGAAATAATTCAAAGTGAAGAACATGAAGGACCTCATTTACCCACCTACCTTAATGTACAAGTTAGATGCTAATGCACATGCTTATGAAATTAATGGCTTCGTGTACACTTAAATGATGAGTAGTAGAAGCTAATGATTCATGGCCTCCACACTTTCTCAAGGGTATATTGGGCATTCCCCAAAAATATGAATTAGGGTTTAACACATGTATATATACCCCTTGTGTTTCATGTAATCCTCTCCTTCCTTGGTCTCTCTTAGTTTTAGTTTAGGCACAAAAATAAATCAAGCTCTCTTCTTTCTTTTCATGGCTACTTAGCCATTTGTTTTTATTTTCATGTAACTTTCTTTTTCTTATGCAATTTAATTACTTGTTCATTTTACTTTCCTTGTTCATTTGCTTTAATGTTGGTAGTGTAGATTTACATTCATGTAAAGTAGATTAGTTTTATTTCTTGTTAATTAGCTTCTCTTTTCCATTAGCTTTCATTTTTCTTTCTTTTTGCTTTCATGTTGCTATCTACATTTGTTAATCAAATTACAAATATGAGATGCTAAATCCTTTCAATTTAGGGGTAATGAAGCTCTCTAATTATGTAGTTTCGATTATTTGTTAATTCATCCTCTCTTTTTGTGCTTAATGATGATCAATGAAGTATTTTATTTTTTATTCTTGCTTTGAATATAATGATCTATATTGTTGTCACCAAATAGGCTATGCTTAAACAATCACTAAAACAAATGTCTCTTCATCAAAATATGATTATGGCATAAAAAAGTGATATGAAATTCAAATTTGATGGTCTATATTTCTAATTAATAGTTAATAGGTCATACTTAAAATAGATTTCATTTTCATTCTCATTGTCAAGTTTCATGAAAGTTAGTAAGTAGTTTAAGGGATGTGTTATAGTTTGATGGCTTATGTTGGCTAGTCAGTAGCACAAATATGTCATACTTATGATAAGCACATCAATTAAAGCACTAATGACCATAAAAGAGAGATCATGATTTCATATGTGTTGAACTACATGATTTAGAGAGTGGATTTACCTATAAATTGCTCTATAATCTCATATTTTTATTCTCGTTAGTTTTGACTTGTTTTTACTTTCTTTTAGTTAGTTAACAATCCATCGACTTTGGTTTAATTTGATTGAATAAAATTTTAAAATGTTAAAAATTCTCTGTGGATCGACCCGTACTCACATACGTGCTACATTCGTACACTGTACGTTTACGGTTATTTTAATTTGAAATTTATCGACGGTTTTCTAAACTGATAGAAATTCCATCGCATTAACTATTTTTGGTGCCGTTGTCGGAGAGTTGTTTTGAATTTATTTTCTATTCTTCGAATTATTTTCTTTTAAATTTTGCGTGTTTGTCTTGCATTTTAAGAAAACAAAAAAAATTGTTGTGAGTTGTGTGTGATTTTTGTGATTGTGGACATTTCTTATTTTCTAATTTCATTTTGCATTGCGTTTCTTAAAAAAAATTGCATAATTCCATTTGGAAAACAAGAGAAAAAAATTCCATTGCTTTTTCACATTTTATATTTTACATTGTCATTCATATTTTCATTTGTAAATACATTTTTCTCCTCTCTTCACTGTTACAACTTTTCTCTCTGTTCACATTTTCTGTTCACACTTCCTTGTGCGACTGCAACCCTTTACCATATCACAGCAACTCACCTCTGTCCCCCTTCCTTACCAGTCATCCACTCATCAACTCAACCTGAAACAAACCCTGCCAACAGCACTGTCCTACCTTCATTTACTTTCTGCCTTCTACCACCTCTGTTCAACACACTCCAGAAACAAAACAAAACAAAAAAAAAAAAAAAAAAAACCACAAAACTGACCATCCCCTTACTACTTCACAACAATACCTCCAAAACTGTCTTCATCCACTTGCCATCTACTTCCTACATCACTCACATACCATCCCTAGCCTTCTACCACCTTCACACATTCATACAACTCCACAAACCATACAACATTCCACTGACTTCCTGTTATCGCTAACCTGCCTGACCATAGTTTAACTGACCACATTACAACCTTGCAAATCTCTGTTTGTATCAGTGCACAACTGTGCACACATATCACACTGCTTTCCCGCTATCCCCAAACACTACAAACAATCACAATACAAGCACCACCTGACTGTCTCGACTATTTATCTTCACCATAACAACCTGAAACTTCCCCTTGCCAATGCAGATAGAGCCACATCATCATCATCATCATCGACCTAAGCCTTCGTTACTGTCTCCCTACTTCACCGCAGTTCAACCACCAAACCACACTACTCACTTGCACAGCAATTCCATAACTACTTCCTTAGCCAATCCCCTACTGTCATCATCTCTTTACAACATCACTACATATATCACTCCACATGCAAAAACATATCACCACTGCCTGATTCACAGTCATCTACCATCTTTCCCCTACCTTAAAACAGTTTCTACATTCAACATCACAACTGCCAACCATCCTCGCTGCCTTTTTATCCCTTAGACCATCAACTTGAACCAAGACTCAAACAATCCTAGTCACCAACTCAAACAACAAAATTTCCACTGATTTGCACCAACCTCATTTCTCTGCCAACCACATTGCACTGCACCATTTCTTCACTACTAAACCATATCTCAATTCACTTCACGATCATCAATTACTGTCACGCTCCACTTCCAGTAGTACCTAAGACTGTCCCAAAGCACTGTTCATCTCCTTCATATCACAAAAAAAAAGCTGTACCATTATAACATCACTGAACCGACCCCAAACCACCATCTCCTGCACCAGACATATACAAACCCATCAACCTCCGGTCAGCCATAACCACGACTCCGAGAAACACAATCGCCTATGCTTCCTAATTCTTACATTCGCCAAACATTCACCTTTCATTCACCAAACTGAGTCACGTGAACCGAATCCCCTCAACCAAAATCATGACCCACTGCAGCCAGCAACTCCTCACCGCCTTTTCACTAACCTCGCCAACGAATATCAAAATCGCGACTAAATCAAACGACCCGAATACATGAGCCACCTTGAACAGAAACTACGAACGATAGACTTCGACTTCTTGCATGCGCTTCTCTGCGGAAGCATGTTTGTGAAATTATGGTAGAGTTCATTTTGAAAATATTGAAATTCTGAAGTTTGGGAACTTATTTGAACGAGTTGATTGTGTTTTTGCAAGTTGGAGATTTTATTTTTCTAATCCAGATGCTTAGTAGGTCTGGGCTTCTTGTTGGGCTAGAGATAACAAAAAATTAATTTGTCTAAGTTTTATTTTGGTTATTTAAGTCTTTTGTTTAAAAAACAGAACAAAAAGCAAAAGAAATGCTTGCTTTGAGTGTTTTTGTATGTTGCTTTGGGTATTGCTTTCAGAATTCTTGTATGTTGTTTTGCATTGAATTGTAAATATTTTTTTAATTTCCTTGTCTCACTTAAAAAAAAATTGCTTTCCTTTTGTTGTTTTGTTTTATCCTTAAAATAAAATTAAATTTATTTTGTTTTATTTTGCTTTGTTTTAGTTCTTCCTTTCATCACTTGAAAAAAAAAATTCTTTGTTTAGAGTTTTGTTTTCTTTAAAAAAAAAACAAAAAAAAAACTGTACATATATCTTTATTTTATTTCAGGTTGTCAAAGCAGAATTTTAGAAGGAGAAGAACAGCTGCCAAAAAATTAACTGCTTACTTAAAAGAAAATTTGCACTCTTATCCCCTTTTTTATTCATTTTTCATTGTCGGTTGTTTGCATTTGCATTGATATATATAAAAAAAATCAAAAATCAAAAAAAAAATCCATTCATAGTTGCATTTTTAATACACGTTTAATTTCTGCTTTGCATTTCATTCTAGAATTTTATTTAGTCATAATGGTTAGACGTCAATAACACTTAATTGTACATTGGCAAATTGTCTTCTTTGAACAATTTAATTTCTTGGTGTCTAGGCTACGGCAGAGTAATAATCATTTATAAATATTACGGTGATTCGTAAATATTATAGTGGTTGTTCCTCTGAAGGTACTTAAACCTTCGGCTGCATTGCTACGGTGATTCGTGATGCACCGATAAATCTTGTTCGTTACCTGGCTGAGAACTATCTTGTTTATCTAAGATAATGTGTGATTATACAACTTTGGCTTAACTTAAGATAAATCATTTGTAATTAATCCCTGCATTCATTTAGTTGCATTAGTTCATGCATATTTACAAAAAATCAAAATTCAAAAAACTAAAAAAATTGTAAATATTTCTTAACTTAGTTTTTTTTCTTTTTCCTTTGAACATTTTCAAATCAAAATTTAAAAAAAATAACTTAGTTTTTAAAAAAAATCCAAAATCCAAAAAAAATCTTTTCATAAAACAAAAATTAATTTTCCATTTTGAAAAATAAATTCTATCTGTAAATATTTTTCCTTTATAAAAAAACAAAAATATTCATGAAAATGTCCGAGTTTTCCCACACGCTTAAATTTTACAATAGTTGTGAAAATTAATATAATCCATGTAATTTCACTCCAAATTCATACGGATGTCTTAATGACAACTATTGTGTAAATAATTCGAATTTCGAACAACAAAACTTTCAAAACAATGACCAACCCTCGACTCTTGAAAATAGCATTTCATCTTTACTTGAATTCTCTACACAATAAAATCAAAGTATAAATGATTTATGTAATTCATATTTGTA
This sequence comes from Allium cepa, assembly GCA_030765085.1. NCBI lineage: Eukaryota > Viridiplantae > Streptophyta > Magnoliopsida > Asparagales > Amaryllidaceae > Allium > Allium cepa. The sequence goes on from CM060929.1 coordinate 821,485,713, forward strand.
TAATAACTCGAGTCAAGGATTTCAAAATTTGAATTCAATCCAAAATTCAAATGATTTCAACTGTAACCCACGCCAATTCGATTTCGAACTCCAAAATGAATTTCAAACTCAAAATGAAAATGGAAACAACTTTTCAAATGAATTTGGCAAGGGGAATAATCTCGACTTCGATACAACTAAAAAATTTTGTTCCCAACAAATCCAAATCGAAAATTCTCAAGTTAAAAACTATAAATTGGATTTTGTTGAACAAATGAACGAAATTTACGATGATCATACGGATTCGTTGTTTGAAACATATATGAAACAACGTGAAAAACAAAATCAAATTTCAACGTGCAACGAGTCAAGTAATAATCCATCTTTTACCCAAATCGATTATTTTCAAATGACAACTTTCGAAATTGAAAACGACAATCTTAATGAAGTTGTTGAAAAGAGGTCATTGAGTTGGATTTCAATTCTTTTGAGGGTGTGGAATCAAATTTAAAATTTGATCTTCCTTTTCTCGATTTCGAAAATTTGGATACAACAACTTTGGATTTTGAACTTGAGATACGCAATGAAGTTTTTGATAATCCAACAAAGGAAGACGAATTTAATGAACAAGAATTTTTTGGACTTTTGGATGACAAATTGGTAAATTTCGATGGGGAAGATTTAAATCACCACTTTGATTTTGAAATCAATAATTTCGAAGAATTTTTCAAAGACAAACTTTAATTTCGATTTGGTGAAAATAAACTTGAATTTCAATCAATCGTTACATCTACCCCAAAAATCATCGAAAATAAAACAACTCGTACGATTTTTAATAAAACGACATTCATTTTTCCAAATCCACATTGATTACAAAATCTTTTACGATTTAGTTTTCTGCGCTTAAGCCGTGTCTCGCGTACTTGGCGAGACAAATGAATCGGTTTTTGAAAGACCGGTTCATTTACTCTTTAACGGCATACTTTCTGATGTCATGTAAATAACCATCTTTTCATTTTCATTTAAATAAAGGTTATGTTTTTATTTTTCTCTTTCTACTTAGGTTGACTGTGGGGACACAGCCAAAATCAAGTGTGGGCGGAGACTTCTTTTTGATTTTTCATGATTAAATTTTCATTTTTTCCTCCAAAACTCAAAAAAAATATAAAAAATTTCAAAAACAAAATTTTCTTTTAAGCATTTTGATTTATTTTTGAAGAAACACTATAAGATAAATATATGGTTTTAGTTTATTAAATTGAAATTATTGAAAATTTATTCTTCTTAAATAAAATAAAAATGAAGTTTGATTACAAATAATAATAGTTTAACTAATATATAGGAAGGTTCATACGTGATAATTATGAAATATATCCTAATTGAAAATCTTTGTTTTAAAAAGTGGTTGATTTAAAATAAAGGATATAATATTATTTTTGTCTTCTAAGTTAAGTGGTGCTAAGATTATTTTACAAAAATCTCTCTTTTAAAAAAAATATTTGTATATATGTAAATATTTTCTATTAACATCTACGGTCGATAGGTGTACACACTTGTGTGTGCACTCACCATGCTCTGTACCTTTCTCACGTAAGCCCGAAAAGCAGTGCATGGTCGGTATATCTGGCCTCAGTTTATCTGAGCTAGGTGTATGCATATAAAAATTCTTTTATTAATAATGCGTACAGCCGATAGGTGTTCATACTCATGTGTTCACTCGCCATGCTCTATATTCCCCTCACATAAGCCCGAAAGGCAGTGCATGGGTAATATATCTGGCCTCAGTTTTCTGAGTTAGGCATATGTAAATATTATTAATATCAATAAAATTTTCAAAAATAAAAAATGAAGAGGGTAAATAAATGAAATCCAAGCACTAATTTAACTTATTTGATTTGAATTGTTTTTGAAAAGAAATGAAAATACCACTTTGATAAACTTTGATAATCGACTAAGGATCTATTTCATAGTTACACTGTATTATCGACCCAAACAACGAGTTAAAGTATAGTCTATTTGTTATGATAACTTCGTTTTTATTGGAACTTTGACGAGTAAATGACTAAAATTTTCAAGACGATAATCAAAACCTATATTTAACTTATTTGTTTCGATTTACAAATGAATCTTTCATTGTAAATATTTTCAAAAACTTGCAGTCACATCTTTGTAAATAAATCTTGCATTTTGTAAATATATTCATCTTGCATTTGGATTTTGTGGGTTGTATCCGCTGAAAACCCTCACGAGACAACACTCGTCCTACTGGAGACACGCAGAGGTTTAACGGCTTGTTGCATGCGCTCAATGCAATCATGCTCCCTACGAAAATGAATTTATCTTAGTTTTCTTTATTCGAGGACGAATAAAAAGATAAGTGTAGGGGTATTTGATGTGCACATAAATGTGCATATTTTTACCACCATATTTAATATATTTAAATTAAATAAATGATCATATTAGGTATTTTAACTTGTTTTAATCAAAATTCATATTAATTCTAAATTGTCACATATCCATCTTCATATAGGGGCAAAACGGTCATTCGTGTGTATATATTTCTTTGAGAAAAATTAATTGGAAATTTATATATATTTGTGTAGGAATTTAAGCTCAAATAGGAGTGGTTTCATGAAGACACGTGCATGCACAAAATGAATACAAAGAAATGAAGATGGAAATAATTCAAAGTCAAAAACATGGAGGACCCACTTACCCACCTACATTAATGTACAAATTAGAGGCTAATGCACATGCTTATGGAATTAATGGCTTCATGTACACTTAAACGATGATTAGTATAAGCTAATGATTACTTGATCTCCACATTTTCTTAAGGGTGTTTTAGGCATTCCTCAGAAATATGAATTAGGGTTTAACACACATATATATATACCCATTATGTTTCATGTAACCCTCTCCTTCCTTAGTCTCTCTTATTTTTAGTTTAGGTTAAAAAATAAATCATGTTCTCTTCTTTCTTTTCATGGCTACTTAGCCTTTATTTTTATTTTCATGTAACTTTCTTTTTCTTATGCAATTTAATTACTTGTTCATTTTACTTTCCTTGTTCATTTACTTTAATGTTGGTAGTGTAGATTTACATTCATGCAAAGTAGATTAGTTTTAATTCTTGTTAATTAGCTTCTCTTTTCCATTAGCTTTCATTTTTCTTTCCTTTTTCTTTCATGTTGCTAGCTACATTTGTTAATCAAATGACAAATATGAGAGGCTAAACCCCTTCAATTTATGGGTAATGAAGCTCTCTAATTATGTAGCTTCAACTATTTGTTAATTCATGCTCTCTTTTTGTGCTTAATGATGATCAATGAAGTATTTTATTTGTTGTTCTTGCTTTGAATTTGATAGCCTATATTGTTGACACCAAATAGGCTATGCTTAAACAATCACTAAAACAAATGCATCTTCATCAAAATATGATTATGGCATAAGAAAGTGATTTGAAACTAAAATTTGATGGTCTATATTTCTAATCAATAGTTAATAGGTCATACTTAAAATAGATTTCATTTTCATTGTCGGGTTTCATGAAAGTTAGTAAGTGGTTTAAGGGGTGTATTATAGTTTGATGGCTTATGTTGGCTAATCAATAGCACAAATATCCCATACTTATGATAAGCACATCAATTAAAGCACTAATGACCATAAAAGAGAGATCATGGTTTCGTATGTGTTGAACTACATGATCTAGAGAGTGGATTTATCTCTAAATTGCTTTTTAATCTCATATTTTTATTCTCGTTAGTTTTAGTTTGTTTTTACTTTCTTTTAGCTAGTTAACAATCCATCGACTTTGGTTTAATTTGATTGAATAGAATTTTAAAATCATAAAAATTCCCTGTGGAACGACCCGTACTCGCATACGTGCTACATTCATGCACCGTGCGCTTGCGGTTATTTTAATTCAAAATTTATCGACGGTTTTCTAAACCGATAGAAATTCCGTCGGATTAACAATATGTATTAATCCGAAGAATTTGTCAACTCTTATGATGCCCCTACTAAGTAGATGCATAGCCCTTAATTGTTTGAGATATAAGTAACTAGTATCACGTGATTCATAATCATATAAAAAAATTATTTCTCAAAATTATGACTTAGTCAACAATTCCAAAATAATTGTAAATGATTTTAGATACTTCTGTATTTTCTAATTCATAATATTTTTTATGCAAACAAATATCATATTATAGTTTTATTTCATAAAGAATATTCATAATATTCACATTGAAATATAATTATGTCTAAAATTTCAGTCGACACTGAAAATGGTCATTGTTTCATAAACAATGTTTGGTATGTTCTACGAAAATAATTTTTGTAAGTTGATGCAATCAGTAAGTGTTATATGACATATTCCCACTATTTTTACCATTACTATAATAGCGCACTAAAATCGAAGGTCCATTATTCTCTTAGTATAGTTTATTTATTTTACATACTGCAACTAGTTTACAGTGGAGAGTTCTTTGATCAAATATATTGAACTTCAAGAAATAAATCTTATAGAAAATAATTTTCTATATGAAAATACATTTTGGAATAGATATCATATTTTTTATTCCACTATTAAGTATCAATTATTATTACAATTCTCGTTTGTGATGTTTCTTTATGAAGCAAAAATGACTATTCATTCTCTTAAACTCAAATGTACCTTAAACCACATCTACTCTTGTACATTCGTTTTCCTTTCTAAATGGTCGAACCATTCAAAAGAAAACCTTCATTACTACAACTTAACGGACTTTTTACAAAAATGTATTTGATCATCCGTAATATTTAAGGACATCGAATATGACGCACCTTATGTAAACTGATCAAACTGACATTTCAATGGTTGAATTCTTTGATCTTTCTTGTAGTTTTGGTCTAATGTTACAATTAACACAACCTGATCCTTTTGTAATCAATCAAATTAAATATTAGATATCATAGTACTGTTTATTGGCTTATTTCAAATGAACTAACTTCATCGAAGTGTCGTAACTACGAACTATGAGCTTCCTTATATAACATTTATATGTGATAGTATATGGATCAAATATCCATAGTCTAGTATTGCTTTTAGAGTTCGAAACTCATAAAATGCAATACACGGTCTTGACCAAATAAAAAAGTAAGCGACCAAATTATGAACAAATCAAGTAGTTGTAAAATCAGGAATTTGCATAGGTGTTGAAACATTAGCATATGATAAACATTTATTAGTAAGTATATATTATATTTCTATTATCAATAATTAATTCAATTCATTTGTATATCTTAATTGATAAACGTTTTATCAAGCATATTAAACACATAAATTTATCAGTATAGACTATTATAACATTATATAGCATATGTTCTTATAATATTAGAAAATTTAAATTTTATATTTCATTTTTGTAATAAAGCTCCCACTAGTCTTTTATGTTTCACCAAACCCTAAGCGAAACATGAAAGTCTTTCAACTTCACTTGTAGATGTTAGGACTCATCCGTCTTAGAATTCTGATCTTGAGTTTTCTCAATAAATCATAGTGTTAACAAGAAATCTTGCTATCATCCCAAAGTTAAGTTATTGATAAGAAAAGTTGCTAACATCTCAAAGGAAAGCGTTAAAAGTAATCAATCTCTTCGAAACCCCTTTCGAATGAGTTGATTTAGGCCAAACATCTTCAAAAGTTAGCTTCATGGAGATCTTAATTATAGATAAGAAGATCCATCAACTCATTCAAGCAAAAATTAAGAAGAGAACAACTTATTCATGACCCCATATGATTGGTTCGAAAGGGTCATTCATATCCCCTTCGAATGAGTTGAAAGTACTATTTTATCTATCAAAGGTGGATTCACTTTCACTTTCATAAGTATAGTTTCTGCTGCCACGAAAAGTATTCCTTCGAAAGGATTATACATGTTGAAATATCCAAGCCCCTATCGAAGATATCCAACCAGCAAATATAACACAGTATTCATGCATCGAGTTCCTTTCGAAACGTCCCTTCCGATCAGATCAAAAAGGTGTTTACTCTTTCAAAGTGGATTCAATATACAATACACATGTTCTATATTCTATATGTAATGGAATAACATCTTGGACAATATAAATTCCATGATATTATTAATATCGAAATATTATCATCATCTTAATTTAACATTTTATATCATGAAACATGATGATAATATGATTCGAATACATATTGTCTAAGTTGATCCCATTGCATCGCATAAGTCAAATAGGAGTTAAGAAAATAAGTAAGCATCATGTGCAATTGGTCATTAGTCAAGCTAATGGCTAAAATGATGTTTCTCATATTCAAAATCTATATTGAATCCATGCGCTTCCTATTTTTTCATATATTCATATTGAGTTACAAGTAAGAGAGTTTTTCCCCCAAATTGATTTAGGGTTACGAAGATTTGATTTGCTATGAAATGAGAGAGAATTCAGAATTCCAAAATTCGGCCCTCCAACTCGAACCCCTAGGGTCATATTTATAGATGCAGGTTGACCACCTTCCACCTTCATCCTTTCAACGCGGTCGAAAGGCTTTCCTCCAACCTTTCGCTCGCATCCTTACAATGTGGTCAAAAGGCCTTTCTCCTATCCTTTCTTGTTCATTCTTTTGCCTTCGCCCCTTTGAATTAGACCTTTTGACCTAGTCGAAAGGATTACCTTGACCACCTTTCATTGCCGCTAAAATTTGGGATCCCTTCTACTTTGCTTTTAAATAGAACTTGATTGCTTTTGATTTCATCGAAAAGGGTAGGTATGCTCTCTACTTTGTGTTGCTATGCTGTTTCAAGTAAGAGAAGAGGTGAGCTTTTGCATAGTTTCAAAAGGATGAAAGGTCACTTGGCTTTCATGCGGAGCTTCCATTATGCTTCGAAAGGTTCCAACCATTTCGAAAGGCTTGTTCTTGCTTTTAAAAGGTGCACACTAGAAATATGCCTTTAAGTAATAAGTTGACAACAGCGAAACTCACTATCTTGAAGGAATTGGTTCTTGTATTTGATTCTGTTGTCCAACACCATCGAAAGGTGCTTCGAACCCATACTGGGTTCTCTCATATATATGGCTTCAACTGCGTCGAAAGGTCTAGTGAGGAAGGGTAACTTTACTTTATTTTCTACCCTTTCGAAAGCTTTTATTTCGCTTGACATTTAAGTGCACCAGGCGCTTGCGACTCCATCTTAACTCCTTCGAAAGCTATCTCAATACCTTTGAAACACTGCTTTTGAACTTTGGCAAAACCTACATCTTCAATTCTTGTGGAGCCCAGCACTTTTTATGAGCCTTCTTTCATATCTTTAGTCTTAAGTGAATTTTATGGTTAACAATTTACCCCTTCCCCCATATGAAAGAAGCATTTTTTCTTTAGGATAATTTTTTTTACAACTACTCCATTCTTAATGACCTCATTTCCGTGCAAAGTTAAAAGTAAATAACATTTTCTATTGTCAGACCAAGACTTAAAAAAATATGCTCAGTAATTTGTTTCATATAATTGAAGATGATGTTAGTATAGTATAGTTCCTGAACTCTTAGTCCAAAAGCAATAATAATTAGTTGGCCATCATTTGGAGTTAATACGTGACAAGAAATCCGCAGTTTAAATTGATTGAAAACCAAAACTCTTATCTGGCAGTAATAGAAGTCCCACCATCCAACTTTGGTAATTACAAAAGAAGTTCATAATTTGAACTCCTATTGTATTAATAGAGAACCATGAATATAATCTAAATCTAACTTTAATAATTGAAGTCCAGGAATTTTCTGCTAGTAATAATAAATGTTTGGTAATAAAAAGCCTTGAACTATCATCTAGAAATAGGTCATTGGAAATCACGAATCCTTATTTAGGGATAAATAATAAGTATTTAGAAACCCCTATTGGAAATAATAATAATAATCCTAAAACCGAGATTCAGATGTTGGTAAATGTTATTCGAAAATTAGTAGAGTAAACTAGTGACTCTAATTCTGGTATTAATAAGACAAACTCAGAATTTTAATTGTAGATCAAAAGTCCATTAAGATATCAATACTATCTACCCTAGAACCCCGATTCGGGCATTAATAAATGAAGTCCAATAATTGATACTAAAAGACCCGAAACCCAAATTAGGGTATTATATAGACCAGAGATCTGAAATCCAGATTCAGGTATCAATAAGTGAAGTTCAGAAGTCAATAGTAAAAGACCTAAAATCCAGATTCATGTTTTTATAAGTTAAGTTCTGAAGTCGATAGTAAGAGTCCCGAAGCCCAAATTTGGGTATTAGTGGATGATAGCTAGAAATCCATAATGACAGTCTTCATAATAAAAGTCCAGATTCAAGATTCGAGCATTAACGAGCGAAGTCAAAAATTAATAGTAATAGCCCCGAAACCCAGATTCAGATATAGTGAAGACCAGAGATTAATAGTAAAAGACCCAGAACCCAGATTCGGGTTTTATTAAGTGAAGCTCTAAAATTCTCTTCTTGAGAATCTTCTCTTCTTGAGAATCTTCTCTTCTTGAGAATAAGTCGAAGGCCGTAGATTCTCATTTGAGCCCTATGTTTTGCACCGCTGTTTGGGTTTTGATTCTCTTGTCATGTGCCACCCTTTAGGCCTTTTATGTTATCATTATTTGACATGCCACTTCTTGGGCTCGGATGTCTTAGTCCATTGTTTTATATGCCTCTTCTCGGGATTGGATGTCTTAGTCCATTGTTTGATATGCCACTTCTCGAGCTGGGACGTCTTAGTCCATTGTTTGATATGCTGCTTCTCAGTCTCGGACGTCTTAGTCCTTTATTATCCGGTGCGCTTGGTTTGCTTATCCACAATCAGGGCCCAAGGACTTACCCAACCTCCCTCCATGAGGCACTTCAGCTAGGCCTCATAGGGGGGTTGAAGGCTTGTTCAGTGCGTTGGCTAGGCCATAGTGTGGTGGGATCAAGGGCTTACTCCATCCTCCCTCTAGAAGGTGCCTTGACTTGGCCATAGCATGACACGATCAAGGGCTTGTCGATGCTTTAACCTAGCCGTAGCGTTGTGTGGGTAAATGCTTACTCAAACCTCCCACCAGGAGATGCCTTGATCTAGCCATAGCATGGTGCAACCAAGGGCTTGTCGTTTCTTTATCTTGGCCATAGTGTGGCGTGGATGAATGGCTAGGATAAAGGCTTACTCTAACCTCCCTCCATGAGGTACTTTGACCTAGCCAACTTGGCATGGACAAAGGCTTTGACTGTTTAAGGTAATTTCCAAATTCAAGGAGAATTCTGCTCCTAACCATATAGACTTTTCTTTAAGGAAGATGTGCTTTATTCATTCATTGTGAGAAAATATGATCGCAAGTGGTCTGTGTTCCATATTCTAGGAACCATATTGCCATCTGGTCGACATAACTTGTAAGCTCCAGGGGGAATTACTTTGCATACAATTAGGGGACCTTCCCAGTTTGGTCCTATCGGTCCATTTATAGGATTTAATGTGTTTTCCATCACCCTTCGGAGCACTAAGTCCCCTTCTTGAAATGATCTTTTCTTCACTTTTGAGTTGTAGTATTTTGAGATTCTTCTTTGGTATTCTGCAGTTCGGATGGCTGCTTCATCTCTTAATTCATGTATTAAATCTAATGATTCTTTCTTTAATTCCTAATTTGGATCAAATGCATGTGATTCTTTGAGGTGAAGGTATCTCAATTTCAATTGGCAACACCGCTTCACACCCATATGTTAGAGAATAAGTGGTGTGTCCCGTTGCAGTTCTAGTGGATGTTCGATAGGCCAGAGTGCAAGTGGCAATCCTTTTACCCAATTTCCTTTGGCTTTATTCAATCACTTTTTCAATATAGTCTTAATAGTCTTATTTTCCGCTTCAATGGCTCCGTTATCCCTTGGATATGCCATAGAAGAAAAGCTTGTGATAATCTCGTTCTTATAGCAAAATCGATAAAACTCTTCACTCTCAAATTGAGTTTCATTATCAGATATAATCTTATAAGAGATCCTGAATCTGGTAATAATGTTTTTTATGACGAATTTAAGCACTTTCCCCGAAGTGATTTTGGGGAGGGATTCCGCCTCTAACCACTTATTAAAGTAGTCTGTGGTGACTACAACATATCCTACTCCTTCCTTGGAAATTGGCAACGGCCCGATTAAGTCGATTCCCCATATATAGAAGGGCCATGGACTTTAAATCGGAGTTAATTGACTTGGTGGAAATCAAGGAATTTTGAGCATTTCGGGCATCCTTTTACATTTCTTTACATACTCATTGTCATTCGAGGCCAATAAAAACCTTGTCTTGTTATTTTCTTTGCCAACTTTGCCCCGTTAAAATGGTCTCCAAAAAAATCCTTCATGTGAAATTTGGAGCCTAGTCACCTGATTTTCCTAGCTTCCACTTTGTCAAATGGTAATATCCCTTTGGAAAGATATTTGACAATATGTGACATCCTAATGTCACTATAACAGCCATCTGACCTTGGATGATTAATTCTCTCATTTGAGATTTCTTCGTTAATTTTTCTTTCTTCTCTTTCTTGTGCCATGGCTTGAGATCTAGTTAGAGCTAGTAATTCCTTCTCTTGTTCGGGTGTTCCCTCTTCAGTATTTGGATTTGCTTGGTACCTTACTGGTACGATACGAGTTTCTAGGGCTCCTCTTGAACTAGCCAACTTTGCTAATGAATCTACTTAAGAGTTCTTCCCTTGGAACTAGTTGTGTAGAAAAATCCTCAAATAAGGTGAGCATTTTCAGTACTTTCTTTACATATAAAGATAGTTTGGTATCTTTAGTCTGATATACTTGCTTTATCTGATTTATCACTAGTTGAAAATCACCAAAGAATTGAATTCGTGGGATTTTAAGCCCTAAGGCTAGAGTCAATCCTTGCACCATTGATTCATATTCAGCTACATTATTTGTTGTGGGAAACCCTAACTTCATTGTGTAGTGTAGGCGGTGCCCGTCTGGTGTTATTATGACATATCTTGCTCCGGCTCCTTGTTCATTTGATGTGCCATACACAAATAATCACCATACAGGTTTTTGATCTTTTTCTTTCTCCGATTGTTCTTTAACGAAGTTTGTATACTCATTAATAAAGGCTACTAATGCTTTCCCTTTGGTAGCTGCTCGTCTCTAAAATTCTATGTCATACTGGCTAAGCTCAATTCCCCACTTTACTAGCCTACCTGAATTTTTAGTCATGTCGAAGACTTATTTGAGTGAAAAGTTAGTCAATACTCTGATTGGATGCGCTTGAAAGTATGCTCTAACTTTTCATGCTGTAAGTATCAAGCAGTGAGCTAATTTTTCTATTACCAAGTATCAAACCTCTGCATCTTTTAACCGCCTACTCATGTAATAAGTAGGAAGTTGAGTCCCATTTTCCTCTCTGATCAAAACTGAACTAACCGCATGTTCTGAAACTACCGGGTATATGTACAAGACTTCCCCATTCTCGGGGCTGGATAGTATTGGTGGCCTTTCCATGATTTTTCAACTCATGAAAGGCTTTCTTACAGTCTTCTCCCTATTCGAAGATTTTCCTCATCTTAATCACATTGAAAAAAAGAACGCACTTATCAATTGCTTTGGAGATAAACCTGGTTAGGGCGGCTACCCTACCGTTTAAACTCATTGCATCTTTGCTGGTTTTGGGCTCAGTCGTGTTTTTGATAGCTTGAATCTGGTCTGGACTAGCCTCAGTTCCTTAAGAGCTTGCAATATAGCCTAAAAGCTTCCCAGAATGAACCTCGAAAGAGCTTTTTTGGGGATTCGGTTTCATTTGATATTTCTGTAGTACTTCAAACATTTCTTTTTGGTCTTCAAGGTGACTCTTAGCTTCATAAGATTTTACTGGCATATCATCTACATAAAGTTCCATATTTCGACCGATCTATTCTTTGAACATTCTGTTGACTAATCTTTGATAGGCGTCTCTTGCATTCTTTAATGTGAAAGGCATTGCGTTGTTGTAGAAAATTCCCCAATCGGTAATGAAACTTGTATGTTCTTCATCTAGTTTAAACATAGGTATCTGATTATATCCCGGGTAAGCATCCATAAGGGATAACAATTTGTGTCCACTAGTTGCATCAACCAATTGATCTATCCAGGGCAATGGGTAACAATCTTTTGGACATGCTTTGTTTAAGACGATATAATCAACGCTAGTTCTCCACTTGCCATTTGACTTCTTTACTAATACTGGGTTCGCTAGCCACTTTGGGTATAAGACTTCCCGAATGAATCCATTTTCAAGCAACCTTTTAACTTCTTATTTTAGGGCGTCGGATCATACTTTATCCAACTGTCTCTTCTTCTATCGGATGGGGGTCACTTTTGGATTAATATTTAGCATATGGCACATAAACGATGGATCAATCCCAACCATATCTAAAGTGACCATGCAAACATGTCTCTATTGGATATAAGAAACTGAAGTCTGTCTTCAGGCTGCTTTCCAACTCCCTTCCCACTTTGACTATTTTTGTTGAATCATTTGGGTCTATACACGTTTCCTCAAGGTATTCTATAGGTTTTATCATTTTCACTTCCCCACAGCAGCCAAATTCTTTGATAATTTCTCCTTCTTCAATGGAATTAACATCGGTTCTCTTTCTCTTGCTTCCAAAGGAAATGCACGTTTCAAACATACATTTATTAGTTTTATTAGATCTTACTGTTGTTTTCAATGTTGGATGTAAAAATCCATCGTCTAAAGGCTGAAAAACAGTAAAAGAATCAAAGTAAGAAGAATAATCCCTTTTATATCGATCAAGTGTTGCAAAGTACATCTCGCGGGAGCTGAATTGTTCTCTGTGGATAGTGCCCTAACCCCTCTCAGTTAAAAATTTTACCATTAAATATTTTAGGGAGAAACAAGCGTCCACCTCATCAAGTGCGGGTCGACCAAAGAAAGCTTTTATAGTATGATGGTTCGTTAATGATTACGAAGAGTGTTTCGAAAGTTCTGCAGCATGGCGGTACTCCCATCTGCACTAGCAACTTCACTTGTCCTATTTGAGTCGACCCCTTGTTGTTGAACCTAAATATAGGTTCAAGGCTGGACTCTAACTTATCTTTTAGAGTGCCCATTGATGAAAGGCATACTTGAAAATAACATTGACCGTGCTTCTAGTATCTACAAGAATCTTGGATACTATAGCTAGTCCAATTTGGGTCGTGATCACGATGGGGTTGTTATTAGGGTGATGGATCCCCTTCTTGAGTTCTTGGGGGTAACAACAAGAATTGGAATTGGTACATTGAGTCATGGAATTTTAACCGTGGGCTCTTCTTGAATGGAGAACACTACTTCTCTAGCTTCTTTAATGTATCTGCTTCTGGCTCCCTTGCTAGTCCTGCTGGGTGTGGCCTCATGGCTTACACCAATCCTATTCAATGGCGGCTTCAAGCTTAATGGATCTTCTTCTTCCAAGATGTTGACAGCATTATTAGAAATTTTTGCGGACCATCACCGGTTCGTGCTACCTTTTTCTTATCTTGGATGAATTCCTTCAAATGCCCTTTAAGGATTAATTTTTGAATGATTCCAGCCAACACCCTACATTCATCATTTTTATGGCCATTTGCTTTGTGATAAACGCAGTAATCATCCCTCTTTCTCTATTCAAGTAACTTTTAGCCATAAATGAAGTCGGGAAGTTAACCTTCTCCTTGGACGTAGCATATATATAAGACAATGGCTTGTTTAAAGCAATTGAATTAGTATTAGGCTCCTCCCACCTTTCTCTTGTGTCCTCGATCCGACCCAAATCTTCCACCCTCCTTTCTAGGATAATCTTTCTTTTTAGCATAATATAATTCATCCATTAATATGAATTTATCAACTTGAAGTGGAAATCTTATAAATCCTTACATCCATGCACAAAGAGTTCCTTCTAGAATGGAGTATCTCTATCAGCATACTCCATCAGCCCGAAATACACTGCTATGAGCTTATCCCTATCATTCGTATCTTAGGATTTCAATGCTTTTGTATTGAATCTTCTAAGGTAATCGCCAAGTGACTCCCCCTGTCTCTACTTAATGTTTGCTAGAATAGTGTAATCAATGGTCGGATCCTTGCATATATAGAATTAGGTGGAATATTCATAAGAAAACTATTTCCATATATAGATAGTTTTCTCACGATATTGACGGTACCACTTTGCAGCTGCTTCTTGAAGTGTTACCGGGAAAAATCTGCATCAAACTTCCCCAAAGGCATTATACAAATCCATTTGGCTATCAAATTCCATCAAGTAATCCTCATGATAAGTAGTTCCATGATATTTCATAGTTGGGATCTTGACATAAGATGCGATAACCGCTGACATGATCACATCTGTGAACGGAGCTACTCGTTCATTGTCATTTGCCCGTTCATCTAGTGTTCTCTTCCCTTTTGCATTTAACATATCTTTGACTGCCTTTTTTACTACATCTTTCAAATAAGCTTCAGTATTGTGATAGCTTTTTCATTTTGGGTTGTATTCTTTTGAGGTTGAGCTTCCAGATTGCTCGAGAGATTTATCTAATATCCTTGCTTGATGATCGACTTTAATCGGATGACACTCCTTTTTCTTTGATGATGTCAAATCTATTTTGCTTTTTCCCTCGTTGGTATAAGCTTTATAAGTTTCTTCTTGGGGAGATAATGTCATCTCCAGTTGTTGGTTTTGCAGTTTTGGTAGACTTTTGAGATAGTGCTTCTTTGAGAAGCTCTTGCATTTCCAGCAATTGTTGCTCCAAATGCTTTATCTTGATTGAATTGCCGTCTGGTTATGCTTAGGTTGACGGCTATCCTTGCATAGAACTTTCCAAGTTGGAGCAATGTTTTCTTCCAAAATTGGGGTGTGTATTGCTTCTTCGTCCATTTGACTAAGCCTTTTAGATTTCATTTTCCTCTATTAAGTTAAACAACCCATAATTAGTCTATAAGGTAACCATAAGGTCAGAGGTTCGAGCCTCCTTCTAGAGCGAAAAATAGTAACAAGAAATTTTGCTAACATCCTAAAGTTAGGTTGTGGATAAGAAAATTTGCTAACACCTCAAAGGAAAGTGTTAAAAGTAATCAATCTCTTGAAACCCCTTTCGAATGAGTTGATTTAGGCAAAACATCTTCCAAAAGGTAGCTTCATGGAGATCTTAATTATAGATAAGAAAGTCCATCAACTCATTCAAGCAAAAATTAAGAAGATCACATCTTATTCATGACCCCTTTCGATTGGGTCAAAAGGGTCATTCATATCCCTTTCGAATGAGTCGAAAGTACTATTTTGTCTTTTAAAGGTGGATTCACATTCACTTTCATAAGTATAGTTTCTGCTGCATAAAAAGTATTCCTTCGAAAGGATTATACATGTTGAAATATCCAAGCCCCTATCGAAGATATCCAACCAACAAATATAAATCAGTATTCATGCATCGAGTCCCTTTCGAAAAGTCCCTTTCGATCAGGTCGAAAGGGTGTTTACTCTTTCAAACCGGACTCAATGTACAATATACAAGTTCTATATTTTATACGCAATGGAATAATATCTCGGACAATATAAGTTCCATGAACTAATTAATATCGAAACATTATCATTATCTTAATTTAAAATTTGATATCATGAAACATGATGACAATACGATTCAAATACATATTGTCTAAGTTGATCCCACTGCATCGGATAAGTCAAATAGGAGTTAAGAAAATAAGTAAGCATCATATGCAATTGGTCATTAGTCAAGCTAATGGTCGAAATGATCTTTCTCATATTCGAAAACTATATTGAATCCATGCGCTTCCTCTTTTTGCATCTATTCAAAGTAAGTTACAAGTAAGAGAGTCCTCCCCTCGAATTTATTTAGGGTTATATAGATTTGATTTGCAATGAAATGAGAGAGAATTAGAAATTCCAAAACTTGGTCCTCCAACTTGGACCCCTAGGGTCATATTTATAGATGCAAGTTGGCCACCTTCCATCTTCATCCTTTCGATGCGGTCGAAAGGTCTTCCTCCAACCTTTCACTAGCATCCTTTCAATGTGGTCGAAAGTCCTTTCTCCTATCCTTTCTTATTCGTTCTTTTGCCTTCACCCTTTTGAATCAGACCTTTTGACCTAGTTGAAAGGATTACGTTAACCACCTTTCGTTGTCGCTAAAGTTTGGGCTCCCTTCTACTTTTCTTTTAAATAAAACTTGATTGCTTTCGACTTCATCGAAAGGGATAGGTGTGCTCTCTACTTTGTGTTGTTATATTGTTGCAAGTAAGAGAAGGGGTGAGCTTTTGCATAGTTTTGAAAGGATGAAAATTCACTTGGCTTTCATGTAGAGCTCCCATTATGCTTTCAAAAGGTTCCAACCGTTTCGAAAGGCTTGTTCTTGCTTTCGAAAGGTGTGCATTGGAAATATGTCTTCAAGTAGTAGGTGGACAACAACAAAACCCACTATCTTGAAGGAATTGGTTCTTATGTTTGAGTCTATTATCCAATACCTTCGAAAGGTGTTTCGAACCCATTTTAGACTCTCTCATATACGTGGATTCAACTGCGTTGAAAGGTCTAGATGAGGTGGAAGGGTAATTTCACTTTCATTTTACCCTTTCGAATGTCTTGTTTCGCTTGACATTTGTAAGTGAGCCAGGAGCTTGAAACTCCATCCTAACTCCTTCGATAGCTATCTCAATACCTTCATAACACTTCTTTTAAACTTTGGCGAAACCCATGTCTTCAATTCTTGTGGAGCCCAGCACTTTTTATGAGCCTTCTCTCATACCTTTATTCTTAAGTGAATTTAATGGTTAACACATAGCTTCATGGACGATGGATAACTCCTTATCGGTTTTATCACGTACAACTCCTAACCCATGGTCCCTTGTCCTTCTCATTTCGATCTTAAGTTTGCTTAACAAACCGAAAATGAGTATTCACTCGTACCTATCATAACGCGATGGTTTAAATATAGTATATGTACCTTGAGTTTGTTCAACAAATACATATTGTTATCTTACCTCATCTATTCAATATATTAATAATACTACCCATAAAATCCCTAGCTTGAGTTTTCTCAACAACTATGAAGTATGCAAGTAAAACACACACATACACACACACACACATATATATATGACAATATTATATTGAGTGATATCGACTTATGAAAAAATTTATTTCTTATGAAACGCCCTCGTGATTCAAGTGTCGGACACATCTGAAATCACAGTATATGTGCAATATGAATGTATTTATCTCTTAAGTCTATTTAGGTTTTTTTTAATGTTCCACATTTAGTTTATACATTCATATTATATAATTTTTATTATTATATAACTTTTATATTTCATACTACTTATATAATAGTCTTATGTATAATATTATATTAATTAAATCTTATTTAATTAATTTAATTAATTAACATTTTAATTAATTTTATATTATTTTAATATAACATTTATATTAAATATTTATTACATACTGTAACCTTTATAGTATTACACATATATCTTATATATGTGTATCTTCTTTTAATTAATTAACCTTTCATTAACTGACCTTTAATTAATTTATATAATTTATTAACCCTTAATTAATTAATTTAATTAAAAAATTCTAATTAAATTATATAAATTTCAAAATTCAATTCATACACATAGATGTATACTTATGTTATTGTATCATATATCAATATATATAATACATGTATTCATTTATTAATTAACTTATTTAATTAATTAATTTATTCATCTTATTAATAAATTTTTAAATTTTTAAATCAATATATATTATTTTTCAAACATTTAAAAAAAATTATTATATTATAACTTTTATAATGTTTGAATATCTTATCTTAAATTTATCTTTTAAATTTAAATCTTATATTTTAAATTTTCTAATAATTTTGAAAATTAGCCCAATTCGCAATTCAAATTTGGGCATTTTCTATTAGGGATAACTTTTGGGTCGTGAGCTTAATAGTGAACCATAACATGACTAATTTAGACCGCATAGGCTATTGGGCTCCGATACCATTGTTGGATAGGTTAGACCGCAGTGGAAGTTATGAGTGAATTTTAAAAAAATTTACCCTATAGGATCTTTATTGGGAATATGAAGTCTAATTTATTTAGAACGTTCCTAAACTTAATTTAAATAAAATCATATATTTTATTTAAATTTATAAATTATTGATAAAAATTTATTTTCAATTTGTATATAAATATACATATGTGTATGAGTGTGCGTGTGTAATATGATATTCCGTGAAGGGTATAAATGTCAGTATATAGATGTTGGGATTTACATTGCAACGGACATATATAGGTATAATATAATAATAAGCAAAAATATTTAATATATAAATATATTTATGTACAAGATATAGGTTCGAATTTTTTTAAATATTAATATATATACATATACACATATGTATGTATGTATGCATGCATGTATGCACTGGAGTAACATAATTATATGTGTGTGTGTGTGTCTATATATATATATGTGTGTGTGTGTGTGTGTGTGTGTGTGTGTGTGTGTGTGTGTGTGTGTGTGTGTGTGTGTGTTTGTGTGTGCATATAATTTAAATGTAAATATGATTTAGAATGGTTTATATACATATATAAATTAAAAATTAAAAATCTCCTTTTTAATGTTCTAGATTGAATACATAATAGGTATAATTTTAATTACAATTTATTACATTAATTTATAAATATTATGAATTAATTAGTTAAAAAACAATATATAAATAGTAAAAAATATAATATATATAGAGATTTAAATTGCCAAAAAGTTTGAACCATATTTTATAGCCTACGAAATTATTTTAGATTTTTTCGAGTCAAAATATTATTTTTATTAATTAATTACTTTCGGCCTAACTAAAAATAATTTTTTTAAATACTAAAAACGGTTGAAATTTAATTTTTTTGACCAAAAGCTTCTATAATGATAAATTAATTTTAGAAATTTTAAGATCAAATTTTTGAAACATACTTTATTTTATATAAATTTTTAATTCGTATAATGATTAAACAACACTAAAAAATATTAAATAATTACTAAAAAATTATTTACAGTTACTAATAATTATAATTGATATAAATATAAATTTTAAAATATTAGTTCAAGTTTAATATGATATAGTTATATAGTTTAGTATTTGTTATATAAATAAATATATTAATATATGTATAAATAAATTAATAAAATAATAATAAATGAGATAAAATAATTCGGCTATGTGTATCGAATCTATTATAAAAACTTGGTTTTTTTATACATATAACCAATCCATATATGTGACAAAAACAATACCTATATGAATCTCACATAATAATACTGAGTGTATATACATGTATGTATGTGAGACAATAACATAAAAAGTTGGTTTTTATACATATAACCAATCAATGTGTGCATGTGTGTCTATATATATGTATGTGTTTGTGTATATATAAACAATATTGAGTTATACATAGATTATGTATCGTATATAAAACTAAATACTTAACTAATGCCCTTAAGTACAACTTGTAATGATGAAATTCCTTCCTCTTGAAACCTTCCCGACTCATTAGATTACTAGTCTTTAAATCGCAGACCATTTGCTATCGAATAGCTATTGATTTGAATTGATTTAATTTATGTTGCAGCACTAGGAGGTATAATTCGGCTAGCAAAATGGAGAGAAGAGACAGCCAAAAAGTCTTCTAAATGTTGAGGATAGAGATGCTTATATAGAGGAAAAGTTAGAGATATTTTAGGATCAATATCATACGTCTTCTCTTACCAATTCTGTTCCATCTTAGCCCTTCATCTCCAAGCCTTTGTTGCACCATCTTATGGTTCATATTGCCCTTACTTTGGTCAAAATTTCCAGCCTCTTTCATGGGCTTTGAACCCATTTTAAGCCCAAATAAATATAAGCAATTAAATCTAATTTAATTATTTATCGATATTGCATATCGATCGATATATTTATAACTATTATAAATATCTACAATAAATTTCTTCTTCAAATAATATTCAAAATTTTATAATTAATATTTCATAAATATTAATTGATTTAATTAATTTATAGTAATTATAAATTAATTAAATCGTTTGGTCTATAAAAAATTCAGCATTCTAGTTGTGTGACTTGTTAGGCGTAAATTCGGTCAGCGATTAACATCGAACTATCGAATGTTAACGTTCACACATCACATAGCAGGTGGTGTGATTGGCCAAATTTGTTGCTTACTTAGTTTCCGCTACTTTTAAAGTACGTCAAACATTTCCGCTAGGTGGCCTATGTGATCAATTGATCTTATCGACTTTAACATCATATGGTCCATATATACCTTCATTTTCCATTTGTTTGTTCTGAAAATGTCTTTTTGACTAAATAGTGGTAAGTAACTATAGCAATATTCAAACCGGACGATTATTTTATAAAAATATAGAACCGGATCTATAATAAAACTAGTGTATCCCCCTAATCAGGGATGTGCTTTGCAATTTGATTGTAGCTAGAATAACATACAAAAAATAGTAATTCATATCTGATTGTTCCATCCACGAGTTGGTCTATCCGCCAAAGTGAAAAGCAGTCCTTCGAGCATGCCTTATTCGAGTTTAAATAATCAATGCATGTTTACCACTTTCCATTTTTTCTTGCAAACCATCATGGGGCTAACTACCCTTTCGAGGTAGAGCGATTCATGGAAGAAGTAGTTTGCCAACAACTTTTTCACTTCCTCCTTTAATTAAACGGATATATGTTTCGCTTCACTCAGCTCCATGACACAGCATTCTCGTCGTGTTCCTTGGTTTCCTTGAACCATCCCAACTCCATAATCCATGGGAAAATTTATAGTTAAGAACAGTGGAGCTAGAGAAATTCTAAAATCGGCAAGGATCGGTCGACCTAAATATGCATTATAAGCAGAATATTCGTCCATCATAACAAAATTCTCCACCCGCACAGCTCTGCAGGGCTCGTCTCCTAACTAAATTGTTAGTTTGATGCATTCAATCAGAGATGTTGTCTCTTCAGTAAAACTCTAAAAGTGGTAGTTATAGGTAACAAATCATTCTCACTCAATTGCATCTCATCAAAAGCCCTCTTGAATAAAATATTCGCGGAGCTTCTGCCGACAACCAATACTCGATGAACAATAGTCGATGTAATCTTGGTCGTAATCACCACTGGATCAAATAACGACACCTCAATCATGTTTGCATCTATATTCCAAAACATTATGTCACCATTCATCCGCTTTTACTACTTTACGAGAGTGAAGTCCCCATTAGCATATAATGTCTCTTGCAATACATACTTCAAGGAACTTCTGTAGTGTTCTAGCTCTTCTCAGCAGGATGCGTATCTCCAAAAGCTGTGTTGATGATCAAATCAACTCTCATGAACTCGGGATAACTCCATTTGTATCTTCACCTTTGCCCAATGGTTGCTGCCTTTGGGTTGATTATTTCTCTGCCCACCTTCATATGGGTTTTTTTTTTGCATATTAATATAATTGTTTCTTTCTGATCAACTCTTGATCATGTCCTTCAGATGCCTGCATTGGTTTGTATTGTGCCCATGAGTGTCTTGGAAATGATTATACTTTCCATACCTTCTCTCTTCCTCCATCGGTTCCTTCGAATCTGGTTTTAATATCTTATCGTGTTTTGGGTTGTAAGATAGAAATTTTTCATGGAATTGTTCGATTCTGAATACGTAACATTTCATACAAACCAAAAAAATTCCCCGGGGACTTCCTTCTTTCCTCCAAAACTGTTCTTCTTCTTTTTGTTATTATCATTTCTGCTGCGACCATCCTTCTTCATGCCATCATTACTCTTCGTTGAACCGCTTGGTTATGTCATCCAACATTTATGGTTTAAATTCAAATTCAAACTTTTTACAATAAATTAATCTTTATTTTATAAAAAGCTTTTCTACGTCAAAATAAAAATAAAAAAATTCAGTCCCTTTTCCATTTTTGCCTCTTCCAAGCGTAGAAATTGATTCGCTTTCTTGTATTAGTATTTGTCATTGGTTTCTTCATGGTCATCCACTTTCCATACTCTTAATCTTTATCAACTCCTCTAACCAGAGCCATCGGCACGAGACTTTCCTCTTGTTCATCACTTCGGTGACTGCAACGTCGAACCTTTTTAGAGAATTCTTTGATGGTTCCATCATTCCCTTCTTCATATTAGCCAAAGAAATCGCATCCTCGGGTTGCACCGAGTGAACCCTAAACTAGCTCAGGAACTTGTTAACCAGTTGATCATAAGACTTCACGGATCTTGGCTTAAGCCTGGAGAGCCACATCATCCCCAACTTACTCAAAAATAAGGGAAAACACCTATAATTCATAAAGTCATTTGCACCCACACCATTCATTTGCATGTCAAATCTAAGAAAGTGTTCCATATGGTCTATTAATCCATCATACATTAGCATAAATGACATTATGAACTTCTTAGGATATAGTGGCACTTTTATATTCGTAGAAAACGGATTCTAGCCAAGGTCGGTCTCCTAATCATCCTCTTAATTATCCATTTGGAGAAATCGCCTTATGGTATCATTTATTACATTATTTGTTCCTTCCATACACCATCGATGTCAGTCATCGAATGCATTTGATGCCCAAACATTCACGACTAACAGCTCGATGCCTAAATCTCCATTGCTCTGGGAAGTCCATTCATCTTGGCCTTTCTAGTTTATTGCTATGTCTTTCACGATCACATCCTCTAGATTGCTATCGTCCATGAGCGTCCCCATCAACATTCCTTCCAGATTGACCACCAAAAGGATTACATTACAATCTCTATCTCTACTTCCACCACGACGATGATCGTCATCGTGTCTTAATGGATCAGTACCGATCTAACATGGATTAGCATCTATCGGTCTATCCGGAGCAACTGCTCCAGGTAAATTATTTCCTTTTGCATTTACATGAATATTTCTCTGTCCAATTCTTTCCTGATCAAATCTACGCTATCCAGCAGAATTCTCTTTACGAGGTCTAGTTGGAGATCTCCTTCTACTATCACGATCTCTGATGCGAGATCCATCTCCTTAAGATGGTTGCGTCATCCTATCAAACTATCTAGCCAACTGTTCCATGATTATTCACTACATTGCTTTCATCCTTTAGTTAACAATTGTCATCATCCCCTCTAACTCTTCACAAATAATTAGATTTGGTAGAGGCTTTGTAGTTCCTTCACTCCTACTATTGTTTCTAGCACTCCCTCCATCAGATGCCTTTCTAACTTACTTTTCTCGGATTCTTCTTAAGTTCCATTTGATCCAGTCTTCTTGTAGATTATATCCCTGTCCTATTAATAATAGAGATCTAGACTGATCTTCAAGTTCTTAGTGAAAGCACCACATGATGTTAGCCAAAAAATGGGTATAACATCCCTGATTAATTGATTTGAAAAAATGATGGATCATAGGTCGTCAAAGAAGATCAAATAACAAGTGTAAAATTATGAAGAACACGAAGAAAAAAGTAAGAAAAGTAAGGCATAAAGATTTATGGTGATTCCGTTTTGCGTATCCACTTCAATGCAATTTTATTGTTGATTACACACTAAATCCAGAAGAATTACATATGCAATTTGGAAATTAACAAGAAATTGTATTGTAAGCCCTTCCCCTAAGATGTGCGAAAGCAATTTTCCAAATTTCCTTTTCTGTTGCATCTAAATCTCGATTTATGACTGTTATTGGGCTTCTAATTGTCACATTACATTGTTGGTCCATAAATTCGCCATATATCAAGATCCAAAAAGATAGAAGAAGTATAGATCCAAAATCGACAATGTGTGTAATCAGCAGTGATACATATATGAATCAGTACCGAACCATACTGTATAGCTTGTTTTCTTTCTATTTTCTTAAAGATACTACATATTCTTCATGCATTGATCCTCGGTTGATGCTCCTAACATGACTTCTTCTCTGAGAAACAGGGACAAAGAGAGAAAAGCGATGGATCCGTACTGATCCATGGATATTGATCCATCCATGATTTGATATCGATTAGATCTAGTGAATTTTCTCAACTATTTTGTGTGTTTGATCATTCTAAATCTGACATTTATTCCTTCATCGCTTTGTTGTCTACACCAAAAATCTTTTTGGAAATATACATTGTTGGACTCATGCATAGTTTTTCAAAAGTTAAAAAAAATAACACGTCACACTTCGTGTAATTGAAGTCATTCAATTTTCCTAAATCAAAAATTCAATTTTCAGGTTGCTTTGAAAATGATTTCATTGCAATGCAGTTAAAAATGGGCCAATGCTGCATTTTAGTTTTATGGGCCCATAGGCCGTTTAAGACAAGGCAGCTAAACGGGGACATTATCTGCATTTTATTTTATTTTTGGTACATAGGCCGACAACAAGTGGGTTGGTTTATATGTTGAATTTCGTAATTTATTAATTCGCTAATTCTTTGTGAAAAATAAGGAACCGAAAACTCCTAGGGTTTGGAAAACGTCAATCTAAGTTCTAATGGCAGACGACGATTACAATGACATGGATATGGGGTAATATCTCGTCATTATATTGACTAATTTTATTCTTCTGGTAGAATGAGTTTTATGCGTAGTTGGATTGCTTTGCTAGCTATGTCGTGCTTTTCGAAGTTGATTTTGCTGCTATTTAGCTTATAAAAGAAGACTTGACACTGGATTATACTTGTGATCGATGAAGCTATGAATAGAATATTACTTTAGATTGATTATACTTGTAATAATCTTCAATGTCTGGTACTTGATTCTATATCTTTATGTAAATTAACGTAATCACTTTATTTTGTTTTCAGATATGAAGATGAACCACCAGAGCCCGAACTTGAGGTTTGAACTTGCTCCTAAGTCGCTATCTGTAGTCTCATTTTTTTTTCTTTTTTCTTTTACAAACACACAAATAATTCTAACTCCGAAATCGTGTAGTGTTTGCGTTTACATTGTCATTTCAGTTTATGTACACGCACAAACACACTCTTGCACTTCAAAGCAACACATTCTGATGTAGAGCGTAGAGGTTTCAAGTTTCAACAGTTGTTTTTTATGTTGTGCTTACCATAATCCAAATATTAGAACAGTAGTTTTCTTTACCTTTGTTTAGCAACCCTTGATTTATGATCCTCTCTATGCTGTAAACCACAGATTGCAATGTTGGTTATGCATCAACATTATCAATATACCATTTATTTTAATTGCTCAAGCCGGAAGAGGCAATTTTGCATCAAAGTTGGTTGCATGTTTCCCACTTAAGGTCTGCCGATTCTGTTTACACTATACTTTATGGTCTGTACTCATGGAAGATGATAAAAATACTCCTCATTTTTCCTTACTTTTTTTCCTAAACCTAATCCCGAAAATCTTCACTATTATAAACAATAACATCTCTTTGCAAAATTTACACTAGTGTGCTACTAAATTACGTAATTCAAAATGGAGCCAGATTTGAATTCAAAACTAGGTTTATCAACGAATACCCAAAAAATCCGAAAATCCGAAATACATCCACATCCATATCCCAAAAATGAAAAAAAACTCAAAATCTAGAAAACATGGATAAGAGTATGATGGTATCTGCATCCAGAAATTATTCGTTTGACCTTTATATAGTAGTTAATATTATGCTTAATTTCGTACATAAAGTGATTGATATTTAAATCGTAAACTTCAAACCATAAATCAAACTAGATTTAAATGGTGAATCATAGATTCAAAAGAGTTATATATGAATTTTGAAATTGATTTTGTTGTCTTAATTTCTGTATCTAAACCTAAAACTCAGTTTTCTAATTTGTTTCATTTTAATTTATTTAGAAAACATTAGAATTACAAATGTGAATCCAAATATGATATTGAACACATCAGTATGGATTTCATGATTTTTTTTTCAATTTCAATTTTAACTAAGTCTGAATCGGAACGCAAATTGAATCGTAGTGAGTGATATTCAATATGAAACAGGATTTAAACCGTAATATTTTAATATTTTTTTATAATAATTTTTGATAAATTTTGGACACGGATGCATATATGATACTAGGTATGTCAACCGTTGACATACCTATGTAAAACTTCTTTTCTCTATGGAATTGTGCAAAATATATCATCTACGTTACCTTGTGTGAGAACCATAGGTTATTGGAAACAACCATGTACCAACGTATTGTGAACCACATAAATGTTTTACGTCGTTGGTTCTCATTACACCATTGGTTCCTTGGTAGTTTTTTCTACCACATGATGCTCTAGTGGCTGTTATCAAACAAACAGATCTGGCAAATAAATAAATAAAGCAATTCTTTTGTTTGTAGTTTTTCAACATAAATTTATTTGTTAAGACATGATCTAATACTAAAAAATGGATTGTTTGAATTGGAGACATAATCTAATAATCTAACTTTTTTCCTTTTTCAAAATAATAATAATAATAACATCAAGTGAAATTGAGCTTTTTTTTGTTAATTAATTTGAAGAAAGACAATAAAGATAGATAAAGTCAATATTGAAATTATATTGGGTATAAAAAGTAAATTTTGGATACAAAAATATTTTGACATCTTTGTGGGTAAGCAAGATAATTTAAGTAGTTCAAATAAAATCGACATTTATCATTTTTGGGTATTGTTCATGCCTCATATACATACAATTTGTTGTTAATAACCTGATAGCGTTGTAAGTCATATTATTTTATGCAACAGCTGATAATTCTTGTGGGTAAATATTGTACATTTTATAAAGATGACTTTTTTTTCTTTCTAGTCTCTCAGTCATCGCACACTAATAACTATTCAGCAATAATCATAATTATGTTAGTTTTGTATCTCTATTTTTTGTAATATGCACATATTAACAAAGTTTTCAAAATGAGGTTTGAATCGTAAATTTTAAAGTTTAAAATTTGAACTTGAACTTAACTCATATATTGTGGATTCAAAGAATCCATACTTCAACATTTTTGCAAATAATTGCACCGTGTTTGGAATATTCATTGACATCTAAGTTTGAAAAAACATCAACTAAATTTATGGCGGGAATTTTTCAAAAGGGCAGTCGACTGTGAGAAAATGGACTTGAATCGTATATTGTAGATTTAAAGAATTCGTGTTTTAACGTGTGTGTATACGATTGTATGCTAGAAGTTTTTCTCGTATACATCATGCAGTGGCATTTGAATATATGTAAACATCAATTGAAGTATTTGAAAACATAGATTCTTGGTTTCATAGTTATAAAATTTATACTTATGAAATCGAATCTAATGTTTGAGTTTCTACATCTTTAAGTCTGTAGCTTAATTTTCTTTGTCCTTCCACCTTTTTTTTTTTAATCTGTAAAATTTAAATGGTAGATTCAAATGAGTACAGTGAATTTTTTTAATTGAATTTCAGCATGGATTGGACAGTCTTTCTCAATTGTGATTTGGATTGAGTTTTGAATTGGAATTTGAAAATTGAATCGAATCCGGGAAGAGTCAGTTTGAATCTGGATTGAAATCGCAAGATTTTGATTTTTTTTTAGTCATTATGTAGTTTCTTCTGCTTCTTAGAGCATCATTTTTAGTTATCTCTGTTAGTAGATGAATGAATTGCGTGATAGTTCGTAATATAAGTAATAGTTGACCAAATTAATCTTCAATATTAACAAATGTCTATGTTGCAATTGACTGTATAATGAGCACAAATGTATTTTTAAATCACTGCTTAAGCTGGAAAATTAGTTAAATGAGGATCTGGTATAACATATTGTCTTATCCTTATCCGCTTCATTCTAACAAAAATTGAATGGAACAGTAAGATAGCTGTTAAACTCAAACATGCGTTGTTTAGGTTGTCCTGCTATTTCAGTAAAAATGATGTTAAGTTGACCATAGGATCTCCCTGTTCATTCAGCATAGATTTATTCTAGCTGCTTTCTCAGTGAATTGCCATTTCTTTAATACCGAGCAGGGTAATAAATGCAGAATTTGCATCTATGTAATTTGAACACATAGTAAAATAAATATCGTGTAATAAATGCAGAATTTGCATCTATGTAATTTGAACACATAGTAAAATAAATATCGTGTAATAAATGCAGAATTTGCAACTATTTAATTTGAACACCTAGTAAAATTAATATTCCGATGCTACTGATAGTCTTATTATGTTAATTTCATTTGATATACCAATGTAGGATGTAAGTCTCATGTAATTTTGCCATGTAGGATGGAGCTGAGGAAGAAATAGAGAACAACAACGAAGAAGTTCCAGATGATATTATTGGAGAAGGTGAAGAGAAGGATCAGGAATCTGTTGACCGAGTTCGCAAAACATCGAAGTATATGACAAAGTATGAGCGTGCGAGAATACTGGGAACACGTGCCTTGCAAATTAGGTATTTTGGACCTTGTCCACCTTTTGTATATGAATTCACATTTTCACTTCTTCCAAGAGTTTTAAATCATTACTTCTTTATTTTACAGCATGAACGCACCAGTCATGGTTGAGCTTGAAGGAGAGACTGATCCTCTTGAGGTAATTATATCTTACTCGCTTCAATGATTATTCTTTCAGATCAGTTATCCAACTTAAAATTTGGTGTGGTAGTGTAACCATTGTCAAACTAGACTATATAAGAAATGAGCTAGCAGTTTGCAATAGTTGTCAATAGTCCTAAATTTTCCCAGCTACTGGTTCATACTTAATCGAAAGCTTTTATCGTGAGTGATAATAGATTGCAATGAAGGAGCTTCGGGAGCGCAAGATACCATTTACCATCCGCCGCTATTTACCTGATGGAAGGTAATGTTTTTGCACAAATTTGCTATATTTTGATTTCCTGTATTTTACAAGGACAGTTTTAGTTTGTTTGGAAGTTCCTGAAAAGTTGCATTTTAAGCATTTTCAGTGGGTTAATAACAGGTCCCATGTACACAAGTCATAGTTGCTGAAATGTTTGAGAACAAATCCTCTAGTTCCATTTTTGATGTCTCTGTGTGCCAACGCAATCTCAACCATTCATTCAGGATATTTTAATTAATTTAAACGACGAAAAAAGAAAATTGTATGGTGGAGATTGAAACGGTCCACTAGACACCGAAGAATAAGACCCGGTGATTATTTCTCGAAATGTTTATAGGACTGATCGCTGACCTTAAGCTTGAAAATCTTTATGCTTTACTAACATATATGCTATGCTAACATTTTTGCATATAAGTATCTAATTTACATTTTCTATTATTCCTTGATGAGACAACAGACTACTAATGATTGATGCATAATACTTTGGCACTCATGTTTTTATTTTTATGCTATTATTGTTTTGTGATAATTTAATTACCCTGGAATGTGATCAGTTATGAGGATTGGGGAGTAGACGAGTTGATAGTGGAGGACTCTTGGAAGAGGCAAGTTGGCGGCGATTAGAGCAATGCTACTCTGCTCTTCTCTTTGTCTACCATGGGAACTGCACTCCTATTTGTCACTGCTTGTTCATATGATCTTTATAATATTTCGTAACCATGATGTGTTTTAAATGCTTCTACTGTAAACAGACTGCATGGAGATGTGCTTCATGAGAAACAGTTTATCATCTCTAGGTATAGAATGTTGAGCTTTTTAGGGAATTTGCATCAAGGTGCATCCGCATGATTATGATCGTTGCTCTAGCAATTGCTAGGGTTTACATGATGATGATTCGGATTGACAATCCAACTGCTTAAGCAGTTGATTTATATCATGTGAAATAATAAGTAGAACATTTGATTAGTCTATATCTGTGTGCATGCACGAGTCTCTTTTTTGCTACACCTTATTCAACACCTGATATCTCTACGGTGTTGTACTATTTCAAATCAAATGGAACTTTGGGGACGTTAAATCTAACATTATAAACATTATGCGCACACATAAAATGAGGTCATTTCCAAACTTTTAACATGTTCAATCAGTAAGTTGAATGTCGCTCACTTTAACCGTAAAAACACTTATATTTGCACATGTTAGCATTACTGTCAAATTTTGTAGAGTTGATAGAGTTGAGCTTGAATTACGTAAAAATATATCTGTAAATTTTCATTTGATTTCGAACTATTTAGGTCAAAAAATAAGAAACGTGTAGCAAGGAGAAGTGTAGTGGTATTATTCCATATGTGTGCTAATTCTATTAATAAACAGTTTTCTCCTTTTTTGACCCAGCATTTTAAAAAAAACACACCCTCTATTTTTACTTCTCACCTCAGTTTCTTTCAAAAATACCTCAATATCTTTCTATTTTTTTTTCCCATCTTCGTGTAGTTAGAAAAAATCAACATGCTTTCTTAAGAAAAGAAAACTTATCGATTAGCAATGAATTACGTTAAGTTAGTTTCAATAGCAATCCAAGTGCGTTAGACGTTAGGTTTACTTATAGTCAATTTAGGCCTACACTTGATTTCTATCAAATCCTAGTTCCTTTGAAGAAAACCCTGGAAAAACTTACTTTCAACTTTAGAAAACAACGAAGCCGTAATATTATATGAATTTAATATAATAAAGGTTTCGAATTCGATTTTGATAATTAGTATATTGAAAATAAAATTTAATTTAATTGAGATCTATTTAATAATAGATTTTTGTTTTAACAAATTGAATTAAGTAATAATGTATTTTTCAGAAGATATACTAAACTGGATAAAGTGTTATTGTTAAGTATAAAATATTTTATGGTGTAAATAATTATATATAATCGAAATAGATCAAAAGAAGTTTTAATTGATATTTAGTTTAAATCAAATAATTGTCGAAAATGAATAACTTAATCATATCAATGCAGTGAATAATTAAATAGAGTGAATTAATATTGAATTTAATCTGTGGTTATAGAATTATATTTCGTAGAATGAAGTGTAAATTTGTTTAAATCAAAATGAAAATATAATTATGCACAAAATAAAAGAGATAAAAAGATAACAAAAAGGGAAAATAGAAAATAAATAAAGGAAGGAATTTGAATTAATGTCCACAAAAACATCTCACCCTTGCTTCTCATTACCAACTTAAGCCTCATTATTTTCTCGTTCACAATCCCAAATCCGACTCTTTCTCATATGCTCTAAATTCTCAATTCAATTCATCATCCACGTTCACTAATAACAACAACAACAATAATATTATTAATAATAATAAGTAGAGGGAACGCTCGATGCTGGCTTTAGTGGGGGCATGGCGACGACCGACGTTGATGTGAGGAGGCCGCGCGATCTTAGGGCGAGCGCGACTTGGCAAGCGGCGACAGTGACGGTTGACGTCGTGACTTGGTGACGTTTTGGGAGATCGTGTGGTCAAACGTGCTTTGAGACGGCATTGTGATTTAGGAAGCGACACCATTGGGGACGCGTACGTGATGGAGGGCTAGCGATGGAGGGCTGGGGATCAAAGATAGGTCGAGGCAGGCTTTGTTCTGAAGTAGCAAACAGGTGGTGGTTCTAGGGTTTCGGGGAAAGCTAAAGCAAAATGAGAAATTCAAGCAAGATTTGGATTAAGGTTAGTTGTTGAACTCACAAAGCTATCTCTTCTAAATTAGATGTTCCAATCGACAATTGGTTAAGGTGAGTTAATATATTTAACCCACCCATCTACATTTAATAGTTATTAGTTTCTTTGACATGCTTATTTAAATTTGGATTGACATAATAATTGGTAGAGAATGATTGAATTGCTTGTCATGGTTTCAATTTATTTGATGGCTGAACTGTGTGTTGAACAATTAAATTCGATTTGATAATCGATTATGAAATAGCATGTATGTCGGGAACCATTAAAAATTATTGTATGTGTAGCTAGATAATATAATATTCATGCATTATTTGTGTGATCGGAATTCACCAAAAGGGCGACTCGGATCAATGAAATGGTTCTCAACTTTTAGATATTTTAAAACCTAAATTAAAATTTCTTCTATTTATGGATTTTGATTAAAATTTCTTTTGGAAACTTTAGTAAACAATATTAAATTTTTAACTCGTTTATTTATTCAAATTCTATTTCAAGCTTTAAATGAATTTATTTCCAAAATCCTTAAAAATCGTCTTTTCAATTATATTGGAAATCTAAAAATGTTTTAAAAGGAAATTAAATGTACTGTTCTTTTATAAAATAAATGTTATAAAAGAAATCATCTTATTTCATATAATTTTTATCATAGAAGTTATTTAAAAATATTTGAATTTTTTTTCAAGCTTTTTAAAGTAAAGTTCTTGTTTCTCGAAATGATTATAAGGCTTTGAATTTGATAAATATTTCATGTGTGTTCATGCGTGTGTATATATTTTAAAATGAGGTAAGTTATTAGTTATGAAAAACATTGGTTTGATTCTAAACTTTGTAAAAGAATTCTATTTTTGAGTAAAAACCTTCTAAATCTTTTCTTTTTAAATATGAGTTTATGGATTTAAAGGAGAGAAGTTTGAAAGTAAATTATAGATAAAGTATTTTAGAAATCATTTCCATATGTTAAAATTATATTACTTGCTTTTAAACTATAAATTATTATTGGCCTTTATTGTGTTTAGCCTTTGGCTATTTTTATGCAAGCTTGAATTATTTTATTGAGATTTCGTACTTTGCTATGAAACAAAGAATTTTAATAAATGATTGAATTGTCGGATTGGTATGATACGTTTCGTACAATTCTTTCACTTATTAAATAGAGTTTGAGTGGAAATTACTATCTTTTAGTAAATGCTAGAGTTACACTTCCTGGTATGGGACAATTAGTTAGATCCTAGTGATTACTAAAGTGAAAGTGAGCAAAATTTAGAGTTGTATTATCTTAGGGTGTTCGGATTTCAAACCGATAGATCCTTGAGAGACAATAACCCATTCTCATCGACCGAAGAGTCGATACATTCATAGATTTGAATAGGCAGACCTATTTTTGGGAGTTAGATTTGTTATGATGTAACACGGCTGCCCGTTCGTTTCTTGGACAGGTGTTATATGCAGACGTATCAGTTTATTACATAGTTGGACAATGTTTTTCTATTTATTTTCGTTAGGTATTTGCATAGTTTTGTCATAAACACGACTACCTATTAGGAGTAGGGAATAATACCTGGTAGTCTATTTCTTTTCGTTAGACTATTGTGCTATGTGGCCGAGTTTATTTATTTAAATCAGGTCCCATGTCGGACTGTATCATACTGATAGTTGACTATCATTATTATTTTATTAGTGATGATTGTTTCTTCGGAGATTTTTGGATGGATTTTTAGTAACCTTTGGCTCTGGAGAATTTTGAATTGTTATCACCATATTTTTTATGACAGTCCATTGGAGACTTGAAATGGATTTATGAAATGGAGATTTGATTAGATAAGCCTTATTATGGTTAATTGGTTTAGGCATATTTTGAGATGACTTATTTTATGGTTAAGTCATAAATCGATTTATGAAATGGTGATTTTAATTGATATGTCATATTATGATCATTTATTCTGGCATATTTTTATTATGGCTTATTTATTGTTAGTCATATGTTTATGATATCAATATTGTCTAACGACAATTTTTCAATAGGATTAGAAAATTGCCGAAAAATTTCGAATTAAATTTAACCGCAAGCGCACGGCGTAAAATTTTTAGTACGTGACAAATATGGGTCGATCTATAGGGAATTATCTTAAAATTTAAAATTCAATTCAATCAAATTCGACCAAAGTGAGAGGAAATTATTAACTATAAAAATGAAGCCAAAATTAGAATTAAAATGTGTTTTAAAAACTATTAGACTAGAGAATAATTTAAAGGCAAATCCACTCTCATATTTTTGTAAATCAACAAACAAATAATTTACGATCTCTAGCTTTGATATTAAATGAAATAATTGTTGTATTTATCATAAGTATGGTTTATTTATGTTATTAATTAACATAGCTCAAACCATCAAACTATGATACAATAAATAAACCACCTACAATTCTCATGAAAATGAAGCCAAAACAAAAACTATTTTAAGTATGATCTATTTACTATTGTAACTAGTAATATAGATCATCAAATTTCATTTTTGCTTTCATTTCAAAATCAAAAATTAATTAGCAAATGATGATGTAAATTGTATCTATGCCGGATAAGAATAGCTCATTTGCATCAGCAATATAAGCTATCAAACCCACTTGTATAAACTTACATCAAAATTCACTTTTATGAAGCACAAGCTAAAGAGATCATAAAACATAAAAATGTTGAAATTACATAATATTTGAGAGCTTCATTACCCCTATATTGAAGGGGTTTAGGTACTCATTTGTGTTATCAAATCTACACATGTAAGTTTCAACATTGGAAAGCAAAGAGAAGTATAAATTAAACAAAGGAAATGAGATTAATTATTTGCATGAAATAACATCAAACTAATTACATGAATGTAAATCTAAGCTATGAACATAAAAGGAAAGAGAACATAGAAATAAACAATAAAACAAAGGAAAACATATAGAAAAGAAGAGAGAAAGAGGCTTGGAAGCTATTTTTATTTCATGTAACATTGAGCTTACAGTTTTCTTGCTTAATTTCCTAACTAATGTGAAAGAGTAGAAGATATATATATATATATATATATATATATATATATATATATATATATGCATAAGAGGGATATTTATACATGCATAAAACCCTGATTCAATATTTAGGGAGCTTTCCAAAATACCATTTAGGAAGTGTGGCCACCAAGTAACCATTAGCTACTAATTAATCCCTCATTAAATGTGCATGAAGCTTTAACCTCCCCTTAGTTGTCCATTAGCTTCTAATTGTATATTTAGGTAAGTGGATGAGGTCCTCCATGATCATGAATTTGAATTATGTCCTCTTCATTCCTTTGTTTTCCCTTTTACATGCATATATCTTCATGAATCCCTCTTCCATATGCATCAAAATCTCCTATAAAAATCATAAAAATGTCCAAGTAAAAATTCTTAAATTGACACATGCACAAAAAAGACCATTTTGCCCCTGAATGAAAATGAATATATGATGATTTGAAAATAATTAAATTATGGTTTTAAACATGTTAAAATGCCCAAATATGACTTTTATTTAAATAAAAATAGATAAAATTTGGATGTAAATATATGCGCATTAACGTGCACATCAAATACCCACACACTTATCTTTTTATTCGGCATCAAATAAAGGAAAACTAAGATAAATCTGTTTTCGTAGGGAGCACGATTGTATTGAACGTATGCAACAAGCCGTTAAACCTTTGGGTGTCCCCAATAGGACGAGTGTTGTCTCGTGAGGGTTTTCAGCGGATACTACACACAAAATCCAAATGCAAAGTGAATTTTTTTACAAAATGCAAGATTTATTTACAATGGGATGAATGCAAGTTTTTTAAAAGTATTTACAAATGAAAGGTTCACTTTCAAATCGACACTCGTAAGTTAAATATAGGTTTTGGTTATTGTCTTGAAAATTTAAGTCATTTACTCATCAAAATTTTCAACAAAAATTAAGTTATCATAACAAATAGACAATAGTTTAACTCATTGTTTCGGTCGATACTATAGTGTAACTATGAAATAAATTCTTAGTTGATTATCAAAGTTTATCAAAGTGGTATTCTCATTTCTTTCCAATAACAAGTCCAATCAAACAAGTTAAAATGATGCTTGGATTTCAATTGCTTAGTCTATCTTATTTGATAATTTATTAATATTAACAATACTTACATATGCCTAACTCAGTAAACAGAGGCCAGATATATTATCCATGCACTGCCTTGAGGACTGATGTGAGGGGAATACAGAGCGGGCCAGTGAACACTTACCGACTATATGCCTTATTAAAAAGAATTTTTATACACATACACCTAACTCAGATAAATTGAGGCCAGATATACCGATCGTGCACTGCCTTTCGGGCTTACTTGAGAATGGTACAAAGCATAGTGAGTGAACACACGAGTGTGAACACATGACTCTAGGTGTTAAAAAAAATACATATATACAAAAGTTTTTTTTACATTTCTTTCTATATATATATATTTTTAGAAAGAAAGAGTTTTGCAAAATCATCCTAGCACCATTTAACTTAGAAGATAAAATTATTATATCATTTACTTTATATTTACTACTTTTTAAACAAAGATTTTCAATAAGAACATACTTCATAACTAACACATATGAACCTTCCTATATACCGGTTAAACCATTGTTATTTATAATCAAACTTCATTTTTATTTTTGTTAAGACAAATAAATTTTCAATTTATTAACCAAAACTTATACTTATCCCATAGTATTTCTTCAAAAATAAATCAAAATGCTAAAAAGAAAATATTTTTGAGATTTAGAAATTTTGAGATTTTTTTAAGTTAAAAGAAAATCAAAAATCAAAAATGGCATGAACTAAAAATAATGAAAATGAAAATGAGACTCCCCCACACTTAATTTTGACTGTGTCCCCACAGTCACTACACAATATAATGAGTGTAACGGGAAAAAATATGTATATATTTACAAAAGAGGGTTAACATTCTTACTAGACGTAGCTTGGCTCATGAAGAATCATGAGCTCCTCCTCTTGGTTACTGGGCAATTCCAAGAAAGGTTTCAAACTATTACCATTGACTTTGAAAATCAATCTATCCCTGGGGTTTTCTATTTCTACGGCACCATATGGAAAAAGTGTCCATACCACAAATGGTCCGGTCCATCTTGATTTAAGTTTTCCCCGGGAGTAAATAAAGTCTTGAGTCATATAAAAGAACTTTCTGGTTAGGCGAAAACGTTTTTCTTAGGATTGACTTATCATGAAAAACTTTGCTTCTTTCTTTGTAAATTTTCTCATTTTCATACGCGCTGTTCCTAAGTTCTTCTAGTTCGTTGATTTGTAGTTTTTAGTTTTCACCAGCTTTTTCAAGATCAAAGTTTAAGTTCTTTATTGCCCATAACGCTTTGTGTTCGATTTCAACAGGTAAATGACAAGTTTTACCGTAAACTAAATGAAATGGGGACATACCAATGTTAGTTTTAAAAGCAGTATGGTAAGCCCAAAGCACATCGGTTAACTTTGGAGAATAATCTTTTCGATTTTTATTAATAGTTTTCTCCAAGATTTGTTTTATTTGTCGATTTGAGACTTCAACTTGGCCACAAGTCCGAGGATGATACGGAGTGGATAACTTGTAAGTTATCGAGTGTTTTTCCATTAAAGTTTCAAAAGAACGGTTATAAAAATGGGTTTCGTTATCATTGATTATTGTGCGAGTGTGTCGAACCTCGAAAAGATGTTTTCTTTCAGAAATTTCACAACAATTCTTTGATCGTTGGTTTTGCACGGAACGACTTAAAGACCTATTTTGAGCTGTAATCGACAGTGAAAAGGATACACAAGTTTCCAAAAGAGTCGAGAAAAGGTCCCATAAAGTCGATACCCCAAAGATCAAATATTTCGATTGTAAGAATGAGGCTTAGAGGTATCATATCTCGTCTATAAATTCGTCCAAGCATTTGACATCGATTGCAAATTTTACAGAATTCAAATGAGGCTTTGAAAAGAGAAGGCCAATAGAAACCACGCTGAAGCACCCTTTCCGCAGTTTTTTTAGGATCGAAATGTCCATCGCACGCTTGATCATGGCAAAACAAAAGAACACTCCTGATCTCAGTATCCGAAATGCAACGTTGGATGATATGGTCGGGAAAGTATTTGAAAAAGTATGGATCGTCCCAATAGAAATATTTCACTTGGGACATGAATTTGCATTTGTCTTATTTGGACCAAGATGAGGGAGTTTCTTTAGTGACTAAGTAGTTAACTATATCAGCGTACC
This sequence comes from Allium cepa, assembly GCA_030765085.1. NCBI lineage: Eukaryota > Viridiplantae > Streptophyta > Magnoliopsida > Asparagales > Amaryllidaceae > Allium > Allium cepa. The sequence continues at coordinate 821,523,541 of CM060929.1, forward strand.
ACGGATCTATAGAAATTCAAAGAAGTTGTTCATCGGGGAAGTTTTCATTGATTGGCAAAGAAGTTGGTATGTTCGGAAGACGAGACAAGTGACAGACTATGACGTTATCAGATGCCTTTTTATCTTTAATTATAAGGTCAATTTCTTTGTAACAACCCTGTTTTTATTACCGTCGAAATAAAAATTAAAAATTAGAAACTTTAATTTGAGATTTAAAAAAAAAAAGAATTTGCAAATCAATTGCAAAGTCAGTTGGAAATAACTAAGCTATGTTGTAACTGCATATGGCCTTCATGTATATATAAAAGAACATGCCAATTTAAAACAAAAAGTGAACACTTTGCTATCACCACTAATTTTGTAAAACAAAAATATAAACACTTTGCAGCCATCATTATTTTTATGCAAGTTGTGTCCTTCTCTTCTCTGGTGCACGTTTCTCACATAAATGCTAGTGTACAATTCTTGCCAGCACATCTTTTGCTTGACTTATACACATACTAAAAAAAAGTAAAGGCCTTCTTCACTCTTTCGTTTTGAATTTCCAGTAGCTGTGTAGAAGTGTTAATGGCAGTTCAAAATTCTTGCTCCCTTTTGGATCTTGGTTGCTAGTTGATTCTGAAACAAATTAGAGGTGAGTGCAAACTCACACTTCTAATTTAAAACTATGGTTGCAGCTTTGTTAGATAAGTTGTTTACGTTTTGTATGCAATATTTTTTGCATGCAATATCTTTTGAGTTCTGGAAATTTTCAAGTGCAATATCTTTATGGGTTAGCTTTCATTTTTGTATGCAGTTTCTATTTTTGTTTTTGGTTCCTTTCTTTCTTTCTTACTTATATTTTTTGTTGTCAGTGTGTTATCGTTCATCAGTATGGTATCATTCATCATTTCACTAACATTGTTCAGATATACGCTAGGTGTTAGCACATTGCTGCTTTTGATAAAGATTATACTCCAAACGTAGAATATTTATTTGTGTAATTTTCTGTATTGCCAATATTGTTTTGCAGAAAATTATTTATCACTTGAATCTTACGGAAATTGTTTTAATTGCAAGTTGTTAATTTGAAGCTAGGCTCTCTTATTTTAGCATAAAACTGAGTCCAGGCTACACATTTGTTTCGTGCGGATATATATAGCTTTGCCCAAGTACTTTTGTTATTTTATTTTTAGGTGTACACAAGTTGTAGCATTCGAATCTACGTCAGGTCACTTATATTTGTGACTATTTTTCTTTCATGCAAGTGGAATTGTGCACGTAATGCACAGAAGTATGTCCAGACTATTTTGTCAATTCATTTTTCGTGCAAGAAGGTTTTGCACGTAATTGCAGTCCAGACTATTTTCAATTCATGCGTGCAAACATGTTGTATCCGAAAGTATGGTCCAGGTCATCTTTATTTCATTATTTGCAAGAAGCAAGTTTTGCATGTTAGTAAAATGCCCAGGTCATTTTATAATTCTATCCATTTGTTATGTAAGTGCGAAAAGTGTGTGCAAAAACTATGCCAGGTCATTTACAACTTTGTTTATTTGTACGTGTATACAAGTTAAAGTATACAAAACTATGCCAGGTCGAATTATTTCGTCCATTCCTTACGTGTGTGCATGAAGTATATTGCCCAGGCTATCTTATGTATTGTATTACGTGGGTGCATGAAGTATATTGTCCAGGCTATCCAATTTTATGAATATATAGTAGTGCAGTCTAATATTTAATTTACTTTGAACCGATGTTTTGTTTTGAAATGTATTTTGTTGACGTTATTTTTATAACGGATTTTTACCCCGGTGTTTATATTTGAAGTGTGCTGTTTTGATGGGATTTTTGACGAATAAAAATTATTGTTTTTTTGACTTCAATAACCGTCAATTTAAAGTGAATTTTCAAGCGGCTATCTTGCAACCAAGAAAACCCGCAACGCTGATTTTTATACCCGTTTTTACGGTGTTTTGTGAAACGCAATTTCCTTGCCGAAATTGCTGTTTTAATCACCTTTTTTCAAATCGTTTTAAAATATAATTGTTTCCAAAAATTTCACGGTTTACGCTTTCAAAAGTATGAGGAATCGATTTAAACGCTTCAGCAAAATTAAGGACTTTGAACCCTTACTTTTACTGATTCGATTAATTCCGGACTTGTCCATTTAAGAACAAAAAAAATTATTTATATAAAATGCACAAATTTGCACTTTCAAGGAAACGATGATGAGATTTAAACGACTTAGCAAAAGTGCGGAATATGTAACCACGCTTTTACTAATTCGGTTAATTTCGGACTCGTTAATTGAAATATTTGCCGTGGAGTTGCTGTTTAAATTTTTTGATGATTTTGTTGGGCTTTCGAGCCACTATGCTGGACCTTTGGTTCAATTATCAGTACTAGGCCTTCGGGTTATTTGTTGGACCTTCGGGTCATTCGTTGGACGCCAAATATTATGCTGACAGTACTTGGTAGGCTTCGGCCATTTGAGATGCACGTGCAGCGTAGCTTAGACTCGCCATATGTTAGGATCGATCCATTTTATGCTGATTTTTCTAGTTATCTTATTTTGATTTTTTTTGTGTATTGCTGTTTTGAATTCAATTTTGAATTTGAGAGTTGATTTTGATGGTGTTTAATGAGATTTCTTCATTTAAACTATGTTGATTATTTATGCTGAATAGGATCATTCAAGATTATGATTAACTTGCTTTAGTATTGTTTATCATGCATTCATTTATAAGTTTATTTTAGACTGATCCGTTTATTATTTTCTTTTAAATAATACTCGGGTCAGACCGAGCTATTTCAAAATAATCGTTATCTCTAATTCAGTTGCTGCAGCTTTTGGGATTTCACCTCATCTTTTGTTTAGGCTTTGGGGTGTTATTTTGGTGTATTGACTCTCATCTCATGTATGTTATGATGGTTGTGTATATGTATATTTGGTTCATGTGAACCATCGAGTGTTGTAGCATGTATCTTGACTTACCTTCCGCTATATATGATATTTCTGTTCTGATGTGATTATACTTATCTGTGTTGTTGCTATTATGAGTTGTTCTGAATTTTTCATAAGCCACCGTGGTTTCGTTTTAGATTTGGATTGAATGTATATCGATGGGAGTAATTTAATAAATAAAGAAAAAAATTTACACAACTCCTATCGATGTAATCAATACATGTCTAAGGCATAACTTACGGATGATCGCTTCTAACAAGCCTTATTCTTTGCAATAGCAGACGTTATTACCTTATAATAACCTTTATTATTGTGAGCATAGAGGTAGGGCGTCACAGCTTGGTATCAGAGCCGAGATTCAGAATAAATTATAATAAACACGGAACAGAAGCAGAATGGAACATGTGTTACAACTATTTGAGGGTTTTATTCGTGCCTTTCTAATCTATTCCTTTTTTGTTCTTAAAATTTTATCCACTTTAACATGTTGGAATATGTCTAGGAATAAATCTCATGTTTCCGTAGTATTCCACTTGTTAAATTCCTTATCAATCTTGTATTGTTTTAACTTAGTCTTATCCTCTCTTGTTCTCTCTGCCTATGACTGGAAGAGGTAGAGGGAAGCGTTCTACTGCAGGTCCGTCTAGTGGTTCTCATCCGGACGGAGTCTATATGTCAGCTGATCAGTTTATGGAGCTATTTCGGGGTACTCAGCCTTCTGTTGCTACTCCCGCAGCTCCTACTCACAAGTCTGCCTTCGCCCGCATGTGTAGTGACTATTCCCACCTTGAAGGAAGGCCTTTCAAGAGATCGGAAAGTGTATTGGAGGTTCAGACTTGGTTGCGTGCTAGTGAGCGCATATTTCTTGGATAGATCTTTCGGATCATCATCGCGTTCTCGTGGCATTTAGCATGTTGCAAGAACATGCGCTTGATTTGTATGAGCTTTTGATTGCGGAAGTTGATGAGTCCTCTCTCTCGTGGAATCAGTTTAAGGAACGATTCGAACTTAAGTTCGTTCCTGAATCAGAAAAGGTCAATCTTGCTCGTAGTTTCCTTGAGTTAAAATAAGAAAAGTCCTCTGTTTTCGATTATGTTGCATCTTTCGAAGCCTTATCCAAATACGGAGTTGAGTTCATTAACACTCCGCGTAAGAAGAATCTTAGATTTGTTGAAGGTTTGAAGAAGTATTTGAAGAAAGTCATTTTGCTTCAGATTAAGCTCCCTTTTGAGGAACTTGTTGATTCGACACTTTGCCTTGAAGCTGTCAAAAAGGAACGTGATAGTAGTGATGAGGTTGAGGTTTCTAAGAACCCCAACAAGAAGAGGTTTCCATTTCATAAGCCTAATCCTTCTTCCAACAAGAAGAAGAAGAAGCAGCAAGCTACCTCTAGTTCTCAGCCTAGTAGTGCACCTTCTAATCAGAGGGCATGCTATAATTGTGGTTCTCTGGATCATCTTCTCCGTAGATGTCCTAAGCTTCGCATTTGTTGCTATTGCAAGAAAGAAGGTCATTGGGTTTCTGATTGTCCTACTGCTCCTAAGGGTTTCAAATCTAGGAAGCTTAATGTTGCTAAAGCTTCTGGTGATTATTCTCAGCCCAAAGGTATTCCTCCTTCTGTTTTGGAAGGATTTATTTTATTTCATGGTCGTTCTATTAGAGTTCTTTTCGATACGGGTGCATCACATTCATTCGTGTCAAAGGAACTTGTTGATGTTATTCCTTTGGATGTTGTTAGTCTTTGCGACTTTTTGAGGATTGTGAATCCTATTGGAGGATCTGCCACTCTTGGTTTGTTATGTGTTGATGTTGAGATTATTTTATGTGGTTTTTTCTTTCATGCGAATCTGCATGTTATGGATCATCTTGGTTTTGATATGATTTTGGGGATGGATTGGCTCGTCCGTTATGAAGTTCAAATCCTATGTCCCGAAAGAACTTTATATCTCAAGCATCCCAATGCTATTATGCAGTTATCTATTATATTTTGAGACATGGACCATGCTTCGAATGCTCTCATTTCTTTCTTCGAATCGGAGGATGTCATAGCTAATATTCCAGTTGTTTGTGATTTTTATGATGTCTTCGAGCCTATTTCGAATTTGCCGTCGAAGAGGGCAATTGAGTTCCGTATTGATCTTATCTCTGGTGCTCATCTTGTCAGTCATCCTCCCACGAGAATGTCTGCTAAGGAAAATGAGGAACTCAAGAAACAATTATCTGAATTGGAAGCCAAGCAATTTATTCGTTCTAGCTCATCTCCTTGGGGCGCCGCAGTTGTCTTTATTAAGAAGCCAGATGGTACTCTTAGGCTTTGCATTGATTATCGCAAGCTTAACCAGCTCACTATCAAAAATAGGTATCCATTACCTAGGATCGACGACATGTTCGATCAATTAAGTGAAGCTAAGCTTTTCTCCCAACTGGATCTTGCTACCGGTTTTCATCAGTTACGAGTTGCGGAAGATAACATCCCTCTTACTGCATTCCATACTCGTTATGGTTCTTGCGAATGGCTTGTTATGCCGTTCGGTTTGACGAATGCTCCAGCGTATTTTGTTGATCTGATGAATCGATTATTCGGGGAATATCTCGACAAGTTCGTCTTGGTTTTCATAGATGATATTCTTATTTATTCCAAATCTGAAGCCGATCATATTCAGCATTTGGAGATTGTTTTGAGTACTCTTCGTCAGCATCAGATTTATGCCAAATTCTCCAAGTGTCACTTCTGGAAGAATAAGGTGAAGTTTCTCTGTCATATTATTTCTTTCGATGGTATCGTTGTTGATCCTTCCAAGATCGAATCTATTCAGAATTGGTAGAGGCCCGAGACCGTTACTAAGGTCCGTAGTTTCCTTGGATTGGCGGGATATTATCGCCGGTTCATTAAAGACTTTTATCGTATTGCTTTACCACTTACCACTCTCACGAGAAAAGCTGTTCCTTTTATTTGGTCTAATAAGTGTGAGATTTCTTTCATGAAGTTAAAAGATCTCCTTACTCATGCTCTTATCTTAGTGGTTCCCGAAGGGAATCACGATCTTGTTGTTTATACCAATGCCAGTGGATATGGACTCGGTGCTGTTCTCACGCAAAAGGATAGAGTAGTTGCCTATGCCTCTAGACAATTAAAGCCTAACGAGATTCTTTATGCTACCCATGATTTGGAGTTAGCCTCTATAGTTTCTACTCTAAAGATTTGGCAACATTATTTATTGGGCGAGCGTTTTGTTCTCTTCACTGATCACAAATCTCTGAAAGACCTCTTCACTCAGAAGGAACTTAATATGTGGCAACAACGTTGACTTGAATTTCTTGCTTCATATGATTTCAATATTCAGTATACCTCTGGTAAGGGTAATCGAGTTGCTGATGCGCTTAGTCGCAAGCAGCAAGTTGTTGTTTCCATGATGCTAGCAGAGTGGAATATATTGGAAGCTTTATCTCATTGTGATATTAGAGACCGTCCTTCAGTTTTTGATTCCCCCATGCTTTTATTTAGCATGGGATCTCATCCTAGTTTGTTGGATCGTATTGCCGATTCCCAGAAACAAGATTCAGATCTCTCTTATCTTATTCAGAGTTATAAATCGGAACCCCGAAGTGTTGATCTAAAGGATTTCGATATTGATATTCATGGTTGTATTCGGAAGAAAGAAAGGTTGATTGTGCCTAATGTTCCTAATCTTAGAAATGACATTCTTGAGGACTGTCATCGTTTTAAGTATACTATCCATCCGGGCAGTAGTAAGATATATGCTGACATGAAACGCTTATACTTTTGGGAGGGTATGAAGCGTGATGTTGCAAGTTATGTGAGTCGCTGCATGACATGTCAACTTATTAAAGCTGAACACCAACGTCCTAGTGGTCTTTTGCAGCCTCTTGAGATTCCATTATGGAAACGGGATCAAATTTCTATGGACTTCATTGATGGTCTACCTCGTTCGAGGTTGGGCCATACTAGTGTTTGGGAGATTGTTGACTGATTGACCAAATCAGCCCATTTTGTTCCTATCAAGTCCAATCGGACTGCTCCTTTGTTGGCTAAGATTTTTATTAAAGAAGTCGTTCAACTTCATGGAGTTCCTAGTTCCGTTGTTAGTGACAGAGATCCGCTTTTTACTAGTGATTTCTGGCGGAGCCTTCAGAAAGCTTTGGGTTCTAAGCTCAATCTCAGTACAGTTTATCATCCACAGTCTGATGGTCAGACTGAGAGGGTGAATCAAGTTTTAGAAGATCTCCTTCGCGCTTGTATTCTTGACTTTGGAGGTAATTGGGAAGACCACTTATCTCTTATTGAATTTTCTTATAACAACAGTTTCTAATCCAGTATCGGTGTGGCTCCTTTCGAAGCCCTTTACGGAAGGCCGTGTCAATCACCATCTTGTTGGTTGGAATCTGAGGAAAAGTTAGTTCTCGTCCCCGACTATATTCGTGAATCTTCTGAGAAGATTGATTTTATTAGACAGAGAATGAAAGAGGCTCAGAATAGGCAGAAATCTTATGCCGATCATCGTAGGAAGCCTTTGGAATTTTCTGTAGGCGATCGCGTGTTCATACGTGTCTCTCCGATGAAGGGAGTGGTGCGTTTTAGTAGATTCGGGAAATTAGCTCCTCGATATGTTGGACCATTTCCTATTACGGAACGCATTGGCCCTGTTGCTTATCGTGTATCGCTACGTATTCAGTTTTCGAGAATTCATGACGTATTTCATGTATCCCAGCTTCATCGATGCCTTCGAGATTCAGATTCTATTATTGTTACTCATATGTTGCAAGATCTTGAGATCTCACCCGACTTGTCTATGGTGCAAAATCCTATTCGTGTGCTAGTTTCGGAGGTTAAATGCCTTCGGAATAAAGAAGTCCCACTTGTGAAAATTCAATGGTCCACAAACCCCAAAGATTGCACTTGGGAAACCAAAGAATTCATCGAGCGTTCTTATCCCGGTTTTCTCTCCTCTTCGGGTGGGGGTGAGCATTCTTGATCCATCTTTTTTATTTAAATCTTTGTTGTGATAAAAATTTGTGTTATAAATAACTTCTAGTATGAAAATTGCGGGGATGTAATTTTTATAAGGAGGAGTTTGTAACAACCCTGGTTTTATTACCGTCGAAATAAAAATTAAAAATAGAAATTTTAATTTGAGATTTGAAAAAAAAAAGGAATTTGCAAATCAATTGCAAAGTCAGTTGGAAATAACTAACTATGTTGTAACTACATATGGCCTTCACGTGTATGTAAAAGAATAGGCCAATTTAAAACAAAAAGTGAACACTTTGCTATCACCACTAATTTTGTAAAACAAAAATACAAACACTTTGCAGCCATCATTATTTTTATGCAAGTTGTATTCTTCTCTTCTTTGGTGCACGTTTCTCACATAAATGCTAGTGTACAATTCTTGCCTGCACAACTTTTGCTTGACTTATACACATATTGAAAAAAAGAAGTAAAGGCTTTCTTCACTCCTTCGTTTTGAATTTCCAGTAGCTGTGTAGAAGTGTTAATGGCAGTTTAAAATTCTTGCTCTCTTTTGGATCTTGGTTGCTAGTTGATTATGAAACAAATTAGAGGTGAGTGCAAAATCACACTTCTATTTAAAACTATGGTTGCAGCTTTGTTAGTTAAGTTGTTTACGTTTTGTATGCAATATTTTTCGTATGCAATATCTTTTGAGTTCTGGAAATTTTCAAGTGCAATATCTTTATGGGTTAGCTTTCATTTTTGTATGCAGTTTCTAATTTTGTTTTTGGTTCTATTCTTTCTTTCTTACTTATATTTTTTGTTGTCAGCGTGTTATCGTTCATCAGTGTGGTATCATTCATCATTTCACTAACATTGTTCAGGTATACGCTAGGTGTTAGCACATTACTGCTTTTGATAAAGATTATACTCCAAACGTAGAATATTTATTTGTGTAATTTTCTGTATTTCCAATATTGTTTTGTAGACAATTATTTATCACTTGAATCTTATGGCAAATATTTTAATTTCAAGTTGTTATATTGAAGCTAGGCTCTCTTATTTTAGCATAAAACTGAGTCCAGGCTACACATTTGTTTTGTGCACATATATATAGCTTCGCCCAGGTACTTTTGTTATTTCATTTTTACGTGTACACAAGTTGTAGCATTCGAAATCTAAGTCAGCTCACTTATATTTGTCACTATTTTTCTTTCGTGCAAGTGGAATTATGCATGTAATGCACGAAAGTATGTCCAGACTATTTTGTCAATTCATTTTTCGTGCAAGAAGGTTTTGCACGTAAGTGCAGTCCAAACTATTATTCATGCGTGCAAACATGTTGTATACGAAAGTATGGTCGAGGTCATCTTTATTTCATTATTTGCAAGAAGAAAGTTTTGCACGTTAGTAAAATGCTCAGGTCATTTTATATTTCTATCCATTTGTTACGTGAGTGCGAAAAGTGTGTGCAAAAACTATGTCAGGTCATTTACAACTTTGTTTATTTGTACATGTATACAAGTTAAAGTATACGAAACTATGCCAGGTCAAATTATTTTGTCCATTCGTTACGTGTGTGCATGAAGTATATTGCCTAGGCTATCTTATGTATTGTATTATGTGGGTGCATGAACTATATTGTCCAGGCTATCCAATTTTATGAATATATAGTAATGCAGTCTAATGTTTAATTTACTTTGAACTGGCATTTTGTTTTGAAACGTATTTTGTTGTCATTATTTTTATAACGGGTTTTTACCCCGGTGTTTATATTTGAAGTGTGTTGTTTTGATGGGATTTTTGACGAATAAACATTACTGTTGTTTTAACTTCAGTAACCGTCAATTTAATGTGAATTTTCAAGCGGCTATCTTGCAACCAAGAAAACCCGCAACGCTGATTTTTGTACCCGTTTTTACGGTGTTTTGTGAAGCGCAATTGCCTTGTCAAAATTGCTAGAGAAGTTGCTGTTTTAATCACGTGTTTTCAAATCGTTTTAAAATATAATTGTTTCCAAAAATTTCACGGTTTACGCTCTCAAAAGAATGAGGAATCGATTTAAACGCTTCAGCAAAATTAAGGACTATGATTCCGGACTTGTCCATTTGAGAATGGAAAAAAATTATTTATATAAAATACAGAAATTTGCACTTTCAAGAAAACGATGATGAGATTCAAACGACTTAGCAAAAGTGCGGAATATGGAACCACGCTTTTACTAATTCGGTTAATTTCAGACTCGTTAATTGAAATATTTGCCGTGGAGTTGCTGTTTAAATTTTTTGATGATTTTGTTAGGCTTTCGAGCCACTATGCTGGACCTTCGGGTCAATTACCAGTACTAGGCCTTCGATTCATTCGTTGGGCGCCAAATATTATGCTAATAGTACTTGGTAGGCTTCGACCATTTGAGATGCACGTGCGGCATAGCTTAGACTCGTCATATGTTGGGATCGATCCATTTTGATTTTTCTAGTTATCTTATTTTGATTTCTATATTTTTGTGTATTGCTGTTTTGAATTCAATTTTGAATTTGGGAGTTGATTTTGATCGTGTTTAATGAGATTTTTTCATTTAAACTATGTTGATTATTTATGCTGATAGTCTCATTCGAGATTATAATTAACTTGCTTTAGTGTTGTTTATCATGCATTCATTTCTAAGTTTAAATTAGACTGATCCGTTTATTATTTTCTTTTAAATAAAGCTTGGGTCGGACCGAGCTATTTCAGAATAATCGCTATCTCTGATTCAGTTGCTGCTTCAGCTTTTGGGATTTCACCTCATCTTTTGTTTAGGCTTCAGGGTGTTACTTTTGGTGTATTGACTCTCATGTCATGTATGTTATGATGAATATGTATATGTACATTTGGTTCATGTGAACCATCGAGTGTTGTATCATGTATCCAGACTTACCTTCCGCTATATATGATATTTCTGTTCTGATGTGATTATACTTATCTGTGTTGTTGCTATTATGAGTTGTTCTGAATTTTTCATAAGCCACCGTGGTTTTGTTTTAGATTTGGATTGAATGTATATCGATGGGAGTAATTTAGTAAATAAAGAATTTTTTTACACAACTCCTATCGATGTAATCAATACTCGTCTAAGGCATAACTTACAGATGGTCACTTTTAACAAGCCTTATTCTTCGCAATAGCAGACGTTATTACCTTATAATAACATTTGTTATTGTGAGCATAGAGGTGGGACGTCACATTCTTGAAGTAAAAGGATCCAACGAATCAAACAAGATTCAACATTCTTTTTAGCGAAGAGATATCTAAGCACGGAGTGGTCTGTGTGCACAATAACGTGTGAACCTATCAAGTAATATCGAAACTTTTCGAGCGTAAAAATGACAGCTAGAACCTCTTTTTCAGTTGCTATATAGTTGAGTTGAGCATCGTTAAAAGTCACACTCGTAGTAAATGACATGAAGGATTTTGTTGATGCGCTGTCCTAAGACAGCACTAACCGCAAAGTTAGAAGCATCACACATTATTTTGAAAGGAAGGTCCAAGTTGGGTGCGCAAATGATTGGGGAAGAAATGAGTTCGTTTTTAAGACGTTCAAAAGAAGAGATAACTCAGCGTTGAAAACGAATGGAACGTCTTTTCTGAGAAGAGTCATCAAAGGACAAGCGATTTTGCTAAAGTCTTTCACAAAGCGTCGGTAAAATCCAGCGTGTCTTAGAAATGATCGAATGTCCTTAATAGATTTGGGAATGGGTAGGTTCGCAATTACGTCGATTTTCGATTTATCTACCTCAATTCCTTGGCCTTTTTCCCAATTCAAAGTCAAATTCTTGACGTTGATTTAGAACCAACTCAAGATGATGTAAACATCGAGAAAAAGAATCGCCAAAGATAGATAAATTGTCCATAAAAACTTCAAGAAAGTGCTCAATCATGTCAGTAACGATGCGAACCATACATCGTTGAATAGTAGCAGGAGCGTTACAAAGTCCGAATGGCATTCGTCGATAAGCAAAGGTACCGAATGGACATGTGAAAGTCGTTTTCTCTTGATCTTCGGGAGCGATTGGAATTTGGTTATAGCCGGAATAGCCATCAAGGAAACAATAGAATTTGTGGCCGGCTAAACGTTCGAGCATTTAGTCAATGAAAGGAAGAGAGAAGTGACCTTAACGTGTTGCGGCATTTAGTTTTCAATAGTCAATGCAAATACGCCAACCCGTTTGAGTACGAGTTGGAATAAGTTCATTTGAATCGTTCTTCGCAACGGTTAACCCAGAATTTTTCGGTACAACGTGAATTGAGCTAACCCATGAACTATCAGAGATTGGGTAAATGATTCCGTCGTCGAGAAGTTTAAGAATTTCATCACGCACCGTATCTTTCATTTTTGGAGCGCATCGCGAACAGGCTTAGCATCATCGATTAAATGGATGCGATGTTGAACAATAGCAGGGCTAATTCCCTTTATGTCGGAGATCTACCATCCAATTGCTTCTCTGTTTTCGAAGAGAGTAACAAGATTTCTTGATCAAGAGAGAGAGAGGGTTGTGGAAATTATGATGGGCAACGTTTCGTCTTCACCTAAGTATGCATACTTAACATGATCGGGAAGTGGTTTGAGCTCCAACTTAGGGATTTTTTCGATCAAAGAGTTGGGTTGAGAGTCAGACTCAAGTGGAAGAGATTCAAAAGGAAGGATGTATTCAATCTCATTGGGAATTTCATGAAATAATTTTTCATAATCGGCTTCGCGTTCATCGTTAAGGTCAAGTGTCTCGTTTTCGAAGTTTTCTGAACGGCACTAACTTCCAAAATTTGGTCACAACGTTCGTTTGTTTGGCTTTAGAGATTGAAATTATTAAGATCCAAAGTCATGTTTCCAAAAGAGATTTTCATCGAACCGTTATGACAACTGATTAAGGCATTTGAGGTGGCTAAGAATGGTCGGCCTAAAATCAACGGAATTTGACTCGCGGGATTTGTCATGGGTTGTGTTTCGAGGACGATAAAGTCAACTGGGAATATGAATTGCCTTACTCGGATGAGCACGTCCTCGATTTCTCCCATGGACTTCTTAATCGAGCGATCGACAATTTGAAGTGTAACTTTTGTGGGTTTGAGCTCACCTAAGCCTAATTGTTCGTATACGGAGTATGAAATCAAATTGACACTCACGCCTAAGTCAATCAAACATTTGTTAATCGTCTTATCTCCAATTATACACGAAATCGTAGGATGGCCAGGATCTTTATATTTAACAGGCATGGATTGTGATAAGATTTCACTCAAACTGGCGGCTAAGAAGACCTTTTTGGACACTTGAGTGTGTCGCTTTTAGGTGCACAAGTCCTTAAGAAATTTTGCGTACGTGGGGACTTGCTGAAGGATGTCAAGAAGCGGAATGTTAATTTTCACTTGTTTTAAAATTTCCAACATATTTTCCATTTGGTCCGAGTGTTTCTTTAGTCGAAGATGATGTGGAAATGGAACACGATACTCGGTAGGCGGGTCTACTCGAGTAGAAGAAGAAGAATTCTGATTGGCATTCGATTCAACGTTTGGCTCCACGTTCTATTCAAATTCGTTCATTGTTTTAGAAATGTTTAGAGAGGTTTCCGGTAAATTGTTTGGGTTAACGACTTGATTATCGATTTGTTTACCGGAATGTAAAGTTATGATAGCATTCAATTGTGTGACGTTGCTACCTTGAACAACATGAGCTTGATATAAATTTGCGTTTTGATTTTTGGGATTTGGAATTAGTTGGCTTGGGAATGTTCCACGTTCGCGTTCACTTACAAACGTGGCTGATTGACTCATTTGCATTTCGAGTTTTGCAATTGATTGGTTTGTGTTTTACATATATGAGGTCAATAAATTTTGCAAATTATTGTTTGATTGTAGACTTTGAGTAGTTGCTTTAGCCAACGTTTCAAGAGTTTTCTCAAGTGAACTTAAACATTTATCGTCTTAGGAAGGATGAGCAGAATTTGGTTGAAAATTTGATTATTGTGGTTGATTATGAGACAAACCCGCAAAGTTTGGTTGAAAATTGTTGGGCTGAAAGGGGGGATTTGAAGCATTATTCAGAAACGCTTGAAAATTGGAACGTATCATATTCGTGTTGTGATTGTTTTGGTTCCATGCAAAATTCGGATGATTTCTCTAACCAGGATTGTACATTGGAGAAAACATGTCATTTTTTGCTTTATTGAAAGCATTGATTTGTTCGACTGAATTGTGACACTGATTGGATATATGATTAGGATCGTTGCATTTATAACACATCGGTTGGGAAGCTTAGTTCATTTGATTCGATGAGAAAACGTCATCGAATTTTTCAATCATTGCGTCGATCTTAGCTTCCAAAGCAAAAGAAGATCCTATCACGTGTGTGCTCGATCATGAGTAAATTGATTTTTCGTTCGAACGTTCCCATTGGGATGATTTTTCGACGAGGTTTTCAAGAAATTTTCAAGCATCGTCATGATGTTAGGAAAGAAAATTGCCTTGGTATATTGATTCAGCATGGTTCGCAAGCTATTTTCGAGTCCATCATATAAGATTTGACAAATCATCCATTTTTCGAAGTTATGGTGTGGACATTTTATCAAAAACTCTTTGAATCTTTCAAAATATTTTCCAAATGGTTCTCCCTTTTATTAATGAAAGTTTACAATTTCGTTTCTGATTCTACTCGTTTTTTCCAAGGGGTAGAATTTTTCTAAGAAAGCTTTTATGAATTCTTCCCATGTTTTAATCGAGTTCGACAGTAAGCTGTACAACCATTTTTCAGCGTAATCTGTAAGAGCAAATGAGATTAATCAAAATTTAATTCCGTCATCGAAAAGTTGTTGGAGTTTTATGGTTGTGCAACTTGTTTGAATTTAGTCAAGAAGACGTAGGGTCATCGTGCTCAAAATTGCCAAATTTCGAAAGCGTGGCAATATGATTCGAGTGAATTACAAATTGGTTACCTGTAGGTGTGGGTATCGTGATGCAAGATGGAATAGAAACTCTATTGGAAAAGATTCTATCCATAAGAGTTCGAGGGGCGTTCTCTTTCGCCATTTCGAGATGATCGTCTGTTTGAGTTAAGCGATTAGTTGTTGAGTCGCGAGTCCAACGATTTATTGTTGTGTCACGAGTCCAAGTACTCATGCACAAGTGCGAGTAGAGAAAGAAGATAGAAATGAGTTTAGAGAATGAAAAAAGATTTGAAAAATTGTTTTTGTTTTTTTAAAGGAAGAAAAATATTTACCAAATGAAATTTCAAAAGAAAAGTTTGATTTTTTTTTTGGCTTTTCAAATTTTTATATGTTTTTTTTAATGTTTTTGTAGTTTTCTTTGTTTTTGAATTTTCAAATTGTCAAATATCTACCAAAAGGATTTTTGTTTTTGGAAAATGGAAATTTGATTTTTGTTTTTGAATTTTCAACTTTCTTTTGAATTTTGATTTTTTCTTCTTTTTAAAAAGATTTTATTTTATTTTTTTGAATTTTTTTTGATTGAAAATTTTCAAAGGATAGGAAAAAAAAGAATTTTTTTGGATTAAAAACTAAGTTAAGTAAAATTTATAAATTTTTGGATTTTGGATTTTTGATTTTTTTTTAATATGCATGACCTAATGCAACTAAATGAATGCAAAAGACTTAATTAT
The DNA here is from genome assembly GCA_030765085.1 of Allium cepa. Classification (NCBI taxonomy): domain Eukaryota; kingdom Viridiplantae; phylum Streptophyta; class Magnoliopsida; order Asparagales; family Amaryllidaceae; genus Allium; species Allium cepa. Next base: position 821,539,108 of record CM060929.1, read on the forward strand.
AATTTTTCGTTCTTAGTAGCTCCTAACTTAAAATTGTATAATCACACTTTATCTTAAATCAACAAAAATATTTCTCAACCAGATAACGGGTAGGAGTTATCGGTGCACCATGAATCACCGTAGCCATGCAGCCGAAGTTTAAGTACCTTTAGAGGAACAACCACTATAACATTTACGAATCACGGTAATATTATAAATGGTTATTACTCTGCGGTATTCTAGACACCAAAAAATAAAATTGTTCAAATAAAACAATTGTGAAGATACAATTAAGACCCAGATGAGCTCGCGACATCCTTAATTCGAATGTCTAACCTTATTATTATTCAAATTCTACGATGAAAAGCGTTTGTGGGCTAAGGAAAGAGCGATGAAATCCCTCTTAATTGGGGTATTGCCCTTAAAAAAGAAAATAAGATAGATGAATGCAAAACAAAAATTAAACGTGAATTAACAATGCAACTGAAAAGAATTTTGTTTTTGTTTTTGGATTTTGATTTTGATTTTTTTTATATAAATGCAAATGCAAGCAACCAACAATGCAAATAAAACTAGAGATGAAAGTACAATACCATAGCATGCAAATTATTATTCATTTTTAAGCGGCAACTTTTTTTAGAGCAAACAGACAAGCAATTATTTTTGGCAAGCCGTTCTTCACCTAATCTGCTTTGACAACCTGAAATTTAAAAACAATATATATATTTATAATTTTTTTAAATGTATAAGGATGGAAATTTAAAAAAAATCAAAACAACTTAAACAAAAAAAATTCAAAGAAAAAATTATTTTAGGCAAATGCTTTTTTTTTTATAATACTAAAAGAAAACTAAAACAAACTAAAACGAAAGAAAACAAAGTAAAAAAAATTCGCTCAACCTCAAAACCCGGCCCAAATAAGAAACCAAAGAATACTCAATCTCGTTCACAAACACAGTTAACTATAACGCAGACACAATCAACTCGTTTACAAAAGTATAAACTTAATCAAATTTTTTCTTGGTTTCTCAAATTCTCAAGCAAATCGAATTTAATTCCTAAATCACAGAGTTTCAAGATCAATTCGAGGTTCAGCAAGCTCACGATTGAAGGCTATTTAGGTTTCAGGTGATTCATGGGATTTGGCTTGGAGTGGAGATCGAGGCAATGAGTTGGAGGATGACGTGTCTCTTGTGGTGAATTAGTGATATGCGACTTTGGTGATTGAATTGAAACTACTGTTGGGTTGCCGTGTTTGGAGCGATTGCTTCAGGGTTGTTAGTACTTATCGGCATGTGGAGTTCCAGGTTAAAGACTTTTTTTTTTTTTTTTTTACTTTGAATGGTTGAGTACTGGCTTGTGGAGTTGATGTCAGAAAGATGGCTATGCGAATGCAGTGTCTTTAGGGGTTGTGAAAGAGCACTGTCAGTTCTGTATTTGGGAGTTGTGGAGTTTCAGGTTGACAATCACCGTAGCAATTCAAATAGTCTCGTTTTGGTCGTGGTTATTTTTGTGGTAGCTGGCTTGGTTTGTGATAATGTAGTTGTTTTGAAATGGTGAACAATGATGTTGGGCGGTGCTGAAGTGGTTTAGAGAAGTATGAAGGGGATGCAGAAGTGTGGTTAAAGTGATAAAGGGTTGTTGACTGGTCGTGATGAAAGTGTGCAGGTCTGATGGTGGTTGGAGATGAATTAGAGGAGGCAGTGATACAAGGAAGTGGAGAAGGAGATGTCAATTGGCTGTTAGATAAGGATGTTGTTTGTAGTTGAGAAGTGGTGCAGGTCAGTGGATGTTTGAGAGTAAGAATTAGGTAGATGAAGTGGAGATGACAGACACAGTGTAGAAGCAGGTGGGTAGTGACAGTAGTTTGGGTAGAAGGGATATTGGTGGTTTCTGGTTTGTAGTGGTGGTGATGTTGATTTGTATGCCGACAGAGTGGGATGTACAGGCAGGTGGATTGTTTTGTTAGGGGTAGTGGGAGATGTGAATAGTGGAGATGTAGCAGTAGTTGTCGTGCTGTTTTGTGGATGGATTGAAGGTGGCAGGGCGGCAAATGTTGGTGGTAAGGCGGGAGATTGGAAGGGGGAAGTGGCTGTTCACTATGATGGGTAAATGTTTTTGGAAGTTGAGGATGTTGTGGTTTTAAGGTTGGGGAAGAATGGTAGATGACTGTAAATCAGGCAGTGGTGATGGTCTCTGAGAAGATGGCTGTCAATAGATGATCAAGGGGCAGTTGACTGGTTTATGTGGTAAGAGAATGTTATGAAGTGAATTTGTTTGTTGATGAAGTGGGTGGTGATGGGAATTGCTGCTGTCAGAGGGTGGTTGATGGCCAGTGATTAGAATTTGAAATGGAATTTGAGGCGGTGTGCAAATGTTTGAAGTGGGACTGGAATTTGTTTGAGGTTGCAGTTGTATTCGAAGTATTGTATTGAAGGTGGATAGACAGTGTTGTGAGGCAACAGTTAGCAATGGGAAGTTGTTGTATGGTTGAGTCAGGAATGAATCATTGGGATGACAATTGACCAGAAGCAGTGCACAAAACAGAAGCAAAATGAACAGAAGAACAGAAACAATGAGGCACTGGAAGAAAATGTAAGAAGAAAATGGAAATGTAAATCAATGTAAATTGAAATGTAAACTAAATGAATAATTTTTTTTTAAATGAGATTGTGTTTTTTTTATAGAAACTAGAAAAACAAATGCTAATTGAAAACAAAAAAATGCACAAGAACAAAATCACACAACAAATAATCACACAATATGTGTGTGTGTATTCTTAAAAAAAAATAAACACACAAAATTCAACATAAAGAATAGAAAATTAAAATCAAAGCAAATTCTCCGGCAACGGCGCCAAAAACTTGTTAAACGACAATTTTTCTATCCGATTAGAAAATTGCCGAAAAATTTCGAATTAAATTTAACCGGCGCACGGCATGCAATTTTAGTACGTGGCGAGTACGGGTCGATCCGTAGGGAATTGTTTTAGAATTTAAAATTCAATTCAATCAAACTAGACCAAAGTGAGAGGAAATTGTTAACTACAAAAATGAAGCTAAAACTAGAGTTAAAATGTGTTTTAAAAACTATTAAACTAGAGAACAATTTAGAGACAAATTCACTCTCATATTTTTTGTAAATCAACAAACAAATAATTTATGAACTCTAGCTTTGATATTAAGTGAAATAATTGTTGTATTTATCATAAGCATGGTTTGTTTATGTTATTAATTAACATAGCTCAAACCTCAAACTATAATGCAACAAATAAAGCACTTATCAATTCTTAGGAAAATAAAGCCAAAGCAAAAGCTATTTTAAGTATGATCTATTTACTATTGTAACTAGTAATATATCATCAAATTTCATTTTTTACTTTCATTTCAAAATCAAAGATTAATTAGCAAATGATGATGTAAATTGTGTTTATGTTGAATAATAATAAATCATTTGCATAAGCAATATAAGCTATCAAACCCACTTGTATAAGCTTATATCAAAATTCACTTTCATGAAGCACAAGCTAAAGAGATCATAAAACATAAACACATTGAAATTACGTAATAATTGAGAGCTTCGTACCCCTAAAATGAAGGGGTTTAGCTACTCATTTGCGTTATCAAATCGACACATGTAATTTTCAACATTGGAAAGCAAAGAGAAGTAGAAATTAAACAAAGTAAATGAAATTAATTACTTGCATGAAATAACATCAAATTAATTACATGAATGTAAATCTAAGTTATGAACATAAAAAGAAAGAGAGCATAGAAATAAACATTAACAATAAAACAAAGAAAAGAAGAGAGAAAGAGACTTGGAAGTCATTTTTATTTCATGTAACATTGAGCTTACAATTTGCTTGCTTAATTTCCTAACCGATGTGAAAGAGTAGAAGATATTTACATGTACATAAGAGAGCTATTTATACATGCATAAAACTCTAAGTCAATATTTAGGAAGCTTTCCAAAATGCCCTTTAGGAAGTGTGACCACCAAGTAACCATTGGTCACTAATTAATCCCTCATTAGATGTGCATGAAGCTTCAACCACCCCTTAGTTGTCCATTTGCTTCTAATTGTAGATTTAGGTAAGTGGGTAGGGTCCTCCATGATCTTGAATTATTTCCTCTTCATTCCTTGGTATTCCCTTGTGCATGCATATATCTTTATGAATCCCTCTTCCATATGCATCAAAATTTCCTATAAAAATCATGAAAATGTCCGAGTAAAAATTCTCCAATTAACAGATGCACAAATATGACCATTTTGCCTCCGAATGAAGATGAATATACGATGATTTGAAAATAATTGAATTATGGTTTTAAACATGTTAAAATCCCCAAATATGACTTTTATTTAAATAAAAATAGATAAAATATGGATGTAAATATATGCACATTAATGCACACATCAAATATCTTACCTTTCTATTAGATATAGTCTTACCCTTTTAATTTTATAATACTCCGATCAGGCTGAGACTCTACGTGTACATGGACTCGTTGACCTCTGCATTTTGTGCTCGCACCGAAGTAGACTTTTTTGACCATTTTAGTTTACTTCATTCTTGTATATATTGGCATTTAAGAGTATATGTTATGTATATTATCTACTAGTCATTGTGTCTCTGATACAGTATTTTGGATGTGATGTATATAATATATGGGTTTAGTACTGATATTTTGTAGACTCACATCTTATTATGATATATGATGTATATCTTTCCGCTGTTATCTGTAACTCTGATTCTGATTTATTTATATTATATTTTGTTTTGAATATTTTAAATCGGCATGCTTATTACTTTGTATTAATACCGTACACATCAAAATTTTCAGTTCAGATCCTCAAAAAGGTAATAAAGACGTGTCAGTCTTAGTCTAAAGATATATTCATATTTGATTGTCCTCAACCAGCCGTATTCTCCGTGTTATTAGATGACATTACTTGTAATATAATTTAATAATATGGGTATAACGGTGGGGTCGTTACAACTTGGTATCAGAGCCGTGTTCGGAACATTATAGAATATAACTGATGCAATGTCGAGATCTCAACCTAGATAAACTTAGAGTCACATCCCTTGGGTGTGCAGAGTAGAAATAGAATTTATATTCCTATTTAAGATATAAATATAAATGATTATTGGGAATAATTATCAGGGCGTATTTGTTAGAAAATTTGAATTTCTATACCAATATATTTATGAAAATGATTTTAAAGTCGGAACTCACTTCTGTAAAGAGTGATATTTAATGGATATTATGAATGAGACCTTAGATGACTTAGAATTGAATATTATTGTGTCATGATCGGTTAGTGATCAGAGCTGTGCAGCGGAAGCTGAAAGATAGTTTTCCGCTGAAAGCGATTGTTTGTTTGTTTGATTAAAATGTATGTTGTTTGCATTAATATTTTTTTATGCTTGGTCTAAAATGTGGAATTAAATAAAAAGCTATCATTCAAAGAATATACAAAGCCATTTGAATTTGATGAATCCAATTATTAAAAGTCAGTGATTTCTCCAAAATAGAACCGCTGGGGAAAATAAAAATGTTTAAGCAATCAATAATTATAATATATAGAATGAAAAATTATATATATCTAACTAAAGTTGGAATTGGAAATTATACTTAATGAACAAAATAAGATATAATAAAAATTGATTGGTTGATGGATGCTTGGTTATTTTAAAATTATAAGTGATTGTGCAAAATTAATATTGAGTAGGAATCATTATTGAGAGTTGAAACCTGCTCAATAACAACAATAAGAACTTGCAATGTCTTCAGTAGTATAGTTACTATAAGAAATAGTGATAATTTAAAATTATATAAAAATGAAATGTCTCGAATGGTACGATCCCTCCGTCATCCCAGAATGAAAGGGCAATATCGTAGTTCTTGGTCTGTGAAGATGCGTTGTTAGGTGCTCCATTTTCCCATTGAGGCCGAAACTAAGCACGTGCTCGAGAGATAGCTATCCATACACTGACAAGGGATGTATGGATTCTCGAGAAGAGAGGAGCCGTGGTTGTCCCCCCTAGGCTAACTAAATATTAAGATGAATTTAAAATTTTAATGTTTGCTTGAGGTATATATTGATGAATGTTTGTGTTATGGAATTGTTGTCAGTAAATTATTATTTCAATGATAACATTAAGTTTGATCGGAGAAATTTTAAAAAAAGCAAGCATCTATTTGAATTAACACCCTTTGATATTAGATACATAAATATACATATACATAACACACGCACACGCACACATACACACATATATATGGAACTTGATTATGTTTATTATTGACAAGAAAATATTTTGAAAAGGCATAAAGTATTAAAATATATATGTATATCATGTAGAAAATAATTTTGTATTAAATTTCCATTTAAGTGCTTTAAGGATTCTGGTCGATGCAATTGATCAACGTAATCGATAAGGATTCATAAACACAAGGACGAGATAGTCAAACTCAATAATTTGAGTTATAATAAATAAAGTTTAAAGTAAGTTAAATATTACTTTAAAATTTTGGATGAATATCTTGGAAAATGTTTTGGTAAATATTCTGAGAAGAAAATTATATCTAGTATGAAATAGTCTTTATTTATTACAAAATTTTGATGATTGAAATAATTATAATAAAAATACGAAAGATACTTATAGGTTTTGGTCTTATTTTAGATGGTAAATGCAGCCATCGAACTTTAGTAACAGTCGAAGTCACTGGTGAGGCAGTGTTGATCCCTTAGTCAACATTGCAGCCAATTGACAAAAAATTTGCTATAAATAGATGGCAAGGCAATGTCATTACGTTATTTAGTAGTTGTGAATTGGTATATGTTCATTTATAAAGTACACACTTAAATAATTTATGTATGTTTCTTTTGATTGATAAAGTATAATCCATGGTAATCAAAATAAAGGCTTAACATGTGCTTATGAGTTCCAAGTCAAAGATAGATTTGAAATAAAACCATAATACTATTATAATAAATAAGTTATTAAATTTTGGGTAATTTTAATCTTGGATAAGAAATATTTTGGAAAATAAGGTTCCATAAATATACAATTTAGTTCAAAAAGTTTAGCATTTTATAATTCTTGAATTTGAAAATTTTTGATTAAAAATAATTAAGGGTTGAGCAATAATATGTTTGTCAGGATTCCTTAATTGAGTAGAATGTAACTCTTTTAAGAAATATAAAAGTTATAAAACTTTATGGCTTTTAAAGAGTTATATTATTTTAATAAAATATCCATTATTTTACATTCTTTTTTTCTAAATCATGATATCAAAGAAATTAAATATCTTTGAACACTTTAGAGTTTTGGATATGTTAAATTATAAAAGATAATTGTGTTATAACAAATATAAAGCAATGATGGGAATCAATTTTAGAAATTTTCAAACAAGAAAACAATTGAAGCAAAAGCTATTTTGCATTTTGTTGATTTGGATTAAAAGAATAAATTATGATAATGAGGTTAGTTTTAAATAATGAATAAGTAAGAGTAAGTATAATTGAATACCTTAAGGAAAATTTTACATTTATAATGTACGATGATAATCAATTAAATACAAAGAATTCATTTAATTTGGTCATATTTCTTGTAAAATTTTAACTTTTCAAAGAAAAGTTAGTTATAGAAATCTTATAGAAAAGAATAATATCATCATCATTGTTTTGAACCATGTTCAAAATTTGAAAAGAGATCTTAGTAAGTATTTGTGATGAAAATTCACATGTATATAATTTTAGTTTAGAAATGAAAAGTTTTGGAAGTGTATTTAAAAATGATATTTGGTTGAAAATAATATTATTTATATTTGTTTTGAATTTGAAATTTTATTGAAGATAAATTTTGAGATAAATATTTTATTTGGATTTTGAAATAACAAGATTTGAATAGGTGAATGGGTTGATCTGATTGTAGCGTTTACTAACATAGCCATAATTTATGATGTTGTGATCCGATTTTGTTGATTCATCTTTCATCGGTTAGATAGTTGTATAACAAATAACTTTGATCTTTATCACTCCATAATTTTGAAGCTTGTGGAAATTTATACATGAATTGATAAGTAGGTTGTTGCTGTCCCAAAATATAAATTGCTCAAAACCGAGCTGAACCATTTTGCTCATAACTTTTGATCCATTCATCCGATTTCGATGGTTTTTCTCTTTTCAGAAAGCTTAAAACTTAAGTAACAACCGTTATATGAAGTTTTTTGTAAAATTTTGATGTTGAAATGGCCGAAACTTAAATTTTGTAAGTGGGCTTGAAGTTCCATATTTGTTTTAGAATTAACATGGTTGGAAAAAAACCATCATAACTTTTAACATATTTCAAATTTTCTTAATTTGAAAGATATTTTAGAAGCAAAATTCAGGACTCTGCAACATTAATTTTGGAAGAATCAAATAATTTTGCGTTTTTGATGCATAAAACCTTGGTACAAGTCGAAAAAATAAATAAAAATACAACCTTATTGCTTAGTTGTCTGAGTTTAATATTACTTTATACTACAAATATGGTTTCATATGAGTTGTTTGAGTTGAGATATGTATACATGAAGCATGCTTGGACCATTCGACGATGTTGACATACTTTTCTCGCTAAATAATAAGCAAATTTGCTTTAATTGCTAAAATAAAGCTACACTTTTGGAGTAAAATATATAAGTATTAGAAATATTAATATATGTTGCGCTTTCGATCGTGTGGTCGACGCATATCATATATATCATATTAGTGAAATTGCAAATAGCTCTCCACGCAAAGGAGACTCTGTCGAATTTTTCCGTAAATCCTACTACTTAGAAAATTTGTACTAAATTTTCGTACACTAAAAATAGAAGTTAATGATTGAATCTATTTAAATATATATTGTACGATAAGCTTGATTCTAATATTATCTGCTTAAAAAATTAAACGAGTTTCAATCTACTTGTAGGTTTCAAATTCAATTAATAGTTGAATGTTGTATGTGAGGTCTCCTTATAAGAAATCGCGAGGGCACAAATTTTATATAGAGGAGATGTCTACAACAACCTTGTTCTCAAAGCAATAGTATTAGAAAAACTAATTATAACAAAGGTATTCGAATTCGATTTTGATAATTAGTATTTTGGAAATAAGATTTCATTTATTTGAAATCTATTTAATAATAGATTTTTATTACCAAATTGAATTAATTAATAAAATAATTTTCAGAAGATATATTGAACTGGATAAAGTGTTATTGTTAAATATAAAATATTTAAAGTGTAAATAACTATATATAATCGAAATAAATAAAAAGAAGTTTTAATTGATATTTAGTTAAATCAAATAGTTGTTGAAGATGAATAAGTTATTTATTTCAATACAATGAATAATTAAATAGAGTAAACTGATATTGAATTTAATGTGTGGTTATTGAATTATATTTCATAGAATGAAGTGTAAATTTGTTTAAATAAAAATGAAAATATAATTATGCACAAATTAGAATAAATAAAACGAAAATAAAATGAGAAAATAGAAAAAATAAATGAAGGAATTTGAATTAAAGCCCACGAAAACAACTCACAATTGCTTCCCATTACCAACTTGAGCCTTATTATCTTCTCGTTTACATTCCCGAACTCGACTCTTTCTCATATGCCCTAAATTCGTTTAATTCATCGTCCACATTCAAAATAACAATAGTAAGTAGAGGGAGCACTTGATGCTGGCTTTAGGGAGGGGACACGATGACAGCCGACATTGATGTAAGGAGGCCACGCGATCTTAGGGCGAGTTCTACTTAGCAGGTGGCTGCGATAGCTGACGTCATGACTTGGGGGCGTTCTAAGAGGTCGTGTGGTCAAGCATGCTTCGAGATGGCATCGTGATTTAGAAAGTGACACCATTAGGGATGCATGCATGATGGAGGGGCGGTGATCGAAGATAGGTCGAGGCAGGCTTTGCTCTAAAGTAGCAAAAATAAGTGGTGGTGCTAGGGTTTAGGGGCAAGCTATGTTAGAACCTCAATTGTTGGATTTTAATGACAACAACTATACAATTATGTCAAAGAATCTCTAAGCTAATTTGCAGAGCATCAAAAAGAGATAAACAAATACATTCAAAATGAAGATACATAGTATAAAAAAGAATGAAAGAATGTATATGGAGATATAAGAAGAGATATACACGATAGTGACAAGACGACGGTGACAAACAAAGTATTATTAGTCATATAGTGTCGTGTCTAGAGTTTACAAATGTTAAAATCTTCTCCAAATGGTATACACGCATATACATTCATATTTTAAATGAAAAATCAAGTTTTCAAAAAATTGCATGGAGCGAGACTCAAACCCGAGTCACTAGTTCAGAAGGCTAGTGCTCTAACCATTTGAACTATGGTAATTTTTTGTTACAGGCTATATTCAGACGTCTGAAATACTTCATTCAGACGTCTGAATGCTAAAACTAGAATATTGTTTCACAATATTCAGATGTCTGAATGAAAATTTTCAGACGTCTGAATAAGGCCAGAAATAACCTATTTTCTTACTGTTTGCATTTCAACTTAATTCAGAAGTCTGAATTATTCAATTTAGAAGTATGAATATTGTCTAGTGCAAATTCAGAAGTCTGAATTATTCAGTTCAGAAGTCTGAATATTGTTTAGTGCAAATTCAGAAGTCTAAATTATTCAATTCAGAAGTCTGAAATCTAAAACGACTATATTTTCAAATAGGCACTTCCTTTCATGAAGAGATGCGTCCTTCATTTCAATATATATGACCATATCTCTTCATAATAAATCTTTACGAAAAAATGCACCTATTTATAATCTATATAAACACATTAGAATCATGTTTCCATAATAAGAATTCAATCTATTCTTACTCCACTCTCATATTCTTTGATTTTAATACTCTTGTGCATTCAATTTCATACAAATTCATTCTATTACTTCCTTATTCTTCACGTATTCGTATATATCATAAAGGAGAAGATTAAAGGAAGATTATACTTAATTGACTTATCATTGTTATTTAAAAACATATTACAGTCACATACATTTATTATTTGTAAAAGAAGTCCTGTTCGGTTGCTCAGGCAGTTGAAATCCTATTCGGTTGCTTAGGCGGGTGAAGTCTTGTTCAGTTACTCAGGCAGTGTAAACCTGTTCCTCCGGGTTAAGTGTGGGTTGTTGTAGTTGAAATTCCAAAAGGAGTCTGGGACTGGACATAGAATGGGAAGTTCGAACCAGTATAAAAATACCTGGCGTGCTTGTTTTATTTTACTTATTTTCATTTACTTTGTTATTGTCATCTGTTTTCGCATTTAGATTTAATTACATTTCATATTACACGATCCTAAGTAATAGCTAGCCACACACTTTTTATTTTCAAGCTAAAGCAAAATGAGAAATTCAAGCAAGATTTAGATTAAGGTGAGTTGTTGAACTCATAAAGCTATCTCTTCTAAATTGGATGTTCCGATCGACAATTGGTTAAAGTGAGTTAATATATTTAACTCACACATCTATATTTAAAAGTATTAATTCTATTAATATGATTGCTTGAATTTGGATTGAGATAATAATTGGGATTGAATTTCTTTCCATGTTTCCAATTTGTCTGATGGTTGAATTGTATGTTGAATTATTAAATTCGATTTGATAATCGATTAGGAAATATCATGTATGTCGAGAATGTTAATAACCTATATATTGATTTTCATGACAACAACCATATAAGTATTACTACTAACGTTTCCCCAAGTTGTGTGGTTATTCCAAATATATTATGTAGATATTTACAGAGATAAAGAAGAACTCAATGGAAGAAAATTGATTATGTAAAAAGGTTAATCAGAGCTATAAAAGATCAAAACTGGTTGAAAAAGAATGCTGAAAGGACAGAAGTGTTTGAAGTAATAAGTAGTTGATTGAGTCTTAGAATTCCTTGTTAAAGATCCATGGCAATTATACTTAAAGATCGTTAATCATTGGCCTCAACTAAATCACAAAAATTCAAAAATAAGAGGTACTTTTAAATTTTAAAATCTACAACACTTTCTGAACTTTGGAACACTCATTGGTGTTGCTATTTCTCTTTGAAAATCACCTATATGTTGACATATGGTCCCCTAGTATGCCGACATACTTTCGATTTGTCGGTTTTTTAGGAATCAAGAGATTTTCCTACCACTTCTCCACCAAAAGACATGTCTCTTCAACCATTATATAAAGGTTCAAAAATGAATTTTCCAATCCATTCTCTCTTCATTCTTATACCTTTGTCTTCCATACTTTTGCAAAAGAAATCCACTACATCCTCTTTCATTCCTTTTGCAAATCTACAACATTTCACTCTCCTTCTTCAAGGACTTGCAAACAATAAGATATTAGAGAGCTTCTACTTGAATTCATATCATTCTCTCTCTGATTTCATCATATTCCTCAATGAATTGAAAGATGTATTGCCATTGGAGGTCTATAGGATCATTGTATTGAACCTGCAAGAATCTGCATTGAAGATACGACTAATTGCCATATTGTACAGTTGTTTGTGAAAAGGAGAAGGTGTTCTTGTAGCCTGTAAAATCAAGAGGGTGTATTTTGTAGCCCATGAAATCAAGATTACAAAAGTGTTCTTGCCACCCATGGAAAGCAAGCGATTATAGTGAAACTCTGCATGGTGAAATACAAGACCGGATGTAGGATTATTTAATCCGAACCAGTATAAAATTACGGTTGTTATTTACCTTACTGCATTTTACTTTTCTTTTTTCCTATTCTATGATTATTGGTTTTCTATTTGCAGTTTGATTAGATATAGTGTTAAAGTCATAAGTTAGTTCTAAATAATTGAAATATACACTTCACCTCCATTAGTATTCATATAGCCTTAAGATCTATTACGCATTGTGTTATAGACAACCCATTTTTAACATTTAGTATCAAACCATAGTTTTCAAAAATTTATAACTTGATTTTTGGAAAGTATAAATGGATAATAACAATAGTAACACTTTTGCAAAAGGACAATCTTCTACTAGATCTCTTCTATCTGATGGTAGTAATTATGCATATTAGGCTCGTAGGATGAAATTTTTTTTGCAGTCTAATGGTTTGGATATTTGGAATATTATACAGAGTGAGTATACTAAACCCCACACTGAGCATTCATCTTGGGCACCAGACCAAAAGTCACAAGCGCTTGTTAACTCAAAGGCTATGAATATTTTATTTTGTACCTTGGATAAAAATGAATTTAATCGAGTTTCCATTTGTCAGTTTGTATATGAAATTTGGAGAACATTGTAAGTCACACATGAGGGCAATAGTGAAGTAAAACAAACTAAGATATCTATGCTAACTAACCAGTTTCAATTTTTTCAAATGAAACCAAATGAGTCTATTTATGATATGTATTCTAGATTTTAGGGTATAATACATTCATTAATATCATTAAGAAAGAAAATTACTGAAGAGGACCAGGTACGAAAGATCTTGAATTCACTTTCTAGTGAATGGGATCAGAAGGCTCTGGCAATCGAAGAAGCCAATGATATTAAAACTATGAAAATAGAAGATTTAATCGGTAATCTAATGTCCTATGAAGTAAAATTGCAAGTTTGAAAAGAGAATCAGGAAACGAGAAGAAATCACTAGCATCCAATGCTACTAACGACAATGATGAACCAAATGTTATTGATGATGACGACATCGAGTTTATGACAAGGAATTTCAAGAAATTCATGAAATATTGGAAAACAGACAAACTTCGGAAAATTAACAACTATAATTCAAAAAATGAAAATGTTGTTAAGTGTTTCGAATATGATAAACCCGGTCATTTGAAAAGAGACCGTCCCAACCTGAAGAAACCAAAGTACTCTTCGAACACTTTCAATAAGAAGAAGAAACATGCTTTCAACACAACATGGGATGATTCACATGCATCGTCAAGTGATAGTGATTCAGAAACGGAAAATGACAACATATGCTTCATGGAAAAGGATGACCACGTATGGAATTTTAATAAAGAAATTACTATTGTCTTAAACTATATGTATAAGGGGTATAAAATGCATAGGAAAGAGTACAAGAACAGTTTAGTAAAGATAGACTAAAAATGTTTAATGAAATGTTAACCTAAGGAAAACAACGTTTAAAAGATGAAACTGCAAATCTTAATGGGCATAATAATGAGAAGGATTTAACACCTGAAAGTTTTGAGAAACTGAAAAGTGAAAATGAATCCTTAAAATCAGAAAATCTTTTAATGTAGTCAGAGATCACTGGCCTGAATGAAAAAATAACATCTCTGGACAATGTCATTCTCCACTGTGATAAGGATTTTGATAAAATGAAAACTGATGTCGATAAATTTAACAAAGGGAAGGATAATTTAGAAAATTTATTATCTGGATCTAATCCTACTAGGAATAAATATGGACTTAGATACACCCCTAAGCCCATATCAAAGAAAAATAGCACTCAAAGTACTAAATTTGTTAAGGTTACCAAGTTCAAACTAAAAGCTAGGAAATTAAAGTTAAACCCCCAAATAGGTCTATTAATTTATGGGTTCCTAGACAGTTAAATAATATTGAAAAAGAAAATTATATTGATAATTTTATTAATAAATTTCATTTATCCAACGATTATATTTTAAAAGGGCATTCAAATTCTTCATGGGTTTGGCTTCCCAAAACATAAACCCATAGACCCAAAATAAAAAGGGTACCAGTGTGCATATTTTGTATTTTCAGGTACCAAATAATGGATACTGACAGATGATGTTCAAAGTATATGAAAAGAAATCCATTGAACTTTGGATAAATATCAAGGATATGTTATCGATATTGGCAACATCGATAACTCTAAAACTCATCTAATTTTAATTATTTTACTTGATAAGTTTATTTCATGTTTTGAATTGATTTTGATACCCCTTATGAATCTATTTATATACATTTATATACATCTCTCTAAACAAACTCTATACATATTGTCCAGCTATGCTTAAGCAGTTCTATTTTCGCCCTTTTTGTTGATGAAAAAGGGGGAGAAAATGTAAAGATATTCTAGGAAAAATGATAAGGGAATGCATAGAGTTAGGGGGAGTCAAATATAAAAATATTATATTTTATCTTTCAAAAATTTATATGGTTGTCGTCATTAAGAAGGGGGAGATTGTTAATATCATAGATATTTATTTTGATGATAGCAACCATATAAATATTACTACTAACGTTTCTTCGACTTGTGTAGTTATTTCACACATATTATGGAGACATTTACAGAGACAAACCAGAACTTGATGGAAGAAAATGGATTATATGAGAAAGTTAATTAGAGCTATAGAAAAACAAAACAGATTGAAGAAGAATGCTGAAAGGAAAAAAGTGGTTGAAGTAATGAGTAGTTGGTTGAGTCTTAGAATTCCTGGTTAAAGATTCCATGATGATTATACTTGAAGATCATCAGTCATTGACCCCAACCGAATCATAAAAATTCACAAATAAGAGGTACTTTTGAAATCTGAAATTTGTAGCACTTTCTGAAATTTACAGCACTTATTGGTTTTGCTATTTCTCTTTGAAAATCACATATATGTCGATATATGGTCCCTTAGTATGTCGTCATACTTCTCATTGGTTAGTTTTTTAAAATTTAAATCAAGGGATTTTTTCATTAAAAGACACGTCTCTTCAATCATTACGTAAAGTCCCGAAAATGAATTTTCCAATCAGTTATCTCTTCATTCTCATACTCTTTTTCTTCCATACTTTGGCAAAAGAAATCCAATGCATTCTCTTACATTCTCTTTGCATCCATACCGTTTCATTCTGATTCTTCAAGGATTTGCAAACCACAAAATATCAGAGAGTTTCTACTTGAATTCATATCATTCTCTCTCTGATTTCATCATATTCCTTAAAGAATTCAAAGATATATTGTCGTTGGAGGTCTATAAGAGCATTGCACTAAATCTACAAGAATCTATATTGAGGATATGACTAATTTCCATACTGTACTATTGTTTGTGTAAATGAGAAGGTGTTTTTGCAGCCTGTGAAATCAAGAGGGTGTATCTTGTAGCCCGTAAAATCAAGATTGTAAAGGTATTCTTGCCACCAGTGGAAAGCAAGTGATTATAGTGAAATTCTGCATGATGCAGTGTAGGACCGGATGTAAGATTGATCAATCCAAATTAGTATAAAAATCGGGGTGTTATTTACTTTACTGTATTTTACTTTACTATTTAATTATTCTATAAGTATTGGTTTTCTATTTGCATTTTGATTAGATATAGTGTTAAAGTCATAAGTTAGTTTAAAATAATTAAAATATATACTTCACCCCCCCTCATTGTTCAAATAGCCTCAAGATCTGTTCAGCATTATGTTATAGACACCCATTTTCAACATAGAATCATTAAAACTCATTGTTTATAGCTAGATTTTTTAATATTTGTGCATTATTTATGTGATCAGAATTCACCCAAAAGGTGACTCAGATCGTTGAAATAATTCTCTACTTAGTTAATAATGTTAAAAGATGGTTTTAAATATTTTAAAACCTCAATTGAGATTTCTTCTATTTCTGGATTTTGGTTAAAATCTGGTTTTGGAGAGTTTACTAAACTATATTAGATTCTTCTCGTTTATTTATTCAAATTCTATTTCAAGCTTTAAATGAGTTTTATTTTCAAAATCCTTAAAAATCGTCATTTCAATTGTATCGTAAATGTAAATATATTTTGAAAGGAAATAAAATGTACTGCTCTTTTATAAAATAAATGCTATAAAAGAAATTATCTTATTTCATATAATTTGGATTATAGAAGTTATTTAAAAATATTTGAAAAAGTTTTCAAGCTTTTTAAAGTATAGTGCTTATTTCTTGAAATGATTATAAGGTTTTAAAGTTGACAATAAATAAATATCTATGTAGATTTTGAAATAAAGAAAGTTATTAATTATGAAAAGCATGGGTTTGATTCTAATTTTTTTAAAAGAATTCTATTTTTAAGTAAAAACCTTTTAAATCTTTTCTTTTTAAATATTAGTTCATGGATTTAATAGTGAGTAGTTTGAAAGTAAGTTATAGATAAAGTATTTTAGAAATCATTTCTATAGGATAAAATTATATTACTTGCTTTTATGCTATAAACTATTATTGGCCTTTATTGTGTTTAGCTTTTGGATATTTTTAAGCAAGGTTGAATTATTTATTGGGATTTCATGCTTTTCTGTGAAATAAAGAATTTTAATAAACGATTGAGTTGTCGGATTGGTATGAGACATTTCATACAATTCTTTTGCTTGTTATTATAATTTGTTAAATATAGTTTGAGTGGAATTTACTAGCTTTTAGTAAATGCTAGAGTTTCACTTTCTGGTATGGGATAGTTACTTAGATCCTAACGATTAGTAAAGTAAAAGTGAGCTACAGTTAGAGTTATATTATCTTAGGGTGTTCGAGTTGCGGACCGATAGATCCCTGAGAGACGATAACTCATTTTTCATCGACCCGAGAGTCGATACATTCTCAGATTTAGGTCGGCAGACCTATTTTTGGAAGTTAGGTTTGTTGTGGTGTAAGATGACTGCTCCTTCATTTCTTGGACATGTGTTATATGCAGACCTATCAGTTTATTGCATAGTTGGACAATGTTTACCTATTATTTTCATTAGGCAAATTCACATAGTTTTATCGTAAACACGACTACCTATTAGAAGTCGGGGTTTATATCCCGTAGTCTATTTCTTTTCGTTAGACTATCGCACTATGTTGTGGGGTTTATTTATTTTAGTTAGGCTTCATGCCGCGCTGTATCATTATAACAACTTGTACCTTAATAGGGCTAAATTTTGACAAAAATAGAAACCCAAGTCCATCAAAGCATAGATCATAGGATTTGGTACCTGCAAATAAGCATGAGCATTATCATAGATTGATAGAAATATAAACTCACAGCGGAATAATAATATGATAATAATACTGACTATGATTACTACATTGGAATTAATAGTATTCCTTAAATAGTAGATTGCCAAATCAACATTGAGCATGAGAGAAAATGAGACTTCTCCGTAACTAAACCCATCTAGCTCCAGTGACATGTTTCTCAAAATCTTTCGTGTGGGTTGTAATAAGGAGGGGGTTAGAACAACGTTCTGGCGACTGGATAATTAATAAACTGTCCATAACATAAATTTATTCCGATTGGTTTCTATTTAATTGTTATGTCTTTTAAGATTAGCGATTCTAATCTAACCTTGCATTGCACATACGATCACTTACCTATCCATTCCTATTGACAAAATAATGACAAAGCCATATCAACCGCCTAGTTGCTTCCATACGCATTTGTCACTTAATACTTTTAAATATGAAGCGGGCTTCTACTATCACCACATAATACTTTTAAAAGAGGAATAAGCAAACTCTGTCATTTAAGATCTCAATGGAGGTAGACTCCATAATATAAGACTTATTTCCAAGGTGGACTTCTAACATCGTCATCATTGGTCTATTGGTCCTAGCTACAGAGAACTTTAACCACTATCTATGGCCTTATAATTTATAATAGCCATAGCACTATTGCATATATCGTTATCGAAGTCTTAGCAATGTGAGAGACTATACCCAAGCCACTTAATACCTCTAATAAGGACTAGGCAAGCCTTTGACCATTTGACACCTATTTATAGGTGGGCTTCTGCCATTTAATACCTAAAGCCGAGGCGGACTACTCACTGGTACTATCTAGTTGATATTGCTTGGAAATCTCATTAAGCTACTAAGTACTTCTTTTATATGTGAGAGGCGAACTCTAGATTAGTCACTTAGTTCCTCAAACTCGAAGTGAACCATTTCCATGATATCCATCATCACCATTAATTATAAATATGGAATCTCATTAGATTACTTCTTTCGGTAGGGAGGCGGATTCTACAATAGCCACCTAATACCTCAACACTGAAGCGAACCTTTTTGGAGATATCCTAATTTATTTAAAATTTCACTAGGCTGCTTAATACTTTCTTTTAGGAGAGAGGCAGACCCTATAGCTACTTAACACCTCAAACCAGAAGCGAACCTCTATGGAGATACCCCTCACCGCTCCTAATTCCTGGACCATTTAATACTTTTCAATTAAGAAAGCATGTCCAGTCCCTCACACTATCATAGGTCCTAGGATTAGTGATATTTCACATCAATAATAAGTTCACCCTACTGCTAGTAACCTTAAAGTGAAGGGTAGTCTTCCGTCGAGTGTCTTTATTGACCTTGCATCACCGACCCACAAAGTCCAATTGACTATCGTAAGTCTTTACTTGTACTATCTTAGGTTGATATTAGACTTAGCTTACTAATTTTCTTTTTATTTAAGGCAATAAGATTTACCTTAAATATTTATATGCCCATAAATCCTCTTTTAATGCTCATAAATGCCAACTTATCCATAAAATCCTAACGGATATTTCCTAAGATATTTATATATGATTACTAATTTCAAATTAGTAACCTTTTTATATCTATTCCATTTTTACCAGTCCCATCAATCCATATATCCCTATTAATTGTAACTCCCAAATTCATATTCATTAATTGCCCATTAGTTGGAATTACAATATTTAATTCCCATACTAACCAATTTTAACTCCTAATTTAATCCTATCGATTAATTGACCATGAATTGCCCAATAATTGGGGTTGCATTCTTTTATTTCCTATTAATTATTGGCAATTCCTAATTTATTGCCCATTAATAGGAATTAGTACATTTCCTAATTTTACGTATTCACTTCCTTAAATGTAATAATAACTAACGAACATTATGCGCAAATGACGTACGAATAAACATTATTCTTCTTTATTAACGTAATAAATATGTATAAACCGCCTAATAAATTACCTATTCATAACCAAATATATATAGTCATAAATATGTAACTAGAATATGATTTTCCTATTTAGTTTGCTGCAATTAGATTCTTTAAGATTTTTTGCTATGATTTTCATAAATTAGTTTAACACAAAGAGGAAAGATTGACCCGTTTAAAATTACAAGGAATGGATAATTTTGATATTCCTTGTTAAATCAAATGTCGCCATATGAATGAAAAGTGGAAAAGGTAAAAAAAATTATAAAAATAAAACCAATGTTCTTCCCACAAATTAAACTATGCAAAATCTACAACCTAGCACAAATTAGGCAATAATCCAAAAATCCTATTTTAACCTAAGTACAGATCTGAATTGAAAATATACATCATTTAAATTCTTAAATCTTTGGGACTGATTTCCAGATCTAAGTGTAAACATATTTCAAATTAGATCTAAAAGAAGAATATGTAGGCAATAGTTTTCTACACCAATTTAAGCCTACAGTTCACAAAAAAAAATTATTTAGGCATAAAACTAAAATATATGCCAACAGAATAGATTTAAAATCATAAACAATATATAAAATTTCTCACTTACCTTTTAAAAGAGGTTCAAATATCTAGATCTGAAGTAGAACCTTATATTCATCTCCAAATCCTTTTTAATTCCAAGAAATATGTATAAAAAGGGTATATACACGTATTATAATTATAGATCTGAAAAGAGATTTGGGATTGGACGAGAAAATATATACAAATATATAAATATATATAAATTACCTTAAATAGGCGTATAACTGATTCTTTTCTCTTCTAATTTTCATTTGATTTCTATTATTGTATGAATATAAATACAAATGCTTTATTTTTATAATTTAGAAAGAAAGCGGAGAAGAAGAAATGGCAGAGCTTTCCTACTACCTACGGAATAATATGAGAAGAGAAAGGAGGGTTAGCCTGAATTTATAGGTATAAAAATCAACCTCAACCGTCAAATTGAAATGCACTCCGGACCATTATACCTAGGTAACCCTAGCCGCCACATAGTGAGCAATCGACCGCTCATAGTGATGGGTCGATCTAGGGTCCGTGCTAGTTAATATAAAATGTTAATTAATTCTAGCTGAATTATTTCCATTCTGAATTCGTTATTCGTCTGTAACTTCTTCGTTTGGACTCCGATCGCAAAACTCCAAATATAAAAGTTGCTCCGAATTTCACCATGAACGCAATGGTGTAATTTTTATGGTCGAATTCCATCGTCTGCACAAATTCTATTTTTGGATCCTAATTAATTAGTTAATTAACTAATTAGATAACCAACGCCAAATTACAGAGTGTTATATTTTTCCCGCCTTAAAAAGAATTTCATGTTGAAATTTCAACAATGACTAAATCAAGGTTTTGGCTCCTCATTATCTTAAACTACGCAACCAATGAATGTACAATCAATTTTGCAACCAAATGTGCATGCATGCATAGTGTATCACTATATCATCACACAAAAAATATGTATACAGAATGATTCTGAATCGGATCTCCTATATGAATGCATTTCTTTGGAAGCATTTTTGAAAAATATGATGCAAACAACCTATATATATACACTGGCGGTTCTACATATATGCAGTTTTGAAAAGTCTTTTCAATCAAAACCCCCATACTCTTATGAAGAGAAGTACGAAGCAACCAATTTTGCATCCAGTTCCTACCATTCAAAAATCTAACGGATTGAAAAATTGCTTCCTAAACTTTAATCCTATGCCAAAAAAGGAATTTAGGTGGGGAATTTAACATTATTACCACTCCATAATATTTCTATTCCCATAGTATAATGGAAATTTACGAAGCAACCAATTTTACATCCAGTTCCTACCATTCAATAATCGAACGGATCGAAAAATCGCTTCCTAAACTTTAATCCTATGCCAAAAAAGGAATTTAGGTAGAGAATTTAACATTGTTACCACTCCATAATATTTCTATTCCCGTAGTATAATGGAAATTTCTCTGCTGCTCCAGATTTACTCCAAATTTTCCACACACAAACCGCATAAGGAAGCTTATTTCAAGTTCTAAAACAAAATTAAGTCTAAAATAGACTCGCGTGCGTCGTCAATAAAGTATGAAAATAGAAATTACAAGGCCAAAACAACTTTTCCCTTGTTATCGCTTGCATTTATCACATCGTCGATCCTAATGCACTTCTAAATCCGCAAATTCTAACTCTATTTTTCTTCCCAATACCTAACATGTGGCTTCAAAATCAAAGATTTCACAAGAACATTTTCCACTTTTTAAATTCATACGTCAAAATAAAATTCCAAAATATTTAAACTTGTATTTTTTCCTTGAAATCAAATTTTTGGAAAAAAAATCTAAAACTAATTTATGAGCCAAAAATAACTAAAACCCAATTATTTTTCAAAAGAGATGCTTTTCAAAGTATTTCCTTTTCAAAATTTTGATAACTAATCCATAATTTCAATGTAGTCGGAAGTTGGTTATGCATAAAAGCATAAACCAAATCCCTATAACCAATCATTTTAAGTAAAACTTGACATTTTACTTAAAAATGTCATCATGTCCAATTGCCCAAAAATTTGCTTTTAAGGAACATGAGCAATGACCCTTGATGCCAAAATAACTTTATCTTGTCCTTTGCTAAAATTTCCAACTATTCTAAACTTCTAGCCTTATATTGCATTTACTGTTAGTAAGTGTCTTTTATGAGATTTTCATATTTATACTGCTTCTTTACTCCGCATACATAAGACTGGTTTGCATGTCCAAAAACAATAACATAGCAAATAATAGGAACTTATAATGTACGTGCCTTTTACAAGATAAAACTAACAGTTACAACACAAACAACCTAAAAGAAAAGAATAAATGCTGCAAGGGGAAAGGGAAACAACACTATAATTCCTAAAATGACGCCTATAGACTATAAGACGTCTTGCTCTATGACTAGAGCTCGATCCATTGCTGTGAACCTTGAATGATCGTAACATGTGACCATACGACCATCTTGTGCTATTGGCGCTACTGGTGTTGCCAACGGCTTTGGAATTGCCACCTTTCTAAGGAAGGGTCTAATGACGGCAGAAGGAACCTTCTATTAAACTGCTTCTCCATGGAGGTTCATCCGTATTACCTAAAGATGAGAGTGGATATGTGAAAATATAAAAAGTGACTCTATGGAGTATTGATCCTTGATCAACAAATTGCATCATAAGTGTGACAGTCCAATTTACGATGATGCCCCCAATATCAGCATAGATGGTCTTTCGAGCCATGAGATAAATCCAGTCGTAAGTCCTATCTTAGGGATAACATTATGCTAAATGATGCGCACAACCTGACGGGCAGTCAGAGATAGATTATTCACCTTTCAAATACCGACATCTTGGAAAAAGATCTGCTGCAAAATCTTTGAGTCCGTCACTTCAAAATCATCCAAGTCTGCATCCTTTACTGAGGCCTGTATAATCTCAGCGTGATTATCATTAGCCAGCTCAATCAAGACACACTTCACCTCTGAATGAATAAATTTTTTGCCTCCATCGAAATTCTATGTCAATAGGATATCTAAAAGGAAAATGCAGTTGGGGTAACATTCCCGCTCAAGGTCTCAAAGTAGAGGATCGGTGCAAATCCTAACACGACGAATAGTTGTTCCAGCCCAAAAGCAGTGAAACCTGCTGCTCATTCTAGTCCAGCCAAGTGGCCTCTTGAGGATAAGACCATAATTGTGTGAGAAAAAACCAGCAGTATGGAAAGGTGTCTTGGGCTATGAAGTAGTTAGAGGGAAGAATTAGGGTTTAGATCTAGAGTGGTAGTGGGGCAAGATCTAGTGTGCGAAAACCAGCGTAAAGGGGAAAAGGCGAGGCTGATGCTCCAAGCAACAAAAGACGTCGCCCAAGAGACAAACGAAAGAGAGAGGCTAATACTTTGAGGAGGGAGACGATGGAGATTGGGTTCGGCTTGTTGAGGAAGGAGGAACGAAAGAAGGAAACTGGGGGAATTCGGACATGAAGTCTCGTTCTAGGTTCAAGTTGTGTCAAAAATCATTAACTGGTAGATCACTCTAGGTTTACCTCTAAGTGGTCCACCGCTAGACGGGCTTCGGATGTTAATTGAACAAAGATCCAATCAGGTTCAAATTAAATAACAATAACCGTTTCATGCCTCTCCTTCGATTCAAAATGATCCAAAAAATTCGTGTCCTCATCATGGCAGTGTTAAAGTCTACCGCCTAGCTCGAACCATGCTCCAGCAATTCCCACTAGTCCCAACAGAATGTTGCGACCAACAACAATTCCAAAAACCCAAAATTATTCCGTTACTATTTTCTACCTACTTCATAAGGAAATATTTCTTTCAATAGCCGGTTGGTACAAGAACACTTCAAACTACATGTACCAACAAAATTGAATGTCATTCCTATTTTGTCTGTATGTTAAAAAGAGAAGATTTTAAAAATATAAACCAAAAAATCATTGAACTAAATATATGCTCCTTTATACTTGTTTCTAAATAATAGAAACCATTTCATACCAAAACTTACCTTAAAAATTAAACTTATATATATTAGGGTTTCCAAAAACCTTTTTCTTAAAGCACAAATTTACCAAACTAGAAAACTATCTCCTTACCAAAAACTAAAATCAAGCATTTACTTATATGTACATAATAAATATTTAAGGATTTCAAGAATTAATCCTTTTTAACTAAAAATTTCTTAACAACACCAAAGTAGTGGTATGCGCGTTTCTTTGAAAATTAAAATTTCAAAACTCTCCTAAAACAAAAATTTCTACAATAAATCCTTGGAAAAAGAAATCCTTTGAAAATAATTTTTTCCAAAATCTATGGATTTCCAAAACATACTTTATAAAAACTCCCTTACAGGTTTAAAACCAAGGAATTAACATTAATTCTCCAAATAAAAATCTGTTTTTCCATTAAAGAGGTGATCGATGGACAATCTCTTGCCAAAAATGGTTCCCGGATGTTTACGACATGCAGTCTCCAATTTCCTGTCCATCTGGAATAAATGTGTATCTCCGATTGCAACTCATCATCAAAATAAAAAATCACAAGGTAGTAGAATCTCAATCATCAAGTCAAACAACTCCAGTATCTGCAATTTTGCCATAAGTCATACTCATGTTCTTTATCATTAGCGCCTTACGCATCACCAGCACTCTATAGGGTATTTTGGAGTCGGTGTGAAAATCGTAACTCTAAAATATTTCCAACCTGTAGTTGCTTTTCCCATTCCTTTGAAATGGAGCTACAACTACTTTTACAGTCGGAATTCTCAGAATCTAACATAAAAATATAACTATACTTGATAGGAAAGTATGAATATGTGTTCTCAGTTTATCCTAATTCTTCTAATCTACTAACCTAGGCTCTGATATAAAATGTAACAGCCTAAACAATCACCCTTTAAGGGCATGGCTATAGATGGTAACCCTAGACTTCCTTGTCCTACGGCCAGCCTCTCGACTGTCAACTAACCCACATTGTTGGGACGTGTAAGGTAAGAGACAAAGATTCACCACCGTTCACTATGCAAGAACCCCCTATCACATAAGCATAAATATGCCAACAAGGTTTCATGATTGAAAAATCTATGAACTTTCCATAATAGAAATTTATACCGATTGATTTTCAATTAATTCTTATGTTTATTAAGATTAGCAATTCTGATATAACCTTGCATTGCACACATGATTACTTACCTATCCATTCCCAAGGTACAAAATAATGATAAGCCTTATCAACCATCCAGTTACTTCCATGCCTATTTGTACTTCTAAATATGAAGTGGGATTCTACAATCACCACACAATACTTTTGGTAAAGAAATAGGCGGTTCTGCCATTTAATATCTCAATTGAGGTTGACTCCATCATTTAAGACTTATTCCCAAGGTGGACTTTTATCATCGTCATTATTGGTATATTGATCCTAGCTACAAAAAACTTTGACCGCTATCAATGGCCTTATAATTTATAATAGTCATACTACTAGCCCATCCGTCGTTATTAAAGTCTTAGCAATGTAAGAGACTATGCCCAATCCACTTAATACCTATTAATGAGGACTAGGCAAGCCTCTGACCATTTAACACCTATTTATAGGTAGGTCTTTGCCATTTTATACCGAACCTTGAGGTGGACTACTCATTGGTACTATCTAGCTGGTATTGCTTGGAAATCTCATTGGGCTATTAGTACTTCTTTTATAGGAGAGAGGAAAACCCTATATCAGTCACTTAGTACTTAAAACCTGAAGTGAACACTTCCCGAGATATCCATCATCACTATTATTTATAAATATGGAATCTCATTAGGTTACTTCTTTCGTTAGGGAGACGGGCCCTGCAATAACCACTTAATACCTCAACACTGAAGCGAACCTTTTTGGAGATATCCTTGTTTATTTAGAATCTCATTAGGCTACTTAATGCTTCCTTTTAGGAGAGAAGGGGACCCTACAGCCACTTAATACCTCAAACCAAAAGCGAACACCTATGAGATATCTTTCACTGCTCCTAATTTCAAATTTGGACCATTTAATACTTTTCAATTAAGAAAGCATATGCAGTCTCTCATGCCGTCATGGGTCCTAAGATTAGTGATATCTCACATCAGTAATAAGTGCACCCGACTGCTAGTGGCCTTAAAGTGAAGGGCAGTCTTCCATCGAGTGACTCTACTGACCTTGCATCACCAAACCACAAAGTAGAATTAACTATCATAAGTCTTTACTTATACTATCTTAGGTTGACGTTGGACTTAGCTTGCTAATTCCCTTTTTATTTAAGGCAATAAGATTTATCTTAAATATTTATCTACTCATAAATCCTTTTTTAATGTTCATAAATGTCAATTTGTCTATAAAATTCTAATGGATATGTCCTAAGACATTTATGTATGATTACTAATTTCAAATTAGTAACTTTTTACATCTATTCAATTTTTATCAGTCGCATCAATCTATTTATCTCTATAATCGTGACCCCCAAATTCAAATTCATCAATTGCCCATTAATTGGAGTTATAGTCTTTAATTCCCATACTAACCAATTGTAACCCCTAATCTAATCCTATCCATTAGTTCCTATTAATTGCCTATTATTTGGGGTTATAATCTTTTATTTCCTATTAATTATTAGCAATTACTAATTTATTTCCCATTAATAGGAATCACTACATTCCCTAATTCTACCTGTTCACTTCCTTAAATGTAATAATAATTAACGAACGTTACGCACAAACAATGAACAAATAAATGCTATTCTTCTTTATTAATGCAGTAAATATGTATAAATTGCCTAATAAAATTACTTATTCGTAAAAAACATATTCTAGTCCTAAATATGTAACTAGGACTGGAATTAGTGTCCTTGGGAAAAATTTTTGCTATGATTTCCATAAATTAGTTTAATACAAAGAGGAAAGATTGACTCCATTTGAAATTACAATTAATGGATAATTTTGATATTCCTTGTTAAATTAGACATCACCTTTTGAATGAAAAGGGTAAAAGAAATTATAAAAATCAAACAGTTGTTCTTCCCACAAATTAAACTATGGAAAATCTACAACCTAGCACAAATTGGAAAATAATCCAAAAATCCTATTTTATACCCCCAGTACAGATATGAAATAAAAATATACATCATTCAAATTCTAAAATCTCCGGGATTGATTTCCAAATCTAGGTGTAAACATATTTCAAATTAGATCTAAAAAATATTATGTAGGAAATAGTTTTCTACACTAATTTAAGCCCATGGTTCACGAATAAAATTGATTTAGGCATAAAATTCGAACATATGCCAACGGAATAAATTTAAAATCATAAACAATATATAAATTTCCCACTCACCTTTTAAAAGCGACCCAAATATCTAGATCTGAAGCAGAAGCTTAATTTATCTCCATACCCTTTTTAATCCAAGAAATATGTATAAAAATAGTATATACATTCATTAGAATTACAGATCTGAGAAGAAATTTAGGATTGGGATAGAAAATAGATACAAATGTATAAATACATATGAATTACCTCAGATAAACGTATATTTGATTCTTTTCTCTTCTCCAATCTGTATGGATATAAAAACAAATATCGCATTTTTATAATTTAGAAAGAAAGTGGAGAAGAAGAAATGACAGAGCTTCGGTACTGCCTCCAAAATAATATGAGAAGGGAAGGGAGGGATAGGCCTGAATTTATAGGCATAAAAATCAACCTCAACCATCAGATCGAAATATATTAAATTCGGGCTGTTGTATGAAGGCTAACCCTAGCCGTCACATGGTGAGCGGTGGACATAGTGACCGGTCGACCGCTCCTAGTGTCGATCTGTGGGCCCGGGCTAATTAATATAAAACGTTAATAAATTCTAGTTGAATTATTTCCATTCTAAATTCGTTATTCGATCGTAACTTCTTCATTTAGACTCCGAGCAAAACTCCAAATACAGAAGTTGCTCAGAATTTCACCACGAATGCAATGGTGCAAGTTTCATGGTCAAATTCCATCATTTACATAAATTTTATTTTTGGAGCCTAATTAATTAAGCAACTAACTAATTAAATAACCAACGCCAATTTACGGGGTGTTGCATTCTTCCCGCCTTAAAAAGAATTTTGTCCCGAAATTTCACCAATAACTAAATCATGGTTTTGGCTCCTAATTATCCTAAACTACACAACCAATGAGTGTATAACCAATTTTACAACCAAATGCGCATGTATTCATAGTGTATTACTGTATCATCACATAGAAAATAGGCTCCTAATTATCCTAAACTACACAACCAATGAGTGTATAACCAATTTTACAACCAATGTGTGTGTGTGTTTGTGTGTCTATATGCTGGCAATTCTATATGTATGCAGCTTTTGAAAAATCTTTTCAACCAAAACCCCTATAATCCTACGAAGAGAAGTACGAAGCAATCAATTTTACATCCAGTTCCTACCATTCAAAAATCTAACAGATCAAAAAATCGCTTTCTAAACTTTACTCCTATGCTGGAAAAAGGAATTTAGGTGGAGAATTTAACATTCTTACCACCCATAATCTTCATCTTACCGTAGTATAGTGGAATTTTATCCACTGCTCTGGATTAACTCTAAATTTTCCATGCATGAAACACATAAGGAGGCTTATTTCAAGCTCTAAAACAAAAATAAGTTTGCAAATAATCGAACGATCCCGACTCGACCTTCGAAAATCGGCACCGAATATATCACCTATATTCAAATGCCGCAGATTGAAACGTCGAATCTGGTTCGCCGGAGCTTATAACACATTAAGTATAACAACACAACGGAAGAGAAGGAATAATATATATCATATACAACTCCAATGATACAATATCCAAATATACAAAAATGATCAATATCAGAGACATAACGAAATGCTACAGTGGAAACACCAATGAACCAGCAGCAGAGACAACTAGAACTTGAAACTCCAGAAGAAACACCAATATCAGCAGTCTCCATAGATAGCTCGAACCACCATCAAGTTCTACCAAGCTAAGCAAGGTCAGTCATCCCAACCAAAGACTTCAATATCCAAAGTCTCCAAATAATTCCAAAGGGAAAGCTGAAAGCTACTGAATCGATATCTAGTATCTGAAAAACCCAACTCTAGACTGCCTGTGTGGAAATTGTGGGTACCCAGAGTTTAGAAAGGGAACAATAAACTCCGAGTTAGTCGTGAGACTGGTATGAGCAAACAAAGACAATTTATCTTTAAACAAACAACAAAAGAATATAAAACATTAGAAATCCGCAATGCTTTTTGGAAAATGAAACTACCATAAGGCCTCCCGCCACACACACCATGCAAATGCAGAATTGGAGGAGATTTCTACTTATGATAGTCAAAAATGCTTGATACGCGAAAACCATTTTGATATTATTATTAGTGCATAGTGGAAAATATTTCGAAAGTATAATATTAATCTTAGCCAGTATAGACATTTTGAACTATGCCTACTATGCTACCATCCAAACAGTGGGGCGCCACCATAAGTAGATGGCAGGTTATACAACTAAAACCGTACAAGGCGTGCATTGGAGATTGGATTTTCCAATAAATGGTTAGACTAAGGAACTTCCTACTGCCACATGGGTACGTCTCTGGAGGGACGTCCCGAGAACCTACCCGGCTCTCTGCCAACACAAGGCCGGGTGACCTTTGTAACTAGGTAACTACTACTCGAGCATGCCATCCCCCGGTCATTTGCGACCTTTATCCTAGCGCTCGACACCAATAACCTAAAAGAAATCACAAAGTAATAGATTTGTAGTAACCACATGAGTTAAGTATTTAGGCTCCATAACATGATACCACCCTTTTCCAGGAGGGAATGACACACCCTAAAGGGCGCGACCCTCATAACCTTGCCGCATCTTTCTTGTTTTGACCACTTTCGGGGTGTGAGGTCCTGATGCAGTCTCGTCCACAAAGCTACGCTTTACACAAAAGCCATGCTTTAATCAACAAATGATCACACAGTAGCACTCAGCATGCCACACTATCAAATTGGGTGTATATCACTGATAACTATTAACTACATAACCTCTGAGCTCGTACGTCTCAGAGAAGGGTGTTAAGCTAAGAGAATAAATTCTTCGCCACCAAATAGAAATGTATTTGATAGAGATCAGTTTTATATCTCAAAGTGTAATGTCAGACATACAACCATACAAGTCTGTTCTGGATTCGAACGGAATCGAAGGCACTTCGTCCAATAAAGGAAGAAGCCCTTGCAATCCGGGTATTCACAATTCCGAATGGACTCCCCATCACATATGGAGAACTTTATACTAGAGCAACTCAGTGTAGAGTCATTCGACAGGTTATCCTATATTTCTTGAAGACACCCGGTCTTCACCACCAGTCTTCAATTGCAATCCATAACATCGCATCACTATTCAGAATGGGTTATATGACACAAAGTCCTCTCCCGACTAAACCGAACAGTGAGCGCAATATTTATATATCATATGGATAATGAGATTTCAGTTAAGTCACAACTTTTAAAAAAACCCAAAAAACAAATTACCATTTCAAATCATTAAACAAAAAGATTCATTTCACAAAGATCCATTTACAGATTTTCAAAACAACTTCCATTTCAATTAGGATTAACTCATCCAAACTATTAATTAAAGATTTAACTTATAGCTCTCAAACCCGTTTCCAAAGATTTATTCATAACTTGGAAAACCATTTTTATTTCAAATTTGAAATCCCTTTAACACAAATTGGAAATTTATTTCTTATATGAAAGTTTTTATTATTTGAATACAAATAGTTTTTATTTCGAAAAAATCTGATTTCATTTATATAAGTTAAAATCTTTGGGTTAAATTCAAAGTCCCAAAACAACACTTTAAAAATGGTTTAAAACCCATATGAACTTGTTTATCATTTTTAAATCATAAATAGAATTCAATTTCAAATCTTGAATTCAAATTTAAATCAAATTTTAAAACTAAATCAAGTTATTCAAAAATAACTTTTATCTTTGAAATTCTTTTTCAAAATCTTTTTATTTTAAACCCAATCCATTTCCAAATCTATTTGGATTCAAAAATTGAATTTTAAAACTATTTCAAAAATCCATGACTTAACCAATTTCCACATGCAATCTGTATTTGTGTGTGTATAAGTGTGGTCCAGGGGTTTTACACAATAAAAGTGCAACATCATCAATTAGCACAGATTCAAATACAGCAATATATTTGATAAGCGGTATAAACTATAATGCTTATCTTTATTCATAGATCACTGATAAATAACATAGGTACATTGCAGATAAATAAATCACATTCATCACATATAATAATTTAATTTCACACCTTAATCATATCACAAAACATCATATATCAAGGATATCACGCAATTCAAAGCATCCAATTCAATCCATACATTCATAAGTAAGATCAGTTAATTATCTGATTAATTCAAATCAGATTAATTACTTATGAATTACTAATCCTGCTTAATTAACATTAATAAATTACAAATCATTTTGATTAATTATTCTTTAATCATTTATTAATTAACCATTAATATTGAATTGATTAACCTTTAATTATAATTAATCAACCTTTAATATTAAATAATTAACCTTTAATTATTTAACTCACCATTTAATTAATTATCTTTAATTAATTAATTAACCCTTAATTAATTAATTACCACTAAATAAATTGTCCTTAATTTGTTACGATAAGTGACTATCCCTAATCTTAAATCAATGATAATCACTTGATTAATCCTCCCTTAATCATTAATTAATCACTTTTAATTAAGTAATTTTCTTTAAGCAATTAATTACCTTTAATTGCTTTCGTTAATTAATTTTCATTAATTAATTACATTAATCAATTAATTAGTCCTTAATTATAAATCAATTAACCTTAAATTAATAATTAATTATCTTTAATTAATTTAAATAATTAATTAATTAATCCTTATTTAATAATCATCCCTTAATCACTTTCATAAATAAATTAACTTTTAATTAATTTCCATTTAATTAGTTATTATTAATTAATCATAATAAGTGATTATTCTTAATTAATTAACCTTAATTACTTTCATTGATTGACATTTAATCATAAATTAATTATTCTTAATTAATTTATTCAAAATAATTTTTCCTTAATTATTCACAATAATTAGCCTTAAATTAACTATCCAAAGTAATTAACTCAAATTTTAATTACACAAAGTAATTATACTTAATTACTTAATCACATTCTTCAATTTATCAAAACTTAATAATTTTAATGATAAAACTCTTTTATCTTTGATTAACTAGTTAATCACAACATTTAAATCTTACTTTAATTGACCTTTGAAAACAGATTTACTTATTATCATAAATTAACTAAAGACCTAAAGTCAAATAACAATTCAAAAACATCATTATCTTTTAACCTAATTTCTTAATTTAAACCCAATTAACTTAAATAATATTTGCATTAATCCCAATTTCAAACTAAAATAAAACACTTATTATCCTTCAAAAATTAATCAGGAAAAGTTTAAAGCTTGATTTATATTTTTGAACTAATAAAACAGGTACCCGAGAAAATCTCGTGGAATACCCGAGCCAGTGATATGTTTACTCGAGCATCCCCCCAGGTCATCCACTTTTCCCTTTCTTTTTAAACTTGCTTTTATTTTACGTTTTAAAATGTTGTTATACGCGAGCGACTCAGTAAAATCCCGAGCTAAACACATTCTTTCCCGAGAACTGCTTCGAGTTTGACAATTCTTCTCCAACCATCATCAATTCCATCACCCAGATATGCACAGGTGTACGTGCAGAACCACCGGAATAACTTCTGACCATCACTCTGGTCATCCACATCTCAACATCGACCCTGCCATCGAACTCGAACTCATAGATCATCGATACATATACGGAAGTGAAATCGAGCAGATTGAACGAACTAAAGCCCAACCTCGATCAATAAATTTACCCCATGCCGATGATCTCAGTCACCTGCATCTAGGCCACCACAACCTGAGCTTCGGCAACGACTCACACGACGGTACCCTCCGGTCTTATTAATTTCGATACTCTATCGTTAATGAAATTACCTTGAGAAACCCCATACCCAATCTAGGCATAAAAATCCTAAATTAATGCCGCAACATCACTACAATGATTGATAAAAACCGTGAGTATTTTTCCTACGTTCCTTAGACCTTCCTCCTTCTCCAGTGACGAACACAGCATCCAATTTGTCGTTGATGAAGGAGAATTGATGAAAACGAGTTTCCAGTTTAATCCCAAAATCCCATCTCAAAACAAAACTAAAAATTATGATTTTTGCTTTAAAATTCATCATTCGTAAGATCGAATCAGGTTATATAATCAATACAAGAAATTGTGAATATTAAATTTCTTGGTTATTTTAGATTATTACCGCTATTTATTAATTTGAAATAAATACTCAACATAAACCCTTGCAATCTTTTTTAAAAATAACATTAAACTCTTATAACCATTTTACATTTAGAGGTCTTAACCTACATTTGTTTATATGAAGAGCAAATGGATTTATTCAAATGGACCTGAACCTTTAGTACAACAGAATATATGCATATGCATACGTTTTCAGACATGCTTACAATATGTATAGCCTAATTCAACTATATTCAAGTTGAATACATCTAGAAAAACACACATACATCATCACAGCACAAAAATATCACATGCATCAGAATCAAAAGATAAAGGGTTGAAAGTTTGTTCACCGAGATTTGATGCTTGATTGTAGAGAATACAAGGAAGCCTGAACCAAAATTTGGAATTTGTTTATGATCTGAATCTTTGATGTTTGAATCTGATCTTTGAAGCTTGATGATATTTGAGTTGAGCTTTGATCTACTACACAATTCAGATTTTTAAATTTCCAGGTTTGAAATGTTGATCCAGGTTGAAAATGAAGACTGTTTGATTTGAACTTCAGTTTAAAATGATCTGGAATTGATCTTTGCCTTGTGTTTGATTGAACCGAAGAGATGATTTTCTTTAACTTGATTTGCTTTTTCTTTCAACTCTAAAGTTTCCCGGTTTGAAGAATTTGAAAAACCAGGTTTTTTTTGATGTTGAGATAATCTTTACTTTGATTCTTTTGAACTACTTTGTTTCTAGATTTCTGATTTTCTTTCTTTTGATCTGTTTTTAGTTTGTATTTCAGGTTGCAATTTTTTTTATTACTGGTTTACAAAAATTCTTTTGTATCCTTTTCAACTTCAAGAGAAATGGTTATTTTGCCACTTGTATCATAAGTTTACACTTGTTAATTTTTTAGTTATATAGATTTAACACTTGTAAATTTTGTTATGTAAAACGTTTACATTTGTTAATTAATATGATGTTCTTCTCACACTTGTTAAAATATGTTAAAATCTATTTTACAAACGTCAAAATGTACATATTTATGTTTACACCCTTTGTTAAATTTTATTTTTATAATTTATGTTAATCCCTTAAGTACTTATTTTTAACATATGCATTATATTTTGTTTACACTTGTTAAAACAAATGTCCTTAAAATTTCTATTATCCAATAAATGCATTCACTTTTATAAAACTTAGTTTTTAAACAATTGTTTTGAAAATCATTTGTATTTAATTCCAAAATATAACTTTATAAATATATTACGTATGTCTCTTAAAATTAGAAAACAAATTTCTATAAAATTATATAGTTTTTCAAATCCAAATTTTTATTTATAAGATATTTAATTTAGAATTTCAAATTCACAATTAAATTTAAAATCAATATCCAATATAATACTTTATATATTATATACAAATCACTTTTATTTATGTTACATTTTATAAAAGATTAAATCTTTTTATCAAACCCTATTTTTAGTTAAACTATTATATCTTATAAAATAACATATTATCTTGATTACTATATCTTTAAATAAATATTTATTTGAATTTCAAACTCATAATTCAATTCACAATCTATTTATATAATTAAACAGGCATAATATTTATTTAAATTTAGAAAATACCAAATTAATTCACAAATTAAATTTCAAAAATTAAATTACTTACCAATTTAAATTTGATTTAAAAACAGGAATGTTACAGATTCCTCCTTAAGAAAATTTCGTCCTCGAAATTTGCAAGGGTGACAACAAAGGATGAATGCAAAGATAGAAATCGACTCATCAATCAAACTGAATACCTATTCTGCATTTATCTTACCAAATCAGAATATCAACAATATGAGAACAAACTCGTACAATTATTTTACAAGATATTCGGTTATCAATCTACGAAATATGTCAGGGATTGGTTAGTTCGAAAGGATAATTAACCATTCGTAGAATATATCTGGACCCAACAGAACAAGTAAATGGATTCAATCTTCCACAATTCTTAAACACTAGGTATGGATTCTGAATTCAGGTCCGAATACTTCAAAATATACACCAGCTTGTCCCTTTTCGGACTTTGATACTCACAAGAAATTACTACAGAATTTCAAATTTTGGGTTTGACCGAAATCGTTTTATCGATACAAATCTTTATATTTTATTCATCAATTTATTTTAAATAGAATTTTAAATTCATTAAAGTTTAAAATGAAAAGATGATTGGGAATCGATGAAGAAAATACGAAGTAGGAACTTATCTACACGATTCGTAAGTCCACCATCGCACCAAAACATCTTCTTCGAGCTGTCACAAAGCAATCAAAGAATTGAAATCGAATTAATGGAGATTGATAGAAAAGTTGTTTCTGTTGTCGTAGGGTATTGACCATCTGTACTGGTACTCCCCTGTCCCCTATCTCGTCCTCTTCTCGCACTCATACCACTATCAGTGGATATTAAGAGAATTTACTGAGGCACCCGGATGGACATCTTAGGGATATACTCATTCTAGGGTATACTTCACCCTATCTCTAATGAGTTACCTAATGTGTTATACTCCTGAGCTAAAGTTTCAACCTTCAGATCTGATACCAATTCTAACGATACAACTCAACCTTCGAAAATCGACACCGAATATATCATCTATATTCAAATGCCGCAGATTCAAACGTCGAATCTGGTTCGCCGGAGCTTATAACACATTAAGTATAACAACACAGCGGAAGAGAAAGAATAATATATATCATATACAAGTCCAATGATACAATATCCAAATATACAACAATGATCAATATCAGAGATACAATGAAATTCTACAGCGGAAACACCAATGAACCAGCAGCAGAAACAACTAGAACTTGAAACTCTAGAAGAAACACCAATATCAGCAATCTCCATAGATAGCTCGAACCACCATCAAGTTGTACCAAGCTAAGCAAGGTCATTCATCCCAACCAAAGACTTTAATATCCAAAGTCTCCAAATAATTCCAAAGGGAAAGCTGAAAGCTACTAAATCGATATCTAGTATCTGAAAAACCCAACTCTAGACCGCCCGTGTGGAAAATTATGGGCACCCAGAGTTTAGGAAGGGAACAATAAACTTCGGGTCAGTCGTGGGACTGGTGTGAGCAAACAAAGACAGTTTATCTTTAAACAAACAACAAAAGAATATAAAACATTTAAAATCCGCAATGCTTTTTGGAAAATGAAACTACCATAAGGCCTCCCGCCACACACACCATGCAAACGCAGAATTGGAGGAGATTTCTCCTTATGATAGTAAAAATTGCTTGATACGCGAAAACCATATTGATATTATTATTAGTGCATAGTGGAAAACATTTCGAAAGTATAATATTAATCTTAGCCAACATAGACATTTCGAACCATGCCTGCTATAGCTACCATCCAAACAGTGGGGCGCCACCATAAGTAGATGGCAGGTTATACAACTAAAACCGTACAAGGCGCGTATTGGAGATTGGATTTTCCAACATATGGTTAGGCTAAGGAACTTCCTACTGCCACATGGGTACACCTTTGGAGGGATGTTCCGAGAACCTACCCGGCTCTCTGCCAACACAAGGTCGGGTTATCTCTGTAACTAGGTAACTACTACTCGAGTAGGCCATCCCTCGGTCGTTTGCGACCTTTATCCGAGTGCTCGACACCAAAAACCACAAAGAAATCACAAAGTAATAGATTTGCAGTGACCACATAAGTTAAGTATCCGGGCTCCATACTATGATACCATCCTTTTTCAGAAGGGAATGACACATCCTAAAGGGCGTGATCCTCATAACCTTGCCACATCTTTCCTGTTTCGACCATTTTCGGGGTGTGAGGTCCTGATGCAGTCTCATCCACAAAGCTATGCTTTATACAAAAGTCATGCTTTGATCAACAAATGATCACACAGCATCACTCAGCATGCCACACTACCAAATTGGGAGTATATCACTGATAACTATTAACTACATAACCTCTGAGCTCATATGTCTCAAAGAAGGGTGTTAAGCTTAGAGAATAAATTCTCCACCACCAAACAGAAATATATTTGATAGAGATTAGTTTTATATCTCAAAGTGTAATGTCAGACATACAACCATACAAGTCCGTTCTTGGTTCGAACGGAACCGAAGGCACTTCGTCCAACAAAGGAAGAAGCTCTTGCAATCCGGGTATTCACAATTCCGATCGGACTCCCCATCACATATGGAGAACTCTATAACGGAGCAACTCAGCACAGAGTCATTCGACGGGTTATCCTATCATTCTTGAAGACACCCGGTCTTCACCACCGGTCTTCAACTGCAATCCATAACGTCGTATCACTATTCGGAATGGGTTATATGACACAAAGTCCTCTCTCGGCTAAACCGAATAGTGAGCACAATATTTAAAAATCATATGGATAATGGGATTTAAGTTAAGTCATAACTTTTAAAAAAACCCAAACTTTTCTTCAAATGGTTTAAACAAATTACCATTTCAAATCTTTAAACAATAAGATTCATTTCACAAAGTTCACCCAGTTTCACAAAGATCCATTTACAGATTTTCAAAACAACTTCCATTTCAATTAGGATTAACTCATCCAATCTTTTAATTAAATATTTAACTTATAGCTTTCAAACCCGTTTCCAAAGATTTATTCATAACTTGGAAAACCATTTTTATTTCAAACTTGAAATCCCTTTAACACAAATTGGAAATTCATTTCTTATATGAAAGCTTTTATTATTTGAATACAAATAGTTTTTATTTCGAAAAAATCCGATTTCAATTATAGAAGTTAAAATCTTTGGGTTAAACTCAAAGTCCCAAAACAACACTTTAAAATGGTTTAAAAATAATATAAACTTGTATATCCTTTTTAAATCATAAATAGAATTCAATTTCAAATTTTGAATTCAAATTTAAATAAAATTTAAAAAATAAATCAAGTTATTCAAAAATAACTTTTATCTTTGAAATTCTTTTTCAAAAGCTTTTTATTTTAAACCCAATCCATTTCCAAAACCATTTGGATTCAAAAATTCAATTTTAAAACTATTTCAAAAATCTGTACAAGTGTGGTCCAGGGGTTTTACACAATAAAAGTTCAACATCATCAATTAGCACAGATTCAAATACATCAACATATTTGATAAGTGGTATAAACTATAACCTTATCTTTATTCACAGATCACAGATAAATAACATAGGTACATCGCAGATAAATAATTCACATTCATCACAGATAATAAGTTGCATTTCACAGCTTAATCATATCACAGAACATCATATATCAGGGATATCACACAATTCAAAGCATCCAATTCAATCCTTACATTCATAAGTAAGATCAGTTAATTGTCTGATTAATTCAAATCAGATTAATTACTTATGAATTACTAATCCTGGTTAATTAACATTAATAAATTACAAATCATTTTGATTAATTATTCTTTAATCATTTATTAATTAACCATTAATAATAAATTAATTAACCTTTAATTACAATTAATCGACCTTTAATTATTAAATAATTAACCTTTAATTATTTAATTCACCATTTAATTAATTATCTTTAATTAATTAATTAACCCTTAATTAACTAATTACCATTAAATTAATTATCCTTAATCAGTTACGATAAGTGACTATCCCTAATCTTAAATTAATGATAATCACTTCATTAATCCACCCTTAATCATTAATTAATTACTTTTATATCTTTAAGCAATTAAATACCTTTAATTGCTTTCGTTAATTAATTTTCATTAATTAATTACATTAATCAATTAATTAATCCTTAATTATAAATTAATTAACCTTAAATTAATAATTATTTATCTTTGATTAATTAAATTAATTAATTAATTAATCCTTATGTAATAATCATCCCTTAATCACTTTCATAAATAAATTAACTTTTAATTAATTTCCATTTAATTAATTATTATTAATTAATCACGATAAGTGATTATCCTTAATTAATTAACCTTAATTACTTTCATTGATTAACATTTAATCATAAATTAATTATTCTTAATTAATTTATTAAAAATAATTTTTCCTTAATTATTCACAATAATTAGCCTTAAATTAACTATCCAAAGTAATTAACTCTAATTTAATTACATAAAGTAATTGTACTTAATTACTTAATCACATTCTTTAATTTATCAAAACTTAATAAATTTTAAAGATAAACCTCTTTTATCTTTGATTAACTACTTAATCACAACATTTAAATCTTACTTT
Source organism: Allium cepa (assembly GCA_030765085.1). Taxonomy (NCBI): domain Eukaryota; kingdom Viridiplantae; phylum Streptophyta; class Magnoliopsida; order Asparagales; family Amaryllidaceae; genus Allium; species Allium cepa. The sequence goes on from CM060929.1 coordinate 821,579,208, forward strand.
AATGAACCTTTGAAAACAGATGTACTTATTATCATAAATTAACTAAAGACCCGAAGTCAAATAACAATTTAAAAACATCATTATCTTTTAAATTAATTTCTTAATTTAAACCCAATTAACTTAAATAATATTTGCATTAATCCTAATTTCAAACTAAAATAAAACACTTATCATCCTTCAAAAATTAATCAGGAAAAGCTTAAAGCTTGATTTATATTTTTAAACTAACAAAACAGGTACCCGAGAAAATCTAGTGAATACCCGAGCCAGAGATAAGTTTACCCGACCATCCCCCCAGGTCACCCACTTTTCCATTCCTTTTTAAACTTGCTTTAATTTGACGTTTTAAAATTGTGTTATGCGCGAGCGACTCAGCAGCAATCCCGAGCTAAACACATTCTTTCCCGAGAACTGCTTCGAGTTCGACAATTCTTCTCCAACCATCATCAATTCCATCACCCAGATATGCACAGGTGTACGTGCAGAACCATCGGAATAACTTCTGACCATCACTCTGGTCATCCACATCTCAACATCGACCCTGCCATCGAACTCGAACTCATAGATCATTAATACATATACGGAAGTGAAATCGAGCAGATTGAACGAACTAAAGCCCAACCTCGATCAATTTAAATTTACCCCATGCCGATGATCTAAGTCACCTGCATCTATGCCACCACAACCTGAGCTTCGGCAACGACCCACACGACGATACCCTTCAGTCCCATTAATTCTGATACTCTATCGTTAATGAAATTACCTTGGGAAGCCCCACACCCAATCTGGGCATAAAAACCCTAAATTAATGCCGCAACCTCACTACAATGATTGATAAAAACCCTGAGTATTTTTCTGACATTCCTTAGACCTTCCCCCTTCTCCAGTGACGAACACGGCATCCAATTTGTCATGGATGAAGGAGAATTGATGAAAACGAGTTTCCAGTTTAACCCCAAAATCCCATCTCAAAACAAAACTAAAAATTATGATTTTTGTTTTAAAATTCATCATTCGTAAGTTCGAATCAGGTTATATAATCAATAAAAGAAATTATGAATATTGAATTTCCTGATTATTTTAGATCATTACTGCTATTTATTAATTTGAAATAAATACTCAACATAAACCCTGGCAATCATTTTTAAAAATAACATTAAACTCTTATAATCATTTTCCATTTAGAGGTCTTAACCTACATTTGTTTATATGAAGAGAAAATGGATTTATTCAAATAGACTTGAACCTGTAGCATAACAGAATATATGCATATGCACACATTTTCAGACATGCTTACAATATATATAGCCTAATTCAACTATATTCAAGTTGAAAACATCCAGACAAACACACATATATCATCACAACACCGAAATATCACATGCAGCAGAATCAAAAGATAAAGGGTTGAAAGTTTGCTCATCGAGATTTGATGCTTGATTGTAGAGAATACAAGGAAGCCTGAACCAAAATATGGAATTTGTTTATGATCTGAATCTTTGATGTTTGAGTCTGATCTTGGAAGCTTGATGATATTTGAGTTGAGCTTTGATCTACTACATGATTCAGATTTTTAAATTTCCAGGTCTCAAATGTTGATCCAGGTTGAAAATGATGACTGTTTGATTTGAACTTCAATTTAAAATAATATGGAATTGACCTTTGTCGTGTGTTTGATTGAACTGAAGAGATGATTTTCTTTAACTTGATTTTCTTTTTCTTTCAACTCTAAAGTTTCCAAGTTTGAAGAATTTGAAAAACAAGGTTTTTTTGATGTTGAGATAATCTTTACTTTGATTCTTTTGAACTACTTTGTTTCCATATTTCTGATTTTTTGTCTTTTGATCTGTTTTAAGTTTGTATTTCAGGTTTGCAATTTTTTATTATTTCTGGTTTACAAAATTTTTTTTGTATGCTTTTCAACTTCAATAGAAATGGTTTTTTGCCACTTGTTTCATAAGTTTACACTTGTTAATTTTATAGTTATATAGATTTAACACTTGTAAATTTTTTTATGTAAAAGGTTTACATTTGTTAATTAATATGATGTTCTTCTCACACTTGTTAAAATATGTTAAAATCTATTTTACAATTGTCAAAATGTACATATTTGTGTTTATACCCTTTGTTAAATTTTATTTTTATAATTTATGTTATGCCCTTAAGTACTTCTTTTTAACATATGCATTATATTTTGTTTACACTTGTTAAAACAAATGTTCTTAAGATTTCTATTATCCAATAAATGTATTCACTTTTATAGAAATTAGCTTTTAAACAATTGTTTTGAAAATCATTTATATTTAATTCCAAAATATAACTTTATAAATATATTACATATGTCTCTTAAAATTAGAAAACAAATTTCTATAAAATTATATAGTTTTTAAAATCCAAATTTTTATTTATAAGATATTTAATTTAGAATTTCAAATTCACAATTAAATTTAAAATCAATATCCAATATATTATTTTATATATTATATACAAATCACTTTTATTCATGTTACATTTTATAAAAGATTAGATCTTTTTATCAAATCCTATTTTTAGTTAAACTATTATACCTTATAAAATATCATATTATCTTGACTATACAGCTTTAAATAAATATTTATTTGAATTTCAAGCTCATAATTCAATTCACAATCTATTTATAAAATTAAACGGGCATAATATTTATTTAAATTTAGAAAATACCAAATTAATTCACAAATTTAATTTCAAAAATTAAATTGCTTACCAATTTAAATTTGATTTAAAAAGGGGAATGTTACAAATAAACTCGCTTGCTTCATCGATAAGGTATGAAAATAGAAATTCCAAGGCTAAAACAACTTTTCCCTTATTATTGCTAGCATTTATCGCATTGTCTATCCTAATGCACAGCTAAATCCGCAAATTCTAACTCTATTTGTCTTTCCTACGCCTAACATGTGGCTTTCAAAATCAAAGATTTCACAAGAACCTTTCCCACTTTTCAAATTTGTACATAAAAATAAAATCCCAAAATATTTAGATGCATATATTCCCTTGAAATTAAATTTATAAAAATCAAACGGATGTCCTTTCCATAAATTAAAGTATGGAAAATCTACAATCTAGCATAAGTTGGACAATAATCCAAAAATCCTATGTTACACCTTAGTATAGATCTAAATTAAAAATATACATCATTCAAATTCTAGAATCTTTGGGGCTGATTTTCAGATCTAGGTTTAAACATATTTCAAATTTGATCTAAAACAAGTATATGTAGTCAAAAGTTTTCTACACTAATTTAAGCCAACAATTCACAAATAAAATTGGTTTAGGCATAAAAATCAAACTTATGACCATGGAATAGATTTAAAATCTAAACTATATATAAAATTTCCCACTCATCTCTTAAAAGCGATCCAAATCCACAGATTTGAAGTTGAACCTTAAATTCATCTCCAAATCCTTATTAATCAAAGAAATATGTATAAAAATGGTCTATATATATATACATTACATATCTAAGATTAGATTTGGGATTGGGAAAGAAAATAAATACAAACGTATAATTATATATAAATTATCTCAAATATGCATATAGTTGATTATCTTCTCTTCTCCTTTGCATTTGATTCGTATTCTTCTCCAATTTGTAAAAATATAAACATAAATACCTTAACTTTATAATTTAGAAAGAAAGTGGAGAAGAAAAAATGGCAGTGCTCTGCTACTGCCTCCAAAATAATATGAGAAGAAAAGGAAGGGTTAGGCATGAATTTATAGGCACAAGAATCAACCTTAACTGTTAGATCGAAATATATTAAATCCACGCCATTAGGCCTAGGCTAATCCTAGCCGTCATATAGGAAGCAGTCAACCGCCCCTGCCGAGGGATTGATCACTCATAATGATGGGTTAACCTATGGGTTCGAGATAATTAATATAAAAAGTTAATTAATTCTAGTTGAATTATTTCTGTTCCAAATTCATTTTTCGTCCGTAGCTTCTTCGTTTGGACTTTGATCATAAAACTTCAAGTATGAAAGTTGCTCAAAATTTCACCATGAATCCAATGGTGCAAGTTTCATGATTGAATTTTATTATCTACACAAATTCCATTTTTAGAGCTTAATTAACTAACTAATGAAATAACTAATGCCAAATTACAAGGTGTTACAATCATACTGATAGTTGACTACCATTACTATTTCATTAGTGATGATTGTTTCTTTAGAGATTTCAAGACAAATATTAGTATCCTTTAGCTCTGGAGAATTTTGAATTGTTATCACCATAATTTTGATGATAGCCCATTGGAGGCTTGATAGTTTTGTGAAATCATGATTTGATTTGATATGCCTTATTATGGTTAATTGGTTTTAGGCATATTTTGAGATGCTTATTTTATGTAAGTCATAAATGGATTTTTGAAAAGGTAGTTTTAATTGATATGCCTTATTATGATAATTTGTTCTGGCATATTATTATTATAGCTTATTTCTTATCAAGTCATATATTTATGATATTATTATCTTACCTTTCTATTAGATATAGTCTGACCTGTTTATTTTTATAATGCTCCGGTCAGGCCAAGACTCTATAAGTACAGGGACTCATTTTGTACTAGCATTGAAGTGGACTATATTGGCCATTTTAGTTTACTTCATCCTTATATATATATTGACATTTAGGAGTATATGTTATGTGTATTATCTAGTAATCATTGTGTATGTGATATAGTAGTTTGGATGTGATGTATAAAATATATGGATCTAGTGCTGATATTTTGTAGACTCGCATCTTATTATGATATATAATGTATATTATTTCTCTACGATCCGTGACACTAATTCTAATTTATTTATGTTATATATTGTTTTTGATATTTTAAATCGGTGTATCTATTACTTTGTATAATATTGTACACGTCAAATTTTTTAGTTCAAATCCTTAAAAAGGTAATAAAGATGTGTCAATGTTAGTCCATAGATATATTCACATTCAATCGTCCTTAACCAACAGTATTCTCCGTGTCATTAAACGGTATTACTTGTAATGTTCTTTAATAATATAGGTATAGCGGTGGGGTTGTTATAGGATGCTAAATGATTACGTACTTGTTATTATTTGGAAAAACATAGAATGATTCAATGAGAGTCTTCTATAGGTTAATAAAACTAAGCCAAAATAGAAGATATCATATAACGATGTGCATCGTTTTTCAGATTAGAGAGTACTATGGATCTTAAGTAACTAAACTGTACTTTGATTATGGTCAATCACATTTCATCGCGATCATGTTATGACCATAATTAAGTATGCATTGAATTACTTAAAGTGAAACACTAATTGTTGACTAGATTTCTAGCCAACCTTGTAAATATGATTAAGAGTTGGAATTAGTAAATGTAATTTGCTAACATTGTATTAATAATAAAAAATGAGAAATTATGGACTATAGTAACACAAGATTTAGACTGGTTTGATCTTAATGAAGATTTACGTCCACTATAGCAGTGTAAAGGGCCATAACTTTGGATTCATTTAATTAGTCAGTTAAAGAGTCGAAATAAGTGAAATAAGTAGGAATATAGGTAGTGAATTAATGAAAAAGAGTAAGAAGGCCCAAGCTAAATCATTATGGGATAATAAGGACTACTCTTTTACATTCATTCACTTCATTCTATTAAAAAATAAAATAAAAGTTCAAGAGAAACATTAATGGTGGTAACTTAAGGAGAGCATATAAAGAGAAGATAAGAAAAAGGCAAGCCTAAGGGGGACTTAGAAGACTGAAGAAAGATTGTCCAAAGTTCTAAGCGAGTAATACTAAGCCCATTTTTACCGTACCCAAATATATGGTTTTCGTATGATTTTATAAACTATTGTGTATGATGGAGTCTCATACAGATTTTTATTAAATGTTTAATGAATGTTTTGGAAAACATAGATGAACATGGGATGTTTAGATGTATTTCCTTTAATGATTTCGAAATGTTAAGAAAGTTTAATATGATGTTCTAACTATGATTCTTTTTTTTGAAATAAAGGATATGCAACTTGGGTCACACAGCACTACTAGCATATAATAATATATTTATCCTACTAATAGGCCTAACAGGTAGCCAAAAAAGTTCCATCATCCATAATCATCATAGAAAACCAAATACAACATGGTTTTTCACCATGACAAGTAGCACATTATATATACATCACATATTTATAGCAAGTACCAAATAAGTAGAGAATAGTGAGCAGCGATAACACCTTCGCACAAGCTCATGCCACCGAGCTATTGCTTCCCATAGATTCACGAGCATCTACGCCAGTAAGGAAGAAATGTAGAGGACCTAAAAATGTTCATGTCCAAAGAGAACACATGTCAAAACCTTTTTAGCAACATATATGTAAGTATGTTCACTATGATTAAAACATCTGTCGTTTCTCTCAACCCAGCGTGCCTAGGAAAATACTAAGGCTAGCAAATCTTCAGGGGAGTCTAGAGCAATTGATTCCCAGGGATAGAGCCAATGTGGCTCCGAGTTCAGAGCAATGCATTTAAGTTCATAGCATAGAGCAACCAAACCTAAAAAGAGAAATTGTAATCGAAGAAGATGTAGGCACAGGAGTCCTAGAATCATGATAGAGGAAGCAGGAGTAAGCAGATGACATGTTCTTAGCATTGAGTGCATGCGTCGTGTTTAGCTTGTTCATCATATTGAGCCACATATGCACCTTATATTTTTGGGGAGCATGCAAATGCCAAAGATGGCTAAAGTTAAAATACATAGCAGGGAATTTGTAAAATAGATATTGGGATTTCATTATGTAGATTCCATATGCTAAAGGTGCCTATCTGTATGAGACATTGTCCTGATTCAGCTGAATCTGGTTAGTTATCGCCAACAGTGCTGCAGTTGACTGAAGTAGAGTGCCAAAAAGTATCACGTTGAAACTAATGTTGCAGTTGCATTACTAAATACTTGGTGGATGGAGATGTCTTTGTAAGCTGCAATGGAGTATAAATATGGAAAAAGAGATCGAAGAGCAATGCCATCAAGCCAGGGGTCTATCCAAAAAGTAGTTTGCCACCATAGTATTAGGCTTTGATCCATTCAACCCAAGGCTTTGAGCAAGCTATAGACAAATTCCAGCCCTATTCCCAGAAATGCTTTATTAAATTGTGAAAGGTTGATAACTCCCAAACCTCCATCCATTTTAGGAAGGTAGACCCACTAGACTGTTAGCAAGAGTGGTAGAAGTGGAACCCTTCCACAAGAACGTGCGCCTAATGGTGTCAATTTTCTTAACAACTCAACTTAGTGTTTTATAGAATGAGAACCAATAAGTTAGGAGAGAGGAGAGAACCGATTCACTAAAGTTAGACTACCAGCTCTTGTTAGAGAGGATCCCTTCCACCCTGTTAACCTTTTGGAACAGTTCTCTAACAATATTGACTAGTCTGCTTTGGTGTGTTTAGAGGGTCTAAGAAGTAAGCCATGATAAGGGATTGAAAATGTTTGGTATGAAAGGTTTAGAGTAGGGGCAACCAAAGGACCAAGAGGGTATGCAGGATCGTACGTATACACAATGCTTTTGGAGAAGTTTATCTTCATCCTAAAGGAAAGTTCAAAGCCATATAGAAGAAGCTTCAAGTGGCAATTGACGACGGCAAAGGAATGGAGACGAAGATGGTATCATCTGCAAAATAGAAGGATTTCGGTCCATTGGGTGAAGATATCATTATCAGGACACTTAAGTAGATGTGCTTCATAAGCCAGGTCAATAAGTCTGGCAAAAGTGCCCATAGAAAGATTGAAGAGTGATGAGGAAGTAAGGTCACCATGACGAAGTCCACGGTTGAGGAAAAATATTCCCTCTTTTTCCATACACACACAAAGGAGGTGTATGTTGTTAGGATATGATTGATCTAGGCGATGAATTTATCAAGGAATCCCTAATGTTTAAGAATGTTCAAAATAAAATCCCAGGAGATTGTGTCAAAAGCTTTAGAGAAATCCAACTTAATGAAGGCATAGTTGATGCGATTGGAACTGCAGTAGCTGATAGCTTCATAAACAATAACCATGTTATCAATTAGGGATCTCCCCCGGGCAAAAATTGATTACCTATAGCGCATGAGTGAATCCATGAAATGTTGAAGGTGGTTAGCGAGGACCTTGGTTATAAGTTTGAAGATTGTATTCTAAAGGCTGATCGGTGAAAGTTCGAAGTTGTCGAAGCTCCCTCAAACATCGGGATAAGGATGATGTTGACATAGTTGAGCCTGGAAATATAGTTAGGCATGGAGTTAAATTCTTCAAAAACTCTAGAAATACCGAACTTAAATAAAACCTCGTATGGCTTAAAGAAAGAAGGTGGAAAGCCATATAGTCCAGGTGCCTTATCTACTGCCATATCTGATAGGGCCTCCTAACTTTGTCAATATCAAAGTCATGGTCCAAAAGGGATGGATGCTGGCTGATGGTGGAAACATAGAGCTCCAGTCCAAAATATTAGGTGTAAAGGAAGTCGGTCCAAGGGCTTCTTTGAAATACTTAATGAATACATCCAAGATCGTCGGTTCATCGTTAATGAAAGCGTCACCTACCTGTATGGAGGAGATCTTGCTGGATTTGCATCTGCCATTGGCAATTCTATGGAAACAACTCATATTTAAGTCCCCTTCGCACAACCATCGATCTCTAAATCGTTGTTTCTAGGCAATCTCTTCCTGTATCATGATATAATTAAGTTCGTTCTTTAAGTTTGCAATATAGGATATTTCAAAAGGAGTCAGAGGAGAGGATTCCTCTTTGATATTCAAGTCCAACGTCTGATTTTGAAGAAGTTCTTTTCTAAATCTGATGGATTCCCATAGTCTTTTTGACCATTTTTGAGGGAAGAATAGAGTAGCCGAAGCTTAGTTACAATGATCTGAATAGTAGATCTGGATATTCAAAATGAGGACCAGAGGCTCTCAAGCATGTTGTTAAACCCAAGCTCAAGAGTCTAGAAATTTTCGAACTTGAACGGTGGATAATGAGGGCACCATTATCGAAGTCGAAGAGAATAGGACCGTGGTCGGAGATTGGAGAAAGGAGGCCATGTTGGAAAGAAAGAGGTGCATGTGTTCATAGGAAATATTAATGAAGAATCTATCTAATTTGGAAAGAGAACAATGAGAACGCTTGTTCTACCAAGTGAAGGCACGGTTATTATTGGCAAATCGATGAGGTTGCACTCGGTAATGAAATCGTTACAATTGTTCATATCCGTGGAAAAGCGGAACGAGAGTTATGCTCCGACGGCAATCTAGTAATGTTGAAGTCACCCCCAATAACCCAAGGACCGTCGAAAGGGGAAATAAATGTTGAACAAGATGATCATAAAGAAATCCTAACTAATGAATTATGGCGGCCATAAATATTTGAGAAAGCGTAAAAAAAATGTAGAGATATTCTTAAGAATAATATGCAGGGCATAAGGATTTCTAGTGACTAGCAGTAAGGTCCATCTTGATTCGTCCCAAAAGGTAATAACCCTGCCGATCCCAACCAAGTCCAAATCAGCCCAATTGGATAAGGAAAAACCCCTTACGCTATGAAGTTTAGACAGGTCAAGGTTAAATAACTTAAATTATTGTACAAAAAATACATCCAGATGCATGGCACTAATAATGTGTTTAACTAAGGCACATTTATCACTGCAGCCTAGGTCTCTTATGTTCTAAGTCAGAATCTTCGTTGAGAACTAAAATCTCTCTTCTTTTCCAAGTTCTTAATAACTTAAACATCCCTAGGGGATAAATTAATCGCAAAACAAGATGCAACACATATAATGGCACTATGATCTAGGGTATCAATAATATTCGAAATAAATACACTGCTTTGCCAAGGAAGCCCTACACTATTAGAAAGGAGATGACTATTGCGCTTGACAACTGAAGGTGCTGCCTGAATAGGAGTGATGTGGCCCGGTCGGTTGTGGAGTGCTGAAGAGTTGAAGGCATGTCTCCACATTCATCTGATGGATTGAGTCTTGCATTACAACATCAATGTTCATATGATAGTCTAGATTCATATTTTGCTCCAAGTAAAAGTCATAGTCCTTAAATCAAATGGCCACTGCACTAAAGGTCCTAGGATGTCCTGAGATAGCTGCAAAGCACCATCTTCGGATGAATCAATGTTTACAACCTTCTTGCCCGTAGCAGTCTTCGCCTGCCTGTGCTGAATTCTAGCCTTGTTCAATGTTACGTCATCCATAAAGCTAAGTAGAGGTGAAGGCACACTCGCCCAAGTATGGAAACCATCATTCCCAAAAAGATAGACAGCCTTCTCTGACCAGAAGTGAATGTTACCAGCGTTACTAAAAATAATGTCCTCCAGAGGAATGAGGGGATGATAGTGCATCCAATGGTCAAAGGATAGCTTGAAACATGGTCGAAGGTGCTAGTAATAATCAAACCTGGCACATCTACCAATTTGTCCAATCTGATTTTCACAAAAGCAAATCTAAAATCCACTGTGGCCCAGCTGCAATGGTCGGAAGCAATGAACTCGCTGATTGGTGAAAGATAGCACGGAGCACAGCATCCCCACGAAGGAACAGCGGTAGGCCAGACACTGGGATCCAGGAAGCGTCAAAATACTCTCACCTGAAGCTATCCCTGGAGAGCGACTATTGCCTTAAATAAATAGTTCCATGGTCCTTATGGGAAAACCCTTTCCTGATCGTGATGTTTAGGAGTTGTCGATTAGGAAATCACATCGGGAAGGATCTATTGGAGAGTAAAGTCACATGCCAATCCACATGATGAAAGTTGAAATCAAGGCATCGACGGAGCTCCTTGATAGACGAAAGTTCACTTACAATAAAGAAGACAACATTCATATGTGAAATAAGGAGCTCCGACTTACTAGCATGCATTTTTGGAAAAGGCGAAAATTATGTGGGGTTGGACTTACAATCTGGAGATATGGAATATTTATAAAAAGAGGGGTAGCGAGCCATTGGAGCTTCGGGGGAGAGGGGGCCAATATCTATAGATTTTCCATCATGTGTGATTGAAGGGACACATGACACTGTAGTGAGTTTTCAACTTCATATTAATTGCAATTTTGCAGTGTGTTGAGTAATGTCTATACTTGTGGCGTCTGAAACACATAACGAAATCTTTACAAAATTTTGCCATGTGCTCTGGAAACCCATATCTGAAATAGTTCCTATTGGCTTGAATACATTTTTCCATATCAAACATACGTCCCTTCTTCTGTAGATTAACCGTTGAGGAAGTATTTAAATTCAAACTGATAGAATCCAATGGCGGCAAAGGGGATCAGACAATGTCAGCATAATACAAGGCTTATTTGGAGAGCTATCTAGTGGAGATGATATGGGGTCCAAACTAGCCTCCAGACCCATCGAGTCAAAATGATTCCCATCCAAGATTGGACTGGAAGTGATTGATTGCCAGAGCGCAATAGAGTTGATGTCGGAGGAGTAGCAGTTTGGATTGCAGAACACAAATAAAGGCGGATGATTATGAAAGGAGTTAATGGTGAGTGGGCGAGGTGGGATTGAGGAGGTCAACATACCCAAGCAATATTGCTATCACTCTCTACCATCACTCTAACCATGATTCTAAAAATGGGTTTTTAGTTTAAAAATTTCTCATGTCAAAAATAATTTATTATGGTTTTTTGAAGGAGCATACCTGGAAAATATATAAGGGAAATACCCCTTAAAATTGAAACAAAGGATGGAGAATATTAGAATAAGTGTTCCCAATTTTTTTTAGATTTTATTAAGATTTTCCATGCGAAAAATAAGCTAATATGAGATAGGTACTGCGCTGGGGAAAAGGGGAAACTGCATAGACACATGTAATATAAAATTAAGGGGAAAACAAGTGTTAGATAAATAGGAGATTAGATCTAAATAAAATGCGAAAAAGAAAAATAATGGACACTGTAAATAATGGAAAGTGAAATCGTAATGTATCATATAGCGACATGTGTAAAGGTGTTATCAAACATATCAAACTTTACCTCGTATGGAGCTGAGGAGGTAGCCTAACGTTCTATAAAAGAACTAAGCATACGGGAAGGCAGTAGTGATTTGCTAATAGGTTCCAGGTACTTTTAAGGGAAAGTAGAACTGAGTCGCATTTTATAGAGAGCAATCCGAGCTACAATAATGTAAAGTAGAAAGAGACTAAACTGCGCTGCCATATGTTAAAGACATACTACACCGTAATTTGGAGGTATTCATTTATTAAGTAAAGAGTGAACTGCGCACACAAGTTGAGGCAGGGTTGTACTGCACCAAAGAAGGGTGCGAATGAAATCCAAGAAAATAGAATTAGATAGGACTTGGGAAGAGCCCATGATTAGAAGTGAAAGAGCTTCTGCACTAGAGATGAGTTTGGAAGGGCTATTGAAGCCAAGTGGAGACGCTCACTCAAATGCGCATCTTGATAAGGTGAGGAGGGGAATTTAACTTCCAAAGACTACAATGGGCTGATTCCAAGTAGTTTTAAATTAAACAAATGTTTAAGGACGGTGGGTGGTTGTTTCATAATAATCCAGATAAGTAAAATAAACAAATAGGGACCGTGGGTAGTCGTTTCACAATAGTTTAGAACATAAGTAAATAAATATAGAGGGACTGCATGTGGCTATTTTTTGTGGTCTAGGGTTTAACTAAAATAGTTAAATATTGTGGGTGTTGCATCTACGCAGTTTGAACTAATGAAGGAACCTAAAGAATACTGCGAGGGCTAAGATCGTGCAGTTTAAGTTCAACGAATGAATTAAAATGGTATTGTAAGGGGTAGATTCTAGGAAATATTAGATAAAAGACTAATATAAACTGGAAACTGTGAGGGGATTGCGTTGGGGGCACAGTAGTAAAAGGAAATCGCATAAGAGCGCAGAAGGCGTAGATGTATTAGGAAATCGAATAAATGCATACAAGATGCAGAAGTAAATGAGAATTATTAAACTATAATTGTTTCATTTATGATGTTTTGATAGTGAGGGGGAAACCCCTTCATGCAGTACGGCTTAATCTCATTATAGGTTAATTTTGTATAAGTATTATTTACACCTGGCTTTATGTCTGATCCGTTTATTATTATTTTCTTCATAAACTTAGGGTACTCATTTGAGCAGGCCAAGTTTATGGGATAGCCGGGTTTAGAATAAGAGCCGTAGTATGAAGATTGAGGATGGAGCAGGAGACTTTGTTAACTAATAAAAATATTATTTCTGTTGTTAAAGTAGTTCAGGCAGCATTCTCATATTGACCTGACCCTTTGCTATATTGTTTCTAGTATATTTGACCCCTGCCATGACATAACTTTGGGGTTAAATTTGGAAGATGTATGTAACAAATATTTAAACAGTTTCTATGTGATGAAGATATTTAATTGCTTTTTTATTGAAGTTGTATTTGAATATATAGAACTCACTTCCGTTACTGGAAGATAATTCTTGTGATGACTGCAGCATCATTGACATCTATCTTCAAGTCTCGATGTAAGAGATGTTATAGTTGGTATATTGTACTTGTAGGTTTCTATACATATATAGAAATATATATCTACCCTTCTACTTTTGTTTCACTCTCTTTCTTTTTGTTTCTAATAAAGATATGCTTAACAGAAAATGCAAGATGGATTTGAAAAGCGGACGAATTATGATAGGAGGGACAAGTGTAAGAAGGGAAGCCGAAAGTACATAGACTAATAGAGGGAACGAGGGAGAAATCCCTACAGCGGTAGGAGAGGAAGCCACGCCACCAGTAAATGAAGCGAGCATGGATGTGAATGTCTTATTTAGATGGTTCATTGCTCAGATGATGAGAAAAGCTACACCGAAGGCTGTTTCATCCAATACCCGTAGTAGTGAGGGAGGACTTCCCAAAGATGAATAAAGAGTACCAAAATTCGGGAGGGAAGACATTTACGATGAAGGAGCCTGCAGTAGAAGTACATAAATGGATAAGGATTTATGAGTGCATATTTGAAGATTTAGGATTAAATGATGCACAAAAAATAAGGCTGACATCAAGAAAGTTGCAAAAAGACGTGCTGGACTGGTTGGATGCAGTGATTGCTGAGCCCACGGAGCAAGTGATTACCTAGGAGCAGTATAAAGAATGGTTTGAGGCTTAGTTCGTATCATAGTCTCAGCAAGTGTGCTATTGAGAGAGTACATTGATCTAAAGCAGGGTGACCTTGTAATAGAAGGGAACATCCAGATGTTTTAACTCGTTGGGTAAGTATGGCAGGGATATCATTAACACTTCAATAAAGAAGAATGAGAAGTTAAAGTAAGGTCTTGACAACAAGGTGATGGCTTACTTAGCATATCCTTTTGAGTTTGCAGTTGACATGTCTCGAAGGTATGATGGGATGTACTAGGAGCAGAGGATAGTGGATGCGAGGCCATAAGCAGAGTAGAATAAGTTTACCCCTACATACCAAGGGCATCAAGGGAGTGCCAAAGGGGAAGGGTGGAGAGATCACTATTGCAGAAGTGGTATGCTACAGCTGCTGATAAAAGTGGCATTATACATAGTAAAGGAGTTCTGAGATGTTTTTGAACTAGTTTCGTGGTTGCCACCCCTGAGAGCGGTAGAGTTTTATATAGATTTGCTACCAAGGACCAAAACCATTTGGTTGACCCCCTAGTAGGATGCCTTAAAAGGAGATGGAGGAGTTGAAGAAGTAGTTGGTAGAATTAGAAGGTAAGAGTTTTATAAGGTCCAGTAGTTCACCTTAGGGAGCAACAACAGTATTTGTGAGGAAGTCCGATGGGTCAAATTGATGACCTTTTCAATCAGTTGAATGGAGCTAATGTGATAACCTACACCTCCTGACACACCTCTTTAAAGCCTATGTGATTTCAAATTCACATCGACGTCAAGAAGTACAAGTTATCGGTTTTTTTTAAACATTACAAAGACTAATAATATACAGATATGATCTAAGACATTTTACACTTTTAGATCTCACAGCGGAAGGCAACAAAATATAAATAAGAAAATAATCATCTCGGAAAATATCTTAAAACACGGTCTCAAAAGCAGTACATAGTCAAATCCAGAGCTCATAGAAATTCAATATACATAGTTTGATAAATGATAAGTACTGAATATGATAATAGTTACATAGAGAGTAATATAAAATGACAAACAACTCCAATGGTGAGCACACATCTCCACGTACAACTCTTGAGCCTACCACACGTTGCCCTGTCCTTTTGTGGTAGAGAAAAAGGAAAAGGTGTGGTCAGGCAAAAGTCTGCTGAATGAGTATATTATTTATATATGGTGATCACATACAATTTACTTTACATACTCTATGTGACCTAGGATGTCTTACAAGTATCCATAAGTTACTTGTTCCATTTGCCTAAGGGGTTTAACTCCATATACACCTACACTAACAACTTGCGCAGGCTCATACTTAGGGTCGAACAACTAATCGAACATCAAGACAAATAGTGATCGACTAATAGTTACTGAAACTATTTCAACATAAGGGTTACCTATAATGTCAACCATGTGACTAAGTTTCACACGCTATGACTACACGTATCATATCAGCCATGGGACTATACTTCCCACGACTACGATGGCAGGTATCTAAGAGAGTGAGGGGTATACCCTAGGGCAATTATGTAATTAGTTACATATATTTAACTAACCAATCTTGTTCAAAAAAAATGGTATTTTCTTTCTATTATATACCTGATATAATGAGTTATACTAATTAATTAATTTAATTAAAAGTATATCTAACAAAAAATCCATAAATGCTATGTTTTGTGATAGTAGTTACAAAATGTTGTAACAGTGAATAATTTGACACAATAAAAACAAATATACCATTTTAAATGTTCCTAGTCAAGATGCATCAAGATTGAATATCGATGTATCCGTTGAGACTAGAGTATGTAATACTCTCCAAATATTAGACAATTTAGTACTTATGACTACTGGGCACGCTTAGGGGTTATGTATTGATAGTTATTGGATAACTATGGAACGACTTACTTGATGGTTTCTATTTGTTAATATAACTAAGATCAAATAGAAACTCTCGACTTGAGAATACCATGGATCTTTAATATGAAAGTTCCACTTTGATTATAGTAAAATCATGGCAATGTCCATCAAGTCACTATAGTTGGGTTGAGTGAAAGTACTGGAAGTGAAGCATTATTCAAGAGAGGATTCATCTCTTCAATCATATGATGTTAGTATCATTATCAACTCAAAGCTAAAGTCTCCGGCCAGAGCAATTCGATTAATAATAATTATTATATTGAACCAAGGACTTTGTGTTTAGATTATAGAGTTGAATATGACAATATTGGAATTTGGACCATTACAAAATTCCATAAGCCCAAAGTGAAATAGTTTTTACGAAGAGAATTGGTGTAAACAAATTCACAGCCATGAAACGCTTACTAATGTAAATTAGATTTTACCAATACTAAGTAAGCGATAAATTTGGTCAAAATTTCACACCATCTGCTAAGTGACGTGTAAACATTGACATTAAAATAGTTCAGTGTTAACCGCTGACCAAATTTACGCATGACGAGTCATACAACCGAAATGATGAATTCTCTTTGGACCAAACGATTTATTAGTTTGTAATTGTTATAAATTAATTAAATTATTAATGTTTATGAAATATTAGTTATAAAATTTTGAATATGACTTGAGGAACATTTATTACTGTATATATTCATAATAGTTATAAATATATCAGTCGATATGCGATATTGACAAGCAATTAAGTTAGATTTACTTAATTTTTATTTAGGCTTAAATGGGCTACTAGACCATGATATTAAGATATTGATTTCGGTAGCAACATGAACTATAGAGCACGACTAAAAATGCTAGAGGTATTTTGAGATGGATGGCTTTAATTTAGTGAGACTTAGTATAAGATGTGATCTATATTTGTCTCTATCTCATCTACTATAAGAAGGCCTCTAACCCTAGTTGTTTTAATACATTTTGGCCACCACAATTCCTCCATTTTTGTGATCTCATTATCAAGGGGCTTCGAAAAATACATCTCGAATCAAGTCAAAAGGCGACAGTTATTGGATAACTAAAGGTCTACGGTTCAAGGATTATCAATCCGCCGAATCGAGAAGATTTATAAGGAGGGAGAATTCATCATTATAAAGTGTTCTCTAAGGCATTGGTGTTAGGTATGTATTTACTATGCTATGTGATTTATAATTTCTAGAATATACATACAAACATACATACATACATACATACATACATATATATTATTGCTAGTTAGGTGAGATTCTTATATGTATCATCAATATTGTCACATATTAGATTGGTTATATGTATGTTTTAATTTACTAAAAAAACACAACACACACACGCATACACATATATATATCTAAAGTGCATAGCCAATTAAAGTTTATTTTAGTTATTATCATTTTATTAATACATATAAGTACATGTATTAATATATTTTAAATTACATTGCTTATATTTAATTATATCATCATATCATGTTAATAGTTGAACTTATATTTTTTAAACGCATATCTACATGGGTTATATTTTTCAATGGCTACAAACTAATTTTTAATATTTATTTACTATTATTTAATATTATTTAAATTAATATACTTATTAAATAAATCATATAAAATAAAATATGTTTCAAAAATTAAAATTAAAATTTTATAGATTTTTTGTCATCATATAAACCTAAAAAAGATCTAAAATTAACTTTTTATATTTTTCAAAAATCAATTTATTAAACACTCGAAATCAATTAATTAATTAAAAAAAATATTTTGATAGAGAAAATTCTGAAAAACTTTCGTAACTTTAAAATATCATGCTTGATTTTCTAAAAATTTAAAATTCAAATAATATTGTAACGACCCACTTATTTGATCCTTAGAATACGACGCTAATACATTCACGGTATCCATGTATCGAGCATTCAAGTGTTGGAAAGACTAATTATTAGGGAAAAAGAAAGGAAAGACAGAACACAATCTCACAACGTGACGAGTTATATATAACATACAACAAATCTTTACCAAAAAAACTGTAACATGCATATGTTAATCAGAGTAACTAAACAAATCATCAGCCTGGATAGTTATAACAACCTGTCCTCAGAATTGTTGACAAATAAAATAACACACGTAGCGAAAACAAAGAATATACAAGAGATACGTCTTTGACATCCAGCTCGTCTCTTGAAGCTCCAAGGCATCCAAACTACATCCGAAAATATGCTTGTTCTAACCCGAGCATTATAAGAAAAATAACGCCTGGATCGTTTTGATAAACCAACGTGAGAAACACACCTCAATTAGATTTTAATGTTATAAAAACCCTTCAAAATAAAGGTATCTCGTAAGACCACGCCGCGCATAAACACGGATGGATTTTTATCTTACGATAGCCAAAACATTTCATAGGAAATATTTTGATCTTATAATAATGTCTAGGGTTTAAAATAATTATTGAATCATAACCAAAATTGTTACATTAATTAAATTCCAACATAACAGGTATACAACTTAGTCTGAAAGGCACTTATTGGAGAATGGATTTCATACAATGATAAGATAAAGGACTACCTTTTGTATATTACATCTTTAGATAATGTACCGAGGGCCTTACATGCACCCTCTAGAATCAGTACCAGCCTTACCCCTTGCTGGATAGTTTCGAATATTTCATCACCCCGATTGCTTTTGCAACCTTTTTCGAGAGCTCTCATGCACAACCAAATCCGTAAATGTATATACCTAGAAAAGATGATGACAATACATTAATGGGTGCGATATGCATAGCCCTGAAGAATTCCCTGTTTTAGCTATTTTCGCTTGTGAAGCTTGAGGCTACGATTACCTTTTATATAGAAATTCCACTTGGAATGCTAGCACTGTCCTCCAGGCAGAAATGCAATGCCAGCATTCATCCGTACAAGTTTGTTATGGGTCTGAATGAAACCGAAGGAACTACCTTTTCTACATCCACTTTAGAATCACCCTCGGGATTAGTAGTAAGCAGTCCTTGCATTTCAAAAGCTCCATCTTCAATCATATATAAGATGTTCCAATTCGAACGTTTATGCCAGTTCGAAGTGGTTTTTGGATAATGTATTTGATCTCAGTCTCTCTGAACCGACGGTGATACCTTAAAACGTGCTAATTTTGATAGCCGTTATTTAACTATCATATAAAACAACAATCCAATTATGGATTTATTTCCATAAGGAAACCAACATTAGTTAAGCATATAAGAAGCCACTAACCTATTTAATAAATCTTTCCATGAATTAAAATCCCTTTGTAAATATAGATCAAAATACTTTTGCAAAGATATATTCACAACCTTCATACTCCTTGTTATACTTGGAAAAATATCCATATGCTTATCTTAACATATAAGTATATTCACAGAAACACTACACATTCACCACTTAGAAAATGTACTTATGCAACTCTAAAATCATTTATAAAACTCCTTTTATAAATCTCTAAAACTATTTATAAAACTCTTTTATAAATCTCCAAAACAACTCTTAAAACTCTTCTCGTTAATTTCTAAAACCATTAATAAAACTCCTTTCACAAAGTACTAAAACCATTGATAAAGCTCATTATACAAATTTCTAAGACCATCGATAATTTTTTTTTATAAATTTCTAAAACCGCTTATAAAGTTCTTTTTATAATTTCTATAAATCCATTTATAAAACTTTATTCTTTTATAAAAGTCTTTAATAAAGATCCTTTATAAAATCACTTTATAAAAATCTTTCCAAAAATCCCTTTATAAAGCCTTTATAAAAAATCCTTTTTAAATTTAAACTCCATTTTCATTTATAAACTTTTTATTAAATGAAATTCCATTGTAAATCAATTTATTATTTATAAATACAACTAATTAAATTAATTAGTTAATTTTAAACATCATAAATAAATAATAATAATTATTTACTTTAAAACGTTATTATATTATAATAATTATTAACAAAAAAATAGTATAATAAATAATAATTATTAACGTCAAAACATTATAAATAAAATAATTAACAATTTAAAACGCTTTTTAATAAACAATAATAATCAATCCTCAAACATTATTATAAAAATAATTATTAACTTCTAAAACATTACTAACAAATAATTATTATTATTTCCAAAAAATTATTAATAAAAAATCATTATTATCTTCAAACAATATTAATTATTTAAATAAATAATTTTTAACAATATTAAAATATTGATAAATAGCCTTTTGAAAAATATTAAATATAAACAAACAACTTAAACATTTTTAAACAATAATTAAACAATTTTAAATGTTTACTAAATAACAATTAAAAAATTTAGAATATTATAAAATAATAGTTAAACAACTTTAAACATTATAAAATAATACTAAAACAACTATAAACCATTTCTAAATATATCAGAAAAGACAAATAAAAAGGTTAGAGTGAACAGAGAAGTTCTATTTTAAACAAAATGTTCCAGGAAACCCATATGTCAAAATTTCAAAATCATTCTATGAATCAAAAACTAACTTCAAGCCAAATGGCCTTTAGTAATATTTTCAAAATACTAAGTTGAGATCAATAGCCACCAAAGCACTTAATCAATATTGCTATTGATTTTTATCACTATATGGCTAAGTTTGAATATATAACGATGTCATATCAAACAGAGCTAAATGATCAAGATTTAGCAACTATTAATTTAATAACAGAGATATAACTAAATACAATCAATAGGTATATAATTAGAAATTAAACCTCTATGGTGAGAAATCCAATGTTCTCAACAAATTTCCTATATTTCAAATTTTAAATAACAGTCGCTTGTAGAAGCAGATATTTAACTAAACAGCAAATAATTTCAACCAAACACAAACAGTAAATTTTATCTACTATATATTTTACTGATTAACCAAAAAGATGAGTTTAACTCATCGAAATTCCTGTTTTCGCTGAAGCTTTCTAATTTGGTCCAAAATCGAACAACGTTCGAATTTAGCTTGAAATTCTACAAGCTCTAATTCTTACCAATCTAATTCCAAAGCATAGCGTTCGGTGCTATGAGTGTAAAGCGACTGACCACGTTCGATTTGGACCTAGTATAAGAGAGACACACATTATCTAAGTTTTTGAGATTTACTTATATAATAATACTAATTACATCTTTAATCCCTCATTACCAACTAACTAATCATCTTCCTCAATTATAATTCCAGTCTATAAGATATCGTGCACACCACAAACCCATCCATGTCAAACTTCCTCCATGGAATTCTCTTCAACCATTCAACAAAACGACGATCCGACAACACCGCCTTGCTCTTTGACAGCTACACTTCGCAACACCCACCACTATAAGAAGCTCGGCGACCTAATAGAGATCACGACTTTAGAACTGCTACCGCTACGGCGCAAGACACAACCTTCAATGGTGGATCAGACCACTCCATCTTCTGCTACAAGGCACCGTACGACCTCCCAAATCCAATTCAAGTCTCTGTTATCTCTAATCCGCCATCAATCAATGGAATGCTCAATCCCTAGCATATAAACTACCCACGACAAAACTATTGCTCTCTCCATTTTGCCACCAAACTACCAAATTAAAGCGTAAGGTAGAACTCTCTATTTGCAACTTAAAGATCCAAACTTTTTAATTTTTAGGATTTAATTTGAATTGTTTTCTAATTTTAAAGATTGGATGCGTGCTTTCTTTATTTCTCTAAAATGCGAATAAAACAGTACGAGGGGAGACAAAATATGGTGTAGCAGCGGAAATATTAGGTTTGACTTACACTTAATTTGTGATTTCGGCATCTTGCTTCGTAGATTTTCGTCCGCGTATGAATCTCAAACAATAAAACAAAAATATGGTCATGCTCATAACAATGAAACGACCTCAAAACAAAAGTAATATACATTTCTGAAAAATCACAAAAACACTATCGTTTGACGAAAGATCGTCAAACGATTAATTTATATATTTTCCAAATTAAAAAATTATGAAAAAATCAAAGAAATTAAATTAAAAAACTAATAAAAATCAAGTCATAAAAATAAAAATAAATTTCTCAATTATTTATTCGAACTGTTAATGCTGCAAACAAATTTACAAAATGAATTCACCTTTATTATTAATAAACCAAAGAGGTTAGATAAGGCTATTAAATCCATTAAATTAACATTCAATAAAAATCTAGCTAATTGAAACACTATTCAAATATTAGTTTCCATTATAGGCTAGCCCAATTCCAACAATGGTATCAAAATCCAATAGCCTATGCGATCTGAATTAGTCATGTTAATGTTAACCATTAAGCTCACAACCCAAAAGTTTATCCTTAATAGAAAAGGCTCAAATTCAAATTAGGCCTTAGGAAAATTTTCAAATTGTTTGAGAATTAAATTATAACATTTTAAATTTAAAAGTTAAATTTGATATAAGATATACAAATATTATAAAGTGGAAATTAGCCATAAGGGCCTCTTTAACAAGTAGAATTAGTTTCTAGGACACACAATTGAAATAATTACTTTCAAGGACAAAACACAAAATAATTAGTTTCTAGAGACTAAAAATCTATGAAATTATGTCCTTGAAAGTAATTGGACTACTGACGTTGTCTTGAAAATAATTATTCTGCTGACCTTGGTCTTGAAAGTAATTTCTTTGAATGTGTGTCCTAGAAACTAATTGGACTGCAAAGTTTGTCCTTCTGGTGAAATGCCCCTATTATAAAAAATTTAATATAACAAACAGGTTTCAAAATGTTTGAACATAAATATTAATTTCTAAATCTTAAAATTTATTAATGAGGTTAACAAAATGAATAAATTATAATTTAATTAATTAATAAATTTATACACGTAGTATATATTATGATATATGTTATGTTGTTTTAAAATGTTTAAAATATCATAAGTATACATGTATATATAAGAATTGAATTTTGAAATTAATATAGTTTAAGTAAACAAATTTATTAAAGGTTAATTGATTAATTAATTAAATTAAAGGATAATTAGTTAAATGAATATGCATATATATAAGATATATGTGTAATAATATAAAGGTTATAATATGTAACAAATATTTAATATAAATGTAACATTAAAAAATATAGAATTAATTAATACACATATATAAGATATATGTGTAATACTATAAAGGTTGTAGTATGTAACAAAAATTTAATATAAATGTTACATTAAAATAATATAGAACTAATAAATAAGATTTAATTAATATAATATCATATATATGACTATTATATAAGTAATATGAAATATAAAATTTATATAATAATGAAACTTTTATAATATGAATGTATAAACTAAAGGTGCAATATTAAGAAACCCTAAACAGACTTAAGAAATAAATACATACGTAAATGTATGTATATCGTGATTTCAGATGTGTCTGATACTTGAATCACGAGAGTAATTCATGAGAATATCTTATTCCATAAGTTGATATCACTTAATATTAAATATTACAGATTATGAATCTTCAATATGTTGTTGTCCTCTACCATATACATACATACATACATATATATATATATATATATATTAATAAATTACTTACATACTCTTTAGTTATCGAGCAAACCCAAGTTGGGGATGTTATGTGTAATATTCTTAATATATTGAATAGATGAGGTAAGATAACTATATGTATTTGTTGAGCACACTCAAGGACATATACTATACTTTGGCTGTCCCGATATGGTAGGTACGAGTGAATAATTTCGTTTCAATTTGTTAAGCAGACTCAAGGTCAAAGCGGAATTAGGATAAGGTGCCAAAGGGTTAGTTATTGTATATGATACAACAGAAAGGAGTTATCCATCGTCTATGTAGCTATGACTTGTTGAGTAAACTCAAGGCCAGAATTCCAAGATGAACGAGTCCTAACACCTACTAGTGAAGTCGATAAACTTCTATGTTTCGACTTAGAATTTGATGAAACATAAAAGACTAGTTAGAGCCTTATTAGAAAAATGAAATTATAATATTCAACCTTTCTAATATTATATGAACACATACTATATGATGTTATAATAACCTACATTGATAAATTTATGCATTTAATATGATTGTTAAAATGTTAATCAATTAAGATATACAAATGAATTGAATTGAAGATTGACAAAGTGAAATATAACAGATAAACTTACTATTAAAAACCTCTTGCATGTTTATGTTTTCTATACCCATGCAAGTACCTAATTTTACAACTACTTAATACATTCGTAATTTGGTCGCTTACCTGTTTATTTGGTCGAGACCATGTACTACACTCTATGAGTTGTGAACTCAAAAGCAAGATAAGATTATGGATATTTGATCCATGTACTATCATACATAAGTGTTATATGTTGAACGATCGTAATTCGTAATGTACAGCACTTTGATGAAATTTGTCCATCCGAAATAAGCAAATAAACCATAGTGCGAGATCAAATATTCAATTTGATTAATTATGATAAAGATCAAACTGTGTTAATATAACACAAGACCAAAGCTACAACATAGATCTATGGACTCGATCATTGATATATTAGATTGATCAGTTTACGCAAGGTGCAACATATTTGATGTCCTTAAGATGTTCAAGTGCACTTTTGTAAAGAGTTCACTATGATATTGTAGCAAGAGTTTTCATTTGAATAGTTTAACCATTTAGAAAGAAAAATGAATGTACAAAAGTAGATATGATTTAAAGGTATAGTAGGGATGAAGAGAATGAATGTCACTCATCTTCATGAAGAAACATCAGAAACGAGATTTGTAAAATAATAATTGATATTTAATATTGGAATAAGAAATATGATCTATATTCCAAAATATACTTTCACATAGAAAATTGTTTTCAACGAGAATTTATTTCTTTGAGTTCAAGATATATTATCAAAGAACTCTCCGCTATAAACTTATTGCATTATATGAAATAAATAGTTTATATTAAATGAATGATGGACCTTCGAATTCAGTACGCTATTATAGTAATGATGGAAATAGTGGAAGCATACCTCATAACATTTATTGATTGCATCAAGTTACAAAAATTGTTTTTGTAAAACGTACCAGACATTGTTTATGAAATAATGAATATTTTCAGTGTCGATTGAAAAATTGACATAGTTATATTTTAGTATAAATATTATGAAAATTCATTATGAAATAAAACTTAATGCGGTAGTTGTTACATAACAAAAGTGATGCAAGTGAAAATACTGAAGTATCTAAAGTTATTTACAATTATTTTGGAATTATAGACTAAGCCATAGTTTTGAGAAATATTGTTTATTATACAATATGAATCATGGGATACAGGTTAATTATATCTCAACAATTAAAGGGCTATGCACCCACTTAGTAGGAGCATCATATGAGTTTATGAACTCTCTGGATTGATATATATAGATGTATGTAATCATAAATCTATTAATACCAAAACGGTTCCACGCACTTCATTATATTCTCCAATGAGTTATTGTGCAGATGGACATGTGTATTTGATATGAACCTATAACTCTATGATGAGCCCATAGAATATAAAATGGAAATAAATAATGTAACATGCGATAGAAATGATTTAATTTGATCGAATGTGTAAGTACATTGGAAAGAGTTCTGAATGTACCTAATGTGAGTAAAGATTCTATCTCAAAAGATCATTCCTCCTTATAATACATAATGATGTACCGATAAGGAGTAACCAAACTTTGTTGGACAAAGCACAATTAGTTGTGAGTGAAGTTGAGTTAACTTCTTTTAATAAGATCATGTGCTTAGAAGTAGCACGTAAGGTTAAAATTAATATCATCCAAAGACTAGTTTAAAAAACCATACGAGGTATGGATTTATAAGAAACCCCTACATATACTAGGCAAAGGAGTTGGTAGTTTGTATGAGTTGAAAAACTGCATGTAATAATTGTAAGTAAGGATCCTGTATGAATCATTCAAAGAGAATTTTGAGATCGGTGTACATTGGATGACTAATTTATGTTATGAATAAATTTATTATGAACTAATGTAAAATCGGTTTCATATGAGGCAATGTTTATGAATGCCTGTTCCATTGCATTGAGAAACAACTATTGTTTTAAGAAATACTAGCTTCGTAATGAAGGAATTTCTTTAAGAAATTATTGGTACGAAATGGGTGCGATCCAATGATAAAACTAATTATAGTGGATGAAATGAAATTAATTAAACCGAAATGAACATAAATACGTTAGAACATTTAATGAGTATTCTTGTACATTAAAGAGAAACTGTGAGTTTCTCATCAATGTTAATAACAAATAATCCTCATTTTTTTAATTAAACCATTAATTGTATTAACCCTATGATATGGTACGATGCGCTAATCCAACATGGATTCCAAATACATTATCAAATATGATTTTCATAATTGTATCCGAAAGAATATGATCCTTTGACTACAAATGTGTCTTTAAGAGAAAGACGTATAGTTGGAATATAGTGAGCCATATTGATAAATACCGTAAATTTCATTTGTTGAAATTAACGAAATAGATTCACCATTCGATGTGCTCAAGTAGGTTCGGATTTTACTCATAAAACTATTGCTTAATATGACTTTGTGTTTGGTATGTATGTGCTGAAATGGAAAATTTTAAATAATGATTTAGAATAGATCATTTGCAAGTAAAAACCAAAGTGGCTCGAGGTCAGTGGGAGCGATATTTGGGTTGTGAATTTTTGGATATGATTCAAGAACAAATAAAAAATGTCATTCAACAAGCATCAAAATTGAATAAGTGTTTTAATATAAATATCAAATCATTTAATTGTCAATCAAAATGCATAGGAAGAATGTGCTTATAAGAAAGAAAGTTAAAAAGGTACACATATATTTCTAAATCATAAGTAAACAATACACTGCTGATTTTTAACGATATACTTGTGTTAAAATCTGTTTTAGTTTTTAATACTGAATGTTGGATTTGTAAATGTTATCTTTAATAGTAAGTATGAAAGATATTGGGAACGTCCCATAAAGATATGCAAGGACACCTTATTATAATATTTGATACAAAATATATAAAATGGATTCCTTATACATTGGAAATATAAATTATCATACATGTTATGTTGTCTAAAATATCATGATTTGTTTATCTGTTTTATACATAAAGAAAATATCAAGTCCGAATTGATATCACTGAATGGTAGTTTGGATTGTTCTCGTGTATTTACGACATACTAGAGAATTGTTAACGAAAACAAGGAAATCCTTATAAAGGAGTATTTGGACTCAAACTTTATAAATGATATTGAGTATATTATGTCAATAATAAAATTAAACTTAAGAATCATTAAGTTGGAAATGTTCCAAATAGAAGAGATTGTGGCCGATTCAATGAAAATACTAAGTACATTGACTCGAATAGCGTCACAATAAAAGAAATGTATACATAATAAATGCGCAAGTTTACAGTTGAGCAAAAGGTGATTCCAAAGGTTGAGAATCCTATAAAATTGTTATATGATAACATTGTCGCGACATAGTTAATATCAGAACTTGGAGCTCACTGGAAGTCAAAAGGCATACTTTAAATTGTTCCACATGAAAATGGTAGTTTGTTAGGGTCGGGGAGAGTTGGTTGATGTAGTAGATAATTTGAACACAATAGCATACTCGTTCGCTGGAGGGCTGACCCAATAGGGTTTGAGGAAACTGATTGGTAAAGTTGGAATAATATTGGATAATTGACCTGAAGTGCAAGTGGGAGATTGATAGAGTTAAGGGTATCCCCTAGGACAGTTATGTAATTTCGTATATATATCTAACTCGTTGACCAATCTTGTTCGAAAGAAAGATGTTTTATTTTTATTATATACTTGATGCAATGTATTTTATATTAATTTAATTGAAAGTATATGTTTTGTGATAATAGTCATAAAGTGTTGTAACTGTGAGTAATTTATCACAATAAAAAAATACTATTTTAAATGTTTCTAGTCAAGATGCATCGAGATTGGATACCGATGTATCTGTTAAGACTAAAGTATGTAACGCTCTCCTAATATTGGGCAGTGTAGCACTCATGACTACTTAAGGCACCCAGGGGTTACGTACTGATAGTTATTGGATAATTATGGATCAATTTGCTCGATAGTTTATTATTGGTTAATATAATTACGGTCAAATAGAAAATATCAATGTGACTGATCTACATAATTCTCTCGACTTGAGAATACCGTGGATCTTTAATATAAAAGGTCTGCTTTGATTTTAGTCAAATTATGGCATGGCACCCATCAAGTGGCTATGGCTGGGTCGAATGGAAGCATTTGAAGTAAAGCATTATTTAAGAGAGGAGTCATCTCCTTAGTTATATGAGGTTAATATCACGGTCAACTCAAAGTCCATTATATGGAAGTAAAGCATTTTGACGATTACCAAATTCCATAAGTCCAAAGTGATATAGTTTTGATGAAAAGAATTTGTGTAAATAAATGTCACAACCGAGTAACGCTTTAAAATGTAAAATTAAATTTTACCGAAACTAAGTAATCGATAAATTTGGTCAAAATATCACACCACCCGCTAAGTGACATGTGAACATTAACATTTAAATAGTTCGATGTTAATCACTCACCAAATTTACACATGACGAGTCACACAACCGAAACGATAAATTCTCTATAGACAAAATGATTTAATTAGTTTATAGATGTTATAAATTAATTAATGTTTATGAAATATTAATAAAAAAATTCAATATGATTTGAGGAGTAAATATTATTGTATATATTTATAATAGTTATAAATATACCAACAATATCCCTAAGCAACTAAATTATATTTAATTAATAATATTTATATGGGCTTAAATGGGCTGTTAACCCATGATATTAAGATGTTGATTCCAGCAGCAATATGAATTGCAGGGCGTGGCTAAAATGGCTACAGGTATTTTGACATGGATAACTTAGATCTAGTAAGACTTAGTAAGAGACATGATCCATATTTGTCCCTATTTCATCCATTATAAAAAAGTCTCTAACCCTAAAAGTTTTAGTGCATGTTAGCTGCTAGTTTCCCCCATTTTTGGCCGATCACATCGTTAAAGGCCTCCAAAAAATTCATCCCAAATCAAATCAAAAGGTGACAGTTATTGGATAAGTAAAGGTTTACGGTTCAAAGATTAGCAATCTGCCGATCGAGGAGAATCCATAACTATAAGGTGTTTTCTAAGCCATTTGTGTTAGGTATGTATTTGGTATACTATATGATATATAATTTTTGGATAATATTATACTATTCGTGTGTGTGTGTGTATCATTATTATATTGCTAGTTGGGTAAGATTCTTATATGGATCATCAATTTTGTCACATATTACATTGATTATATATACGTTTTGATTTATTAAAAAACACGTTTTTATATGTAGATCTGAAGGGCAGAGCCAATTTTTTTTTATTTTAATTGTTATCGTTTGATTAATATATATATATATATATATACATATATTAATATACTGCCTAATTTTAAATTCAAGACTTGTATTTAATTATATCATCATGTCATGTTAATAATTGAATACACATTTTATAAGTGTATATCTACACTGCAAATTAATTTTTAATATTTATCTTCTATTGTTTTGATATATATTTAAATCAATGTACTAACTAAAAAAATTAATAAATTAAAATATTTTTTGAAAATTAAATTACAAATTTTCATCATATAAACACTCGAAAGGAAAATCAGAATTTTAAAATCATTTTCTATATTTTTTAAAAAGAAATTTAATAAAGGATCGAAATAAATTAAGTAAAAAAATTATTTTAACAGACAGAATTTTTGAAAAAATTTCTGAACTTTAAAATATCATGCATGATTTTTTTAAAGTCTAAAATTCAAATAATATAACATGAAAGTATTTTATATTATTTTATTGTTTTCAAGTAATTGATTAATTTATATATATATATATATATTAATGCAGTAAAATGTAAATAAATTTTTTTGTGCTATGCATTTGATATGGTAAGGTTTATATATATATATATATATATATTAAATATAGAATTAATAAACTATATATGTACATATTTTGATACTATAATATATATTAAATATAACAATAATAATAATTTTGTTACTGTAATTCATACATACATACATACATATATATATGTATGTATGTATGTATGTATGTATGTATCTATGTATATGTGTAAAATGATTTAAAAAGGGGTTTTTAGGCTAAAGGAAAAAGTTAGAAAAAAATTTAGTTTCAGGGACAAGAAGTTTGTTTTTTAGGCTGAAGGACACTTTTTAGTATAAATCATAGAATGATAGTTGTAACTATCATTTTCAATTTACACTAAAAAGAGTCTTTCAGACTAAAAAGCAAACTTGTTGTCCCTTAGACTAATTTTTTTTGAAACTTCTTCCTTGTGCCTATTTACCTGATTTAAAAAAATATTATGTATATACATATACATATATATTTAGTATTTAATGCGATGGTATACAGATAAAAATCATTAATTGTTTTACATATAAGTTATATATATATATATATATATATATTATATTTTTAATATTTATATGAATAACAAGATTATATACATGCATATTGTAACGATCTCGAATTTTGGTTATTTGAAATTGGAATATTTAATTGATTTTAAATATTTAAAAGTTAAATTTTAACAAGAATTTCAAATAAAATAATTTATTCGATAATTAAATTATTGAATTTAGTAATGGAATATTGGTTAAATATTGAATCTTGAGTTTTAAGCTTGTTAAAAATAATTAAAGGCATATATAATTTATATTAATAATAATGAAGATGATAAAACTTTTTAAATTAAATTTAAAAGTGATTTGTTCAGTTTTAAAAATATATCGTTTGAATTAACGTGAGAAAATAGCCATCCGGGATACAGTAATGGAATTCGATAAAATCAATTCCATTAGATCCGTAATAATGTATTATTATCAGATTCAAATTTCACGTCTAGAGTTATCGTTTGGTCTTAAGAGGTATAAATACGCTGAAATTTATATCGAAAGTTCAATATAATAATTGGGGCCAAAAAGCTATCTTCTCCATATGATCAAATTAGGACTCGAAACCTTTTCCATTACGTTCGGAATAAGCGTATAACATTATAAATGCCTAGCGGCAAGTCTCGATAGGGGTTTGAGATTTTTAGTTACGTAAAGCCAAATGATTTGAAAATTAAATTATATATATTAATTTGTCAATCTTTCACATCACCTCCTTTCTTTCGATTCCAAGCCACCCTATGTTGTCAACTTACTTGCCGTGTGAAACATACTTCCCTCCCTTTTTAAAACACGCGACCTTGCTTAAGTTTAAAAGAAAGTGAAAACATGAGACTTTAAAAAGAAGTTGATTCAATTCCTCTCAACTAGAAAATTTTGAAACTTGTTTGTAAGTTCCTATTTCCCTTTTCTCTTCAATCTAATATAAGTTTTGTGGGGTGTGGCTTTGAGTGTTGGGGGTTGACCTTTTTTTCGTGAGCAGGCAGATAGCTAGGGTTAGTGATTTTAGATGATATTGGTCGAGTTAGTGGAGGGCGATGTTGTTAAGGCTTGGTTTTGATTCATGACACAAAGCTATCACTACGATATACAGATTTGACGACTGCTACGACAGAAAGAGAATGTATATTACATGGAGACAAGACATCAAAATCGGTGCATCAATTATATTATTCTTATTTTTGAGTCATAGGTCAATTTTGTTGAAATCTCTCCTCGTTTACATTAGCTTATATATTTAATCGTCTTATTTCCAAATAATTTATACATATATAAGCATATAAAATATGTATATTATAAAAGTTTTTAAAATTAGAATCATTATATAATATATTATTATTATACCTGTGTAAACTGTGCAAATTGCATAGATATTACCAAGTCAATCGACTGACCTAGAGGCTCAGTCGACTGACCTAGAAATTTCTGTGCAACATGCACAGGTGCACAAATATACAGATGTATATTTAAAATTCGTTTGAATATTCAGTCGACTGACCCAGAGGTTCAGTTGACTGAATTTCTACAACAGCTACTTTTTGAAAAAACACAACTATTTGTGAAAAGTTACGAACCTCTATGAAAAGATTTGGATGCAACACTTTAATCGAAACTCTTCATCAACACTCGCTGCTTTCTAACCTCTATAAATACATACTCTAACTTAATTCCAAATCACCGAATTTTCTTATCTAACTCTCTTGAATTTATTTGCAACTATACTTTCAATTATTCTGCATTAAAGAAATATTATACCTTTCTATTCTTCATAAACTTCAAATATATATATATTTATACTCGAGGAGAAGATTATAGGAAGCGTGTACTACAAGTGACAAATCCGTGTTGTTAGAACACACAAAGTCAAAACAATATTTTGTATTTGTTAAAATCCTGCATTAGAGCTCAGTCGTGTGAAGTCCACTTCGGTTGTTGAGGCGAAATCATGTTCTGCTACTCAGGTCCTTGTTCGGCAGCTCAAGGGTTGTATAGACATGTTCTTCGTGTTAAGTAAGGGATGTTATTTTAGTGAAATTCCAGAAGGAGTCTAGGACTGGACGTATGACGGAACTCCAAACCAGTATAAAAAGCTCTGGTGTCATTTTTATTATACTACTCTTATATTCCACACTATTTACTGTATAGCTATCATCACTACACTATGTGTTATCATATATCCATATTACACGATCCATGGCATATTTTCATTTGGTATCAGAGCATAGTGACTTTCACTTTGTATCAAAGCATTTTCATTCGGTATCAGTCACTTTCATTTGGTATCAGGGCCTAGAATCCTATCGATCGTCACAACATCATAGAATAATGACCAGAAAACGATCCAGTGGAAATACAACAGGAAAAATCACTATCAAAGCCACCAGTGAGGACTACAAAAAGGTACTTTCTAATTTACAAATTTCAGTAAAATATAATAATGAATTAGCTAGTATAAGCAACAAGATTTGAAAGCTTAATTTTATTATTTTAGAAAAGACGAAATCTGCTGAACTTGAAAATGAGAAAGTGAAAAATGAAAAATTAAATTTAGAAAATCAACTTGGTGTTTTAAAGAATAATTTTATAACTGTTAAAGATTTTCTAGATGAAAAAAACACCATATTTGAAAAAGAGAGAAAAATTTTCCAAAGAAATTTTTATTTGAAAAGACAAAATGATTTATTAAAATCATCTTTAGATAATTCAGAATCTTAAAATTCCCTTCTCAAAAATGAGAACCGTACATTAAAAAACGAGAATTCTGAATCAAATGAGAAAATTGATATTTTGAATAATAATATTTCTTTTGAAAATAATAATTATGACTTTAAGGCTGAATTTAATAAACTTAACACTGAAGTCACAAAATTTAATAAAGGTCAAAACATTTAAACATGATTTTATCTAGTTCTAGACCTTTAAATGATAAAAGTGGTTTAAGATATAATAAAACAGATCGTAGAAATAGCACTGGACATGCTTTCATGTATAGTAAATGTGTTAGTGCTGTACTAGATTACGAGAAAAATATAAATCCAATTTTTATAGAAATTCAAATACTGCCATGACAATAATGTTTATAATTTCTTTAGAAGTACAAAATCATTGACGAGAAATATGAATAAAAATTATCTAAATATTTAGGTTCCTGTTAATTGGAAAAATAGAGAAAAATACATTGATGATTATTTTGATATGGTAGTTAATTACGAAAATTATATTTATAAAGGTTCAACCATACCCAAATGGGTATGGTTTCCTAAAATAGGAAATTATAAGAACCTTAGGTATCGCATGCTTTAAATATTTTTTTGATACCTTGCATTATAAGTAGTTATTTTGTTTTATATTGTTCTATGTTAACACTTATGTGAAATATAATTTATATCATCATATAAACTCTCCTTTTTGTTGATGACAAAGAGGAGAAATATTATTACTAGCATTAAGAACGCAGGATATAGAGCGTCAAAGGTTCAGTTGGAGTAAGTATTTATATTATATATACAGTCAAAATCTATATCTATTTATAGGTTGTCATCAATCAAAAAGGGGAGAATATTGAGGCTTGGTTTTGATTTATGACACAAAACTATCGCTACGATATACAAATTTGGCGAATGCTACGACAAAAAGAGAATATATACTACATGGAGACAAGACATCAAAATTGGTGCATCAATTATATTATTCTTATTTTTGAGTCTTAGGTCAATTTTGTTAAAATCTCTCCTCGTTTACATTAGCTTATATATTTAATCGTCTTATTTCCAAATAATTTATACATATATAAGCATATAATATATATATATATATATATCATAAAAATGTTTAAAGTTAGAAATCATTATATAATATATATATATATATATGTATATGTATTATACCTGTGTAAACTGTGCAAATTGCACAGATATTACCAGGTCAGTCGACTGACCCCGAGGCTCAGTCGACTAACCTAGAAATTTCTGTGCAACATGCTTAGGTGCACAAATATATATTTAAAAATTTTGTTTGAATATTCAGTCGACTGACCCAGGGGTTCAGGTGACTGAATTTCTACAACGGCTACTTTTTGAAAAGACACGACTAATTGTGAAGAGTTATGAACCTCAATGAAAAGATTTGGACGCAACACTTCAATCGAAACTCTTCATCTACAAACGCTGCTTTCTAACCTCTATAAATACATACTTACTTGATTCCAAATCACCGAATTTTCTTATCTAACTCTCTTGAACCTTTTTGCAATTATACTTTCAATATTCTACATTAAAGCAATATTATACCTTTCTATTCTACATAAACGTCAAATATATATATACACACTTGAGAGAAGATTATAGGAAGGGTGTACTACAAATGATAAATCTGTGTTATTAGAACACACAAAGTCAAAACAATCTTTTGCATTTTCTGCGGCTCAAGCTGTGAAGTCCTCTTTGGCTGCTGAGGTAAAATCCTATTCTGCTGCTCAGGTCCTTGTTCGACTGCTCAAGGGTTGAAGAGATCTGTTCCTCCGGGATAAGTGAGGGTTGTTATTTTAATGAAATTCCAGAAGGAGTCTGGGACTGGACGTAGGACGGAGCTCCGAACCAATATAAAAATCTTTGGTGTCATTTTTATTATACTACTTTTATATTCCACACTATTTATTGTATAATTATCATCTCTACACTCTCTGTTATCATATATCCATATTATACGATCCATAGCACACTTTCATTTGGTATCAGAGCATAGCGACTTTCATTTGGTATTAAAGCATTTTCATTCAGTATCAGTCACTTTTAGATGGTTCCATGGGCTTCATGATGGAGTGGCACACGCGTGGTCGAGTTTTGGTAGTGCGCGGTTGCTTGGGAGGTCGTGCGACTTAGGGTGGACATACAAGCATGGTCAGGTCGCATTCATCTAGATGGCATTGGGGTTGAATTCGTGGTGTCCTTCAGGTTTCTCGTTCGAAGAGTGGTTCGTATGTGCTATCGAAATCGATTTTCAACGCACGGTGGAGGATCCTTTGCCGTATCACATTAAACATGCATGATCATCACCCATTTTTGTGTATAGGAGATATAAGAAAAGGAAAGAAGCAGCAACAATAGTGGGTCGGTCTTGTTTCATTTGGACTTAGGCCGTTACAAAAAATGAAAAGAAAAGGTGTGTAAATCTCACTCAATTTGGACTGCTAGTTACAATTTAAATGTTGAAAAAATTATTTATACATTGATTGGATGGACTGATAATTATTATTATTATCAGTTGATGTTATAATATATATAGTAGTACATATATTGGTAGTTGGATTGATATTCCTGCATATTTTTAGCGGATGAGACCCTATGCGCACCGCATAATAGCGGATGGCCCTATATACCGCGATATCCCCCTCGAAGTGGGATTGATATTTTTTATATTGTATTATCATCTGTGGTTGCAGGAAAATAGATTGGAGGGATCCAATTGGATTCCTAAAAAATGTTGAATTAAATTTCATATATATTGATATATGGTCTGTTTGAATAGTCTGTGGTAGATTATAGTGCAATTTGAATTTATTGGATGCTATGGCAGTTTTGGCCTAGATTTTGGTATTTTTAAACACCAGTAATAAATGTTTCAAATTTGGAAAGAAAATAAAAAGGCAAATTGGAAGTAAGATATTTATAGTGAAAATTGGATTAGTTAAAAGAAATGAATTTGGGTAAAATAAATAGTTTTGATTTTAAGTTTGTACTTAATAATTTCGAAATATGGAAAATAGAGATTTTGGAATAATATAAATAAAAAGGATTTTAAATAATAAAACTTAAGCGATATTTGTTCAAGTGTAAAAAGATTTTAAAATCAAGATTTGAAATAGTTTGGTAAAATAAAAATGAAATTTGATAATAAAATATGGAATTGTTAAACTAGATCTTAAATAAGATATTAAATTTATGAAATGGAAATGAAATCGAAATTTAGTGGGGTTTGGAATATAGTTGGGATATTTGAGAAATTGATTTAAAAATAGAATTCAATTTAGAAATCGATTTATAATCGATCAAGTACCGTGAAACCGTTATAAACGGGAAATGAGACTATGGAATTTATAAACAAGGTTTATAAATAAAGTGAAGTGATTATCAGTGGATAAATTGAAGTTATAAATTCACGGTGAGGATTTATAAGGAGATGAGTAAATCGGCTTAAAAGTAAATGATAGATTTATTTTTATAAATGCGAAAAGGAGATTTACAGAATTGGGACGTAAATCAAATTGAGAATAAATCGAGAGAGATTTATAAATGTTAGACTAGTTATATTAGAATTGGAAAATATATTTTTTATCGAGAAATTGAGTTTGTTTTAAAAAGGAGGATTTTTAGTTATTAACTAGGTAATTTAAAAAGTGTTTAAGAATATTTCAGAAAAATTAATTGTGTACTTGTTTTATATTGTTTTAAGTATATTTAATTATTAATTAAGTTAAAGTTGATATTAAAGTAATTATTATTTAGGAATTAATCAGTTTTATTTCTTTTAGAAGATAAATTATCCAATATTAATATATTTTATATAATAACTTTTATTAAAAAAATATTTGTCTAAATTAAAACTTGGAAATTTATATACGAATTTATAATGTTATTTTTGAGATAATTATTAAATAAAGTTTTCGGAAAGTAATGGTATACTTTAGTGGCGAAGTCGGAGGCAGTGGGTGCCTGCAATTAAGTTTTGGATTTCTCTGGGATAGAGACGTAACCATTGAGCTTTGTATCCATGATTGATACCGCAGCGGTACTTTCCTTATTATTTTAAAAAAGTTTTCAAATACTTTTGAAAAGGATAGTTTGTGAATATACTAAATTTGGTAAGATAAGTATTTATTTTGGATAAAGAGATTTAAGTGATTGAAATTTAAATTGAATATGACTTAGCGAATTCAGTTGAAAATGGAATCTTTGATTGTATGATTGTTTATTTGATAGTTAAATAATCGATAATCAAACATGGACCAAAAATATAACTTTGAGAATGAGGAAACTCAGGAATTATGCGGTACAGTTATCGTTCGAGGTGTTATACTGTATGTATAAACTCGTTTCATTCTCCTAGGACGATTATAAAAATATTCATCCACTAACGGCTTGAAGGTGATCTTCGATCTTCTTTTCATCTGTTCATTTCCTAATGAACCGGAGTTGAGTTTACCGAAATATCGAACATTTTTTCGAAGAGACCGGGATCGAATAAATTATCCGAAAACCACTACGTCTAAGGAATACATTTTCGAGGTGAAAACAAGAGCTTGGAGTCGAAGGTGGAGCAGTGTAGTGCAAGGGCTAATCGCTACTAATCCTGAGGATTCTCCCAAATGATGTAGTAGGAATAGTGCCTTCAGTTTTGTTCGGACTCAGAACGGACTTGTATGGATGAATGCTTTCAGTATATTATCATTGGAGGACAATGAGCATTCTAAGTGAAAATTCCTTCAAAACGTAATCGTAGCCTTTAGCCTCATCAACCGGGAATGACTGAAAATCATGGGAGATGCGACAAGGCTAAGTGAGTCACACCCAATTAGGATATGTTTATCACCTTTCATAATACCCTTAGATGTTATTACTATGGTGTGCGGAAGAGCTCGGAAAGGGTGGGAATGCCCAGGGTAATAGCATATTCGGTCTTTTCAGGTTAGGGGTAGTTCGTCCTTGTGTTGTAGGGGATCCCGACGTGATCCTCGGTATATTTTTCTAGACGTGTACTGTGATAGGTGGTACCCTGGTGCCTAGTCATTCGTATGGAATCCATTCTCCAATACGTGCATTTACGGTTTTGGTTGTAGATCCCAGTATGCTGGAATTTAATTAATGTAACAATTTCAGCTCTTTGACTAAGTATTAGTACTTAGACACTATTATAATATAAGATGATTTTGATATAAAATGTTTTGGTTACCGTAAGGTAAAAACACATCGTGTTTATGTGTGGTGTGGCCTTATGAGATATCTTTGATTTTCAAAGGATTTTGATAATATAATAATTCAAATTGAGTATGCTTTCTCACGCTTCCAGACCGACTCAAGTGTTATTTTATTATATTGCTTGGGTCAGTCCGATTATTACAGATACAAGATAGGATGCTATGGAGCTCAAGAGATGAGCAGGATGACGAAGACGTATTACTCATACTTGCTTTTAATCCGTTGTGTATTGTATGATGTATATTCTTCACTTGTGAAGACAAGTTATTACAACTGTCCAGTATCGAGTTATTGATGTGTTGTACTCTGAGGATGTAATGTATAAGTAATAGTTATATTTCTTTTTGTATAAAGACCAGTTGTTGCCTATTATATATTGTTCTACTGCGATTGTGAGATTCTATGTTGTTGTTTTCAGTTTCTTTTTTTATCTCTTTCTTCTTTTTCCCTAACGATCTGGTATTTCCGGCATTCGATTGCTCGATATGTAATATAGTGAACGTATTAATGTCGATTTTCGAGCATCAAAAATCCGAGCTGTCACACTTGGTATCAGAGCTGAAGGTTACTCAAGAACCTTGGCTTTGATGGGGTAACTAATTAGAGATAAGGTCGGCAGTACCCTAGAATGAGTTTGAGCGTATTAATAGATACGAGCGCGTATTTGTTAGTGAATATAAAACTATTTTATATTATGTTGATTTGTCAGTTGAGTGGCCTATGCATTCTGGTCAATACGAGTAATTACGTTATTGATAGGGATCTCTAAACACTATAACAGAACAATTTGACACGGTATTTTTTAAATGGGGTAAAATGAAATAATTTACCTAAATTATTTTTATATATAAAAGAAAAAAAATTCAGGAATTATTATAGTTGTATATGGTATGCTTGGTTGTAAGGAAATGATAATATTAAACTATTATCACTGTTGTTGTGGAAATTGAATAAAGGTTGGTGTTATAATCAAAAGTTAATAAATAATTTTATAAACAAATGAGATTATATAACTAGATGATTATAAATATGATTTATTGTTTGAATTGAAATGAAATCCCAGGCGAATATTTAAATATAGATTTAAAAGGATTTAAAAGTTGGAAATTTTGGAATTTAAATCCTGCTGGTTTTGAAAATGTTTTTTCACCGTTGTGAAAATAATAACGGTATTATTTGGAGGAAATTCTTGAGTGGAAATAGTTAAAAGGGGGTTTTAAAGGAAATAAAAGCACTAAAACTCACTTCGGTCACTGAAAAATAATTTTCATGATGAATGTAGTATCATTGGCGTTCATTTTTGAGTCCTAAGGGATGGATTACTACCTCAATGATTTGAACTGGAGTTTGTTTGCAAAACGGCTTTGATTTGAAATTAAAGGAAATAATATGATATACCTAGGGATTTTGGGTATATATGATTTCAAAAATGATTTTGAAATATTAAGTAATTGTTTGAACTCTGGAGTTTGATCTAAAATGTTTTATGAAATGTGGGTAAGTTTGATAACTTATAAAAATTTGAAATTTGTTTGGAAAGGAATTTAACTTGAATTAAGTTTTTTAAGGGAAACGGGTGTGTAGCGTGAGACTACATAGCCAATTAGATATTAATAAATTAGTAGTAGTCGACCAACAGGCCTGATCGATAGCCAAAAAATAAGTTTCGCGGACTAATCAGGTCCCAAGTTCAGTATACACAGAAAAATATATATACAAAAAACAGTAGCATTGTGTAAAAGTACCAAGCCGAAGTAAGAGCATTACTATTAAGGTGATGATCATACAGATGAGTCACAAAGGGGCCAACAAGAAGAGAATTCCTATGTACTATCCAATTAGTCAGCAGGAGCATTGTCACTGGGAGGGAGACGCAGAGTGAAAGGCATCCTTCGCGCTAATCCTATCCAAAGAGAAAACTTATTGGAAATTTGGTTACAGATTCCTTCAATACTGCATTTGGGCTTGTTGAAAACATATGCATTTCTTTCTTTCCAGACGCACCAACTGTAAATGGCAATGAAGGAGTCGAGTTTTCTATCCGGAGGGTTATACTGCCAATAATCAAAGAATGAGTGGGGGACAGGGATGTAGCCGATGAGATTAGCACCAGTCATGGCCCAAATGTAGTAGGAGAAATCACAGCCAAAAAAGAGATGAGAAATGGATTTGCATAAAGCATAAGTCGAAAAGAGGTTCTAGAGGAATATTCATACGTCTAAGTCTATCTTTGGTGTTGATACGAGCATGGATGAGGCACCATTGGACAAAAGGATGCGGGGAGGGAGTCTGCATTTCCATAGTCTTGCGAAAGAGAATGATCTGCCTAGGCGGATAAGTTAAATAAAGCGAATTTTGAGAAATTAAGCCTAAGTAGGCTAAATGGAGTAAGTATTGAAAATAGAATTTACTAAGATTGGAAATAAATTAGTAGATGAAATAATTAATTTAATTAGTAAGTAAATGAAATTGAATATTGGAATGATATTTAACTTGAATCATGTTAAATAAAGTGAAATTGAAAATGTAGTTTGAGTTGGACTAAATAAACTAAAATCTAGACAGAGAATTGATTGAGTTAAAGTGAATATAGACTTAAGTGTGAAGTAGTAATTAACCATAAGAAGTTGTATGAGATGTTTATAAACTTAAGTAAGGTTTATGAAGTGATCCACAAATGAATTAATATGGAGTGGAATAAGTCAACTATAAAATTTGTTGAAATAAATTCTCAAGTGAGATTAGTATGAAAAGAAATAGACTAAGTAAGTATTTGAATGAAGATTAAATAAAAGGTGTGTAAAATGATAATTGTGGATAATCGATTGAAATGGAATAAATGAGAATAATAATAATTGAAATTGCTAAGAATCCATTGAAATTAAAATGTAAGTTGTACGTATACCGTTTATTCGCATAACGATTTGATCTAGATTCGAGCACAGGATTTTAAGATAATTTATAGCAATCCGAGTTAAGATTTTTTAATCGATTTTCGACGGTGAACACCAGATATGGATGCTTGATTGATTCTGAAATTCTCTATCATAGTATACGGCTATGCAAGGATAATGATGGTTTCTAATCAAGAAAACAAATTTGAGTCCGCACTAGATAATCGTGTGAACGATACTAGTTCAGAAGTGAAATGGTGTGA
Organism: Allium cepa; assembly: GCA_030765085.1. Taxonomy (NCBI): domain Eukaryota; kingdom Viridiplantae; phylum Streptophyta; class Magnoliopsida; order Asparagales; family Amaryllidaceae; genus Allium; species Allium cepa. The sequence goes on from CM060929.1 coordinate 821,620,980, forward strand.
TCGAGTGAGCGATCAGATTTGATTTTGCGTACGGATGATATATGCACATTATACAAGTTTCAGTGAAGTAAAGCAAATATTGAAATTTTTGAAAAGGAATAAATAAAATGATTTTGAATTGTTTAGTTAGGTATCGTTGGTAAGTAAAGTGCGGGTAATTAAAAGCAAAAGCTAAATTGATGTCTTCGATTTAAGAAGTAAAATTTGATTGCCCGACAAAAAGGTACATGTTTTAATTGTGTTTGAAATTGACGATTTTATGATTGAGCCGCTTGGATTTTGTTTTCTTTTGCAGGGTAGATCCCATAGAGGCGATTTTGTAGTTGTTCTGATCTAGCCAAGCAAAAGAGACGTCGGCGAAATTTTTCAAAAATTTAGTAAGTTGGAAAATTTTAAAGAAAATTTTTGATAACCAAAATTTGATTTTGGATTTTAACTTGAAATGGTTGATTAAATAAAACGAATTGGAATTTATGGATGAGTTTGGAAATTGGTAAGAGTGATGATGTGGTTTCAATAAGATTATTTTCAAGAAGTTGTTTAAAACTGGGTGATTTGGAAATTTGTTTAAACCAATTGGTTTTGTTATAGTTAAGGGTTTTTGGACCATTCTTCTTACCTTTGAAATTTCGGGGACAAAATTTTTGTAAGGGAGAAGGAATGTAATGACCCATAATTTTGGTTATTTGAAATTGGAATATTTAATTGATTTTAAATATTTAAAAGTTAAATTTTAACTTGAATTTCAAATAAAACGATTTATTGGATAATTAAATTATTGAATTTAGTAATTGAATATTGGTTAAAATATTGAATTTTGAGTTTTAAGCTTGTTAAAAATAATTTAAAGGCTTATAAAATTCATATTAATAATAATGTAGATAATAAAACTTTTTAAATTGAATGTAAAAGTGATTTGTTCAGTTTTGAAATATATCGTTTGAATTAACGTATATAAATAGCCGTGAGGGGCACAGCCGTGGAATTCGATGAAACCAATTCCATTGGATCCGTAATGATTTATTATTATCAGATTTTCAAGTTTTGTAGCTTCTAGAGTTATCGTTTGTTCGTACGAGATATAAATGCATTGAAATTTATATCGAAAATTCAATATAATAATTGAGGCCAAAAAGCTATCTTCTCCATACGATCGAACTAGAGCTCAAAACATTTTCCATTACGTTCGGAATAGGGATATAACATTATTAATTCCTAGCGGAAAATCTCGATAGGGTTCGAGATTTTTAATTACGTGAAGCGAAACGATTCGAAAATTAAATTACATATATTAAATTGTCAATCTTTCACATCACCTCCTTTCTTTCAATTCCAAGCCACCCTATGTTGTCAACCTACTTGCCATGTGAAACACACTTCCCTCTCTTTTAAAACATACGACCAAGCTTCGGCTTGAAAGAAAATGAAACATGAGCTTTAAAAAAAATCGATTCAATTCCTCTCAACAGAAAAATTCAAAACTTGTATGTAAATTCCTATTTCCCCTTTCTCCTCAATCTGATATAAGTTTTGTAGGATCCGGTATTATGTGTTGGGGGTCAACATTTTTTGTCGTGAGCAGGCCGATAGCCAGGTTAGCGATTTTAGATGATATTGGTCGAATTAGCGAAGGGCGATGGTTTCGTGGGCTTCATGATGGAGTGGCGCATGCATGGTCGAGTTTTGGTGGTGTGCGATTGCTTGGGAGGTCGTGTGACTTGGGGTGGATGTACAGACATGGTCAGGCCGCATACATCTAGATGGCATCAAGATTGAATTCGTGGTGTCCATCAGGTTTCTCATTCGAAGAGTGGTTCGTAGGTGCTTTCGAATTCGATTTTCGTCCCGTGGTGGAGGAGCCTTTTCCGTGTCACTTTAAACATGCATGGCCGTGACTCATTTTCGTGCATAGGAGATAGAAGAAAAGGGAAGAAGTAGCAGCAGTAGTGGGTCGGCCTTGTTTCATTTGGGCTTGGGCCGTTATAAGAAAAAAAAAGTTGGGCCGACGTGGAAATAAAAGAAGAAGAAAAGAAAAGAAAAGCAAAAAAGGGGGAAGGCACGAGCGGCCTTAGTTTTGGCAGCCTAGATGTTTAGTTATGCAGGGGCATAAAAGCCTTTGTTTATTTAAAACTAATTTTTTATTTGAAAACTTAAGTTTATAATGTCATAACTTGTCCGTTTAGGGCTCGAATTTAACACGGTCATTCGCGTTGAGTTCGTATAAAAGGATCTTGGCTATGGAGTCAATTTGATTGAAAATAGAGCTTGTTAAATTTTCAAATAATTTCAAATGAGTTTAGATTAAATTGAAAGCAGGACGCGTAAGTGACAGTAAAAAAATCAAGGTGTGTAAATCCAACTCAATTTGGACTGCTAGTTATAATTTAAATGTTGAAATAATTATATATTTATTGATTGGATGGATGGACTGATAATTATTATTATCTGTTTGATGTTTTAATATATATATAGTAGTATATATATTGTTAGTTGGATTGATATTCGCATATATTGTTAGTGGATGAGACCCTATTCGCCCCGCATAATAGCGGATGACCCTATATACCGCGATATCCCCTTCGAAGTGGGGTTGATATTTTTTATGTTGTATTAACATCTATGATTGCAGGAAAAAGGTTGGAGGGAACCAACTGGATTCCTCAAAAATGTTGAATTAAATTTCATATATATTGATATATGGTCTGTTTGAATAGTCTGTGGTAGATTATAGTGCAATTTGAATTTATTTGATGCTATGGTAGTTTTGACCTAGATTTTGGTATTTTTAAATACCAATAATAAATGTTTTGAATTTGGACAGAAAATAAAAAGGGAAATTGGAAGTAAGATATTTATAGTGAAAATTGGATTAATTAAAAGAAATGAATTTAGGTAAAATAAATAGTTTTGATTTTAAATTTGTACTTAATAATTTCGAAATATGGAAAATAAAGATTTTGAATAATGCAAATAAAATGGATTTTGAATAATAAAACTTAAGCGAAATTTATTTAAGTGTAAAAAGATTTTAAAATCAAAATTTAAAATAGTTTGGGAAAATAAAAAGGAAATTTGATAATAAAATATGGAATTGTTATACTAGATCTTAAATAGGTTTTTAAATTTATGAAATTGAAGTGAAATCGAAATTTAATAGGGTTTGGAATATAGTTGGGTTATTTAATAAATTAATTTAAAAATGGAATTCAATTTAGAAATCGATTTATAATCGATTAAGTACTGTGAAACCATTATAAACGGGAAATGAGACTATGGAATTTATAAATAAGGTTTATAAATAAAGTGAAGTGGCTATCAGTGGATAAATTGAAGTTATAAATTTATGGTAAGGATTCATAAGGAAATGGGTAAATCGGATTAAAAGTAAATGGTAGATTTATTTTTAGAAATGTGAAAAGGGGATTTACGAAATTGGGACGTAAATCAAATTGGGACGTAAATCAAATTGGGAATAAATCGAGAGAGATTTATAAATGTTAGACTAGTTATATTGGAATTGGAAAATATAACTTTTTATCGAGAAATTGATTTTGTTTTAAAAAGAAGGATTTTTAGTTATTAACTAGGTAATTTAAATAGTGTTTAATAATATTTCAGAAAAATTAATTATTTAGTTGTTTTAAATTGTTTTAAGTATATTTAATTATTAATTAAGTTAGTTCATAATTAGTTGATATTAAAGTAATTATTATTTAAGAATTAATCAGTTTTATTACTTTTAAAGATAAATTATTCAATATTAATATATTTTATATAATAACTTTTATTTAAAAAAATATTTGTTTAAATTAAAACTTGGAAATTCATATAGGAATTTTATAAGTGTTATTTTTTAGAAAATTATTAAATAAAGTTTTCGAGAAGTAATGGCATACTTTCATGGCGAAATCGGAGGCAGTGAGTGCATGCGGTTAAGTTTTGGATTTCTCTGGAATCGAGACGTAACCATTGGCTGTGAATCCATTGTTGATAACGCAGTGGTACTTTCCTTATTATTTATAAAAGGTTTTCAAATACTTTTGAAAAGGATAGTTTGTGAATATACTAAATTCGGTAAGATAAGTATGTATTTTGGATGAAGAGATTTAAGTGGTTAAAATTTAAAATGAATATGACATAGTGAAGTCGGTTGAAAATGGAATATATGATTATATGATTGTTTATTTGATAGTTAAATAACCACTACCAAATCTGGACCAACAATATAACTTTGGGAATATCTAGTGGAAACTCTGGAATTATGTGGTACAGTCATCGTTCGAGGTGCTATATTGTACATGTAAACACGTTTCATTGTTCTAGGACGATTATAAGAAAATTCATCCACTAACGGTTAGAAGGTGATCTCCAATCTTCTTTTCGTCTGTTTATTTCCTAATGAACCGGAGTTGAGTTTACCAGAAATATCGAACATTGTTTCGAAGAGACAGAGATCAGATTAGTTATCCGAAAACCACGTTGATCCAACGAATATGTTTTCGAGGTGAAAACAAGAGCATGTAGTCGAAGGTGGAGCGGTGTAGTGCAAGGGATAATCGCTACTAATCCTAAGGATTTTTCCAAATGGATGTAGTAGGAATAGTGCCTTCGGTTTCGTTCGGATCCAAAACAGACTTGTATGGATGAATGCTATCAGTACATTGTCGTTGGAGGACAATGAGCATTCTAAGTGAAAATTCCTTAAAAAGGAAATCATCTCCTCTAGCCTCATCAACCGGGAATGGCTGAAAATCAAGGGAGATGTAGCAAGGCTAAGTGGGTCGCACCAAATTAGGGTATGTTTATCACCTTTCTAAATACCCTCAGATATTACTACTATGGTGCGTGGAAGAGCTCAGAAAGGGTGGGAACATACAAGGTGATAACTTATTCGGTCTATCCAGGCTAGGGGTAGTCCGGCCTTTGTTGTAAGGGATCCCGGCGTGATCCTCGGTACATTTTTCTAGGTGTGTACTGTAACAGGTGGTACCCCAGTGCCTAGTCATTCGTATGGAATCCATTCACCAATACATGCCTTTACGGTCTTGGTTGTAGAATACGCTGGAATTTAATTAATGTAACAGTTTTAGCTATTCGACTAAGTATTTGTACTTGGACACTATTAATATCAGATGATTTTGATACAAATTTTTTAAGTTATCGTAAGGTAAAAACCCATCGTGTTTATGTGTGGCGTGGTCTTACGAGATACCTTAGATTTTTCAGAGGATTTTGATAACTTAATAATTCAAATTTATTGTGTTTTGTCACGCTGGTTTTCTAGACTGACTCGAGTGTTATTTTATTATAATGCTCGGGTCAGACGGAGTATTACAGATATAGGATAAGATGCTATGGAGCTCAGGAGATGAGTAGTACTCCTATTGGATTTTATTCCGTCGTGTATTGTATAATGTATATTTAGCATTTGTGAGGACAAGTTATTATAACTGTCTAGTATTGAGTTATTGATGTGTTGTGCTCTGAGTACGTAATGTATAAATAACAGTTATAGTTCTTTTTGTATAAAGACCAGCTGTTATCTATTATATATCGTTCCGCTGCGATCGTGAGATTCTGTGTTGTCGTTTACTGTCACTTTTTCAACATCTTTCTTCTTTTTCCCTAACAATCTGGTATTTTCGGCATTCGATTGCTCGACATGTAACACGGTGAACGTATTGATGTCGATTTTCGAGCATCGAAAAATCCGGGCCGTCACACTTGGTATCAGAGCCGAAGGTTAAGCGAGGACCTTCGCTTTGATGGGGTAACTCATTAAAGTTAGGGTCAGTAGTACCCTAGAATGAGTTTGAGCGTATTAATAGATATGAGCGTGTATTTGTTAGTGAATATGAAACGTTTTTATATTGTGTTGATTGGTCAGTTGAATGGCTTATGGATTCTGGTCAATACGGGTGATTAACGTTATTTATAGGGATCTCTAAACACTATAATCAGGACAATTCGACACAGTATTGTTTAAATGGGGTAAATAAAATAATTTTATCCAAATTATTTTTATATATAAAAGAAATAATTTTTCAGGAATTATTATAGTTGTATATGGTGTGCTTGGTTGTTAGGAAATGACAATATTAAACTATTATCATTGTTGTTGTGAAAATTAAATAAAGGTTGATATTATAATGAGAATTTAAGAAATAATTTTATAATCAAATGGGATTATATAACAAGATGATTATAAATGTGGTTTATGATTTGAAATGAAATGAAATCCCAAAGGAATATTTAAACATAGATTTAGAAGGATTTAAATGTTGGAAATTTGGGAATTTAAATCCCATTGGTTTTGAAAATGTTTTTTCACGGTTGTGAAAATAAAAGTGGTATTATTTGGAGGATATTCTTAAGTGGAAATATTTAAAAGGGAGTTTTGAAGGAAAGAAAAGCATTAAAACTCAATTTGGTCACTGGAAAATAATTTTGTGATGAATGCAGTATCATCGGCGTTCATTTTCGAGTCCCAAGGGAGGGATTGCTACCTCAATGATTTGAATTGGAGTTTGTTTGCAAAACCAGTTTTGGTTTTGAAATTCAAGGAAATAATTTGATATACCAAGGGATTTTGGGTATATAAGATTCAAAAATGATTTTGAAATATTGAGAAATGGTTTAAACTTTGGAGTTTGATCTAAAATGTTTTTGGAATGTAGGTAAGTTTGATAACTTATAAAAATTTGAAATTTGTTTGGAATGGAATTTAACTTGAATTAAGTTAAATAAAGCGAATTTTGAGAAATTATGCCTAAGTATGCTAATTGGAGTAAGTATTGAAAATAGAATTTACTAAGATTAGAAATAAATTAGTGGATGAACTAATTAATTTATTTAGTATGTAACTGAAATTGAAATTGAATATTGGAATGATATTTAACTTGAATCTTGTTAAACAAAGTGATTTTGAAAATTTAGTTTGAGTTAGACTAAATAAACTAAATTCTGGAAATAGAATTGATTGAGTTAAAGTGACTATAGACTTAAGTGCGAAGTAATAATTAACCGTAAGAAGTTGTACGAGATGTTTATAAACTTAAGTATGGTTTATGAAGTGATCCACAAATGAATTAATATGGAGTGGAATGAGTTAACTATAAAATTTGATGAAATAAATTCTCAAGTGAGATTAGTATGAAAAGAAATATACTAAATATTTGAATGAAGATTAAATAAAAGGAATGTGAAATGATAATTGTGGATAATTATTGAAATGAAATAAATGAGCATAACAGAAATTGATATGGCTATGAATCCACTGAAATTAATATGTAAGTTGTGCATAAACGGTTTATTCGCATAACGATTTGATTCGGATTCGAGCATAGGATTTCGAAAAGACTTATATCGATTCGAGTTAGGATTTTCACTCGTTTTTCGATGGCGAACACTGGATATGGATTTTTGATTGATTTCGGAATTCTCTGTCATAGTATATGGCTATGTAAGGAGAATGATGGATTCTAATCAGGAAAACCGATCTGAGTCCGCTCTAGATAGTCGTATGAACTATACTAGTTCGAAAGTGAAATGGTGTGATCAAGTGAGCGACCAGATTTGATTTTGCGTACAGATGATATATGTACATTATACAAGTTTTGGTGAAGTAAAGCAAATATTGAAAAGGAATGAATTAAATGATTTTGAATTATTCGGTTGGGTATTATTGGTAAGTAAGGTGTAGGTAAATAAAAATAAAAGCTAAATTGAAGTCTTCGATTTCAGAAGTAAAATTTGATTGCCCGACAAAAAGGTACATGTTTGAATTATGTTTGAAATTGATGATTTTATGGTTGAGCCACTTGGCTTTTGTTTTCTTTTACTGGGTTGACCCGTAGAGGCGATTTGTAGTTGTTCCGATCTAGTCGAGCAAAGGAGACGCTGGCGAATTTTTTTTGAAAATTTAGGGAGTTGGAAAATATTGAAGAAATTTTTTTGATAACCAAAATTTGATTTTGGATTTTAGCTTGGAATAATTGATTAAATATAACGAATCAGAACTTAAGGATGAGTTTGGAAATTGGTAAGAGTGATGATGTGGTTGCAACAAGATTTTTTTCAGGAAGTTGTTTAAAACTGGGTGGTTTGGGAAGTTTTTTAAACCGATTGGTTTGGTTATACTTAAGGGGTTTTGGACCATTCTTCTTACCATGAAATTTCGAGGATGAAATTCTTGTAAGGAGGAAGGAATGTAACGACCCAAAATTTTGGTTATTTGAAATTGGAATATTTAATTAATTTTAAATATTTAAAAGTTAATTTTTAACTTGAATTTCAAATAAAATGATTTATTGGATAACTAAATTATTGAACTTAGTAATTGAATATTGGTTAAAATATTGAACCTTGAGTTTTAAGCTTGTTAAAAATAATTGAAAGGCTTATAAAATTTATATTAATAACAATGAATATTATAAAACTTTTTAAATTGAATTTAAAAGTGATTTATTTAGTTTTCAAAATATATCATTCGAATTAACATATAGCCATCCGGGACACGGTCATGGAATTCGACGAAATCAATTCCGTTGGATCCATAATATTGTATTATTATCAGATTTCAAATTTCGTAGCTTCTGGAGTTAACGTTTGGTCTGACGAGATACAAATGCGCTGAAATTTATATTGTAAATTCAATATAATAATTTGGGCCAAAAAGCTATCTCCTCCTTACGATCGAATTAGGACTCAAAACCTTTTCCATTATGTTCGGAATAGGGGTATAACATTATAAATGCCTTGTGGCACGTCCCGATAGGGGGGCTCAAGATTTTTAGTTACGTAAAGCGAAACGATTTGAAAATTAAATTACATATATTAAATTGTCAATCTTTCACATCACCTCATTTCTTTCAGTTCCAAGCCACCCTATGTTGTCAACCTACGTGTTGTGTGAAACACACTTCCCTCCCTTTTTAAAACACACGATCGAGCTTCGGTTTGAAAGAAAATGAAAACATGAGACTTTAAAAAAAATTGATTCAATTCCTCTCAACGGAAAAATTCGAAACTTGTTTGTAATTTCCTATTTCCCCTTTCTCTTCAATCTAATATAAGTTTTGTGGGATGCGGCATTGGGTGTTGGGGGTCGAAATTTTTGTTGTGAGCAGGCCGATAGCTAGGGTTAGCAATTTTAGATGATATTGGTCGTTTAGTGGAGGGCGATGGATCCGTGGGTTCGTGATGGAATAGCGCATGCGTGGCCGAGTTTTAGTGGTGTGCGACTGCTTAGGAGGTCGTGTGACTTGGGGTGGACGTACAGGCATGGTCAGGTCGCATTCATCTAGACGGCATCGGGGTTGAAGTCATGGTGTCCATTAGATTGCTCGTTCGAAGAGTTGTTCGTAGGTGCTGTCAAATTTGATTTTCGTCGCGTGGTGGAGGAGCCTTTACCGTGTCACTTTAAACGTGCACGGATGCGCCTCATTTTCGTGCACAGGAGGTAGAAGCAAAGGGAAGAAGTAGCAGCAGTAGTGGGTCAATCTCGTTTCATTTGGGCTTGGACCGTTATAAAAAAAGAGAAGAAAAAGCGGGCAGACCTGAGAATAGAAAGAAAAAAAAGAAAAAAAGGGAAAAAAAAGGGGGGGAGGCATGAGTGGGCTTGGTTTTGGAAGCCTAAATTTTTAGTTGGATAGGGGAATAAAAGCCTTTGTTTATTTGAAACTATTTTTTTTTTTTGAAAACTTAAGTTTACAATGTCATAACGTATTCATTTAGGGCCCGAATTCAACACTGTCGGTCGTGTTGAGTTCGTATAAATGGGATCTTGGCTATGGAGTCAATTTGGTTGAAAATAGAGCTTGCTAAATTTTCAGATAATTTCAAACGCGCTCACATAAAATTGAAAGTAGGACATGAAAGTGACAGTAAAAAATTAAAGGTGTGCAAATCTCACTCAATTTGGACTGTTGGTTATAATTTAAATGTTGAAAAAATTATTTATTGATTGATTGGATGGATTGATAATTATTATTATCAGTTGTATGTTATAATACATATAGTAGTATGTATAGTGATAGGTGGATTGATATTCCCGCATATTTTTAGCGGATGAGGCCCTATGCGCCAACATAATAGCGGATCACCCTATATAGCGCGATATCCCCTCCAATATAGGATTGGTAATTTTTTATATTGTATTAACATCTATGGTTGCAGGGAAAAGGGTTGGAGGGATCCAACTGGATTTCTCAAAATGTTGAATTAAATTTCATATATATTGATATATGGTCTGTTTGAATAGTCTTTGGTAGATTATAGTGCAATTTGAATTTATTGGATGCTATAATAGTTTTGACCTAGATTTTGGTATTTTTAAATACCAATAATAAATGTTTCGAATTTGGAAAGAAAATAAAAAGGGAAATTTAGATATTTATAGTGAAAATTGGATTAATTAAAAGAAATGAATTTAGGTAAAATAAATAGTATTGATTTTAAATTTGTACTTAATAATTTCGGAATATGGAAAATAGAGATTTTGGAATAATGTAAATAAAAAGGATTTTAAATAATAAAACTTAAGCGATATTTTTTCAAGTGTAAAAAGATTTTAAAATCGAGATTCAAAATAGTTTGGGAAAATAAAAAGGAAATTTGATAATAAAATATGGAATTGTTATACTAGATCTTAAATAGGGTATTAAATTTATGAAATGGAAGTGAAATCGAAATTTAGTAGGGTTTGGAATATAGTTGGGCTATTTAAGAAATTGATTTAAAAATGGAATTCAATTTAGAAATCGATTTATAATCGATTAGGTGCCGTGAAACCATTATAAACGGAAAATGAGACTATGGAATTCTAAACAAGGTTTATAAATAAAGTGAAGTGATTATCTGTGGATAAATTAAAGTTATAAATTTACGGTGAAGATTTATAAGGAGGTGGGTAAATCGGCTTGAAAGTAAATGGTAGATTTATTTTTAGAAATGTGAAAAGGGGATTTATAGAATTAGGACGTAAATCAAATTGGGAATAAATCGAGAGAGATTTGTAAATGTTAGACTAGTTATATTGGAATTGGAAAATATATTTTTTATCGAAAAATTGTGTTTGTTTTAAAAAGGAGGATTTTTAATTATTAACTAGGTAATTTAAAAAATGTTTAAGAATATTTCAAAAATAATAATAATTTATTTGTTTTAAATTGTTTTAAGTATATTTAGTTATTAATTAAGTTAGTTTATAATTAGTTGATATTTAAGTAATTATTATTTAATAATTAATCATTTTTATTACTTTTAAAAGATAAATTATTCAATATTAATATATTTTATATAATAACTTTTATTTAAAAAATATTTGTCTAAATTAAAACTTGGAAATTTATATAGGAATTTTATAAGTTTTATTTTTTAGAAAATTATTAAATAAAGTTTTCGGGAAGTAATGGTATACTTTCATGGCGAAATCGGAGGCATTGATTGCCTGCAGTTAAGTTTCAAATTTCTCTAGAATAGAGATGTAACCATTGAGCCGTGAATCCATTATTGATACCGCAGTGGTACTTTCCTTATTATTTTTAAAAGATTTTCAAATACTTTTGAAAAGGGTAGTTTGTGAATACCCTAAATTCGGTAAGATAAGTATGTATTTTGGATTAAGAGATTTAAATGATTGAAATTTAAATTGAATATGACTTAGTGAAGTCAGTGGAAAAATGGAATTTATGATTGTTTATTTGATAGTTAAATAATCGACTACCAAATCTGGACCAACAATAAAACTTTGGGAATATCTAAAGGAAAATCAGGAATTATGTGGTACAGTTACCGTTCGAGGTGCTATATTGTACGTATAAACTCGTTTCATTCTTCTAGAACGATTATAAGAAAATCCATCCACTAATGGTTAGAAGGTGATCTCTGATCTTTTTTCGTCTGTTTATTTCTTAATGAACTGGAGTTGAGTTTACCAGAAATATCAAATGTTGTTTCGAAGAGACCGGGATCAGATAAATTATCCGAAAACCACTTGATCCAACGAATATGTTTTCGAGGTGAAAACAAGAGCTTGGAGTTAAAGGTGGAGCAGTGTAGTGCAAGGGCTAATCGCTACTAATATTGAGGATTTTTCCAAACGAATGTAGTAGGAATAATGTATTTGGTTCCGTTCGCACCCAGAACAGACTTGTATGGATGAATGCTATCAGTAAATTGTCGTTCGAGGACAATGAGCATTCTAAGTGAAAATTCCTTAAAAAGGCAATCGTAGCCTCTAGCCTCATCAACCGGGAATGGCTGAAATTCAAGGAAGATGCATCAAGGCTAAGTGGGTCGTCTAAGTATTTGTGTTCATAGATGACATCTTAGTGTACTCTAAGAATGAAAAGGAATACGTATTCACCTAAGTATTTTGTTGAAGACGTTGAGACAACACAAGTTAAAGGTGAAATTTTCTAAGCGTCATTTTTTGGAAAATGAATGTGAAGTTCCCAAGCCACAAAATTTTAAAAGAAGGTTTAGCAGTAGATCCTTCGAAGGTTGACGTAGTAAGTAGATGCAGGAGACCCGAGACGGTAATAAAAGCATGACATTTTTTGGGATTTGTTGGTTCCTACTGGAGATTCATTAATTTCTTCTCTCAAGTAGCTGTGCCAATAATGAGACTGACCAAGGAGAATGAGCGGTTTGTTTGGCCATAGGAGTGTGAGAAAGCATTCCAATAATCGAAGTATCAATTGACGAACGCACATGTGTTAGTGATATCTAAAGGGAATGATGGTACAACAGTATATACTGATGGGTCAGGTTCGGGGCTAGAAGCGGTATTGATGTTGAAGAGCAAAGTAATTGTGTATGCATCTAGGCAGTTCCAAACCGATGAAGTTCGACATCCAACTCATGATTTAAAGTTAACGGCGGTTGGTTTTGCATTGAAGATTTGGAGGAATTATCTTTTAGGTAAGAAGTCTGAGTTATTTACCGAACATAAGTCCTTGAGATATTTATTTACTCAAAGATAGCTGAACATGATGCACCAAAGGTGGTTAGAGTTTTTTTGTATCTTATGACTTTATGATAGAGGATACCCCAAGGTAGGGGCAATAAAGTAGCACATGCCTTAAGCTGAAAACAACAGAGTTGTGTTTTCGCCATGATAGAAATATTGACCGCCTTAGAAATGTTTGTCTACTGTGATGTGCATTTTTGGTCCGGTGCAAGTTCAAGTAGCACACTAGGAATGCTATCATGCTTATAAATTAGGCCTACGCTTGTAGTAAGGATTGTCGAACTACAAAGGGAAGACAAGTTCTAATTGGCATGCTAAGAAACTTGGACTCAAGAATCGAGGCAGTAGAGCTAAAGGGGTTTCGTGTTTACAGAGAAGGCAGACTGTGGAAGAATGGAATGTTGTATGTTTTGGGTATAGAAAGACCGTGGAAGGATTGGATGAATGTATTTATTCAAAGTTTACTATACATCTTAGAGGCACTATGATGCATCAGATATGAGGAGAAGTTTCTTTTGGGAAAGGATGAAGAAAGATGTGGGAGAGTATGTGAGAAGATATCTTACATGCCAACAGGTGAAAGGAGAACATAAGAAGCCAAATAGGCTCATGCAGCCTTTGGAGATTCTAGTTTTGAAATGGGATTCAACATCTATGGATTTCATAGATTAGTTGCCAAGACCAAGGGAAAGGAATGAAAACATACGAGTCATAGTAAGTAGACTAACTACTCATTCCAGCAAAGGCCCAAAAAAGTACGTCAAAGTTAGCAGAGATATATTTGAGGGTCCCAGTGAGATTGCATAGGGTGCCAACACTATTATTGGTGACCGAGATTCATTGTTCACCAGTGGGTTCTGGCGTAGCTTACAGAAGGTGTTGGGTACAGAGTTGCACATGGGTACTGCGTACCATCCACAGATAGATGGACAGATCGAGAGGGTCAAAAAGGTCTCGGAAGACTTGCTGAGGGCTTGTGTTTTATATTTCGGTATATCTTGGAAGAATCATTTACATTTGGTAGAGTTTTCATATAACAACTACCAAAGCATTATTGGGATGAACTTATTTGAGGCATTGTATGAAAGGCCATGCAAGTTCCATGTAGGTTGGTTGGAGGCAGGGGACATGATTACGTTAGGATCGGATGGTTAAGGATGCTAGTGAGAAAGTAGAGCTGATCTGATCTAGAATGAAAGCAGTACAGTCTAGGCAAAAGAGTTATGCTGACATAAGGAGGAAGGGACTAGAGTTCATAATAAGCGAATGGGTGTTCGTGAAGGTTCCTCCGATGAGAGGAGTAATGCATTTTCGGAAGGCTAGGAAGTTAGCACCCAGATATGTAGGTCCTTTTCAGATTATAAATAGGATTAAGAAGTGGCATATAAGGTAGAATTACCTAGTGTTTTTATAGGAATTCATAATGTATTTCACGTATCACATCTGTGAAAATGCGTTAGAGATCCAAATGCAGTAGTTAATCAAAGAGCGATAGAAGATTTGGTCATAAAATCAAATATGACATGTGTGCAAAGGTCGATTTAGATAGTGAATCGGGATGAGAAGTGGCTTTGAATCAAGCTGGTGAAGCTAGTATGTTCTTAGTGGAGTACAAATCGGGAGGACTGCACATGACAAACAAAAGACAAGGTTAAGGGGACTTATCCAGAGTTGTTTGTTTTAGATAAGTGTATGAGTTATGTGTTTAATTGTATTGTCCTAAACCATATATGTATGAATATTATGATTGATTGTCGTATCAATAGATATCACTAGTACATTTTTGTGAATTAGGAATTCATGGGTTTATGCTTAGGTGTAAGCATGGGAGAACTGACAAATCGCTACGGTGCCTTAATCGAATTTCATGGGTGAAATTCCTTTAAGGGAGAAGACCATAACAATCTGTGGTTTTAGATTGATTTAATTAATCGGTTAAAGGGTTGAAATAAGCTAAATAGAGGTAATGAATTAATGAAAAACAGTAAGAGGGCCCAAATGCAATTACTTATAGGACAATATGGACTACTCTTTTCCATTCATTCATTTCATTCTACTAAAAAATATAATAAAACCTTGAGAGAAACATTAATGGTGGTAGCTTAAAGATAGCAAAAAAAGAGAAGAAGAATAAAGCAAGCTAAACGGGGATTTAGAAAAATGAAGCAAGTTTATCCAAAGATCTAATTGAGTATTACTAAACTCATTTTTACAGTACCCAAATATTTGGTCTCAGAATGATTTTGTAAACTACTGTATATGATGGAGTCTCGTATGGATTTTTATTAACATGTAAAATATTTAATGAATATATTAGAAAAGATAGATGAACTTGGGATGTTTAGATGTATTTCCCTACTTTAATGATTTTGAAATGTTAAGAAAGTTTAATATGATGTTCTAACCATGATTCTAAAAATGAAGTTTTAATTTGAAAGATTTCCTATGTCAAAAATAATTTATAATGATTTATTGAAGGGGTTTACCTAGAAAATAAATAAGGGAAATACCCTTAAATTAAAGTAAAGGATATATAATGTTAGAGTTAGTGTTCATGAATTTTATGAGATTTTATTATGGTTTTGTATGGGAAAATAAGCTAATATGAGATTGGTACTACATTGAGGAAAAAGGGAATTGCAGGAACACATGTAGTATAAAATTAGAGGGGAAAAAAGTGTAAGATAAATAAGGGACGGATCCAAACAAAATGTTGAAATAAGAAATAAATGACATTGTAAATAATGGAAAGTGAAATCGTAATGTATTATATAGCGATACGTGTAGAGGCAATGTCAAACATGTCAGACTTTACCTAGTATGTAGCTGAGGCGGCGGCCTAATGCTTTATAAAAGAACTAAGCATGTAAGGAGGGGCGTAGTGACTTGCCAAGTAATCTAAGTACTTTCAGAGGAAAGTAGAACCACACCGCAATTTGTAGAGAATAAACCACGCTACAATAGTGTAAAGTGGAAAGAGACAACTACGTCGTCATATGTTAAAGACATACTACGCCGAAGATTGGAGGTATTTACTTAGTAAGTAAAGAATAAACCGAACATACAGGTTGGGGCAAGGTTGTACTGCGCTAAAGAAGGGTGTGAATGGTAATAAAAGACAATTAGGTATGACTCGAGGAGATCCCAGGGTTAGAAAGGGAAACCATTTCTATGTTAAGGATGAGGTTGGAAGGGCTATTGACATCAGGTGAGGACGCTCACTTGAATGCACACCTTGAGAAGGTGAGGAGAGGCATTCAACTTTCAAAAATCGCGATGGGCTGATTCCAAGTAGTCTCAAATTAAACAAATATTCAGGGATCACGGGTGGCTGTTTCACTCTAGTCCATAGTTTAAGTAAAATAGAAAAATACGGCCCATGGGTGGTTGTTGCATAGTATTTTATAACTTAAGTAAATAAATATAGATGGACTGCATGTGGTTGTTTCTTTGTGGTCCAGGGCTTAATCAGTAAACCGTTAAGTATTGTGGGTGGTATGTGTTTGAATAAACGAAGGAACCTAAAAAATACTATAGGGTTGAGTTTATGAAGTTTAAGTTCAATAAATGAATCAAAAGGGTACTGTAGGGGGCTGATTCTAGGCAAGTATAGGATAAAAGACTAATGTAAATTGGAAACTGCGAGGGGACTGCGCCAGAGGCGCAGTAGTAAAAGGAAATCGTATAAGTGTGCATAAAGCGTAGATGTATTAGGAAATTGAATAATAGCGCATAAGATGTAGAAGTAAATGAGAATTATGAGAATTATGATTTTTTTTTTCATTTATGGTGTTTTGATAGTAAAGGGGAACCCACTCCGTGCAGTACGATTTGGTCTCACCATGGATTAGTTTTAGGTAAGTATTATTCACACTAGACTTTATGTCTGACCCATGTATTTAGTATTGTTTTCTCCATATACTCGCGGGTACTTATTTGAGTAGGCTGAGTTTATGAGATAAACAAGTTTACAATAAGATCCACGTACGAAGATTGAAGATGATGCTTTGTTAGCAAATAAAGATATTATTTCCGTTGTTAAAGGAGTTCAGGTAGCATTCTTATATGTTGACCTGACTCTTTGCTATGTTATTTTCTCTTATATTTAACCCCTACATAGGCATGACTTTGGGGCTAAATTTGGATAAGATGTATGTAATAAATATTAAAATAGTTTCCATGTAATGGAAATATTTAGCTGCTCTATTTACTTAAGCTATATTTGCATATACTAAACACACTTTCGTCGCTAGGAGACAATTCTGGTGATGAATGAAGCATCATCGACGTTCATCTTTGAGTCTCGAAGTGGGCGATGTTATAAGTACCTAATTTTACAGCTTGGTAATTTTTATTATAGGGGATATATTACAAGATTTTATAGCTAATATTACACGTAAGAGAGAAAAATTCAATCCTTGTACAAGTACATGTGAATCTCAATTTATAACCATTGAGATCATGCTTCGAAGGGCTCAGGTTGAAGCTCTAGACCCTGGATTTCCTCTTAGATGTTAGTGGTGATTATGGTTTACATGTCGACCAACTAGGATGTTAGATGGAGAGAACGGTTGGATGAAGGCCAACTGCCGAGGTTGTATAATTTCATGCTTGTGCCGAAAAGGAGGCATGCGGGCAAAGAGCTATTGATTATGTGGAATGAGAAATATAGAGGGTTGTTGTTGCGTAGTGATGCTTTGTCAGACGAACAGTGTCATTTTATGTTGATCTTGTCAGCAGAACAACATAAGGTCGTTATTTTATTATGCTGAGGCGATCAGATGCTTTTATCAAAGACCCGTCGAGTCATGAAAAATAGGACGGACGAGACAGTTTAGATGACAAGGGAGAGATTACAGGGAAAGATAAGCAGCTCGGACGAATACATAAAAGGCGAGGCTCTTTTGTTGCATCCTGTCATCTAATGACGGGGCGGGGCAGAGTTATCCATGAGGCTCTTAGCTTCTTATTGATAACGATGATTTGACGGTCCTTTGTTTAGACATAAGAGATAGCAGGGTAGTCACACCATTATGGGTCAAGTGTTAGAAACGTGCATGCAAGTTTGGGCCAATCGACCCTTGGTCGACTGCTAAGGTCGGGCCTGTATTATCTGGCATTTGACAATTCATTATCTAATGCGAGAAATCCGAGCGACGGTACCGAAGAGTGGATTCATTTCCTTCATTGTAGAAGGTTAGTATCACCGTAATTAGTAGTCAACTATAAGTCAAAACCTCTAGTTAGATTAAACGGTTAATAGATAAATGTTGTTGGATTAAACCAAGGACTTTAAAATGATTGGTGATTTAATTACGAATATTATTAGAGTTTTGACCATTGAACGAACATTATATATCTCAGCGATATAGTGATGATGAAAAGAAAATGTGCATAGAATATTATTACAACATGTAGCTTTAAAGATTAAAAACTGGATTTTCCCTTAAATGATCATAAGCAACTAAACTTGTGCCCGATACGTACTTCAACAAAGACCATATAGGAAATGTTTAAATATTAACCGAGGTTCGAGTTCGCACTAGGGAGTCAACGCAACCGTGTTGTTGGCTAATTTTTGAGTTCAACTAATTCGTAATTAATATACAGATATTAGTAAACAGTAATAAAATCTACACAAATGTGTTGACGTTTTATGGCATGTTAATTATTTATTTGAGGCCTTAAAATAAATCAAAATAATATATAATCGTTATATATTGATTTAACTAAATATATGAGCTTAAATAATTAATCAAATGATTAAAATATATTATATATTAGGCAGGCATGGATGGAACAAAAGGGAGGCAATTGACTTGGTCTTTACATTAAGAGAGAAAGGTGTTAGATATCTGAGATCTTTGATGACTATAAATAATATCTCTTTCTCTCCCATTCTAAATACACAGGAAACAAAACCCTAGCCTTCACTGAAGAATTGGTGAAAGCCTAGAAGCTAGGATCTTTACCGTATTCGAGGACAAGAGACTCGAAGAGGAAATAGTTGAACATCAACGTGTCGATAACCGGTAGGATCAGAAAATGTTAACATTTTATTTTATATATTAGAATCATTTATATCCTAGAAAAGTTCTCATGGTGCAAAAAATCAATTTAGTTTTAAATATATACACATATAATTATACATATACTTGCATGCATACATATAATTAATTTAGTTTTATAAAAAAGTTCCTCACCGCCATACATACATATGTATAAACATACATAAAAATAATTTTCGATTTATGTTAAAATTTTAATATACACACACACACAACTAAAAAAAAATTATTTCTTAGATTTAAAAAAATAGTTTTTTATTTTTGGAATATATATATATAGGTGTGTATGTATTAAAAATTTATGATTATATATATATATATAAACTTAGGTTTTAAGTTTGTAAAAACAATTATTTTGTGCTATGATAAATATTTGAATAAGTCAAAATATTAAAATATTTATTTATAATAAATATACAAAACAATTTTAAAATAAAACAGTTATATCATAATATATATATATATATATATATATATAATATTTATATTAGCATACATTTAATCTATATAAAAATAAAACCAAAAATATATTTTTTATAAAGTTTGAACACGGGCACGCGCGCACACATATATGTATTAAAATATTAAAATATAAATAACATATAATGTATTTAAAAATATTTAGTGGTTGAAAGAAAATATTATTTATATGTACAAATACACACAAATACACACACATAGATACATACATACATACATATAGATACATACACACATACACGTGTATATGTGATGTTACTCATGTTAAAATCATAATCTTTTGTCATTGTTCCTTTAATAATAACCATAGATACTAATGGTTATTTATGTATGTTTGACATTTGTATATTTTACACCATATGATAGTCTACAACATTTATTTATTATATTTATAATGTTTGCATTACAAATGCAAACATTTAATAAAAACGAACATAAAATTAAAATTAAATTAAGCTAAAATAATAACAAACATTATTTTAATATACTTAAATCATAAAGCATATACAATATATATGCATGAAGTTTTAATATAATTTAATTATATTTAAACTAAAACAACAAACTCTTTCATTAATGATTACTGAATATGATTTAGTGTAAACAAATTATTCGTGTAAACATAAATATAAGGTCTAGTGGAAACTAATAAAAGAAATTTTTTGTTTCGCTTTTTACACCCCACTGTCTATAATCCTAGTCCAACGGTACATACGTTAGGAACACCAATATGTGCCAAGTGGTAAAATAGTATAAACTGAGGTTTTAAAAGTTTTGGTTTCCAACCTTCGAAATGCAAAATGAATGATTTTATTAAATAAAATTACGGTTTTATTGTAAATAAAAGATAGGGAGATAGGGGAGACGGAGATTATGTAGAAGAGTATATTGATAATTTCATGGGATGAGGAAGGAGATAAGAGAGAGATGTATTATTATATATCGGGAGTGGGAAGAGAAAAGTATGAATGGAATTTACCTATGCTAATTTTGTAAATTGATATTTACTTAGTGTAAAAACAAATAGCTTATTAAACCATATTGGTGTTGGGGGGTCTCAAGATGATTGGTTAAATGTTTGGTATTGTATTTTCAACAAACAGTCGTAAGTAGTAGTTTGTGAAAGCGTTTTCTAGGATGGATAAAACATGTAAATCACTCAATCAAGAACATGAAATTCTTGGGTGATTGACAGTTGCAATTAGAAATTCCTATGAACTGCATGGGTCAGTTTGGAATAAACGAGAATAAAGCTTAGTTTATTAAAGTGGTTGGTATGATTAAAGTGCTTAAATGGATGTTAAGTTTTGCTACTAAACATTGACATCGTGCTTGGTATTAATACAACCCTCATGTTGATACCTTAAAACGAACATAGCTTAAAATTACAACTTGGTAAGGCACAATTGTCTAAACTTTTGTTAAGTAGAACAGGTGTTAGGAGATTGTATAGACCTTACAAGATGTTAGCTAATCATTGGGAATGAATGACTTAAGATAAAGGAATAACGATAGCTTAATGTAATTCCATGCACGAGCGACAAACCTAATCAGTGGATAGGCTGGTGTTAGGATATCTGACTATGCTTACCTACATAAGTCGTCGAGGCCGTTGACATGTTGCATGAATAAAAAGTATTTAACCCGACGAGTGATGATACAACTTTGGACTGGAGGGGTGGCATTTTGTGTTCACGAGAACTTTTTAGATGCGTTGTGTTCAGACTAATTTTGTCTAACATGAGAGTAAGTCAGTGCTAGCTTAATCAATTAGAAATGACAACGATAATTGAGTTTGACATTATTTTCTCTATTTTGACTGATACCCAATGCTAATTTCCCCCCTTTTATATTTATCTTTTGTAGCTTTGGTATTTTACATAACATAATGTACTTACATATATTCCATTGTTAATCATATTTATATCAATATCATAATCATAATGCTAATAGCCACTGGCACAATGTAAAACTCTATATTATTGATCCAAAATATTTAAATTTGACTCCCATTGACATCTTTGATTATCTTTCTTTTGATCTGTCATAATTT
Source organism: Allium cepa (assembly GCA_030765085.1). Classification (NCBI taxonomy): domain Eukaryota; kingdom Viridiplantae; phylum Streptophyta; class Magnoliopsida; order Asparagales; family Amaryllidaceae; genus Allium; species Allium cepa. Next base: position 821,642,554 of record CM060929.1, read on the forward strand.
CTTCTTCTTTTCAAATCATGTAATATTTTGCTGGATCATGTTAGATTTTGAGCTGTATTTGATTCGTTAACTAAACAGAAATAATACAAGCTTAAATAGATTACCTATGAAAAATACGAACTCCAAACTTTTTATCCATCGTTAACCAACAAAAAGATACCATTCCATAGATTTTGATTGTATTTATTGCCATGTGGGTCGCTAAAGCTTTATTTTTAATATGATATTAAATGTGTTTGTTGGGTGCGTTTCACCACCACCGAACCAGCGGAGCCACCACCGAACCAAACCTCCACCGAATCAGACCCAATGCTACATTGCCGAACCAAACCCTCTCTAACACCCACCGGACCAACCTACCTCCCACATCACTGCCGAACCAAACTCCACTTCCATACTCCACCGAACCACATGCCACCGAACCAACCTACTTCACTTACCACCGGACCAACTCTCACCACAACTACCGAACCAAACCAAGACCGGACCAACCATCTACACACCACCGAATCGAACTCCACCAAGCTACGACCAAACCAAGCTCCGTCGAGCCAGATGCGCCAGGTCAGATTGCTTCAGCCTAGGCCCACCAGCAGCTATATACATCCAAGATCCCTGCCCCCAGCCTCACTCTATAAATAGAGGGGCTGGGGTACAACAATGGCAGACAAGTTTGAGAGCTCAAGCACGGAAGGAACTTTCAAACAACTTTCATATACTTGTAATCAAAGCTTTGTACTTGTAATCTGAAGGAAAAAGGAGAATAACATATAAAGTGGACGTAGGCACGTTCTGGCCGAACCACTATAAATCTGCGTGTCTTTTACAGTTTAGTCCTTGTTTTTTTATATATTTGCACAATTCACCTAAATCATTAAGAACAACATAAAATCAGCTAAATCATACGACTTGGAGGTGTTTGCCCATTTTTTGTGCAAACATTTTTGGTGCTTTCACCGAGAACTTGGAACTCGAAGCTTCAGCTTCCCTCATTCAACCTTCTTTCCCAATTGCACCCTTCATTGCCTAGGAAACATGACTTCCAGGCCGAGAAAAGACGCCAACAAGGGAAAGAACGTTGCAACCAGCAGCGCTCCAGATCCAGTGGATCCAGATCAAGAGAACCATCCCACTACGACAGCAGTGCCAAATGTAGATCAGGCAATTCCGGCAGCCCCAGCCGTGGAACAACCGGCAGCCCCTGCCGCGGAACAACCGGCAGCAATCACTAGGGCAGACCTAGACAGAGTTGTGGTTGAAGTGACTAACCGCTTCGCATCCCAACAAGAAGCTTTGGTGAACCAACTCATGTCATGCTTGAGGGATGCCGAAGAATCCAACCGCAACACTGAATCATGGGGTGAGTCTTAATCTGGAGGATCTCGGAGACAACAAAGGTCTTCCCTCTTCGAAGAAGCTATCAACAGGAACAACAATGATAGGGGCCGCGCCCGGACTCAGCCCGAACTCCGACTCGAGGAAGCGCTTGGAACCGAACCCAATGGGGGAGGCACCAGGCGAGGGTCGGATGTAGCTGAGCCAGTCATGCCGTCTAATCATAGAAACCCCGCTGAACGGAGCCGAGCTAAAACCCAGCCCGAAGTTGACCCCATGGAAATGCTCGAAACAGAACCCCATAGGGGAAGATCAAGGTAGGGGCCAACTGTAGCTGGTCCTAGCATGCATCCGAGCAGCCAAAGACAGCCACTGGATAACGTCAGAAGTGATAGACTATACCATTCCTACAGGTCATCTGGACGAGATTGATCCCGCAGGGAAGAACCAAGCTCATTTTTGTCCGCTCCAAATTCTGATGAAAGAATGGCACGATTATTCAGGGAATGCATCTGACGGGAGCAAATGGATCGAGGGATAGGCGCTAGGGTAACCAGCCCTTTCACCCGCGACATCGAAACCGCCATCACCCCTCGAGAATGGAAAATGCCGACGATGGAACCGTACAAGGGAACTTCCGACCCCGTTGTACACTTGCAGAGATACACACAACATATGCTCATGAGCGGAGCAACGGAAGGAGTGTTGTGTAAATGCTTTCCGCTATTCCTAGCAGACCTAGCTACCTCCTGGTTCTGCCATCTACCCCAAGGATCTATCAGCTCATGGGAGATGTTGAAAGAAAAGTTCATTAGCCAGTTCCGCATTCATGTGGAACAACCCAAGGATGCTTATTCTCTATCTACTGTCAAACAGAAATCTGGAGAGACACTGCAACAATATCTAACCCAGTTCAACGCCGCAGCGGCTGCAGTCCAAGATGCCGATGAGAAACTCACCCTAATGTCCCTCTGTAGTGGTGTGCACCCAGATACCAAGTTTGCTAGAAGACTAACTAAAGAATAACCAGCTACCTTACCCGATTTCTTCCATGAAGCTGGGAAGTACATGAGACTCGAAGAGGCTGCCACTGAAAGGCAGACAGGACCACAGGCTAAGGTGGCTCATGGAAACGCCCCAGCCGCAGCGAAGGACATTCGGAGAAACGACTCCAGAGACAATGCAGGGGGCAAGAAGGGAGAAAAGCGTTTGTACCGACCAGGACCGAGATTCGACGCTTACACTTCCTTGAATGAAACAGTCGAGAACATCTTCCTGGCCACCCAGGACGAACTTACATACAAGCGCCCCCCGTACAAGAAGGAGTCAGATCACGCAATCCATTCCGGAAAGTTCTGTCGTTTCCACGAATCTTATGGACATGATACCAATGAATGTCGCCACCTCCGTGACCTAATCGAAGAACACATCAGAAGGAAGAGATTAGAACGCTATGTAAGGGGACAGGACCCCAGCTCCTACCAAGGAAAACCCAGGGCAGCTCCACCAAGAGACAGGCGGGGGAAATCGCAACACCAGCGGTTCCAGCCAAGAGAAGATAGTGGTCCATACAATATCAGGAGGGCCACACATCGCCGACAAGAGCTGGGCAGAAATGGAAAGATATGGAAACTCGCTTAGAAACAATGGAGACTGCGTCAATTCTGTTATGGAAGAACATCACCCGAAGCGAAAGAAAAATAATGACATCACATTCAGTGGGCGCGACCTAGAAGGAAGGCAATACCCTCACATGGATCCGATAGTCATCTCTGCCTGGTTCGGCCCAGTTGAAGTTTTTCGAATCCTAGTAGACACTGGAAGCTCAGTGAATATTCTGTTCAAGCATGCTTTCGAAAAAATGAAGCTGTCAATGAAGGACGTGTCTCCCTGCAACAAACCGCTACACGGTTTCACTCGAGAAGCAAAGATGCCCCTTGGACAATTGGATCTCTTTGTTGAATTGGGAAGTCATCCCCGCTCCGCCGTTCGGAAACAAACATTCGTGCTAATAGACAACCATTCGGCCTACAATGCCTTTTTAGGAAGACCAGCCTTGTACGACTTCCAAATTGTCCTTGCCCCATGGTGCCTGAAGATGAAGTTCCCAACGAATAATAGAGTGGGAGAAGTAGAAGGGGATCAAGACACCCCTTGGGACTGCTATGTAACCGAACTTCGCAATAATCGTAGGAGAGATAAAGGGAAAAATGCAGAGACTATTCTCTGCATGAAAAGCTTGGAAGCATAGCAACTAAAGAAAGCCCCTCCTCTTCGGTATACCAGTGAACCTTTCAATGAATTAGACCACAGGGACAAAGAGGAGGAGGCCACCGCCGAGCCCGCAGAGGCTATGGAGTTTGTATCTGTAGACAAATGTGACTCGAGTAGACTACTGAGAATCGGGTCTCAGTTAAAAACAGAATTGAAAGACCGACTCATTGATTTCCTTCGCCACAACTTGGATGTGTTTGCATGGACACACGCTGATATGACTGGAATCTCCCCGGACATAGCATGCCACGCACTAAACATCGATCCTACCAAGGTACCGGTAAAGCAAAAGAAGAGAAGTATGGGGGCAGAACGATCGACAGCCCTCGAAGAAGAAGTAAAGAACCTGCTTGCCAATAACTTCATACGAGAAGCCATCTACCCAGAATGGATCGCTAACCCGGTACTGGTAAAGAAGGCTAATGGGAAGTGGCGAACATGCATTGACTTCTCCAACCTAAATGATGCTTGCCCAAAGGATTGCTTCCCACTTCCCCGAATCGATCAACTTGTGGACAGTACCGCCGGGCACGAGCTCTTATCTTTCATGGATGCCTACTCCGGATATAACCAAATCCCTATGCACGCCCCCGATCAGGACCACACCAGTTTCATCACGGACCGGGGGTTGTACTGGTACAAAGTAATGCCTTTCGGACTTAAAAACGCCGGAGCTACTTACCAGCGCCTCGTCAACAAGATGTTTGCGGAATTAATGGGACGAACTATGGAGGTCTATGTGGATGACATGCTGGTTAAATCAAGAAAAGCCAACGATCATGTAAGCCACCTGGACGAGATGTTCCAAGTACTCCGCCAATATGGAATGAAGCTGAATCCTCTAAAGTGCTCCTTCAGAGTGTCATCAGGAAAGTTCTTGGGATTCATCGTCCATGCCAGAGGGATCGAGGCAAACCCCGAACAAGTCCGGCCTTGCAAGATATCAACACACCATCTACTCGAAGAGAGATGCAAAGCCTAGGGAAGGTGGCCGCCCTAAGCCGGTGCATCTCTAAAGCAACTGACAAATGCATTCCTTTCTTCGAAGCCCTGAAGAAAGACAAAGGAAAATTCGAATGGACCGATGAGTGTTCAACTGCTTTCCTTAACCTAATCGGACACCTCCAGAGGCCACCAGTACTCTCAACTCCTAATGAAGGCGAAGAACTATACCTATACCTTGCTGTGTCACCACATGCCCTAAGCGCCGCATTGGTGAGAGAAGACAACCGCACGCAACGGCCCGTATACTTCGTAAGTAAGAGATTCACAGGGGCAGAAGTCAGATACCCTAAACTTGAAAAGCTAGCATACTGTTTGCTTATCACGTCGCGGAAACTGCGACACTATTTCCAGTCCCATTCCATCAGAGTTTTAACCGATCAACCGCTAAGGCAAGTGCTCCATCATCCCGACACTTCTGGGCGATTACTTAAGTGGTGCATCGAACTAAGTCAATATGATATCACTTACCATCCTCGCACCGCTATCAAGGGGCAAGCCATAGCTGATTTCATTGCCGAATTCACTACTAGCGAAGGTAAGGACCAATCTGAAATAGCAGAAGATATCAAGTGGAATCTCTTCGTAGATGGAGCGTCGAACGAACAAGGCTCGGGGGCAGGTGTTGTGATAATCACCCCCAGGGGAAAGAAGCTGCACTACGCCCTAAGATTGGAATTCGCTGCCACCAACAATGACGCGGAATACGAAGCAGTGATAGCCGGATTAGAACTTGCACTGGAAATTGGAGTCAGTTCTTTATGTCTCTATAGTGATTCTCAACTTATTGTAAATCAAATACTGGGAGAATTCCAGACTCGAGGAGAACGACTCACAGCGTATCTAAAGAAGACCAGGCTACTGCTTAATCTATTAGATCACTATTTAATCAAACACATTCCTCGAGAAGAAAATCAAGAGGCCGACGAGCTGGCAAAGCAAGCTAGCATGGGAGATGATACCACTTCTGGAACGATAACTGTCTCAAGGCTACTAACCCCGAGTTTCGAGCAAGTAAATCTGATAGCTGCAACCGAAGAAGAAACATGGATGACCCCTATCCGAGAATACTTACAAAACGGCACCCTACCCGACGGGCGAAATGAAATTAAGAAAATTCTAAGGAAAGCTTCCCGCTACACAATACAAGAAGGCATTCTCTATCGGCGCGGCTTCTCTAACCCCTTATTAAGGTGCGTTGCTGGAAGAGAAGCCAAGGAAATTCTATCCAATATCCATCAGGGAAGTTGTGGAGACCACACCGGAGGGCAGACCCTAGCAAAAAAGATACTCCGATATGGGTATTTCTGGCCTACTTTAAACAAAGATGCCTTAGACTTCGTCAGAAGATGCGACAGATGTCAGAAATTTGCCAAGATTCCTCGACTACCAACCAATGAAATTACTCAGATGACCAGCCCTTGGCCCTTCGCAATATGGGCAATTGAATTAATTGGCGAACTGCCGATGGGCCGAGGCGGGGCCAGACATGCTATAGTGGCAGTTGACTATTTCACCAAATGGGTGGAAGCGGAGCCTCTGAATAAAATATCTTCAACTAAAGTTATCAACTTCTTGATCAAAAACGTTCTGTGCAGGTACGGGGTTCCACTCAGAATCATATCAGACAACGGGCTTCAATTTGACAGCGAGGAATTTGCCGACTGGTGCCAAGAGCACGGAATTCATAAGGGCTTCTCATCCGTAGCTTATCCCCAGGCAAATGGACAAATCGAAGCTGTCAACAAGATTCTCAAGACTCTAATCAAGAAGAAGCTTGAAAAGTCAAAAGGCGCTTGGGTGGACGAACTTCCTACAGCACTATGGGCCTATCGCACTTCTTTCAGAACATCAACAGGGCATACTCCGTTCTCTTTGGCATACGGATCAGAGGCCATGCTCCCAGTTGAAACTATTGTACCTTCCCATCGTAGGATCCACTACAACCCCGAAGAAAACGAAGAACTCCTCCACATGTCTTTGGATCTAATTGACGAGAGAAGAAATGATGCCCACTCAAAGCAGCAGCTCATAGACAAAAAGTGGCAGCACTATACAACTCCAAAGTCAAACATCATAGCTTACAAGAAGGAGATCTTGTCCTCAAGCGAATCTTTCCGCGCCCAGGAGCGCTGGATCCAATATGGGACGGACCATATGTAATTCATAAAGATCTCCACAACGGAGCTTATATTTTGTCAACAGTGGACGGAGAGGTGTTCCAGAGGGCATGGAACATCTGACACCTCCGTCGATACTTTTCTTAACTTGTACTGCCCATATGAAGTGAATTAACAAAGAGAATCAGTGGACGTAGGCACTTTCGTGCCAAACCACTTTAAAAAACTTGGCTCTTGTTAACTTGTTCCTTTATATCTTGGCTACTTGTTAAGCTTTATCCTTTGCTGTTGAACAAAATCCTTTGCAGATGACATTTCAATTCAGAGCTTCACAACACAACTCCACCTGGACAAAATCTAACAGGTACGCTACGATCCTATGCCCTCGCCAATGAGACACTTTGCTCCGGTATCCCTCTACCGCGAGTTAACTCATTGTTTGCCTCGGCCCTTAAAGCCGACTGTAATAAGCCGAGTATAAGCCACCGAGAAGGCCGATTATGCCATGGCAGCTCATTGCAGCGATTCGGCTCGCCGGCAACTGCTAACCGACCATAAGCCCCAACATAAGGTGTGGCCAGCCAGGGGCAGTTCACAGTTGACGATCGGCCCCCACGCTAGCCGGCCACAGTAAATCGAATAATACCCGCGATTACGGGCCATAATGGCCCGAGTAGTTACTGTGCGCGATCGGCTCCGATGAGTCTTAAGTGCGGCTGTGGTAAAAAAGAAAACTCCCCACAGAGGTGTAAGATGGGTGACAAATGTCTCCAACACCCACAACTAGGGAAAGTGACTACAAAACCCGTTTGCCACGAACTTAAGCACATCGACGGCCTTCCGTGACTGGAAGTTTTACTTTTCCTATATTTCCATTTCATTTAAAACTTTTCTCCTATTCTCCGTAACGGTGCTTGAAAGTACAGGACATGAAATAGGGAACGCTCGCTAATGGGAACAGAAACTTACAATCGGATGACGAGACACTCAACAGCATTCCGTGCTTAGTCTTACAGGGCGCACGAAGTTGCCATCCACAGCCGAAACATGAAGGGCGGTACCTTCTAATTTTATACATTAATGCATAGCTGCAGTTCATATTCACACATCACATTTACGTTGCAAAATGAGAAAATTATACTTTAAGCAAAAAACTTGGCATCAGGCACAGTCAAGCCACTAGTAACATGCATAGTTACATCACTTACACAGCACAACAAAATAGCGATAACATCCAACATAAAGGAATCAGCTTATGTTATGAAATTACATAAAGTCATTCATCATAAACAATATTATTACAGTCACATCAATGTTTTGGACTAACATAAACAGCGATAAAAGGAAATCAAAAGGTGACCGAATCCGGACAAGGAACCAGCTGCGTCCGCACCTCACCCTCATCCTACCAGCTCTCCAAGCCTACTTAGCCGTAGGGTCGGAGCTCCCAGCATGCTTATCAGAAGTCCCACCTGCCCAATTCAGAAGAGGAATCCGTTAAACCAACAACGGACGATCAAATCATGAAAAACTAAAATAGGGAGAACTCACCAGCACCCGCTTCTTGGTCCTCATCCCCCAACTGCACACCGGCTTCCTCCGCAGCAAGTAGCCGCATCCCCTCCTTCACCGCTACCTTCTCCTTCTTTGAGAACTGGGCGGTTACCATGTCCATCCTGAATGCCGCTCCACCTTCCTTATCTGCATCGGCCTTGGCCTCCTCCAAAGCCCGAAGATATATCCTAGCCATGATCCGGGGATAGTCATCCATCCAAGATAGATTACCCTGCTTCCAGGTACGGAAGTACATATCCTGCAACATCTCATCCATCATCCCCTCATTTTCCTCAAACTCCCTCACCCGGGCCTCGGAGGACAGCAACTTAGCAACGACAACATCCCTCTCCGATCGATATCTCAAGCGGTCAGCCTGGAGAGTCCTCCTCATTTCCTCCATCTCTTCCTTTAGTCTGGCCTGAGCGAGCTCTGCGGCCTCAAGCCTCCCAGATAACTCCTCTACCTGCTCGAGATCCGCCCTCCGAACCTCGTCCACCGTAGCAATAGCTATGTCAATCCGCTCCTTGCAGGCGGCCTCCATCTTTCGCAACTCAGCCTTGCTAGCCTCCTCCATGGTTTTCTTTAGTCGTCGGAAGGCCGCCTCGTGCTGGGATATCTGGATAGCCTGATCGGCAAGCTGTTTGTTCTGGTCAGAAACCTGTAGCCGCAACCGGATGTTAGCACTTTCGATTTCCTCCCCAGCCCTGGCCAGTCGAGCGTGATGCTCCATTAGCCTCTTGGTTTCCTCAGCCACCCGATCGATGATTGCCTTGGCCTCATTCCCCATGGTCACAATCCGAATAGTAAGCAAATCGAAGTCTAACGACTTAGCCTCATCAAGCACCCGTACCATGGGATTGCGGGGAAGAAGATGCTCACCCGTGACCTCATCAAATGAGATATCCTGAAAACTCGGGTCCAGATCAGGGTGACCGGCAAATGGGTTGCGATCCAAACCAGGACGGTCTATCGGAGTGACGGTTGGATTTTCGGACGGATGGGGGAAAGGCATAAACTCAGTATCCTCTTCAGTAATATCATGGATGGGCTGGACTGGAGGCTGAGGGCCAAGTGAAGGTTCAAACAAAGATCGGACCATCTTCCTCCTTTGCATATCTTCTTCAATAACTCCAAGAAGAGGGCGATATCTAACTTCATCCCCAGGACGGCTGGTTGGCGGCTTTGGTTTGGCAGAAGCTTTGAGTAGCTTATACTGTTCGAGGCGGTGCCGGATATTTGATGACTTGGTCGCCTTACCTGCTCCTGGAATAAAAGCCAAGTGTTACGAACATACAATGGTCCATAATTCGACAAATATGTTAAGTTAAAAAGAGTGAGAAGACACATCTATTATACAAACCCTGCGGAGGAGTAGGATACTGCAATAAGTCCTGAATCTCATTCCAGGACGGAAGCGAACCATAAAATATTCCTAAGTCCCTATCGTAAATGGAGTCTGCAGAAGTCAAAAGTTCACCTTGAATCGCTGGAGTCGCCTTAGCTGAATAACTCTTAGAGAATGGATCGGCACCAGCCCCAGCCTTGTCAACCTCCTTTGCCTTCTCCACCGAGGCTGATCCTTCCTCCAAGCCCTCAAAAGCCTGGCGGAAGGCATCATCCGTCCACTCCTGGATCTCCCCTGCCTGCTCAGAAGACAAAGCCCCGGCACCACTACCACCCTGTCCTTCACCTTCTCCATCTCCTCCGCTCTCCTCCTCGCCTCTTTCCTCCTCTCCACCTTCCTCCTCCAGAATGTCTGGACATGTGCTGGGAAAGGGTCCATCAGACTTCTTAAGCTTCTTTCCCCCAACGACTGGAGGTATCGAGAAATGTCTCCTCTTGCTACTCTTCGCAGTAGCCCCATCCTTAGCTTTAGCAGCCCTCTCCTCCACTGTATCTCTCTGTTTAACCACAGATTGACATGGCAGAATCAGGTTATACTCCAGGAGAGTGGCATTCCTGATCAGGTAAGAAGCCGACCTATCCCTTTCCGAAATGACCTTTATTTCAGCAGCCATCCGCGCCAAGGAATCATTCTCCATGACCACAAAGCCACCTGTTGCTAGCAAGAAATAAAAGCATATAAGAAGAAGCATTGCGATCGGGACGAGGAAAATATAAATGAAGTTCAACTTACAGCCGGAAGTGAAAAGGCGGAAAGAAACAGAGTCATCCTTAATGAAAAACCGTTCTTTCTTGAACATACTAAACTTCGAGTACAGATCTAGAACAGGCTTGAAGGGCACGGCCGCTTCCAAGCTGATATATGGAGACCCCTTCTTATAGCCTCTCAAGTTGTACAGATACTGGATCTCCCGGTTGGAAAAGGGACGCCCATATTTCCTCTGAAAGATGATGAAAAGACTCACCAGAATGGCGTAGGAGTTAGGCTGAAGCTGGAATGGAGCCACCTTCAGATATCTGATAAAGCTAACTATCCAAGCGTTAAGAGGCGGGATAGCACCACACATGCAATGATATCTGCTGTAAGCAAAGTAGCCTTCGGGGGGGGGGTCATACGGCATCACTCCTTCCCCCGGCAACAGCATGCATGCTCTATCAATCCCGAAGAAGCGGGAGATAACGTCAAGTTGCTCCTCTCTGAGAGAGCTCGGAAAGCAATCAGGAGGAGAGTTCAGAAGCTCTTGAGGACCATACCCGTCTACTAGCGACCTCGGGGTAGGTCCACGACGTTCCGGTCCTGGCTGGGCAGGGGGCACGATGGAAGACTCACCTCTGTCCGTAGATTTTTTCTTTTCTGATCGGGTTTCCACTTTGCGAGACATTTATCTGCATACGCAAAAGCGAGAGACATAGTGTTAGAACAAGAAGTATGGAAATATAAGCAAGCAGGTGTATGAAGCGAGCAAGCGTATACGAGTCCAGGATTTCACTCAGGATTCAAATATAAAAGTTCATTCGGCATCTACAACATAAGGTTCATTCGGTAATCATCAATAAAGTCATTCGGCAGATCTAGGCTAAGGGCCATTCGGCACTTACGTTCTCAATGACATTCGGTCATTCAAAAACATTAAAGCCATCCGGCAATTACCTTGTTCGGTAGTCAAAAGGATTCAGCAGTATAATTGATTCGGCAGAAGGAAGAATCTGGTTCAGCTATCTAGGATCGGTAAGGAATAACGAAAGTGTGCAGCCCCTATTTATAGGCAAATATAGGATACCAGACCGATTGGTTCGGCACTCAGGGGCCGAATGAAGATATCCAGGAAACAAAGCACGACATATGATGACATATGCCCCACTTTGGGGGGCAAATGTTGGGTGCGTTTCACCACCACCGAACCAGGGGAGCCACCACCGAACCAAACCTCCACCGAATCAGACCCAATGCTACATTGCCGAACCAAACCCTCTCTAACACCCACCGGACCAACCTACCTCCCACATCACTGCCGAACCAAACTCCACTTCCATACTCCACCGAACCACATGCCACCGAACCAACCTACTTCACTTACCACCGGACCAACTCTCACCACAACTACCGAACCAAATCAAGACCGGACCAACCATCTACACACCACCGAATCGAACTCCACCAAGCTACGACCGAACCAAGCTCCGCCGAGCCAGATGTGCCAGGCCAGATTGCTTCAGCCCAGGCCCACCAGCAGCTATATACATGCAAGACCCCTGCCCCAGCCTCACTCTATAAATAGAGGGGCTGGGGTACAATAATGGCAGACAAGTTTGAGAGCTCAAGCACAGAAGGAACTTTCAAACAACTTTCATATACTTGTAATCAAAGCTTTGTACTTGTAATCTGAAGGAAAAAGGAGAATAACATATAAAGTGGACGTAGGCACGTTCTGACCGAACCACTATAAATCTGCGTGTCTTTTACAGTTTAGTCCTTGTTTTTTATATATTTGCACAATTCACCTAAATCATTAAGAACAACATAAAATCAGCTAAATCATACGACTTGGAGGTGTTTGCCCATTTTTTGTGCAAACAATGTTCGTTTTTCTCGTTTTTCTTGCATCCATTGTATTGCCTACTTTATTTTACCTCACATAATTAAATTGCGCTGCTTAAATGAGTCGGAGGAATTTTGTCGTTTGACGCTACATTGCCGAACAAATATGTTACATTCAATATTATGTTGTCAATGTTGTTTTATTTTTTTTAGCTTCGATCAATTTTATGTTACCAATCGATGACAAATTTCTCAATATTGTATTGCCTACTTTACAAATTTTATGTTACCAATCAAATATTGTATTGCCTACTTTACATTCAATACTATGTTGTCAATGTTTTCTTTAGGTTGTTGTTAAAGGGGCTATTATTTTGCTTAATGGAAATGTGGAATGTAACATCCATGCTTTTCTACATACAAAATTCACTTGAATTTTCTTCTTTCTTTATTCTTCATTCACCCTAAACTCTAACTTCCTATACTTAAACTATTATAGAACAAAAAAAATTTCTCAAAAATTTCAACATCCATTTCTACAACAAATGTGTCAATTTATGTGTTTTTTCAAATCATTTACAACTATATTTAACTACAATAAAACCTTTGCACAAATTAATTCAAAAAAAAAAAATTGTAAAAGATAAAATAAATTCATATCTATGTTCTTCAGATGAAGATAACCCAACATTTTTTGTTATAAGCATTTTGAATTTCAAGTTAGAAATTAGGGTTTTTGAATTTTACAGAATTACTAAAAATTTAAGGAATAATGAAGAGGAGAAAAGGTAAGATTAAGTTCACATAAGTAAAAAAGATGAAGAATGGAGGAAGTCGTTAGAGAAAGTCAAAAAGGACGACAGGCCGACAATTCGAGAAATGGTCCAGTTCCGAAAAAATTGAATAAAAAAGAAGGTGAGAGAAAATGAGAAGAGAGAGAATGAGATGGTAAAAGTGGAAAATAATATAATCATTTTATACTAAAAATTAGCCAAATATGTGAGTTAGCAGAATAAGGATCGTAAGAATAAATTAAAGTAAGGGTTGAATAGCGTTTAATGAATATATGAATATTATTCAAATTCTTTAAGATTTTACTTGGAACGATGGAATTAATAATTGCATAAACAATCACATAATCAAAATAAGATAAAAGTAAATGCAGTAAAAGTAAAAAAAAGGAAAGAACACACAGGATTTTATACTTGTTCAGAGTTACCCTATATCCAGTCCCGCACAATCCCTTGTACGGATTTCTTTTCAACTAGTAAATGCAAATACAATCTCGATTTCAAGGCTATGGATACACCCTCTAGAATCCCGACCTCTGGGTAAAAGCCACTTGATTTTTGGGTCACAAGCGCACCCACTAGATTTAAGGGACACTAAGCACACCCAAATGATTTAAACATGCTACAATCACATCTACTTGGATTTCAAGGATACCAAGCATACCACAGAGTATAAAAGTATGATTTGATAGATTTTACAGACTTAGATCTTAGATCTTGATTACAGTTGATCCTAAAACTCTTGAATAGCACTTTGACCTTAAGAGAGATGAGAGAAATCAGAGAGTATACGAAAGAGAATCAAACTATTAGTGATTGAATTTGATCCCGGTTGAATTTCGATGGAGATTCGATGGAAATTGCTTTAAAATCAAGAGAGTGAAAAGAAGAGAGAAATATAAGAAAGTGGTTGATGAAAATTCATTTGGAAGTTGGTATATATAGGGAAACAACGGTCATGTCCATTCGCAAAGAGATACGATGAAAAGACACTTCCTTTCAAAATTTTAATTTTAACATTTACTGCTAATATGTCGACATACTTGCAGAGGATATGCCGACATATCCCTTTGTAATTTGAAAAACACTTAATAAAAATTGTTTTGAAAATATTAAATTTGTAAAATATTTTGAAATTTTGTACAAGCATTTAAACATAGTTTATACATATATTAGTCGTATTAAACTTAATAATACTTTATAAAATAATTTTGAATGATTTAATAAGAATATTCAATAGAATGTAAATAATTAATATAGTTATAAAATATTAAAGTATAAACAAATATTCAATATATATAACTCAAAAATATTAAATAATATCTTTATAATATAAAGGCTTGAAAAATAATTTTTGGAAACGTTTGAAAAGATTATTTAAAACCAGAATATTTGAAAAATAATTTAACACAAAATTAGAGAAGATGATAGTCAACATAAATTCTATAACTCTATAACTTATCTGGATATCCTGAAATTTTGAACTCTTCAATACTCATGAGTCCTCATTCTTAAACATTTGAAACTTTATACCAGCATCTTGAATTTACTCTTGATATCAACATCTTGATATTGTACAATCCTCTTAATCAGTACCCGTCTAATATCATACACTATATACTATATATATCTTGAAAAAACATAGTATATATATTTTATACAATGTCTTATAGTAGTTATCATAAAAAAACAATAGCTAAGCTACTAACAATCTCCCCCTTTTTGGTGATGACAATTCTGTATATAATATATAATACAACTCCTCTTAAGTTACAAAAAACCCCTTAATCTATCCCTAGATTTTATATATTTCTTCCCCTTTGTCGTCAACAAAAATAATCAGCTAAAACTATAATTCTAACACTAACTCTCGCTCTAATTCTCTCGCTAACTTTCCTAAATAAAATATTAATCAATATGTATTATAATGAATTCAAAAATATATAATGACAATGAGAAAGATTATAAAAACAATAAGTGATACGTAAAATTAATTAATCGTGAAAAAATCAATCCAAATATACATCTAATCAAACAAATTTTATGTCACATAGCAATAAAAAAAATCATGCAAATCGAACCAATCGAATCCAGGCCAAATATTATTATTTATATACAATCAAACCAATTTAAACTAGACATTCAAGGAACTTCAACCCATCCATCAAAGCCAAAGATTGGATCCACTTTGATAGCATCATAATCTTCATCATCTTTGTTTATGGTACACTTTGGATTGGTGGGTTTTTCTTCTTTGTTCAAGGCAGAAATCATCCACCGAATTACGTCGGAATGCCTTTCTTACTCCTTGATCATCTGCAATTTGACTCAATTCTAAGTGCCTTTGTTTTCTTAGGACGAAGGCAAGAATGTTCTTGAATGATTCAAAATTATTTGAGGTTTTCGGTTACTTTTTGGATAGGAGAAGCCATTATTTGGTTTTAGAGTTTAGGAATGCAAAGGAAGAAGAAAGGGAGTAGAAAATAATGATTCTCTGGTCTCAACAGATATTTAAAGGGGTGGAAATTCATTGAAATGAATAGACATTTGGTGTTTATTCAATTTTCAAAATGATTTTTTTGAAAAGTTACTGACATATGATGACATATATGCAAAAAAATTGAAAACAACTTTGTTTTACTTTTCTATTGTATTTGGCATATACTTTTATATTTGTATGACTTTCCAAAGATAGTTGACAATATATACATATATATAATATAATAAGAAATAGAATTTTCATTGACGATGATAATGAGTACAAGAAACAGAAGAAAGATACATGAAATTCAATATATACTAAAACTAGAAAATCCAAAATACAAGGATAGCTTAAACAAATAGAAAGATACAGATGAAGATGAAGAAGAACCACCAAGCTTGCTGATGATCTTTCCAAAGAATTTATCCATTTTGTTGGATATTGAAGTAAATCTTTTTGAAAACGATTTCTTAAGCTTCCTTTGGTTATGGATGACCTTCTCTTGATTTTTGAGAAGATCTTTGTTGGATGGATTTGGTGGTATATTGATACTTTTCAAAGAAGTATCCTCCTCCTCTTCTTGTTCTTCCTCCTCGACTTCTATTTCATCTCCTTCATCTTCCTCTTTTTCTCCCCCTTCTTCTCTTTTTTCAGGATCTTCTTCCTAAGCCAACCGTTGTTCCTTTTCTGCAATCATTTCATAAGGTTCGAAAATAAGTGAAATATGCATAGGTGAAATGTTGGCATTGTCAAATATTTTTCAAGGAATTGTTTCCTCTCCTTTAAGCTCAACACCAAAATAATTGAAAACATATGTAAGATTCACACTAGGAAATAGTGTGTTTTCATGTTTAGAAAGATTCTTAGGAAAAAGTTCATCCAAAATGACTTAAGACCAATTTATGTTGTATTGACCATGAATTGTGAAAAGAACTTTAAAGACTTTTGAGTCAGGTTATTATAAATACCCGTTCTAAGAGTGATGCTTTATTGCAAAAGAAGACTTAAAATTCTTGCTTTTGAACGCAAGTTTTTTTTTTGAATTCAAAATCATCATCACTTTCGAAAATATCATGAATTACTTCACAATTTCGAAAATCAATTTGAAAAAATGAAATATCCATTCCACTGGATTTGCTTCCAAGAAAGTGATCCAAATTTCACAATTTAAAACAATTTGTTTCCCTTTTACACTACTTCAAACATCTTATTCTCTACCATCATAAAAATTTCCCTTTAAATTTGCATAAAATATCTTTACTAATTTTGGATAATAAATAAACTAAGAATTTCATTTTGCAAACAAAGATTGAAAAGATCATAAGTAGGAAAATCTTCAAAAATAGCAAATCTTTCGAGAAAGACTTTTTCGAAAGATAAATACTCGATATAGGCTTGAACGACTTCTTGATCATTGAAAAGACATTCTTTTATTTTCTTAGAAAGCATCATTGTTGCCTTAGTATTGCTTGAGGATGCCATTGAAGAATAGTTTGAAGAGATAAGAGAGTTTATGATTTTTGAATTTGAAAATGAAAGTGAGAAATGAATGGATGGAGATAGCGTAAGTAAATAGAGAATCAAAGGACATATATCTTGTAAAAAGGCAACTTTTTAGAACATAGAAGTTGGTGAAAAGGTGGAGGGAAATTCAAATTTTGAAATTGAAATTCAAATTTTGTCTGTATATGTCAACATATGTTCGTGGGGTATGTCCATATATAGGTTGAAATTTTCAAAAAATATTTTTGTTTAACAATATCCTATTTTAGTATATAGATCTACTTATAGTTATTCTATTTTAAGAAAAATAATTTTAAATATATTTTATATTATTATTTTATTATTAAAATATATAAAATATTTATATTTAGAATATAATCACACAATTTTCAACCAATATTATTATTAATCTATAGGATATTCCTAATCAACCAATAAAGCAACTAAAAGAAAAGAAAAATTCATCCAAGAAATTAAAAATAACCTTTGATATATTAAATGCGTACCTTTTTCTGATTCATTTCGCCATTTTGTTCTGAATTATGTATTGCTCTGAAGCACATGTTAGCAGTTTCTAAATCCGACTCATTATCACTTGAGGTTGTATTTGAATCGTCTATTGTTGTAGTATAGGTTCTTCTCCGTTTTCTAGATGAACCGGTGTTTGGTGTGGTTTTCAGTTTATTGGGATGTGATAGACTCGTTTTAAATGATCAGGGTCACTGCCGTTATAACATCTAATTCCGTTTCCGTTTCCACTTCCGATTTCTGGAATTTTATTTTCATTTCTTTTGAAATTCTTCATCTTCTTATATTTAGAAAATTTTCTGAAATTCCTTGTCATGGAAGCAATTTCTTCATCTTCATCGCTGTTTGAATCCGATTATCCGTCATTGCATTAAAAGCTATAGATTTCTTCTCCATTACTTTGCTTTCTCTCTTGCTTGCATTTGAACTTCAAAAGGCATTAAATTGCCAACTAACTCTTTGATTTTTAGAGTGCAAATATCATTAGCCTCTTCGATTGCAAGAGTCTTTTGATCCCATTCAGGAGTAAGTGAATTGAGATTTTTCTGACTTGATCCTCTTTAGAAAAACTTTTACCCAGTGCAATAAATGTGTCTACTATATCTTGGAATCTACTATACATATCAGATATGGACTCATTTGGACTCATTTTGAATAATTGAAACTGGTTTGTTAACATGGAAATTTAGTTTGTTTGACCTTACTTGTCTCTTCATGTGTAACGTGTAAAGTTCTCCAAATTTCAAATGCAGATTTACATATAGATACTCTATTAAATTCATTTCTATCGAGTGAAAAAATAAAATATTCATAGCCTTAGAGTTACTTTGTGCAACTTTTTTTTGGTCAGCAGTCCACCGTTCAAAATTTATCTCGAGTTCAGTGTACTTAGTTTGTACGATATTCCAAGTGTCTAAACCAATTAACTGTAAATAAATTTTCATTCTACATGACCAATATGTGTAATTACTACCATTAAAAAGTGAAGGTCTAGCGGTTGATTGTCCTTCATAAATGAGTTACTATCAAGCGTATTAACAGTGTTAGTAACCATATTATTACTAATGTTGGTAGCCATTTAAACTTTTTCATAAATCAGATGATGGATACTTTGAAAATCAATGCTCCGATACCAAATGTGAGTCCATGGAGTAGTGATCTCAAGGCTAAATTAAACCAGAGGGGGAGAATGAATAGTGTTTAATGGATTATATGAATATTATTTAAATTCTTTAAGATTTACTTGGAATGATGGAATTAACAATCACAGAATCAAAGTAAGATAAAAGTAAATGCAATAAAAGTAAAAAAGGAAAGAGCACATCAGGATTTTATTATAGTTTGGAGTTATGCTACATCCAGTCCAACACAATTTCTTATATGGATTTTTTTCAACTAGTAAGTGTAAATACAATCTCGATTTCAAGGCTAGGAGAAACACCCTACAAAATCCCGGCCTCTGGGTAAAGCGACTTGATTTCCAGACCATAAGCACGCCGCTAGATTTACAGGCTACTAAGTACACCTTATTGATTTAAACAGGCTACAATCACATTTGCTTGGATTTCAGGGATACCAAGCAAACCATAGAGTATAAGAGTATGATTTGGTAGAGTTTACAGACTCAGATCTTCGATATTGATTACAATTAATCCTATAACTCTTGAGTAGCACTTTGATCTTGAGAGAGACGAGAGAAATCGGAGAGTATATGAAATAGAATCAAACTAGTGGTGATTGAATTTGATTCTGGTTGAAGTTCAGTAGAGTTTCGATAGAAATTGCTTTAGAAATTAAGAGAGTGAAAAGAGAAGAATAAGAAAGTAGTTGATGAAAATTAGTTTGGAAGTTTAGTATACATAGGAAAACAACGGTCACGTCCTTTCACGAAGAGATACGATGAAAATACACTTCCTTTCAAAATTTTAATTTTGAAATTTACGGCTAGTATGTCGACATACTTGCAGAGGACATGTCGACATATCCCTATGTATTTTGAAAAATCACTTAGTAAAAATTGTTTTAAAAATATTAAGTTTTGTAAAATATTTTGAAACTTTCTACAAACATTTAAACATAGTATATACATATTTTAATCTTATTAAAACTTAATAAAACTTTATAAAATATGTAAACATAGTATATACATATTTTAATCTTATTAAAACTTAATAAAACTTTATAAAATAATTTTGAAAGGTTTAATAAGAATATTCAATAGGACGTATATAATCAATATAGTTATAAATTATTAAAGTATAAACAAAAATTCAATGTACATATAAGTTTAAAAATATTAAAATAATATCTTTATAAGTATAAGAGATTGAAAAATCATTTTTGGAATATTTTGAAAATTTTATTTAAAACCGGAATATTTGAAAATAATTTAAAACAAAATTATAGAAGACGAGAGAAATCAGGAAAGTGCTATCAATGTTTTAACATAAATTCTACGACTCTATAACTTATCTGGAATATATGAAATCTTAAACTCTTCAATACCCATGAGGCTTCATTCTTGAACTCTTGAAACTTTATATCAGCATCTTGACTCTACTCTTGATATCAGCACCTTTATATTGTACAGCATTCTTAATCAATATCTATCTAATATCCTACACTATATACTATATATACTTTGATAAATCATTAGTATCTATATTTTATATGATGTCCTATAGTTGTTATTATCAAAACCAATACCTAAGGTAGTAACAAAATATGTCTATGGCTAATTCTATTTAAATTCAAAAAGTTGCCGAGTTGCCTCTCACAAAACTAAAAAAACTGTTATTCCCATGTGTTGTTGAGTATACCTATCTTCGTGTTAAATTTTTCTTTTATACCCTTTTCTGGTCAATATCAAATCCGGAAAAAAAAATTCCATCATAGAAAAAATAGCTCCAGCAAAATCACGCAGCATAAAATTCAAGTTTTACCTCTTCTGCAAGCTGTGAATTTTTAATTTAGAAAAACCAAAATAGCACAAAATTCAACTTTACTTCTTCTGATTCAATTAGATTTGTAGTATCATCATTACCGCAATCCATTGATTTAAATAAAAGATTTGAGAATTTACCTCAAATTAAATTTAGCGTTTATTGGATAAAAGGAATAGAAGGAAAATATGATGAGTTGTAAAAAGATGAGTGAATGAAAAATGACAATTTTGTGCTCGAATTTTTTACTTTTGGGAATCCGTTGGGCTACTCAGTACTATAAGGTGTCAAAATAGAATTAGCCTTTGTCTGTTCTTCTATGAACAATTTTTAACTTCCTAAATATTTATTATCTAACCAAAACGATAATCACTATTTTATTGATGGTTTTGTAAAATTAAGTTATGCTTTGTGCATTTAGCACTACTCTTATTGTAACATATTTTCGTCATATTTAACCATGTAGGATGTTGTTAATGCTGCCTTAATTTAGTTTCATATAATGACTTCAATATGGAGAAATAGAACATAACTTTGCAAAAAATGCGTCTCATCTGCCCGCCAATATGCTATATGTTAAAACGGCCCAGCTAAGTCATTACATAAATAAAAAGGCCCAATAACTGGCGGTGGCTAAGTAGAGAAAAAACTAGACGACGACGCCTGTCCAATAATTGATATATGAGCAAAAAAGGGAAGATAAATGATGGAATCGTATAGCAGCGCTGCTATTTTCTCATTTCATTCTCTCTGCCTTCGCCGCATTCCTCCCCTCAAACCTAGCTTCCATTGCCGTTCGATCAGTCGGTTTATTTCTTTTTATTTCAGTTAATTTCTTATTTGATTTGCATGTCTGTTATAAGTGAATTAACGGTTCGTTCGAGTCCTGGATGAGTTAGTTTGACAGCTTAAGTATTTTCGACTGTCGTCTGCAGTATTTACAATGACTTGTGAACGATTTATCTTATTCCAGTACCAATTAATTAAGGGCTGCCTTAAATAAACGGCAGTACCCACTATATTTTACCCACGTTTTCAGCCAACAGCGGGCAGCCAACAGCTGCACAAAAGAAACCGCAGTAGGTTGCGGAATCTTGCACTCACACCACGGCTATATGATGCCGTTTATTTTTATTTTTTTCGGCGGGCGCTTCACTGCCATATGCATGAACCAGTGTTTGGTGGTAGGACGTTGGCGGAAAGTTGGGTAAATTAAAGCGTGTATTGTGGTGCATCTAGACTGCTCTTAATTAAGAAGGCATATCATTTTGTTACAGCCAGTGTAATTTTACATCGCAGAATATTCCCTGCAACAAGAAAATGTATCTTTGGATGAGAGCCTAGTATTTTGTAAGCTACTTAATCATATAATTTTTGTTTCAATTTTAATAGAATAGTGAATAAATTTATTTTTCATTGTTAGTTGTTTAGAATTGGGTGAGGTTAATGGCTGTGGTGAACCAATGTGTTTGCAGTGATTGTTGTCCAGGCATAATCATTTGCAAAACTGATTCTAATAGCGACCATCTTTATCCTCCTACACTGGAGAGGCCTTCACATTGAGTTTTAGGCTCTTATTTGTTGGCTATGTCCCACACCATGAAATGTGTGTTGATGGCGTAGAAATAGTTTTCACATTGAAACAAGATATAGAGCCTAATGGAAATCCACAATAGAGTTTAGCTGGTAGATTTCATTGTGTTTTTATTTATATCTTAGATTAATTGGGGATCCACCAGGCAAAATCTAGTATGTTGCAAATTGTATCTTCAAGTAATAGCCACCTTCATGTGTCCATGTTTATCTTGTTTTGTTCACATCATGCTTAAAATCATCTCTGCAAAATTTAGGCTCGTATAAATATATATACATAATAAAAATTATATTTTAAATTAATGATATTTCTATTACTATAGACCACTTTCAAAAACTAGAGGCTCCTTTAAAACTATTTACAAACATATGTCGTTTTTGGCCACATGATGCAATCACTATGAGAGTGTGTCAATTAGAAGTAGAAAATACGATTGCCAACTCTAAAAGTACGCATGTGAGCAAAAGATGTCTATACTTGTAGTGGTTTTAAAAGGAATTTATATTAGTTTTTGAAAGTGACATATATTAATAAGAAAAACTTAAAATTGGTGGTTGAAATAAATTTTTAATATCGACTTACAATTATTTTGTTCAAAATGATCTCATTTTTTGTAAAGATGATATGCATATTATAGGTTGAACCTCTACAAAAATTTACATCTAGGGTAGTGTAACTAAAAGTTTGATACAATCGAAGGATGTCATGAAATCTTACTCATATATTTACATACACATGTGCATGTGTGTATGTACGCATATTATGAATGTAATGTTGTGTGTGTGCCTGGATATACATTCAGGGGAATGATCTGTATCCCCTCTTATTTATCATCTTAAAATCTCTCCTTCATTTTTGGTGTAAATTTGAAATAAATCAAAATCTTGTTGATATGGTTCATTTACCAACGAGGTCATATTTACAAAAATTTGTAACATTTCAAACTTGAACTATTTCAAAACTACATTTATATTCGTTCATTAAAATAAATATTTTTAATTGCTCAAATTGGTTTGCATTTCTGAATGAGATAGAATTCTCGAAATGGTACAAAAACTTGTAAGGATGTCCTTGATGGTAATATAATCATATCTATAAAATATTGAATAACTTTGGAGAAAAAGTTAATGTTGGAATTCATGTGGATGATTTTAGCAGGAATAAAGTTAAGGAGATGTAGATCATTCATATATTTATGTATGTATATGCATGTGTATGTGTTTTATATATACGTGTACATGTTATATGCGACATTGTTAGCTTTGAATATGTAAGCCTGCTTAGAGGTTTATTCACACATTGTTAATTCATTTTATGTAGAGCTTAGTTCTTTGATCGAGTTTAAAAACAATATCCAGTAATGGGGATAAGACCGTGTACAACTTGATCTTTCCAGATTCATTTATGCGAGAGCCTCGTGCAATGGGTATAAGATGGTATGGTGTCGGACCAATAGGATGGGCCGCCTTAGCCCATAAAAAAAATGTTGCCCTAAGTTTTTTAGCACAAAAATACTAAGGTTAGTTTATAAAAGAGAAAAAATTCATTTAAGTCACAGATTATCATATTTTAATCAATATACAAATACATGTATTACATAGTACATTGTGTTTTTATAAAGCAAGAAAGTTTGAATTCAAAAAAAAAAGTACGAAAACATGGTATTTGTTGGTGGTTTTGATAAAGTTTCTCTAGTATATTAAGTTTTTTTGAAAGAAAAAAGGCCAGGGTGTATAAAAACTTTATTAATTATTTAAAACAAAAATTGAAAATCATTGAGCATTTAGCTTTAATTTCTTTTAATAATTTAATAATGTTGAAATCAAAATGTAAAAATATAATATTAAAATTTCATCATTCTAGTAGTGTAGCAATAGTTGTAGGACATGACTAAATTTTCCATTAAAAATGTTGATTAGAATGAAATACATAGACTTACCTGATTTTATGAAATATTCTAATTTTTTAAAGTAATTTACCTTTTCTCCTTTTTATGCGGAAAGGTGTTAGATACATGCGCTTTTCTTTTTCAAATTTTGATAACCCATGGATATATTTGTTGTAATGTACTTTTTGTAATTAATTTCATTTTAAAATAAAAATTTTTGATCAGTATAATTTTAAACTGAAGTATTTGTTGTAGACATATACATCATTATGATTAACCATAGTAGGTGTAATAAGTGTAATGCATATTTCATGAAAGTGCGCTAGCGGATCTTGATTCCATAACAATTACAAAGAACAATGTAACGCAATGTTAAATTGTTCTACTAATGTAATCATATTTGTAGGGATCAAAATCACAAATTCTCCATTAAAATATTTGTTAGAATATGAGCTACAAAATAAAATAGCATGAATTGAACTTTTAACCACTAGATTACTATATCACCTTGCACTAACCCCTTGGGCAATTACTTACCATTCATTTTTAATGTTTATGATTTTTATAACTCCAAGTAGTATAGGCACACATATACACAAAATATTTCTTTTATTTTGTGGCCTTTGCTCTGGTGGGTCACCCATAGGGCCGACCCAGATGATATGTGTATGTTGAGGGATCTAGATTAGGCATGTCAACGGGGGGGTTTCGATCCGGGTACTTTAAAATCCGGATCCGAGCCCGTTTACAATAATCAAAACCCGAGTTTGGTCTGAATCCACTGAATATTTCAAAACCAGTAGCCAAGCATGATCCTTCGAGCTTTTCAAACCGGTCGGATAATACCCGGCCTAACCAAAAAAATTATGTTAAAATCATACCTTTAAATTGCTATTTTTATATAAAATATGGACAAATAATTGTTAACTTACAAATTGGGTGGTGACATAACCAAGTTCACAATAATAGTATGCAAAAATATTTATATATAAATAAACAAAATGGTAAAAAAAAAAAACATATGTGCTCATGTTTAGAAACTAAGAAAAACTAATAATCGGGTTGGGTCCAATTCGGACCAGGTTTTGATTAAACCGTACCCGATCCTAATAATAACCGGGTTGGACTTGAATCTGGTCTGGGTAGTTGGAGTCAGAACTCATACCCGCATTTATAGGACTGGGTTCGGACTAAAATCCGTACCATTAACATGCCTCATCTAGATCCTCTTTCTTTTAAATTGCATCAAATCTCCCCTTCGTCTTTTTGTCTAAAAAATTTAGGATTGAAGTGAACTGTTGTAGATATGCCATGTTCATTAGTTTAGTATATTGATAAAGGTTAACATGTCACATATGAAGTAAAATGTGTTATGTTATTTTAGTGTCGAACTTAATTAAAGTGATCAAATTTTAACTTAAAGTTAGAAGGCTTAATGATCTAATTGTCATGGGCGTTGTTATTAAATCTTAAAATCCTACGATTTAAATCTTGTTTCGGATTGGATCTCTTCCGTTTTGATTCGATTTATATTCCGATTCAAACTTAGAACCAGTTAGAGCCACAACTGAGAAAAACCATTCAATCCATACTTATATATTTAAAACGATATATATTTTGGATCCGCAATATCAATTCTAGCATTTTCTAAACAAAATAAAAATGGACCAATATTATTTAGTCTTAGATGTAGAAGTTCAAATGTCATAATCAACCTCTAAGTGTGTACAAACCTTATTATAGACATTTTGAATCTATGATTTAAGATTTAGATTCTGTTTCGATTTAAAGTTTGAAATTTACGATTTACGATTTGAATCTTATTTTGAAAACCTTAATGCATAGATATCAGACGATATTCTAATTTGTTGAAAGGTCAAATTAGAAATTATCAATATTATAAATAAAGGTTCGTGGTCTGCAGATTACACAAGCTCTAGTTTTTATGAAAATAATTCTGATCTAAGGTTTCTGTCATTTTGGAAGATCAAACAAATTCCTCTCTTTTAATCATCAATTAATGGTTCAGGTACGACTTCTGCAATTATGTTTTATCTTTTCTATATTCTTTTCAATGAAATCAAAATGAGCTAATATTTTGGATTTAGGGTTCAATAATTAATCAAATCTAAAGTATAATGAATCCGTATCAAAGTTCATCTTTGCAAAATCTGAAATCATTTTGAACGTGCATGTTTAGAGTCAGACTTGTAGGTCAAGGGGGAAACACTACAAATGTTCAAGAGTTTTTTTTTTTTTAATTATTGAAAGAAAAAAATGTTGGGCACATGATTGATTGTTATATTTACTATCTTTTTTATGGCACATAATATTTTGGGCTGGTTGCACAGTATGTATAACATATGGCATACATCTAAAAATAGGGAGCTCAATTGATTGGGGGGCTTATGTCAAGGGTCAGCCTAGTGATAGTTGATATGATATAACTTACATTGGCACAGAATGTCAAAATCCAACATTGTATCAGAACATCAAAGTTCACCGTACTACAGGCCAACAAATATTGCTAGTATCTTAAGTAAATATATACGAACCATGGTGGACGACTAGATAGATTTAAATTTAGCTTTAGACATATGATGGAGATACGATGGAGTTTGTGCTGAGTGTGGCATGTAATTTGAAATTGTTCCACGTGAGGAAATTAATAGAGAAGGAAGCTTTTCTTTCTTTCTTCTTCTTGTTTTTTCTTTTTCTTTTTTCTTTAGAAAGAAATAGAAGGAAGTTGTATATACACGAGTTTGATAGAACAGAACGATGTGTTTCTACTATCATAATGGTGTGCATCTACTGATATGTGTGCAGTATGTTCCTACTAGAGATTCATATAGAGATGATTCTAAACCACATCGAAATGGATGTCAAGATTCAAGATTTTCATTTGTTTTTGAGCTGCATTTCTGGAATACAGCAACAGACTTATTTTTGAGGAAACGTTTTCAACCCAATAATACAGCTGTTATAAATCCTACATGGTTATTAAATTGTTAGCTTAACATACACAAAGTCATGCACACTTATCAGGTTATTATGAACACATAGGTTTGCAGGAAACGTGTTATATTTGTGAGCTAATTCCTTGTTCTATGATCTAAAATTTGTATTCTCCAACTTCTTTTTCTGCTTATCAAACATTGGAAACGAGAGTATTTTAGGAGGTTTACTTTTATTCGTTAGAACAACAGTTTGATGCTTCTTACATAGATATTTGACGGAAACATGATGTAACATCCCGCCTTTTTACACACTTTAAACGACACACGTGCCAATTCAAAGCATACGCAAGGCCGAATTGTTATGGGGTAAATAAGAAAAACAGAGAAGGAATAAAACAAAACAGAATCTCACAGCGGAAGGATAAAATATAATAACAAATATACAGTTCATAAACAGTTTACAAAAGCTGGATTTTACTTATACAATGAATATCAGAGTCACACATACCAATACGAAAATGCAGCGGAATAGAAAGAGTGTGGTGCAATACTATATATATAAAATAATACTGAATCTTCGTCTTCGTCCTCCAAAGCTAAAACCTGCTATCCTGAAACGCTCGGACTGACCCGAGCGAATTTGAAAAGACAAAAACACCCGAGTCAGACTAGAATATCTTATGTGAGTTAAATAAACAGAAATAAATATGAGTACAGTAACTCAAGAGATGTTCGGGATTTACATCTCCTAAGGATCCGTTAAACTATTTACTATGTAGTATATTGCGCTATTATAATAGTGTCTATTTATAAAATAAACTTACTTTTTAATAGCGTTAAGGGGTTACCCATATAGCCCTTAACACGTAATAGTCCCAGTAGTCCATCCAATATCATAGTCCCTCCTGATCGGGAAGCCACTAGAGGATACCACACGGGCTACGGGAGAAAACCAAACTCGTACAAGGCGCGATAGGGTAGGTGACACGGCACAACTAGGCAATGCCAGGGTAGATATACCAATTGCTATCCAGGCTGATGGTAACGCGCAGCGCGCAGCTGCCGCCCACCTCGAACTAACTCCCCCAAAATCAAAATATAGAAGTGGCCACTGAATCAATCCAAGTCAAAGTATAATATCGAAGAGGAGCGTCCGATCAGAGGAATGACCTCATTGGCCTGAGAATCGCTCCTGTTTTAGCCACCTTATGCCAACTCACGGGAGTTGGGTCCACGTATTTACCTTACAGGAAACGTCGCCACCACCTACTTCATTCTGGAATCTCCACCGCGTACACGGTTAGTCAAAGTGGTTTTCGGTATCGACAGAGAGTATGTCCATATCCGATCCCGGTCTCTTTGCCAACCAATCGTTATTATAACACCGCGGTTATTTAAAAACAGTTTATACTTTAAAACCAGAATATAATCCATTTCAAAACCATAATATCTCGATATCATTTCTTCTTTTAAACCCAAACAATTCATTTTGATATTAATTTATAAAGACTCAAATCAATGATATCGTTTCCCAAATAAATTTTCCTTTCCAAAAATTATGTCACTTTTATTATTTAATATCCCATGTAACCAATATTTTGTTTGTAACTTTCAACATAATTCTTCGAAAATCCATAGTATTTTAAAACCATTATTTTCAAAACTAAATGGTTTGGATATTCAACGGTATGCGAATTAAAAAGGTTTAACTTTACTGTTGCTTTATAAAGAAATAAATTACATGGCTTTCCAAATATTTCTTCTTTAAAAGTTAATCCAAAATCCAAAATATTACTTCAAGTCCCCAAAACCATTTCAATTTTATATATATTTATATCCATTTTGAGCATTAATATTTCAACTAAAGTTGGATTTTTTTTATCCTTTCGAAATCAATATTCTATTAATTAATCTTGACCATTCACATAAAATCCATAATTAATAAGACTTCAATTTCTAGTAAAATATATATATATATATATATTTCCAAATTCAATTTTTACTAGAATATTCATTTCAAAATATTTTGGGAAAAATCCAATTATAAATATCATATCTTTAAAATTTCCAACTTAATATTTAAATATAGGATATAAATCATCAAACTCCATTTTCTTAATTTTCTTCCATTTTTAATAAAGAAATTTATTCACCTTTTTATTTCAAAATTTCAACTTCATATGCATATAAATATGGAAGAAAACATTTATTCAGTATAAAAATTTAAGATTTTTATAAACCGTATTCCATCCAAACCATAGAAATCACATTAAAATAGTTATATATAGACCGCGGTGCCTGTATATAATTTTCTATCCTATGGTCAAGTGATACGGATATTTATCATTTCAATCCGCAATTTAAAAAATAAAACTTTGCGGTTTTATCATTTCAAACCACAATCCCGAATGAAATGTGAAATGTATGCTAACTTGCAGTTTAATGATATCCAAATAAACATCCATTCAACAACACATCCATAATCCAATCACAAAACATCCATCATCCAATCACAAACATCTATCAATAACAATATGTGTTTGGTAATATACAACAGGTAATAACTAGCAGTTTTCTTCAATTTAGATTTATCAACTATTTATCTAACAGTTTATATTCCCCAATAATTTATATAACTGTTAACTAGCAGTTCATATGCAACAATAATTTCTAACAGCCAATTAATACGCAATCAATCAATTTAATTAACAGCTAAATTAAAAAAATGCAATTCAACAGATATGGATGAAATAACATGCCAAAAGCTCATAAATAAATTTCTATTCATTTCTAAAATTTATTTAACAAACATAAAAGCTTCTAGTAATTGTGAGTGGGTTAAAACACTCACCTTTTGAATTTAAATCGAATTCAAACCCGATTTAAACCCAAAAATTCGCCCGTCTCAGAATTCGTCCAAACCAGCGTCATCGAGTCCGGAATTAAATTACGATCCTAACAAAAAAAATTTCGTGTGAATCCGACTTCGTATGAGAAATTTATGGCGAAAAATGGTGATTGAATTCAAAAATTGGAAATAAACATATGACACACATTCACCTTCACAAGCCACGTCACCTAAAGAGAAGCGCATAGCTACAGCAACGCACGCACCTTCGAACAGAGGAAAACACGCACGCAACCCATACTTTATCAACCCTAATCGAAAATTCCCGCCAATCCAACCGTTGAAACTCGAAACAAACTACACAGATGCGATCCCCTCGGTTCCCTCTCCAAAACCCAGAAATGTTTTTCCGATCCGACAACTTTTGTTACGGCGATGATGAACGGTTTTGGGGCTGTTTGAATTTATTCTGGATAAACGACAGCTCCAATTGAAAAACGAATTTCACCAGTATATTACGCGTATCGAATACTTCAACATATATTTTTTCTGGAATTTTCTGAAATTTTTGAGTTTTGACTTTTGATTTTGAACTGTGGATGGATCTGGAATTGGATCTGAGATGTATACATTTGGGAAAGAGAAAAGAGTGAAGAAATGAACTTACAACAAATAAAAAAGAAAGGAGCTAGGGTTTATAGATGTATATTTATAGATAGGCTAGAGGTAGGGTAGCTAGACTGGATACGCGAACGTGCGTGACAAACCATGGTCCAAAAAGCCCGCTATGCCTCCGGAGTCGAATTTGTTAAAACTATATATCCAAATAGGTGTTTTAAAATATTCTGAACGCGATGGAAAAAGTTTCGTGACCAAATTCGATCGTATGAAGAAGTTATGCTAAAAAAACAAAATTTCAAATTGATTTCAAAATGCGTAAATTTCAAGGCGTTTCGAGTCCGTACGATCAAACGACAAGTCCGATCGCAACGAAACTTGAAACATTATTATAATTCACCGTTACGGATCCGATGAAACTGTTTTCGTCGAAATCCGAGTCCGTGACAAAAATGGCTATTTTTAATATTTATTAAATAAATTAAAATTAATCATAAAATCCAAATTTTCTTTCAACTTTAAATATTGGCCAAATTTCATTACTTATATAATCCAATCAATTCCAAATAATTTAGCAAGCTTGGATGTGAATTAAAATTTATAAGTATATAAATTTCGCAGTGTTAACCTCTGCGTTTTCTTATTATTCGGAAATTATAAATTTATTCTCACAAATTACCTAATCTTATACTTATACACTCTCATCTTAAACCAAATTAAATAAATAACTTGATTTCCATCTCAACTTACTTTTAATTGCAGTTAACCCTTTTCACCGTAATTAAAATTCCAAATTATAAATAAATTTTTATTCCCATTCCCTTAATTTTCTTAACTATTTATTTATTCAAATTTTCAATATTCAACATAAATAGTTTGGTTAAGTTCATTTATTTACCTTCTTCCTATGATTCACAGTTATGGATGTCAATATGATGAAGTTTACATTAGTTAAGATTTCACTCAATTGTTCTCTAAGTCAAATGTTTACAGCTTTCATTTAACTTTAATAACGTACTAATTTACGTTAAATTCCATTTTTAAATGAAGTAATTACCATTCGTTGAATCAAATACTCAATTCATAAATAAAGTCTTGTTTTCAAAAAGTTATATCACAAATGGTCAACTAAAATTTGAATAAGCTTTACTAAATTCTATGGTATTAAATGTTGCAATAAATCCAAATTGCCATGTCTTAAATCCAAATTACTAATTAAGTCTTGATTCCTTTATTATTCCTTTGGTTTTCAAATAAGTTTTTATGATGAATGTGAATTCAAATGAACAATGGAAACCCATTCCCATTTGATTTCACTATTCCATTAAATATCTTCATATTCCAGCTAAATCAACTAACGTATGAATTAGCTATTTCAATCTTCATTAAATTGCGGTTTTTATACAATAGAAATTAAATCCCATTAACATATAAATAAAGGTTGATATCCATCTCTTTACATTATATCACACTTGTGCTTCTATTTAGCTTTGTATAAATGTATGAATGCGGAGTCTTGCCTATTAACGTATTAAATAAGCCTTAAAATCAATTAATGCCCCTCCTTAGTTTAACCTCTTTTTATCCGTATTTATTTTTAGAGTAACCCTTGGATTAAATTTCCAAATCACCAATTCAATTAATTATACCTTTCAATCCAAATGTAAATCTTCCACCTTTGAATTCTTATATTAAATGAATTTTATTCTAGGCAATATTTTTTTACAAATGTTTACTGATTCCACATTTATAGGTTTCTTAAATTTTACTCCATCTAAATGTGACACATTTTTATTTCATTTCAAACCAATATATATATTCATTCCTATTCAATATATATATTCATTCCTATTCCTTTCATTTGGTTACTACATTGAAATCTATTTATTAGCTAATACTACGTTACTATCATTAATTAAATTTTGGATTATATTCCAATTCCTATAACTAGGCCTTAAGTCACCATTTTACATAGTTTTAATTTAGCGTTTATTTAAATCTTCGTTTATCGTTTAGAATTTCTACTAAATTGAAATGCACAACTTATGAACTTTAACCAATTTAGTCCACCTAATAAATTTTTCAAATGTTTGTGTGTATGTAATCCAATTCAGTTATTGTTACATTAATACCATTAAACCAACAAATTAAGACTTATAACTACAACACAACTTTCAGTTATTTTCAAATCTATGTCATATAACCTTTTAAATCTCTACCTGTAATTACAGTTACTATCTAACTCCTACATTCATCCTTTTAAAATCCTAAGACTTTAATTTTATACTGGATTAAATTAGCAAACATATAAATTAAATTTATAAAAATATCATAAATTTATCAGGTCGTTACAATCTCCCCCACTCAAAACTTTTCGTCCCCGAAAAGGAAAAAAAAGAAGGGAGAAGGAAGAATAAACAGTACTTTTTATTTCAATTTTTAATTTATAAACAATATTTTCCTGGATTAATCCTCCTAAATGAAATATTCCTGTTTTATAATCATTATATCCTTTAATACTTGAGTTATTAAAGTTGGAAAAATATTTTAACAAAATTCTAAGTCCAAAATTTTCGAAAATTTTTGGCAGAGTCTCCTTTGTACGGAGGGACTCTGGAGAAAATATAATATCCAAATATACAAGTATATTACATATATAATCAAAATATTATATCCCAACACGGGAAAAATATATAAAATATCGCTTTAAACGTAATCCGAAAACGTACCTATTGTCGGGCAATATACGCTTTATTATTTTGGAACCAACAGCAGTAGCAGTTGCTTCCAACACCTGTATTTACTAATAAAATCTAAAAGGTTAAATATTTATTTTAAATGAACTATTCAAGTGGATTCAATCATTCATACTCAATCAAATGCAACAACCATACATTTTAACAAACAGCACAACCACATACAACAACCAATCATTTAAATCAAACGACAATTAGTTGTTCGGGTTCAGATTCTGAAGTTGTACGAATGAAGAATAACTATCAAGTGCATCCGTTGCTCAACAGCCTAAGATGGAACAAAGATAGATTATTTGTAAATCTAACAACTCCATAATTCCTTACCCAACAACATACATCAACCAACAATTCAAATCAACACCAAAATATCTCATTATACATTTATTTCATAATTCAGTGTTTTGATTTTTCTTTCCTTCATTTATGAGGGATTTCTTTGTTTCTTACAAGTTTATTTTCCAATTATCACCAAATTCATTATATTTGTATTTCCTTTTTATTACTTAAGTTTCCTTTTATTACTTAAGTCTATAAAATAAATTCTCATTAATAACAACAAATATTTTGAATATCTTCACTTGTAAGATTTCCCTTTACATTTTCTTACTAACATTGCAACTTTTATTATATGGTAAGTTATGTATGTTTAAGAATGCAAGTGAAAATTTACAAGTTTCTTCTCAATTCCTTTTTATTTATTAATGGTTCAATAAATATATATTCGTTTTATAAATTACAATTTCAACTTACCCTTAATTTCATTCCTTTATTTAATGTTTACGTTTTATTATATTTAATTACAGTAACCCTCTACTTACACTTAAATTATTAACCTTAAAACCTCCATTTTTATAAATAAATGATCTTATTAATTCATTATCTAGGGTTTACAGACATTTATTTATATTACCTACTTTTTATTATATTACTAGTAGCATTTTAAAACATACTTAAGTTTATAACCCTACACATCAATCTTTATTTATTAAAGAATTTCATTTTATTTACTTAAGTTAAAATCACCTATTAATAATACTCACCTTTAATTTGGGTAAAATTTCAATTATCACTTAAGTTTATACCAATAAATTCTTATTATAACAGTAATTTATTGAATACTTCATTTTTCCTAAATTCCTACTTGTAAAATATTCAATTCCAGTTCCTCATTTAACACTTCAACTTTTATATTTGGGTAAGTTATTTATGTTAAGGAAATTGCAATTGAACTTATACAAGTTAAATCTCCATTCTTTTAATTCATTGATTATTCACTAAGTCTTTACCAATATTCATAAGTTAAAATATTTATCTTCCTTTATCCTTAGCATTAATTCTCTTATTTCAATTAGGGGTTTCAATTCATTTATTACCTAACTTTTATTTCACTAAAATTTTCAATTAGTTAACGGAAAATTTTAGAATTAAATACCAAGTTGAATTTCCATTTATTTCAAAATAATAGATAAATAAGTTCTTACTACTCAATATCTCTAATTATAGTTAGAACAATAAAAGAAAATTTTTAGAAAGTTCTAAAATAAATCTGTAGTAGAATTTACTACAGTGGCCTTTCCTCTTCGAAACTCGAAAATGAAAGTCGATGATGCGGCCGTCATCACCGAATTTATTTTCCAGCGACAGAGAAGAAAGTACAAAATAAAAATTTTCCAAAATCTTCTTTAAACAGTTTTTTTTTTTTTTTTTTTCGAATTATGCTAAATATTTACATAAGAAAATACTTGTAAACCGAATCATTATATCTCATAAATTCTTTGAAAACGAATTCGGAAAAATCCCGGACTTAAGTTCTAAAATCTCCAAATTTGGTTTATTATAATTTCACTTAGCTTCAATTTATTACAAATATTCTTATTGCCTAACATCCAATCTATAGCAACCAAATATATATATATGTTTATAAAATAATTTTTATATATAGAAAATATAATAGGCGAAATTATTTCATTCACCTATATTAAAAACAAATATTATGTCGGTCTGTCCTATTAAGTGTTTAAAAATCCCTATTGATGGCATAGCGTCCTATGCATCAACCAGAATTCATAAATACAAAGCGGAACAGATTAACACAATATTAAAATCTTTTTATCAATACTAACAAGTACGCTCTCTCATATATATACACTCAGCGACTCCCATAGGATATTACTACCCTATTAACAAAGAGTCAAACCCCACAAAGCCAAGGTTTATCGCTAAACCAAAGCTCTCATACCAACTGTAACATCCCGCCTTTTTACACACTTTAAACGACACACGTGCCAATTCAAAGCATACGCAAGGGCGGATTGTTATGGGGTAAATAAGAAAAACAGAGAAGGAATAAAACAAAACAGAATCTCACAGCGGAAGGATAAAATATAATAACAAATATACAGTTCATAAACAGTTTACAAAAGCTGGATTTTACTTATACAATGAATATCAGAGTCACACATACCAATACGAAAATGCAGCGGAATAGAAAGAGTGTGGTGCAATACTATATATATAAAATAATACTGAATCTTCGTCTTCGTCCTCCAAAGCTAAAACCTGCTATCCTGAAACGCTCGGACTGACCCGAGCGAATTTGAAAAGACAAAAACACCCGAGTCAGACTAGAATATCTTATGTGAGTTAAATAAACAGAAATAAATATGAGTACAGTAACTCAAGAGATGTTCGGGATTTACATCTCCTAAGGATCCGTTAAACTATTTACTATGTAGTATATTGCGCTATTATAATAGTGTCTATTTATAAAATAAACTTACTTTTTAATAGCGTTAAGGGGTAACCCATATAGCCCTTAACACGTAATAGTCCCAGTAGTCCATCCAATATCATAGTCCCTCCTGATCGGGAAGCCACTAGAGGATACCACACGGGCTACGGGAGAAAACCAAACTCGTACAAGGCGCGATAGGGTAGGTGACACGGCACAACTAGGCAATGCCAGGGTAGATATACCAATTGCTATCCAGGCTGATGGTAACGCGCAGCGCGCAGCTGCCGCCCACCTCGAACTAACTCCCCCAAAATCAAAATATAGAAGTGGCCACTGAATCAATCCAAGTCAAAGTATAATATCGAAGAGGAGCGTCCGATCAGAGGAATGACCTCATTGGCCTGAGAATCGCTCCTGTTTTAGCCACCTTATGCCAACTCACGGGAGTTGGGTCCACGTATTTACCTTACAGGAAACGTCGCCACCACCTACTTCATTCTGGAATCTCCACCGCGTACACGGTTAGTCAAAGTGGTTTTCGGTATCGACAGAGAGTATGTCCATATCCGATCCCGGTCTCTTTGCCAACCAATCGTTATTATAACACCGCGGTTATTTAAAAACAGTTTATACTTTAAAACCAGAATATAATCCATTTCAAAACCATAATATCTCGATATCATTTCTTCTTTTAAACCCAAACAATTCATTTTGATATTAATTTATAAAGACTCAAATCAATGATATCGTTTCCCAAATAAATTTTCCTTTCCAAAAATTATGTCACTTTTATTATTTAATATCCCATGTAACCAATATTTTGTTTGTAACTTTCAACATAATTCTTCGAAAATCCATAGTATTTTAAAACCATTATTTTCAAAACTAAATGGTTTGGATATTCAACGGTATGCGAATTAAAAAGGTTTAACTTTACTGTTGCTTTATAAAGAAATAAATTACATGGCTTTCCAAATATTTCTTCTTTAAAAGTTAATCCAAAATCCAAAATATTACTTCAAGTCCCCAAAACCATTTCAATTTTATATATATTTATATCCATTTTGAGCATTAATATTTCAACTAAAGTTGGATTTTTTTTATCCTTTCGAAATCAATATTCTATTAATTAATCTTGACCATTCACATAAAATCCATAATTAATAAGACTTCAATTTCTAGTAAAATATATATATATATATATATATATATATATATTTCCAAATTCAATTTTTACTAGAATATTCATTTCAAAATATTTTGGGAAAAATCCAATTATAAATATCATATCTTTAAAATTTCCAACTTAATATTTAAATATAGGATATAAATCATCAAACTCCATTTTCTTAATTTTCTTCCATTTTTAATAAAGAAATTTATTCACCTTTTTATTTCAAAATTTCAACTTCATATGCATATAAATATGGAAGAAAACATTTATTCAGTATAAAAATTTAAGATTTTTATAAACCGTATTCCATCCAAACCATAGAAATCACATTAAAATAGTTATATATAGACCGCGGTGCCTGTATATAATTTTCTATCCTATGGTCAAGTGATACGGATATTTATCATTTCAATCCGCAATTTAAAAAATAAAACTTTGCGGTTTTATCATTTCAAACCACAATCCCGAATGAAATGTGAAATGTATGCTAACTTGCAGTTTAATGATATCCAAATAAACATCCATTCAACAACACATCCATAATCCAATCACAAAACATCCATCATCCAATCACAAACATCTATCAATAACAATATGTGTTTGGTAATATACAACAGATAATAACTAGCAGTTTTCTTCAATTTAGATTTATCAACTATTTATCTAACAGTTTATATTCCCCAATAATTTATATAACTGTTAACTAGCAGTTCATATGCAACAATAATTTCTAACAGCCAATTAATACGCAATCAATCAATTTAATTAACAGCTAAATTAAAAAAATGCAATTCAACAGATATGGATGAAATAACATGCCAAAAGCTCATAAATAAATTTCTATTCATTTCTAAAATTTATTTAACAAACATAAAAGCTTCTAGTAATTGTGAGTGGGTTAAAACACTCACCTTTTGAATTTAAATCGAATTCAAACCCGATTTAAACCCAAAAATTCGCCCGTCTCAGAATTCGTCCAAACCAGCGTCATCGAGTCCGGAATTAAATTACGATCCTAACAAAAAAAATTTCGTGTGAATCCGACTTCGTATGAGAAATTTATGGCGAAAAATGGTGATTGAATTCAAAAATTGGAAATAAACATATGACACACATTCACCTTCACAAGCCACGTCACCTAAAGAGAAGCGCATAGCTACAGCAACGCACGCACCTTCGAACAGAGGAAAACACGCACGCAACCCATACTTTATCAACCCTAATCGAAAATTCCCGCCAATCCAACCGTTGAAACTCGAAACAAACTACACAGATGCGATCCCCTCGGTTCCCTCTCCAAAACCCAGAAATGTTTTTCCGATCCGACAACTTTTGTTACGGCGATGATGAACGGTTTTGGGGCTGTTTGAATTTATTCTGGATAAACGACAGCTCCAATTGAAAAACGAATTTCACCAGTATATTACGCGTATCGAATACTTCAACATATATTTTTTTCTGGAATTTTCTGAAATTTTTGAGTTTTGACTTTTGATTTTGAACTGTGGATGGATCTGGAATTGGATCTGAGATGTATACATTTGGGAAAGAGAAAAGAGTGAAGAAATGAACTTACAGCAAATGAAAAAGAAAGGAGCTAGGGTTTATAGATGTATATTTATAGATAGGCTAGAGGTAGGGTAGCTAGACTGGATACGCGAACGTGCGTGACAAACCATGGTCCAAAAAGCCCGCTATGCCTCCGGAGTCGAATTTGTTAAAACTATATATCCAAATAGGTGTTTTAAAATATTCTGAACGCGATGGAAAAAGTTTCGTGACCAAATTCGATCGTATGAAAAAGTTATGCTAAAAAAACAAAATTTCAAATTGATTTCAAAATGCGTAAATTTCAAGGCGTTTCGAGTCCGTACGATCAAACGACAAGTCCGATCGCAACGAAACTTGAAACATTATTATAATTCACCGTTACGGATCCGATGAAACTGTTTTCGTCGAAATCCGAGTCCGTGACAAAAATGGCTATTTTTAATATTTATTAAATAAATTAAAATTAATCATAAAATCCAAATTTTCTTTCAACTTTAAATATTGGCCAAATTTCATTACTTATATAATCCAATCAATTCCAAATAATTTAGCAAGCTTGGATGTGAATTAAAATTTATAAGTATATAAATTTCGCAGTGTTAACCTCTGCGTTTTCTTATTATTCGAGAATTATAAATTTATTCTCACAAATTACCTAATCTTATACTTATACACTCTCATCTTAAACCAAATTAAATAAATAACTTGATTTCCATCTCAACTTACTTTTAATTGCAGTTAACCCTTTTCACCGTAATTAAAATTCCAAATTATAAATAAATTTTTATTCCCATTCCCTTAATTTTCTTAACTATTTATTTATTCAAATTTTCAATATTCAACATAAATAGTTTGGTTAAGTTCATTTATTTACCTTCTTCCTATGATTCACAGTTATGGATGTCAATATGATGAAGTTTACATTAGTTAAGATTTCACTCAATTGTTCTCTAAGTCAAATGTTTACAGCTTTCATTTAACTTTAATAACGTACTAATTTACGTTAAATTCCATTTTTAAATGAAGTAATTACCATTCGTTGAATCAAATACTCAATTCATAAATAAAGTCTTGTTTTCAAAAAGTTATATCACAAATGGTCAACTAAAATTTGAATAAGCTTTACTAAATTCTATGGTATTAAATGTTGCAATAAATCCAAATTGCCATGTCTTAAATCCAAATTACTAATTAAGTCTTGATTCCTTTATTATTCCTTTGGTTTTCAAATAAGTTTTTATGATGAATGTGAATTCAAATGAACAATGGAAACCCATTCCCATTTGATTTCACTATTCCATTAAATATCTTCATATTCCAGCTAAATCAACTAACGTATGAATTAGCTATTTCAATCTTCATTAAATTGCGGTTTTTATACAATAGAAATTAAATCCCATTAACATATAAATAAAGGTTGATATCCATCTCTTTACATTATATCACACTTGTGCTTCTATTTAGCTTTGTATAAATGTATGAATGCGGAGTCTTGCCTATTAACGTATTAAATAAGCCTTAAAATCAATTAATGCCCCTCCTTAGTTTAACCTCTTTTTATCCGTATTTATCTTTAGAGTAACCCTTGGATTAAATTTCCAAATCACCAATTCAATTAATTATACCTTTCAATCCAAATGTAAATCTTCCACCTTTGAATTCTTATATTAAATGAATTTTATTCTAGGCAATATTTTTTTACAAATGTTTACTGATTCCACATTTATAGGTTTCTTAAATTTTACTCCATCTAAATGTGACACATTTTTATTTCATTTCAAACCAATATATATATTCATTCCTATTCAATATATATATTCATTCCTATTCCTTTCATTTGGTTACTACATTGAAATCTATTTATTAGCTAATACTACGTTACTATCATTAATTAAATTTTGGATTATATTCCAATTCCTATAACTAGGCCTTAAGTCACCATTTTACATAGTTTTAATTTAGCGTTTATTTAAATCTTCGTTTATCGTTTAGAATTTCTACTAAATTGAAATGCACAACTTATGAACTTTAACCAATTTAGTCCACCTAATAAATTTTTCAAATGTTTGTGTGTATGTAATCCAATTCAGTTATTGTTACATTAATACCATTAAACCAACAAATTAAGACTTATAACTACAACACAACTTTCAGTTATTTTCAAATCTATGTCATATAACCTTTTAAATCTCTACCTGTAATTACAGTTACTATCTAACTCCTACATTCATCCTTTTAAAATCCTAAGACTTTAATTTTATACTGGATTAAATTAGCAAACATATAAATTAAATTTATAAAAATATCATAAATTTATCAGGTCGTTACACATGATCCAATGTAGACTAGAAAACATTTGAATTTTGATGAGATCATTGTTTTTATAACATAATTTTTTTTTCAATAACATTACAATATTAAAGACAAAAACGATACAAAAGATTTGAAATAAGCTTCTTCTGCATACTACATTTTGTTACGGTTGAAAATTTGAACCTCTTGTATTATTGAAAGTAACATTACCGTTATCGCTATGATGATAATTTATCTAAAAATATGTATATGATTTGCTTGAATATTATTTGAACTTAGCGAAGCAGGGAAAAAAAAAAATCAGCATCGCCAGGAATTTCAGTAATACTAAATCATTCATAAATTTTTTTTTTAATAATATTACTAAGCGGTTTTGTTTTTGTTTTTATATCTATAAAAAGCATGTTTTTGTCTCGGTTCTAGGTAATTTTGATTTCCCATCCTAGTTTCCGCATTCACTCCCAATTGTAATTCTCAATTTGGGCATTGAAAATTTGAACTCAGAAACTCATGACTTCATGTAGCACGAAGATTCGCTTGTAAACTTATTTAGGTATCTCAACCCTTTTAAGCGGGTTGAAGCAGCAAAGAGGATAAGATGTTTTAACACTGCACACCATTTATCATGAAGTAATCCGTTTCATTGAGAAGTTTGGAATTGCATACTCCCTTTTCTTCACCGCCTTATAAACTAATATATTGTATTTTCTTTGCCACTGCTTTGATTTTGTAATTTCAGCATGGAAAGATCACATTAAAGTTAAATGCAGAATCACTGGTATTATTGATTTTTATTTATTATTTACTGACAGAGGCAGCTATGAGTGACGATCCCATTCGTGAATGGATACTTACAGAGGGAAAAGCCACTAAGATAACAAGAATTAGTCCTATTGGAGGTGGTTGCATTAATCATGCAAGCAAATACGAAACTGATTCTGGATCTTTTTTCGTTAAATCCAACAGGCATGAGAAGTCTTCCTTTTCTGTCGTATATATGTTTCTGGTCAAACTACTTCTATTCATATTTTGTGTTTCTTAGGAGCATTGGATCATCTATGTTCGAGGGTGAAGCTTTGGGGCTAAATGCAATGTATAACACAAAATCTATTCGTGTTCCTAGACCATTTAAAGTGAGAGGTCGTTTGAAAATACTACTAGTTTGTTTATTGAGTTTATCATGGCATAGTTTTCTTTAAAATTTCAAGTTTGTAGGTTGGATCTTTGCCAACTGGTGGTTCATTTATTATTATGGAATATATTGAATTTGGTGGTTCCAGGGGAGATCAGGTAACTCCAACTGAAAAGTTAAGCGAACAGCATAATATATAGTCATAAGGATCATACTT
The DNA here is from genome assembly GCA_030765085.1 of Allium cepa. Taxonomy (NCBI): domain Eukaryota; kingdom Viridiplantae; phylum Streptophyta; class Magnoliopsida; order Asparagales; family Amaryllidaceae; genus Allium; species Allium cepa. Next base: position 821,684,813 of record CM060929.1, read on the forward strand.
CTTTAACTTGACATATGCTTCTCAGGCAGTTCTAGGAAGGAAGCTTGCTGAAATGCATAAAGCTGCTAAGTCAGAGAAAGGTTTCGGATTTGAGGTCGATAATACTATTGGCAGGTGAATAATGAATATCATCATATAATCATCTACTTGTTTATAGTGAGTTTTGTTGGATAAATTCACTCCTGCTAAACAAAGGACAACCAGTACATACCAGAGTTTCAGTTACCTAAGGCAAAAATTCACATAAAAATAGTACTTGCAACTCAAGGTCATTTTGCAAATTATGTATGCACAATTTTTTTTTTCCTTTAGAATAAATAAGATTACAGATTTTTTTTGATTTTTGGTTGCTCTCTCTACTGATGTGATGCTTGTTATTATTCTTCACTTGTCTTTCTGTAAACATTGTTATAAATTCTAGGTATCCCTTCCAACCACATATTCATCTACTGACTTTGTTAGCTTGATACTTTTATCATTTAACACAAAAGCTGTTACCACTTTGGATTCGGGCATATTTACTTGACTACTGCACAGAATAAAAATATTTTCATGGTATGAGAGGCAAATTGATATACAATATGATATTAGAGGAAATGGTACATTACGTTCCACAGTTGGTTTAATTCTGATTGATATTTCTTAGATCAAGGCCATTGTACTGTGATATTGCGACCAAAGGAATTGTCAGCTGTAATACAAGGAATAAACTAAAAAATAGACTAAATGTATGTACACAGTGGGTTATTTCGGAGTTGGGCTGAAGAGACAAGGATAAAGGCAATTTGGTTTAGGTCAATGCAATACCACATATAACTCTCACAAATAGTTGTTTGATCTACAAACATATTTTTTTCTTGTATATTTATATCTAATTCACCATCGTCTTCTCCTACTGCAGTACTCCCCAGATAAACACCTGGTCAAGCGATTGGATTGAGTTTTTTGCTCAACGTAGATTAGGATTTCAACTGGAATTAGCACTGAAACAGTATAATGATAAAGAAATACATGAGAAAGGTAATTTAAATTATTAACGTTAAAATGATTGTATGTTTTTTGACAATGCAAGTAAATGTTTCTGTTAGGAAGCATCAAAAAATGCGTTCATAGCAATTTTGCATCATTCATCATCACTTCATAATGTTTTTTTTTAGATTTGAATCTTCTAGTTTAAGGTTTGGCAAACAGATTAATGACATTACTTGAATTATTACTTTTGCTTCAGCATTATTTCTGCAATACAATTACTGATTTTCTCTCTTTTTTATAGGTCAAAGATTAATCAAAGCAATGCATCAACTTTTCGAAGGTGCTGTGCTTGAACCTTGTCTACTTCATGGAGATTTATGGAGTGGGAATATCAGCTCTGATAAGAATGGCGATCCTGTTATATTAGATCCAGCATGTTACTGTGAGTTTGACACAAACCCAGCATGTGCACATATCAGTTTATGGTTTCAAACGCGATACCATGAATTATGTATTTTATGTGTTAGCTCTACATATATGATTGAAATTATTCATATGGCCATTCCCTCCAATAATTACATAAATATGTTACTAAAAAACAGTCACTTATTGTGGTGATTATTGTTTATTGCATGCACAGATGGACACAATGAAGCAGAATTTGGAATGTCATGGTGTGCAGGATTTGGGGGTTCCTTCTACAACTCCTATTTTGAGGTCCTATTTTTTCTCGTCTCTTGTATATATACTTTTTTTCTTATTTTATCATTGAAAAGTGAGAGCTTTTGCTGTGGTTGGGATTTAGCGATGCCAGTGGGTTATAGACCCAAACCTCTAGCACAAACTCAAGAGGTGTTACCATTGCCCTATAATGGCACTTGTTCTGCCGAGAGTTTAATATAATGAACTTTCTGGAAATTAGACATCAGCCACGTGTGGCTGATGACAACTTAGCAGTATCTGTATCAGTGCATAATAGTTTTTTTTATAGTTTCACTGAAAGTTTGGACATTCTTGGGCAGGTGAAAGGACTATGATCATAGTAAACTTGAAACAGAGTCATATTTTTGTATGTTTATGAAACATCTCATCTTTTCTGAAGGGGAAATTATGGAAATATTTCAATTGTTTGTAAACAGAACTTCAAGTAATTAATTTTTTGTTGATATTTCCTGAAAAAGCCGTTTAAAATTAGTTGCCCGAGTAAGCGTTGATTTTGTTCTAAAGTAGATCACAACTTGCTTGTCAGGTAATGCCAAAACAACCAGGTTTTGAGAAGAGGAGAGACCTATACATGCTTTATCATTACCTGAACCATTATAATTTATTTGGTTATGGATATAGATCTTCAGCAACATCCATAATTGATGGTTATTTGCGGATGCTAGATGCTTGAGTTTACTCCCTGTTCGGTAAATCCCTGTCTAAGTACATATTATTTATGTAATTAAGCGAGTAAATTCTTGCAATATGGTTGTGTTTATCTTGTACATTGCTAATGTTTCAACCTATTCCATTATAATATATTTTCGTTAGAGGTGATAATGTATTCCTACCAAGTCCGCTTATAAGTTGTACCATCCTAAGCTATGCTTATTTGGTATCATTCAATCAACTAACTAAACCCAAACAAATTCCATTAACTAGGTAGAGTTTTTGCCCACTCATACTTGTTCACAACCGACCTATCAAACCCTGCTCAACTTTAATTGGTCATTTAAAATTTCATGGTACAGATGACATTTATAGGTGCATTTATATGCTTTTATTTGAACTGGTGACATTTATTAGATATCATGAGTGGTAATAGAAGAACTCGTCGTTTCTGACCTACTTTTTGGCATGACAATGAGGAAAATAAATAGTTTCAATGTTGTAGCTTGGTAGGGTAATCTCAACCAGTAAGTAGATTTTCCACAGAACATTAAAAAACATAGATGTTCTATAATAGAGCTTCAATATTTTTGGACTATAACACACATCCAAACATAATCATGGGGATTAATTTACCCATCGGGTAAAAAAAAAATAAAAAAAAAATAAAAAAAAAATTGATGTATGACAATCTTTATGCATGGAGATTTGTAAGAGCCTGTTTGATTGGAGACTTGACTTGCGTTCAATTTGGACAAAAGCTTGTGTATCCATTCAAAACCACAGTTTCTAAATTCTACCCTTTTCAACATTATCGTCGGATGTAATTCACATTAGACGTGATGTAAACTTACTTCAAATGTACAGAGTGTAAATTCTTTTGAAACATCTCCTCTCTTGATTTTTAAAGTATTTTTATTTTCTTTTTTCATTGACCATCTATAATTTTTCATAAATGCCATTGGTTTAAGCCTGGAGAGAGAATTTTACATTTTTTGACTCCTCGTGACAAATTTTTGGCTTGGCCACTAGGTTAGAAGTTGCAAATGGGTTGTGTTTGGTCCGAGAAGGTTAAAATCGAAATCTAGACCCAATTACCATAATCATAGCCAAGGTTGGTCAGAGTCAGTTGGGCATTTCGAGCCTATTACCTATACCCGGTCCATTTGGTTTTAGGGCAAAATCTTGAATACCCAACCCAAAACAGCAATGTTAAACCATCCTTTGAACTCGTTTAAAAAATAATTACACAAACAAAGCTTGCAAAAATTTGACAGTGATGAAACCAGATTCAAAAAATTGAATTATACGTACACAGTTCACAAATAAATAAATAAAAAGTGGATATTAGCCGCAATGCCCTCTTTAGCAAGTGCAATTAGTTTTTAGGACACAACCGATATTGTACACAACAGGAAATTATTGTCAAGGACAAAATTTCACAGCTTTTTAGCCTCAAGGACAGACCTTCAATATTTTATCCTGTAAGTATCAGTTTTTAGTTATTGATAGCAGTTTTTAGGTATCACTTTGTAGTTATCGGTAGCAGTTTTTAGGTATCAGTTTTAGCTCGGTAGCAGTTTTGTTGTCCTTATGAATAATTTTGGAAAATGTTTGTCCTTATGAATAATTTTTAGAAGAATGTTTGTCCTTGTAGTAAAAATATTGAGTTCGTGTCCTTGAGCCAAAAAATATACAAATCTTTGTCTTTTTAAATTAATTCCCCACAACATACAATGGACACAACTAATAAAATGGTACACGGCCAACGTATGCATGCTGATATTGTACAATGGACTTAATTACTGGATCGGGTCCAATAACATTGAAACTGTATCCAATACTAATAATAATCGGGTTGTATTTGAGTTTCGGGTAGGCAAAGGTAGACCTGTATCTGGATCAACAGACCGGATTGGGGTTGGGTTCATGTTAAAACTCTTACCATTAACAAATCTATCTGCGCATGTGTAAACAAAAGAATACTGTTCTATAACATTATTCACAATAATGCAAAAGTGGTTAGATGATGTGTTGGAAGATCTTGTAAATAGTTTTTGGATATGATTTAATGATAAATGCATGTCACCAAACCACATGTAACATAACATAGTATACGATTAATGTATTTTAAATAATTAACATCAATCTCACTTTTTGATTTTATTCCCCAACTTATGTTCGCAAACATTTAATTCCTCATGAACTTAATTTTAAGAACTTGTTCGTTGGGGCTTTTAGATGTCACATATTCGCTGATCTTTCAACACATTTTGGATTTCCAAAGTGATTATAAGTCATTGAAAACCAATATTTGCACGTATCATTTAACATCTTAATGTTTTGATAAGATGAGCTACATTTTTAGAAATTCTATTGTAATATATCCTTCTTAGTGTGCTTTCATGCATTTTTTGTTTTTATTTTGAAATATTCCTCCTACTTTTGTGTCATTTATTATTGGAAGTGATTTCAATCATCAAAAGTTAGACACTTGATTGTAAGTAATTTACCGACTATGACCCCACCATCCAGAGTTTACAAGTATGTGGCTGCTTCGAATATATGCACTTGAAAACAGCAAACATTAAAGCATTATACGTGGACAGTAAAGTTACTGGAAGTATACATACAGCAGCATCTGCATTTTCTGGAAAAAAGGAATTTAGCTGCACATCATGCAGCATATGCAGGTATGGTCAAATCTGTAAAACAAAATAACTGCCAAAAACTTGAATTTACCTGTCACCATATAATGCAAGTCTCTGCACTCCAGTACTAAAGCTAGTACAGTACAAGTAGATGCATGAATTTATTGCTCGCATTTATACTGCAAATCAACATAGCCTGCACAGAAAAGGAGCTGAAAATTTTCAAATTTGAACTTTTTGTACGTTTTGAAGTTATTAGGAAGCTTTTTGAATATTATTTTTTGCATTGGATATATTGCTTATATTGCAGCTGATTTGGAAGGCTATCATAAAGCACTTCTAAGATGCCAACACAAGTAGCTTTTAACATTTGTCATGTAAAAACTTGTCAAATGCATTTCATATTTAACCTTTTAAGGACAATTTTGTAGTTTTGATTTACAAACCCTTCTAGCACTTACAACTAATTGTGAGCCAAGACGTACTGATTAGATTAATAAATTAACACATCAAAATAGTTTATATACGATGCAAATAACAAATGGAACAACAAAAAAAGAAAAAGGAAGAAAAAAACCCAAGGATTTGATAACGATGCTTCAAATCGTTGACCAGTTCAAACAAAAATTTATAATTTAGCAGCTGTTTGGATTAAAATGTTAATAATTAAATTCCAAAGCAAATAAACTTATTTACCATAAATTTTAACTTTTGTATCATATGAATATTCTATAAATATAAATTCGCAACATAAAGTTCATAAAATAAAAATAAAAACTGCCCTTCCTCTTATCAAAATTGATATTATTGTAGTTGTTGAAAACTATGAATTTGTGGTATTTAAAAGTTGTGATGTTTGAATTTAGGAATGGTGAATAAACAAATGGACGATGAATTGATTTTTTGCGTCTAACGTTTGCATTTATTTTTGTATAATGGTAGCATGTGATATAAATTTTTATAAATTGATTTTAATATTTATCTGTATTGGTGCCCTAGTGCAAAATGAACCCCAAGTCCAGTCCTTAATGGCTTTACCTTGTACAGCTCACAACTCCTATCATACCATGATAGCAATTTCATTTATGGCTGCTTAGTAAATCGTGATTTAATGCACAAAAAAATATGAAAGTATCTTGTGAATATTTACGCAGATCGTGTAGATAATCACAGGCTTAGGGGCTGCATTATGTGCTTAATCTGAAAATAAGTAGAATAACTCTGTCAGTTGAATTGACAGTTCAGTTACAGAAGTGAACCTGCAGATCTAGTAGAGTCCACGTGAGAGTACTTCCAAATGGGTCAACCGTGAATAGATTTTAACATTCGTACCTGCATGTTATATATACAATATGTAGTTGTAAATTACAGCGATCTGGTTATGTGTGTTGTTATATACTTGTATCATAATAAACAATAAGGACGACATTCTGAGATCTAAAATTTATTTATATAAGTTGGATTTTGGGTATCAGTCCGGAACAAATAATTTTTTATGTCTCAGCGGATCCGGACTTTCTATTGCGTGTTCATTGCTTGAACTCATTGGTTATGGTCATGTAACACTATATTACGTGAAAATAAGGAATACATCTCTAAAATCAAATTTAATACACAAAACATCATTCTCGTAAAAAAGATACAAGTTACATTTCTATTTTCATTTATTACAAATTTCTTCCTTATAATACCTCTCAATGTTGATTAAAATTAAATTTAATACACAAAACATCCTCCTCGTAAAAAGATATAAATTACATTCTTACTTTCAAATACTACAAGTTTCTTCCCTACGATGCTTCTCTTCTCCATTGCAGCAATGTTGATTCTTCATATGTGCATGGTATTCTTATATCCATAATTAAATTTGCACTCTATTAATTATCAATGTTTAAAACGCAATACCTTCTTGTAAAAACGACGGATTAACAACCGTTTTCACCATTAAATCATAAATTTTATTATTTTTCTAACGAGTAGCATTGTGCATATGTAAAAACAACGGCATGATAAGTTATTCGCGAATCCAACTACATATGATATAATTGCAGTTATTTCTGCAATTATATAGTATAATTGCAGAAATGGCTGCAAAGAAATGTTTGTAATTATATGCAACAGTTGCAACCATTTCTGCAGCTATATGCGATAATTGCAGACATTTCTGCAATTATATGGTATAATTGCAGAAATGTCTGCAATTATATGCAATGGTTGCAAATTTGAAGAAAAATCGACGATGTTTGAAATTAGCAAAATTCTCTGCAAATATATGAAATAATTACACTCTTACTGTAAATATGATTTTTTGGTATCAACATTGGATCTTATTTCAAAGATCATAAACTTTTTGATTTTTGGTGAAAACGGTATGCTTATCCGATGTTTCTACATAAAGTTATATGCGTTTGAAATGTTAAAAACGTGAAGGGTATTTGTGCCTTTGTGCGCGCGTGAATTTGAAAACAGGGACCAGAAAATTAATTAAAAAACGGAGGAACGTTTGGTGCATTTTCGAACTTTACCAGGGTTGTATGCCAAAAGCATCCTTATATTATCCTACCTTTTGACTAGACGTTATGCGGATAAACCCGACAAGTTAGACTTCAAAGTTATCGAGATAAGAAGCTCGGAGAGATGACTATAAAGTTCAAAACTCAAGTACAATCAAGTCTACGAAGCGGAGGCAAACCATCTCAAAAAAATTCAATGTCATAAAATCACCAAGTGGGGGATAGTTATCGATCCTTCACCTCGGCGTACCTATCCCACATGCTAAATTTGACTAAGTGTGGGGTAGATACCGATCCGACATTCTGAATTTGAGTAAGTGTTGGACTGGTATTGATCCCTCATCTAGCGCGTACCAATCCCCCATTCTGAATTTAACTAAGTGTGTGAGAGGTACCGATCCCTCATCTAAGAGGTATGGATCCCAGATGCTAAATTTGAAAAAGTGTGGGATATATACCCATCTCTCACCTAGAGATTACCGATCTTACATGCTGAATTTGACTAAGTGTGGGGTAGGTACCGATCCCCCATCTAGGGAGTACAATCCCACATGCCAAAATTCACTAAGTATTTCACCCTACACAGGGAATTGATACCGATCCCTAAGGGTACATCCAAAGTAGCCCTCACTTCTATTACACTCTTCTCTAGCTACATGGAGCCTGATTCAAGTTGTTTCAAAGTTTCTATGCATCGTATTGGCAATCTCCATTTACAATCTAAAACAGCAATTCAACATTCTGTAAATCCATCGATTGGACCAAAAAACTCCAGGGCTACTATGCAAAACAACCTTGAAAACATAAAGCCAACATCAAGACGAGACAACACAAAAAGTGGCTACGTGTCTCTGCCTCTATATAGGGATCAGTATCGATCCCCTCTATAGGGGTTGGTACCGATCCCCAATCCTAAGGGATATGAAGTTGATATTTTTTGGACGACTTGGTCTTGGCTGCGCGATTCTATAGGAGAAGTTTCAACGAGATATTTGATTGTGTACCCCTATAAATACAGAAGGCATCATTCATTCAAAGGATCCCTTTTCTGTTCTTCCCTGCATACTGTTATCCCATTTTTTGGACAAAGCTGGAATATCAACAATGAGCGCGTCTCGACCACGATCGAGCTAAGAAGAAGCAACCAGCAAGCGTACATAAATCCGGAATTCCACTAAGATCTTAAGCTCATTCGGTGGTGCAAGTTGATCACATTCGGTGGTGCAAGTTAATGTTCTTTCGGCATTGAAGTACTACGTTCATTCGGCATCTCCATGGACACAGGTCCATTCGGCACCTCCAGGGACCCAGGTCCATTCGGCATCATAGCCGGACCAAACTAATTCGCCACCGAACAACACCTTCGGCACACCCAACCGAATCACTCCACCATCGAACCAGGTAGCCACCAACCTACTACCGAATGTAACCATCTCCATTCTCCACCGAACCAACTGCCGGTCCATCCCATACCGAGCCACATCCTCTCCATGCCGAACCATCATGCAACGCCGGTCCACCATATGCCGAACCCAACATCACTCCACTTCCACCTCCGAACCAACTATCACCGATCCATACCTCTTCACCACCAAAACCGCACCGGACCGGGCATAAACCTCTCTCCTACTAATTGCCGAACCAAAGCTTCGCCGAACCAGAAAGTTGCCAGGCCAGATTGCTTCAGCCCAAGCCCACCTGCAGCTATATACTTCCAAGACCCCTGCCCCCTACCTCACTCTATAAATAGAGGGGCAGGGGTACAACAATGGCAGACAAGTTTGAGAGCTCAAGCCTGGAAGAAACTCTCAAACAACTTTAGATACTTGTAATCAAAGCTTTGTACTTGTAATCTGAAGGAAAAAAGGAGAATAACATATAAAGTGGACGTAGGCATGTTCTTGCCGAACCACTATAAATCTGTGTGTCTTTTACAATTTAGTCCCTGCTTTTCATACATTTGCATAAATCACCCAAATCACTAAGAACAACATAAAATCAACCAACTCATACGACTTTGGGTGTTTGCGGCCATTTTTCACGCAAACATTTTGGTGCTTTCACTGAGAGGAACCAGCTTCCGCTACACGGACAGAAGTTGAATTTGAAAATCTAAGAGTTCAGATCTAAGAGTTATGACGAGACAAACAAGTAAAAGGCAAAGGCCAGAGAGAAGTGAACACCAAGGAAGTCAAGAGGCTTCCTCAAGAGGGAATCAAGCGTCGATCTTCATCACTAGGGATGAGATGGAGGTCATGATGAGAAGGCAAGAAGAGATGATCCAGAACTTACTTCAACAAATTGGGCAAATTGGAGCACAGATCCAAGGAGCGGCTGGAATTCAGAACGGAGCAGGACCATCTGGTGCAGCACCAGAGCTAGGGGGCACTCACGCAGAGCATGTTGATCCAACCCCGGGAAGTGAGATGGGGGCACCCGAGCCACCTGGTAGCAATAGAGGAATGAACGTTCAGCCAAGGAGGCATACACATGGAAACTCCCGTGGACTTGGGGGGCAGGTCGAAGACAGTGAACGAGAACTACAGCTTGGAGACAACGACAGATTAGCAGAGATGGTTAGAAGAGCTATGAGAGGCGGTTTAGTAAACAGAGACTTGGAAGATGTAAACAGGAGTCCTTTTTCTTCTGCGATTAGGATGGCTAGGAACCCACCAGAATTCAAGCTACCATCATTGGACATGTACAACGGGAAAACGGACCCCACGGTCCATCTAACGAAGTATATGAGACATATGGAAGTGCTGGGGGCATCAGAGGAGGTTATGGCCCGATGCTTTCCACTGTATTTGACGGACATTGCAGCGTTATGGTTTAGGCAACTGGAGAGCGGCTCCATAGGAACATGGGCAGATTTGACTGAGAGATTCATGAGGCAATTCAGGGTTCATATTGCGAGACCCAAGAATGTGATGACTTTGGCAACCTTGAAGCAGAAAACTGGAGAGACTTTGAGGAGCTTTCTAACGCGATTTAATGCGGCGGCAGCATCAGTGGATCGACCAGATCCATCTATGGTCATGATGGCGGCTGTATCTGGAATAGCTGGTAATACAGAGTTCAAGAGTTCATTAACAAAGGACCCGCCTATGAATCTGGGAGAGTTCTATCATGAGGCTGAAAAGTTTCTGCGTCTGGAAGATGCTAGTGCAGAAAGAGAAGAGGAAGATGACGTTTACACAATCAAGAGCGGAAACCCACCTGGAAAGGGTGCGGAGACTAGCAAAGGAAAAAGAAAGGCTGAGGATAATGATGACAGGACAAAGTGGCTACGAAGAGAGCCACGATTCACCACCTATTCAGAGCTGAATGAGAATTTGGAACGGATTTATCAGGATACCAAGGGGCAGGTTCCGTATCGTAGACCAATGCGAAGGGATCCAACCTCTGACGAAAGAAAATCAGATAAGTTTTGTGTATTTCATGAATTGAATGGTCATAACACTAATGATTGTAGGCATTTGAAGGACGAGGTGGAAGGGCATATCAGGAACGGTATGCTCCGTCAGTATGTGAGGAGGCGAACTCTAGCAGTGGAGCCAGAGCAACCGCCCTCTACGTCAGCTAGAGGTGCCCCTGGATCAGGGCACCATTTGATTATCCGTTGATTGCTTGATTAAAATAACGATGAACAAGTTGTAAGCTTCCACTAAAGCAATTAAATCATTTACACATGTACGAGATCGCGAACGATCTCCAGGCATGCTCTGAATGATCATTGGCTGCTTCGAAGTGGGAACTTACACTTTGACATCCTTGCTTTGCTTTTGTTTTGATTTGAACATCTGAATTCTTCCTGTTTGGACATTTCTGCTGTAAGGTACTATTGCTTTAACATTTACAATTCTATGAAAAAATTATTTACTTGTATGCCCGTTGGATCGCGAACGGTCCACGAGCACCTATTGCATGGCAACGAACTGCCGAAGTCTTTGATTCGAAAAACTCCCCCAAACAATAACTCCAACACTGATAATATTAAGTCCCCCCCGGGCACACTCATTCGCCTCGAACGGCACCCGACTTCGAACAGTCACAATTCGCCTCGAACGGCACCCGACTTCGAACAGTCACAATTCGCCTCGAACGGCACCCGACTTCGAACAGTCACAATTCGCCTCGAACGGCACCCGATCGCGAACGATCACAACTCGCCTCAAACGGCACAACTCGCCTCGAACGGCACAACTCGCCTCGAACGGCACAACTCACCTTACCTCAAATGGCTCGATCGCGAACGGTCGTCATTTGAGGTCCGCCATCCACAACTCACCTTACCTCAAATGGCTCGATCGCGAACGGTCGTCATTTGAGGTCCGCCATCCACAACTCACCTTACCTCAAATGGCTTGATCGCGAACGGTCGTCATTTGAGGACCGCCACTTGACCGCGCACTGTCGCACCTTACCTCGAATGACTTGATCACGAACGATCGTCATTTGAAGTTAGGCGCTTGACCTTGAACGGTCACATTTCATCACAAATGGCTCGGTCTCGAACGATCGACGCGTGGACTTACAGACTTGACCGCGCCCTGTCGCACTTTACCTCGAATGACTCGATCACGAACGATCGTCATTTGAAGTTAAGCGCTTGACCTTGAACGGTCCCCACTCGACCGCCCACTGTCGCACTTTACCGCGAATGACTCGATCCCGAACGATCGTCATTTGAAGTAAAGCGCTTGACCTTGAACGGTCACATTTCACTGCAGATGACGCGATCCCGAACGATCGACGCACGGATTTATGCGCTTGACCGCGCACGGTCGCACTTCACCGCAAGTGACTTGATCACGAATGATCGTCATTTGAAGTTAGGCGCTTGACCATGAACGGCCGCGCTTCATCCCAAATAGCTCGATCCCGAACGGTCGTCATTTGGGGCTATATAAAATATCAAGCTCTTTACAGGTTGTCAACGGGATACGAACATCCAGCTCATGGCATCACAAAACACGCCTTCCTACCGCAAGGCATATTTTGGGGGGCAAAGTGTTATCCCATTTTTTGGACAAAGCTGGAATATCAACAATGAGCGCGTCTCGACCACGATCGAGCTAAGAAGAAGCAACCAGCAAGCGTACATAAATCCGGAATTCCACTAAGATCTTAAGCTCATTCGGTGGTGCAAGTTGATCACATTCGGTGGTGCAAGTTAATGTTCTTTCGGCATTGAAGTACTACGTTCATTCGGCATCTCCATGGACACAGGTCCATTCGGCACCTCCAGGGACCCAGGTCCATTCGGCATCATAGCCGGACCAAACTAATTCGCCACCGAACAACACCTTCGGCACACCCAACCGAATCACTCCACCATCGAACCAGGTAGCCACCAACCTACTACCGAATGTAACCATCTCCATTCTCCACCGAACCAACTGCCGGTCCATCCCATACCGAGCCACATCCTCTCCATGCCGAACCATCATGCAACGCCGGTCCACCATATGCCGAACCCAACATCACTCCACTTCCACCTCCGAACCAACTATCACCGATCCATACCTCTTCACCACCAAAACCGCACCGGACCGGGCATAAACCTCTCTCCTACTAATTGCCGAACCAAAGCTTCGCCGAACCAGAAAGTTGCCAGGCCAGATTGCTTCAGCCCAAGCCCACCTGCAGCTATATACTTCCAAGACCCCTGCCCCCTACCTCACTCTATAAATAGAGGGGCAGGGGTACAACAATGGCAGACAAGTTTGAGAGCTCAAGCCTGGAAGAAACTCTCAAACAACTTTAGATACTTGTAATCAAAGCTTTGTACTTGTAATCTGAAGGAAAAAAGGAGAATAACATATAAAGTGGACGTAGGCATGTTCTTGCCGAACCACTATAAATCTGTGTGTCTTTTACAATTTAGTCCCTGCTTTTCATACATTTGCATAAATCACCCAAATCACTAAGAACAACATAAAATCAACCAACTCATACGACTTTGGGTGTTTGCGGCCATTTTTCACGCAAACACATACGCTATGCTATTTTTTTATATAAATTAATGGATTTATACAAATTCAAGCAAATTGTACTTGTAATCCACAGTGTAAATAAACAAAACGTTTGGAGTGGGCGTAGGCCGAAGTACGTCGAGCCACTAGAAAACCTTGTGTGTTTATTTCCTTTTTGTTTTTAATTTGTTTTCTTCACTTTTTATTCTCTTCTACTTTCTATTGGGTGTTTATGCCTTTTTGGTTCAAACATTTTGGTACTTTAACTGAGAACCTACTTGAACTCGTTGATTTGAGACTTGAGAAGATTCAGAATGACTAGACAATCGACTAGAAGGACTACTGTTCGAGGAAATCAACCAGAGGGCAGCCAGAGGGCATCTTTAGAAGCTAACCCCTCATCAGTCCACATAACCAAGGAAGGTAAGAAAACAATGATGAATGGATTGCAGGAAAGGATGATGGCTCGCTAGGAGGAGATGATAGAAAACTTCTTCAAAAGAATGAGACAAGCAAGAAGAGCCATAATTGCTGCAAATCAGAATCGATGACCAGAAGCTAAAGCATAGGGTTGTTGGGAATGGAGTAGAATGGCCCGGGGAAAATCCCGAGTCAAACCTACAGATCGGTATAGACCCTTAAGTACGGGTCGGTATGGACACCCAAAGGCTTGGGGGCATGGGTCACCCTGGCTTAGATGGAATGGCGTACAATCTTGAGACGATGCAGGGCATATGAATTGGAATACAAACGTGTTGTCGGAGGAACACGTGCTAAAATTTTCCCATAGGAATGTGGGCATGATGAAGTTATGAATAAGTGGCCTCAATTGGATGGTAGGTCTTTTTCGAATCCTTTACCTCGCTTTTTATCCTCCATAAATGCAATATCATATCAGGCCGCCTACACATGTATAGAATCCTGAACGGTCCCTAGGCATGCTTTGAATTGGATGTCTGGGATGACTATTTAGGATAATTACACAATATTAACATCGGACTGCTTAAACGTGTACGGGATCCCGAACGGTACTTAAGCACGTTTTGAGTCGGATGCCTGAGATGAATGATTAGGATTTCTATTTATTTGCTTTGATTTGAATATTTGGCTTATTGAAATCCATTTTGAATGTGATGACTGATATTAATCGCTTTGATGTCCCCTTGGAAAGACAGGACCGGTGTGCAAGGTGCAAGTTTCATTGCCTGAGAGCAAGTGGATGGACTTGCAAGATATTGATCACGTTAAGTCCTGATCTGAGGGCGGGGACCGGAGTGCAAGAAGTAGCCACCTCTTCGAAGCATGAGCGGATGAGCTTGCTTGGCAATGTGCCGGAGAGATCATAGATTTGATTGCTATATGTGTTGTCCAGAAAGGCGGGACCAAAGTGCAAGGGATAAGTCACCTTACCGGAGTGTGAGTGGATTGACTTACTTGTCATTGAGTTCCCTCGTCGGAGAGCGAGTAGATTAGGCTCATCAAGGATCGTGTTATGTCCCAACCGGAGTGTAGGGAGTAGGTCACTTCACTGGAGAGTGATTGGATGAGCTTGCTCTTCGTTAAGTCTCGTCACTGGAGAGTGATTGAATTGGGCTTAACAAGGGTCCGTACAAGCTAGATCGGTTCAAAGAGACCATGAACCTGATTATCGACCCTGAGCGGTCATCAACCCAGAACGACTACGGATTTGATAAATAGGATCTAAACGTCTAGCAGTTAGAATAAAACTGATAAATCCAGGATGAACATGAAACGATTTTAATATGTGATCAAATAACTCTAAATGAAATCAAAATGGTGACGATGTATAGATTGTAATTAGACCGGGTCTAGAGTTTTAGGCTATAACAGGTTTGGAATAACCCGTTATTAACAAAAGAGTCCAAAGGAACCGGACGTTCATCAAGATTGAACCAGCCAGAGAGCTCAATTATCGAAGGTTGGCAAACAGTTCTTAAACAAAGCATACCTTTCATTCACAAGGCGTGGTTTGGGGGACAAATATTATCCCGCCTTTTGACAGGCGGTATACGAACAAACCCGATAAGTCAAACTTCAAAGTTATCGAGGCAAGAAGCCCGAAGAGATGACTACAAATCTCAAGTACAATCGAGACCGCAAAGTGGAGGCAAACCATCCTAAAAAATTCCAAAGTTAGAAAATCACCAAGTGTAGAATATGTACCGATCCCTCACGTAGGAGGTACCGATTTCACATGCTGAATTTAATTAAGTGTGGGATATGTACCGATCCCTCATCTAGTGAGTACCGATCCCACATGCTGAATTTGACTAAGTGTGGGATAGGTACCGTCCCTCACATAGGGGGTACCGATTTCACATGCTAATTTAACTAAGTGTGGGATAGGTACCGATCTTCCACCTAAGAGGTATCGATTCCACATGCTGAATTTGACTAAGTGTGGGGTATGTAACGACCCTCACCTATTGAGTACCGATCCTAGGTGTATTTAATTAGGTGTGTGATAAGTACTGATCCCCATCTAATGAGTACCAATCCCACATGCCAAAATTCATTAAGTGCTTCACCCTACATAGGTGATCGATGTTGATCCCTAATAGTACATCTAGAGTGGCCCCAACTTCTATGACACTCTTCTCTAGCTACGTGGAGCTTGATTCAAGTGTTGTTCCAGACTATCTATGCATTGTATTGGCAATCTCCATATACAGTCGAAAGTAGCAATTCAACATTTTGTAGATCCATCGCTTGGGCCAAAAAACACCTAAACGACTGTGCAAAACAACCTTGGAAACATGAAGCCAACATTAGGACGAGCCAACACAAAAAGTTGCTAAATGTCCTTGCCTATATATAAGGACCGGTACCGATCCCCCCCTATAGAGGTCAGTATCGACCCCCAACCCTAGGGGATATGAATTTGAGATTTTTTGGGCGATTTTGTCTTGGCGACGAGATTCTGAAGAAGAAGTTTCAGCGAGATATTTGGTCGTCTATCCCTATAAATACAGATGGCATGGTTCATTCAAAGGATCTTTTTTCTCTTCATTCCTACCTATGATCTGTTATTTTTTCATAACTTCATGGATTTATACAAATCCAAGCAAATTGTACTTGTAATCTACAGTATAAATAAACTAAATATTTAGAGTGGATGTAGGTCGGAGTATGCCGAACCACTATAAACCTTACGTTTTCATTATTGTTTTTAATTTGTTTTCTTCACTTTTTATTCTCTTTTACTTTCTATTGGGTGTTTATGTCATTTTTGGTTCAAACACGTTGAGAGATTAATTGAACACCATTTCAATTTTAATTTTTATGATGATAGAGCCATGATTTGAAGTTTTTATTTACCGAAAAAGTTTAGCTTATTTTCTTTTTAAAGGAAACATTTCAATGACTGTTTAGTTCCTAGAATGTGATTTTTTATTTATCTTTTTTTTTAATATACCCAGAAGAACCTGATGGATACGTAAACTCTTGAGAAGAATTAAGTTGTGCATGTTCGCTTCAACTCATGACCCCTACAACTTTTTATTTATGTCTTTGTTTGTTTAAATGACATTATTCAAAAATAAATGTACTAAGGCACACAATAGTTTTATACTTGAATCGTTTTTCATGTTTCATCCATATGGCAACATTTAACTATGATATTAATACTTTCACTATTTTCATTTTCCAAATTAAGTAGGAAGATTAAAATAGATATTAATTTTGTGATTAATTCTCTTTTCCTTTTCTTTTAATATCTAAGAAACAAGCATTAATTACATCTTTTATCAATTACATTTTTTTTAGGTCACGGTGATAACCTTCGTATGTAAGTGCCACGTGTTCTAACCAACTATGTTATCGTTAGAGTTTCTTTTTTGTATCTCGTCAAATGAATTTTTTTTAATTGCTCGATTATTTCTTCAATTTTAATGTGTATTGATTTGAAATTAGATTTTTTTTATAGTTCACGAGAATCCTTGTATAAGCATATTGATTATGATTTGTAAAGCAATGATGAAAACCATTTCTCATCATCGTGAATAGTTCTTATATAAACTTCAACTACTGATTGATTTTTGAATTTGGATGTGAACATAAAATTATACCTTTTTGGAGGTTATGGTAATCCTTAAATTAATTATTGAATTATGATGAATAAAAACAATGAAGATAATCATTATAATTTTCTTCTTCTTTCTCAGAATTTAACATGTTTTTCTTCATCGAATTCAACATAGTATCAAAGTAAGTTTCTATTAGACATCAAATCAACATAGAATAGAGTAAATTTCTATTAGGCATAAAATCAACATAGTATCAAAGTAAGTTTTCGTGATGGAATTTTTTTACACATACTTGTCATACCATGCTTACTAATAAGGAAAAACATCGTAATGAAAATAAAAACGCTCGCGGCCTGGCACATGATGACGACGTCCACCCATGATGGCAAAGGAGACTTATTGAATTATGATGAAAAAAAAATGAAGATAATCATTATAATTTTCTTCTTCTTTCTCAGAATTTAACATGTTTTTCTTCATCGAATTCAACATAGTATCAAAGTTAGTTTCTATTAGACATCAAATCAACATAGAATATAGTAAATTTCTATTAGGCATAAAATCAACATAGTATCAAAGTAAGTTTTTATGATGGAATTTTTTTAGACATACTTGTCATACCATACTTACTAATAAGGAAAAACATCGTAATGAAAATAAAAATGCTCGCGGCCTGGCACATGATGACGACATCCACCCATGATGGCAAAGGAGACTTGCAAGCAGAAGGAGCTGGTGACTTACCAAATGAGGCTGATGCGCGATGTGGGTGCTTGACAGTGGCGTCAGCGTCAGCTAGAGGTGGGGTCGGGCATGTGGGATATGCGCTACCAGAGGGGAGGTAGACGTTAGGTGGCGGCCCGGGCATAACTAAGGAGGAGGTAGGCATTGGAGTTTGCTCCAGGCTGCGATGGAGTCGGAATTTGGAGCAAGGTTGGGGTTGCTTTGGATTTTTTTTGAAATTAAGGTGAGTTATTTCTTAACTTATAATATTTTATACACACACACATACACCCATGCATGCTTTGATTTAATTGTGGATATAATGAACTTTGATGATTGAATTGAATGAAATATAGTTGCATGCTCTTATTTAATCATTATGATGTTGAAATTAAATTGAATTTGGATGAAAATTTATCATTAAATATATTTCAGCTACATATGAATATCTGCTTTCGACAACGATTGTGAATTCTTGTTTGTTTGGTGTAATTTGGTTTGGAATTGTATTTATGATGTTTGCAAATCCCTGCCTTACTTTGATAATGACCGAACAACGAATTTAAAATTGATCAGAAGGGGAAATTGTGTTAAATTGCTTTGGAAATATTTTTGTAAATTTGTTTGAAGTATATATAATATTTTTGAAAATATGATCGTTTTAAGATTAAAGCTATTTGTGATGATAATTTTTAAAGTGGTTTGTTTGAAAATAAAGAGGAGAAAATCTTTTAAATAATATATTTTTAAATCTATGAAATTTAAATATCCTTTTGAAAGTTAGGTTTTAGTATTAATTTATAAAATAGAAATAAATTTAAAAGTGAGTAATTTTAAGATGGGCTGTATAGAAATTATTTTTGAAAGTTGAAATTATGGTATTTGGCTTATAAGTGAATTTAAAGGTAGATGTTTTTTCTTTATGTTTATGAAAATTATTTGAAAAGGATTTTCTTTTATAAAGAGGATTTAAACTTATCTTTCAAAGTAATTTATTTATATTTGATTATCTTTAATTAAATAAAAGAGGGAAATTTATTTATATATGTTTGGAAATATATAAAATTAATTCAATCGAATTATTTTGAGGAAGAGAAATTCTAGAATTTGGTTTTAAAAGTTAATTTTTCTTTATATGTAGATGTTATAATATAAATATTAGAAAGATTTTGTATAAGGGTAAGGTGCTCTTCCCCATGAACACAAATTTATTGGTTGTAAATAGATCGATAAGATCAAGTATCAATCAGATGGTTCTATTGAATGTCACAAAGCTCGTTTTGTTGCTAAGGCTTACCACTATATGATACTGTTAACCCAAAAAATGGATCAACACCCTAGTTTAAGTGTGAAAGCACCAGCCCCGTTTCTTAGAGTAAACAATATAGAAAATAAATGTAAAAAGAGCAAAAACAGTAAAAAGATGAGAAGATTTTCATAGTGGTTCGGCTGTTAAGGAAGTCTACGTCCACTTTATAGCTTCTTTTATTGATCAATTGCTATTACAAAGGAGTTTAGGTTGCAATATAATTCTCCTTTCTTAGATTATATGAAGCCACCATTGTTAGAGACAAAAGGAGAATCTCAATTGTCCCTTAACGGCTATAGTGTGGGAGAAGAAGAGTGAAGAATATTGATAGAGCTCCAGCAGAGATCCCATCCCCTTTACTATTGCAGATAGGATGATATTTATAAGGGTTAGACAACACTTAGGCTAGAGCCACTTCGCAAAAAGCCTGTAGTCATCATGCAAAGGTCGCTTAGGAAGTTTGGAGCTGACTTTTCGGGTCGGTACCAATCCGCAAATTTGTACAATTTTTGAGTCTTCTCAATTTGGTTGTCTTTCTATCCCATAGCCGAGTGCCTTGTCTGAATATCATATCGTTTGGAGTAAGTTTGATCATCTATCTTTATAGATCAACCAATCCATCCCTTCATAGGATATATATCCATAACTCACTTAATTCTTCACCAAATTACACAAAACTTCATATATGTAATGTAAATGAGTAGGAGAGCCTCTAAATAGGATATCATGGGGTGAGGCCCATCTTAGGTGGGTCGAACCCGATTCGTCAAACTAGCTCAATAAGGAGGATATCCATCCATAACTCGCTCGATACTTATCGAAATTAAGCGAAAATTTGCAGGTAGCTTCTAGAGGGTGTGTGAGCCTACAAACCAGATTTCGAGTGGTGGGGCCCACTTTAGTTGGGTTCGATCTGATCCAAACTATGGATCGGTACTGATCCAAACTTCCTTGGCCAAATGACTTCATTTTAGATATGAGCCTTCCTTTATGTCTTCTAAGTGTCCCTCCAAATTTCAAGTCAATTCGAATCCATATTGGTTCTATAGGTCTATTTTAAGTTGCTCCAGTCCAAAAGCGGGTAGATATTTCAATAGATCAAATGAGTCTTCAGTTCTTGAACTTGGTTGCTTGGAATGCTACCAAACTTGATAGGTGAGCTTAATAGAGGCATAGGATGCAATGCAAGTGGTTAGAAGGAACCGCAAGCCAACATTTCGGCTCGGAACCGACCCAATTGGACCGAAGTGGTATCGATCCGAAGAGTTAGCGTAATTTTGGGAAAAACTTCTTATGTTTCTTTGTCTTGTACTTTTAGGGCTTCGGGTCAACTTTCGAGTCGTTCCTCCTTAATCAGAACTTCCTAACTCCTTTCTAATTCTAATAGGGTAAAAAACTAGTTAACACTTGCCCCATAAAGTACGTCTTTTGAATGAAAAGTGTGCTTTGCTTCGAAACGAGTTCCAGTAATAAGTCTTTGATTGTTAATCTTTCCAGCTGCTCTAGTCTTGGTGAACCATTAGTTCCTTTGGATTGTGTCGCCAGCCACAAGTCATTCCAAACCTGTTATGGGCTAAGACTCTAGACTTTACCTAACTATATTCTATACATCACAATCATTCCAGTTTCATTTGGAGTTATTACATCACATGACTTTAATTACATTACACATCTCTAATCATCCTGTGTTGATTCGGGATTTACATCGTTACCACTCAGATTAAGTTCAGAGTTATAATATCATATATCAATATCACATTGTATATCGAAATCATATGATATCATATATCAAAATCAAATTATAACACATCACATATCAAAATCATTCTGTGTTCATCCACGATTTATCTGTTTTATTCAATTTATAAGGCATTCATATCCTTTTCACAAAATCAAATCTGTTTTAAGGTTCGATCTCTCCAGACCATTTAAGTTTAATGCGCGATCCCTGCGGATCTTTTGATGTTTAGTTTAGGGATGATCTCTCTGGATCTTTTGTTGTTTCAGTTCAAGGGGATGATCTCTCGCGATCATTTTCTTATTAAGTTAAGGGGGATTAAGGAAGCCTATCCGCTCACTCTCTGGTAAGGGGATTTAATTCTTTCACTCTGGTCCCGTCTCTTCGATCGGGACTCAATGGCGTTCGTATCGCATAGGTCCATCCACTCGCTCTTCGATAAGGGGACTTGCATCTTGCACTCCAGTCCCGTCTCTTCAGTCGGGTCTCTATGGCGTTCAAAATTAGTCATTACACTAACTAAGGATTTGACAAAATTCAAATTTCAAATCAGAGCTAACAAGCAGAAATTAAATAAGCAGAAATTTCGATTGTTTATCCCAAACATCTGATTCAGAGGGTAGCAAGGGACTATTCTAGGTTTTGTGCATGTCCAGGTGGTCTGAGATTATTATCCTAAGCAGTCATCCCAGATATCTGACTTAGAGCGCAACTAGGATGCAATCTAGGTTTAGCACACGTCTAAACAGTGTAGGGTCATTATTGTTTTTACCACTAATATATGAAAAGAAAAATGCAAAAAATAACCAAAGCAAAGAGTAATAGTCGGATCTAACTTCCCATCCATCCCGGTTATGGGATTATCTGTCCTGACCTAGATCCCTGGGCATCCTTGAAGCATCTACTGTGGGTGATGGCTGCCCTGGCTGTCCTATCGTTGTCTTCTTTCTCACATATTATGGTAGTTGGTTGCTCTAAACCGGTTCTTCTATCAGATCACGAAGGTGTCGAAACTCATTCGTTTCATGTCCGCCCAGCTCATGGAAGATGCAAAACTTTCTATATCTTTTTTCTCGATCAGTGGGCTCTCTTCTCGAAGGCTTCCGATAGGGAATTTGCCCCATAGTGTCTAGGTTTTCCAGAGTTTCAGTCAGCTCATAGTAGAAAGAGAATTTGGGCTCCTTCCTTTGTCGTTTTGGTTCCTTAGAATCATCATCAACTTCTTTTTTCCCTTTGTCTTTTCCAAATCCTACTCCAGAGGTTCCCTTACCATCGACAACATAAATTTTGATGTCTTTGACTTCATCTTCAGCTTCAACATCCTTCTGACGTAAATATTTCTCGGCTTCATAGTAAAAATCAATAAGATCCATTGGTGGATCCCTCTTAAGCGCAGCCCTGAAGTCGGTCTTGCTTGCGATTTCAGACACTGCCGCCATCAAAATCACTGATGGTTCCGGCCTACCAGCCGCTGCTTTATTGATTCTTGTTAAATAACTTCTCACGGTCTCCCCGAGCCTTTGTTTGACATTTGCCAGTGTCATCACATTCTTCTGTTGTGCGACGTGAACTTGGAATTGCCTCAAAAATCTGCTTACTAACTCGGTCCACGTGCTAACAGACCCATTCTCTAGCTGTCTAAACCACGTCGCCAGTAAACCCATCAAGTATAATGGGAACAACCACCTCATTACTTCCTCAGAAGCACCTAACACCTCCATATGTTGGATATATCTCATCAGATGAATCATTGGATCAGTATTTTCATCGTACATTTCCAACGCGGGAAGCTTGAAATCAGGAGGATTTCTCGCGTTTTGGATGTTAACGGTAAATGGGATTCTGTTCACATCTTCCAAATCCTTATCTATGGGCCCCCTCCAACCAACCTTCGTACTAATTCAGCAATTCGATTTTCACCATCCAATGAAGAATTTCGTCCAAAAGCGATGTTCTGCCCCTGCCTTAGCAAGGAAAATCCGATGTACAGTCCACTGGTCGCACACTATTGTTCTGCCGCATCTCCTAGTCTCATTCTATCCTCCTCCTCCGGGGTAGTCCTGACACATATTCCTATGCCAGTTGCACTCTAGTATTCGAATTAACTCCTGTACCATCAGTTCCTGGAGTTTTAACAGTCACTCCATTGTTGGCTCTTTCTATGCCAGCTCCAATATTGATCCCATCATCGGCGTTGATTTTCAAGTTGACTCTCGTGTTGCTCCCAAGTATTGGTTGCTCTGGGTGTGGAGGCAATGTTCCATCTTGTTCTAATCCAACTCTACCAGCTCCTATATTGTTTCCTAGGGTCTGAATTCCTATAACTCCTGTAGTTCCTTATTGTCCCATCTTTTGGAAGAATCCCTCCATCGTCTCTTGTTGCCAACCAAGATTCCATCATTCATCTCCTTTATTAGCCTTTCCATTTCTTCTCTAGCTATATTATTGGATTAGTGAAAATTTGAGGATACTTCATGACTGCTCCCAGGCTACGGTTGACTTGCTCCCGTTTTTGATTTAGTGTTATGCCTCTTCATTTTTCTCGAATCTTGGATTCAAGCTTCAAGTTTTCGGATCTATCCGATTTCAATTCTCAGTGAAAGCGCCAAAATATTAATCCAAAAAAGGGATCAACACCCTGGTTTGAGTGTGAAAGCACCAATCCTATTTAGTAAACAAAACAATATAGAAAATAAATGTAAAAAGAGCGGAAATAGTAAGGAGATAAGAAGATTTTTATAGTAGTTTGGCTGTTAACAAAGCCTAGTCCACTTTATAGCTTCTTTTATTGATTAATTGCTATTACAGAGGAGTTTAGGTTGCAATATAATTCTTCTTTCCCAGATTAGATCAAGCCACCATTGTTAGAGACAAAAGGAGAATCTCAATGTCCCTAAACGGCTGTTGTATGGGAGAAGACGAGAGAAGAAATAATGGTAGAGCTTCAGTAGAGATCCCATCCCTTTTAGTATTGCAGATAGGATGGTATTTATAGCGTTAGAGAGCACTTGGGCCAGAGCCACTTCACTAAAAGCCTGTAGTCATCATGCAAAGGTTGCTTAGAAAGTTTGAGGGTGTTTGGAGTTAATTTTTCAGATTAGTACCGATCCGATTGGATTAGATCGGTACCAATTCAAAAAGTTGTGCAATTTTTGAGACTTTCCAATTTGGGTGTCTTCTTATCCCACAATTGGATGCGTTGTCCGAATATCAAGTAATTTGAAGTTAGTTTGATCATCCATCTTTATAGATCATCTAATCCATCCCTTCGTAGGAGATCCATTCATAACTCACTTAATCCTTCACTAAATGACACGAAACTTCATACATGTAATGTAGACGAGTAAGAGAGCCTTCAAATTAGATCTCATTGGGCGAGGTCCATCCTAGATGGGTCGGAGTTGATTCGACAAACTAGCTCTATTTGGAGGAGATTAATCCATAACTCGCTCGATATTTATCGGAATCCGACAAAACTTTGCGGGTAGCTTCTAGAGAGTGTGTAAGACATACACACTGAATCTCAGGTAGTGGGGCCCACATTAGTTGGGCTCAATCCAATCCAAACTTTTGATCTGTACCAATCCAAACTAGCTTGGCCGAATGACTTCATAATGCGAGCCTTCCTTTATGTCTTTTAAGTGTCCCCTTCAAATTTCAAAACAATTCGAGTTAGTATGGGTTCTGTAAGTCCATTTTAAGTTGCTTTGGTCTAAAAGCGGGTAGATATTTGAATGGAACAAATGAGTCTTCACTTCTTGAACTAGTTTGCTTGGAATGTTACCAAACTTGATAGGTGAGTTATTAGAGAAGTAGGAGTGCAATGCATATGGTTAGAAGAAACCACGAGCCAACATTTCAGATTGGTACCGATCCAATTAGATCGGATCAGTATCGATTCGAAGAGTTAGTGTAATTTTAGGCCTAATTTCTTATATTTCTTTGTCTTGTACTTTCAGGCCTTCGGGTCAAATTTCGAGTCGTTCTGACTTAATCAGAATGTTCTCACTCCTTTTGAATTCTGTTGGGTTAAAATCCCATTTAACAGACACCTTCTTACTATTGTCGCTTCCTATAATTGTTTATGCACCAACTAGATGTACAATCCATAAGGATTTACATGAAACTATAAAAACCTCCATTTGGTCTTCACCAACACGGATCTTCGTGTTGATGATGTTTGAGGTATCAATGGTGATCGTGTGAAGAGCTCAAGTCAAGGGGTTGACGGGTATCGAGTTGAAAAATCCACGAAGACTTTATGGAGGTTTTTGTGGTGTTACACATTTTTTTAAGATCAAGTGGTGTGGTGTATCTCATGGTAGGAGATGCATCACTTGTAGGCAACGATGGTAGTTTATGATTTGGTGTAATTGAGAAAAAATAAAAGTTATGATTAGTGTAATGATCTGCCTTCCTTACGCCTAAAGACGACACTTGATACATCCTCGGTATTCGTGTGCCGATCATTTAAGTGTTCAAAAAACAAGTCATTTGGGGTGAAGAAAGAAAATGACAGAACAAAATCTCACACCATGACAAGAAATATATAATATATACAGAATCTTTTCAAGAAGAAACCATCTTTATTATGCACAACGTCAGAGTTCACTAACCTATTATCATTCCGGACAGTTATAACAGCCCGTCCTTACAATTACTAATAAATACAGACAAAAGCAAAGCAATGAAAACAATAGAAGAATATAAAATACATGAATATGTATTGGAGAATCTAGCTCATCTCTTGAAAGCTCCAAAGGATCCAGCTAAATCTGCAAAGTATGGTTGGACAGACCCAAGCATTATGAGAAAATAACGCCCGAGTTAGTCCGGTAAACCAACATGAGTAAACTCGAATCAAAATATATGGATTTCTTATTCTTGAAAAACCTCTTCAAAAAGAAAAGTAATTGTAAGATCATGCCGCACATAAGCACAGAAGCTTTTTATCTTATGGTAATCAAAACCATTTTTATTATAAATCCAATGATATTATAATAACGTCTACGGTTTGAAGTATTTAATAATCAAGTAGCCGTGACACGTGTGCATCACAACAATAATAAGTATACGATCAAAAACCGAAGGCTCTTATTGAAGAATGGATTCCAACAATGGCAAGGTAAGAGATTACCTTCTGTATAGTATGTCTCTAGATAAATGTATCAAGAGATCCGATCTCAGCATGACAAAACCGACCTACCCCTTACTGGATAGTACTAGATATGTCATCACCCTGGTTGCTTCCAACCTTTATAGAGAGCTCTCATACACAACCAAATCCATAATATAATAATCTAGAAAGGTGATGACACATCCTAATGGAAGCGACCTACATAGCCTTGCGGAATATCCTGTTTTAACCATTCTTGGGTTGTGAGGCTACGCTCTTACCATTTCCTTATAGCAATTACCTCTTGGAATGCTAACACCACCCTCCAGGTAGAAACGTAATGCCAGCATTCATGCATACAAGTTCGTTCTGGTTCTAAAAAAAACCGAAGGCACCACCTCTATTACATCCATTTCGGAATCCCTTCACAATTAGTAGCGAATAACCTTGCACTTCAAAGAACTCTATCTTCAAGATGTCTACCATTCAAACGCTCATGTTCGTTCGAAGTGGTTTTGGGATAACATATCCGATCTTGATCTCTCCAAACCAACAACTGATAATTTCTGGTGGACTCAATCCCGGTTATTTTATAACTAAGTGGGCTACATCAAAGTTCTAGGGGGATCTCTAATATATCCCTTAAAGCTAGAGACGTTTCACCATGATGAGTTCATTCAAGGGATCGCAAACTGTATGAACATGTAGAGCTCTTTTTTTTCTTCTTAAGTCAAAACTGGCCAAGGTTTGATAGTCGGTTATTTAACTATCAAATACACAAAGAATCCAGAGATTTGGTTTCACATAGAAACCGCTAAGCCTCATTTTAATAAATGTTTCATTTATTAAATCTCTTTCCAAATGTTTGTTAAAATATTCATATACTTATCTCATGCATAAGCATATTCGCAATACATTGCAAAACATTTCTTATTTCAAAATCATATCAAAAGGATAAAAAATTAATGTTTAAAATAGAGATAAGAATAACCCCAAACAATATTCTTTCAGTGTTAAGTATAGAACGAATGTTTCGTACCACCATAATTAAGAAGGTCAATTAAGTGAAATCCAATCTCAATTTTATTTTATAAAGTTCTTCAATAAATCCTTGTAATAAACCTCTTTCATATATGAAAGTCCCCTTTACCAAAAATTCAAATCCATTCATAAAACTCTTTATAAATCTCCAAATTTATTTATAAACTCTTTTATAAATAACCAAAATCATTTTTAAAATTTCATTCAAAAATTTCCAGATCTCTTTTCAATATATAAAAACTCTGTTATAAACTTTCCTTATTTATATAAATCTTCTTTAATAGACCTTATTCGATCAAGTTCCTTTTTAAATAATTAAGTAATTTTTCAACACAACTTTTAAATAATAAGTTATTATTAATTAAACTAACTTTAAATAAAATAGTTAATGAACTATCTTTAAAATATCATATTGAAACTGTGATAAACCTTAGACATTTCAATTAAAAAATAACTTTACTCTAAACCATAATAATTATGTTTAACCCCTTATTTCAAAAGAAATAAGATTAAAAGAATGATTTTTAAAATTCAAAAGAGGCTTAGCAACCAAAATGGTTTATTCAATTTCAGTCAAACTTTCCAAGTTATAACGGGGGTATTTACATAACAAGCAGATAAGTAAAATGGATCAATAGACAACAATCAAACAATACAAAAATAATGTCCAAGTCAATATAATATTAGACGGGGATTTGTTCTGTTAAACACATACCCAAATTATTATAATAGGAGAATAGTGTTTTGTTCTGCTAAACAAATGTCATTTGGTTTCATAATCTTTTGTGGTTACTTAAGATAATCGACAAAGAAATCCTTTGACTTTGAAATACCTTTGCAAAAGGAAACTGCTTTTAACTAAACCCATCCTTTGAAATAAAGTGATTTTAAAAATTAAAACCTTTATTATTTAATTAAAAATAAGTTAAACCTTTATTTAATAATAATTAAAAAAATTAAGTCCTAATTAAATCTTAACTTAATTAGTAATTAATAATTAAACCCATTTATAAATAAATAAATAATAATTAATCTTTAATGATTAAATAAATAATAATTAACCCTTAATTAATAATTAAATGATAATTAATCTTTAATTAATTAAATAATTATAATTAACTTACTTGATTAATATTTAAGTACTAATTACCTTACTTAATTAATTAAATAATCATTAAACAAAAAATTAATTAATTAAACAATAATAGTTACTTTTCCATACTTAAAATACGTTTGAAATACTTTTCTAAAATATACTTAAGTGAAAACACTTTTAGATTTCAAAAAGAGTACGTTTTCACGAATTGTATCCACAGTGACTATCGCTATATGACTCGTAATTTTAGACACTACAACAAAAAGTGTCTTTTATAGCGGCATATAGCCGCTATTAATCACAACCATAGCGGTTTGATAAGCGCTGTATATCGACATGTTATAAAAAACTGTTGAATATTTATAACACAAAATATGCCGCTATTGTTGAGCTTAGTTTTATAACGCAAATTTGCCGCTATGGTACGTTAATTTAATAGCTCATTATAGCCGCTATAATACAGCTAAATCTCAACGAAATTGGAAATCTTTATAACACCATTTTGCCGCTATAAAAATCGTAGATACACTTTTCAAAAGCTATGCCTATATATTACATTTTAATAATAGAAATCAAAATAAATCTTCATAAACGAATAAAGATTATAATCAACAAATATAACACAAGAGCATGCTCAGAATGACTTGTTACAAACATCATTTTACAAACATCATTTCCAAAAAAAAAAAATCCATTTCATTTTACAATATCATTTTTACAAGACACGTCCTAATCAAATAGCACTAGTACTACATCATTAACCATTCCTTCAATGTTTCATTAACTTCACTGTTTTAATAGCTTGACTGTTTCATTCCACCAGTTGCCAGTATAGACAACAACACTTCTGTCAATTCCTTTCAACAACAATACACTACTGTCAGCATCTTCAACAACCACCACAGTTCACAATCTTCTTCTATCAACCATTCACTTAATCACTTCACCACTTCATTTAGCAACATTCTCCCTCCACCACAAACAACTGCTCCCACCTGCTCTCAACAAATTTCCTACAAGCCCAACCAATACTTGCATATTCCACTCATTGTCTCCAAATACCCCAAGACTGCCACCTGCCACTGCCCAACATTGCAAACAACCAAATCATCATCAACATACTCAAACTTCAGCCACCCATTCACCATCACCACCACTGCCAAACTATTCCATCGATCACTGCTGCATACAACAACAGCTTCCTACTTCTATGCCCTATATTCATCCCCGTCACACTTCCCACAGCAACTATCATCCCATACCATATCACTTCACAAAACAAAAAACCTACCATATGCAATTGTCGACTGTCAAACACACCTGCAAGAAACATCTACACCAACCAATTATCACCACACAGTGCCAACATTTCTTACTCACCATCACATATGTACACTTCCCTTCACCGAACATCTGCCTTCCACCCTCAACTTAAAGTCCGAACCATCTCTTCCACAATCACCTCCAAGCAACTTCCAAAACTCACCACGCGACCCTCTTCACCACCAAAATCAATCGCAACCACAGCGAGGGACCACCCAAGTTTGGTGCTGCTTGCCTCTTAGGTTATAGAAAGCAAGTGTATATGTTTTGGAAATTGCCCACATCATGGTTGTAACCAAAAATGCACTTGGCCATCGTACTATCAAGAAAGGGCAAAATATGTAAGGGATTGATGCAAAACTACGCAATATGAAACTACCGTGCATCGAATGCATTATGTCAGCCATTATTATTATTGCTGCTGTTGATGCAAAACTGTGCAATATGAAACTTGTTTATTTTTAAAAATTTAGTTTATTAGTTGTTAATATTGCTATTATGGTTTTTTTATTATTAGTAATATCATTATTATAGTTAATTTTCAAAAACATTAGTGAAATTATTATATTATCAATTTATTGATTTATCATAAGCATTAGATGAATTATTACTGTTATTATTGTTATAAAATCTATTTAATTTTTATCAATCTTGGTTAAATTTTTATAAATTTAATTAAAATTTAAAATTTAAAACTTAGTTAACTTGGTTAATAATTTATTAGTTTATATAAACAAAATTAAATTTTATAAAATTAGTTAATTTATTATCATTGTTGTTTATATATATATATATATATATAGTTAATTTTTATAAAATTTTGTTAACTTGGTTAATATTTTATGATTTATTAATAATGATAATACTATTATATAAGTTTAGTTAATTTTTATAAAACTTAGTTAATTTGGTTAATATTATATAATCTATTATTATTATACGCTTGATTAATTTTTATAAAACCTAAAGTTGATATATTATTATTATATGCTTAGTAAATTTTTATAAAACATTGTTAACTTGGTCATTACTTTATAATTTGTTATTATTATTATTATTCTAGACTTAGTGAACTATCATTAAAATTAGGTAAATTTTAAAAAATTGGTTTGTTTATTGTTATTATTACTACCAATATACATGCACGTCCGATGGACGTGTGCATATGTAAATGTGACCAAAGCTGAAAATGAGTTTTAAATAGGGTAGTTGTTGCTTTAGCTTTGGTCCATTGCATCCTAGGTGAAATCATTTTGATAAAGATACATAAATTATATATATTAGGTTGCATGTTTTGGTATATAATTTTGGATTAACAGATATATAAACAGCTTAATTTCAATGAAAGGAAGAAGAATTGCAGCCATTGCGTCAGATCTAGGGTTTTGAATTGGTAAATTGTAATGAAGCTATATGACATATATAAACAGCTTAATTTCAATGCAAAATATTTTTTGGAAACAAAAGGTTATTATTGTTAAAGACTCTAGCATGGAAATAAAGGAGGTGATTCTGCAAATAATAGATGAGCAAACTAATTCAGTATCTAGCTTGAACATTTCTACTGATATGGTCGCACATGAGCGGGAAGATAATTGTTTGAGAAAGGAAAAATGGGTACTAGCTAATTTTTCTAAAGACAGAATGGATGTGGAGGATCGCAATATGGTTATAAACAATAAAATCCCTAAACAACAAATTTCAAACAACATGGAAATACATTTATCTAATGCTTTTTCTACTTTAGTAAACAATAATTTTGATATACAAGAGGAATGTGAAAATATCACTAAGAATTTACGGACCTTGATAAAAAGAAATTACTGATGTAAAGGGAAATGAAGAATTACCTGCAGGAGAATCTTATTCGATTGCAAAATCCCAAAGCTATTAAGTACTTAGGTTTGACCTTGATGCAATTTAAATTCCCGTTCATTAGCAAATTAGACATAAATATATTAGATACAATCCCCATTTGACATAACGAGTATATTACCCAGAACAACATACACTTAGTCGTATACAATGATCTGTAATTGCAAAAATTGAATACTTGTTCTTCCTCTGTCATACTCGAATGATTTATATATACATGTAGTATGGTCGCTGATTTAGAATAAATCAATATGACGCATATAAATGCTACCTCAAACAAGAAAATGATCAATCATGTGCTGGATAACATCGACTCCTTCTGAGTAGAGAGAAGGATATTTAACCTGTACTTTAAGAATATATTTAGAGATAATGGTAGTGGAAAAAAAAGGATGAAAAGAAAGAAAGGAGCATCCCATCACATAATCTGTAATGCAGATTAGCGTACTTATATAATTTCTGAATTAAAAGTTTAAAAAACCAGCATTCTCACCTGGATGATGCTTTGCGCAGCATATTTCTGCAAACTACTACTGTGGAAGCTAACATCCACTTTTTCCCATGATAATCTAGAAAGAGCTTTCACTAGTTCCTCTGCATGCAATGCTTGACTATCAGATAATTTCATTTCGATTTACAAGTTAATGCTTCTAGTAGCATAACTCATGGGATAACTAAAATCTGATAATTGAATCCAAAATTCATAGATTACATTAAGGCTATATGTCTGTAAAGATAAATGGACCTTCTAATCACTATTTAGAATCCATAAAAGATCAAGTAAAACAGTTACCTTCTGTTACATCAGAATCAACACTGTATTCTATTGATTCAGCGTTATGTCCACGGTTATGCACACTGAAACCTTTTGCATATTCTTCATGTACCACATGAGGATATTTTTCACTAATAGACGCATCCCACTGCATAAGAAGACATATATGTACTCTTATAAGTTTATCTCTCTAATGAAATCCAAAGCTAACCCCTGTTGATTTAGCATGTATAGGCAAGATATTACAAATCTACGAGTATAAGTTTTGTAATACAGCATTACCACAGGCAGTTCTGAATGGCGTCTGATAGACGATGTTGTCCATCCCATAACATCTTAGTTAAATGAAGGAAAACAGTATGGTGAGAGTGTGTTTATACCAGTTAAATATTAATACACCTAACCAACTTGACTAAACAAAACAACATAGTACAATGGATACGGTCATAGCCAACATTTGCATATACAACTCGTCTCTTAAATGCTCCCAGTGCAGACCTATATCAACATAACCTGTTCTATTATGTTAAAATACATATAATATGAAAATGAAAAGCAATCACCATATAAAATATTATTTTCCCCATCAATGCACTGATTAAAATTACACAATAAATAAACTTAAACTGAAAAGCACACACCAAATAAGTATGAAACTAATTAATAAACTATATTTGAAGCAAATAACTCTAAAAGTGAAGCAATTTCTGGAAACTGACCTAATTGAGAATGAAAGAGTAGCTTAATTAAGTTAAATTTGCTTTGTTATTGGGTGAAAACAAAGAAGGCGCCGTTCAATAAAAATA
This sequence comes from Allium cepa, assembly GCA_030765085.1. Taxonomy (NCBI): domain Eukaryota; kingdom Viridiplantae; phylum Streptophyta; class Magnoliopsida; order Asparagales; family Amaryllidaceae; genus Allium; species Allium cepa. Next base: position 821,718,149 of record CM060929.1, read on the forward strand.
TATATAGAGTAAAGGTCATCATGTTAAAAAAAATTAAAAGATGATGTCAATAAATTATTCAAGTTAAAGAAGCACGCATGAAATACAGGTCACCATGGTCATCCACCATGCGCTTTAGCAATTTCACAGGAAATTAATTTCTCCATGTAGATTTAAAACATCAAACAAATGAACACAATTCCACACAACTGAGTGATGAATTAAATAGTTTGGTATAAGAATAATCAATAACAAATTACAGTAAATAACAAATATTTTCAAAATGGAACGTGACAAAAGGAAGCAAAGATATAACTGTCCATCTACTTAATTCTTAACGGTAATGCTAATGACGGTCACTGGTCATTGACGCTAGCATCACTACGACGCTAGCATCAACCTTTAATAAAAGAAACTTACCAATCTTAAAAATTACTAATAATTTTGAAATAATCGAAAACCCAGTTGTAATTTAAGAGAAAAAAATGAAAATTACCTAAGCGAAGCGAAGGCATTGCTAGAACGTGATAGAAACGGTGCAAGAATGAGGTGGAGGAGCTGCTAGAAAAAGGCGTGGGAGGCAGTAACCCTAGAAAAAGCGGAACGATGGCGAAGCGACAAAGAGAGGGGGATGCGAGAAATTAGGGTTTGAGAAGGGGCGTAGTTTCTTCTTTGATGGAGCAGGAACACTGTATCAGTTTAGATCGAAGATGGAGTAGAACGGCCAAACTTTGGGAGGGAGACGAAAATTTTGGGAGGGAGACGAAAATTGTTAACTGTGTTTGGGAGGGTGACGAATCTGGTTTAAGCGTTTTTGGGAGGGAGACGAAAATTTTGGGCCAATGCGTTACATGTTAACAGTACAAAACTAATAAAGTAAAAAAACAAATAATTAAAGCTAAACAATAACGCTTTAGAATAATGCGTTATTAAATGGCGTTATAAAAGACACTTTTTGTTGTAGTGAGAAACTTATTTTTATGAATCAAGTAGCTCTAAAACCTTACTCGTTTTACTCAAACACACTTTCTAGCTTTGGAAAAAGTTTTTGAAACAAAAAGTAATGTTTTAATTCTTTATATAATTTTTCAGAAACACTTAGGAGAAATAAAGTATTTAAAAGCAAAGGATTTCTATGTCACTAATACAGGTCTATATGCTAATTTTCTTTAGCATACACATCACATATGTAATCAAGGCATAAACTTACATACCACAATCACAAATCATAAGCAATATCTCATCTTTCCAACATTCACAACATTTTGACTTAAATTTCATACAACATCACATTCATGCATATATGAGCGCTTATAAAATCATGCAAATCAACATCAACTTTCATCTAAACATCCAACCAATATACAACCATGTTAAGCAAGGATACAAAGTTTAAAACTTTCTTAAAGGTGTGAGCTTTACTCACCAAAATCACATGAAAGAAAACCAAACTATCACTAGAACTTGAAATGGCCTTAGATCTTGGATCCTTCCTTGGAAAAATGGAATCTTTATAAGCCTAAATGGACAAGTCAATTGGGCCTTGGGATGCTATGGGCTTGGCTTTGTGTTGATGAGGTGGGTGGGGACTTGTTTTGGCAAGGATGAGTTGTAGAAGTGGAGGGAAGAGGCTCTAAAAAATGTTTTAAAATTAAAAGCAAAGAAAGCAAAGATTTTTAAATATTAAAATTCTTTTGGGAGCCATGATAATTTTTAAAAGCTTAGGAGGAAGTTTTAGAAAGTGGAAATGAAAATGAAAAATGAGAGCGAAATTAGGAATTCCGTATATACTCAAAGTAGATTAATTAAATTACAAAAACAGCCTTAAGTACCTTGTCCTCCACTCAAAACTTGCCATCTCATCACTTGGTCCCCACTTCACCATTTCACATGCAAGGCATTGTCCCACCTCACCACCTTGATCCAACATGCAAAAAATCTCATGTACTTAATGTCGTAATGTGTCATTTTACTTTAAACATCCTTTCCTTTTTAGATTTATTAAAATTTGAAATATGGTCACATCTTGTTTTTATATACTTAAGTGTGTGTGTATGTTTCTGTATCCTAATTTATTTGTAAATTCATGTATATATGAATACAATAGTGTTACAACATCTCCAGCACCTTTTAGACGATGAAAAGTCGAAAATTTGAAAAACAATTTCAGGCCACATTTTCGATTTTCCTTCGAATTAAATATTTTTGTAAAAAAATTTTGAAAACTATTTTCCCATCAGTAGTTATTATTTTAAAGGAGTTTATTTGAGTTATAAAACCCATTAATTAATTATTAAAAAATATATTAAAATAATCATATTTAAAGTAATCAAATTCCATGTCGTTACACTCTCATCCCTTAAAAGAATTTCATCCCGAAATGTGCACACAAGAGGATAACTCAAAATGACAGAAAAGGGCACATATTAAATATCACAAACGATGCAATCATACAATGAGATATAAGTAAGGTGACTATATCACCAACCATGTGTAAACTAACAATACAATACATACAATCCACTCATCTATCAATGACTCAGGGCAAGACCTTCTTATACTATCTTTTTACACCACATGTCCAAGGAGTCTTACTTCAGATTGCTAAAAATGACACTTAGAAAATTTAGCTTTCAAATCGTGCCTCTTCCATGTTTCCAATACGGTCTTTAAGTGGCACTTATGTTCTTTCTTGTTCTTAGAATAAATAACAATGTCATCAACTGAGACCAACATAATTTATTGAGTATAACTCTAGAAACTCGATCCACGATGACTATAAAATGAGCGGGTGCGTTGGTTTGCCCATAAGGCACAACCAACCACTCAAAGAAACCATCTGGTCCTCTAAAAGCTGTCAGGGTATATTATCTTTAAATATCCTTAGCTGGTGAAATCCTATGTCTAAATCCATTTTAGAAAATACCCTAACATCCTGTAGTTGTTTGAACATGTTTTCTATGTTCAATAAAGGATACCTGTCCCTAATTTTATTCTTATTTAATTCATGGTAGTCCATAGAAAGCCTTGGCACGCCATCTGACTTAGCAATAAAACCTACCGCTGCACCACAATTCGAGTGACTTGGCCTAATCAGGCCCTTACTCAACAATTCCTCTATCTTATTTATTAACTCCTTTCCCTCCCTCGGTGGAAACTTACGCCTATGATGGATAAAAGGTTCTCATCTAGGGGTCAAGTCTATATTGAACTCAATCTCACGATGAGGGGGTAAGCTATTAACGTCTTCAAAGATGTCCAAGAAATCTCTAACAACCAATAACGATTCCAAGTTTCCCGAAGGCGAACCCAGTGCATAAAGAAAACTGCCCATTAACTTGTTCCACTCATTACACAATACCTTAATATGCTTCCCTATCTTGTTTTGAAATTCAACAGTCCTTTTAGCATAGTCAAGTGCAGCTCTATACTTTGATAACCAATCTACATGAACCAAAACATCAAAACCCATAAAATCTAGGACAATCATGTCGTATGGAAAATGATGGATAAGGTATGCAACTCATACATCTTCACAAACCATGCATAGATTAGTCATACCACCTATGGAGTTGGATACACAAATAGGGGTTTCTACAAATTTTTGGGGTAATTCCTAATCTGTCAACCAATTCTTTAGAAATAAAGCTACGGGAAGCTACGTAATCAAACAAAACTCGAACTAAGATGATATTTACAAATAAAGTACCTTCTAGAACTTCCTTCCCCTTCGCATCCTATGAAGTCGATGGTTCATTCTTAATAGTGTAAACGTTGGCTTGTTGACCTTTTTGCACTAGTGGATAATCCCTTTCCATATGTCCAAGCTGATGGCAATTAAAGCATAGTATCTATTATGCCATTGGAGATAGGCCCTGTTTGCTGATTCTGCGCTTCGGAATTCTTACAGAAGTTCGCAACGTGGCCCATCTACTTACATATATTGCACATACGATCCTTGAACTTGTTCCCTTGATCTCCTGTTGACTTTCCCTTCCACTGCTTTTTCCATTTCTAGTTGAACTTTCTTTTGTTCGGGTTGTTGTCACCACTCGAAATTCTAACAACTTCTTCTCAAGGATTTCATAACGTAGAGCCATGTCTACTAGGTCTACGAAACCTTTTAGGTGAGCAGTTATTTTCTCTTAAAACTTCTCCCTCATTCCCATCACAAACATCTCATTCTTCTTTAGAGATGTATCAATGAGTTCCGGTCCAAAACATGAAAACTCGGTTAAATTGGTTTCATAATCCGATACAGACCCTTCTCCTTACTTAAGATCCAAGAAACTCCTATATAATTGGGCTTTTCTTATAGTGGGCATGAATTTGTTTTCAAAAGCTTCCTTAAATGTAGCCCAAGTAAAATCTACTTTCGGAATATTAATTGTAACGAAATCCCACTAAGCTGCTGCTCCATCTTGTAACTGTCAAGAAGCTAAGAAACGCTTCTGCTCATCTGAGACATCCAATCCCTTGAAAATATTTTCATAAGAATGAAGCTACGCCTGGACTTCTAAAATGGATTCCATGCCCATAAAAGAATTTCGTTCCAAATTAGAAAAATCTCTGCACAAGGATGTAGAGTTGACATGGGGTGTACAAGTGCTACTTCTTCTAATGATCCTATACTTGTACCGGTTGGGGGCTCGACCCTCGATGATCGAAGTGCTACCATTTTCTCTTCATCATCTTCTTGTAGTGCTCTTATCTTACCACCTGATAACAATAAGATAAAGTCAGAATACACTTTCAGACAAGACTTATATTGGGAAAGGTATCGTCTATAAATGATATTAAGTAAACATATCATTCCTCCAACCGACACCTAAACAACTATATAAATTTTGAAAATTCCCTTTATATAAGAAATACAACCCTAGGTAAATTATTTCATTTACCCATTTTAAAACTATACTGTATCGGTTTATCTTGTTTAAGTGTTTAGAAATCCCTGTCTACAATGTTGATCAAGTGCGTCGACTAAAATTCATAAGCCACTCAACAGAAAAAACCCCCATAATTCAAAACATTTTATAGCACCAACAAGTACATGCTCATACACACACATATAATACACTCAATTCATTTATGGCACTACTGACCCTATCTACAATGAGTTTACCCTACTAAAGCCTAGGTGTTCGCTCAACCTAAGCTCCGATACCACCTGTAATAATATGCCTTTCTTTCACCTGAAAATGACACTTAATACATTCTCGGTATTCGTGTGTCGATCATTTGAGTGTTCGAAAGTCAGATCGTTTGGGGTGAAGAAAGAAAAAGACAGAATAAAATCTCACATCATGATGAGAAATATATAATATATACATGATCTTTAAAAAAAGAAATCATCTTTATTATACACCACATCAAAGTCACTAACCTATTATCAGCCAGGATAGCTATAACAGCCTGTCTTTATGATTGTTGATAAATGCAGATTGAAATCAAAGCAAAAAAACATCAAAAAAATATAAGATACGTGAATACGTCTTGAAGAGTCCAGCTCGTCTGTTTAAAGTGATTAAATTCTAGGTCGTTACAATTATTCTGAAGATGGTGAACTCGTGTGTTATATTCGATGTGGTCATTTTCTTATTTTTCGCTTGGAAGAGGCGATTTGGTTGAAGGTGGAGATCTGATGTATGTTGAATGTGATTTTGTATCAAGATAGAGTGTTAAATTTAGATTATACAAAATCATTTTTAGAAGAGGAAATAAATATATTAAAGGAGGAAAGAGTAAATTTGGATTTCTCTTGATTAATACATATATGAATATGCTTATTTCTCTCTTTAATTGTATAATCAATTTATTTTCCATTATGTGTGTGTATATATATATATATATATATATAAGTATGTATGTGTGTGTGTATTAACTGGGAATTAAGTAATTGATAATTATAAATATAGCTTAAAGTAAGAGTGGAAAAAGTGTGAAAAAGTACTTGGTGTATCTTTTTTTTCCATCTTTGTTCTTCTTCAAACACTAAAAGTTATTGCTCTCAATTACATTATTGATTCTATTTTTTGTTTTATCTACTTTTAGTTGGTAGATTAATGGTAAACAATTGTTTTTGCGAATCAATGTAATGAATGAAATTTGATGTGTTGGTTTTTTTTATTTCTTTGTGTTTTGGAACTATAGTTACCACTGTTTGAGTCGAATATTATTATTTTTATACAATATTGTCTTATTGTAACTTAGGTGATATAAGATATTGAATAGACATCTACAATATTTTTATTATTTCTTAGGTTTTCCGAGATAGAAATTCTAACAAAAATGATATTATACATTAACATTACAAACTAATTTATCCATCTTCTTCTCCGCATCAATATTCTTCTTCACCACCAAAATCAAGCCACGATGATGCTCCATTTAGATTCATGGTATATCATCACTTTCATCTTTATATCCATCTCCACATTGTATCCTATTTTCATCATCGTCAAACTCGTTGTGCCTCCTTTCGTGATTGTGGATGTCGATTCCGTCAGTATCGTTGAGTGATGCACCATCATTGAGGAGAATCACTGCACCATCCTTGAAAGTAGTTGTTCATTTTTTTCTATGGTCCGGGTTAGTTAAAAAATTGGAAATCCTAATTTAATTTGATCTTAGAATGAAAATTTTGAATTCTACTTTATCAAACCGACCGTTAGGGAGGTTTGCTTATTGTCACTGGCTAAAATCAATTTCTCTGAAGCCAATATTAAATGCCTTGTTCCTCTCTATTGTTACTTCCATGTACTCTTTTCGTATTCTTCTCGTCCGTTTTAACCGTCTTCTTCTAATGTTGCCATTACCGCATTTTCCGATAACTCTTTTTAAAATATCTCCAATTGCCTTTGTGAAAACCTAGATTCTCAATTTCATTCCGACTCTTTCTTACATCCTCATCAAATCCGGCTATTTATCTCTTGTTTTTCTCATTGATTATTTCTCTCTAAACTTTTCTTCACTTAGATCTCATAATAATCAAGTTAAATATCATTAATCTCCATATTCTTCTCCCATTTTTGCTTTATGATTCAAAATCCCTACCCATGCGACTCTCAGATCAACGTCGCTCGTCGCTAGATGCAATAACCCGCCTCCTTAACACCTCAGTCATAATTTACCGATCTCATCAGGTATTCTAGCTTTAGGTTATCAAAAAGTTGATTATTTTTATACATGGTAGCATGCGTTTTGATTAATTCATTAATACTCTTTAAATATATGCAGCAATACGATGATATCATGTAAGTAATGATTCCTACCCTTCTATTATAGTGGATCGCCAACTATTTTCCTCCCCAAGTTGATAATCAATGTTTAGTTAAATCTTTACCTATTTTTCCAAGATGATGAGTTCTTACATGTCTTATCTTCACGATGATGACATGATGTCATGTAACGACCCGTTAAATTTGATAATATTAAATGGATTAACTTAATATAATATTTAATCTAATTTATAATAAATGTAGGAGTTGGATATAGTAACTGAGATTAAAGATTTAACAATTGAAATGTTATATGGCAATAGGTAGAATAACGAAGATTTGTGTTGTGGTTATAAGTCATAATTAGTTGATTAAAATGGTATTAATGAAATAATAACAGAATTGAATTGCAATATATAAACATCAGAAAAATTTAATTGGTGGATTAAATTTGTTAAAGTTCATAAGTTTTGTAATTTAGTTTAGTAGAACTTTAAATTATAAACGAAGATTGAAATAAACGATAAATGTAATTATGTAAATGGTGACTCAAGACCTAGGTTATAGGAATTGGAACATAATCCAATTTGAATTAAGTAGAAGAAGGATTTGGTTAATATGTAAGTTATTGTTCAAGGTATTGAATAAAAACTTGGAATCCAATCATAATTTAATGATAATAACGTTAGTATTAGAGAATAAACATATTTCAATGCAGTACCCGAATGAACGGAATAAAATGAATATATATTGAATAGAAATGAAATGTAAATTGGCACATTCGGTTGAAAGTTAATTTTAAGAAACATATAAATGTTGAATTTGTGAATATTAATATAAATATTAACTTGAATGGGATTCATTAATACAAAGATGTAATAAGTGTAGATAGTAAAAATTTAATGGCTGTAGTGGATAAAAAAAATCTACAGTAACATAAAATTTATTTATATGGAAAAAGAGTATAGATTTGAACAAATTTATGAAAATTTGATAAGAACAGTGGTTGTAATCAGTTTGGTTATTTAATATTTGGAAGATAGAGATTTGTAAATCCGTTAATGAATTTATAATGGGAAGGAATGGTAAGAATGTAAAAATTATAAGCATTTGATTCAATTAAGGGAATTAAATTTTGAATAAATAGTCATTTAATAAATTCAACGTTCTGTGAGAAATCATAATAGTTGTGTAAAATGTGTACAAACTTCGATTTGGAAATTTATTGGATTTATAACAGTTTTGGTATTACATTTATGAGTTTAAAAGTTATTCCATTTTGTAAAGTAATAAAAGCTTATTCAGGTGACTAGAATTTAGCGTAACGACTATTGTGTGTTACCTATTCTTGTTGCTTGTTAATTTAAATTTTGGGAATCAAATTCAATTTATCCGCCAATTTACCGCAGTTAAAGTGAAATGAATTGGTGAATGAGTAATGTTAAATACAAATAAGATGTAACCAAGAAAAATCCCAATTATAATAATTTATGTAGAATAAAGTAAAGAAACCAGGAAATGAAAATGTGAAAATGTGGATGCAATGAGATCTTAAGTAATAATAACTTTGTTAGGTAAGTGATAACGGATTTTTTTTGTATAACCAAATAAAGATCCAAATTTATTTGGAAATTAATTGCAATCAATTGAATTTATTGCAATTAAATGGATTTAATATTTAATAGTTATGTAATTATTATTTGGAAGAAATTGGAGTTATTTGTAATAAGTATGAACCTAATGTTAATTTTTCTTATAGGATTGACAATTGATACGGAATGAAAAGAAGAAAATTTGGGTCAGTAAAATTTGGAATTTATGCATAATAAAATGGATTCTAACGTTAAATACTACGTTATTGAGATTTAAATTAGACTTAAAGAATAATGATGTGAATCAGGAACTAATGTTTATGGCATCTTTATTTTAGGTGAAAGTTGAGAATATAAAGATTAAAAATCTAAAGTATGGGTTTTGAGAATATAATTTATAAAATTCTTAAATATAAGAAAGTGTAGAAATTAACATTGCAATTAATATACTGTCAACTTTTAATTCACAGCTAAACCTGTTAAATCTTTTCAATTGATTACGAATCATATAAGAAATAAAATTTGGCTAATTTTAGAATTTAATATAAAATTTGGATTTTTATAATTTATTTAATGAATATTAAAAATAGCCATTTTGGCCACGGACTCGGATTTCGACGAAACCAGTTTCATCGGATCCGTATCGGTGTATTATTAGAGGGTTTCAAGTTTCGTATCGATCGGACTTGTCGTTTGATCGTACGGGCGTGAAACGCCTTGAAATCAATTTTAATAAAATCAATTTGAAATCAATTTGGAAATTTTGTTTTCAGCATAACTTCTTCATACGATCAAATTTGGACGTGAAACTTTTTCCATCGCGTTCAGAATATTTTAAATTACCTATTTGGATATTTAGATTTACGAAATTTCGTTTCGGAGACATAGCGGGCTTTTTGGGCCATAGTTTGTTCCGCACGTTCATTCTACGGTCTATCTACGCTACCTCTAACCCTCTATATAAACCTAGCTATTCAGCCCTAGCCTCCGTCTAATTTCATTTATCTGCGCGTATTTTCTTCAAGCTTCCCTTCTTCTTCAATGGGGGTTAACCCTAGATCCAGTCAGTTCAAAAACAAAATGAAAATTCAAAATCTCCAGAAAAATTCCACAAAAATATATGTCGATCTTCTCGAAACACGTAATCCCATGGTGAAATTCGTTTTTCAGTTGGAGTTACCGTTTACCCAGAATAAATTCAAACAGTTCGTGGTCGTTCATCAGCGTCGCATCAAAGTTCGCCTGATCGAAATTCTGTTTCTGGGTTTTGAAGGGGAACCAAGGGGATCGCATCAATGTGGTTAGTTTGGCGTTTCGACGGTCAGATTTGCGGCAAAAATTCAATAGGGTTTCATGTTTTAGGCTTGCGCTGGAACTTGCGTGCGTTTGCTTCTGGAAAGAAGATGGTAGCCGCGTGCGTGATAGTGGAGGATGACGTGGCAAGAGTATGAAATGTGTCCTCCTTTTGTTGTTTTTAATTTTGAAATTCAAGTGCAATAATCGCTATAACTTTTACATACGACCTCGGATTCACGCGAATTTTTTTTTGCTAGGATCGTAATTTAATTCCGGACTTGATGACGCTGGTTTGGACGAATTCCGAGACGGGCGAATTTTTGGGTTTAAATCGAATTTAAATTCAAAAGGTGAGTGTTTAAACCCACTCACAACTACTAGAAGCTTTTGTGTTTGTTAAATTAATTTTAGAAATGAATAGAAATTTATTTATGAGTATTTGGCATGTTTATTTCACTCATATTTGTTGAATTGCATTTATTAAATTTAACTGTTAATTTAATTTATTTATTGCGTATTAATTGATAGTTAGAATTTATTTGTTTGCCTATAAACTGCTAGTTAACAGTTATATAGATTATTACTGAATATAAACTGTTAGATTAATAGTTGTTAAATTTAATCTGAATAAAATTGCCAGTTATTACCTGTTATATATTATCAAATATAAATTGTTATTGATTGATATCGCTTGATGATTTTGATTGGATGACGGGTGTTGTTGATGGATGTTTTATTGTATATCATTAAATTGCAAATTATCATGCATATTTCCTTTCATTCGGAATTGTGGTTTGAAATGATATACAACCGTAAAATTTTATTTTAAATTGCGGATTGAAATGATAAATATCCGTATCACTTGACCATAGGATAGAAAATTATATACAGGCACCGCGGTCTATATATAACTATTTTAATGTGATTTCTATGGTTTGGATGGAATACGGTTTATAATAATCTTAAATTTTATATTGTATAAATATTTTTCTTCCATATATATATATATATACATATGAAGTTGAAAATTTTGAAATTAAAAGGTGTATAAAAATCTTTATTAAAAATGGAAGAAAATTAAGAAAATGGAGTTTAATAATTTATATCATATGTTTAAATGTTAAGTTTGGAAATTTTAAGATATGATATTTATAATTGGATTTTTCCCAAAATAAATTGAAATGAATATTCTAGTATAATTTGAATTGGGAAAAATATATATATATATATATATTATTACTAGAAATTGAAGTCTTATTATTTATGGATTTTATATGAATATTCAAGACTAATTAATAGAACAATTGATTTGTTGAAAGAATAAAATCCAACTTTAGTTTGAAATATTGATACTCAAAATGGATATACGTATATATAAATAAATTGAAGTGGTTTTGGAACTTGAGAGAGATAATGTAAATTTTGGTTTAGACTTTAATAAAGAAATGTATTTGTAAAGCCATGAGAACTATTTTCTTTACAAAGTAACATTTAAGTTAAACCATTTAATTCATATACCGTTGAATGTCCAAACCATTCAAGTTTTAAAAGTTATGGTTTTAAATCATGAATTTCGAAATATTATGCTTTGAAAGGATATTTGGCTTTCAGACGTAATAAATTTAAAGCATTTGGATTTTTGAAAAGGTTTATATTTGGGATAAAGGATATCATATTGTTTTGGGTTTTAAAATGATATCGTATTCATAATTTAAAAATGGAAATGTTTATTCTGATTTTTAAAGTATAACCTATTTTTAAATGACCGCGGTGTTATAATAACGATGGGTTGGCAAAGAGACCGGGATCGGATATGGACATACTCTCTGTCGATACCGAAAACCACTTTGACTAACCGTGTACGCGGTGGAGATTCCAGAATGAAGTAGGTGGTGGCGACGTTTCCTGTAAGGTAAATACGTGGACCCGACTCCCGTGAGTTGGCATAAGGTGGCTAAAACAGGAGCGATTCTCAGGCCAATGAGGTCATTCCTCTGATCGGACCCTCCTCTTCGATATTATACTTTGACTTGGATTGATTCAGTGGCCACTTCTATATTTTGATTTTGGGGAGTTAGTCCGAGGTGGGCGGTAACTGCGGCTACGCGTTTCCACCAGCCTGGATAGCAATTGGTATATCTACCCTGGCATTGCCTAGTTGTGCCGTGTCACCTACCATACCGAGCCTTTACTACGAGTTTCTATTTGTGTCGTACCTATGGAGTATCCTCTGGTAGCTTCCCGATCACGAGGTATTACGGTACTGTATAGACTATTGGCATTATTTGTGTTAAGGGCTATATGGGTAACCCCTTAACGCTATTAAAAAGTAAGTTTATTTTATAAATAGACACTATTATAATAGCGCAATATACTACATAGTAAATAGTTTAACGGATCCTTAGGAGATGTAAATCCCGAACATCTCTTGAGTTACTGTACTCATATTTATTTCTGTTAATTTAACTCACATAAGATCTTTTAGTCTGACTCGAGTGTTTTTTTCTTTTCAAATTCGCTCGGGTCAGTCCGAGCGTTTCAGGATCGAAGATTTTAGCTTTGGAGGACGAAGATGAAGAATCCGTATTATATTATTTATAGTATTGCACCACACTCTTAAATTTCCGCTGCATTGATTGTATTGGTATGTGTAACTCTGATATTTATTGTATAAAGCAAAATAAATATTTTGTAAACTGTTTTGAACTGTATATTGATTATTATATTTTATCCTTCCGCTGTGAGATTCTATTTTGTTTTATTTCTTCTCTGTTTTTCTTATTTACCCCATAACAATCCGCCTTGCGTATGCTTTGAATTGGCACGTGTGTCGGTTTAAAGTGTGCGAAAAGGCGGGATGTTACAGTTGGTATCAGAGCTTTGGTTTAGCGATAAACCTTGGCTTTGTTGGGTTCGACTCTTTGTTAATAGGGTAGTAATACCCTATGGGAGTCGCTGAGTGTATATATATGAGAGAGCGTACTTGTTAGTATTAATAAAGGATTTTGATATTGTGTTAATCTGTTCCGCTTTGTATTTATAAATTCTGGTTGATGCATGGGACGCTATGCCATCAATAGGGATTTCTAAACACTTAATAGGACAGACCGACATAATATTTGTTTTTAATATAGGTGAATGAAATAACTTTGCCTATTATATTTTCTATATATAAAAATATTTTTATAAAGGTATATTTTGGTTGCTATAGTTGGGTGTTAGCTAATAAAAATATTTGTAATGAATTAAAGCTAAGTTGAATTTTAATAAATCAAATTGGAGATTTTAGAACTTAAGTCCGGGATTTTTGAAATCTTCTTTCAAAGGATTTATGAAATATAATGATTTGGTTTATAAATATTTTCTTATATAAATATTTAGTATAATTCGAAAGAATTGGTTTAAAGAGGATTTTGAAGAAAATAAGTTTGTACTTTCCTCTCTGTCGTTGGAAAATAATTTCGGTGATGACGGCCGCATCATCGACTTTCATTTTCGAGTTTCGAAGGGAAAGGCCACCGTAGTAAACTCTACTGCAGATTTGTTTTAAAATTATTTAAAATTTTAATTGTTTAAAGGTAATTAGAGATATAAAAGTTGTAAGAAATTAATTATCTATTATTTTAAAGAAATTTTGGAATTTGACCCGGTAAAATTCTTGAATTTCCATTAATTAGTTGTAAAAATTTAGGTTAGTGAAATAAAAGAAGCAATCAATGAATTAAAAGGGTTGAGATTAAACTTGTATAAGTTCTTTTGCTTTTTCTTCAACATAAATAACTTACCAAGTATAAAAAGTTGAAATGTAAATTAAGAGTGGAATAGAATATTATGCAAGTAGAATTTTGGAAAAAAAAATGAAGTATTCAATAAATTACTGTTATAAATAAGAATTTAATGGTATTAACTTAAGTGATGATTGGAATTTTACTAAAATTAAAGGTTGTATTATTAATAAGTGATTTTAACCTTAAGAAAGCAAAAATGAAATTCCTTAATTTATAAAGTTTGATTGTAGGGTTATAATATTTAGTATGAGTCAAATGCTACTAGTTGAATAAAATAAAAAGTAGGTAATATAAATAAATGACTGTGAACCCTAGGTAATGAATTAATAAAATTCTTTATTTTAAGAATGCAGGTTATAAGGTTAATAAATTAAGTGTAAGTAGAGGGTTACTGTAATTAATCATAATGGAAACTTCAACATTAAATAAATGAATGAGATTAAAGGTAAGTTGAAATTGTAATTTATAAAACAAATATATATTAATTAAAGGAATGGAGAAGAAACTTGTAAATTTTCACTTACATTCTTAAAACATACATAACTTACCACATAATAAAAAGTTGCAATGTTAGTAGGAAAATGTAAGGGGAAATCTTACAAGTGAAGAGTAAGGTAATAAAGGTATTCTATTAATTTGCTATTATTAATGAGAATTAATTGTATAGACTTAAGTTAAATTGGAAATTTTACTATAAGTAAAGGTAAGTAGTATAAATAGATGATAGAAACTTTAGTAAATAAATTGGAATACAAATATAATGAATTTTGTGATAAATGGAAAATAAAAATTTGTAAGAAATAAAGAAATCACTCCATAAATGAAAGAAAGAAAATCAAACCATTGAAGCATGAGATAAATGTATAATAAGTTAATTTGGTTGTTGGTTTGAATTGTTATCGTTGATTTATGTTTGTTGGGTAAGGAATTTGAAGTTGTTGGATGAATAAATAATCTATCCTTGTTCCATCTAAGACTGTTGAGTAAAGGATGCACTTGATAGTTAATTTCATTTCATACAAATTTCAAGTTTGAACCCAAACAACTATTTGTTTGACGGATTAAATGGTTGCTTTGTTTGTGTATGTATGTTGTTTGTAAGGTTGATGGTTGTTGAATTGTTTGGTTGATTAATGATTGAATCCACTTGAATAGTTCACTTTAATATAAATATTTAACCTTTTAGATTATATAAGTGAATACAGGTGATGGAAGCAACTGCTACTGCTTTTGGTTCCAAAATAATAAGCGTATATCGCCCAACAAATATGTACGTTTTCGGATTACGTTTAAAGCGCTATTTTTCCCGTGTTGGGATATAATATTTTGATAATATATGTAATATATTTGTATATTTTGATATTATATTTTCTCCCGAGCCTCACCGTACAAAGGAGACTCTGCCAAAATTTTCCGAAAATTTTGGACTTAGAATTTTGTGAAAATATTTTTCCAACTTTAATAATTTAAGTACAAAAGAATATAATGATTATAAAACTGGTATATTTTATATAAGGGAATTAATTTAGTAATATTGTCAATAAGTTAATGTTTGAAATAAGATGTACTGTTTTACTCTTCCTTCTCCCTTCTTTTTCCTTTTCGGGGACGAAAAGTTTTGAGTGGGGGAGATTGTAACGACCCGTTAAATTTGATAATATTAAATGGATTAACTTAATATAATTTTTAATCTAATTTATAATAAATGTAGGAGTTGGATATAGTAACTGAGATTAAAGATTTAACAATTGAAATGTTATATGGCAATAGGTAGAATAACGAAGATTTGTGTTGTGGTTATAAGTCATAATTAGTTGATTAAAATGGTATTAATGAAATAATAACTGAATTGAATTGCAATATATAAACATCAGAAAAATTTAATTGGTGGATTAAATTTGTTAAAGTTCATAAGTTTTGTAATTTAGTTTAGTAGAACTTTAAATTATAAACGAAGATTGAAATAAACGATAAATGTAATTATGTAAATGGTGACTCAAGACCTAGGTTATAGGAATTGGAACATAATCCAATTTGAATTAAGTAGAAGAAGGATTTGGTTAATATGTAAGTTATTGTTCAAGGTATTGAATAAAAACTTGGAATCCAATCATAATTTAATGATAATAACGTTAGTATTAGAGAATAAACATATTTCAATGCAGTACCCGAATGAACGGAATAAAATGAATATATATTGAATAGAAATGAAATGTAAATTGGCACATTCGGTTGAAAGTTAATTTTAAGAAACATATAAATGTTGAATTTGTGAATATTAATATAAATATTAACTTGAATGGGATTCATTAATACAAAGATGTAATAAGTGTAGATAGTAAAAATTTAATGGCTGTAGTGGATAAAAAAAATCTAGAGTAACATAAAATTTATTTATATGGAAAAAGAGTATAGATTTGAACAAATTTATGAAAATTTGATAAGAACAGTGGTTGTAATCAGTTTGGTTATTTAATATTTGGAAGATAGAGATTTGTAAATCCGTTAATGAATTTATAATGGGAAGGAATGGTAAGAATGTAAAAATTATAAGCATTTGATTCAATTAAGGGAATTAAATTTTGAATAAATGGTCATTTAATAAATTCAACGTTCTGTGAGAAATCATAATAGTTGTGTAAAATGTGTACAAACTTCGATTTGGAAATTTATTGGATTTATAACGGTTTTGGTATTACATTTATGAGTTTAAAAGTTATTCCATTTTGTAAAGTAATAAAAGCTTATTTAGGTGACTAGAATTTAGCGTAACGACTATTGTGTGTTACCTATTCTTGTTGCTTGTTAATTTAAATTTTGGGAATCAAATTCAATTTATCCACCAATTTACCGCAGTTAAAGTGAAATGAATTGGTGAATGAGTAATGTTAAATACAAATAAGATGTAACCAAGAAAAATCCCAATTATAATAATTTATGTAGAATAAAGTAAAGAAACCAGGAAATGAAAATGTGAAAATGTGGATGCAATGAGATCTTAAGTAATAATAACTTTGTTAGGTAAGTGATAACGGATTTTTTTTGTATAACCAAATAAAGATCCAAATTTATTTGGAAATTAATTGCAATCAATTGAATTTATTGCAATTAAATGGATTTAATATTTAATAGTTATGTAATTATTATTTGGAAGAAATTGGAGTTATTTGTAATAAGTATGAACCTAATGTTAATTTTTCTTATAGGATTGACAATTGATACGGAATGAAAAGAAGAAAATTTGGGTCAGTAAAATTTGGAATTTATGCATAATAAAATGGATTCTAACGTTAAATACTACGTTATTGAGATTTAAATTAGACTTAAAGAATAATGATGTGAATCAGGAACTAATGTTTATGGCATCTTTATTTTAGGTGAAAGTTGAGAATATAAAGATTAAAAATCTAAAGTATGGGTTTTGAGAATATAATTTATAAAATTCTTAAATATAAGAAAGTGTAGAAATTAACATTGCAATTAATATACTGTCAACTTTTAATTCACAGCTAAACCTGTTAAATCTTTTCAATTGATTACGAATCATATAAGAAATAAAATTTGGCTAATTTTAGAATTTAATATAAAATTTGGATTTTTATAATTTATTTAATGAATATTAAAAATAGCCATTTTGGCCACGGACTCGGATTTCGACGAAACCAGTTTCATCGGATCCGTATCGGTGAATTATTAGAGGGTTTCAAGTTTCGTATCGATCGGACTTGTCGTTTGATCGTACGGGCGTGAAACGCCTTGAAATCAATTTTAATAAAATCAATTTGAAATCAATTTGGAACTTTTGTTTTCAGCATAACTTCTTCATACGATCAAATTTGGACGTGAAACTTTTTCCATCGCGTTCAGAATATTTTAAATTACCTATTTGGATATTTAGATTTACGAAATTTCGTTCCGGAGACATAGCGGGTTTTTGGGCCATAGTTTGTTCCGCACGTTCATTCTACGGTCTATCTACGCTACCTCTAACCCTCTATATAAACCCAGCTATTCAGCCCTAGCCTCCGCCTAATTTCATTTATCTGCGCGTATTTTCTTCAAGCTTTCCTTCTTCTTCAATGGGGGTTAACCCTAGATCCAGTCAGTTCAAAAACAAAATGAAAATTCAAAATCTCCAGAAAAATTCCACAAAAATATATGTCGATCTTCTCGAAACATGTAATCCCATGGTGAAATTCGTTTTTCAGTTGGAGTTACCGTTTACCCAGAATAAATTCAAACAGTTCGTGGCCGTTCATCAGCGTCGCATCAAAGTTCGCCTGATCGAAATTCTGTTTCTGGGTTTTGGAGAGGGAACCGAGGGGATCGCATCTATGTGGTTAGTTTGGCGTTTCGACGGTCAGATTTGCGGCAAAAATTCAATAGGGTTTCATGTTTTAGGCTTGCGCTGGAACTTGCGTGCGTTTGCTTATGGAAAGAAGATGGTAGCCGCGTGCGTGATAGTGAAGGATGACGTGGCAAGAGTATGAAGTGTGTCCTCCTTTTGTTGTTTTTAATTTTGAAATTCAAGTGCAATAATCGCTATAACTTTTACATACGACCTCGGATTCACGCGAATTTTTTTTTGTTAGGATCGTAATTTAATTCCGGACTTGATGACACTGGTTTGGACGAATTCCGAAATGGGCGAATTTTTGGGTTTAAATCGAATTTAAATTCGATTTAAATTCAAAAGGTGAGTGTTTAAACCCACTCACAACTACTAGAAGCTTTTGTGTTTGTTAAATTAATTTTAGAAATGAATAGAAATTTATTTATGAGTATTTGGCATGTTTATTTCACTCATATTTGTTGAATTGCATTTATTAAATTTAACTGTTAATTTAATTTATTTATTGCGTATTAATTGATAGTTAGAATTTATTTGTTTGCCTATAAACTGCTAGTTAACAGTTATATAGATTATTACTGAATATAAACTGTTAGATTAATAGTTGTTAAATTTAATCTGAATAAAATTGCCAGTTATTACCTGTTATATATTATCAAATATAAATTGTTATTGATTGATATTGCTTGATGATTTTGATTGGATGATGGGTGTTGTTGATGGATGTTTTATTGTATATCATTAAATTGCAAATTATCATGCATATTTCCTTTCATTCAGGATTGTGGTTTGAAATGATATACAACCGCAAAATTTTATTTTAAATTGCGGATTGAAATGATAAATATCCGTATCACTTGACCGTAGGATAGAAAATTATATACAGGCACCGCGGTCTATATATAACTATTTTAATGTGATTTCTATGGTTTGGATGGAATACGGTTTATAATAATCTTAAATTTTATATTGTATAAATATTTTTCTTCCATATATATATACATATGAAGTTGAAAATTTTGAAATTAAAAGGTGTATAAAAATCTTTATTAAAAATGGAAGAAAATTAAGAAAATGGAGTTTAATAATTTATATCATATGTTTAAATGTTAAGTTTGGAAATTTTAAGATATGATATTTATAATTGGATTTTTCCCAAAATAAATTGAAATGAATATTCTAGTATAATTTGAATTGGGAATAATATATATATATTTTATTACTAGAAATTGAAGTCTTATTATTTATGGATTTTATATGAATATTCAAGACTAATTAATAGAACAATTGATTTGTTGAAAGAATAAAATCCAACTTTAGTTTGAAATATTGATACTCAAAATGGATATACGTATATATAAATAAATTGAAGTGGTTTTGGAACTTGAGAGAGATAATGTAAATTTTGGTTTAGACTTTAATAAAGAAATGTATTTGTAAAGCCATGAGAACTATTTTCTTTACAAAGTAACATTTAAGTTAAACCATTTAATTCATATACCGTTGAATGTCCAAACCATTCAAGTTTTAAAAGTTATGGTTTTAAATCATGAAGTTCGAAATATTATGCTTTGAAAGGATATTTGGCTTTCAGACGTAATAAATTTAAAGCATTTGGATTTTTGAAAAGGTTTATATTTGGGATAAAGGATATCATATTGTTTTGGGTTTTAAAATGATATCGTATTCATAATTTAAAAATGGAAATGCTTATTCTGATTTTTAAAGTATAACCTATTTTTAAATGACCACGGTGTTATAATAACGATGGGTTGGCAAAGAGACCGGGATCGGATATGGACATACTCTCTGTCGATACCGAAAACCACTTTGACTAACCGTGTACGCGGTGGAGATTCCAGAATGAAGTAGGTGGTGGCGACGTTTCCTGTAAGGTAAATACGTGGACCCGACTCCCGTGAGTTGGCATAAGGTGGCTAAAACAGGAGCGATTCTCAGGCCAATGAGGTCATTCCTCTGATCGGACCCTCCTCTTCGATATTATACTTTGACTTGGATTGATTCAGTGGCCACTTCTATATTTTGATTTTGGGGAGTTAGTCCGAGGTGGGCGGTAACTGCGGCTACGCGTTTCCACCAGCCTGGATAGCAATTGGTATATCTACCCTGGCATTGCCTAGTTGTGCCGTGTCACCTACCATACCGAGCCTTTACTACGAGTTTCTATTTGTGTCGTACCTATGGAGTATCCTCTGGTAGCTTCCCGATCAGGAGGTATTACGGTACTGTATAGACTATTGGCATTATTTGTGTTAAGGGCTATATGGGTAACCCCTTAACGCTATTAAAAAGTAAGTTTATTTTATAAATAGACACTATTATAATAGCGCAATATACTACATAGTAAATAGTTTAACGGATCCTTAGGAGATGTAAATCCCGAACATCTCTTGAGTTACTGTACTCATATTTATTTCTGTTAATTTAACTCACATAAGATCTTTTAGTTTGACTCGAGTGTTTTTGTCTTTTCAAATTCGCTCGGGTCAGTCCGAGCGTTTCAGGATCGAAGATTTTAGCTTTGGAGGACGAAGATGAAGAATCCGTATTATATTATTTATAGCATTGCACCACACTCTAAAATTTCCGTTGCATTGATTGTATTGGTATGTGTAACTCTGATATTTATTGTATAAAGCAAAATAAATATTTTGTAAACTGTTTTGAACTGTATATTGATTATTATATTTTATCCTTCCGCTGTGAGATTCTATTTTGTTTTATTTCTTCTCTGTTTTTCTTATTTACCCCATAACAATCCGCCTTGCGTATGCTTTGAATTGGCACGTGTGTCGGTTTAAAGTGTGCGAAAAGGCGGGATGTTACATGTCATTTTTAATGGAACGACATTTTCAGGAGTACGAGGCCGATTTCTACTGATAATTAACAACTTTATAGTTTAAGTATAAAGGCTATAATTAAAGTTTATAGTTTGAGATTGTATAGATTTATTACTCGATCTACTGATAAAAATTGTTATTATATTACAAAATATACTGGATGCTATGGAAAATAACATATGAATATTATTAGTAAAAATCTTTATACGATGTTTTATTTACAGTAAAAGTTAACGTCGATTATATAAGGTATATTAACATATGATTTTAAAGTATTATCTGTGATCATGCTCTGCTTTGGGTGATAGTGTGAAATCTTTTTGCTTGCTTATTTTTCTTTTTCTTGTTTTATTATTGCCGGTTGCTTCAATATTGTTAGATTACTGTTTTAGTTCACTACATAGTGTAGGTGTTTTACTTGCATTTGGTTATAGACTGATGTTCCGAACCTTTAATTTACTCATCAACTACGGTTAAATTGATGTTCCAAACCTTAATTCAAGGGCTAATTTTTGCTCACTCCACGTTAATGCAAGTCAGTGAATAGCGGTCTGTGTGTAATTTATTCTACTTTAAAGATGCATTTTTTTTACTTCCTTTTGTATTTGTTATGTTTTCAATGACAATTATACAAACCGTAAGCAGCTTTCGTTTGATTCCTATGAATTTTCATCAACTAGATTTGCGGATCAATTATTCATGCAAATTTCAGCAACTATTGGTAGAAACCTACTTTAGCCTTGACTATCATCGCCGATTTCTAAATGGTGCAAGATGGATGATACTGTTTAGAACTTCAATCTCACTTGTTGGGGTTTCTAAAAAAAACTATGCTGTCTATATATCTCACTCAAAAGTGGTATAAGGTTGTGAACGTGCTTATTGTCAATCAGTGCTGCAAAAAAGCACAATGATTCAAGTACCACTATTATCGATATTCATGGTATGGTAAGTTTGTGTTGCTTAACTTTCTATGCTGTTATGATATGCAGCCAAATGTATATTTGCATTCATGCCAATGTGATTGCTTTTAACAGGGAATGAAAATTTTAGACAGATTTCTAGAGAGTTGATTACGAAATTGTGGGAAATAGATGGAAGCAATTACCCTGAGGTATCAAAGAAGTTTGGCAATGTCTATGATTATATCAAAAGTTTGATATCGTAGTTTAATAAAGCTTCAAACTACTTTTTTGCAGACTTTACACATGATATTCATTGTCAATGTTAGAATAGGTTTAAATCTATATGGAATTTCATCGTGTTGTTTATCGATCCTAAAACCAGCTCTAAAATACAAGTGATGCTTCCACCAATTCAACGTGACATTTGTAGGAATTCTATAATTATTTAACAACATTGTTTGTTAACTTTCTCTAGGTTATTGGACTGTAATAAGCTACTGGAGATAATTGATGCAAGGTAAAAATATTTTTTTTCCTCCAATGCATTTTTCTTTGTAAAAAGTTTTGATTATGCCCAAAGTTATTTTAAATTTAGAATTAGTGGCCTTTGGTTCATAAATGTTAATAGGAGTCCGATATTTACATTTATATAGAGCATTGAGATCTTATAGTAAGTAATAATGTAAATCAAATAACATAAGTGAGCATATACACGTAAGAATACTGTAAATATTAAATACTGACAATTTGCTTGTAGGTTATTTCAAAAAAAATTGTTATATTACCCATTTACTTGTATCTGTGCACATACTAATTCTTTTTTTTTTCACAAACCGTTTTCACAATGCGCTGCTGGTTTAGTTATGTGAAGTATTCATTAAAACAACTAAGCATCCATTTCTTGCAAATCTCAATGAAGTAAAACATATACCAAGTTTCTTTCCCACCTTCACAAACAGGTATATACATATTTAATGTTATACTTTTTGTTAACATATGCTAACATTTAATAGTACATGAATAGCAAAATTCTTGATTTGTTTCTTTTATAAAGTTGATTTATTTCCTTAATAAAGTTGTTTAAGAGAAGGAATAAATTCAAAATTTTGAGTAAACAAAGCAGTACATTTTATTATTATTAATGATTGTAAATGAAGTGAAGAGTAAAGGAGATCAGATATTTGGAGTTCTTAAGATGTTCTAAAACAAATATTTGAAACAACGGTCTTAAACATTTAAAAGGAATAAAATCCAAAATTCAAATATTTTTTATCAACGAACATTTGAAACAACCTTGGAGTTCTTAATCATGTTCTACACGAATGTTGGGAGTATCAATCTAAAATTTATAACATGCTTTATGTTTATAAACATCACATTCTTTTTTGCAAAGCAGAAATATTTTTCCTATAGGAATTGCAATTCACTAAAGTTACTTGTATAGATTAATGCTTTCATTACGTAACAAATTTTCTAATTCTAATTTTATATGTTAGGTTTCAAAAATGTATCATGTTTATATGCATAAATACATCACATATGGAGGGATTTGAATAAGTAGCACGCTTTATTATGGATAAGTTCAAGCAAAAGGCAACGATGCTTTAGAATGATAGTCAAAGTTTTTGTTGTTATTAAAGACACATATAGTAATAAATGTATTTGTTAGTCAATGTTGCATTTTGACTACTCGGTGTATTTTGACTATTCATCGTATTTTGATATACAATTGAAATCTAAGCTTCATTATTGCATCCAAGTATTCCACGCTTTTAGATGTAGAATTAATTTGTTATATAAACATACTCTTTTATAACAAATACAAATTTTAATGTTCCATTACAAATACAAGAGCATCAATGAAAATATATCGAAACAAATGCGGCGACAATCTTTTCGGGCTATACTCTTTGTTGGTTAAGTAGCGAGTAATCAATTACAAATAGAAAAACCAAAGTATTTGTAATTCGACTAAAATAAAAATAGTGATGTTTATGAAACTTTTTTTTATGAAGAAGCAGCTGTATGTTTGAAACTTAAAACTGTTGTTTTACAAAAGTTACGTAGATACATACACATACACAAATGCGTGTATACCCGCTTAATTGTTATTTGTTGTTTTTACTGTACATTTTCTCTAATGTATTTTGTTTTACTTTCCAATAAAGCAAATTATCTTTGGTTCAACATATTATAGTTATGCCTTTAATTAAAGCTAACAAAAAAAAATGAAATATATTTTAGTTTGAAACTATACAACCGAACGGTCGGTTTTTACACCGCTATACCGTTAGACTAGTTTTAAATAAAATTTGTCATATCCGTTGAGAGATAAGAAGGGTGTTGTTGGAACAAAAAAAGGTGTGAACATTTTTCTCCTTGTAAATAGAAACAAACAAAAATACTATTTTTATGAAAAATACAAAGAAGCTACGGAAGAAGGGATGATGAGCTGGAGACATAGAAAAGCGCGCAAGTTGATTCCGATGACAGCATTTCTTTCTTGTAAATGCAGCCTTCCATTCCGTAAAGTTGCACTTGATTAATTAAGTACGTAACTAACCGCACTATGATAATTAATTATTAATTAGTATAAGATGATATACACTACAAATACACACACACAGTAGTAGCTAGTTCTGACACCTAAACAGTGTGATATGGCGCGAAGTTTCCATTATTATCTCGAAGCAAGCGAATGCTCTCATATTTTTGTAATGATATATATATATATAATAATAATAATCACATAGCTTAAATAAAGAAAAGAAAAAAGAGTGCATTGAATGAATGGGAAAAAGTAAGCTTTGGATCCTGATGATTTGGTATCACGGACTCAGCTTACTCCACGCCCACATGTTTCCTTTTCGCTTCCCACCGTCGTTTTCCGCACGTGCATTTTTTACCTCCCCTTCTCACACGTGTTTCCATTTTTTTCTTTTTCTTCCATCTATTTCCCATGTTTTCCAATTTTACTGGCGTTTAGTATTTACATGCTAATCATATCAAGTAGTGTTTTCATGACACAACACTCCTGCGGTCCAACCTAATAACCCTGGAATCATCACGGTCCGAAACTCAATCAGACCTCATTTATCGATGAATTTTGATCGGACCTTTAAACCAACAGGTCAACCGTCAATTTTACCTAGTTGAACCACGATTCTTTTGTTTTTTCTTACATTCTCATCGTGTAATTCTTTCTTATTTTCATTGCATTGAAGAAAATAAGAAAATATATAAAAATCATTATTGTTTCAAATTTTAAACCACTAACTTCATCGTTTTGTTTTTCATTGCTGCAAACTACTCTAATACCACTGTAAGACTCATCAAGTTTGTATACCTTGAAGGCCGGCCGTCTACAGCTTGTGTACATAACATTATTATTTCAATATTTTTGTGTATAGCTTGTCGATAAATGTGTAAATTTTTCAACAAAAAAAATCACGGTTCCGACGGTTCGACCAGTTGAACCGTCAAAACTTTAAACCTTTAATCGTCACGGTTCAAAGCACGGCACGGTCATGAAAACTATGATATCAAGTGTTAAATTAGTGGGAAATGTGAATACGAGCATGTTGGGTAGAGCATTGATGAGGATCAAAGGTGGTGGGTCGACGAATGATGGTTACAGCACATAAAAAGGATTTGGTGGAACAGTAGTTGATTCTTAAATAGCGTATGGACACGCCATTAAATCAGAACGTTTAATATCTCCATCGGTTCTACGGACATAACATGTTTGGCATGGTATAGGGTACATCATCCGTGAAAATGAATGGTACAAAACAAATAATATACAGAATCCTACTCATATTGAGTGCGAAGGCAGCCGAGGTTTTTCATTCCCTGCCAACCATGTTTCTCTACCTTGATAATTATGTTTTACCAAACAACGGACTAACCTTCAACTTGTTTCGACTGCTCGCTACTCCATTCTGGACCACGTTTCGCTTTCCATTGTAGTAAAATGTCACAGCAGTTCCTCTTCCAAAATATAGTGGAGTTGGACAGGGATAAATCTTTCTGATTCACTGCCTTCGTACCATCCAAATCAATGCACAATCTATTTGTCGAGTGATGTTGCAGGAGATGAGCACCAATTTTATAGCCTACCATTACAACCTCTATATAAATGTGTAAAATCAAGAAATCAGAGATAAAGTAATGAATGCATCACTATGTGAAAAACTACATTCACCCGTACGGCGAACGCACGTACCGGTGAAAAAGCCTAAAGACGATCATAAATGACCTTTTTTATTTTTGTTGTTTTCATCTCTTCGCATTTAAAATATGTTTTTCGTAATTTCAATATTCAGAATAATTCAATTTCCATTTAACAATATATTTTACACCCAACCCGAACTCAATCAAGCCTTGCACGACTCAACACAGTCACTTATATAGCAACTTGTGCATGATACCAAATGTTAGCAGGTTGCTTAGCCCGGCTACGAGATGCTAATGGTAGCGGTTTTGATTGAATCTAAGTGAAACTCAAGCCAACGAAAGATTGAATTAAATTGAGGAGTTCGACATATATGCATCGTTCAACATGTAAGTACAGTTCGCCCTGAATGCACGGTTCAGCCTACTTACATGGTTTGGCCTATATACACGGGTCGACCTGCATGAATGGTTCGGTCTGGTGCAGTGGCGTATGCCGCTTGGTAAAAAGAAAAGTGATGGTAGAAATTCAACGCCATCGTTCGGCTAACGTCGCCCGGCTAAAGAAAAGAAGCTAAAGGAGCACAGTACATGTCGCTCGGCATTGGGGCGTTCGGCATAAATGCCTTAGTCACATGCCGCTCAGCCATGAAAGGACGGTTATGTGGCTCGGTAGGGAATGCTACGTGGCTCGGTGACCCCTCGATAGACATTGAAGGGAAAATTAAGCGGCTCGGCCGTGTGGCGTTCGGCATGGACACCTTGGTCATTTCGGCTCGGCAAGCATCGCTCAGCTACAATCGGTCGGCAAGCACCCCTCGGCTATAATCGTTCGGCAAGAGTCGCACGGCAAGCACTGTTCGGCAAGGCCTCGCTCGGCAACCACCGTTCGGTATGCCTAGTCCGGCATACAGAAGTTGTCTATTGTGGGCCGAGGTACCTTGTCCTTAGGCCTGTGAAGCAAGTCCAGCCTATCTTCGTCTATAAATAGAGGGGCAGAGGCGCAGTGTAAGAAGACCTTTTTTCAAGAACACTAGGCAGACTCTGTCATTTGAAGACTCATTTCTTTTCTGTTAAAACTTGTATTCAGGTTGTTGGTGTACGGATTGCATCTGTATTTAATTATTTTAAGAAGTAATAAAGATTACGATCAAAGTGGACGTAGGCAGTTACGCCAAACCACTATAATTCTGGTGTTCTCGTTTCTTACAGTTCTTATTGCATTCTACCGTGATATTCCTCAGGTTTAATTTACTTTCTTCATTAATTTCTCTACACAATCCTATTCAAGGGTGTTAGTGACCAATTTTGATGCTAACACCAAACATCTTGTGATCTTAAATCTATACATAGAGATAACCTGTCAAAGCACGCCAAGATGAAGCGGTTGACTATGTACTGAATCATTCATCCTATATGACATTAATGATATGTTTCGTGTAGTAATGTTCATTTCTTCCAACTATTTAATGTGTCAACATGTTGGTATGCTTTGTGTCTATATATCGATTTCATTAGTGCCCTGGAAACAAAGCACGATCTGGTAGAATGTTGTACCACATTCGTGCATTCATATAAGTAGGTTTATTAGGAGTACTATATAATACACACTTTAATTATATTTTTATTATCAACCTATTAACTACCAAGTGTAGAACATAATAGTTTATGATTTTGGCTTGATAATAATAAACACGCACGTGTGCACACGCACATATAAGACAAACATTTTCATATGTGTTTGTAGCACTATTACTACAACATCACAGTAAAATAACAAACAAATAAAAAAATTATTTCGACAAATATTTTAATAGTACACATAATTACAATAAGAGTTCTCACAATTTTCATACTATTCATATACAACAATTTCTACTCTCATACAACACAATTTATTTTTAAAGGATAATATTTTCTAATTATAAATACACTATTCATATACAACTTCTACTCAAATATAATTTTTATCTTCTCACTCTAGCCTTTGTCCAGACAGAGATAAAGTAAAGAGTATTTTCAAGAAATATGCAGTTAGATTTCAAATTCCAAGAAGACCTATTTATAGGTTGGAAGAGCGCACTAATTAACGTATCACTCTGTGAAAAACTACTTTCACCCGTACGGCGGACGCACGTACCGGTGGAAAAGCCTAAAGACGATCATAAATGACCTTTATATTTTTCGTTGTTTTCATCTCTTCACATTTAAAATATGTTTTTCATAATTTCAATATTCAGACTTATTCAATTTCCATTTAAAAATATATTTTATACCCAACCTGAACCCAATCAAACCTTACACGACTCAACACATTCACTTATTGTTATCCCATTTTTTGGTCAAAGCTGGAATATCAATGTTGTGTGCATTTCCACCACGAACAAACCAAGAAGAAGCAGCCAGCAAGCATATATGAGTCTGGGACGATTCAAGTATAAAAGTCCATTCGGCCTTATACTCTCATGTTCATTCGGTGACAATAGTCTTTGAGTTCATTCAGTATTAAAAGATGCAAGCGTTATGTTTCATTCGGCAATCCATGCCTAAGGTCATTCGGCACTCCTAATATACAAGCTCATTCGGCATAGCATCCATCCGGTCCAAACACCAAGCCACCGAACCAGCTCACGACCGGACCAACACCTACAAGCTACCGGTCCAGACCTCTCCACTTCCATACCGAACCAACTCCATGACTTCACCGTGCCGGACCAACCTCCTCCAGGAACGACCGAGCCAACGTCACCACCGGACCACATACTCACCGAACCACACCAAGGCCGGATTAACCTCATACCTCACTACCGAATGAACCTCCAACCCACCTACCACCGGTCCACTCCATCACCGGTCCAAGCTCCATGCCGAATGAAGCCTCGCCGAACCAGAACGCTGCCAGGCCAGATTGCTTCAGCCCAGGCCCACCAGCAGCTATATACATTCAAGACCCCTGCCCCCAACCTCACTCTATAAATAGAGGGGCAGGGGTACAACAATGGCGGACAAGTTTGAGAGCTCAAGCCTGGAAGGAACTCTCAAACAACTTTAGATACTTGTAATCAAAGCTTTGTACTTGTAATCTAAAGAAAAAAGGAGAATAATATATAAAGTGGACGTAGGCACGTTCTGGCCGAACCACTATAAATCTGTGTGTCTTTTACAGTTTAGTCCCTGCTTTTTATATATTTGCATAAATCACCCAAATCACTAAATACAACATAAAATCAACCAACTCATATGACTTTGGGTGTTTGCGGTCATTTTTTACGCAAACATTTTGGTGCTTTCACCAAGAAGGAACCAGCTCCCGCTACATCGGATAGAAGTTGAATTTGAAAATCTAAGAGTTCAGATCTAAGAGTTATGACGAGACAAACAAGTAGAAGGCAAAGGCCAGAGAGAAGTGAACACCAAGAAAGTCAAGAGGCTTCCTCAGGAGGGAATCAAGCGTCGATCTTCATCACTAGGGATGAGATGGAGGCCATGATGAGAAGACAAGAAGAGATGATCCAGAACTTACTTCAACAAATTGGGCAAATTGAAGCACAAATCCAAGGAGCAACTGGGGTTCAGAACGGGGCAGGACCATCTGGCGCAGCACCAGAGCTAGGGGGCACTCACGCAGAGCATGTTGATCCGACCCCGGGAAGTGAGATGGGGGCATCCGAACCACCTGGTAGCAATAGAGGAATGAACGTTCAGCCAGGGAGGCATACACATGAAAACTCCCGCGGACTTGGGGGGCAGGTCGAAGACAGTGAACGAGAACTACAGCTTGGAGACAATGACAGATTAGCAGAGATGGTTAGAAGAGCTATGAGAGGCGGTTTAGTAAACAGAGACTTGAAAGATGTAAACAGGAGTCCTTTTTCTTCTGCGATTAGGATGGCTAGGAACCCACCAGAATTCAAGCTACCATCATTGGACATGTACAACGGGAAAACGGACCCCACGGTCCATCTAACGAAGTATATGAGACATATGGAAGTGCTGGGGGCATCAGAGGAGGTTATGGCCCGGTGCTTTCCACTGTATTTGACGGACATTGCAGCGTTATGGTTTAGGCAACTGGAGAGCGGCTCCATAGGAACATGGGCAGATTTAACTGAGAGATTCATGAGGCAATTCAGGGTTCATATTGCGAGACCCAAGAATGTGATGACTTTGGCAACCTTGAAACAGAAAACTGGAGAGACTTTGAGGAGCTTTCTAACGCGGTTTAATGCGGCGGCAGCATCAGTGGATCGACCAGATCCATCTATGGTCATGATGGCGGCTGTATCTGGAATAGCTGGTAATACAGAGTTCAAGAATTCATTAACCAAGGACCCGCCTATGAATCTGGGAGAGTTCTATCATGAGGCTGAAAAGTTTCTGCGTTTGGAAGATGCTAGTGCAGAAAGAGAGGAAGAAGATGACGTTTACGTAATCAAGAGCGGAAACCCACCTGGAAAGGGTGCGGAGACTAGCAAAGGAAAAAGAAAGGCTGAGGATAATGATGACAGGACAAAGTGGCTACGAAGAGAACCACGCTTCACCACCTATTCAGAGCTGAATGAGAGTTTGGAACGGATTTATCAGGATACCAAGGGGCAGGTTCCGTATCGTAGACCAATGCGAAGGGATCCAACCTCTGACGAAAGAAAATCAGATAAGTTTTGTGTATTTCATGAATTGAATGGTCATAACACTAATGATTGTAGGCATTTGAAGGACGAGGTAGAAGGGCATATCAGGAACGGTATGCTCCTTCAGTATGTGAGGAGGCGAACTCCAGCGGTGAAGCCAGAGCGACCGCCTTCTACGTCAGCTAGAGGTGACCCTGGATCAAGGCAGCATTTGATTATCCATTGATTGCTTGATTAAAATAACGATGAACATGTCGTAAGCTTCCACTAACGCAATTAAATCGTTTACACATGTACGAGATCGCGAACGATCTCCAGGCATGCTCTGAATGATCGTTGACTGCTTCGGAGTGGGAACTTACACTTTGACATCCTTGCTTTGCTTTTGTTTCGATTTGAACATTTGAATTCTTCCTGTTTGGACATTTCTGCTGTAAGGTACTATTGCTTTAACATTTACAATTCTATTGAAAATTATTTACTTGTATGCCCGTTGGATCGCGAACGGTCCACGAGCACCTATTGCATGGCAACGAACTGCCGAAGTCTTTGATTCAAAAAATTCCCCCAAACAATGACTCCAACACTGATAATATTAAGTCCCCCCCGGGCACACTCATTCGCCTCGAACGGCACCCGACTTCGAACAGTCACAATTCGCCTCGAACGGCACCCGACTTCGAACAGTCACAACTCGCCTCGAACGGCACCCGACCGCGAACGGTCACAAACTCGCCTCGAACGGCACAACTCGCCTCGAACGGCACAACTTACCTTACGTCAAATGGCTCGATCGCGAACGGTCGTCATTTGAGGTCCGCCACCTGATCACTGACTGTTACGCCTTACCTCAAATGGCTTGATCGCGTACGGTCGTCATTTGAGGACCACCACTTGACCGCGCACTGTCGCACTTTACCTCGAATGACTCAATCACGTACGATCGTCATTTGAAGTTAAGCGCTTGACCATGAACGGTCCCCACTCGACCGCGCACTGTCGCACTTTACCTCGAATGATTCGATCCCGAACGGTCGTCATTTGAAGTAAAGCGCTTGACCTTGAACGGTCACATTTCACTGCAGATGACTCGATCCCGAACGATCGACGCACGGATTTATGCGCTTGACCGCGCAAGGTCGCACTTCACCTCAAATGACTTGATCACGAACGATCGTCATTTGAAATTAGGCGCTTGACCATGAACGGCCGCGCTTCATCCCAAATAGCTCGATCCCGAACGGTCGTCATTTGGGGCCATATAAAATATCAAGCTCTTTACAGGTTGTCAACAGGATACGAACATCCAGCTCATGGCATTACAAAACACGCCTTCCTACCGCAAGGCATATTTTGGGGGGCAAAGTGTTATCCCATTTTTTGGTCAAAGCCGGAATATCAATGTTGTGTGCATTTCCACCACGAACAAACCAAGAAGAAGCAGCCAGCAAGCATATATGCGTCTGGGACGATTCAAGTATAAAAGTCCATTCGGCCTTATACTCTCATGTTCATTCGGTGACAATAGTCTTTGAGTTCATTCAGTATTAAAAGATGCAAGCGTTATGTTTCATTCGGCAATCCATGCCTAAGGTCATTCGGCACTCCTAATATACAAGCTCATTCGGCATAGCATCCATCCGGTCCAAACACCAAGCCACCGAACCAGCTCACGACCGGACCAACACCTACAAGCTACCGGTCCAGACCTCTCCACTTCCATACCGAACCAACTCCATGACTTCACCGTGCCGGACCAACCTCCTCCAGGAACGACCGAGCCAACGTCACCACCGGACCACATACTCACCGAACCACACCAAGGCTGGATCAACCTCATACCTCACTACCGAATGAACCTCCAACCCACCTACCACCGGTCCACTCCATCACCGGTCCAAGCTCCATGCCGAATGAAGCCTCGCCGAACCAGAACGCTGCCAGGCCAGATTGCTTCAGCCCAGGCCCACCAGCAGCTATATACATCCAAGACCCCTGCCCCCAACCTCACTCTATAAATAGAGGGGCAGGGGTACAACAATGGCGGACAAGTTTGAGAGCTCAAGCCTGGAAGGAACTCTCAAACAACTTTAGATACTTGTAATCAAAGCTTTGTACTTGTAATCTAAAGAAAAAAAGGAGAATAACATATAAAGTGGACGTAGGCACGTTCTGGCCGAACCACTATAAATCTATGTGTCTTTTACAGTTTAGTCCCTGCTTTTTATATATTTGCATAAATCACCCAAATCACTAAATACAACATAAAATCAACCAACTCATACGACTTTCGGTGTTTGCGGCCATTTTTTACGCAAACACTTATATAGCAACTCATGCATGATACCAAACATCTTGTGATCTTAAATCTATACATAGAGATAACCTGTCAAAGCACGTCAAGATGAAGCGGTTGACTATGTACTGAATCATTGATCCTATATGACATAAATGATATGTTTCATGTAGTAATGTTCATGTGTTCCTATAGTTAATGTGTCAACATGTTTGTATGCTTTGTGTCTATAAATCGATTTCATTGGTTCACTTGAAACAAAGCCACGATCTGGTAGAATGTTGTACCATATTCATGCATTCATATAAGTAGGTTTATTAGTACTATATAATACATACTTTAATAATATTTTTATTTTAACGCTACTAACCACCAAGTGTAGAATATAGTAGTTTATGATTTTGGCTGGCTTGATAATAATAAATACGCACGCGCATGTGTGCACATACACATATAACACAAACATTTCCATATGTGTTTGTAGCACTATTACTACAACATCACGTTAAAATACTAAACAAATAAAAAAAATTAATTCGACAAATATTTTAATAGTACACATAATTACAATAAGAGTTCTCACAATTTTCATACTATTCATATACAACAAGTTCTACTCTCGTAGAACACAATTTATTTTTAAAAGATAATATTATCTAAGTACAAATACACTATTCATATATAACTTCTACTCGACTATAATTCTTATCTTCTCACTCCAGCGCTTGTCCAAACAGAAATTTGCTTTGCCTATCAAATATCAACGCAGTAAAAAGTAAAAACAAACAAATTGAAACTGAAAAAATATAAATATATTTGAATTTGACGTTGCCTCAGTTTATTGCTTTTGTTCTTTTCTTATTTTAAATATGCATCAAGAAAATGGATTAGTACAACATGTATATACAATGATCAGTACAACATGTTCGTGTGGAACAAAAATTTAAAATCAAGTCAATAACGTATACGAGCAGCCTATGACATGCACAGTGTATATACATGCCCTAGGCTGAAAAAATTAAAATAAACAAGCACTTTAAAAGACAATGTTGTATGCATATGCACACATTTCACCCTTGCACATATGCACAAAAACAAATCAAACTATATGTCAACAAAGTCAAGTTCAAGCTTGAGTGAAAGTACATAAAAGATGGCAATAACAAGATCCATACTCACAAAGGAAGACAACCAGGTCAAGCCCGAAGTTGTATTTAAGGCTCAACACATTGCAAAGGCAAGAAAACCAATCAGAGCGCACACAAGCAGCTCAAAGCAATGTACAAGCCAAACTTAAGTGCATAAAGCAACTTCAAGGGCAAGTGCACATGAAAATCAAATTCAAGTACAAAGAAGCACATGCACAAGCATATGAGGATACATGAGAGCATCTCAAGTGCATACAAGGCTAAACATGGTCGAGCTCTTCTAGACCAGCAATCAAAAGAACATCAAGAGCGTCAGCACACTCATCCAAGGGACTTCAGTGCATTACACATACGACACATCAAAGAATGCACAATATTAAAAATGCATAGTAAGCTAAGGTCAGGTACAATAAATATAAGATGCAACATGGTGCACAACAACAAAGCACAAAACAATGCATATGCGAAACAACAGCACACAAGGTGCACAGTCAGAGGCAATCACATTAGAACATCAAAACATATGCAAAAGGGACACACACGCACAAAATCAATTTCACAAGCAACTCAAGGCAGCAAAGACATGCATTAGCAACCACAAGGATAGCAAGTAACGGGTCGTACAACCACAAGCATGAGCTAAGCACATCAGGCCAGCAGGTGAATGCATGCACGAACTAGGACGACAACATACACAGAGAGTACAAGCACTCAAGTTCAAAGAAAATCAAATCAAAAATTCACAAGTTGATCAGGCCAGCATATATATCATGAATGAATAAGTCAATGATCTCAAAACCAAAGACCAAACGGTCAAACAAAAATCAATAACCAAGATTAAAAGGAAAAATCGAGGGTAGAAACATTCAAAATATAAATTTCAAAATATATGAAAATATATGAAGTTTTTTATCAAATCTTCCCTTATGTAAACCATTCATCATCGGCAATTCTTAATCATGTCGAGTTCGATGCCATAAAATAAAATAATCAGAATCATACCAAATTACCAACTATAGAAGCACTCGACCAAGGAAGCAACTGATGTTTATGAATCGTTACGGCATTGAAGAGATTGACTGAAAAAGAGAAAAGGGAGAATGTTCATCAATAACTATAAAATCGACGGCTTTCAGAAAACCCTAGAAAAAAAGTGGATCAACTCTGTAAAAGAGACAAACGGGAAGACTGTAGTTTTTGCTTTGGACCACACCTTCGTGTTGGCCACATTCTTTTATTTTTAAGCTTCAATATTTAATTAGGGTTTCTATTTTATTAGTATTGTGTTTTAATATTAAAAACTCTTGTTTATTTTAGGATTAAACTACGGCGTGTAGTTTGGGAAATTATCAACTCTGGGATAGAGTTGATGTAGGGTTTCTAGGCTTAGGATTAGAATAATCATGTTAGTGATAGTCGCAAGTTTATATTTTATTTGTAGGTGGTTGATTGTTTAATCCTAGAAGAAATCTTAGGGGCATCAATATGCAGGTATTGCCGAAGCTGGGTAAATATGTGTTGCTTTTATTTTCGCATTTGCTCTATTTTTAACTATGCTGCGAATTTTATTATCCTATGAATTTATAATAAACTGTACCCACCCCATCTAGGGTTAGTTTGATCCTACACTAAGCAGTACAATCTCCATCACATCATTATAGGTACCAAGCACTATACCTTAAAGTTGGGCATGATGTTAATTATTCATGTTGGATCAAGAGCATCAGACAGGCGTAAAGCGGTAAATTTCAATAAAATTCCTTTAACTTATTTTGCACTAGATCTTTTTATAGTGCTACCATGAATAATGCCGATAATATTCATTCGTATTTAAGTTTTTATTGTATGGTTTTGATTTGCATTTGAGCTTTTAATTATATATTACTATATCAACAATGTTAATTAGATTTAATCTACCGTTATTTATTCAAAATATTTAACGAGATCATTCAGTATCAAAATTAAATGATATTTATTCAATAGTAAATTTAATCATAAAATAGTTTTATGTATAGTAATATATATATGTATGTATATTTAATTTTGAATAATTAATATATAAATGATAATAAGTAGTAAAATAATTTTAATATAAATTTAAATAGCACATATTAAAAATTTAAATTTAATAAATTAATGTTATGAATTTATATGAGTGCAGTTCTTCTTAATTCGAGTATTACATATTCGAATCAAACGAATAATGTCTTAATTCATTAATTTCTATCGATTGTGTTAATATATAAATATTTAATGATAGTGTTAATATTATAACGTTCAATTTACAGTATCAGAAATAAGTGTACACTTTTACTGTTAGATAACATCAACATATTTAGAGTTTAATTACAGACTCAACAATGCAAGTTGTGTTTAAGAGGAAATTCTATGTGAGATTAAATCGTGTTTGAAAATTCAAGGATTAAAATATAAGTCATAATAATGATAGATTTTATATTATAAAATCTTTTCTTCCTACTTAAATTACCTAGCCGT
The DNA here is from genome assembly GCA_030765085.1 of Allium cepa. NCBI lineage: Eukaryota > Viridiplantae > Streptophyta > Magnoliopsida > Asparagales > Amaryllidaceae > Allium > Allium cepa. The sequence continues at coordinate 821,754,885 of CM060929.1, forward strand.
AATATCCACATACCTTGATTGTCAACCATCGCAGCCATACATAGCTACAAACATCAAGGACGCCATCATTGTGATCTCCACACTTTGGCAAACTTGGCCATACTGCCACATTGTACTCGCCATTGTAATAAAAAACCCTTATTTGATAGTGTTTCACTTCAGATGGCTCAATTAATACCCATCTATGGTTGTAACATCCCATAAATTAATAAAAAATTAATTAAGTAATTATGAGAATAAAGAAAATTTAAATAAGGAATTGGAATAAATATTCATGGGATGTTTATTTACTCATTATACTTCGACAAATCAAGCGATACTAGAAAAATCCTAGTTGAAAATCTAAGATAAAGAGAAATTAAATGCAACTGCTAAAACTAAATAATTAATAAGAAAAGAGAATGGTAGGTCGGTGGCTGAATAGTTCTTTTGGAATAAGGATAACGACTTCCTTCTTTTCACTACACTCTATACACTAAATTAAAATAAAATCTTGAGTTATTTAATGGTGCTTGCGGCCTAAACAAGAAGAATAAGTAGGAGATAGGTTTAAAGCTAAGAGAATTAGAGACTTGATTAACTAAGGAATCTGGGTGAGTAATATATATCCTAATCCCTCTTCGTTCTTTAAATCTCTTGCAACCAAGTTAATAATTGGATGATTTTCATGCTACTTGTAATCATAAGATCTAAGAATTTAATATGATGATGGAAACAAATTATTAAAAGTGGATTTTGATCCACAAATTTTGTTTCCAAACGAAAATAAATCGATATGAATTATTCAAAGGTTGGGTAATATGAAAAATTGGTAAATAATAGGAAGATTGAGGAAATATGAATGAAAAAATTATAATTAATTTTACTACAAATCATTAGAGACAAGTTGAGTGTTTTATGAATGAAAATAAGCATAGCCGAAGGGCTATTATAAGGAGCCATAAGGCAAATAACAGTTGCTAGAAGGTATTTCTATGAAAAAAACCATTTTATATCGGGTTAACCAATCAAATCGACTTTTTATGCTGAACGTGTCGGCAAAATACAAAAATGTTCTGAGAAGACTAAATCAAACAAATCAAATGTCAACATGTGGAAAGTTAGTGGTAGATATGTAGAAACAGTACCCAATCTATACCAAATGGGAGTGCCAAAGGAGGTAGAGCCGAACCGAACTGTAAATAAACTGAAAACGTGAGTATAAAGACTTAAGCAAATTTGAGGCTAAGATTGGTAAACTAAAGGTATTAACCGAAGACCAAAGGCAGGCAATGGTTCAGGAGGAATTATCGACAGATGTGGAGATTTCAGATAAATTAATGATTAATTTCATAAATCATATAAACTATACTATAACAGGTTTCCCTAGATGAGATCGAGGGTAGTAACTGTCGACAGTATTGTTACTCTTGGTATAATGTATAAACCAGAATTAGCAACTTCCAAAGATAATGATATATGCTATGGCATAAGATAGCCAAGACTAGAACCGGAGACATTAATGACAATGCAATAAGTAATATTAATAACCGAAAGACGCTTGGTTGTAATATTAGCTTAGTAACCAACTAAGTGAAAAGACTAAAAGTGAATGGCTAGGTAGAAACTTTGGTAGAAGACATAAGGCTTAAAGTGGCAATCGAGGAAGTGAAGGTGTAAGACGTTTTGTGGCAACCAAAATATGAAAGCATATGTGTAATGCTTAGTGTGGCAACGAAACTGAAAACGTTGGTGTAACGCCTGAAGGTACGACTGTCCGTACAATGAAAGTAGTTGATGTACGGCCTAGAGCGACAACTTAGGGATTGATAAAAGATGTTATTCCTAAAGCGACAGCCTAGGAACTGTAAGTGAAGTTGGTGTAAGGCCTATGGTGACAATCAAAATACGAAAGCATAAGGCTATGAGTGGCAACAAAGAATGAGATTCATAAGGCCTTAGTGGCAGCTGAGAGCTTAGTCTAAATTTTAGTATAACATAAGGGCATATGGCCATAGTTGTTGCCAAAGCTTAACTTTTAACACTTTGTTCATGAAAGTCATAAGGCCTTAGTGGCAACCGAATAATATGACTTAATGATACACACACACATATAAAAAGTACATAAGGCCTTAAGGGTAGTCAAGGATAGGGTATTTTGTTTATATCGAATGCTATAATATTTCCATAGAACAAATTGAGAGGTTGCTTCGGTTGTGGCTTCACAGTATTGTTAGTCAACAAATCAACAGCTTAGGCTTGCTTATGAATAGGATAACTTATTACTTTGGCATAGTAAAGGGGAAAACTTGTCCCACATTTTAGCGGAGTGTTCTTACAATTTTCTTATTTAAGGCAATATGTTACTCATATGGACTTTATGTTTGATCCGTGTTTGTATTCTTGTTTTCATTATGGTACTCTGAGTAGGCCGAGTGTATGGGCTTCGATAAATTGCTTTCAGAATGGACAAATAAGGAAGCCGATGATGAAGCAGGAGGCTTGGATGTTATTTATGTAGTTTTAATTCTACCGATTAAGGTTTTCGTGATTGCATCTTCATTTGTGGTGCACGTCACTAATAGCTATGTTGTACTATACTTTTTACCATGTACATATGCATGACTTTTGGATGTAACTGTTGAATTAAATCTGTAATATCATGCTTCATTTTAATTATTTCTACTTTATTTACTTAAGACTGCATAATATAATTGATCTCATCTTTGTCACTGAAAAATAATTTCAATGTGACTAGAGCATATTAGGTTTCCATCTTTGGGTTTTAGAATGTGGGATGCTACAGTTGGTATCAGAGTTTATGCTAAGGACAATTAAGTTGAACATGGTTAAGTAATGTTAGATCATAGAAGACAAACACCTTGGGGAGGGTATGCGCTGATATATGACTTGTTTGTATTCACTATATGGAAATATAGATATGTTTGTAGAGGTTTTCTATTGTTAAACAACTTTCTTTCTTTTATTTATGATGAATATTTTCTTAGCTGAAATTGGTTTTGAGAAGTGGAAAAGGGCTATTGTTATAGATATCAGTACAAGAAGAGAGAATGGTAGTACTTAAACAGTCAAAGGCAATGGTGGAGAAGTGCCTCCAACAGCAGTTAACGAAGCAGTCCCACCTATCGTATGGATGGATGTAAATATTTTATTCAGGCGGTTTATGGAAGAGATGATGAGAGCGGCTATGCCAAAATTAGTCGAGCTAAGACGAGCGGCTAGGGTGGATTTCTCTAAGTTAAACCATGACTACATGAGTTTTCGGGGTAAGATTTTTACTAGGAAGGAGTTGGTTATGGTAGCGTTAGATTGGCTAAAAGTAAATGAGCATATTTTCAAGGACTTGGGGTTGAATGTTGCCCAAAATAAGTGGCTAGCTTCTGGATAACTATACGAGGATGCTCTAGATTGGTGGAAAATGGTGACTATTGAAATTCCTGAAAGAGCGATCATTTAAGAGCTGTTCCAAGAGTGGTTTAAGGCATAGTTCATCTTCGAGTCTTAGAAGTGTGTATTGTTGAGGGATTCATTAATCTCAGGCAAGGAGATCTTTCTGTTGAGGATTATATCCACAAATTTATTGCTTCGAAAAGTATAGGCGAGAGTTGATCAACAATCAAATAAAGTAAGCGTTGAATCATAAGGTGATGTAGCATCTAGCATCTCCTTATGAGTTCGTAGTGGATATGGCCTGAAGGTATGATAATATGTATCAAAAAGAGAGGAAGATTGAGGTGAAGCCGAAAGGGTATAGGAGAAGAGGTTCGCTCCCTATTGGAAAGGGAAGAAAGTACAACAAACGAAGGGAAAAATTCTGGAGAGGGGTGGCTGAAAGGATATTTTAGAGGTTATCTTCTTCAATTGTAGTCAGAACGTACACTATGCTTCAAAGTGCACACAAACAGATGGGACAACCAATGTCAAATGTTATAACTGCGATAGGCCAAGTCACAAGAAGAAGAATTGTTCAGATCTAAAGTAAACAAGGTTGTTTTCTTTGGAAGGACCGTCCTTAGGACCAAAAACCAAGGAGAAAGGGAAAGGACTAATCTTTGGATATGTGATTTCTATTTCCCTTTTTTTAATTAGAGTTCTATTTGACACAAGAGCTACACATTCCTTCATTTCTAAGGATGTGGTTGATAGAGTAGAAATAGACGTTGCCTAATTAGTCACTTCATTACATGTAGTTTATCTCTTGGTGGGTATGCAACTAGGATTAAGGTTCATTGATCTAGAGTTTATCCTATGTGCCATCCATTTTCATATGACCTATTCTTGTTTGACTTCGAGGGGTATAGAGTGATTTTAGGTATAGATTGGCCCGTGCAAAATGATGTCCAAATTTATTGCACCGAGAGAATCATTACTTTGCGGAACTAATAGTGGTTGAGAGAATTATGATATCTTTAGATGTGATGAAGAGAAGGCCTGGGATTTTGTTATATGACTACGAAAATATAGAAGAGGAGGTAGATCGAATTTTCATGGTTAAGGAATTTGATAATGTTTTTGAGCCTACAATGGGTTTACCTCCGAGAAGAGCGATTGAGTTGTGCATCGATTTGGTGCCTGGGACACATCTAGTTAGTGGACAACCTAGTAGAATTCCATTGAAGGAGATGGAGGAATTAAAGAAGCTATTAGTGGAACTTAAGCCTTGGAGTTCCATTAGATCGAGTAGTTTTTTGTGCGAAGCTTCATTGGTATTTGTAAAGAAATTGGATAGACCTTGTTGGATAAGTATAAGCTATATAAATTTGAATTTGTGCTAAAGATTTGGAGGCATTACCTTTTAAGGGGAATGTTTAAATTGTATATTGATCATAAATCCTTGAGATATTTATTCTTTCATAAGGAGCTAAACATGAGGCAACGTCGATGGTTGGACTTCTTGGCATCGTATGATTTTAGGATAGAGTATACCATAGGTAAAGGAAATAAAGTTGTCAATGCCTTAATTCGAAAGTAGCAGAATTGTGTCTTGGCTATGATTGAAGAGTGGAATGTCTTAGAGATGCTATGTGTAGATTTAATACAAGCTAGTCCAAGCCAAAACTTAAGGGTTTGTCTTGCCTAGAAGTCCATCAAATGCACATAGAAGCATTACTGAAGGGTAGAAGGAAGACCTGCTATGTGCCGAAAGGATCAATGGATTGAAGAGTGGTGCCAAGACTGAAGAGCCTTAGGACTTCAGTATTAATGAGGAAGGTTGTAAGTTCTGAATAATGGAGACTTTTGGATGCTAGTGTTAGATGAATTTTATCATTCCATGTTTGTTATACACCTAGGAGGCGCCAAGATGTATTAAGATATGAAGCAGAGCTTCTACTGGGAAGGAATGAAAAGAGATGTTGGGGAATATATGAAAAGATGTTCACATGCCAACAAGTTAAGACATAACACTAAAAGCCAAGTGGTCATTTGTAGCCATTAGAAATTCTAGTATGGAAATAGGAATAGGTTTCGATGGACTTTGTTGATGGTTTGACAAGGATGAGAGCCAGGAACGTAAGTATATGAGTTATAGTTGAATGATTAAACTAAAGTGACCATTTCATTCTAGTAAAGTCTACGCAAACTACGGATATGTTAGCTGAATGGTATGTGAAGACTATGTGAGACTTCATGGAATTTCAAGTACTATATTGAGTCACCGAGACCCATTGTTTGCTAGTGAGTTTTGGTGAAACCTATAGAGTGCTTTTGGTACGAAGTTGTGTATGAGTACTGCTTGTCATCTGCAAATAGATGGCCAGATCAAAGGGTCATTTGAGTACTAAAAGATTTACTAAAAGATTACGTGCTATACTTTAGTGGGTCTTGGGAAGATCACATGCACTTAGTGGGATTTTCATACAAAAATAGTTCCTAATCCAGTATTGGGATGACACTTTTTGAGGAATTGCATGGAAGGCCTTATTAGTTGCTAGTAAGTTGGTGTCATATGGGAGTTAGATTCGTGCTATGTTCGGATCTTATAAGGGAAGCTTCAAAGAAAATTGACTTGATTAGGTAAAGGATAAAAAATGCTCAATCTAGACAAAAGAATTATGTCAATAAGAGGCGTAAAGCCCTAGAGTTTAATGTAGAAGATCATGTATTCCGTGAAAGGTGTCACCTGTGAGAGGCCCTATGAGGTTCAAAAAAGATGCAAAGTTGGCGCCAAGATATGTTGGCTCATTCTCGATGATATAGTAGGTCAGCAAAGTGGTTTATAGCGTTAATCTGCATAGTGCTTTTGTCGAGGTCCATAATGTGTTCCATGTATCACATTTACGGAAGTGTATCTGATACACCAAGGATATTGTTATTCCGAGAGTTATGGAAGACTTGGATGTTGAATCAGACATGGCCTATATAAGGAAACCTATTTGGATTGTAGAACGAGATGTCAAGAATCTTAGGAACAAGGAGGTAAAGCTTGTTCAGATTTGGTGAAGTTTAGACCAGGATGATTGTACTTGGAAAACGGAGGATGAAATCAATAGGGCTTATCCCCATTTGTTTGTTTAGCTAAGCATGCATGTTTACTATGTTTGATTGTACGCCATATAACACACACACACACACATGATGTTATGGTTGATTTTGTTACGCATTGGTAGAAGCACTAATACATTTTTATTGAGACCGATGGGTGAAGAACTCATGTGTGCATGTTATAGTATGCATAAAAAATCCCAAACCTTATTATCATGCCTTATTTCAATTTTGAGGACTAATTCCTATCGCGGAAGCCTGCAACACCCTATATATTATTAAATAATCAATCAAGTAATAATTATGAGAAAAAAGAAAATTTTAAGTAATGAAAATCGGTAAATATTCATACGATGTTTATTTACTCACTATGATTAGGCGAATTAAGTTATGCTCGAAAAATCCTAGTTGAAAATCTAAGATAAAAGAGAAATTCAATGCAACCTTTAGAGCTAACTAATTAATAAGAAAAAGGAAGGGTAGGCCGGGGGCCTAATTATTCATTTGGAATATTACCCACTTCCTTCTTTTCATTTGATTCTATACAAAAAGTAAAACAAAAGCTTAAGTTCTTATATGGTGCTTGCAGCCTAAACAAGAAGTAGAAGTTGAAGAATAATTGAAGTAAGGGAACTAGAGAATTAATTAACTAAGAAATCTAGGTGTGTAATATATTCCATAATCCATCTTTCTTCTTTAAATCTCTAACAGCCAAGTGAATAACTAAATGATTTTCATGCTTCTAGTAATCTTTAATATGTGAGAATTTAATATGATGACGGAAACAAATTATTAGAAGTATGTTTTGATTCATATTTTTTTTGCTAAGAAGATAAATTCTTATGAATTATTAAAAGGTCGTATAATTTGTAAAATAGGTAGATATTAGGAAAATCGAGAAAATATGAACGAACAAATTGTGATTAATTTTACTACAGATCATTAGAGGCAAGTTGAATGATTTGTGAAAGAAAATAAGCATAGCCGAAGGGCTATAATAGAGAGCCATATGGTAAATAACTATTATGGAAGGTACTTTTAGAAAACCAGTATTTTATATTGGTTTAATGGACCATATCCACTTTTTGTGCTGAACATGTCAGCAAAGTACTAAGTTATGATCGGATAAGACTAAGTCAAACAAATAAGATGTCAACACATGGAAAGTTAGTGGAGATATGCAAAACAGTACCTAAAGTATACGGAAATGCAATGCTAAAGGAAGTAGAGCCGAACCGAAACGTATGTAAACCGAATTCTTAAGTATAAAGAATTAAGCAGAAATGATAGGAACAACAAAATTTGAGGCTAATTGGAGACCCAAATGTATTAACTGAGGGCTAAAGGCAACCGACATTTAAGGAGGAATTATGGGTAAAGGAGGTGATTTCAGATAAACTAAAGATTAATCCTATAAATCACCGAAACTAAACTATAACAAGTTTCCCTAGACGAGACCGAAGGTAGCGACGGCCAATGGTAGTGTAACTCTCAGTAGAGGGTATAAACCAGAACTAGTGACTTCCAGAGACAATGATGCAGGCTAAGGCTTAAGATGACCGAGTCTAGAACCATCGGTATTGATGATAATGCATATGTAATCCTAATAACTAAAAGGCGGTCGGTTGTAATGTTAGAATAGTAAACAACTAACTGAAAAGTCTAATAGTGAATAGTTAGGTTGAAAGTTCAGTATAGATCATAAGGCTTGAGATGGTCGTCGAGGAATTGAAAATGAAGGTGTAAGGCCTTGTGTTGTAACCAAAGTATGAAAGCATAGGTGTTAGGCCTAGTATTGCAACTGAGATCGAAAACGTTGGTGTAAGGCCTAAAGGGGTAGCCATCTAAACAATGAAAGCTATTGGTGTGAGGCTTAGAGTGGCAACCAAGGGAATGGTAGAGGACGTAAAACCGAGAGTGGGAGTTTATGAATCATAAGTGAAGTGTAAGGCCTGGCTTAGTAATCGAAAAACGAAAATGTGGGTGTAATGACTTAAGAGGCAATCGAGAATCACGAGGCATAAGGCCTTAGTGGCAGTAAAGAGCTTAGTCAAAATTTTAGTATAGCATAAGGGCATAAGGCCTAAGTGGCAGGTGACGAATAACTTTTAATACTTTGTTCATGAAATGCATAAGGCCTTAGTGGCATCCGGATAATAAAACTTTAATTTTAAATATATCTGCACCAAAGAACGTAAGGCCTTTAGCGGCAGCCATTGGTAGCTATTTAAGTTATGTTGAAATACTGTAATATTTCTATAGAACAAATCGATAAGTTGCTTTTGGTTGTGCCTTCATAATATTGCTAGTCAACAAACCAAAAACTTAGGCTTGCTTATGAATAGGGTAATTTATTGCTTTGTTATAGTAGGGGCGAAAACTCGTCCTGCATACCAGCGGAGCCGTCTTACTATTTTCTTATTTATGGTGATATGTTAATTATACAAGATTTTATGTCTTACTCGTGTTTTTATTCTCCTTTTTCCTCTAAACTTATGGGTACTCATCCGAGAAGATAAGTTTATGAGTTCATACAGGTATCTTTTGGATGGATGAATAAGGCAGCCGAAGGCGAAGCATGAGGCTTGGTTGTTATTTTATGTTGTCTTGGTTCCATTGGATAAAGTATACGTGACTACATCTTCATATGTGGTACACGACACTAATAGCTATATCGTGCCATATTTTTGACCTCGCACGGACACGCGTTAAGACGTAAAATTGCTTAACAAAATTTGTAATGTTATGCTTTATTCTAGTCATTTTTTTTCTATTTAATCACGATTATATAATATAACTAATCTCTCTTTATGATCGAAAGATAATTCCAAGGAGATTATAGCACATTGGGGTTCCATCTTTGAGTTTCGGGATGTGGGATGTTACAATGCCTTATACGATCCTCATTGTCATGTGATTAACCAAAATTAGTGTTTAGTTTAGACACTTAAGATCCATAGTATTCTCATGTCAAAATACTACCACACATCATTACGTGGGATCTTTTATTTTACTTTTAACCTACAGAAGACTCTCGGTGAGTCATCCTGTAATTATTCCGATCATCCGCAAATACATAACCCCGTGGTGCTCATACAATCATAATTAATTCACCGTCTGTCATATGGAGAGCATACACTAATTTTAATGGATATGTTAATATCCTTTCCTTGATGCATCTTGACTAGGAACATCTAAGGATAAGTATTTGTTTTCTATGATTCAACACTCATGGTTATGAAAAAATTTGTAACTACCATCGATTAAATATTTTTCCTATGGATCTTCTACTTAAATATATTTAATGTATTTACAATATAATCATATCCCAATATAACAATATATGCAATTGAAAATTAAACCAAAAGCTTATTATATTTTGAACAAGATTCGCTTTGAGAGTTAAGACATGTATAATTAAATTACATAATCCCCCCTGGAGAACTCCCTTAACTTTATCAATCTCCCACTTGCACTTATGGTCAATTATGGTGATGCATAACTATAACCTTGATCAATTTTCCTAGAAAAAAAGGTGAAAGGGTCATAGTGAGTGGATTAGTAATAATATTATTTTTTATCCACTTTTTGGGCATACTTCTCTACCACTGATAAACTAACAAAACAAGAGAAAGGGTTATAAAAAAAGTTATCAAGGGTTGTTATTGCATAAAAAGGTGATTATGACGTGTAGTCTATGGAAGTTGTCATATTAATAAAGCTATCGATCTTATGAGAGGAGAAGCTACCATGTTTATAAAAGGATATGCTATAATGTTTATAGAAGGGGATGTTATTGAGTCTATAGAAGGGGATGTTATTGAGTTTATGGGAGGAAATGCTATCGAGTTTACATAAGGGGATGCATTGAGTTTATCGATCGAGATGTTAGTGAATCTATAAAAGGAGATGTTATTGAGTTTATAGATGGAGGAGCTACCGAGTTTATGGAAGGGAATGTTATCGATTTATGGGAGGAGATGTTATCGAATTTATAGAAGAAGAAATTAGCGAGTTCATAAAAGAAGATGATATCAAATTTGTAGAAGGAGATCCTTTCGAATTTACAGAAGCTATTAAATTTATGAAGACATTAAGGATGTTATAAGGAGGCATGTTCATAAAATATTTTGCTAAGTTCTTGTTAATAAAATTAGTTCTAGCATATACAAGGAACAAATTATATAGGAAGGATATTTAACATGAAGGGATGAAAAGAAACTAATTATATGAAGAGTAAGTGCGACAATATGAAGAGAAGGTCATACTAAATTAAAGATAAGAAGTCCAAGGTGCGCCCCACATGACCGTGCTACCTTTTTCTAATTCCATGCATACATATGGCCATGTTACTAATTTGCATGCTCTAGGATCATGTAATTTGTCTCTATCCATATCTTTTGTCTTCCCACATCACTAGTCGACGACAACTTTGATGGACAAATACAAGCAAGCCACTTCACTCTCTAACTATTATAAATATAAGCCTACTCCAAAATAAGAAAGGGCCTTTCTCCACATTCTCTTGATTTAGCGCATTTATCTAATTTGTAATTTCCTAGCTCTAAGAGAGTCTGAGAACAATGGTCGATAAGGAAGAAGAGGTCATGTGCTTTAGCTATAAAATTTAATTAATAAATAAAACTGCAAATGAGTTCAAAATTAATATTTTCTTTATCTTTATGAGTATTTAATAGTATTTCTTCAATAACGGGCATATGTGTATTATCCTAAAATCCAATGGCTTTTCAGGATGATTTGAATGTTTGACTAAAATTGATTCTGTGACATCCCGGAAATTTGGGGCAATATCAATTTAATAATCTAAATTAAAATTTAAATTGATTTAATAATATTTGTTAATAATATTTGAATTGATTTAATAATCTTCTTTTAAATGAATATTTAACTGATAATTTATCTTTTAAAAGCTAATTTAAATTATTTCTATTTATAATGTATATATGTATATATTGGTATATATTATAAATAGATTAGTTTTGTTTTTAAATTTAATAAATAAAGTTATGTTTTCTAATCCTAATATTTTTGGTAAATTTGGAAATTTGATTTAATTTAGTATTTAGCTATTAAATAGATAATCATATGTTTTAATTACTCAAGATAAAAGTTTATTTGTTTAAAAGTATTCTAGCCTAAGTCTAAATTTAAATAAAAGTTTGTTTTATTTTCTTTCTAAATATAGCTTGATAAAAATAAGTAATAAAGAAATAATTTCTTTTATAAATTATTTTAATAATGTGTCTTTTTAATCATATAATGCCTTCACGAATGGGTTTTAATGAAAATAGACATTGTTATGTATATATTTGGAAGAAGACTGTGGTTTGGAAATTTAAAAATAAAGTCTTTCAAGAATATTTAAAATAAAATAAATCTTATACATATTAAACATCGGTCTAAATACATATACATAAGAAGCTATGATATTAACATAACCAATAAAAGTAACTAAAACAACTTCATATATGTACATGAGCATAACTAAGCATAGAACATAATACATAAGTTAAAATTTATAACTAATAACTATAAATAAACAAAGTAAAAATAAGGTACACGCAAGAAAGTAATGAAAAGCTAAGAAAAAGTAACATAAATATCTATGTAAAATAATAAAAGTAAACCTGGCAAAGTCATAAGTATGTTGCCTGTAAGAATATATGCAAGTACAAGTAAAAAGAAATAAGCAAAGTAAAAATAAAATATGCAGGTTGCTTGTAAGAGAGAGGCAAAGCTAAGTAAAAATATCTTTGTGCATGTTAGACATATAAGGTAGTTTGTAGAGCAAGCTAAAGCAAAGCAAAGTAGAAATAAGATGCAGGCAAGAAATGATAAAATTAGCTAAGTAGGGAACACAAGTACTTAAACATTAAATGCTAGCACAACTTAAGTCAGTTCGAATTGCTTAAAAATCAACTCATCCTCCTAATTAAAAGATCTTGCTTGATAAAACAAGAATATACAGTGTACCAGGCATTTGCAAAACCCAGTTATCACCTTCCCCTGAAACTTCTTTATATATGTCATCTTATTTTTTTTAGTTCGTTCAAAACATATCCAACCTGAAACAATGGCAAACATTTTCATTTATACAAACTTAAGTAATATTTACAACTGAAGATAGGCAAGAAGTTTAGGAAGATCACAGCAAACAAATTCTTAGTTTTAAAGTTCAAACTGTTTCAGACAAAAGGGTGCTCTGTTCATTTTCAATCCTATGGTGAGTAACACCTTTAAAATTACTTAAGTTTTTAACATGTTGCATGCTAATATTTGAATGCTTAATATATTCATGTGAATATTTATATATTCCTTTCTCTGGCCATTTGTGAGATGGAACTACTGCATATTGTATTCTCTGTGAGTAACCTCACTTTGAAATGGTTAAGTATATATATCTGTTGCATATTCATCTTTGGATAAGTATGTAATGTGTATATATATAAATTCAATTATGTTGAGTGCATATGATTGTATAATATGTAATGCATGTGTATTATCAGAGTACTCTCTGTATTTAACTTCCAGGCCTTGTTTTGTTAAAGAAATTCAAAATCTTTTTATTTAATCTTTGTTTGAACTTAAGATTTAAATGAAAATGGTTTGTTTAACTGCAAAATTTAGTTTAGAATATTGTTCAAGACAAAATAATATTAATAAGACTTTGGAACCAAAATTTAACTGATCAAGTCAAAAACAAGAGGAAATTTAAATATCCTAATTTATTATTCCAGAGTTAGGATTTGATACATCATGCAAAAATTTGAATTTTTAAACAAAAATCAAGGTTTTTAGTGAAGGGGTTAAAGTGCAGTTTTAGATTCATCAGAGAAAGGAAATTTGAGTATCTCTGATGATCTATGAGACCGGAAGGGTCGAGGCTCTGCTGGAAGATGGAGTAGTGAACGAAGTATCTAGTAAAAATGGTAGGAGAGGTGGATGATCATTGTGTTGATGATGGTGGAAGTTTTCGGTTCTTAACCCTAGTTTAACCGGGTTTGGTTGTTCGATCCACCGGGGGTACTATGATTGATCGAGCGTTTCGTGTTTTTGGGAGATGGGGGTTGGGTTGTAGAGGAAGGCAAGGCCGAAGTTTCAGGACCCCTGATGGTCGGAGTAACAGCGACGGGCTGTTGACAGGTTGTGAGGTGGGAATGCTATGGTGTTTCCAGGTTGTAAGGGTGATTCCAGGTTGAGTTTGATGCTCGAATTCGTCTTCAGGGATGCGTGGAAGTCTTGGTGATCGGAACTGGACGAGGTGGTGATAGATGACTCGTGGAGGTCGTCAAAGATGGTCGGAGTTAGATGGGGGATCGGTGCACGTGCACCGTGCCCATTTGAAGAGCAGGTGGGAGTTGGTTACAGGTTTGATAAAAACCTGTCACTGTGTTTTTTTTTGTGGGTTTTTTCCTCGGGTTTCACTCGAGTCATTCGAGTATATGGCTCGAAGAAGAGGGGTATGCGACTCGAAGTCAACTTTGGTTTGAGTTTGGTCAGTGTTGTTCCGGGCTTGTAACCTGATAGCAAGTTGTTTGAGTTTTTTTTTAACAAATTCCAAGGAAAACTTAGTTGTATACCAGATTTTCATCAAGTTTAAATCCAGATTTAAGTTTGAATCCAAATTTATCTTTGCATAAAAATCGGAAATGTAATAAAGAGTTAAAATCTTTAAATGGGGTTTCAGGTTTAAAACCTGATAGTTTTCAGATTTTTAAAGTTTAATTTAAAATCTGAAATAAAAATTTAAACTGGAATAAATTCAAAAAATTAAAGTATGGATGAAAATGAACCTTTGAATCCAAGGTAAAAGAAAAAAAATGATGAGTTTAGGTTTTTAATCAAGAATTAAAAACCAAGTTTTCAAAAGCAAGTTAAATGCAATGTAATGTAAAAAGCTAAAATTTTTATAAAAAATTAAGTAGTTAATTTAAAGGCTTTCTTATATAAGTAATAAATGTTTTTACATTTCTTTTTAAAGTTTATAAGTTGAATTTAAATTTGGCTAATGTTAAATGGTAAATCATTTTGAAATCTTAAATTCAAAATGGAATTCAAATTTAAATTCAAAAGGGGGTAATGTCTAAAATACACTTTAATATTTGTTTAAATCAGTTTAAAAAAAAGAATTAATTATCTTTGAGATAATTAAGATATTGAAGTGAATTAATTAATAAGTTAATTAAAGGTTTACTTATGTATTAATTTATAAAGTTGTAATTTAGATTAATTTGTAATTAGAGATTAATTAAGAAGTAAATTAAGAAAGGCTATTAGTTAATGAAGGTAATTAATTAAGGGATATTAATTGATTAATTAATGTGATTAATTTTAATTTAGATAATCAATTGTAAAGTGGTTAAGGTAATTACTTGATAAAAGCAATTAGGAGATTAATTACTTATTGCAACTAATTTTGATAATATGATTAAATTAAGTTAATTAATTGGGTTTAATTAATTTAAGAAATCATTTGATAATTTGATATGTGTCAGAATTACTTAGGGAAGCAATTAGATGATAATTACTGGATGTAATTAATACAAGATGATTTGTAAATGAATTAATTTGGGTAATTACTTTTGTAATTAATCAGGGATTAATTAATGGAGATAATTATGGGATAATTAATTTATTAACACGAGTAATTAAGGGTAGTTAATTACTGGTTGTTATTAATCAAGGATGATTAATAATTATAGTTAAATTAAAGAGTAATCACTTAATGTAATTAATTTAAATAAAGTAATTTTATTTTAAATATGAATTAGATCATTAATTAATATAATTAATGATGTAATTAAAAATTGATTAATTAAGGAATGATTAATAATGTGGTGATTAATTTAGGTAATCAATTAAGGATAATTGTAATTAATTATATTTAATTAATAAATGAAGTAATTAAATGTTAATTACTATAAATGATAATTAATTCGTGAAATTAATTACTTATTGTAATTAGAAGATGATTAATCAAAGGTGTTTAATCAAGATAAATATTTAGGAAATAATTAATTAATTTGATTTATAATTAATTAATGGTTGTAAGCAGGATTTATAGATGAAGTAATTAATTTAATTTACTTTAAATTAATTAGAGATAGAAGTAGTTAATTTAATTCATTTTAAATTAATTATAGATTGTGATTTATAAATCATTGCTTATGGATGAATGTTATTGATATTTTATTTGATGATTGAGAATTCAGATATGAGTAATATCTACGTGCTATGGATGTATGGTTTAAGTATGATAATATTTAATTATCTGTTTGGATGATAATATTGATTATCTGTTTATGATGATGATGTGATTATCTACTGTGATATTATGAATTATCTATCTGTGTGTATATTGATAATATTGAATTAAACTGTTAAGACTAAATAGACAACTTGGCCTTAAAAGACACGTTTTGGATTTCGATGAGACCGGGATCGGTTTTCCTTATTTGGAACATCCGAAAACCACACCGATTCCAAATTAACGTTAGGTCGTGCATCTAAAGTGAAGATGAAGATTCAGAATGCAAGGGTTATCGTCGTTAACTCTGAGGGTGATTCCAAAATGAGTGTAACGAGATAATGCCTTCGGTTTCGTTCGAACCCGGAACGAACTTGTATGGATTGAATGCTTTCAACACATCATCAGGTGGGCGATGAGCATTCTAAGAAATGTTTTCTCTAAAGGTAATCGCAGCCTCAAGCCTCATCAACCGGGAATGGCTAAAACAGGGGAGGTGCAGCAAGGTTAGGTGGGTCATGCCCAAGCAGGACAAGGATATTCCCCTGTCTAGATGTCCCTTTATTTTTCGGCTGTGTGGGCGGTTGATTGCAACAACTGCCAGGGTTATCTTGTTCGGGACTGTTCAGTAAGGAATGGTTCCAGCCTTGTGTTGCAGCGGGTCGGGAGTGATCCTCGGTACGTTGATCTAGGCCACGTACTGTGACGGGCGGTACCCCAGTAGCCCTGCCATTGTATGGAATCCACAATCCAATAAGTGCCAACGGTTTTGATTATATTACCCACTTTTGTGGCTAGTAGCTGGAATTTAATAGATGTAATAATTTCGGCTATTTCCTATTTACTTGAAAACCCTAGACTTATTATAATATCACTGGATTTCCTATCAAATGTTTTGGTTAGCGTAAGGTAAAAACTTTTCCATGTTTATGTGTGGGAAGTCTTACGTGATACCTTTTATTTCAAAGGATTTTCAAAATTAAGCAACTTTAACCTGTTACTCACACCAGACCCATGTCTGAGCCGGAGTTTATTTCTGTTTTTCCTAAACTCTCGGGTACCCAAATTTTTACGGGTAGCCAAGGGATTCAGGTTAGCTTTGACGAATTCTGGAGGAGCAATGGAGCGGGAGGCTTCAGCGTGTAGATATACATATAGTTCAGCTGTGTTGGTATCTCTGAGTCATATTGTTTGAGTTGTTTTGTGTTGAGTTGTATTATACTAGACAGGTGTCTATAACTGTCTAGTATGTGTTGTATGATCTGTATAACTCTGATTGATGTTGTATATTATGTATATACTTATGTTATTAATATAATTTATTCGTTCCGCTGTGAGATTCTGATGTTGTTGTTCTTTCTTCTCTATCTTTTCTATTCTCTCACCCCTTTCTTTCTTCAAGATGAAACGACTTTCTGGGCGTAGGAAATCGGGTCGTCACAGTTTCAATATTTTGGTGCTTTCACTAAGAAATTAATTTTTTAATGACCTAAATGCCTATAATTTCAAAAAAAAGAATGAAAAAATTCAAAAATATTTTTAGGGGCATACCGATTAAAGATTTTTCAAAATCTGGTATTTTTTAGAAGATTTGAATGTTTCTTTATTTAAAAGAACTTTAAATTTCATAATTTTTTTATCTATTGAGTCTTTGGATGGAAATGCTATTGCTCTTATGGAAGAATGTGTTAGTGAGTTTATAGAATGCCATCGAGTCTATAAGCTATCGAGTCTATAGAAGTTGTTAGCTTATAGAGCTATCAGGTTTATAGATCAACCAAGTTTATAGAGCTATCAAGTTTCTAAAGTAAAGCTATCGAATTTATAACTATTGAGTGTTATAGTATAGCCAAAGATGATATAGCTATCAAGTTTCTAAAATTAAGTTATTAAAGGCATATTTATCAATTTTTTAAAGCAAAACTATTGAAGGTATAACTATCGAATCTATAAAATAAACTTATCAAAGTTATAACTATTGAGTTTGTAAAGATAAGCCATCCAAGGTATAAATATCAAGTTTATAAAGTTATGCCATCGAAGGAATAACTATCGAGTTTCCAAAGTTGATCTATCGAAGGTATTGCTTTTAAGCTACTAAAGAAAAGCAACCGAAGGTATATCTATCGAGTTTTCAAAGTTAAGTTATTAAATTGATATAGTAACGTTGTCAAACATATAACTGTCGAGTTTCTAACGTTATGCTATCGAAGGTAAAACTATCGAGTTTCTAAAGTTAAGCTATCAAAGGTATGGCTATCGAGTTTCTAAAGTTTAGCTATCGAAGATATAGCTATTGAATTTCTAAAGTAAAATGATCGAAGGTATATCTATCAAGTTTCTAAGTTAATCTATCAAATTTATAAAGTAAAGTCATTGAATGTATAAGTATCGAGTTTTTGAGGTTAATCTATCATAAGTATATGTAATACCATAATATTTTAATAATAACTAATGTTGTCCCAAACAGTGATATCGAAAATATGAATAAAGCATGACAAAATCCATATGTCGGAAAGCAATGGAAGACAGTCAATGGATTGGATGTTAAATCCTTCATAATAAAAACTATTCTAAAGCATATAAAAGTGGCATCAATATAGCACAGATATCATCAGTCATCAATATGGCATGAATATGATGATAACCATAAAGAGAAGGATTCCGTGAGTATCCCAGGTTCAATGGATGTTGTAGGTCATTAATACGGTATGGATATCATAGTTCATCTATATCTCCTATCATCAATAAATCCAGGAGGTTGTATATCATCAGTTTGAGGATCACGTCGTAAAAATTAATAAGGTGGGATGCCGCACTTCATCAATATAATAATGGATGTCGAATATCGGCAACATGAGGAAATATTGTAAACCACCAATAAAAAGTGGATGCTGCATATCGTCAGGATGATAGGAATATTAAATAGCCGTAGTATGGCATAGATATCATAGATCACCAGCCCTTGTTGAAATCGTAAATCAACAGCCTTCAAAGGTTATTGTAGACCATCCATTTCCAAGAAGATGTCAAATACCAATGAAGTAATTAACGATGTTGAAGGTCGGGGATTCTAAGTGCCACGTGGCAGCCATGTCGCCAACTCCAACACCTATAAATACGGACCCCATGACATTATAAAGCAGGAAATTCATTCTCCTCTCACTCTTACATTTTTAAAGTTTGTAACCCTAAATCAATTTTGGGATTTTACTGCCTATTGTAATTTTGTAACCATTTTTTGCAAAGAAGGACTTGTACAATCAATTTTGCATAGCTTATTACAAGTGAATAAAGACATATGGTTATGACTTGCGTATGATTCTATAAACTTATATTTTCGATATGAACAAGGCTAATCTTGTTATCGACTGGAGGCATAGGCTTGCCTACTTCACATGGATCTTGCATATTTCTAATGGGCTTATACTAGGTTGAACAAGCCTATATCTAGCCTCAACTCGTCTGACTTGCATATTTTGGAGTTTAGGAAGAAATTTTTAGCAAACAATAATGGATTTCTAAACGACTAATTAATTAGTTTAAATTAAGGAGGAGCAAGATGGTCATTTTGCCAACTTTTGAATTTGATAATGGCATCTATACTATTACGACCGACTCATTTTATGATCAAAATAATATATAAGTTTGTTCGTTTCGGATATCATATAAAGTAGATACATATGAATTAATGACTAGTGAATTTGGAAAAAATCTAGCATGCATGTCGGCAAACATGAAATGATATGTTGTTATACAATCTGGCAAGTATATTGGCATAAAGAAATCATATGTCGACATATTAGTGGCTATTTGATTTCTAAAATTCAAAATAAATGTTGGTTATTTAAATTGGTGGGAACTACTGTTAAATTGAATTTGACACTATAGAAGCCCAATTTTGACCAGAAATGGCTCTTCTCTCTTTTCATCACTATTCTTCCTCTTTCATTTCACAACTTTAAAGTGATGTAGCTCTCTAAATTGTTAATGGATTTTGATAATCTACGCATCAAATGATTATGGAGACAGGTACTACGATCTAGTGAAAGAACTGAGGCAAATTATGGAGGTATCTGTGCACTAATGGAATAAAACTTTAAAGGATTTTGAGATTTAGCCTTTATATTTTTGAGCAATTATACCTTCTCTACGATTATATAATGTAATTAGATTGTTTTAATATTATTCGGGGTCTTGTTTAGAACATAATTTTGACTTTATAATGAGATTAATGAACGATTTTTTCCATTAATAGAGCCATTTAAGTTAATAATAGATAATCATGATTTTATAATGAGATTAATGAACGATTTTGGTAACTAATGGATTTCTATAAAACCATATAAGTTTTATATATACATACATACCTATATATACATAGAAATGATAATATAAAAACATACTTATTATGTGTAAGGATGGTATAATCAAAATATATGAAATTAAATTTGAGATGAAGGTGGAATTTCGAAGGAGGCAATGTGGTACGATATTGACATAACGAAGCATATATGTACCATTGAATGTAAGTGTATTTGATGTGTGTGAGAATTGGATGTTTGGTTTGTTATCGATGATTAAATATGTTGACTTAATATGATCAGATAATGGATATTGGGCACATTCATTGTGCTATTGATTTGTCAAGTTATTATGTGTCAAGTTATTATGTATGAGGCATGTATGGTGCGGGAAATATTTGTCCCAGGGAAATGGTTGTTCCCTCTGTATTCAAAATTGAAATACTTGTTTCAAGGAAATGGCTATTCCCTCAGTAATACCATATTAGTCCTTTCGGGAAGACTAATATTCCCTTGTAATATGAACTTGGTAAACTTTATTGATTGAGTATATATATTGTGTATATATAGTTTGATAAGACATGGTATGACCTTAGTCGAGTATTCAACCTATGTATGGTGTTGATATTAATCTTTGGGTCCAAGTAGGCAGGTTAATGTAGACACGTATGTGTTAGGAGACACTAAAATGTTTCCCCAGCCATTTTGTAGTATATATGAGATAGACTGTTTCACTCACTCAGATGTATATATGACTTGCTCCTATTTTCTTTTTTATCCATATCACTATGTTGATGGACCCTAGTGACGTCGAGGACATGGTGGTGGAGATCTTGTATTGTAAAATATTGTATAAGCTGTAAATATAACCTATGTTCGGTATATTTCTCTATATTATGGATGGGAATTTTTCTATAGATCAAACTACTTTTTTGGACCTTTGTCGAATATAGAGATGTTTTACATTATATGTTGTTTCCTTCCAATGTGAGTTAGAAAGTTTATAGTTAGACTCTATTTGTTTTGTTATTATCATATCATAATGACTTAATAATTTTGGTATTAGAAAAAAACTTATCTTAATTTAAGGACTAGGACATATCGAGAGGGCATATTTGTATTTTTATCAGTGTGAATATAGAATATAATATATAAACCGGGTATAGGGGTATACCTTGTTTACTAGTTTAGTCTGATTTACAATCTATTGGGGAGTTTCTAATGAATCCCATTTACAGATAGCTGAGAACAAGTACCTTGATGGAAACTTAAATAAAAAACTATGCAGGTGGAGTTGAAACCAGAATTGATATTGACACTAGAGTGGATGCTATGGATATTCATGGTGCGAACATTCCCGCTTGGTTCCACCGACATATGTAAGTGACAGGCTAATCCAGTATTAACCCTACAGAACCTACAGCTGCATCCCAAGACGTGGTTTAGGTATAACACCATCCAATGTGAATTTCTTAAAGTTATGTATGGATTTCTTTAGTTTGGATGGTAGACCCTTTGTCGGAACCGACTACTATATAGTAAAGTGGGCTTGGCTAAGCACATTTAAGAAAGTCTTTAACCTTTTAGGTCTAAATGATGTTATGAGAAGACAACTGGCTTACTAACATCTCTAGGGGAAGAGATGAATTGGTGGGAAGATGTCACAGTTGAAAACGATGACAAGAATATTATATGGGCGGATTTTATGAGAAAGTTCAAAATAAATTTTTCTCTTAAGCGAAAAAAGGATTATTATTGAAGAAATTCGTTCACCTGAAACATAGTGACATGACTATAGATAACAATGTGAACTAGTTTAATAAGTAAGCTAGGTTTGAGTTTGATTTGGTCAACAGCCTAGACAAAAAGGCGATAAAGTTTGCAAAAGTATTAAACTCACCACTTAAGGTGTTATCGCTGAACCAGATACCATTTGGAGTTACATTTGATGGACTAGTTGATGCAGCATTGATGAATTCAATTAATGGGGACATAGCTAAGGAACAACCTAAGAAGGAAGTAAACCAACAACAATGAAAATGTAAAAGTGAAGAAAGAAATGATAAGGTGTAATCGATGTATAAAGAAAGGACATATAGTGAAGAACTATAGAGTTGACCTTACACGGATTAAGTGTTACAGTTGTAACCAGTTGGGCTACACAAAAAGAGAATGCCCGAGTTTGCCAAAGGAAAATTGGATAATTATAACCTATGTACTAAAAAAGGCCCCAAGTGTTAGTATGCCATCGTCTGCTCAAGATAAAGGTAATTAGATTGTGATGGAAGGTGAGTTATTACTTTTAAATTATGAACTGATATTGTTAATAGTTCTTCTTTAAACATCACACATTACGTAAGTCACTTAGTAATGTTATGCCTTGATTTGAAATGGAATACATGTAGCATAGAGTTCTTTAGTGATACATTTATACTGAAATTTTTGGGGTATGAGTTGACTTTTGGAGTAGATTGGATGACTCATTATAAGATAATATCATAGGGTAAAAGCGGTATGATTTGAATAAGAAGTAAAGGACTGGGCATGATTTTATTGTACATAGTGATTCCAATAGTCACATAATGATGAGTAGATATCTATTTTTAACGAAAGAATTCCAAATAGCTTTATTGAAGCATTTGATCTCCATCCCTATATAAATTGAAATTGTTATGCCCATTAACATGCCACATTGGCATATGATTCTTGAATGATGGTTAGAAAATTTTATAGGAAGGTTTCCATGTTAATAGGGAGCATGATTATATTTTGGTTAAATAAAGAAAGTATAAGATTATTTTGGTTAAAACTTTATAAAAAGGATACGTTAGCATAATAATGAATGTTTGGGCTAAGACCTTTATGATGGAGATGGATTTGAAATGTTATTTGCCTAATATTGGTAGATTTGATGACATGTTTAAAGTAGAGTTGACTTGGAAAATTTGGTAGTAAAAGCGAGACTAGTGCTGTTTGAATTTTAATTGATTCGAACCCATTGTCCAACCTATTGAAAATATTTTAAGATGTGAAGTAAATATTTTATTTCATGGGCCCAAAATTTATTTTGGGTAGGCTCCAGGTGACCCAGTGATATTACTATGTGATACGACTCACCGATCGGTCGATAGTATATAAACTGAAATAATTGACATTTGCATTCTTTTATTCCGTATCATTGTAGTATTGATCGAAGATGGAAGAAAATGGTATTTAGAATCTTTTGTTATCACTACAAAGGTGGCAATTTGAATTTTACTATGGATGGATGTCATTAATCAGATGTTTCCGACAATATTACGGGAAAAGTTACAATACACTTGTTTGTTTTGTAGCAATTTGAAGATGGGTGTTGTTGACTTGATGTTTTGGGTAACATTGCACCATTTATGTTATGTGGATTGGATGGATATGGTTCTTTAAGTTAGCGATTGTCGACTCATTATATATGTTTTGTGGGTAGTTATATGTTTTCAATACTCGAGTGACAGTTGAAACTGCAAATATGGTTTGGACTGGAAGCAACATGAGTTCGATAACATGCTCACTATGCAGTGAAATCGTTCTTTTTTCCAATGTTCCAAAATTTGTTTTGGGTACGGTGTTACTATAATTTTTGAGTATTATGCTAATTTTATTTATATGACAAGAGGCCATCCTTATTGATTTATTTCATTAAACGTTTTGGAAGAAGAATAAGTTTTTTGAAAGATATTTGGAAAATGATTTTATTGACCAGTTTATATAAAAATATGATGTGAACAAAGATTTTTTATATTATAAAGAGTAATTAAGCTTGGATTTTTGATTGTAAAGGATATTCCAAATTAGATTTAATATTAAGAGTAAATAATAATAAGTATTGTGGTATGATGGATGAGTATGTCGAAATGCTCAAGTATAGATGGATACCAAGATCATATGAGTTTATATTATCATTGATAGAATGAAGTAATTGGAATCACATGGATAAATATGGTTTGAAGAATAAACGATTGAATAGAGTTGTGACCTAAATTTGTAAAGGACATTCCAAATTGAATTAGCGGCGAGAATTATATGAGAAGTATTTCTGGATTATGTGGATTCATGTGTTCCATGATAATTAAAAGAAATTTGTCGACAAAGGTCGAGGAAGAATTTATTATAGTTTGCACACATAAAGGATGCGGATGCGATTTTATGAAAAGTAGAATTCAGTGATTTTAATAACACTTTGGATGAGCACTAGATAGACTCTTTTTAGTCATTATTCTAACTGAGAAGAAGCTATTTATTAGAAAAAATTCTTTTGGAGTAGCGATTTAAAGAATTAAAGGTGCATATTTTATGTTGCATATGAGGTGCATGTGAATGATTTATTATACAGTCAATCCTTTTTACACTATCAAAATCTTTGGTTAGCATTTTTTTGGAATTCCACCTAAATTTAGGATTTTTATTGCTATGGTTGAACTAGTTGAAGAGAACATCATTTCTTATGTTTAGAAGCATGCTTTTTCGTTCACCTTAGAACTTATGTTGAACTATTTATATATTTGAGGGGGTGATACTTTGAGCATCAAACTTGTAGGCGGTTGGATAAGTGATACCATAAGCATAATGATACCACTTAAGTTAGAATGGAAATTGTGATGAAAGATATGTTATGTTCACCAAGTTAAGACATCGATTGTTTTAACGTTCTTAGGTAAAATATGAAATAATCTAGTGATTCAAGCTGTATGGGTTTGGGGGAAGACACCATCCAGTTTTGAGTTACCTTACCTTCGCAAACCCTAAGTTGGATCAAGGAAAGTATTACTAGAATTATGTGATATTGTGTATGTACATTTAAGAGTGGTGGAAGACTGCATTTCAGTTTGAGGTATGTATATGCTAAAGCCACCCATCATCATACATTATGAGATCTTTACCCAAGTTGGTAGCATGGATTACAGAGGTTGTTGATGTACACATACATTTGACATCGACATTTCAGAATGAGTTTACGCTAGCAGTCAAATTTGTTATATTCAGTTAGAAAGAACGATCTGATCATTGGGAAAGTGGAGTAGTAGATCCAATCTTTTCATTTTGACACCTTTTTGGAATATGTTCCCTCTTGATTATTGATAAGTATAATAAGTATTTAAGTTCAGATGAATGTTTGTTCTGGATTTATTGTTGTCTTGCTAGGGTTACTTAAATTGGTTGGATGTTTGACTTGGACGATTGTTTTATTCATGTTATGGAGATGATAATTGATTTAAGTAAGTTAAATAGGAATTCCTTAATGATATATTATGTGATAATAATTACAAGGAGTTGTAATCATGAGTAAATTATCATAATATAAAATAACATAATACACTAAATATTTCTAGTCAAGATGTTTCAAGAAAGGATATCAAAACATCCGTTGAGACTAGACTATAACGCTCTCCAAATGTTGGATAGTATATTACTCATGGTTATTGAGGTACTAAGTGGTATGTACTTATAGTTGTTAGATAGCCACGGAATAACTCATCCAAGAGTATCATGATGGTTAATAACAACTAGACCAAACAGGTAATCTCAGAGTGATGATTTTACATGGTTCCCTCGACTTAAGAGTACTGTTGAGATTCACTATGGATACTCTTGTTTGATTACAGTTAAATCAAGACACGACTACCATCAAATGACTATAGCTGAGTCTAAGTTGAAGCATTGAAAGTAAAACACTACTCAATAAAGAACTCATCTCCTTAGTTGCCCGAGTTTAGTATCACAGTCAACTGTAGTCAACTCAAAATCAAAATCTTTCACTAGAATAGTACGGTTAGTAATAAATGTTGTTATTGAATCGAGGAATTTGTTTATGGACTACCCGAGTTGAATATGGATGATATTGGAATTTCGGCCATAGCCAAATTTCATAAATCCAAAGGTGATATAGTGTCAATGAAGAGGATGTTTGTAAGTAAACGTTGCCAAATGGTACCACTTAAATTGTAAATAATCATTCGATGTAGCCAAAAATAGCCTGCGTGTTTGGAAATTTTCCAACACCACCATTGTACTAGAATTCATCACGGTCATGGCGTAAAGGAGTGGTAGAGTTTCAAGTTAGTACTGGTTACTGAATTTTTAAGGCCATGATAGATGTTAATTTGGCCTTCGTTCATGGGTTAACTTTCTTATTAAAACCCTAAGTGATTTTTAATTTTTACGACGATCAGGCGCCGTAATAGATAATTAGAAGTTAGGGCAATGATTCACAAGGAGTTTCTTCATTTAGCATATAATTTTTAATCATGTAATCAGACGTGGATCATGGGAAGTTAGGATGGTCAGAAATCAAATGAGGGTGAACTTTCATTTTTGGTATAAAACATTATTCCTGGTCTCCATGCTATCACAAATTGAAACCAGTGGAAATTAAGCTGTCGAAGGTTGATTGCAAGCTCTCAAAGTTGAAGATTTTAACGTCACTAAGCCTTTGCAAGTTGATTAGGGGCTTATTGAGGGATGAATGAGATTTCGAGTGTTGAATGAGTTATCAATCAGTGATGGAGGTTTCAAGAGTTGAAGGAGCTTTTGAGCGTTGAAGGAGCTTTCGAGCATTGAAGGAGCTATTGAGTATTATTAGAGTTTTTGATCATTGTAGGAGCTTTCGAGAGTTGAAGGGCTATCGAGCATTGAAGTAGATTTCAAGCATTAAAGGAGTTACCGTGGGTTGAGTGGCAGCCATCGGTAATTGAAGTTTTAGAATGCTATCCCATGTTGAAGGAGAAGTGAGTAGCCTACCACTGTTTGATCTACCTACGATAACATAATTCAAAGAATTAATTTGTCAACATTTTTAAAATTAACAACTTCATAAAAAATAATCAAATTTAAAAAATTCTTTGGCTATCGTATTTACAAATTATTTTATATTTTATATTGTAAAAAATTAAATTTTTTCGAAATCAAGGGTATTTTGGTCATTTTTGAAAATTTTCCCTCAGTTCAATTCCTAGTGAAAGCGCCAAAATGTTAAACCAATTTTGGGATCAACATCAAATATTTTAAAAGAAATAGAATTCTAATAAAATCCCAAGTGTGTCTATAATCAAAATAATATAAACCAAAATGTCCAAGGTTCAAGTCATTTTTACTCATATGCAATAATATGAAATTCGACTACATATGCAATATTCGTTTTCTAATGATTAATATTCAAAAAATACAAGTCATCTCCTTTGTTATAATCCAAAGATCATGGATGGAGTCAATATTAAAATTCCTATTTCTAAGTGTCCTCATATTCAAAAGTTCAAGTCATCTTCTTCTTTGTCGGCCAATAAAGAAGGTCTCAAGCTCTCAAGGGAGCTTAGAAATGTTTAGTGGCAATCTAAAGACTTGTATCACGTATTATTCTAATAAAATGTTCAAGTTCTCCCTCATGTTAAGCAATAGATAGGTCAAGTGGGCCCCTTAAGCAACTAAAGATTCAAGTGCGTGTCTATAATAACCTTCAATTCGAAGCAGACGATTGGGTTTGTTTGGTTCTTGGCTTTGGCAATGGCTTTATCAAAAAGTTTTATGAAATCTTTTTCCTTATGATCGTACATATTTTTAGTCCACGTCTTATTTTATTGGCTAAAGGGAATTTCATCCAAGCTTGTGACTAGAGCCGAAAATAGACTCTCGTCATTTTTCTTTAGATTCCATATAAAACTAAGATCTTGAGATACAACTTTCATTTTAAGGGAGGAGGGGAGTTTGATACCTCTTCTCTTCCACGTGTCGCGAAAGCAGAAACCTAATGGTTTAAGAGTCTTCGGTGACCTTAATTTCTTTAAGCTTAATCTAGAAAGCTCTTTGTTGGAATTATCTGACACTCGATGAAGGTCAGCCATAGACTCAAATAATTTCATAATCAATCTCTCTGAGGATTGATCTGAAAGATGGACAACCTTCGATGTAGACTTAGTGCATTCTTTGAGCTCCTTACTATTTCCTTGAGTGTTTTATTTTCTCCTAAAGTTATCAATGGCAGTCATCCGAAGCAAGCTTAGATTTGAGCAAGCTAACTTGGGTCTGTAATACCTCAAGTCTCATTTGAAGTAGTTTCATTTTGAAAATTTTACCATCATAAGCCATTTGAATGAAGAGATGTGCTTGCTTGTTGCTTAAACCGTTGGGGCTAGTAGAGTCCTAACAATAGTAGAACAATACATAAACTCAAAACGAAGCTAAAAGATAAAGTTTCTTTTCATTACGATTAAATGACTGTAATACAAAGATCATAAGGGAAGCTATAAAGCATTAAAACTTTCTAAAGGCCAAATTTTTTTCTCTGTAGTGAGTATTTTCTTAAGAACCATAGACTCGGCTTTGACAACTGTTCCTGAGGGTTAAGCCATATCATAAAGTTGATTTTTGCCTAATCCTGTCCTAGGAACCAAAAGCTCAAAAGGGGAGGAATCCCCTGGTTTTAGCCCTGGTATTATAGGTGGAATATGTTTAGGAAAGGAGTCGTTCTTGGTAGACTCCCCTTTATCAATGGCCAAGAGAGGACTTACACTCCCTGGTAGCAGCATTCGGAGTTATGTTTAGTTCGGGACCATAAAACCTCGGAAGGAATTCAAGTCATTTTTTAACATTCCATCCCTATTGTATTGTTTAGATAACCTTTAAAATTCTTGAAACACTTTATCTTGGTCTTGAGACATGAACTTGATCCTATCTTTCAAGCTCAGAATTCGATTTATTAACGTAATGACTTTAGTCACAAGGGACTTGATAACTTTAATACGCATCTTGTCGTGCAATTTCTTATTATCTTCACGTCAGTTAGAAAATTTAGCATTACGAAGCCTACTAGCCTAAATGTGTCTTATGAGGGTACTTATTACTTTAAGAAATTGATAACGTTTTGTCTTACTATGGTTCTAAAGAATGTTGTAATCATCCACAAATTTGATTTAGTTAATATTTAATTAGTTAAAAGTGATTTTTTAACTAAAAGATGATTTGGGTAGCGTATTTAACCATTTTGTGGATCTTTATGAGATGGTCAGTTAAGTGTATATGGTTGATAAGTTTGAAGCTATGGTATGCAAAATAAAGACATTACAATGTCAAAATAAGATACATAGCCACTTTTGGGCCAAATAGTTGCATATAAATGAACTTGCTTCATCGCCAATATAAGTATGCTATGAAACTCCAAAAGACAGCCACCACATTATCTCTCCTTCACTAGTCCCAAAATCCCCCCTTATTTCCGATAATGGCAGAGCATTATCCCTAATCCAAAATCATTTAAAAATTCAAATGGTTGATCCTTGCCTTATAACATATCACATCAAAGCTCTTAATGAGGGAAAGAGGCACCAATAATTCATTTTTAGATTCAATGCTCGGATAGTTTGGAAATCACCATTAAACTTTCTATTGGTGAGATCCTACGTGCTAATTGGGAATTTTTGATTCGGAAAAGCAATAGAAAGTGTTGAAG
Organism: Allium cepa; assembly: GCA_030765085.1. Lineage (NCBI taxonomy): Eukaryota > Viridiplantae > Streptophyta > Magnoliopsida > Asparagales > Amaryllidaceae > Allium > Allium cepa. The sequence goes on from CM060929.1 coordinate 821,784,415, forward strand.
GCATGTATTTGTTGATCTCGAGGTAAGGAGTGTTATGGCGGTGGTCGTTAAGTCTAACTCAATCGATGTTGGACAGAATCGAAGATTCGAAGGTAGATGTTAATGATGCAAATTGTATTCGATAGAGTGACGGGCGTAGGTAAAGAAACACGTTTTTATAAATTATCAATTAATATTTAGTATGGATCCATCTGTTTATTTATAATATTTCCATTTAGATCTCATAAACGAAATAACTTATGCATAAGACCTCTATTTCATGTGCGGTTTGTTCCATTGGACTTATGGAGAAATTCCAAACAATTTTCCTTATGGTATGCTAACTTTTGGAGTTGTTCATGCAATTTGTTGGTATGATTATGTTATTAATTGTTTACGTCTTAAAAATATTGAATGAATATCGCTTTATAGACAAATCCCTTGATGATATGTTATGTTCTTTTGGTGATTATTTGTATATGCTATGTCTTGATTTGATTGTTTATTGTAACTTGTTGTATTGTTGAGTGATGGGTTTTAATTGCAATTAATTGCTGATTTAAAATTAGAAGTAATTAATTTATAGAAAATAGGTTAAATTGTGTAATTTTGGGAAATTAGGAAATTCAATGGAAGATAAGATACAAATTTACTAATATTTATTATAAGAGTGATTTGACAAATTGAACTAAATTTAATATGATAAGTTTAATAAGTTTATTATTTATGAGTTGATAGGGTAATTCATAAATAATAATGAAAAATCTATTTTATATTGAATTTTAAAAAGTAATATTATTTATGAAATAAGGTGGAATTTAGTCAATAATTAATTTGATTTTTGTGAAGGCTGTATTATTTTAAGTAAATAAGAATATAGATAATTTTATGGAGCTTATAGAAAATATTATTCTTATTTGTGTAATAAAATATGATACATGTAGGATAACAATAATAAAATACATGATTTTTTTGAACTATTTTGTTTTAAGTTATTACCATTTTGAAATAAATAGCAATAAAAGGACTTTTGTGTTTAAAATGGAATATTACTATTTTGAGTTAAATAGTATATACTGGCTGCGAAAGAAAATTGAAGAGATTTGAGTATATATTATTATTTTGATGTAAAATAATAATTTTATTGTTTTAGAATGTAATTTAATGACTATTAATATTTTTATTTAAATTACTGGTTTTGGGATATTTGACATAACTATTTACAGTAAAGGATTTTCAAAGCACATTATCATTTTGTGGAATTATTATTGTTTTATGATAATTTGATAAATTTTGTTTTTTATAACAAAAATAATATTATGTTTTTTTTACTTATGAGCAAATATTTGGTTTAAATACGTTATTTTGGGTTATTATAACATATATAGTTAATTATTAGTTAGAGTTATCATGCATGTTTACTTGTAGAGATGAAATAATATTAGGACGAGTTATGCGATATTTTACCAAATAACTATGTAATTATGGTTATTTATAATTTCATTGTTGATGTTTGTGTTACTAATATTTAGTAGTCAATACTTTGATGAGTTTGATGTTTTATTACTAATACAAAGTGGTTAGTACACTTGGATGAGTTTGATGTTGTTTTACAAATATTGAGTATAACACACATTTGATGAGTTTGATGTTGTGCTACTAATGTTGAGTACTTAGTAACATGTTAAGATATTTTTGTTATCGATTTATTTGATGTTGGGCTTGAAATTGAGTATTAGTGTACTTGTGTGATGTGCAATGGTTATGTGTTGCTATTATTATTTTTATCCTATTTTAATGATGATTGATTATGACGGATGAGCTGAATATACTACTTTCTACTTATGTTGATTTCATGGTTGTTATGGACATGTAATGTTATGTGCTAACAAGTATTTTATGTAGGAGAAGGGTAGAAAATAGAACTATGTGTGCTTGATTCTAAAAGGGTACGTCATCAGTCAACGCCTATACCGTAGCCCACGGTTCCCTTATGATCGTGATATATACGGTTAGGCACAGTCCAAACCTAGTGGAATATACTTTTTTCTTTCTCTTTCCATGCATTTGTAAAGATTGCGGGGTGAAGTAAAGGAGCGGAAAAGTGGTATGAATGTAGAAAACATATGTAGGTTTTTTACTTGGTATATTCACTATATTTTATAATTATATCGTTTATGTGTTTAATTACAATTGATATATACGAAGATGTGAATGTTTATTATTGTATTGTGCCTTATATGTATTCTTTGTTATGATTTATATTGGCATTATTTAAATTTTGCTGAGAGATTTCCCTTTTTAATTATTATTTTAGATATATTTAATTTATAATCAATGACTCATTATTTTTAATATCTTAGATTAGCGTGCAAGTGTATCTAGATTGCATTGGTCACCAATTATAAGTACTAGAAATAGCGGTGGTGTCAAAGACGCGATATTGAGAACTGGACGTTGAATGAGACTTCCCTAGTTTAGTCTAAATTAGAATAAAAACACAGAAAATAGAATAATGAGACAACTAGAAAGCAAATACATAAGCAAATTTAGACCTAATACATGTTAAGAAATATTTCAGATTATCAATCTGTTCGGTATTAAACGGGGTTTCCTCTGTTCCTACCCGACGATAAAAATGGGAGCTTCAAAGGAGCCGAGACCTTTAGCATTCTTTGTTTCATCGTAATATTGGGATAAAAACGCTTCCACCGACGGTGCGCTCTTTCCCAGGAAGCTGAAAGTACGGGATGGCCTTTATATCTACTTTCAGCATTAGCACAATAAAGAATATCAAAGGCCTATTCTCTAGCCATATCTTTGGACTGAGTTAAGTCATTAAGACCTTCAACTTTTAACCTGGCTATCTCATCATCTCTAGCCTTTTAATCAGTTTGAAGCCTGAGTGTTTTAGCATTACAATCCTCAAGACCATTTTGAGATTTCAGAAGGCAAGCTTCTTTAGCCTTCATGACTTCAGGATTTGGCTCAGAAGAAGCTTTAGCCACACAATCTTATTTTACTAGATATTTATTTTATTGTCTAAGTGCTATACTCCTCTTTGTTGACTTTCACCTCCTTCAGAGTCTCCTTTAAACTCTCAAATTAGTGCAAGAGAACCAAAAACTCAACAACTCAACAACTATCTATTTATATATATTTGAGTATCAGATATATAATGTGTTAATCAAGGCATTTTAAGAAGTATTGATTGTTTATACTAAGAGAATCTTTGAGACCAAACTCCAAATATTTCTCATAGTCATTAGAAGAAGCGGGGATATCATTCCTAGATTCATTAACATTCGATGAAATCAAAATCCCAATGGTTTCCTTAGTAACATCATCAATTTACTGCTTAGAAAAAGAGAGTTGTAGAGACTTTGAAGATTGAGGAGGAAGAGTAGAGGATTCAAGCTAAACAGAGATATTAGGAGGACTAGTAGGATGCGACTACCCGCAAATCTATACCCTTTGAATCGATAATAAACGACACATGTCTGACCCAAAAAGCACAGACTGACGGGAGGTCAAGAGAAAGAAAAGAAGAGAGAAGAAGAAGAGAAGAGAAGAGAAGAAAGAGAGAAGAGAGAACCAAATAGAACAATACAGAATGTCACATCGCAGCGGAATGACATATAATATCATATCAATGATCTTTACAAAACAGAAACTGTATATACATACATCAATTAGAGTTAAACAATAAATCACTCATCATCAGTCTCGACAGTTATAATAACATGTCCTCACAATTGCTGATAATATAAACAACAACAATGTGAATATAATTCCTAACCAAAATCATTGCTTCTACACATTTATTAAAGGATTATCCACTGTCCAAAATTGTGAATAAGTCTCCTTTAATAACTTCCATGTTTAACTTATCAAAATAAGTTGATTTCGGATTTACAAAACAATGTTTATAAATTCCATTTATTATTTATAAAAACTTCAATTTATAAGATTCCTTTTTTTACATTTCTATTTATATCTTATTTACATGACAAAATCCAAATTATAAGTTAATTACTTATAAATCTCTTATTTATAAATTCATTCTTTTTATAACTTCATAAATTATAAATTTTATTCACTTATAAGATTCCATTATAACTTCATTTTAACATTTACAAATCTCCTTTATAATTCCATCACTTTGATTTATAAAAATTCAATTTTATAAATCTTATATACATACCATTTATAATAAATCCAAAAATCTCAATTTAAACTATTTAAAAAATAGTTAACTCCATATTTCAAAAATCACATTCTGTTTATATTTCCCGAAAATCATAATTCTTATAACATAAAAATTATAACATTTGTTTATTTAAAATAAATTCATTTACTTTACAATTCAAAAATTAATAAGGCATCTATTTTCAAAATCACTTTGAAATCCTTTTTAATTTGAAATCATCACTTTAATATTTTAAATTAACAAAAATAGGCCCAATGCTACAATAGAACTAAATAAGGTGATACACATCAATCATATCATTCAGACATCACATATCACATGATAACAACATATATGTCAGTATTTGTAAATAAAATCATCACTGGTGAGGAATCCAGTTGGATCTCTCCAACCTATCACGTGCAACAAATATACACTTGAGAATATGTGTACAATGTCCGCTTCGAGGCAGACGCATGTACCAAGGGTCATCCGCTCATACACGGGAACATATAGGGTCTCATCTGCTCCAATAGGCATGAATATATCCAAATACCAATCGATATGTAGATAATATATCATATATCATCAAAACAATCATAAATCATCATAAATAAATTTATTTCGCACTTAGATAAAAATATCAATGAGTTAGAAAGAGTAAGTTGTACTCACTTTGGTTCCAATAACAGTTGTAGTGTTTTATTCCGAATAAAATTAAATAGGCGTTTATTTTACCCTAAATTTTCACTAGCTCCAGTCAACTCCAAACCAGCTCTAAAATGTAATGCCCGTCATTATGGACCCAACGCAACTTGTTTCGCCAAAAACTAACCTCGTATGAAGAAGTTATGACATTATAAGTTTTATACAAATTATTTTATAAATTAGTTTCAATTTCATTTTATTTTAAAACCCTACTCAATCGCAGCCGTTGATTTCGTCAAACAAGATCTGGCAATGCGTTGCTTTTCTTCTTTCCCAGGTTCTATACGAATGCGAACAACCCATCGGCCGTTGATATTTTTGATAGCTGTGACCATCTTCGGTAGACGGGAAGTCGATCAACGACCCGCACCTTAAAGCTATGCCTCGCCTCCACCTATGCCAGAAACCAAAAAGCTTCGGTCATCCCTACGCCATGATTCCAACCCACGAACGCGTGACCTTCGCGATCGAATTGCGGATGATCCATGCCTCCAAAATTGATCACAGCCGTTGGATTTATAGATCGTGTCGAGCTCTATCATTTTGTAGTTGAAGATTTCTCGAATAGGTTGATGGATTGGAAGAAAAAGAGGGAAGAAGGTTGTAAGATTTCGGCCGTTCAAAAGTTAATAGCGGCGGCTAGGGTTTCGAATTAGGGTTTGAGTGAAAAAGGAAAGCGTTGAGGTCCTTTTATATAAAATTTTGCGACATTATTCATCCGAAATTTTTTTGAACTCTAAATGAAGCGTTCCGCTTGGCATTTATAATATTTTACCCCTATTTCGAACACAATGGAATATACATCGAAGACCAATTCGATCGTATTTGGAAGATAGGTTTTTGCATCGACTTGTTTTAAATTAAAATTTATTTAAACAATTTTCTACGCATTTCAGCTTGCCATGACTAAACCGTAAATCCGATTGACACGAAATTTGAAATGCTACAATAATATAACATTATGGATCCAATGAAACTAGTTTCATAAAAATCCAAGACCGTATCAAAAATGACTATTTTTACATGTTAATTAAATATTAAAATATTCAATTTCTACAATTTAACTTTCAAATCAATTTTAAAAGTTCACTAACATCATTATAATTCAAATAGAATTTAATTCGACTTTATAAATCATTTTCATTCACATTAAATTCAAATTCCAATTATTTCTACAATTTCAAACATTAAATTAACAGTTTAATTATCCAGTTAAATTATTATATTAGAAATATATTTTACTCAACTTGTAAACTTTACTTGTAATATTCAAAATCAATTAAATATCTAAATTTCGAATGACTAAAATTCTGGATCGTTACATTCTCCCCTACTTAAAAGACTTTCGTCTTCGAAATTACCAAGTAAGAAAAAAACGCAAAATCCATTAACTTTTCAAAAACAATTCGTTCAAATTAAATTTCAAATTCATTTAAACCTTTTAACTTTTCCAAAATCCATTAGTTCAACTCCTTATAAAAAAAATTATGAGTTTCAAATCCATACTTAGTTATCTTTTCAAAACCAACTAATATCGTTTAACTTTTAACTCAAAAACAAAAATTTTAGTTATAAATTTTTTCCAATTTATCTAGAAAATTCCAACTCCTTAAGTTTTCAAAAATTTCGCCATAGTCTTCTTTGCGCGGTCCGATCATAGTAGGATCATAACATATATATATATATATGTATCACAAATATACATCTCATCTTCGAGGATGAGGTATCCCGTAGGGAAAAAATATAACAGTACATAATATATTCCAAGATATGTACCTTATATATTATCAGCGGGCATATACGGCTAATATAGTGTGAAACCGAGCTCCAAATGCGAAGCAAATGCCATATGCACCGACTAAATACTCAACAAACAAATGAGAAACATATATATAGAAAGTAATATCAATATACAACATATATCAATACAATAACTATATATGTCCATATAGCAAATGCAGTCAAAACCAAAAAATTCCACCATCAAACAACTATCATCCGACTAACATCCAATATCTATCCAATCAATCCATAACCAAATCAGTGTACCTTCTCTTCTTATTAATATTCATTGAATTGATTTTCAATTTATTCATATATGATTCAGTAACATTGGATTTTACTAACATTCATTTATTCATATTCAATTAGTTTAATTTCACTAATTTACATTCAAGTTAGTTCACTTCCAATTCAAATTAAATTTAATACTATTTAGATTCACTTGCTTCCTATTTGAATTCAATTATTTAGCTTCCAATTTCATTAATTCAACTTCATAAACAATTAATAAATTTGTATATAATCAACTAACAACCATGTGACAACCAATGTATATTCAATATTATCAAATTAATTTACTTTGCTTACATTTAATTTGGTTTAACACATTTAATTCTAATTGGTTTAATATTCAATTGACTTTCATTCAATTATCCAATTCTCGATTTCATTAGCTTTTAATGAATTAACACTTACATCCATTTGTTCCATATCAATTCATTTAATTCATTTTACAACTAAAGTTGAGTTTCATTATATAACTCAAATTCATATTCATCACTTCACCTAATAAATTCATTTTGATATCAAATTAAACTTCAGTCAACATTACTTAAGTTAAATTTTATATCACTATTCAAATTCAAATTTCGTTTTGCATAACAAAATTGTTTAACCATTTTAATATTTGGTTTATTTACCTACCTTTTCCCATTTTATAAGTTATACAACTTTTTTATCTAAACTTTCAATTTCATATTATATAATCACTTCCTTAAGTTTAATTTCCATTTCAATGGCTTATCTAATCCAGTTCAAATCCGATTCAGTTTATTTAACTTTACTAAGTTACAATTTTATTTCCTATTATAAGTCCAAAACTCATTTCACTTATATTTATCAATTCCAACTAAAATTTTAAATTCAAATTTGTTTATCACAATAAAACTTAAATTTTCAATTTACTATGGTAGCAAATCCATCACATAGAAACTCAAAAATGATACTGATGATGCTGCAATGTTCACCCTTATTATTTCCTAGCAACAGTAGTGAATTCAGTGCTTTATATATTTTTAAAAATTTCCTTTTATTTATAAATCTTCTAACTTATACAATTTCACCATTTCACTTCACTTATATAAGATCATTCCAAATTCATTTATCTTATTTAGATTTATAATAGTACAATCTCTTTAACTTTGAAAAATAACTTTCAAAATAAACGGGATTCAAATTCTCAAATTCTTAATTTAAATCCATTTTTATTCACAACTCATATTTACAAATATACTTATGTTGTCTCATTTCTTATATGTAAGATTATTTCACAATTGTATATCATATTAGTTATAATTCCATACTATATAATTCATTTGCTTAAATAATTTATTCTTCTACAATTATTGTTTTTTATTTAGATTATTCAAACAGCTTTATTAACTTATATATATTTATATTTTCAAATAATCAATTTATATACACTTTAATAATTCCTAAAAAAATGTTTCCTTTATATATAAAATATAATCGAGGTAAAATTATTTCATTTATCCAATTTAAAAATAATATTATGTCGACTTGCCTCGTTTAAGTGTTTAGAAATCCCTATCGATAATATGGCATCCCGCATACCGACCAGAATTCACAAATAGCTCAATGGATAAGTAAACACAATATAAAACATTATATAATCATTAACAAATACTCTCTCATATATATAATACACTCAAACTCAATCTAGGGTGCTACAATCCCTATCTATACTGAGTACATATTAAAGCCTGGGAATATACAAAATCTAAGCTCTGATACCAAATGTAACGACCCGCAAATCCGTACCCTTTGAATCGATAATAAACCACACATGTCCGACCCAAAAAGCACAGACTGACGGAATGTCAAAAGAAAGAAAAGAAGAGAGAAGAAGAGAAGAGAAGAAAGAGAGAAAAGAGAACCAAACAGAACGATATAGAATCTCACATCGCAGTGGAATAACATATAATATCATATCAATGATCTTTACAAAACAAAAACTATATATATATATACACACACACACACATCAATCAGAGTTAGACAATAATTCACTCATCATCAGCCTGGACAGTTATAATAACCTGTCCTCATAATTGCTGATATTATACACAACAACAATGCACAAAGCAGATAATAAACAGATACGTGTATACGAAAATGAAGATCTCTAGCTCTCCTGCTGAAGCTCTAAAAGCTCCAATCCGAACCTGTAATTATGTTCAGTCTGACCCGAGCATTGAAAGGGAAGAACGTCCTGATCAGTCTAGTAAACCAACATGAGAAATACACTCCACTGAATTTATTAAATTACCAAACTTTCCCTTTCAAAACAAAAGCATCTCGTAAGACACGCCCACACATAAACATGGACACGTTTTTACCTTATGACAACTAAGACATTTCATATCAAATCATCTTGTATTATATTAGTGTCTTTATACAAATAATATTAATCATTGCCGAAATTGTTACCATTATTAAATTCCAGCATAGAGCCCAAATGGGTAATACAGTCAAAATGGCAGGCACGTAGTGGAGTTTTGATTTCCATACAAGTGACCAAGTGAAGGGACCACCTTTCGGCAGTATATCTCTAGAGGAATGCACTGAGGAATATCACAAAGGAACCTCTACCAACACAAGACCGGCCTATCTCTATAACTATATATAGTACTGAATACATCATCCCTCGGTCGTTACAGACCTTTTCCAAGGGACCTCATAGCATGCAAACCACATTAATTTAAATCCCAAACATCATAGCGGAAAGAAATATATCTAGAAAAGGATGATCATATCCTAATGGGAGCGACCCACTTAGCCTTACCGCATCTAACCCTGTTTCAGTCAATTCTGGTTGATGAGGCCTGAGGTAACGATTACCTTTCACGTATCACATATCACATCACTTTGAATGCCACACGATCATTTTCATTGACTACTAATTGCCTACCACAAAAATAAGACCCTTGAGCTTGTATGTCTCAATGAGGGTGTTAAGCAAAGAGAAGTTGCCTTCTACGCCACCACTGATGTACGATTGTCAAAACCAATGTATTTAATGTTTAGAAATGCAATGTCAGATAAACATTCATACAAGTTGTCAATGAATAGGAAACCAAAGGTACTTTTCTACCACATCCGGTCGGGAAACCCCTAGAATTAGTAGCGATTTTCCTTGCAATGGATATTCCATAATGAAGAGACCACTGCTACTATATGTATATTGGGATTTGAACACCAAATGATCAACAAGCAGTCCTCCACTATGAAAATCCTGAATATCAATATCATCACAACCCACCTGCACAATCATTCCATAAATGTTGGTCCGAAGTGGTTTTTGGATAAATCGATCCCGGTCTCTTCGCACCAACAACGCAAAAGCGTTTCACAACTTCAAACAAAACTAAGTCTCATAGACTTATCACGTATCCAACTTCCAACTTTCTGTTCTTCGGCCAAGAAGGAAGCTCGATAGACTGGAGTAACACTCCACACTACACGAATCAACATCCTCAATAAAACGATAATCAAGCCTACATAGATGGCTACGTACTAAGTGTAGGACTAAATAGTTTGCACTTCAAGTCGAGGAACTAAAATAGCCAAATTTGATAGTCGGTTATTTAACTATCAAAGCAAACAAACAAATATCTAGCACCGTAAACAGTCACTAGGCCCTTTTAATTAATCTTTTATTAGTTAAACCACTTTTCAAGTATTCACTTCAATTTATCTTTAAAAAGATATATTCTCAAACCATTTCACTTGTCACTACTTGGAACACATTTCCATATACTTATTTAGTAATAAGCAATTCCAAAATAAATCTATTTTCAACACTTAGAAAATATTACATACACTTAAATAACGATTAAGTATATATTTTATTCTTTGTGGAAAACATTCTCTTTAAACATATTTATTTGACTCGAAACGAATGTTGTGTAAAACATCGTTATGACAACCAAAAACCACTAGTATGAGAATTTGAAAATTAGATAGATATATAAATCTCATATACTATACAAAATATCTCCTTTCTAAAATCATTTACTATAACAATAGTGTTATAGTCCGTCATTTCCTCACTTCTCGAAAACGTCTATTTCAACAATGAATGTTGAAATCTATGCATTCGATACTTACCAAATTTTAAATATCTTCAAACAATTTAACTCCATTTAAAATATCACTTTCCAAAACATGTCTTTTAATCTAAAAGATTATTCACTGTCCAAAATCGTGAATATAATTCTCTAACCAAATTCATTATTATTGCACATTTAATTTAAAGGATAATTCACTGTCCAAAATCATGAGTATAATTCCTAATCAAATTCATTGCTTCCACACATTTATTAAAGGATTATCCGCTGTACAAAATCGTGAATATATCTCCATTAATAACTTCCATATTTAACTTATCAAAATAAGTTGACTTCGAATTTATAAAACAATATTTATAAATTCCATTTATTATTTATAAAAACTTTCAATATTATAAAATTTATTTATTTACCAATTCTATATATATCTTATTTACATGCCAAAATCCAAATTACAAGTTAATTACTTATAAATCTCTTATTTACAAATTCATTCTTTTTATAACTTCATAAATTATACCTTTTGTGGTCACTTCTGATATCCTTTTTGTTGTCACTTATGATATACATGTTTGTTTTCTATTTAATATCGGAGCATTACATTCTTTTATATCCAACGACTTGGTAAATATACTAGGATTGAAACCTGACCTAATAGACAAACTTTTGATTGTATCAAACCATGTGGGAAGTTCAATGAGTTTGTATATTCACTCAAAATCCCTCACAATAGTCATCATCAGTACCCATTGCTAGAGTGTGCCTCAACATATTCGAGGATATGATAGAATTACGGCCATATTAAGAGATCGAGTTCTATATTAATTGGGTGAAGGAAGCTTGGCTAGTAGTTATTCCATTGATATGTATGGTGCCTAAAAGGTAGAGGGAACTAGATGTGCAAGTGAATGATCTATTGAGAAAGGGTTTTATTCTTAGGAGTATTTCTTAATGAGGAGCGCTTGTAATATTCACCACGAAGGTAGACGTCTTTTTGAGAATTTGTTTGGATTACTGTGCACTAAATAAGGTGGCAAGGAAGAACTAGTATCCTTCCCCAAGATGACTTATTCGACCAACTCTATGGTGCGAAAGTGTTTTCATAGTTAGATTTGACTATAGGTTCCACTAATTGAGAGTGGTGAATAAGAGTTGTCAATTACCGTATTTTGTACACCATCGGGTTTTATAAGTGGTTGGTTGTATCGTTCAGGTATAAATCATGTTTTTAGGGATCTACAAAATATGTTCATACTTTTATTCATTGACGATATTCTTGTCTATTCAAAGATAAAAGAACACAAGATGCACTTGAGGATTCTGCTTGAGGTGTTGGAAAAAGCCAGTTAAAAGCAATAATTTTGAAGTGTCACCACTGGAGGAGGGAGTGAGGTTCTTCAGTCAATTCATTTTGAACCAAGGAATTATTGTGGATCCTACCAAAGTTGCAATGGTCCAAGACTGGGAAAGATCTAAAAATGCTACACATATGAGAAGTTTCCTTTAATTAGCATGGTACTATAGACCGTTCATAAAGGGCTCCTTAAAGGTAGAGACACCATTGACTAATTTGACAAAGAAGAACCGGACCTTTACCTTTGAGGTGTGAGAACACTTTCATACGTGTGAAGGAGAGGTTGGCAAGTGCAGTAGTGTTAGTCATTTAGAGTGTGAATGAGGAATTGATAGTATACACAAATGCTTATAGTACTGGATTGAAAGCGGTATTGATACCAAGGTATAAAGTTGTTGCTTATGCTAGTTTGGAAGTTGAAACCGCATGAAAAGGTACCCAACCTTCAATTTATATTTAGTAGCAATAGTTTTCACATTGAATATATGAAGGCATCATTTGCTAGGAGAAAAGTTTGAGATATTCACCGACCATAAATCGTTGAAGTTGATTTTCTCATAGCAGGATCTTGACCTTCATCGACAACGATGGTTAGAGTTGCTGGGCTCCTCTGAATTTGAAATTTTCTACACTTCTAGCAATGGAATCGCAGTCGCTGATGGATTGAGTAGGAAACTTTGCCAACTTATGAGCTATGTTTCCAGAGTTGACGTAGTTGTTGTGTAAACTAGGTATGATTTCTGACCTAGATGTTAGTTAGAGCAAGAGATGTTGGAGAGCTTGACTGTTAGACCTACTCTGATAGAGCGGATTGATACTAGTAAGAGGCATGATGCTCAACTAGTAGGATTACTTATGGAATTCAAGTTTAAGGATATAAAGCATTATGGATTCGAACGAGATGAATAGCTCCATAAGCATGGTAGATTATTTATACTCGATGTTAATGGATTTAGAGTTGAGATACTACATGAATGTCAACATTAAAGTTGACTATTCATCTTGGATGCAACTAAGATATGAATTAGACAATTTATTGAAAGGGAAAGAAGGACACTGGGACATTAATCTCATAGTATATAAATTATCAAATAGTGAAGGCCAAGCAGAAGAATTCGAGTGGTTTGTTGCAACCTCTTGAAATTCCCCAGTGGAAGTGGATCAAATATCGATGGATTTCGTCAATGGATTGCCAAGGACTATAAGAGAATATGATATGTGGGTTTATGTGAAATGAATTAAAAAATTCCATAGTGCATCAAAGAGCATTGTGAGCGACTAAGACCCACTATTCATGAGGTGATTTTGGAAGAGCTTATAAGAAGCATTGGAGATAGAGCTACATTTAAGTACAGCTTATCACCCAACTACTGACGATAGATTGAGACAGTGAATCATATACTTTAGGATGTCTTATAGGCTTGTATTCTTGATTTTTGAGGGTCGTAGGATGATCTTTGCATTTTGTTGAGTTCAAATCCAACAGTGCCGATCAATAGAGCATTTGTATGGCACCATTCGAAGCATTATACGGTTGACCCTACAATGGTTATTCATGTTTATGGGAAGTAGGTGCGGAACTGATACTGGCTAGATATGGTAAGAGAGACATTAGAGAAGATTGAAATCATTCTGCAATTGAAAACTGCACATAATGGACATATGAGCTATGTTGACAAAAGAAGACATGATTTAGAGTTCTCAGTTAACGATAGGGTATTTTTCAACATTTCTCCATTAATGAATATAGTTCAATTCGACAATAAAGGAAAGTTGGCATCAAGATTTGTAGGATAATTTTCGATACTCAAGAGGATTGGGAACCTAGAAACTTACCTCAAAATATGACGGGTGTACACAATGTATTTCATATTTTGCATCTTCGAAATTTTGTGCAAGTCTTAGGCACGATTATGGCATCATATCTATTAAATGATACCAAAGTTGAGCCTGAAGCATCGAGATCTTAGAAGCCTATTTGTATTGTCGAGTAGAATTTGAAACAAATTAGGAGGAAGAAGGTGAAGTTGGTTAAGGTTCGACGAAGAGAACGAGAATGTGATAGCAAATGGGAGACCGAGGAGAGTACGAGGACTTCTTATTCGAAGCTCTTTACTTGATAACATTCCATTTTTTCATTAGCTATCAGATATGATATTTATATTGCTTAGATAATACCTTGCATGATAGGATGTTAGCATAGGTTTATTGCTTGTTTGTTGACAAGGTTAATTGTTGTTATGCCCATTTGATTGTTAGGCATGCTTGGTATTGATACTGTTTGATTGTATTTCGTTTGTATGTAATTTTAGGCGACAAATTCGTAAAGGTGGAAGAATGTAATGAACCACATACTTTACGCATTTATATGTATCGCAGTCATAGAATAATTATTTTTTTTTGTACTTAAAAAATATCCAAATAATCTATAACTTGAGAAGTATTGCTTTTTGACCCTTAGAATAAATTATGGACAGTTTTACCTAAAAAACTTGTAATGGCTATAACCTCTAATAGTTGCTGAATTGGGTCATAAACACTTCTAAATAAAACATATGATGGTTTTCCCTTCTATAAAGTGGTCATAATAGATTTTTAACTTTATGGTTTAAGAGATATTGTGGTTTTAAGTTTTACGGTTTTTGTTAGCTTTTGGTGGTAATTAGCATACGCACATAACTAAGCCCATGACGAATTTCAGGATTTTAGTTAGTAGAGTTGAGTAGGCAGTCATGAATCACTATTCTTCTTCCCAAAATAAATCGGACCCTCTATTAAACATATCTCCAACCAAAACCATCACTAATCCACAATAAATCAATTTAAATCATGGGAATAAGGGCACATTATCAAGGGGATTAACAAGAGACTTTCAATTGAGCATTTTTAAAAAAATAAATCAGATCTTGGCTGTCTATTTTGGGATCCAGCTCAATTTGCATGATTTTCATTGATTTTTTGCTTGATTAGTGAATGATTTATAATCTCATGACCCCTAATGTATGTTCCTATATGTTTTCACATTTTGGATCTATTTCAAAAAGTGAAAATACAACTTTGGAAATGTTTTGGTTTTGAAATTGAAGTAAAAATGTGTTTAAAGGTTTAAAAGTGATTTAATCACATTGCTATGATATACTATTGTTCATATGAATGTTGGGCTAGGCTATGGATGTGTTTTTTGATGTAAGTTACCATGACATGATGTTGGCTTGCTTGTTCGGATGTTATTTTTATACGTATGAATGTATGAAACGCTCATGGGAATGAATTGGAGGAGGAGGATGAAGTTGGTATAGATCTAGTGGAGTGAAGGCAAAGATGATGATAATTGAGAGACCAAAAAGAGCACGGTGACTATTTTTCTATATCTCTTTAGTTGGTAATATTTCATTTTTTTCATTAGCTTTCACATTTTGTGTTTTGTATTGCTTTGACAATGCCTTGCATGTTAAGGAATTAACATAGGTTTATTACTTTCCCGTTTACATGATTGATATTAACATAGGAATTAACATAGCTATCTAATTTGGTGTTTTATATTGCTATGTTCAGTTGTTTGTTAAGCATCGTAGGTATGATACTGCTATGATTTTGTTTGGTGGGGGTTCTTAAAGGGGAGAGAATGCAATGATCCACATTCTCTGTTTAGTTCTACATCAGTGGGTAATAGAAATATTATTTTTATACTCAAATAACTTCCAAATAAGCTATAACTTTGGATGGTATCGAATTTTACATTTTTGACCCTAAGAACAGATTAAAGGCAGATTTACCTTAGAAAACTTGTAGCAGAAACTTGTAGCAGACGTAACTTTGAATAGGAGCTGAATCAGGCGCCATAACCACTTCCAAATGAAAGATATGATAGTTTTCCTTTCGGTGGAGTGGTCATAATGGATTTTTGGATTCATAGTTGGACTGATATCGAAGTTTTAAGTTTAATGGTTTCTGGACAGCTTTTAATGGTAATTAGCATAAGCACATAATTAGGTCCGTAACTCATTTTGGGATTTGAGCTAGTAGCAGCCGAGTGGACGACCCAAAATCACTATTCTTCTTCCCAAAATAGATCTAAACCTCCATTAAACATATCTCCAACCAAACCCTCAAAAATTCATTCTAAATCATGCTAATTCAAGTGATTAATGGTGATTAGCAAGAGAGTTTCAAGTAGCATTTTTGGAGAGGAAGTTTTAGATCTTAGCTGTCTATTTTTGGATCTACCTCAATTTGTATGTTTTTTATTTGATTTTTGATTGATTGATGAGTGATTTATTATCTCATAACCTCTGGTATATGTTTCTACAACTTTTGAACCTATTGTCAAAGTCGTGATATTATTTTGGAGTTGTTTTGGTTTTGAAGCTAAAGTAAAAAACACGTTTAAAAGATTTCAAAATGATATAGTCTAGTTTTTATGACATATGGTTGTTCATATGAATGTTAAACTAGGCTAAGGGCGTGTTTCTAATGTTAATTGCCATGATATGATGTTTGTAAGTTTGAATGTATGAAGCGCTGTATCGAGTAAATTGGAGGTTAGAATCATTCCTATGGGTGACGGTCTTTATGTAAAAGGAGTAGTTATATGATGTACTCTCCTATTTGATTACACTACGGATGAGAGATCAATAATAATAGAATGAAGATCATAGCAGCTGGAACAATGATTGGATCAAGGAAAATTTCTGGAGAGAAAACTTAGAAAGAAACAAGTGCTAAGTAAGTCGTTCAATACTAAATACGCTTGATTTGGTGCTGACCAAGGATTTAGACCAATTTACGTGGAGGAAAGTCGAGGATTTCATGAAAATACAAGAAGGTGACGCGAGGGAAAAGGTCAAGAAGCTAAAGCATTAAAGCATGGAGCTTGGTAGTAAATATGGGCTAAGTAGAGGTTGGTTCGGTTGGGCACTGAGAAAGAAATGGTATTCGGTAGGCGAGCTCAAAGAAAAACATCAAAAGATCGGACAAGAATTGTTGCTCAGTACCGACTCAGGGCATACACGAGAGCTGCTTTGGTCGGTACCAATGAGACTTGTGTCCTGTACCAAGCATAGTTAAGGCTTGAGTATTTACATGGTGGCTTCGGATATGGCGTAAGGTTAACACGACTCTTGCTCCGAGCACAGTTGGGATAGCTTCAGGATTGACATGGTAATGACTTGGGATTTTTGGAGGGCAGCTAATAGGATGATGGAGCTTCAATGACCAGATGTTTTGAGTGAATTAGATCTAATGCTTCTAGGGATAAGTGTTCATATCATCTTGTAATAGACAAGGAGGCCAACTTGAAGAAGGTGACCTTATGCAGTGGAATAAACGAGAGGTTCTACTATCGAGACGTGTGCCAAAGGGATCATTGATGACTTAGAGGTTTCAATTTGTGCTTTTAAAGATGGGGATATGTAAGAATGCTCACATGGAGTTTTACAATGGAATCCATGAACTCTATACCAAACGATGTGGTCTAATTTCCTAACTGAAAGATGTGGCATGGATTCAACCATTATGAGTAGTCTACGAAAGAACGACGTATGAGTTATCTTATATCCAATAGCACTTTAGTATGAGAGATGCGAGGATGTTTGATGATGCTATGTTTTTTATGTTTGTTAAATTTTGTTGTTTTTATTACTCTATCATACATGTAGGTATTGATGAGTCATATACCTAGACACCCTAAACTGTACTCAAAGTAGTAGTAAACTTATATAGCGATGGTAGTTAAGCATATAATGTTATGTGCTAACTGGAAGATTAGTGGTATGCCCTAGAAGTAATTATGCAATTTGCTACGTATATCTAACTCCGTAGTCAATCTTATTCATAATAATGGTGTTGTTTTATATTTTGTGATATAATTAATCGAGAGACTAATTTAAAGTTTATAATAATAAATTCCTTAAATAAAATGTTATTGACTGTAGTTGCAAATAGTTGCAATCGTGAGTATTTGATCACAAAATAAAATGGCATTTTGTTTCAAATATTCCTAGGCAATATGTTTCGAGAATATAATATTGATTCATCCAATGAAACCATGATGCATAATGCTCTCGAAATATTAGACAGTGTATTACTCAAGACTGCTGGAGGCACCATAGGATTACCTAGTTATAGTTATTGAATAACAATGCAATAACTCGTCTTGGGGTTTCCTGTTTGTTAATAACAATTAAGTCAAAATTGAAATATTAGGGTTATGATGTTACGTAGTTCCTTCGATTGAGAATACGATGGAACTTCAATGTGGACGTACCACTTTGATTATAGTTAAATCGTGGGATGGTCATCTACCTAGATAATATGGTTGGGTCTAAGTTGAAGCACCAGTAGTGAAACAACTATTTAATTGAGAAATTGCCTCCTAAGGTGTATGAGGTTAATATCATGGTGAACTGTAGTCAACAAAGTTAAAACCATTGTCCAGAGCAGTACGTTTAATAAATGTTATTATTAAACCAAGTACTTTGTTTATGGACCAACTGGGTTGAATAATGATGATATTAGAATTTTGAACAAAACCGAATTCGCTAAATCCTAAAGTGATATAATGTTGACGAAGAGAATGTGTACAGATTATCGTTACTGAAAAATACCGCTTAAGAGAATGTGAAATTAGATTTTATATGAATGATATTTAAGTAGTGAATTTGACTAACTCGTCACATCACTAGTAGAGGTGACGTGTGAATGTTAATATTTGGATCATCCAAAATTAATCGCTGGCTGAATTCACATCTTTAATTCTCGCAACCGTTTTCCCGAATTTTTTGAAAAACCACATGAGTTAATTATTTTCTAAAATATTGTAAATTTATTAATACTTGAGAAGTATTAACTATTGTTAATTTATTTTATGTTTTTGAAGTTATTTGTAATTATTTGAATGCATGCATAAAAGTTATAGTCGCATGCATCGATGTACGATATCGATATATTTTTAAAGGAGTTTAAATGAAAGATACTAAATTGAAGGGTTTTTTTTGAAATTTTATATTATATGATGGCAACATAGGACAACCATATAAATGGGGGTTGATTGGGTGAAATATTGAAAATTAAGGAGGAATTAATCAGGAAAGTTTTAATGGAATGTTCCATTCTTTCAATAAAAACAAATTCACTAATTTTGTTTCTCCACTTTCCTTTAAGCCATGGCCAAAAGTATCTTCATCATTTTATAAAAGAATTCAAATCCAAATCAAAACATGAAATAAAATAAAGATCAACATGGTTCATTTGTCTCATGTAAAGATCGATTTTGATTTTTAGAATTCTAAGGAATGATAAAGATGCCACTTATTGGCCCCACCATGATTTATAATTCACATCATAATTTGAATAATTAATTGGATGATTTGATTAAATTAATTTATTCATAACTAAAAAATTTTATATTTGTAAAATTATAATTTCTTCTATAAATAGTATTCAATATATATGTAATGATTTTCTAAGGTATTCTATATCTTGGGAGTTAAATATTATTGAGTTGAATCATTTCAAAACATGAAGTACATTAACATCTTGTTATAAGTTTTATGTGTGTTTTGATTTTAAAATACCTTTTTATCGTTTTTTAATTGCATTATTTTGTGGAAAATAAAACTAAATATTATATATATATATATATCTAGATACATATATGTTTTTGTAATATTTATATCAAAGCATTTAAAAATATATGAATCTTATGTTTATATTAAAACAGTTCAATGTAATATTTATATGTGTGTGTATAATTTGAATAACTGAAATTATTTTCAACTTCATAATTACACATACACACACAGACATATATATATATATATATGTATGTATGTATGTATGTATGTATGTATGTATGTATGTATGTATGTATGATTTTAATGCTAGTACATTTACATTAATGAGATGTAATCTAGATCTAAATTTTGACTAAAACTTGCCAAACCAAATTCATATTTCTCACTTCAAATTTGGATTTTGAAATTTCTATTAGTCAATTTACATAAAGTTTTTTTAAATCAATCTTTTCATAATATTGCGTGATTACTTTTCTACATAAATAAAAAAAATGGCAGATGTCTATTTAGGATTGCAACATTCCCCTCTTCTCTTTCCTCCAAACTTCTCACATTCCTATGGTCGATCGTTTGCTGACGTCGTGAATTCCGTCTTGATCTTGCCCAGCATAGGGTTTCTTTTCATTTAAGATGTTTGAACTTGTCTTTTAATGCTTCCCGTTTATATGTTAGCATGTGAAGGAATCACCCCCCAATTTCGTTTACCCTAACCTAATCGCAAGCATAATAGTAAATCCCGAACATTAAAATCTAAATGAATCCACAATGCTTGTGAAGGAGATTATTTTTGTATGTGGTGGAAGGAATCATATTGCAAAGATTTGTAGGAACTTGTTCGCTGCTTTAAATGTGGATTTTATGGTCACAAGAAATTTAATTGCTTAATGGGTTTAATTTTCTCTGCCGAAACCAATGAGTATTTATATGTAACATCCCCCTATTTGAAGGCCAAAAATTAACGTCTATGGATCCTGCAGTCATCCATAGTTATTAATCCTCGGTGACCAAACACGACGATATTAGATACATTAATACAAAGAAACAGAAGGATATGGAAAACAAATTAACAGCAAAACAAATTCCACATTTGACTTCAAAATATTCCAAATTTGATTACATAATCCCAATTCGCAGACCATTCAGATAACGTATTGCTATTACAAAATGCACCAAGAGCGACATATGTAGATGCCCCCTTGGTAGATCAGATTATTTAGATAGGAAAGAAAATAATTTTCCTTTGCAAACAAACACACAGCGAAAAAAAGAACTCTAATAACAAGCTTGCCTTCTGCATGTCCTCTGAAGCTTTATTTGTCTTAAAGAACACCTAGAAACCTTAAATACCAACCCACTCAGAATGAATTGAGTACCCGAGAGTTTAATAGAAAAAAAACTTTGGGTCAAACATAAAGCCTGTTATGTATAATAATTCACCATCTCAAACCATTTAGATATCCCGTGAGACCACGCCACTTAACAGAATAGGTTTTCCCTTCATAAGTATCCTAAAACATTTGTAAAGCATATGTATTGTGCACCTGCATCCACAATGGTTAAAACATAGCACTTCAAAACATTATGATGATAGGCACAACAAATAAATCCATTCTGGATTATACATCCCCATTCATTCTGACTATCTGTCTCAATTACAGTTTCTAGGGTTACTATTAACCTGTTAAATGTTAAGGACAATCTGTCCAATTACTCAGTTTTCGTGGGATCACTAAGAACCTATTGGTAACTCCAATATCTTATTTCTTATCCTAGTTTTCATAGGCTAACTAGAAACCAATGGGCTGACTGCCAATATCTTAATCTGGATATAGTTTTCATGGGCTAACTACAAACCTACTAGTCTCTGCCAGTATTAAATCATAGTTTTCATGGGCTGTCTATGAACATATTGGCTCCTTCCAATATCATACAGTTTCATAGGCTTACTGTAAACCTCTTAGCCCTTGCCAATATCCTTAATTAAAATTTTAACATCTGTTAAGTTATTTTCACCACCGGGTCAACCTAACTGGTTATTCTGCCCTTTCTCCAAAATATAGTTATGGGTTCATAACAATATGAATAACATTTCAAAATATTTATTTATGCCATGGTTATTACTTTAAATTGAGATTGGGTTTTCGTTTTGAAACCACAAAAACATCTCTTTCGAAATCTCTGGATAGCCTCCTTCCAAAGCAAAGACCTTTTTCAAAACATTGTATGCATACCTTTCCAAGCCCTTAGTAAACATTCTCGTTCGAAACCTATTATACCTTTCGATGGTATCAAATCATCTTTTTGGAATATAGAGCTTCGAAACAAATGAAAGTACCCCTTCTGAAAGCATTGGGTTTGCTCTTTAAAAACCTCATTTGGGTCAAAATGGTTATATACGAATATATCACTTTCAAAGCCAACAAAAATTTATTTCGGGAAAAAATTAATGGTGTCCGAACCATCTTAGTCGAAAGCAAAACATTTCAAACAAAAAATTTGAAAGACAAAGTCGAAATCCTTTTCGACTCCATCATCTTTGAAACCCTCAACCCTTTCGAAAGCAATTAGGAAAAAAGGCTTAGTTTGAAGTTAAAATAAGGGTAACCTTTCAAAAGCATTACTTGTCAATATAGCCGAAAGATAGAGTAGCGGCTAGGTTTCGACTAGGTCGGAACCTACCCATTCGAAAGCAATTATTTAAAGGAAAATAGTACTCCTTGGAAAGCAAATACTTTAATACAACATGACAACCTTCTTCAAAAGCTAATTATAAAACCTTTTCAAAAGCATATGTTTCGACCGTGTCGAAACCTAAAACTAAGCAAGAACATTAACTTATGAAAACAAAACAGGATATGGACTCTATCGAAAGCTAACCTTTCGACACCAAGGCTTCCGCCCTCCTTCCAATCCGTTGCATACCATCTAGGTGATATCTTATGTACTGCTTTCGACTATGGTGGTTCGACTGTGTTGGTTTTGATTGGGAAATGGTGGAATCAAAGGATTCGAAAGGTCCTTACTAATAGAGGCAGAACACCTTTTTCTGATTTAAACGCTGAATTATAGCAACTTTTAGTGACTACTTTTTGACAACTTGGCTATTTGTAAATTATTAATTGGTTGTCAAATTTTTTTCAAATACTTTACATTTGAAATTGCTGCATTTATTCAGATCCAAATCAAAGGATTTTAACGTTAAAACCACTTCATATAATAAAACCAACATTTGTAGAAAAGCCCTTCCTTTAAAGTAATTTATTTCCCCATGTAATTCAATTGGAAAAAACCCCAAAAATCGCAAATTCAAATTCAACATGTAATCAAACATATTAAAATTTCAAACCCAATTTCTACCTGAAATGAAATATATTTTAAACCCAATCACATCATATTTTTCATCAAAAATTCACAATAAAATTTTCATAACTTGGAAAATTCTGAAAATTAAAACCCATCTCCAAAATCATGTTTTATTTAACATAAACATTTCCCATGGCAATCTGAATTAATAGATTCTTGGTTTTACACCAAAACCGTGCAAATTCATATGCGTATGAATTAAATTAAATATCATAATATAACTCAAGCATATCATAATCATAGACTAAAAATATAGAAGGCATGAGATTATTATTCATCTTAAACTTGATAAGGAATTTGAGACATGTTATTGAATAATCCTCCCAAGCATTTTATCTTTAGCTTTAGATTAAAATTCCTCTTTTCCTCCTTGATAATGGCCGACTATCTTAGGGTTATTTGCGTTTGTTTCGATTTGAGAAAATGAAATGAACGTGAATGGACAAAGGAAAATGTATAGCCGTGAATAGAAAGTGCTGCTATTTTTTCTAATAAGGCCTTATGTAAGTTAATTATCTTATAAACCAATTCAAGCCCATTTATCTTATTAATAAGCACGGCCACACACACACACATACAGACACACACATATAATTTAATCAAATCTCAATCTCCTTATCATCATTATTCTATTTAATTTATCTAATTAAATCTTATAAATAATGTTATCAAAAAATTAGGGATCTTACAGGCTTCCTCCTTAAAGAATTTCATCCTCGAAATTCAGTAAGGACTAAATACGAAACATACCAATCATCTATAACAACCGTACTAGTCTAACTGATTAGCAACTATCTATATATAAATCTGATATAGACATACCCTCAAAGTAGATCAGGATAAGTATCTCTAATCTTTTCCTCTGTCTCCCAAGTATGGTTCTTCTCGTTGTTTCTCCACTAAGCTGTCGCCAACTTGACTGTCTTGTTCCTTAATCTTTTCTCATCTCTAGCTACAACCCAAACTAGTTGTCTAACAAAGTCAAATTAGGCTCTACTACTAAGTCATCCAGCCTTGTCAGAGGAATAGTAGTCTCCGGATCATACACATACTTGTGAAGATGAGACACAAGAAATACATTATGAACACCTGCCAAACTGCTCGGAAACCCTATTCTGTATGCGATCTTTCTAATCCTCTCTATAATCTGAAATGGACCTACATATCTTGGGGCTAACTTCCCTGACTTTCCAAATTGCACCACACCCTTCATAAATGATAGCTTAGGGAAAACCTTATCTCCCACTAATCATTCTAGGTCCTTACGCCTCTTATTTGCGTAACTCTTCTATTTGAACTGAGCTTCCTTCATACTTTCCCAGATTATCTCAATCTTCTCTGATGCCTCCCTAACTAATTCTGGACCTAAGATTCATCTGTCTCCAGTCTCCAACCAACATGCTGGTGATTTGCGTGGTCTTCCATAAAAGCTTCAATCGACACCATTCATATACTGCTACAGTAACTATTATGTAGGAAAACTCAACCAAATGTAGATGATCTTCCCAAGATCCACCAAAGCCTAATACACAAGCTCTCAATAAATCCTCGAGTACTTTTTTGACTCTCTCTGTCTACCCATCTGTCTGAGGGTAATACGCGGTACTAATATAAAGCATGGTATCCATCAATTCCTATAAACTCTTCCAGAATTCACTAGTGAACATTGCATCTCTGTCACTGACTATACTGCTAGGAACTCCATGCAGTCTAACTATGTTCTTCATGAACAACATAGCTAAAACAGGTGCCGTTCTGATTGACTTAACTGAAATGAAATAGGCATTCTTGGTCAATCTGTCCACTATAACACATGTACTTTCATTACCTCTATTTGATCTTGGCAACATGTCTACAAAATCCATGGATATTGCATCCCATTTCCAAACTGGAATCTCTAAAGGCTGTAGCAACCCATTTGCTTTCTGATGTTCAGCTTTCACTTGTTGACAGTTTGCACACTGTCTAACCCACAAGCCAACATCCCTCTTCATGCCTTTCCAATAGAAGCTCCTCTTCATATCCTGATACATCTTGATTCCACCAGGATGAATCGTAAACTTGGATCGATGACATTCTCCAAGAACTTCTTTTCTTAAGTCCTCCGTATTCGAAACACTCAACCGTCCCTTCTTTCTTAGCCATCCTCTTTGGTAAAGGTTAAAATCCTTTAAATCATTGATCTCTGTTTCAATCTCAAGTCTTCTGATCCTCTCTGCTAGCACTGGATCCTCCTTCTGCTTAGAAGCAATTCTCTCAATCAATACTGGTCGAACTTCTAAATAATATAGTCTGGCGAAACTCTAACGCGACCCAGCAGTTGATCTTAACTGCAAACTGCAACTAGCTAAAGCTTCCAGATCTGTTCACTTCGCCAATATAGCTAACACCACATTTTGATGTTTCTTTCTAAGAGCATCCGCTACCTTATGACCTTTTCCTGGTGTATATTCTATACCAAAATCATATGTAGCCAAAACTCAGCCACCTCCGCTATCTCATATTTAACTTCTTCTGAGAGAATAAATACCATAAAGATTTACGATCGATATATAACTCAAATCTCTTCCCTAAGAGATAATTTCTCCAAATCTTCAATGTGAATAACATAGCTGCCAACTCCAAATCATGAGTAGGATATCTATTTACATGCGGTCTAAGCTTTTTAGATGCGTAGGTAATGACTTTTCCACTCTGCATCAATGCCACTCCTAATCCTGTCCCACATGCATCAGTATGCACCCCCAATCCTTGGTTTCCGTCTTAAACTACTAACATGGGTGCATTGGTCAACAAATGATTTAACTTAAGGAATGCCTCCTTACATTTGTCAAACCAAACAAATCTCACTTCCTTCCTGGTTAGTTTAGTTAAGGGTGCTGCTATCGCTGAGAAATCCTTAATGAATTTCCGGTAGTAACCAGCAAGTCCAAGAACACTTCTAATCTCAGTCACCATCTCTGGTCTCTTCCAATTATTCACGGTTTTGATCTTATCTAGATCGACCGACAATCCTTTTCCTGAAACCATGTGACCAAGAAACTTTACCTCTTTTTTTCAGAAATGACACTTGGTAAACTTCGCGTTAAACTGATTTTACCTCAACGTCTAAAGTTCCACTCTAAGATGAACTTCATGCCCTCTCTCATCCTTAGAGTATACTAGAATGTCATCTACAAACATTAGTACAAACCTATCCAAATACTCTTGGAAAACTCGGTTCATCAATTCTATGAAGAAAGCAGATGCATTCGTCAATCCAAATGGCATCACCAACCATTGATACGAACCATATCTAGTCCGAAATGCTGTTAAAGGAGCACTGACCTCAGGCACTCTTAACTGATGGAAACCTATCACCAAGTCCAATTGGGAAAACACTCCAGCTCCACTCAACCGATCAAACAGATCATCTATTCTTGGCAAAGGATACTTATTCCTAATCATCCTTTCATTTAACCTATGATAGTCAATGCGTATCCTCAACAACCCATCTGGTTTCTTTACAAACACCGCGGCCTCTTCCCAAGGCAAAGTGCTTACTCTAATAAAATTCAGTCCTTTTAGATCCACTTGTTGCATCTTCAATTACAACATCTCAGTTGGTGTCATCCTGCTAGGTGGTCTACTTATAGGTTCAACACCTGCCAAAAGATCTATTCTAAACTCAACAACTCTTTACAAGGTAGTCTAGTTACTGGCTCAAAGACATCTAGAAACTCTCTTACTACCTAAACCGGACTTAACTCATTTCCTACCTCCATAGCATTAAGCATCGCACTAACACTTCGATCTGCATTCTCTTCTGAGAATATCACTCGGTTATGACTATCAGGGTGTCACAGTGATATTTCTCTATCCTGGCAAAATGTTTTAGCCTCATACCTACTCAATCAATCCATACCCAAAATGATCGTGAAATCTATGAAATCAATAACATACGAACTGTATGTAAACTTATGACCTAACAAGTCAAGATCTAACTGGTCACATCTTAACCCTAGAGTTGCATACCTTCTTATTAGGTTCGCACCGGTACTAAAAAGTACTCTAACTAAAATACTCTAAATCTAAAGCATACCTTCCATCATAGTCTTTCCTTTATCAGCCGCAGTGGGCCTAGTTGATCCAATAGCAATGACTTTCCTTTGTCCTCCCTAATTGGCCATGGACACTGATTTTTGTAATGTCCAACTTAATAACATATTAAGCATTTCACATTCTTCTTACTTGCAACTTTCTTCCCGTTTCCTGACCGGCATACATTAGCATAGTGACCTTTCTTGTCACACTTATAGCAAATTACCTCAGCTTTTGACTTCTTGGTGGCATCTCCCTTCTTGGTTCCCTTTTTCTTAAAGAACTTCCTCTTCTTCCCTTGAGAGCCCTAAGTTTCCACCGACTTCTCTTTAGCTAAATCAATAAGTAACTCCTCATGGCGAATGTCAATCTCCACCATTATATTTCAAGGACCATGGACATGTGTCATGGTCATTATAGAAAGTTTGGGCCTTAGTATCTAAATGAACTTCTCATTCTTTTTGATGTCAGAATCTATGATAGCATATCCATATCGAGACAGTTCTTCAAACTCAGTAGCATGCTCGACTGCTGACATCTCTCCTTGCACTAAATCCACAAATTTCCTCATCGGTTTAGACTTGGAAAACTTAGAAACAAACTTCTGTTCAAATCTCATTTTAAAATCAATCCTAGTTATCTGCTCTTCCGGCACTTCGGAAGTAACACTATTCCACCAGTGTAGTGTTCACCCCTGTAACTACTTAGACGCCAACCTTCTCTTTTGCCCATCATTCAGACCTAAATCTATAAATATATGCTCATAATGCAACAACTAATTCTGAACCACTACGACACTCTCTTTCCTAAGAATGGCTTCCCTCCCAAACTGGTGTAGTCTCTACTCAGCAAACAATATTCCCAACTAGATCCACAAGATTAGCTCCTCCTACATTTCCAGCAACACCAGTAATAGCTCTAGCTTGCATCAAGCCGACAAAGAACTGATACATCACCCTTATACCTACTGGTGGATTTCCAGCACCCATATTGGCTTCAGTATTTTGGTTACTAGCATTGGCCGGTCGACCCGGGTTTCTCCTAGAAGTGGATTGAGAATTCCCATTAGTTGTGGTACTTCCTCCACTGAGATTTCCTCTTCAGTTTCCTTCTTCCATATCTCCTTTTCTCATAAATCTGCATACGAGCCTTAGTAAGATATAGAAGAATGGTCTAAGTGACTGGGGATATATACTTATACGTGTGTGTGTGTGTGTGTGTGTGTGTATTGAAAGGATACTTATATATATGGCAAATACAAGTGCATTATTATAGCGTTAACCTAAACCTTAATCTTATTATCTGATCTATTGGATTATATTTGAAAAAATCTTTTAGGTTTACGTTTCTTTTAAAGTTTCATAAACGTATGCTCTGATACCAACTTGTAACATCCCCCTATTAGGAGGCCGAAAATTAACGGCTAAGGATGTTGCAGTCATCCATAGTTATTAATTCTCGAGGATCAAACATGGCGATATTAGATACATTGATACAAAGAAACACAAGGATATGAAAAAAAATAGCAAAACAAATTCCACATTCCATCTTAAAATATTCTAAATTTGATTACATAATCCCAATTCACAGATCATGTTCAGATAACATATAATTATTATAAAATACGCCAAGAGCGACATGCCCCCTTGGTAGATCAGAGTATTCAAATAGGCAAGGAAATAATTTGCCTTTACAAACAAATACACATCAGAAAAAAAAGAACTTTAATAACAAGCTTGCCTCCTATACGTCCTTGAAAGCTTTATTTTTCTAAAAGAACACCAGGAAACCTTAACTCTCAACCTACTCAAAATCAATTGAGTATCCGAGAGTTTAAGGGGAAAACAAAAACTTTGAGTCAGACGTAAATCTTGGTATGAATAATAATTCACCGTCTCAAACCATTTAGATATCTAGTAAGACCACGCCACTTAGCAGAATTGGTTTTCCCCTCGCTAGTAGCCTAAAATATTTATAAAACCATATATTGTGCACCTGCATCCACAATGCTTAAAACATAGCACTACAAAACATTATAATGATAGGTAAAACAAATAAGTCAATTCTGGACTACCCATCCCCATTCATTCTAACTATCTATCTCAATTATAGTTTCTAGGGTTACTATTAACATGTTAAATCTTAAGGACAATCTGTCCAATTACTTAGTTTTCATGCAATCACTAATAACCTATTGGTAACTCCAATATTTTATTTCTTATCCTAGTTTTCATAGGCTAACTAGGAACCTATTGGCTGACTATAAACCTATTGGCCCCTGCCAGTATCAAATCATAGTTTTCATGGGCTGACTATGAACATATTGGCCTCTGCCAATATGATACAGTTTTTATGGGCTTATTGTAAACCTATTGGCCCCTGTCAATATCTTTAAAATTTTAACATCTATCACTACCGGGTCAGCCTAACAAGTTATTCTGCCCTTTCTCCAAAATACAGTTATGGGTTCATAAAAATGTGAATAACATTTCAAAATCTTTATTTATGCCATGGTTATTACTTTAAATTAGGATTGGGTTTATGTTTTGAAACCATAAAAACATCTCTTTCAAAACCTCTGGATAGCCTCCTTCAAAAGCAAAGACCTCTTTTTAAAACATTGTATATATACCTTTCGAAGCCCTTACTAAACATTCTCTTTTGAAACCTATTGTGCATTTCAATGTTATCAAATCATCATTTTAAAATATAGAGCTTCGAAACTATTGAAAGTACCCCTTTCGAAAGCATTGGGTTTACTCTTTAAAAACCTCATTTGGTTCAAAATGGTTATATACGAAAGTATCTCTTTCAAAACCAATAAAAAATTGTTTGTGGAAAAAATTGATGGTGTCAGAACCATCTTAGTCGAAAGCAAAACCTTCAAAACAAAAACTTTGAAGGACAGAGTCGAAACCCCTTTTGGCTTCATCATCTTCGAAACCCTCAACCCTTTCGAAAGAAATTAGGAAAAAGGCTTAGTTTGAGGTAAAATTAAGGGTAACCTTTCGAAAGCATTAATGGTCAATATAGTCGAAAGGTAGAGTAGCGACTAGTTTTCGACTAGGTCAGAACCTACCCTTTCAAAAGCAATTATTTAAAGGAAAAGGGTTCTCCTTCAAAAGCAAATACTTTAACACAACATGACAATCTTCTTCGAAAGCTAATTATAAAACCTTTTCAAAAGCATATGTTACGACCGTCACGAAAGCTTTAGGTAAAACTAGGCCAGAATGTTAACTTATGAAAACAAAACAGGGTTTCGACTCCATCGAAAGCTAATCTTTCGACACTAAGGCTTCTTCCCTCCTTCTAATCCACTGCATACCATCTAAGTGATAACTTGTGCATTGGTTTTGACTATAGTGGTTTCGAATATGTTGGTTTCAACTGGGACGAGGCGGAACCAAAGATGTCGAAATGTCCTTACTAATAAAGGCGGAACACGTTTTTCTGATTTAAAGGCTAAATTATAACAACTTTTTATAATTACTTTCTAGCAACTTGCCTATTTGTAAATTATTGATTGGTAGTCATAAAACTTTTCAAATACTTTTCATTCAAAACTGCTGCATTTATTCAGATCCAAATCGAAGGATTTTAACGTTAAAACCTCTTCATATAATAAAACCGACATTTGTAGAAAAGCCCTTCCTTTAAAATAATTTATTTCCCCTTGTAATTCATTTGGAAAAACTCTCCAAAAATCACAGAAATTCAATTTCATCATGTGACCCAAATATTAAAATTTTAGACCTAATTTCTTCTTGAAATGTTCAAAATAACTTTTAAACCCATTACATCATATTTTTCATCAAAAATTCATAATAAAATTTTCATAATTTGGAAAATTTTGAAAATTAATACCCATCTCTAAAATCATGTTTTACTTAACATATAAATTTCCCATGGCTGTCTGAAATCGTAGATTCTCGGTTTTACATCAAAACCATGTAAATTCATATGCATATGAATTAAAATAAATCATTATAATGTAACTCAAGCATATCATCATCCATTTATCACAAAAATGAATTTAAATACAAAACCGTATAATCATATAATAAAAATATAGAAGGCATGAGATTATTATTCATCTTAAACTTGATAAGGAATTTGAGATATGTTGTTGATTAATCCTCCCTAGCATTCGATCCTTAGCTTTAGATTAAAGTTCCACTTTTCCTCCTTGATAATGGCCGACTATCTTAGGGTTATTTGCGTTTGTTTTAATTTGAGAAAATGAGATGAACGGGAATGGACAAAGGCAAATGTATAGCCGTGAATAGAAAGTGCGGTTATCTTTTCTAATAAGGCCTCATGTAAGTTAATTATCTTACAAACCCATTTAAAACCCATTTATCTTATTAATAAGCACCGTCATATATACATAATTTAATCAAATCTCAATCTTCTTATTATCATTATTCAATTTAATTGATCTAGTTAAATCTTCTGAACAATATTATCAAATTTTTTGGATGTTACATTATATCGTCGATTTTGTTTTGTTTTGTAATTTCCAAAGTTAAGAAATCTACTACTTGATTATTGTGTTGGAGAAAAGGATGAAGGTAGCTTTCTTTTCAATAAGCTTTACTTGCATTTTGATAATTTAGTTTTCAAAAATATTGGATATGATTGAAATGATAAGACCATGGCCATAAGACAATCTAGTAAAGATAAAAATATGGAAAGTCAAAAGATTTGTACCCAAGATAGTGGAGAACCTTCTATGTTTGACAATAAAAAATTATATCATGATTCTAGTTATTTTGATGCTATAGGAATGGATACGGTTGTAATGGGATATGAACATAATGGTATTTCATATTATGATAATGAAGATTCAAGATAGGATGAAAATTTATCTGAAGCACCGAAAGACTTCTAGCCTAAACCAAGTGTAAAAAGTATAGGAGAGGAATTTAAAAAGTTTATTAATATGTATCTAAATCAAAGACTCATAAAGATTTAAAGTTAGTTGTTTTTAATAAATTCGATGTTCTTGCTAAATTGGTGGTAATTATTGTGATGATATCTGAAAGTTAGATAAAAATATTGGCTCTTTTGAGGATATTGAAGATAATATTGGGTTGATATTTAATGAAAATTCTGGCATTGACAATACTTGTTTTCGTCAAGTTGATAAGTGGGAACAAATCGTTTCTTCTGATAATAATAGGCCCGTGTATTCTGATATGAAGTTTCTTGAACTAGAAACAAATAATGGGTGTATGTTGCAGAAAAATTTAATAATGAACAACTTGGGTTGCGGTTGTAGGACTGGAGATTTTTCCTTGGAGATTTGTGAAGTGATGTTGGAGAGTTTGTATGACGAGGAAGAAGAGTTTAACATTAAAGGTTGCTTTGTGGATTATAATACAAAAAAACAATTGAAAGTACAGAGAATCCAGCGCTTCAAAACAGTGCATGACACTTTAATTCAATGCAAAAAATACATGTACATGCACTATTCTAGTGCATAGCAGTACATGCATAACGATGTCAAGGAGCTCCAGAGTTTTTGGTTGAAGTACATAGTGGTATGTGCGATAGGACATGCATAAGTAGTTCGTTAGCCATATTGAATAATATTTGTACAAG
Organism: Allium cepa; assembly: GCA_030765085.1. Taxonomy (NCBI): domain Eukaryota; kingdom Viridiplantae; phylum Streptophyta; class Magnoliopsida; order Asparagales; family Amaryllidaceae; genus Allium; species Allium cepa. The sequence continues at coordinate 821,817,421 of CM060929.1, forward strand.
ATACTTATGCGGATTAGAAATTGAAAACCAAGTATTATTGTCACTTGAAAACTGAAATGCGACTACTACTGAGTATGAAAAATCTATTGTAAAAAATCAAAGAGCTGCCTGTTTTAATCAAACGGGTGAAATAGGAAAGGTTAAGTATTTCGACATTTAGAAGACTTTGGATTTTGAAGATTTTGATATGAATTGTGGAGATCGAGCGTGGGTACATGCTGATCAACTTCCAATGCAGGTACATAGAGAGGTTTGTGGTGGTTCAAGTTCATTTAGTCATGGACGAGGAGTGCTCATATTAATACAACAGCCACTAGAGTATCTGATGACTCTAGCTTGGTGCAAGGGCTTGATTCGGGTTTTAGGACGATGAAGAGGAGTGCTCATATCTGTAGAGCGACCGCTAAAGTTTCTGAGGACTCAAGCTTAGGTATGGATCTTATTTTATGCAGTACTTATTGTCCATGTGCTTTCCGTAGGTTATCTACTAATAATATGTAGTATTTAGATAGGAATTTTGGCTTTATATTTGATGATGTTCAGTTGGATACTGAACATATTAGTAGTAGGGAATTAAAGAGGGTTAGATCAGTTGGACCATGAGATAAATAGTTGGAACATTAGGGGTTTACACAATCTAGGAAAATATAGTAAAGTTAGGTCATTTCCTAAATATAATAACAATGATGATGCTTTATTACGAGAAACAAAAATATAACGCCCTGAATATAGATTTTAGGAGTTTTGGTTGTCTATGTAAAAGTAATTGGGTTCTTCTCCCTAATAAGGGTAGCTATGGAGGGTTAATGGTGAGTTGGAAAGGAAATTGTGTTAACTTTTACAATCTATTAGTAGATCTCATTCGATACATTTAGTTTTTTTCGATCTTCGTGATGGCTCATTTCGAAATGTTACTAATTTTTATAGTCAAATTCTAAATTGGATCGTAGGGTTATTTGGCATTAATGTCTAGAGTTTAGATCACTCACTACAGATCCTTAGGTGATGGGTGGGGATTTCAATTTCACTAAATTTCTAAGAGAACAAATTTCTAGAGAAGGAGAATTTTCTACTATGGAAGATTTTGATCAATTCATTATTAATAGTAATTTAATTGAACTACATTTAAAGAACAGATGATTCACATGGTCAAATAAAAGGGATAACCCATCGATGATCTCTTTTCGATATTTTTTTGTTGGTGATGTAGTGGAAGATAAATATCCTATTTGTAAGGTGGTTGGGCTTCCAATTATTTGCTCGAATCATTGGCCAATTATTTTATGTTGTAATAACAAAAATAATAAAGATAAAATATTTAGACTTGAGAAAATGTGGTTGCTACAAGATAACTTTTCAGAACTAATTGCAAATAGATGATTTTCACTGAGTGAACATAATGATAAATTTTCGAAAAATAAAGCTAAAATATTTGTATGTAAAATTAGAGGGTTAAGAATTTTTATTAATAAAAGGAATAAGATGTTTTTGGTAATATTAGAATTAAAAAGAATAAATTACTCAATGAGATTCCAAAGCTGAATAAAATAGAAGAACTGAGGAATTTAAATATTTTAGAAAAAAATATGCTTCCAAATTTAAAAGACAAGTTAAATAAAATTCTAACAAGGGAAGAGTTAATTTTGAAGCAAAGATCTAGGGTTCAATGGATGGATGAGGGTGATATGAATAATAATTCTGTTTCATAAAGTAGCAAATGGTAGAAAATATATTGATATCATTAATTATATTTTAATTAATACTGTTGAGATCTTTGATTTGAAAGAATTAAATGAGGCATTTACTAACTACTATAAAGGAATTCATATAACTAAAAATGAGCAAAGGATTAGAGTTGATTGAGATGAATTATATCCTGATTACACTAGGATTGATTCAAATGGACTGGATTTTCCATTTGCGGAAGAGCAAATTTTAAGGCATATTAAAATATTGGCAAATGATAAATCACATGGACCTGATGGGTCTCCTATATTATTTTATGAAATTTTTTGGTGTGGTTTAAAACATTATTTAATTGATATGTTTACAGATTTTACTACAGATAATTACAATTAGATAGGTTTAACTTTGCTAATGTAATCATATTACACAAGAATATGGGTGCAAATTAATTAAAAGATTTCCCGCATATTCACTATTAAATTGTATTTTTAAAATCATTTATAAGGTTTTAGCTAATAGATTAAACACTAAAATGAATGAATTAACTTATATTTCTCAAATCGTGTTTATCAAAGGCAGAAATACTGCAAATGGGGTAGCAGTAGATCAAGATTTTTGTTATTCATTGTTATAAAAATAATATCAATTGTGCACTTACAAAAATTGATTTTGCAAAAGTTTTTATTTCAACTGATTGAGATTTTCTTAAGGATTTATTATTGGCCAGGGGTTTCATTCTTAGATGGGTGCACTGGATTTTGTCTTTACTTAAAACCAGAAAGTCAAGTATTATGGTAACGGTATATTTGGTAATATAATTCAATCGAAATGCGGACTTAGGTAAGGTGATCCACTGTCACTTCTTTTGTTTAATTTCGCTATGGATGTTTTTGCTAGAATTATTCAACTTGCCACTAGTAATGTGATTTTATATAATCTTGGAAATGAAATTACTAGTAATGGCATTTTCGTTCGATGATACCATGCTATTTACATACAACTTACCTAAACATATTATTGCAAATAAGTTTATATTGTATAGTTTTGAGTTGCTTTTTGGACTGAAGATTAATTTGGATAGGAGTTCTATGCTAGTTTTGAATAACACAGATAAGATAGAGAATCAGGTTACTTGTACATTTAATTGTAAAATTATGAAATTTCCTCTTGAATATTTTGGATTTTTAATAAGAAAAACCAAACTCAAACATAATGAATAGTTAATAATATGTAAAATAAAAAAAAAGCTAAATGAAATTTTAGATTTTTATCGAGGGCAGGTAGGATAGTCCTTATTAATTCTTTTTTATCAACATTGTACATATATTGATGTAGTTTTAATGCTTTTCAAAATGGGCAGTTGACAAAATAGATAAAGTTAAAAGAAATTTTTTATGGAGTAATGATTATCCTAAAAATAGTTCAAAATGTTTGTTAACTAGGAAATAGTATGTAAATCTAAAGATGATGGATGGTTCGGTATTATAAATTTACTAATTTAAACACATCCTTATTAGGAAAATCAATAGATATTTTTACTAATAGTGAAGGGAATTTAATCTGAAAAGAAATATTATCGAATCAATGATATAATGGTACATATAATCTATAGCATATTTATACAAATAATACAAATAATATTTCTTATTTTTGGAAATCAACAATAAAAAATTATGATATTTATAAATTAGTAATTAACAGTGCGGCACATTTAAGATATAATACCTCCTTTTGGCACTGTAACACCCCGTAAATTAGACGATGGTCAATAAAAAAAGATTAATCAATAATTATTAAAGCTCAAAAATAGAATTTTTGAAAATGTCAGAATCTGGCTATGAAAATTGCACTATTGTGTTCATGGTGATTTTCTGATCAACTTTTATATATAAGGTTTTATGATCGAAATTCAAATAGAAAATTTATTAACGTTTAAAGATTTGAAATCAAAAATAATTCAAAATAAATTAAAGGAAATGAATTATATAAGAAAAGAAACAACATTAATTAAATAATGTTAACTAGTCGATACCGAATTAGGGATCAATCCACCACTACCGGTCGACCGACTCCTACTAATCGGTTGACCAGTGTATTGTGGCAGCTAAGAATGAACATTGGCCTAACGGTCCGATTTTAACATAATCTAATTTAAGGAATAGAACTGATTCGAGCACTTATAAATATGGACCTAGCACCTCACTTTTCTTCTCATATATTCTAAATAAAGATGCGAAGCTCTGCCATTTTCTCTTTTCCACACACACACACACACACACGAATAAAGTAGAGAATAGAGGAAATAAAATAGAAGAAGAATAGGGGTGAATCGATTCTATAAAGAAGAGGTAAATTGTAAATCTAAATTTTAAACTATGCTTAATTCAAATCTCTTCTTAGATCTATAATTCTAATAAATATATATGCGCTTTTGATGCATATTTTGGTAGAAAGAACGAGAGGCAAATAAAGGGAACAGATTTTGATCTACAGATTTGAAAGTTAAGAGGTGGGTGGGAAATTATATGTTTTTACATAATATCGGGTTTATATCATTGTGAATCTATTTCTCTTATGCCTAAATATAAATTAAGAAATTGTAGGCTTAAATATATATAAAATGAACTTGAGATTCTGGCCTACATATTTAGTATATCTGTTAACATTGATTAAATGTTAATACACCTAAATATGGAATGTAAGGGTGAAACTAGTACTTAAAAGTTACGAGCTAAGTCATTAATAAGATTTTATGTTAATTCCAGATTTCATTATTCGAATGTTATAAGTTGTTAAACTTGAACTGAAGGTCCATCTAAAATTTTATTGAGATTTAAGTTTATATTTTAATTCATTGTATAAAGAATGTTTCTATGCGAATTTCTATAAATTATCCAACTTTATAATTATATATGAGTGTGGGTCATTAGAAATAACATGGAATATGCCTTAAGGAATGAGATGTGCAAAATTTATATGTTTACTGTATTTTGTACAGTATGTTTCAACAAACATAGAAAAGGGTAATTCCTTGGAATTCCAAACATAGCATATTTCCTTTTTTGGATTAGTTATGGGAAAATATAGTGATAACATTTCCTCGTTGGAAACATATAGTTTCAACGCATTAAAATGTAAAAATTCTTAAATGTAGAAATAAAAGTGCTATAAATAGAAATAATAATTCGATCATCGATTAAATATAAGTTAAGAAATAAATAATAAGTGCTAAATATGAATAAGACAATGAATTGAAAAGTTAGGAAGGTTATAGTAACCAAGTTAAAATGGGCATTAATGGAAAAGAAACAATAAATTATACTTAATTGTATAATTTGAAAAGAAGCAATAAAATATACTTAATTATATTAATTGAAAAGAAATAATAAATGATAGTTGATTGAATCAATTGAAAAGTAGTAGTAAACAATATTTAATTGTATTAATTTAAAATAGGAAAAACATGATACTTAATTGTAATAATTTGAAAGAAGTAGTAAATGATACTTAGTGACAATTGTGAAATTGAAATAAGAAGTAAGTTCATAGTAAGTAAATGATAACTTATAATTGAACTCAAGAGGCATAATAATTTTCCAGTTGAAATTATATGGCCTTAAAAAATATGTTTATGATAGGTGTGGACTATTGGGTCTAGCCCAATATTTGAATTAATTATAAACAGCGTGGCCATTAGTATGGATTGGAATGCGATGTCAGTAATGTTACACAACGGAAATCTGCCCTCTACAAGGTACTACCAGCAGCTGTTTATACATTGTACTGATATGGAACATCTCCAACTGTAGGACCCATGAGAATATATGTTCTCATATAGGTATAGGGAATATACCAAACTGGGTTCACCTTCGATTTGAAGTCTTAAATAACCAATTAGGGTCTACTTTAATTCCTTGATTTGCAGCAGGTAATCTAAATGGGATGGTGGATGAAAGCTCGGCGCTATGTCAGCATTGTTGGTGTCATATGTTCGAGGAGTAGGGTTGTACACATAGGTCGAGAGAGCCATTGGTCCTGTAGGGTCATTAGAAAAACTTGGATTACGTCTAGAGATGGACTACATTCCCTACTGGTGTAGATTTCATATGGGATATTCAATTGCCTCAAATTTTGTTTATTTATTGTTAGGAGGCGGGTTAGTTAACCCTTAGATAAGTATTTATGAAATCTGTAATTTTAAATCTATGTTGGTTTCAGAAATATATAAACCAAAATTAATTTTTCCATGGAAATTCAGTTTTAATCATACTTCAGCTGGAAGTAGATTATGTAAGTTTGTCTTACTTTGTGCTAAGTTACTATTATATAACAAATAATAATAACATTAAAATGCGGCGTTGAGATAATAATAAAATCTATATGTCGCACCCATTTTATAAATTTCTTAATTTTTTGGGTATGAAGTCGAATATATATATATATATATATATATATATATATATATATATATATGGAAAGGTAATACTACACCTAAAGCTAAAGTACATATGCGATTAATTTTACATGGAACATTAAGTGTTATAGAACTATTAAAAAGGAAAAGTATAGTTATTGATAACAAATATTTTTTCCGTAATACAGGAATGGAAAATATCTCACATTTATATTTTTAGTGTCATATCACTAATTATATTCTTATAAATTGTCTTAATATTTTTCACTATAATTTAACTAATAATGATATTAACTGTGAATTATTTTGGAATAAGTTTTGGTTTTGTATAGTGGATATCATAGATTTGTTATTGATATTATTTTTGCTATAATTTGTTGGTATATATGGTTTGAAAGGAATCAAAGGGTTTTTAATAATTTAAGTATTTCAATAGATAATTTAATATATATATATATATAATTGCTTTGTTTTGTTTTAGTTGGATTTCAATCTCTAATTATAATAACGATAATAATATTAGTTTTAATGAATACCTTAAAAAATTTAAATATCATATTAATTGGACTACGGAAAATGTAGTATTAAACAATAAAAATAACCATAATACTTTAAATGACAAGCACCATTATTCCAGTGGTTAGGACTCCGACTTTGGTGCGAGAGGTCATAAGTTTGAAACCGGCGTAGCATGATTCAGACCGTTGGACTTGTATTGACATGTAGTATGTTTTATACTACCTAATACTAGTAGTACTAATATGTAATACAATCTAAGTACCCAGTTTCAAAAAAATAGCACTTTAAATACGTTTTTGATTGATTTGTATGCCAGTAAGTCCAATGCCATAATATACTTAGGAAATTAGCAAAATTTTAAAATGTTTCGGTTTTGAATATAGAATTTATATCAAACTTATGATGTTCAGAAGTCATAATCTTGCTTCCAAGTTTAGTTGATTGAACTCATTAATATATTTGTATATAAGTCTATTTGAGCTATGTGCATGTCTGTTTCCTTACATGTTGCACGTTATTCCTAGGTTACCGTTTCTTATACATAATACTACCTATCCTTTTGCATATATATATATATATATAATAGACTTATATACATATATTTATGTTTAAACCTCACATCGTTTATTGAGTTTTTTCAGTTTTGCTATTATCTTGGGGAGGACGTTCTCATTCCTTGTATAAGCTTGGATGAGCCGAGCTTTGATATGTTGTAGGGCCTTCTACAGCTTATTTGGATTTCCTTAATAGTTATTCAAACTATCCACTTTCTCTTAGGGGACTGGACGATGCTTTTTCTCTCATCGTAGCTCCTTCTCTGTTGCTACTTTTGGCTTTTTTAGGCCACTAGTTAGTTTAGTTTATTTCTTTTCATATTTTTTTGATTTTGTCTAGGTTTTTTTTGTGGAGGGAGGGGGGTTAGTTTTATTTTATTTTATTTGTATAGGTTCATTGGAAATAATCATCTGCCAGGCTTATTGGTGGCTCCTTTTTAAGAGTGGAATAAAATTACACGAGTGCTCTTTTCCTCACAAAGGATCACTCATTTTTCAAAAATATATATTTTGTAATTAAGCGTACATTCTAAATTAATTAAACTAAACCGAGACAATTAATATATACGTATAAATGGTGAATATGTACGTAGATATAAATCTCAATTTTTGCACATGTATATATTGACCTTGTTGTTATTTTGTTATTATGTTCTTGTTAAATGTTTTATTATCATATGTCATTTTGTATAATGGTTATGTTGGTTTAAGCTGAATGTCTGCAAAAGGGGAATCTACGGTCAATTGTTGATATCACCTTTTATCCCTATCCTTTTTGATGTTGATGTGATTACATCCAGATTTTATAATAATTCATTCTCTCATTTGAAGACCATTTAGAAATATGAGTATATTTGATATATTCATAATTTTTTAAACTGTATACTTAATAAACATAAATTTGACAAATTAAATCATAGAGTCAAATAAAATTGAATTTTATTTAAATTGACTAGATTGGATCAATAAAAACCTATTAGACCTCACATTCCTAATATGACCGAAATAGGGAATCTTTTATGAAATCAACCTATTCCACTCGATGTAGATCGGCCAGTTCCTTCAATGGTATGAGACCGCTAATGGTCTTTTTGCTCCAATTAGTCAACATTTAAAATTTGAAAATTTAGAAGTATATTTCAAATTTAAAGGTTAAGTTAAAATTAAAAAAATGAAATTTTATAAATGTTATAGAATACTTTCAAAATGGTTCATGGTTAATTAATTAAAACAAACAATGCAACGATCTGCCTTTCTTACACCTAAAGCCGATACTTAATACATCCTCGGTATTTGTGTGACAATCATTTAAGTGTTCGAAAGACAAATCGTTTGGGTAAAGATAGAAATGACAGAACAAAATCCCATATCGTAATGAGAAACATATAATATACATAAGTGTTTATAGTAGAAAAACTTCATATGCAAAATCCAATCAGAGTACAATACTAATCCATCATCAACCTGGACAGTTATAATAACATGTCCTTATAATTTCTGATAACTACAACTAGAACAAACAACCAAAGATAAAAGCAAAATACAAGAGTATGTCTTGGAGGCATCCAGCTCGTCTTCTGAAGCTCTAAAGTGTCCAATTAAATCTGAAAAACATGCTCGGATTGACCCAAGCATTATAAGAAAGATAACATTTGTATCAGTCTGGTAAAACCAGCATGAGAAACTCAAATCACAAGGAATTTTATTTTAACTCACAAAATCCTTTAAAATCAAAGATATCTTGTTGGACCACGCTGCACATAAACATGTATGAATTTCTACCTTAGGATAACAAAAATATTTTTCTATAAAATCTAGTGATATTATAATAATGTTTAGGATTTAAAATAAATATTGAATCATATCCAAAATTGTTACATTAATTAAATTCCAATATCATAAGTACACAATCAAGACTGATAACTCGTATTGGAAAATGGATTTTAACTATGAAAGGATATGGGTCTACCCGTTGAATCAATACGCTTCTGCTACTTAAGGCCGACCCTACCCCTTACTAGAAAGCACTAAATATGATCACCCCTTGGTTGCGATTAACGACCATAATGGGCCTCAAACCATACATAAATTTGAGAAGATTACTCTAGAAGAGGGATGATCATACATTAATGGGAGCGACCCACATAGCCTTGCTGGGCATCCATGCTTTAGTAATTTACCGCTTGAGGAGGCTATATGCTATGTTTTACCTTTAGAATAGCAATCCTACTCGAAATGCTAACACTGCCTTACATGAAACAATGTTATGCAAGAATTCATCCATACAAGTTCGTTATGGGACGGAACAAAACCGAAGGTACCACTTCGACTACATCTATTTTGGAATCACCCTCAGGATTAGTAGCAAGCATGCCTAACACATCAAAAGCTCCATCTTCGATTCCGCACTCTTCAAGACTTCTTTAGTTAGAAGTGCTTAAGCTGGATTAAAGTGGGTTTCAGATAATCTATACTTATCGCATCTCGGTCTCTTTAAAACAACGATCGACAGTTTCCGGTATACTCAACCCCAGTTCTTTTGGAAATAAACCGATAATAGATAAAAGCACGGATCACCTACTAACCATTGAGTGAACAGATTTCCTTATTGTTTGTCCCAGGAGAACTATACGAGATTATGTGCATAGTATAGCATCATCGAAGATGACTGTGCCATATAACTCACGTGTTTCTCCTGGATATTTTCATAGTTACATTTTGGTCCATATTAAATAGTCAATTATTTGACTATCAAATAAACAAACAAAAAATAATCCAGAGATTTAATTACACATTGCAACCAGTAAGCCTCAATATATCTTTCATTTATTAAATCTCTTTTCAGAACATTTATCAAAATATTCATATACTTATCTCACTGGCACAAGTATATTCATAAAACATTATGAAAGATTTCTTAGTTCAAAATCATAATAAAAGGACCAAAACAAAAGTTATTTTAATTAGGGATAAGGATAACCCCAAACATTATCTCTTCGATGTTAAGCATGGAACGAAAGTTCCACACCACCATAATCAAGAAGGTCAATTAAGGGAAATCTAATCTCAATTTTCTTTTATAAATTTCTTCCATAAATCCTTTTAACAAATCTCTTTCATTTATGAAGATTCCTTTAATAGAGTTATTCCGAATCCGTTTATATTACACTTTATAAATTTGCAAGTTTATTTATAAAACCCTTTTATAAATATTCCTTATCTAAAATAAAACTCATTGAACAAATCTTAATTGATAAAGTTCCATTGATAACAAAGCAATTATTTAAAACTCCTTTTAAATAAACAAGTTATTATTTAAAACATCCTTTTATACAATAATTGCTTAATTATCCTTTAAATATCATATTTAGGACGATAACAAACTTTGAAAATTAAAAAAAAAGTAACAACTTTTCTTTAAAACCTTTTTAAAAATATAATAATTAACTTTAAAACCCTTTATTAAAATTATACCGAAATGATTGGCTTTACAAATTCAGAAGGAGGCTTAGTGACCATATTGGTTCTCATTTAATTTAGTTTAACTTTTCAGTTATAACATGGGTATTTACATAACAAGCAGATATGTAAAGGGATCAGCTAATAACAATCAGTCAATCATATAGGTAAATGTCCAAGTTACCACGATCGAAGGATTGAATTTAATTTCTACATAATGGATGTCAAAAAATAGTTTATTCGATGAATTATAGCATAACGGTGATTTATTCTGCTAACAGATGTCAATTGTAATTTAATTAGCAAAATGAAATTTTGTTCTACTAAACATATGCCATTAGGTTTCAAATTCCTTTGAGGTTACTTAAATGTAATTGACAAAGAAATCCCTTAGATTTAAACTTCCCCTAAAAGTGAGTCACTTAAAAAAAAAAACCAATTTTCAAAAATAAAGTGGTTTATATCTTAATTTTTTTATTCATTAGTTAAATAATATTGAAAACTTTATCTTATAAAAATTAAACCTTTAAATAATAATTAAAAAATGATTAACGTTTAGATAAATAATTATCCTTTAAATGAATATTTAAATACTAGTTAATCTTTAAATAACTGATTAAACCATAATTAATCTTTAATTAATAATTAAATAATAATTTAAAGCTTCATTAATTATTAAATTATAAATCTTAATCAAGTCCTAACTAAATTAGTAATTAAATAAATATTTAAAATTTTCTTAAATAATAATTAATCCTTAATTTGATAATTAAATAATAATTAACATTTAATTAATTATCTAAATAAAATTATCTTTCTTGATTAATACTTAAGTACAATTTTTTTTGTTAACTAATGATTAAGTACTAAATGAATTACTCGATTAATTAATTAAATAATCATCAAACAAATATTTAATTAATTAAGTTAAATATTAATAATAATTACTTACTCATACTTAAAATAAGTTTGGAGACACTTTCAAAAGATACTTAAGTGAAAAACTCAAAAGAGTTCGTTTTATGAACTGCACCCATAGTGACTATCGTTATAAGACCCGAAATTTCAAATCTTTTTATATATTTCAATCACATTCCAAACTCTGTCGTTTTATGTTAACTTACTGTTATGAACTTTGGATAAGATGTTGGAAACTGGAAATAAAGTTTTTTAAAAAAAACTTCTATAAAACTTTTCAAAAAAATAAAGTAAGTATGGAAACCCAAATTAAAACAAGGGATCTCGATGTCGCAGCAAAAACTTAGGTGCTAACTTCTTTTAGTATACAATATCATAGGCTCAAACACTGTCACATGCCATATAATACTCATAAAGTAAAATCTTTACTTTAAACCATAACTCGCAAAAATATATTTAACTTTAACTTTTAATTTCAAGTCTAAACAACACTATATCCAAGCACAAATATATGCGTACAACTTAACATCAATCTTATTCAAACAAGCAACAAACTTAGCAACCAAGTAGCATACAAATCAAAGTTAAAAAACTATATGAAAAGGAGTGAACTTTGCTCACCAAAAAGCTAACTAAAAGTACACTGACTCAACCCGAACTACGCTGCACTGTTTTCCTTTTGGAAAAACTGAAGATTTGAGTGTCTTAAGGGAACAATATGGTTCGACTAAGGGTATACATGGCTCGACCATAGTTGTGGGATGGGTCTTTAGACTCGTTTTTGAAGGAGGAAGGTGTAGGAAGGGAAGCAAGGTGTTTAAACCATTTTTAAAGTGTTTTAAAGTATTTTGAAGTAAAATATGAGGGAATTTTATTTAGAAAACTATATGGAAGCCGTGGAAACTTTTTGAAAAGCTTAAGGAAAGAGGAAGTAAGGTTTTGAAAATAAGAAAGAAATGAAAAATGAGAAAGAGAGATTATGGAATATTTTTATATAAAATTATTACTAAAATAGCCTAATGGTACATACCTTTCACAATTTTATGCCACATCATCACCATGTGGTCCCCTCTCCTATGTAACTCATGAAAATTATGCCCCCCTTCCTTACCATGATCCAACGTGCATTTAATTATTTAGTACTTATGTTTCATAAAGTATCTTTTAATGTTTAACCAACTTTTTAAATTTTATTTTATTTTTTCTAACAAGTCACATCATTATTATATACTTAATATATAGATACACACAAAAATCTATTCATATAATCCTAATCTTTTATTTATCAATGTATGCAAATGTTTATATTATTGAGTGTAGAACAACTTTGATAACTTTTAGTCGGCAAAAGTCAAAAATTCGAAAACGAATTCCGGTCGCATTTTCAATTTTTCTTTGAACTAATTACTTTTGTAAAAAAACTTTGAAAATCATTTTGCTATCATTAGTTATCATTTTAAAGAGTTTTATTTCAATTATAAAGTATGTTAAATGAATATTTTTAATCAATTAAACATTTGAAAATGAAAGCAGTGAAATTCTGAGTCGTTACACTCTCCCTACTAAAAGAATTTCGACCCCGAAATTTTACCACAACCTTATCCTTGAAACATTTAACACTACTTATCAGTCCATATGATGTACATTAATCATTTCTATGCTAAACCTGATTTGATCATTCGAATACATAGCTTTTTTTGAACTAGTATCGCTCACTCAATTCCCTAACGCGGACTCCAATTAGTCTTCCATACCTAGAAATTTTTTGGTTCCATATTAAGAATCCTCACCAAGTGTTCGATGTTAAAAATCGACTGATAGATTCTTATTTGGAATGGTGTGGGACACCTCAAGTCATGCACTCGAATCTTGGATCGAAAACTATATGAGAAGGAAAATGATCTACGTACAGCTTATGTACTCATCTAAAGGTTCCTATTTACCCAATTACCTTTTTTCCTCACAAAAGGATTTATGAAAATATTTCATAGAAATTTCAACTTAGGTTAAACATTTAAAATAATACAACTTATTTAGGAAACTTTCTATAAAATCATTTTAATTTATTAACTTGTATAATACTCTCATACATCCGAAGAGTATATACAAAACATCTGATTTTAAATCCTATTCAAATGTAGATCTCAAAATAATTTAGATAAAACTGAGTCGACCAATTCAACTTCTTTACCCATTTGGTCTGGCAAGTAGCTAGGAAGACTAGGATGTTGGTATCCAAACTCCATCCTAGAGTTTATATTTCCTTAGACATCTTTAAGGTAAAGACGTTTATTAGTTGGTCCAATAACATCTAATAAAATTTAACCCCCTTATTGTTAAAACAAAAAGACATAATTTAATAAAACAAAATTTATTAGACCTCCATATTAAATTAATTTAAATTTGGAACTCTATTTATTAACCCATTCTTAATCAAGATACCTTTATATTTTGGAAATTTAAGAGCTAAATACCCGTTTTTTATTTCAAAAACCTTTTGAAATGATACTATATATATTTCCAGATAGATAGTTTTTTAACAATATATTTATCACCTATTTGCTTGGGATTCATTCGAATTCGAACTCATTTCGATTATATAATGTCAAAGAGAATAATTCACTAAGTGTATTACCACATCTGCCTAAGCAAACATTCGATTGTCACATAGGAGATTATTCTGATCATTAAAAAACAGATCGAGACACATTCCTCAAACTATCCAAAGAATAATCTTACTATCAAATTCCTTTTGATAATATTTATGCTTTAAAATAATTTTAAGTAAGATTACCATTATTTTCAAAAATCCTTTTCATTTTAAAACATATTTTATAATCCGAGTTTATAAAATCAACCTTTTATAAAATAATCAAAAATATTTCATTTTAATAAACACCTTATTTTAAAATCCATTTTTAACCCAACATATTATCAAACGCCTTATAATCAAACTATGAAACTAATATCATAAGGTGTTCGTTTCAATGTTCCCACAGTTTCTATCTACCCAACCTATGGTTGAAAAAAATATATTGCAGATGAATCTACAACCCATAGCCAATGCTCTAGACTGGCTGGGCTTGACTAATCAAATCCTAAATGATAATAATTAAATACCATCAACTCTTGACAACAACCACATAGTATATAACTATATTTTATGTTTCAAAATCATTCCTTTATACGTAAAATGTAGTCCTAGGTAAAATTATTTCATTTTCCAATTTTAAAACAATGTTGTGTGGGTTTTGCCTTGTTCAAAAGATCCCTATCAATAACGTTAGCTACTTATATTGACATAAATTCAAAATTCAAACTTAACTAATCAAACAACACAATATAAAACATTTTTGTAGTATTAAAAAACATGCGCTCTATGCGTATAATATACTCAAATCATTCTAGGGTGTTACTAATCATATATCTATGGAGTTTGACCCCACCAAGGCCATGGTGTTTCCTCAACTTAAGCTCTGATACCATGTGTAACGATCTGCCTTTCTTACACCTAAAGACGACACTTAATACATCCTCGGTATTCGTGTGCCAATCATTTAAGTGTTCGAAAGACATACCGTTTGGTTAAAGGCAGAAAAGACAAAACACAATCTTACATCATGATAAGAAACATAATATACACAAGTCTTTACAACAGAAAACCTTTATATACAAAATCCAATCAAGGTACAATAGTAATCCACCATCAACTTGGACAGGTGTAATAGCCCATCCTTATAATTTCTAATAACTATAACTAGAAAAAATAGTGGAAGATAAAATAAAAATAACGGAGTACATCTAGGAGTCATCGAGCTCCCCTCTTGAAGCTCTAAAGTGTCTGGTTAAATGTGGAAAACATGCTCGGGTTGAACCGGACATTATAAGAAAGATAACGTCCGGATAAATCTAGTAAAACCAGCTTTAGAAATGAAAATCATAAGGAATTTTATTATATCTTATAAAATTCTTTAATGCAAAGGTATCTCGTAAGAGCACATCGCATATAAACATGAACGTGTTTTTACCTTACGATATCCAGACCATTCTTATATAAGATCCAGTGATATTATAATAATGTCTAGGGTTTAAAATAAATATTGAATCATAGCCGAAATTATAACATTAATTAAATTCCAGTATAATAGGGTATACAATCAAGTTCGAAGGTTCGTATTGGAAAATAGATTTCAACAATGAAAGGGTAAAGGTTTTTTTACCCGGCTACTTGGCCCGGCTATAAGAGGACATTTTCAGGAGATATGATTGGGCTCAAATGAGAATCGAGTCAAGAAGGGATTGGAAACATGAAGGATAGATGTAACTTATCTAGATCGACACTCATGGACGGTTCGGTGTAGGTCGCTCGATCAAGGAGGCTCAGTCGTACATGGCTCAGTCAAGATGGCCAGATACAACTGGCTCGGTGAGTATGGCTCTGCAAGCATAGCTCGATACGTCTGCGTCGGTGATATAGCTCGCTAGGTATGGCTCGGCCTTAGTTCAGCGCGTGTCATTTGGCCTAGGTTCAACATGTACCGTTTAGCTTCAATGGTTCGACATATCTCAATCGGCTTGGTTGGGTCGGCATATGTTGCTCGGCACATATGGATGGACAACTTAGACCCAGACATGGTGGCTCAATGTACTTGGATCGGTATGCATCAGGGGAGTCGCTAAATTACAACAGGGGGATACATCTATTTTCTTCACTCTTCGATTCACGTATCTTGCTGCTTCAAGTCATGTGACGACTTGCTACGAGTCATCCACAGGGTACCCCTGGTTCGGCCAGAGTGGCTTGGTTTACCTGGGTTGGTAGTCCAGAAGCATCACTTGTGGGCTGATTGTCTTGGTCGTGGGCTTACACGAGCGACCTTGCCTGTCTTCGTCTATAAACAGAGGGGCAGGGGTACAGTTGAAGGGGACCTTTTTTCAAGAACTCTAAGGAGACTTAGCCATTTTATGTACTCGCTTCTATTCAAATTTGTATTCAAATTCTTTGTTTACGGGTTGTATCTATACTGAAGTGATTGGAAAAGTAATAAAGATCATATTCAAAATGGACGTAGGCAATTACGCTGAACCACCACAAATCTGGTGCTCTCGTCCTTATTGTTCATTTTGCACTCAATTGCGTTACTTCTCTACTTTAATTTACGTTCTTCATTAATCTCTCTACACAATTCTATTCAAGGTTGTTAATCACCAATTTTGGTGCCAACATTTTGGTTCTTTCACTGAGAGACGTTCATTCTCCGGCTGTTAGGGTTTACTTTGTTGCTACTGGATTGAGGATATCCCCTATAGAAGATCCAAGTTCATTCTCAAGGATTCATACAGTCTACTCAGAGTTCCTATGGATAAATCTAAATGGTAAGACCACGTACCAAATTCTCTTCCCAAAACGTCGATGCTAACGAAACCACCAATGTCGAGCAAATTATCCCAAACTAAGCCGAAGCTATCACCAGGGAAAAGTTTAATGAGTTGATGAGGGAACTCCTGGAAAGCTGGAGGCAACTTAATGAGCAGATTCAAGCGATCGTCAACTTAATGACCTAGACTGCTCAATGCTAGAATCAGAATGTTGGAGGAAGTCATGCTCCCTACTCATCATCCGACAGCTCGTATTCATTAGATGAACACCCCATATGACGCCGCAGGATTGAGACGATGCAAACCAGGGCAACGAAACAGCTCACTGCAAACCGCCATGGACCAGCTAACATAACCAATCCAGACCCTACAATGGGGAGAGGGGCTCCTCAACTACACTTGGGGAGTCAGGTACAACCTAGAGCCGGGAACTTAGGCACTGGGGATCATGTGGGAGTTGGACAATCACCTCATCGGGAAGATCATGGAGCCGGTTCCTAGGTATCACACCTAGAAAATCACCAACCGAGGAGGCACTGACCGGAGCAATCATCTAGGACCGATACTAGTGTGGCACCTCCCATTCAGAATTCGAACTTATCAGCTACGGTTAGGCAATTAATGAGGGAAAATCATGGTTTTTCTAATGATGATTGGGGCATATAGAGGAGTCACACTCCATTTACCGATGGCATCCTACTAACTAATTACCCTCGGAAGTTCAGCATGCCTACTATCTCGGCCTATGAAGGGAAGATCGACCCTTGACAGCATATAATGAGATATGAGTGGATGATGGACATGGCTAGGCAAATGATGCAACCAAGTGTAGGTGCTTCCCAATAACCTTATCTGGAATCGCTACCATGTGGTTTACAAGGCTTCCTCCACAATCAATCTCCCGGTTTGACAAGTTAGCAATGAAGTTCATGGAGCAATTTAGGATCCATGCCACTCGCCTTAAGGAAGTGATGTCACTGTCCACTGTGATCCAAGCTCCGAGTGAATCATTGAAAGATTTTTTGAAGAGATTTCATGTTGCAGCCAAAGAGGTCAGTAACCCAAATGACCAAACTATTCATGGCTATGATGCGAGGGGTAGATCCAAACTAAGAGTTTGGTGATTGGCTGGCAGGAAAACCACCAACTACCCTGGATCGCTTTTATTCAAAGGCGAACCAATTTATGAGATGAAAAGAGGCCAGGTGTTCAAGGTGGAGAAGTGCTCCAGGACCTAGTCAGAAAGTGGTGCAAAGCGACAATGCGGTAAAGCAATCTGGCGAAAACTCTGGTGAGGTCCAGGTCAATGTTCAAAATAATCCGGAGCAGTCCAAAGGATCCGGAAGATGAAATTCCGGACGAAAAAGGGAAGCAGGAAAGTGATAACCAAGAATCCAACCAATAGCAAATGTACGCCTCTGAATACATCTTTGGAAACTATATATCTATCTACTCGTAATACATTTCAATACCAAAAGCCGCGCCCAAAGGAATCGACAGAGGAGCAAAAGTAGATTGGAAAGTATTGTCAGTTTCACAAGACCTACGGGAATAATACCGAAGAGTGCAGACACCCCCATAATGCTATAGAAAATCTGATTCGCTACAAGAAGTTATAGCAATTTGTTAAGGATTCATAAGAAGGCGGACAGGGGACATCCGACCCCAATCGCGGGCAAGCTTCACACCGACCTGAGGAGTCCGCTCGGATCGGAGGAAGGCTGGTCATAAACACGATAATCTATGGACCTCATCCGGCAGAAAAGAGTTGGCAAGAAATGAAATGCTATGCTAGTTCCGTGAAGCATGTGGGCTTCGAGTGTTGCTCGAATATAGAAGACGGACCATCAGTGAATCAACAGCGAATAAAGACCGATGATATAGTATTCAGGAGTGGGGATGCCAATCAGGTGTAGGCTCCCACCATTGACCTGATGGTTATCTCAGCTACAATCAGACCGGTGTTTGTGAGAAGAATACTAATTGATTGTGGGAGTTCTGTCAATATTATCTTCAAGAAGGCGCAGGACCAAATGAAGATGGAGGCGAAGGATCTAAAACCATCTAAAGCTCGCATTCACGACTTTAATGGTGTAGCGACTAATGCCGTAGTTTTGTTGATTTTCCAGTTAAACTAAGGGAAGCTGAATGTAGGAGGGTACATAACCTACCATTCATTGTTTTGGATGTTGATTCCCCGTATAATGTTTTTTTGGACCGAGCGACACTGGCGGAGTTTAAGGTTGCTTTGGCCCCGTGGTGTTTGAACTTGAAATTTCCAACGGCAGTGGAGTTGGTGTAGTGCATGACGATCAAGTGACTGGTCGTGCTTGTTATGTGGCTGATCTGAGAGAGGCCCGTCAAAGAGAGAAGGGAAAGGGTGTGGACGAGCCTGCCCACATCCGTGTTGCTGAAAATTGACAAATAGCGCCTGAACCTTGGCTTGGAAAACACAGTTGGATCTATAGAGACATGGATCTGAGGGATGACGATAGAGAACCCAAGGAAGCCAAGGCAGCACCGGTTGAACTGAGGATTGACATTCCGGTCAGCCTTGGTGATCCATCATGGGTGCTTAAGATTAGATCATTTCTCAACCCCTCGATGATGGATCTTACTGATTTCCTATGAGCGAATCTCGATGTTTTTGTTTGGACCCATTCTGATATGTGTGGGATTTCTCCCGCCATCGCAAGTCATATGTTGAACATTAACCCAAAGTATGTGCCTGTGAAACAAAAGTGGAGAGGCATGGACCTGGAGAGGTCCGCTACTCTAAAAGCGAAGGTGGATAAACTCAAAGCCAATGGATTCGTCTATGACGCCCCTATCCTGATGGGATATCTAATCCCATACCGGTGAGGAAGGAAAATGGGAAGTGGAGGACCTATGTTGATTACTCGGACCTAAACAAGGCGTGCCATAAGGATAATTTTCCATTGCCCAGAATTGATCAGTTGGTCAACTCGACACCATGACTTGAGTTGTTTTCATTTATAGATATGTATTCCAGATACAATCAAATCCCGATGCACATTCCGGATCAGCAGCATACCAGTTTTGTCATGGACGTTGGACTGTACTGTTGTGTAGTGATGCCTTTCGGGTTGAAGAACGCGGGGCCAACTTATCAGTGTTTGGTGAATCAGATGTTTAAAGACCATATTGGTAGAACGATGGAAGTCTATGTTGACGATATGCTTGTGAAGTCACGATAGTCAAACAACCATATTCGAGACTTAGCAGAGATGTTTGGTATACTCAAATTCTACGGAATGAAAATCAATCCGTTGAAATGTTCCTTTGGCGTTGCGTCGGGGAAGTTTTTAGGTTTCATTGTCAATGCATGGGGAATACAAGCCAACCCAGAAAAGATTCAAGCTATTCGAGACATACAAGAACCCAGAACTATAAAGCAGGTACAGAGCCTGAATGGGAAAGTTGCTGCGTTGAGTCATTTTATATCTAAAGCAACCGACATGTGTATTCCTTTCTTTAATGTGATAGGTAAAGGGAAAAGAAATTTTGAATGGACGTAAGGTTGTGAGGACATGTTCCGAGCTCTGGTGAGACACTTCGAGTGGCCCTCTGTTCTATCAAAGCCTGCAGACCATGAGGAGTTGTATGTTTACTTGGCCGTATCCCAGCATGCCATCGGTGCATCTTTGGCTCGTGAGGAGGACCGAATCCAAAAGCCAATGTACTATGTTAGTAAGCGTTTAAGGGAGGCAGAGAGAAATTATGCTAAGATTGAGAAGCTATCTTTCTTTCAGGTGATCGCATCATGCAAGCTCCGCCCGTATTTCCAGGCACATCCAGTCAGTATCTATACCGATCAACCTTTGCGGCAGGTGCTCCAACGACCGGAGACTTCTGGAAGGCTACTCAAATGGAACATTGAGATGAGTCAGTTCGAAATCACCTACCTGCCACGGAGGGCTATCCAGGGCCAAGTTCTAGCAGATTTCATTGTAGAGTTCACTATATCAGATGTGCCAAGTGGAAGTGATGTGATTCCTGCTGTTCGATGGAAGCTATATACCGATGAGGCATCCAATGACCAATGTTCTGAGGTTGGTGTTATACTTGTAAGTCCCGAGAACCGATCGATTTGTTATGATTTGAAACATAATTTCCCCATTACGAATAACGAAGCCGAGTATGAAGCGTTGATCGCTGGACTGAAGCTTACCAAAGAACTTAGAGTGAAATCGGTTGAAGTCTTTTATGACTCACGGTAGGTGTTGTACCCAGTATGGGGAGACTATCAGGAAAAGGGATAAAGGCCTGCCCAATACCTTGCTCGGGTTCAAGAATTGTTGGCGGACCACGAATACTACGATATTTTATGCATTTCACCTGAACAAAATGGGGAAGCTGATTCCTTGGAAAAATTTGCAAGCATGGTGATGCATAGAAGATGGACTTGGTTTCCGTAGAAACTTTGCATGCCCGAGTATAAATTAGATAGTGGTAGATTTTATGGCAGAGATGGAAACTAAAAGGGAGTCGTTGATGACCCAGTTCAAAGAATACTCGCTACATGGAAACTTGACCGAGAGAAAGAACGAGAGACGACAAGTCATTCGCAAGACCTCATAATATATAATGCAGGATGGAATGATGTGTCGAAAGGGATTCTCCGTTCCCTTGCTTAGGTGCATCGCCCACGATGATATAAAGCGGGTGTTAAGAGAAGTCCATGAATAAGAATGTAGGAACCATACTGGGGAGCAGACACTAGCCAAAAAGATACTCAGCTATGGATATTATTAGCCGACAGTGAATCGGGACACTACAGACTATGTAAGAAGATGCGACAAATGTCAAAAGTACGCACGGATCCTGAGAGCACCGTCGATGGAACTCACACAAATGGTTAGTTCATGACCTTTGCAATATGGGGGATCGATATAATCGGCTCCTTACCAATCTCCAATGATGGTGCGAAAAACGCAATCGTCGCGGTGGATTACTTCACCAAGTGGGCAGAAGTGGAGCCATTAGCTACAATCACCACCAAAAAGGTCGTTAACTTTATTGTGCTAAACATTATATGCCGTTTTTATCTCCCACGAACTATCATTACTGACAATGAAACTCAATTTCAGAGTAGAGAATTCAAAGAATTCTATCGAAAATATTGCATTGAGAAAAGGATTGCAGTTGTCGCTCACCCTAAAGCAAATGGGAAAGTTGAAGCTGTAAATATGATAATCAAGTCCATCTTGAAAAACATTAGAGAAGGCTAGAGGTAAGTGGGTGGATGAGCTTCCAACAGCACTCTGGGTATACAGAACCACCCACAAGTCCATGACTGGCCACACTCCTTTCGCCTTGGCATATGGCATTGAAGTAGTTATACCCTTGAAACTTGAAGTTCCTTCTCACCGGGTGACTCATTATGATCCTAGAACAAAGCGAGATCTTTTATTGGAGTCGTTGGACTTTGTCGACGAGAAGCATGAAGAAGATGATTTAAGCGCGGCCGCATATCGGCATCGAGTGGTCCGATATTATAATGAAAAGTTTGACCACGAACTTTCGATGTGGGCGACCTTGTTTTGAAGCGAGTTATTCCGGTCCCGTCACATATGAATCCCACATGGGAAGTTCCCTACATCAAAAAACGGAGGCTTGGAAAAGGAACCATTAAGCTAGCGACTATTGATGGCATGACACTCCCCAGAGCATGGAATAGCGAGCATTTGCACCATTATTATAATTAGTTTATTTCTTTTGCATTTTAGTAGTATTTGTTTCTAGTATATGTTTCTTTTGTTGTTCTCTATTTCCGACAATAAGACAATTCGGTTTGTCCCTATTATCTACAATCAATAAAGGCTTGAAGCAATTTTTCTATGAACTATTGGTGTTCCATGTTTTATAATTTCATGGCAAAATTAAATTGCATTAATATGTCTGGCACATGAACGCACACGCAAAACTAAAAGTCAATCAGCTACAAAAAATCTCTAAGTCCCCAAAGTGCTGACTTGGGTATTCTAAGTCCCTAGAGTGCGGACTGGAGTATAAAAGATTCAAAAATCTCTAAGTCCCTAGAGTGCGGACTTGAGTACTCTGAGTCCCCAAAGTGCGGACTAGAATATAAACGATTCAAAAATCTCTAAGTCCCCAGAGTGCAGACTTGAGTACTCTGAATCCCTAAATTAAGAACTAGAGTATAAATGATTCAAAATTCTCTTAGTCCCCAGTGTGTGGACTTGAGCACTCTGAGTCCCCAGAGTGCGGACTAGGGTATAAACGATTCAAAAATCTCCAAGTCTCCAAAGTGCGGACTTGAGTACTCTAAGTCCCTAGAGTGCGGACTAGAGTACAAATGATTCAAAAATCCCTAAGTCCCCAGAGTGCGGACTTGAATACTCTGAGTCCCCAAAGTGTAGACTAGAATATAAACGATTCAAAAATCTCTAAGTCCCCAAAGTGCGGACTTGAGTACCCTAAGTCCCTAAAGTGCGGACCAGAGTATAAACAATTCAAAAAATTCCTAAGTCTTTTGGAGACGAACTGGAGTTCAAATGACTCATAAAACTCTTAATTTCAGGTACAAATTAAATTATGAGCTAAGTGATGAGAGTCTGTGAATGCAAAGAAAAAAGATTTTATTTACTTCCGAAAAAAAGAAAAATATTTTCCTTACAACTTCTTCGAAAGTGCGAAGGCCAAATCTATCAACAACGACTACTGACAAAATAAAAAAAGGGAAAAGGGAAACGACTACATGATTTTGACTTATTTATGCTAAGCGAGGCGTGACCATGTGACAGCTACTCCTTCGGCTTCTCCAAAGTCTCCTCAACTGAGCGTTTTCTCATGGAATTTATTGCTTCCAAGCAATTTGGTATCCGAGGAAGGAGGGGGAACTTCCAGAGGTGTGGTCCCACCGGGGAGAATGACCTTCAATGACATTCAGGTTTATCCTCATCTAGTGCTCCGATTACATGAGCGTCGAGACCAGGGGTATCTCTGGTGTGAGGTGCCTCAGCCTCTTTTTCTTCCCGCTCCGTGGCGACATCGCTCCTTGGAGTCGGCTCGGGGTTAGAGTGACCTAAACGAATTAATCAAAAGTAAATGTTAGAATACATCTGTTACTCCCCAAAAGCGATGATTTCCTGAATTCTAGAAGGTGAAGCTACGTACCAGCTTCCAATTGACTTTCAGTGGTCCTCGGAGTATCATCATCAAGGATTGGGGATAAAATGTGAATGCCAAGTCCGGGCAACTCCGGGTCATAACCGACATGATGCTCGGGAGGCCCAAGTGACGAAGTCTCGGCCGGTTGAACCGGAGGAGGAACTTGAGACTCGGTGCCTAACGGGCCAGCAATATCTTTCTTACCCCTCGATGACAAGGAGTCTCTTCCAAAGAGGGTTTTTGCCATAAATAAGTCTGAAGGCTCATTTCCTCAGAGCACTTCCCCCACGAGAGCCTCTTCATCAATCTCTTCAACACTAGCTCCGATTTCTTAATTTTTATCAAGGTGTCCCATGCTTCATCTTGTGATTCGTGATAAACATCTCCTAAGAAAGATAGGTCACGGTGCATGAGGACTCGTGCATTGTACTCGGCGATGAGCGGGTCAAAGGAACACTTAACCTCATCTCCCCCGACTTCAGTTGCTTCCTTTATTCGGGAGTCTACCTCTAAAAGTGCCGCATTTTTGCCTTCTTCACGAGCGTTATCTTTAAGCGCTTCAATCTTGAGTAGCATGTCGTCGAGTTTTGTTTTAAGATTCCTCATCTCGATGATTTCATCGTAATATTTTTGTGATTCTTTCTACGCAGCGATTTTTTCTTCCTTTTCTTTGGAAAGTAGTTCCTCCCGCTCTTTGACTCGATAGGCGAGGGCCTCTTTCTCTTTATGCAGAGAGCCTTTCTCGGGAGCTAGAGCACCTCTGCGTTGAACTGCCTCGATTAACTCCTTTTTATGATCAGCCTATAAGCGTCTGACTGCCTCGACTGTTTCCTTGGCATTCTTCTGGGTGATCTCGAGTTGAGACTTGTTTGAGAGTAGTTACTCATCCTAGCCCTTTATAATATCTCTGTAATGAATGGCTTCGAGCTTAAGGCGGTCAATTTCATACTAGCGCTTGAAGAAGACTTCCGACACTTTTTCCATTAAGTGTACGAATGCGTCGTGCTGAAAATACACATCATTGTTACTAGCAATAGCGCTCAGCTTGACATGCCTGGTAATAGGATGAGTTGTGGGGAGAAACTTCAGTCCGTCAAAACAATTCTTCAGAAATGTAGCTCTAAGCTCGGCTAATTTTTCTACCGTAGTCGAATCATGAGCGGGAGCCGGGGGAGTCTGCCGTACCAGAGTCATGGATTTCTTATGACGCTCATGGGTTTGCTTGGTGGTCGAGGAGCTAGAATGTTGGTCGCGAGGGACTTCAGACTTGGAGCCTTTTTTAGTAGGCTTGTCCTTACTACACGCCGGAAGATTAAGAGGATCGTTTGGATATGAAGAGTGGCCATGGGACCTCCTTCGAGAAGAGGAGAATGACTCTCAAAAATGATAGTCTCTCTCTCCGCCTTCATCCCTATCTCTTCATTTACCCAATCGTGAGTCTCGACCAGAATGATAAAGGAGGTGATACTAATTATCAGGTCAAAGAGACGCTTGGTTCGTTAATTAGTTGTTCACACCACTTCGTTGGAACAGCCGCTTGCATGAATGCCTGTCGGAACCATAAAGCACTCTTCCTATTTCCTAGCCACCTGATTTGCTCCTCCGCGAACAAATCAAAAGTCAATCAACATGAAAAACCGTTTCATTACGAAACTTCTCTACGGAGGTTCATTGGAGATGACCAATGCCAAGTGTGCACCCCATTTCACCTATACGTATGATTACACAAGAAAGAATTAGTAGAAGTCACACGATGAATTGAATTTAGGTGCATGGTGGAGTGTAAGTGTTCAAGTGTGTCCTAGTGCATCCCCCCAATGGACCAGTGTTTTTTTCTTTACTCATCAGAGTTTTCTCTACCTGATCATGAAGCTGGGCGCCTTCATCACCTCTCATATGCAAATTAAATCCTATAGCACCGGAATTATTAAAGTCATAATTCAACCGATCGTCGGGGATGGTCAATTCAGATAGTCCCTTAAATGAGCTTTCCAGTTTTTGAGAAAACGGTTCTTTCTCGATAGGAGTCATCGTGACCTTTGACTTTCCGCCGACCTTTCTTTTTTTAGCTTATACGCTAAGCTCTTCTTCTTTTTCGAAGGGGGCGGTGGTTGGTCGATGCTGGGTGCATCAGCTACTAGTGCTTGGACGAGACTTATATTCTCATCAGCCGCCATTGGCGCCTCAGTTTCTTTAATCTCGCCTTCCTCGGTAGCATCGTGGGCCCTTCGACAGGGGGCACCAAAGGACCGGCTTGTCCTTTACTCGCTCCCTCGGTTATTCTTGAAATTGTGATGCTACTTGGAAGGCTAGTCCTATGGCCCTCTTCCAGTAATCCAAACTTCGAGAGAAGTTCATTGGTAATTAAAGATTTAATGCCTGGATCTCCTACGGGAGTAGCTCAGATGGCTTCGACGACCTCAGAATACCTGGCGCCTTTGGATCATATGTGGATATTTGTAAGAGTTGAAAGAACTTCAGAAAAGGTGCACTGCAACCCTTAGGAAAAAGATTGGGGTAGAGAAGAGACTTTCGTCCTTTTAGCCATCTTCTCGCAAAGCTAGGAGGACAACTTACATAGAACCACTCTTGTTTAAATTGAGAAAATTTGTTCCACGCACCCATCAAGAATTGGAACTTGGGATGTGGCCCAAGGAATATGCATGATGGACTCTCGGTATGTCCCTTGAAGCGGTAAAAGTAACGGGTATCCTCAGGAGTTGGGGGTCTGAGTAAGACGCTCATGAGAAGAACGCATGTACCGTGAATAAATGCATGGCTATTAGGGTGTAGTTATGCTGGAGAAATACCTATATACTGTAACACTTCACAGATGAATGAATTGAAAGGTGGCACACTTCCGACCTAGCACATAAATTTGTTGCACGCATTATGTCCAGCTGAGGGAAAGTAAGGCCGATCTTGTGCTGATGGAACCAGAACGTCTTCGAAAGGGATTCCATGGATAGTACACAATCGACAGAGAGAAGATTCATCGATTTTCAAGGCTTGAGAGTTGATGGGGTCATCCAGAACAATTGCCCGTCTACGGCATTGGGAGACGGACCTATAATTGCAGCAGGTGGGTCTGGGATGCCGGGAATGGGAGCTAACGATGGGTTTTGATGTCCCCACTGCCTCTTGCCGAGAATTTGGCCCAAGCTTGTTGAAAACAGTAGCAGTTCTTGTTTTTTAAACATCTCCGAGGGGCAGTTAGTGTGAATAGATACCTGTTTAAGCTATACTTGAAGGATAATATATATCAGATATAATGACAAAAAATTTCCCGTGTGGTGTGTGAACTAGTGCGATGATTCAAACAAAAGTACATATAAATTAAGGTTCTAAACAATAATATAGCATAATGGAGTTTAAAATTATCATCGTTGAAGACCGTTATCATTAACCATCATTAAATTTGTCCTATGGTCGGTAGTAGAAGTCCTAGGATCAGACATTGGCATCGTATACTGCGAAGGCTATTGGTTTCTTTTATTGAGTTAAATATGCATTTATAATCGTTAAAATAGTGGAGTTATTAGTCCAAATGCTCAAGGTAAGATGGTTCTTATTGCCAATGCTAATTCCAAAGACTCGGTTCCATCCAACCCACCTTCATATGAGCCACTAAACGACTTTATAGACCAAGACAGACGACCCACTCATTCTCCTCTCTCACTCTCTAAATACCAAAAAGCCCTCTAGGTCTATACCGACCCGCATTCCTAATTTCCTACCGACCCTTTCTCTCTTTCAATACTAAACGACTCCCTTGCTCGGAATACCGACCCACTCCTCTGGACTCTGACCGACCCACAACGTCACGCATAGCTACCAAACCACACTCTCGTTTCTCTCAGCGTGACCGACCCGCGTTTACTCTCGGTTCACCAAGCGACATCTTCCTTCCTCCTCCTAAGTCCCGACTTCTGAATTATGAAAACAACAACCACTCCTTCTAAGAGACTATTGCCATAAACCATCAAAGATGGTTGAAGCCCTAACTTAAAGTCAAGTCTTCCTCTTGATTTATCTCTTCCTCTCTTCTCAATTATCCTATACCTATTTCTATAACAAAGGAAAAGGGAAATCCATCCACTCGAGTATCGAAACTTTGTATGCGATTTGGAGTTAGAAAGGAAATTCACGCCTATAAAGCAAAATCAAGGTTTGCAGCAGTTTCGAGATGCTAGGTTGTGGTGTTGATTGAATTCGAGAACAACTGAAATCACGAGGGGAGAGGTACAGGGTTCGATGGGAAGCAAGTTGGCAAATTTCGAAAAATAGGAAGAATGCAGGCTTGTGAAAGTAGAGTGAAAATAAGAAGGGGAGAAAGGAGCAAAGGTCGGAGCTTTTATATGATGATGGGAGAAGATGAACGGGCTATACCCATTGGAATTGGTCGGCACGTGTTTACTTGGTCGGTGAAGCAAGTACCGATCGTGTGGGTCGGTATTAGTATGCCGACCCACCATTTTGCCAAAGGAAATGACCGAGTGGGTCAGCCTCCATATGCCATTCCGATTTTGTTATCTGAAAAAAATGATGAATGAAATGACGACAGTAAAAAAATAGAACGTGTGTACATGAACATATACACACATCATGGAAATGGAAGATGAAACTATACAAAGAGACAGATGCCATCGAGTCGGTGGAGAAATATTGGTTTATGAAATCTAGCATGGTTTAACCTTCAAAAGGTTATGTACATTTAGCTTTTGAAAAGTTAAAAAAAAAATTGAAAATTTCTTCGCGATTGAACTAGTACGTTTGACCGACACGAAGATTCGTCAAAAAAAACAATGAAAAGGTGATGGTCAATCATTATTCTGAACGAGCTAGTTTTTAAAGGCGAGGATTGCTTGCTGATTCAAACCGCGTCATGCTGATTCACAAGACACACTTTGGGGGGTGGGGAATTTTACCCAACTACTTGGCCTGGCTACAAGATGGTAGTTGCACGGGATATGATTGGGATCGAACGAGAATCGAGTCAAGAGGGGATTGGAAACATGACGGATTGATGTAACTTATCTGGGTCGGCACTCATGGATGGTTCGGTGTGGGTCGCTCGATCATGGTGGCTCGGTCGTACATGGCTCGGTCAAGGAGAGGAGATCATGCATGGTTCGGTCATGGTACATAAGCCAAGATGGCCCGATACGACTGACTCGGTGAGTATTGTAGGATCTAGATTAACCCTAGAAGGGGGGTGAATAGGGTTATAGCAAATTTTCTCGATTTAAACACAGAAATAAATTGCAGAAATAAATATGCTGAAAAGTAAATCACACACAAAATTTACCCAGCTTCGGCAACCCCTGCCTACTGCTGCATTCACAGATTTCTATTAGAATTAAACAGTATCACGCTTACAAACAATCTACTAGACTCGCAGACATTTGCTCCCGCTCACAAACACTCTACTAGACTCGCACACCCTGCTCGCAAACATTTGCTCCCGCTCACAAACACTCTACTAGACTCGCACACCCTGCTCCTGCCTATAGAGTTTCGTTTACTCGCAAACTTTGCCTCCCGCCTATAGAGCTTCGTTTACTCGCAAACTCTGCTCCCGCCTACAATAGAACTTTGCAAACTCGCACACCCTGCTCACTGAACTAATTCAAAATAGACAATCTGACACTACCTAATCCCTAGGTGGTGATTTACAAATTCTTCGACTCGAAAAGAAAAACAAACTTCAAAATTAAACCGGAGCAAAAATCAAAATACAACTTGAATGCGTAATTTTTGCTCAAACTAAAAACCCCTATTAAAAACTAAAACCCCTAAAATTAAAACCCCTCCTTTTAATAATAAGGCCGGCCCACTGTAAAATAAGAGTAACTTCCCCTTTATTCTTTTTTATTTCTTCGGCCGACTCCTCTTTGAAAATGGTTGCTTCGATCTCATTCGTTTCCTTTCTGAACAAAATTAGGGTTTGTGCAAAATTAAAGGCGCCGACTTCGTTGATCGTTCAGATGGTTGTTGTCGTGATTGCTTTGACGATCCTTTATTTCTTCGATTTGCTTACGGCTCTTCAATTTTGGATCGAGTTCGTTCTGCTTTTTCGGTATGTATTTTTCTCCTTTTGCTTTGCTGGTTGATGCTTGAACTCGATGATAAATTTGCCAGTGATGATTGGGTTATATATGCGTTCGAATTCCTTGAATTACGTTCGTCTAAATATATGTGAATTTGTCAATAGTCGTTCGATCTTGTATTGATGCTTGGGATTGATCTGACTTTGTCAATTTCATATTTTTGGTAGCTTGATTCACACGGCATTGATTTGGTTTCGTGATTTGTGATATTTGACTTTGTCACACGCATATTTTCGACTGTTGATTGCTTAATGGTGTCACTGTGTTTGACATGGTCTTTGTAGTTCTTAAGATTGGTTCCTGTTGCATTTTTGTATACTATTGACAATCATGTTAGGTAGCTTCATCAAGGCTTGTTGTTGGCTACTGGTCGTCTGCACCTCTGCATTCATTGTAGTGTATCCTCAGTTGTTTGTAGTTGCATTGAGCTTTTTACTTGAACCTGCTTTTGAGGATGATGCATCCTGTCTTGGCTTTGGGTTTGTATAACTTTTGCATGCTATTCACTTTCTCTGGTATCATTTTTGGTTTGCATTGTTTATGTTACTTTGACATGTTGTATCTGCATTCACCATTGTTTGTACCTGCATTTGCCATACTGTACATATATTCTTGGCTCTGGTTCATTGTTGTTGTTTCAGTTAGTATGTTGCCCTTTTACTTGAACTTGGTCTGGTGCAACTTGTTTCATTATCTGTTGCATACATGAGAGTGACACTGTACTTTATTCATGCTTGTTACATTCAGTTTGCACTTGTTCATCATGTAGCTTGTTGGTCTTCATTTGAAGTCGTAGCATTCATGTTTGACATATATGCACTGTGTGGTCTTGAGCATTTGCACATTTGTTCACCTGCACTGTTGCCTTGTTGACTGCATCACCATACTCTCTGTTTTGATTTGCATTTGCATTGCATTTCTCAGTGTCATCTTCACTTGCACTGTGGCATTATGTTCATTTGTTATAGTTGTATTCATGTACACTACTTGAGTTCTTGCAGTTGATTTGGTTGTTCCCTGTACTTGTGCACTGTTGTGTCTGGTTCTTTTCATTCATGTTGCAACTCAAATGTTTCACTCTGATATATATATGCATTTGCCACTGAACTTGATTCATGCAGTCTTCATTAGCTCGTGTGCTTCCAGCGTTGCCACTGTGTCAAGTATGGTTTCATGCCTTGTAGTTATCTGGTAGTAGCTGTTGTATCACTTGGTCATGGCCTCTTCTGTTTAGATCACTGTAGTTTTCATTTTGTTAAACTGAGCTGTTGTCTTTGCATCCATTCATTAGTTCATTTGATCATTGGACTGGCTGTTGTAGTCGTGTTGTGTTTAGTTGCACCACTGGTATTTGGGGCTGCTGTGTATTGTTCATGACTGTTTCATGCAGTTCATTGTGTAGCCTTGGTTTTTTGTTGTTTGTATGTGTGATACTTTGGACCTTTTGCCTTCAGTTGCTTGTCGAATTTGCATGTATCTGTATCACTTTGGTATACTGCAGCTTGTATTCTGCCTTGAGTTGAATCCCGTGTGTTATTTGGGTTTGACCTTGTGCTGAATTGTTAACAGTGCTTTTGTTTGATTTTTGCACACGAGTTGGCGAGGCAGTGCACATGTATACGAATGTACACGTGTGTACTGCAGCCACTTATAATTGCCTGTCCCTGATAAAAATACTGATATGCACAGATATTGCACAGTCAAAAATGATGACGAACAACCCAAATAACTGAGGCAAACAATGTTTTCAAAATCATCGTTTCTTTCAAATTTCAAAAATATTTCTCTTTCAATTTTACTGCGTTTGAGAATATTTTTGCAGATTACTCAGATGCTGGATTCAAACCGGAATGCAGTTGAAGACAAAAACACGAGTGTGAGTGATATGTAGTGAGGTTAACTGTAAATGTGAAATGTGATGTGATTGTAATCAAAAATGTATATGTATAGTGAGAGCATGAAATTATACTATTTAAAATTGTAATAAATATTAGTTTGAATAAAATATTCGTTTAAATTCAAATTCTGTGTTATTTAATTTTATTCAACAAGTATTTATTTAATCTGTGAAAAACAAAATAGTACATTACCAAATACATTTAAATAAATGTATATATGTTTATTATCAGCAAACACAAATCATATAAGCGCAAAGCGCATATTCAACAAGTATGGCTCGACAAGCATGGCTCGATACGCCTGGGTTGATGAGTATAGCCTGGTAGGTATGGCTCAGCTTTAGTTTAGCCCGTGTTATTCGGCTTAGGTTCAGCATGTATCGTTCGGCTTCATTGGTTCGGCATGTCTCGATCGGCTTGGTTAGGTTGGCATATGACGCTAGGCGTATATGGGTCGGCAACTTGGATCTAGACATGGTGGCTCAATGTACTTGGATTGATATGCATCAGAGGAGTCGCTAAATTATCAATAAGGGGATACAGCTGTTTTCTTCACGCTTTGAGTCACGCATCTAGCTGCTTCAAGTCATGTGATGACTCACTTTGAGTCATCCATAAGACAGAGTGGCTCGGTTTACCTAGCTCGATAGTCCTGAAGCATCACTTGTGGGCTTACACGAAGAACCTAGCTTGTCTTCGTCTATAAATAGAGGAGCAGGGGTACAGCTGAAGGGGACCTTTTTTCTAGAACTCGAGGGAGACTTTGCCATTTTCTGTACTCGCTTCTATTCAAATTTGAATTCAAGTTGTTTGTTTACAGATTGTATCTGTACTCAAGTGATTGGAAAAGTAATAAAGATCATATTCAAGGTGGGTCTTAGGCAATTATGTTGAACCACTATAAATCTGGTGCTCTCGTTCTTTTTATTCCTTTTGCACTCAATTGCATTACTTCGCTTCTTTAATTTACTTTCTCCACTAATCTCTCTACACGATTATATTCAAGGGTGTTAGCACCCAATTTTGGTGCAAAAAAGTTTACCCACCAAATTAGTACACCTTTAGATAAAATATACTAGAGGCTATAACACGTTGCACCTATGCTAGTCAGGACTGGCCCTACCCTTTACTGGAGAGCACCAAATATGATACCCCTTGCTTGCTATTAACAACCATAATGGGCCCTAAGCATACATAAATTTGAGAAGATCACTCTAGGGATGATCATACGCTAATGGGAGCCTCCACATAGCCCTTGTGCATGTCCTACTTTAGTCATTTACCGTTTGATGAGGCTAGAGGCTACATTTTACCTTTGAAATAGCAATCCTACTAGGAATGCTAACACTGCCTTCCAGGCAACAATGCAAAGCTGACATTCATCCATACAAGTTCGTTTTAGGACTGAACAAACCAAAGGCACCACTTCCGCTACATCCATTTTGGAATCACCCTCAGGATTAGTAGCACATAGCTCTAGCACTAAAAAAACTCCATCTTCGATTCCATACTCTTTAAGATGTCTTCAATTCGAAATGCTTGAGTTAGGTTGAAGTGGTTTTTGGATAATTTATACTTATCTAATCCTAATCTCTTCGAAATAACATTCGATAGTTTCTGATAACTCAACCCACGTTCTTTTGGAAAGAAATGGACAATAGATAAGAGCAGAGATCACCTCCTAACCGTTGAGTGAATCGATTTCCTTATCATTTGTCCTAGAAGAACAAAATGAGATTTATACGTCAAATACAGCATCATCGAAGATAACTATGCCATATAACTCATGTGTTTCTCCTAGATATTTCCAGAGTTATGTTTTGGTCCAGATTTGATGGTTGGTTATTTAATTATCAAATAAAAAACAACCAACAACCCAAGATTTAATTACTCATAGCAACCACTAAACCTCATTTTAAATAAATCTTTAATTTATTAATTCTCTTTCAGAATATTTATCAAAATATTCATATAATTAACTCACTAACATAAGTATATTCACAAAACATAACGAAAGATTTCTTATTTCAAAACTACAGTAAAAGGCTCAAAACAAAAGTAATTCTAATTAAGGATAAGGATAATCCCATACACTATTCTTTCGGTGTTAAGCATGGAACCAAAGTTCCACACAACCATAATTAAGAAGGTTTGTTAAAGGAAATCTAAGCTCAACTTTCTTTTATAAATTTTTTCCATAAGGCCTTTTAACAAATCTCTTTAATTTATAAAGATCTCCTAAAATTCCAAATCCATTTATAAAACTCTTTATAAATCTCCAAGTTTATATATAAAACTCTTTTACAAAATTTCCTTAGTTAAAACAAAACTACTTGAAAAAATATTAATTGATTAAGTTCCTTTGATGAACAAATCAATTATTTAAATAGGAAAATAGTATGAAGGGCAAAATTTATCAGTTTTTTAGCTTCAATGACATGCTTTCAATTTTTTAGTCAAAAGGACAAACGTTTCAATATAATATAGCAGAAGGGGAATTTCTTTTGTTTCAAGGACAGTGCTACCGTGTTGTATCAGCTTTGTGAACCACGGTAGAATTTTTGAAGTATTTAACCTTTTTTTAATTGTGGTAGTATTTTTATGACTTGTAATATCATTTTGTAGGTAGAGTGAGTGATCTTAAACTACGATGATATTTTGTAGTAGCATTTTACGAGTTGTAATAATATTATTAATTGAATTAAATAAGAATAAAATAATACTATATAGCATTAGTTTTTCTCAACATTTTTTGTTGTATTTTACTTGTAATAAAAATTACAATTATAATACCCTTTATTTTATTTTTTAATACGTATTATGCTTGTAGTAGCATTTCTAAATTGTTGTTGTTTTTTGGAAATGTAATGTAGTGGCAGTTTATACGCATTTAATAGTATTTATGAATTATAACAGCACTTTTATGAATTATAGTAGCAGTTTATGAATTTTAGTAGTACTTTTTAAACAAATTTTGTAGATGAAATATGCATTTATTATGTCAGTTGTAGTAGTTTGTGAATTTTAGTTTTTTCTTGAATTGTATTAGCAGTCTATACACATTTAATAATATTTATAAATTATATTAGAAGTTTATACACATTTAATAGTATTCATGAATTATAGTAATTGTTTTATACACATTTTATGTTTTTTGATAATAGAAGTTAATGATACTGTATACATATTTTGCTAGTAGCAGTTTTAGACACATTTTGATAGTGGCAGTTTTATACACATTTGATAATAACAGTTTTATACATATTTGATAGTAGGAGTATTTTGTTAATAGATATACATTTGATAGTAGCAGTTTTATACACAATTGATACTAGCAGTTTTTTGATAGTAGATACATATTTGATAGTAGCGGTTTTATACACATTTGATAGTAGCATATTTTCATAGTAGATAAAATGATAATGTGCAGTATCGATTTTTTTTTTTTGAAAAAACAAAATTGACGATGCATCTTTTCTTTATGTATAGTAGGATATGTATTGATGGTGATTATGAAGGAGTAAATTTAAATTGGAAAAGTGGAAGTATATACATATTTTAGCATATAGTGACATTAATGTTATTACCTTGTATCATTTTATTAAATAAAAGAAAACTGATACAATATAGTAGCAGTGTCGAACCTGCTAGTTAAATTTAAGGTTTTGGGGATTGGGGTGGTGTTGGGAGCATCGACGTGGCCGTGGTGCAGGTAATGGCCA
The DNA here is from genome assembly GCA_030765085.1 of Allium cepa. Classification (NCBI taxonomy): domain Eukaryota; kingdom Viridiplantae; phylum Streptophyta; class Magnoliopsida; order Asparagales; family Amaryllidaceae; genus Allium; species Allium cepa. Next base: position 821,853,235 of record CM060929.1, read on the forward strand.
CGGGTGGTGGTGCGAGGAGTGGTGGTTGGTAATTTTAACGGTTTGTCTTTATGACTAATTTCGAAAGAATGTTTATCCTTGTATCTAAAATATGGAAGTTGTGTCCTTAAGGCTAAAATGTACTAATTTTTATCCTTTAAACTAAGTCCCTCTTATTTAGAACATCTTTTAAATAAACAAGTTATTATTTAAAACATACTTTTAAAAGTAAGTGCTTAACTATCCTTGAATATCATGTTTAAAATGATAACAAAATTTGAACATTATAAATAAGTAATAACTTTTCTTTATAACCCTTTTAAAAATATAATAATTTGCTTTAAACCCATTATTAAAAATATACTTAAATGATTGACTTTACAAATTCAGAAGTAGGCTTAGTGACCATAATGGTTCTTATTTAATTCTATTTAACTTTCCAGTTATAACATGGGTATTTACATAACAAGTAGATATAGAAAGTGATCAGCCAATATCAAAACATAATCTATTCGATGATTGATTGCAGAACGATGATTTATTCTACTAATAGATGTCAAATATAATTTAATTAGCAGAATGGCATTTTATTCTGTTAAACATATATAATTAGGTTTCATATTCTTTTGAGGTTACTTAATGGTAATCGACAAAGAAATCCCTTGGATTTAAATATCCTCTAAAAGAGAGTTACCTTAAAACAAAATCGAATTTCAGAAATAAAGTAGTTTAAACCTTAAAACTTTTATTCAATAATTAAATAACATTTAACCCTTTATCTCAAAAAAAAGTAAACTTTAATTAATAATTAAATAATGATTAACTTTTAAATAAATAATTATATAACAATTATCCTTATAAATAAATATTTAAATAATAGCTAATCTTTAAATAAATAATTAAACAATAATTAATCTTTAATTAATAATTAAATGATAATTTAAACCATCATAAATAATTAAATTAATCTTATCAAGTTTATTAAATCTTAACTTAATTAATAATTAAACAAATATTTAAACTTTTCTTAAATAATAATTAACCCTTAATTGATAATTAAAAAATAGTTAACCTTTAACTAATTATCTAAGTAAAATTATCTCACTTGTTTTCATGCTTGCCTGTTGTTTTCGCGGCAGAAGCGTGTTTTTGTCGTGGTCTTCTTTTCTCTTTTTTATCAATAAACACTAGTAGGGGACCAGTTCACCCCGCTTGCCTTTCAAAAAAAAAAATATCTCACTTGATTAATACTTAACACTACAACAAAAGTTTGTTTTGACAGCATTTATTATCAGCGTTTAAACATTGAATGCTGTAGTAAATGTTTCTGAGAGAGTTATTCGTGAGGATAAACGCTGAAAATAGTGTCGCTGTGTTTATTTTGGTTTGCCGCCGACTCACGTGTTTACTTCCAGAGAAAATTCTTTTTCCCTCGTCTCTTAATAATTCATTTCCCTCTCCATCATTTTTCATTTTTCCAACTGTCCATTTCGATTTCAATTCTCCTACCACCAGATTGCAGCATCGTTCATCTTCCGTGTCGATTTTGATTGAGCGTCTCTGTCGCCGGCTCTTCTATCAGCATCGATTTGGAATTGATTGCCCTAAACTTGGTGGAACTGGTGAGCGTTTTTTCTTAACCCTAGTTTTCAGTTAAGTTTGAAACATTGCAAAGTATCATATCTTGCTTATCTAATCAAGTTTAAAGTTTCAAACGATTTCGGTTATTAGATCGAGAAGGAAAAAAAATTAACTAAAGATGAACGTGGATGAAGTCAGTGGTCCATAAAAAAAGTAAGGCTCTGTTTGTTTTGCTAAAATAACAGCTGAACACTTAATAAAATAAGCGAAAAAGGGTTATTTGATTGTTTGTTTTAAAAAAGTGATGCTGGTTACCTCCTATTCAGCATAACGAATAAGCAATAAATTTTTGCTTTTTGGGAATGCTGATTGCTTATTGAAACAGTTTGTCAATAATACATTTTTTATGCATGATTTAATTTTTTTTTCTCTTTCAATTGTGTAAATATTATTCAAACTGTTCTAATATTTCAAACTCAATATTAAAATTCATTTCTACTCAAGTTTTTCTAGGTCGAGCTAAACTTTTATTATTTGGTGTTGATTTTACTCACTTTTGGTAATTTTCAGTAGTTCAAAAATAATATAAAAAGTTATACAAAGTAAAAAGTGTTTGTTGATGCCTACAAATAACTTTTGGATATAAATGATAGCTATCAACTCACTAATAAGAATAAAAATTATAAATAACTTCGAAAAAGTGGATAAAAGTATGTGAGGACTTGTGTTAAAATGGAACGAAAAGTTTTATTTCTATCTTTAAAATTGTAAAAGGAAAAATAAAATAAAAATGGCTTTTGTAAGACAATTGCTTCAAAGAATAATTAAAATTAAAATTGTGAAATGGGGATTTGTACATCAGATTTTTATCTCTAATGTTATTACAAAAAAAATCCCTATAGAAATAAATATATAATTCAGATTCTAAATTTTTTAAATTAGAAAACGCAAATCAGCTTGAAGTTTTCTTATAACATCAAAAATATAGATTTAGAGTTGTTTATATACGGTCAAATCTCGACGGTCTGATGTTGATTTAGAGTTGTTTAATATAGATTTAGAGTTGTTGATATGTAGACAGTGGTTATGTGGGAAGTTAATGAAGTGAATATGTGGATGTGGTCTGATGCAAGACTGATGGTGGAAGTGCAGAGTCATGTAGACAGTGGTTATGTGACAGTTTGAACAGAGATTGGAAGATGTGAATTGGTGAACGAAGTGGATGAACTGGTGAAGTCTGATGGTCAGTAGCCGTAATTGATGTACAGTAGGAGTTGTACAATGGCTGTTGATGGTTTGAATGTGTATAGTAGGAATTGTGGCAGTGGTAGTGTGTTAGAATGCTTGCTGGAGTATTGGCGCAGTGAGATGGTATTTCTGATGGGTGGTTCAGGGTCAATATTGCCGGGGATGTGAATGTGCACTGGGATGAAAATTGTAGGGGATGTGAATGTGGTCTGTTGCAGTAGTTTGTAGCGGAAGCACTGGTATGCAGAGTGGTGGTTAGTGAGATGTTATGGGATCGATGTTTCAGGTAAGGCTATGCTTGTACTGGCAGTAAGGCAGCGAGGAGCTGGTGTGGGTAATGGTTGAAGGAAAATTGTAGTGGCAGTGCAACAGTGTTGTGGGGATGACAGTTTTGTAAAAGAGAAGGAGCATTGAATGTAAAACAGGGTGAATTAAGGCCAGGGAAAATGAAAAACAAAATGTAAATGGTTAACAAAATTGTAAATTGTAATGAAAATGAATAAAAAGAAAAGAAACAAGATGCATAGAAGTTTTATTCTATGATTAATTCCTCTTACAAGGTAATCTCACAAATTTTAAATATTTATTATTGGTTTTCATGATTTGTATCTAATAATATATAGTTTTCAGTTTTTCTCTACCATTTATTTTGCATGTATGATGGTTTTATATAAGCCAATATCAATTGCAAGTTCATGCTCATTTGAAATCATTTGGCATAAAATGAACCTGATCATTTCATCTAAGCTCATGAAATGAGATGTACGACAAACACATAATTGCCTATTTTATTAGTACACAATAATCCATTATAGCCAACGGTGAATCAAAACGGTTGTAGAAAGCACTTATGAAAAGTGTTGAAGATTGGTATATGTTAAAAAAAATAAAATTAAATTCTTCATTCATGATAGAGCATCAGATTTTTTAAAAATCATAAAATAGGTTATAGATTTGTATAATTGTCTCCTTTTCATTTATAAAGTGACCATTTTGTCTATCAAAATTTAGGACTACTTAACATGTGTTGTATGATACATGGTATGATATATTGAGCCTAATATGTAGTCATTTATATTAAATGATCTAGAATGTATTTCAATTAAGTCTAACAAATCCTTACTAAGTCTAGCTGGGGAAATGCAAAAACCACTCTTTGTATATATGTAGTTCCCATTATACTGAATTTACAACACTCTATTTGTATATTTAAGTCCGTTATATGCAATTTGCAGCACATCAATTTTCTAGAAAAATATATTATGACCGTTACCTTACCATTAGATACATGCCATGCGAATGCATACATGAATTCAACTCAATGGCTTTACTACAAGCCATTGACCGACTCATTAAAGAGGTTGTCTATTTAAACCTATAGATAGCGATGTCGCCACTTCATGTACCTTATGAAACGTAACATCGATGAAACTTTTTTTTTGGGTGAAAGAGTGGTCCTCTTACGAGGAGAGCATGAATAATTTTATTAATTAATAACCTGAAATTTGTTCAAGTGTCCGATGGGTACAACAAAAATCAATATACAGGATCATAATTGCGATGATCAACAAACAAGACTGGAAGAGCAAAACATAAATATATTTACAATTATTTATAATGGAAAAGTACTGAAAGGGGCTGTGAGAGATCGATGAAAGAGCTAATGCCTTAGAGATGCATGAGTAACTATCAAGGAGATTATTTGTGTGATGATGCCTCTACTTATAGGGCCAGGCTGTTAGCAGGTTGTTGAAAATGAACTAGAGTGCAATGGATCAGGTGCTGAAACAATGAGCCAATGGATCATTAAATTGGCTGGAAGGAATAGTGTAGCGGCGATTCAGGTAGCGTAAGAGTGCAATAAAGCGATGCTACTTGCTAGAAAGAGCCTGGCGGCAGTTACAAGCATCAGAGATGATGCTGCCATCTGGAATGGGGATGTGGGAAGGTTCAGGCAAATAGTAAGCCATTAGACTATGAGAGGATGGCTGAAGGTGCAAGGGCAAACATTCCAAGAGAGTGAATTGCCCGCTGTAACAGCAGCAACTGTAGGGTGATTTTCTGTACATCAGCAGAAGGTAAAGAACAGTCGAGAGTTGCTCAGGGAGGCAACTGTTGACCTGCTATAACCTGATGTTGAATTCATTTGGATGCATGACGTCCTTTTGGATGATCTGACATAATGTTTGATATTTATTTATGTATTATTGTAGGTTTGCCATCGTGTGATAGTGGCAATAAGTATATTTTGGATTTTTAGAAAAAAAGTACTTGCTTAAAGTTTTTGATGATGTTCAACCAAAGGGTTCATTAATGAAGAATTATGTAAATGGAAGCAAATGATCAGACTCTTTACTGACATCAAGTATCAGGAACCAAATTTATTGTTAATGGCGCAAGCCAAGTATCAGGAGATGGGTAATACATAGACATTACTCCGGTGCTACAAAATAGCGCCGTTGTAATGGCAAATTTTTTGGAAACAGTTTGGCTTACAGAATTCCTTTTGGTTTGTGGCCTAAATTCATGTGGATGTTTCCCAGTGTAGGTTTGCAATGTTTATACATAACAACTAAATGTCAGAATGTAACGCGTTAACCAATACATTTTGAATCGTTGTATATGCATTTTAGTTGTGTCATGCCTCTGTTGGTTACTTGTATGTTTTATGTTTCTGGCTTCATGTTCCTATTGTCATGTCGCAGTGTTACACTCGTTTGTTGGTGATGCCTGCTTTGGAAATTTATGCATTTTTTTACTAGATTTGGTATCGGTAATCTCTACTTGATCTAGGTGATGATTATGGTTTAATCTTTTATTTTGCAAATTTTTTGTTGCTGCATTTGGTTATGGTCTTCCCTGGCCATCTTTGAAATTTGCATCTCTATGAAATATGTTCTGTTGCTTGTTGGCAATCTGGTTGTCTTCTGAATGCTAGCTTAGGCTATATTTTTTAGCTAGCTGTGTTGGAAATTTGTAGTTGGTTTGGGTCAATTTTCATAGATAGTAGTGTCCTATCGTATCTAAGTTTGTTAGATACGTTTGTTTCTACGAGTTGCTTCCAGCGTGGAGCTTATATGCGTTTTCTTTTGCATCCTGGTTTGTATGTTGCACCATACGTGGTGCTTGAGTAAGTTTAGTCATTCAGACAATCGACCTAACTCCTGTTTTTAATACGTATTTATTACTTTTGTTGTGATAAAAGTGGACGGTCCACAATAAAAAACGGCTGGCCTTGCCAAAAAAAATCAATCGTTTTAGTTATGGTTGAAATTAGTTAATTAATTATTTTATTAATGACTTGTGTAAAGATATTTAATTACTTTAACGATGGTTTAAAGTTAATTAATTGTTCATTTATGATGTTTAAAGGTAATCAATTAAAGTTAATTACTTCTTTTTTTAGTTTTTGTTCTTTATTTTTGGTTACATAGTATCAAATAATTGCTACATTAGATTGCATCCTCGAATTTTGATTACTTTGCTTTACTTAAATTCGATCAAATAAACAAATTCTACACACTTTAGTACTCCGAGCTCTTGTGTTTATCCTTGCATCGTCGGTTGATTGTATTTATAAAAAATGTTAAAATGATAAGCCGATATTTTACAACATATATTTGAAGCTCATGATGACTTGAAGAACCTAGGTTTCTGTCCTTTTTTTCATCTTCTTCTCCCCATTTTTTGATGTGTATATTAATGAAGTATTTCTTGATGTGTATATTATTTTCTATACGTCTCAAGAAGAAACTCATAATGAGTATTCACATTTAAACAAGCTAACTAAAAGGCCCAGAAACTCTTCTAGCATTCATTACTTGTTTAAATAGTCTAATTTCCAATTACTATTTTGAATTTTAGATACTTGATTGCTTCCATATTATATATGATGATGGAGAAAGACTGGTTGCGTCTACACAGGTAATCATATACAAGTAAATTTACACATAACTTTAGACTTAACATGTTTTGAAAATGAAAGCTAACATTCTTGTTGCTTTCAATTTTAAACATAGAACCAGTAAAGAGTATGGAAAAGGAGCTCAAAATTTTGTACGTGTTGCGAAGAAAAAGTTAGGGGATGTAGAGAAAATTTTGTGTCCTTGTTTAGATTGTCGAAATCTTAGTCATCTTTATGGTGAAACCGTCATTGAGCATTTAATTATAAAGGGAATGGATCCTAAGTACAAAGATGGTAGGTGGTATAATCATGGCGAGCAAGTAGATGTTGAAAATAATAATAAAAAGAGTGAGGCGTACGACTTACTCAAAGCAATTCACTATGAAGATGAAGACTACTTTAATCATAATTTTTTTGATGATGATAAAGATAAGGATGATGCACAGAGACGACACGATGATTTACTTAAGAACTTGGAAGATGCAGAAACCCCATTATATCCTGGTTGCATAGATCATACAAAGTTATCTGCCATCACTATTTTGTAAAACCTTAAATGCGAAACTGGATTATCCGATTCTGGTTTTGATAAGCTTCTTAATGTGCAACAACTGTTTTTGCCAAAGAATAATGTACTTCCTAAGACTTTATATGAAGTAAAGAAATTCCTCAAACTATTTGATATGGGGTTTGAAAAGATTCATGCATGTGAGAATGATTGTTGTCTTTTTCGTAAAGAGTATAAAAATTTGAATGACTGTCCGAAATGTGGTTCCTCAAGATGGAAAATGAATCAGGATACAAATGAGATTATGCAGGGTATCCCGGTTAAGGTGTTGAGATATTTTCCAATAATTCCAAGATTCAGAAGAATGTTCAGATCTGAAAAGATGGCAGAAGCATTAAGGTGGCATTTCAATAATAAAAGCAGTGATGGAAAGATGCGACATCCCGTAGATTCTGTAACATGGAGCACAATTGATGAAAATTGGGAATCATTTTCAGCCGATCCACGTAGTCTCAGACTTGGTCTTGCTACAGATGGGTTTAATCCATTTTCCATGTTGAGTTCCAAATATAGTTGTTGGCCAGTAATGCTTGTATGTCGCCTATGTTGTGCATGAAGAAGGAAAATATTATGCTAACACTTCTAATTCCAGGTCCAAAGCAACCGGGGAATGATATTGATATATATATGGCACCATTAGTAGAGGATTTGCATTACTTGTGGAGTAGTGGAGTTGAGACGTACGATGCATTTAGTAAGACACTTTTTAATATGAGAGCTATTTTATTATGGACGATAAATGATTTTCCAGCTTATGGTAATCTTGTTGGATGTTGTGTAAAGGGTAAAAAGGCTTGTCCATTATGTGGTCTCAATACTCATCGTCGATGGTTGAAATATAGTCGAAAGAATGTTTATATGGGTCATAGAAGATTTTTGTCTATTTCACATCCGTTGAGGAAAAAAAAGCTTGGTTTGATAACACTATAGAGGATGGAAAGATGCCTAGAATTCTAACAGGTAAAAACATCTTTCTTATTTTTAAGGACTTTCCAAATGATTTTAGAAAAGAGCAGATTAAGGGAAAAAGTAAGAAAAGGAAGATCGATGACAGTAGTGAGGATGAAGATAATGAAGATGATAATTCTGTAAAAAAGGAGCTATCAAGGTGGAAAAAAAGATCAATTTTTTTTGACTTGCCATATTGGGAGGTTAGTATTCAAATCTCTTTTTTATTTATTAATCTAAAAAAAAAGAATATATAGAAAATTTAAATGTTAATTTTTTTCGTAGGAACTTCCATTGCGTCATAATTTGGACGTAATGCATGTTGAGAAAAATGTTTGTGAAAGCACACTAAGTACAATGTTGCATGATAACAAATCAAAAGATGGGATTAATTGTAGACATGATTTAGAGGATTGGGGTATTCAGCATGGTCTTTATGCACAACCCCGTGGAACTAAAACATATCTTCCACCAGCTCCGTATACATTATCAAAATTGGAGAAAAAAATATTTTGCAAAAGGTTGTATGATTTCAAAGGTCCCGATGGTTATTGTTCAAATTTCAAAAAATACGTGTCGTTGGTGGATTGTAAAATTAGTGGTTTGAAGTCTCATGATTATCATGTTTTAATGCAACAATTATTATCGGTTGCAGTAAGAGGTTTATTGCCAACCAGACCCCGAAATGCAATAATTCGTCTATGTTCATTTTTCAATAAAATATGTCAACGTGTTCTTGATAGGGAGAAGTTGCAACAACTTGATGATGATATCGTTAAAATATTGTGTGAGCTTGAAAGATATTTTCCACCCTCATTTTTCGATATTATGATACACTTGACAATTCATCTTGGAAGAGAAGCACGATTGTGCGGACCAGTTCATTTTCGTTGGATGTATCCTTTTGAAAGGTATATGAAAACACTCAAAGACTACGTAAGAAATTATGCACGACCTGAGGGGTGCATTGCAGAATCATATCTTGCCGAAGAATGCATGAAATTTTTTAGTGAATTTTTGAGTAAGTCGGTAGATATTGAAAAAAAAGATCGAAATAAAGATTATGAAGATAACGCAATACTTGAAGGGCGTCCAATTTCAATGTCCAAATCAATTACATTGTCTTCCAATGAGAAAGAAATTGCTCATTTAGCTGTGTTAATGAATATGGCTATGGTGGAACCATTTTTAGAGTGAGTATATGTTATGTCCCACTTTCATTGATTTGATGTGCTTGTATTGGCAACTATAATTTAACATCACTTTTACTGTACTAGTTTGCATTTGGAGGAGTTGCAAAATTCAAACAAGCGCTTAGAAAAAAATGCGACCTTACTGTGGAAAACCCATAGAGATAGCTTCGCTGATTGGATTAAAAGGAAGGTTTGTTAAAGAATTTCAATATTTTCATATATGAATTAATGAAATTACTTGTTTAATATGTTTGAATATTTTTTTAGATACCTGTTGACTCAAAGGATCATGATAAAATATTAAAATGGATTGCATACGGTCCTAAAAAGATGGCATTCTCCTGCAAAGGATATATTATTAATGGACAACGATTTCATACAAAAGATGTTGATAGAGAAACCCAGAATAGCGGAGTAACTTATGACGCGACTACCATGTGTAGAGCAAGTGCAAAAGACATTTCTCAAGTGGTTGATGTGGTTACGTACTATGGGATACTGACTGAAATAATTTTACTAGATTATAATGTTTTTTATATTCCTGTTTTTAAGTGCCATTGGGCGAACATAGGAAACGGGATAAAAGTTGAAGATGGATTCACTCTTGTTAATTTACATCAAAGTCAGGTTTCATTTTCAAAAGATCCTTATATCCTCGCATCTGAAGCGAAACAAGTCTTTTATTCAAGAGAAAATGATTCTTCTAATTGGTATGTTGTAATGAAAGCACCGCCAAGAGGTTTTCATGAATTAGAGATAGATGATTTTGTTGAAGAAGCTAACTATGTTGCGAGCGGCCCTGAAGAAAACGATATGGATGCAGATGATTTAGTTGAGAATGTTAGCTATGTCAGGGAGGATTGCGAAGGCATACTTGAGTAGTTTTGATGTCTTGTTTTCTTATGAGAAGTTTAAGTTAGATAATGAAGTCTTATTAAATGTTGAAATTTCAAATTTTGTTTTGAACTTTGATGTATGTATATGGTGATGTCAGTAGCAACTTTGGAAACGATATGGATGCAGATGACCCACCAATATATTAAAATTATAGTAGTATATATGTTTCATATGGTTTTCTTGCTAATTGCTATAATCAACACAAAGCCTGTGATTTTTTTTCCTAAGATGGCTACACAAATGTATAGTGTATACTAATTGCAGTTGTATATTCTTGCAAATATTGTTTGTTTTATTTTCACCGATGCATTGGATTGCTAACGACAATGCTAAAACACAATATGTAGTAAAGGCTCTGTCTTTCTAATATTGTTTGTTACCATGGGACAAATTGTTATGGAATGTTATTGTTATTAATAAATCAAAGCAGCAAATAACGTTCATTACAACAATTGAAAATAACACTTCAATTTTTTGGTATGTAAATCTCAAATAAACCATTTGTACAGAAAATAGCATCAATCCTCATCCTATTTGCATCTTTTATATATTGCATTTTTTACAAGGCCTACTGCTCAAAGACTTAACTGCTCCTCGCATGATCGAAGTTGGACCTGAGTTCTGATTTTGGTAAGACGCAGGCCAATTTGTACTTTCTATATGTTACAATTTTTGTAAGGCAAACTGATTTTTGGCTATGAAAATATATTGGATGATTAATTTAAAAAAAGCACTCCTGATAATTATGTACTAGATTCCCTTGACAATCAAGTGCACTGTACCAGTGCAAAGATTAGTAACGTAATGAAATAAATAATTAGTTTAATTACAAGGATGATCACCAATTTGAACCAGAAATAACATTGACTAGGTCAAGTGATACAAGTCAAAAATGTTACGTCATGCAACAATATATAGTGCATACTGCATGCTCTGACAAAGTCTTTTTTATTTGTACCTTAAAAGTTTTACCTAGAATATGCTCTTATAACTTGAAATTCATATGTTGATATGTTATACTTGCAGAAAATGGTTAGAAGTACGAAAAAGACAATGGATAAGAGGATTACGCGCAATCAAAAAAGACTCGAACAATCCACATATGCAGTCGATGGGTCTAATGCAATAGGAGAGCATATTGAGCCACCTTTGGAAAACAATGATGTTGGGAATGAAAACAACTCAATCGCAGACACTGCTATGCAAGTCGATGGAAATCCTGAAACAACAATGGAAATCGAGAGAACAATTGAAGACATTGATGCAAATCAAATTTCGAAAAAGAAGACTAGAGGCCCAACCAAAGTGAAAAGACTTCCTTCAGATGTTGCAAGCCGAATCGAAGTCGAGTTTAACTCATCGGGCGAACCGATAGGAAAAGGGTCGGTGAAGCTATCTTCTTATCTGGGGCCACTTGTGCGCGAGCATGTTCCATTTACACTTGAGGACTGGAGGCAACTTGGTGAAGAATTGAAATCAGTTCTATGGGAATCCGTTCAGGTTTGCTTATCTTGCAATGTTCTTAGTTACTGTATACTGATTACTGCTGTTAAATCTATTTATTTCTTTACTTTTTATACATCAGCAACCCAGTGACCATATGAAACAGTGGAATATTGGCGATATGTCACTAACAGCGAATACATTCACAATACAGTGCATGTGTTTCTTACAACTGTATAAAGAAAAAAAGAGAACATTTTTCTAATAATCATGAAGAATATGATAACAAAAATAACTAAACTCAAACGAAATCAAACAAAAACAATGATCAAGATATAAGAAATCACAATGGAGACCGTCTGGGAAAAGCTACGAAGGCAAATCAAAACTATGTGAAATATTTTTCAGGACACTGAGTAATTATAATCAGCTCAACCTTTTACTTCAGTGGTTTGAAGAATTACCACTGAAGAATTACCACTGAAGAATTACTTCAGTGGTAATCAGCTCTGGTTGATCAATGTGGAAGCAGCTGCAAGCCTGCAATGATGTTGGAGTTTTTTTTTTCTCCTTTTCTTTTTCCTTTTTAGTTAATGAAGTAATAAAGATCCGTATATTAATGTAAGAGTAGGTGTACCATAGGAAAACCGACAGGTATTCAGCAGTATGTAGTATCTCGAAAATTTATACTTTGATATTAGTTTCTTTATTTTATTTTAATTTGCAGAGCATGACTGCTTCATGTGCTTTAGAACTGCTTACTTTATGTTGGGTGGTTGCTGTCAAACATAAATAAACAAGGGTTTAAAGGACGAGGTGGTGCATTGCTGTTACTTTGTTTGTGTCACAATGAAATAAAACAAGCGAGTTTAAAGAACTATTAAAGATAGATTTAGTGCAGTGTTAAATCAATATGATAAAATCTATTATGGAGCAACTTTATGAAATCTGGATATAATGGCTATAGCATTTATTGAATGATTATAAGACATCATAAGATACATACTCGAGACAAATTTGCGGACACCATTCATTATAACATTTCAGTACCGTAATTAAATGATCTGTCCTTTCAGGATGTACTAATTCATAATTGGCATGATGCATTTTGTCGTGATTTCATAAAATTCAATTAATACCGGCTCAGGATAAGTACTACAAATTTGATATGTATAACATATCATCAATCTCTAAAGCTCAAATCTTTCATCATTTGGCTTACGATCCTCCAATTACTGGCTTTCTCCAGGACGTTATACATCAAAAAATGAAAACAAACTCCCTTATGTTTATTGAATTTATTGATATTCAGTTGAAACTTGAAACTATTATTTGCTATGTGTCTTGGTCTAATATAATGGTTCAAAATAACAAGAATAGAAAACAATATAAACATTAAAAAAAAATAGTTTCTGAATTGCTGGATCTGTATGTAGTAATACTTGAGCTGTACTCAGTTATACCTCATATAAATAATGTGATTTTTCAAAAAGTCGTGTTTATATTTCTGACATCTAAAGTTTCACCTTTTTGCTTGTTGATATATATTTTGCTAATAACAAGTGCATCAATTATTTAAGCAATATTAATTCAACTTAATACAAAATTACCAACTAATATAACCAATAAAAAACCCCCATTAAGTACCAAATTAGTATCAAGTGGTAAAATATGTCAACATCTCTAAGTTAGGATAAGACACCGATCTGGGTAAATCCTATCTATAATTTGATCAATTCATATTTCCAAATAGGCAGACGAGATTAATATCTTGTTCTTTCTTTTTTATCCTTCCAGGTTGGCCAAACCCATCATTTTTATTTTCAATTTTGAACCAACTTGTCATTATCGTGGGTTGATGCACGTTCTACTACAAGTTTGTACTGTACTTGTTGTAGTCCAAAAATGTACCTTGTATGCTATAGCGATATACAGTTTTTGTTTGTTTAATTAGCATATTATTTTAAGTAGCATCGATCTTACTGTTCTTATCCTTGAAAACTACAACGTAGCTCACTTGTCTACACAATTTGGAACATAATGAAAATTCGTCAAGCTATAACACATTGATTACTTCACTTAAAATAACTATTAATCCACCACTAAGTACTAGGCACAAAGTTGATCTCGCTTTTTTCACTATAGCTAGCATCTCATGATCAAATCTTAAAGTTGAATAGCCATGTCAGAAGAAAAAAATATATTACTAATATGATTACCCAATAAGATAGACTAGTATAGCCAAATTTAGGAGAAGGTTATCTTCAAGAAACATAGTTAATTTTTGGATGCTTCTAGCTTTATACTTGCTTCGATAGGCATTTCTATGTCAAAAGTTCATTCCTTCGTTTTATCAAATTCAAAAGGTTGAGCTGATGATAAGGTAATATAGTGTAACTGGTTTGTTATGCTTTATGACTTCAGTGGTAATTCTTCATTGTGTTTTTCAGGACAATGAGAAATAAAGTAAAAGCAATAGTTTGTTATGCTTTATGACTTCAGTGGTAATTCTTCGAATGGTAGTTTTTGAGGATTGATTTACCTTTTTATATGTCTGGTGTGATTTGGTATAGCAAGTTGTTACTTTTTCCACAAGTTTTGTCCTGTCCTAATTACTAAAATTTTAGTGGTCGTAGCTGCTTATGTCTGACTGATAGTTTCTGCATACAACCACTGCTAAAGCTTTTAAAAGACTTGCACAATTATCCTTTTCAAACTCCTGTTAGTCCTTGAATGTTGGTAGAACTAAAAGGATTTTACCCTTGTTTCCTTACACCACTTCACATTTATTTTAAAGTGTTTACTCTTGCAATATGTTTGTCCGCATTTGTCCCAGGGCTGTTACTAATTTCTTTATTCAGTTTTTAAATAAAATTACTATATTTTGATATTTTTCTTTGTTACAGGCTAGATTTAAACTAGATGAAGAATGGCAAAAGGTTCCCATTCTTCGGCAAATGGGATGTATTTGGAGGTGTTCAAAAAGCAAACTAGTTGACAAGTTATTAAAGGCAAAAAACACGGAGGAACGGCTTCGACTAAAACCAGATAATGTCAAAACTATGAAGGAATGGAAAAGGTTTGTTGAGTTCAGAACTAGTAATGAGTTTAAGGTAATTATATAGTAATTGTTTTAATTATTTCTATATATAAAATATAAGTGCACAAAGAATGCAAATTAACTAATAAATGTGATAAATATTTATACATGGTTACGAAGCGAAAAATTCAAATCCATGAGGGGTAAACAAATGCCACATACTTGTAGTCGTCGAGGAATGGCACGATTAACTGAAGATATGGTGAGAAAAAATATTTGATTAATTTACTATGATTAGTTGTTTTATCTAATGTTATGTCATTTTTAATGCAGAAAGAGGAAAGTGTAAAGCCTTCTTCCATTTCTAGAGTTGATGTTTGGGTTAAATCTCACACTCATAAGAATGGCGAACCCGTGAATGCACATGTTGCCGAAATTGTTGTAAGTGCTTTTGACCTTTTTTAAAGTAATTATTTTGAAAATAATATAAATTAGAACTCATATTTAAAATATATTTTTTTTAGGAGAAAATAAAAAAGGTGGAAAATGAATCACAACCTAGCTTAACATGTAATTTCAAAGATGATGCTCTATCACAAGTGTTGGGACAAGATAGACCGGGACGACTACGTGGAATGGGAAGAGGCATGACTGCGACCAAGGCGGTTCTCTCACAAATCAAAGATACTCAAGTAGCTCAATGTCAACATAGTGTCTCAGAACTAAAGCAAGTGGTTTACATGTTAATGAAGCGTCTGGTACGACTTTTAATTTATAATTTAAATGTTTTTGGTGTTTAGAAATTTCGAGAATGATTTTCAATTTCATGGAGATAACCTAAATGACAAAACAAGATATCTATGTTTTGGCGTCCATTGTCCTTAAAAAAAGATTTCTCTATGCATGGTTACAAATCTGGCTACTTGGATGAACAAACAGCCAAAACATTTGCCATTGTAATTCAACTCTTATACAGAGCATTTACAATAGAACAGGGTGTTGGTGAGAGTGAGGTTTTTCTTTTTGTTTTGTTTTGTGTGTGTTTTGCATTTAAAAAAAACCATTTTGTTGTGTGATTTTTATGTGATTTTTGTGCTCATTTTGTTGTGTTTTTGTTTTTCCGGTCTATATTTGTTTTGCATTTGCATTGCTATTTAACAAAAAAAACACGTTACAATTCAAAACCCAAAAAAAGGTCATTTCATTTTCATTGGTTTACATTTTTCTTCTTCCTCTCCTTTCAATTTTTTTACACTGTTTTTTTGTTACAAAACTACTCTCTGCCTGTTACATTTACAAACCCCCTGCATACTCCACTGTCAAACTCTCCCATAACAGCGCAGCACATTCTTCCCGACCACATCCACTTCTCTCTTCACTGATTCCACAACCTAACCGCTGTCAACATTCTCACCTTCACATACATCCCCTGCCTTATTAAACCCTGCCTTAAATTACATTCTGTACACAACCATTTACATTCTACTGCTCTCGGCCTCAATTTGCTCACTGCCCAACAACAGTGTGCACCACTCCTCTGTCCACATACCAACATCCTCTGCATCATTTAAACAACATCTCCACCAACAAAACTGTCAACTTCCTTTCCTATTGTAAGCTTATATTATTATTTTCAGTACCGAATAGCTAACTACATCAGTTGGTTGCAATAAAAAAATATATAAAAAATGTGAAGAACACTGCATCAGGCATACCAAAGCTGCAAAAGTATAGTTATAACTCACTGGATGTTCAGTATTTTTTTCTTTGTTCTTTTCTGAAAAGATTTTATACTGTCAAAGATTAAAAGCTTTCTTATAAGTTTCTTTGATTATTTTTCTGTGATTATTTCGACAATTTGTTCTTTAGTTAAATGAACGTCTATTTATTTTTACCATTAATTTGCAATATTATTGATTTGGCAGGATAAAGGAAGTTGGGGAGAAGAGAACACATCCGTAGTGGTAAAAATCCAACGGTTGCAACATCATACATAATTTGATATCTAAATCAATAATCAATATAATATAGTTTTGGTTAATTGCAGAGTAAGTATAGTCAAGCAGGTGATAATTGTAGTTTACTGCCTTGGCATGGAGATGATGACGAGGTTGTCGCCGAAGGAAAAATTGTGTCAAGCGATTCGAAAGAACTGTGCAATGAAGTCCCTTTAGGTCCAAATGCCAAAAAAAATTTTATTGTCCATCCAAGAAAATTAGATGTTTTCTTATGGAGGCCTTCTCCTGGTTTGGTATATATAAGAGATGCCAAGGATGAGATAGTAGCATGGCCAGCTGATAAAGTTGTTATACACAAAAGTGAGGACTCCAGAAAACAAAACAAGGTAAGTTTAACACTAATTAGCATTTTTTTTAATATATAGGGCCATCGTGGATAATAATCTCTATCCATAAATTTAGCATTTTATGGTAGTATGGTAGTATGGTTTAGCATTTTTTTTTGTATATTTCTATTGCTACAACGCTTTAAAGATGTGTTACTGAAATTTGTGCAATGTTTTTGTATATTTCTATGTTCAACTTAAACAAATGTATTTTTTTAATAGAGTAAAACTAATAGCATGGAAACCAATTGCAAGCTGTATGATTGGGATGGGAGCAAAGAACTGGTTGCTGAAGGACGAGTGTACTCGAGTGATCCAAATCAGATAATTAATGGTATTCCTCTTGGACCAGATGCCAAGATAGTTTGGGTGGACAATCCGAAAAAAGAAGATGCATTTTTGTGGAGGCCTATAGTTGGCATGACATGTATTGGAGAAGCTATTGGTAAGAAAATAGCATGGCCAGAATCAACAGTGGTTGTTGAAACGGTTAACGCTAGCACATGTCCTGCTCCTATGATCAATGCTCCAACATCTCTTACGGTAACATGCTCATATTGCTAATATTCCTCTCAAAGAATTGTTGATATCGTATTACCATTTTTTTGTTATGTGATAGAGTGCAAATTTTTCTGCAAATACCAAATGCAAGTTGATTGATTTAGAGGGTACGGCAAAAATAGTAGCAGAAGGAACCGTGTCTTCAACAGATCCAAATGCTTTGGTACATTCTATTCCACTGGGACCAAATGCGATAAGAGTTTGGGTGGATGTGGTAAAAGTCTCAAATGCACCTGCATGGCGGCCTACATCATTCATGGAATGCTTATCAGATGCTATTGGCTCGACTGTAGCATGGCCTGTTGCGAATGTTAGAATTGGCTCAACTTCCATGTAAGTTTCACATCTTGTTTATATGCAATAGACAAGATAAAAAACTACTATAGTTTCATTTGATTAAATATGCTAGTGTAAATGAGCATTGATTGGCTGTGAGCGGTTTTATTAAATCTCATAAATTCAAATCCATTGTTAACTCTCCTGATTATGGGAAAAAATGTCCATTGTTTTTTTTGGGAGTGAAGTGAAGTTTTTATGTAGTTCTGGTATTTGTTTTGGAGTTGAATGGTTGTATAACAAAGGAGTGTTATACGCAGTAGCAAGAGGAGGAGCTTGGCAAAGGAAGGTGAGGATGTGAAGTGATAATGAAGTGTTGAAGTTGGGGTATTTATTGTATTTGATGGAAGTGTGAACTGATTTCAGTTTTATATGACAGTGGTGTAGTTGTTTGGTGATGCAACAGTATGTAGGCTGGTGATGACTGTGTGCAGTTTTGATGTAGGGGAAGCTGTCGAAATGAGATGGTGTAACAGCAGTGAAGTACGTTGGTTATGATGTTTGGTGGAGGAGTTATGTGGGACAGTTTGATGGGGGAAGTTTGGAAATGGTGATAGTGAAGTTGAGGGAAGGCAAATGAAGTTTGCTAAAGGTTGATGTGTTGTATGCTGGTGGTAGGGGAAGTATGGTGTGGTCAGAGGGTATTTTTTAAGTAGTGGGTGTTGTGGTGGTTGTTTCAGTGATTAGAGGGGTCGATGCAGGAAGATGAGAGAATTATATATAGAGGAATGTTGATTATGGTGGACATTTAGTGAAGTATGGTAGGGATGTTGGTGACTGTTTGGCAGTAGCAAAAGAAGAGAGGTAACAAAGTGGTGTTTAGGTGTAGCAGTATGCAGAGGAGAGGGTGGTTTGGAATGTCAGTGCATTTGCAATGCATCGGTGGTTGAAATGCGTGATTGAATGGTTTTATGGTGGTGTTGAGGAGATGGATTTATGCACGGAGTAGATTTTTCAAAGAAATGCAGTGTTGTTTGAAGTAGAAAGTGGAATGTGCAGGTATTGGCTGGCAGTTCTGTGGCTTTGTAGCAGGGAGGGAGATGATGGAATTGGTGGTATGGGAAGTGAATGGATGAAATGGAGTTGCTTATGACTGTGCAATAGGAATTGGTGGTGGACAGCAATGAGTTTGGGCAGAGGAGGATCTGTAGACAGAAAGAGGTAGTTTGAAGGAGATGTATGTGATATTTTGTAAGTGACTATTTTGGACAGAGGATGAGTTTGATAGTGTTACAGTTTGATACGGATAGGTTGGATTTTATGATGTGAAGTATGGATAATGAAGAGGAGTGGCAATGTATTTGAAGTGTGGTATGGTGGAGGAGGGGTGAGCAGTGGGGAAACTGTAGAGCAGTTTGATTATGCAAAGTAATGCAAGGAAATGATGGTTTCGTCATCAAGAGAGGAGATGAAGTGCTGGTTTGGATGGTTGTTGTATGGTTTGTGAAGTTAATGGGTTTGTTTTGGAGTTGACAAGCAATTTTCTTCCATTGATAGGTGGTTGTTGACAGAAGTGTATGGTAGGCAGGGGATTTTAGAGGCAGTATACTGGTGGGTATTTGGCAGGCAACTTGTTTGTATGAGAGGGAGGGTTGGTATGAAGGCTGTATGTGAGGGATGGTTGTGATCGAGATAGAGATGATATGTGCAGTTGGAGGTTGAACAGAGAGGTTTGCTGATGGGGGAGTGAAGTTTTTTGTGGTTTATTGAAGTGATTTGTGGTGGTATATGAGAGATTTGAGAGCAAGGCAGTAAGGGGTTGAAGGGGATGTGCAGCAGTGGGTTGTTTGTTGATGGTGGTCAGAAAAGTTTGGTGGTGAGATGTTGACAGTTTGTGAAGGAGATGGTTGAGGGGGTTTGAGGAGAAGTAGCACTGCAAGTTATATGTATGCATAGTTGATAATGTAAATGTACAGTTGAGAACGTAAAAACAAGTTGAGGATGTGGGGAATGGCAAGGCAGTGAAGAGGTGTGTTTGGGATGACAGAGAGTGTTGTTTGTAGAAGGTGTTCACTAGTATGTGAATGTTGCAGTTTTGGTTGAGAGGCAGTGTTCACAGGTATATGAAGTGCTGACTGGCAGTGGTAGAAGGTGTTCACTGATTGACACAGAAATACGTTGATGGCAAGCAAGGCAGTTATGAAGGAATGCAAATGCAATTAAAACTAGAAAACAAACAAACAATCAAAATACAATCAAAATTCAATCAAAATTCACACTGTACGGTGGTTAAGCTGATAATTGATCACCAAAGACCACTTTCTTGCTTGGTCTGAACATTTACAATTAATCTCACTTTCTTTCTTGGTCTGAGCAATATTATCATGTTATAACAAAGGAAAACATCAATTCTCACAGATAACAGATACATTATCCCTTTGTTAATATGCATGAACAAGTTTTAAGAGGCTCTTCAAGGTTCCATTTATTGCATTCTGCGATAACAGCATATAAGTTCACGAAAATTTCTGGATAATTTTATGTGTATAACTGCAGGCAAAACGATATAGGCACTAATTCTTTTTACGTTGTATTAATGGTAAGCCTAATTACATAACACACCCATCCCAATTATATGTAAATTTTCTATTCTTTATTGGGCCTACAGTCAGGTCTTAACAAAAATAAGCTGAAGGTATGCTGAAACAAACTTCAAACCGATTTGGTATCAGCCTACAAGAAACCTATTTGAACATACTCGACTGTGCTGCTCCAAGAATGCAACAACATCATGCCTTAACTACTTTGCTATGATTTTGTAAACCCTTCGCAAGAGGGGTTAAATATTATTAAAAAAAAGTGTTTTCATAATGAATTTAAATTTCAAGCACTTTTAACACTGAAGAAAATGCCGCTAACGATAATAGGAGCAGCAACATTAGTTGTACCATCAATAATAATAATATTAATAACAATAAAGTGTTTTATTTTGTAAGGAAACTTTGATTAATGAATTTTCGCCACATGTTTTTGTATGATATTATGGTGAAATTAATATCCCTATCATCATTAATATCGAACCCTACATGGAATGCTTTTGAATAAAGTATATAAAAACAATATTTAACATGATATTTACGTTATTTGAAATGTGTACGATCTAAATACACTCTATTTATTTTTCAAGCTTCATAACTTTAATTATTTGTCGGTAAGCACAAACGAGCTGGAATTGTTCTATAAAGGGAACTTTTGTTTTCCCTCAAACAAGTTGATTGGTTAAATAAATAAAGGAAGAAAGGAATACTCGCCCAAAATGGCTTGTCTCCGACTTATTTTTACTATCCTTTTAATAAATATATTTTTATTTGGTTAACAGTAATATTCATGTTTCAGCATATATTCAGCATATGAAACTTCAAATTTTTAGATGGCGTTTACTCACTGATCATTTCAAATTTCTTCATTGCAGGTAATTAAAGATGGCGATGACACATTCTTCTTCCGTAGCAAGTAGCAAGTAGCAAGCATATGAAACTTTTTAGATGCACGTTTTGTTGTTAGCATTTGGTGTGGACTTACTGTATTGATATTATACGTTTACTTAACATATAACGTGTCTTTGTTTAACAGAATTTGTGGCAACTTGGTTTACTTTGTTATTTTTGTTTATGGATATTACTGAAACTTGGTTTATGGATGTCTTTTGTTTATTAATATTCTCTTAACTAGTTTATGTAACCAATTAATACTTATTAGAACCTGTTATATATACTAGTTGCTTGAATATGCTTAAAATATAGTTTTGGAATATTCAAAAATAGAGTGGAATATTAAAGCTGTTATATAAATAGAAGACAACGTTTGATTAATGTTGTCAATGAAGAAACAACAACGTTTAATTCGTGCTGTAATTATCTTGAAACTGTCAATAACAGCGTTTATTACATGCTGTCGAAATAGTTGATGATTCAATCACGGCGTTTTTAACATGCTGTCGAAATTGTTGATGATTCAGTAACAGTGTTTAGAAAAAGCTGTTGTAAACCGTTAAAGTAGAATTTGAACATCTTCGACAACTAAATTATAAACGTTGTTGAAACATAATACAGCATGTCTGAAAACGCTGTAAAAAGATTATTGACAGCTCGTATTAAACGCTGTCACAGAGATGTTTCAACAGCGTTTATAGAAAAGCTGTTGTAAGTTATGTATATACGACAGCATGTCGTTATACAGCGTTTGTAAGAACGCTGTTGTATCATATTACAGCGTTTATCAAACGCTGTTAAAAGCCTTTTGTGGTGTAGTGTAAGTACATATTACTTTTATTAACTAGTGATTAAGTACAAATTACCTTACTTAGTTAATTTATCAAATAATAAATAAATAAGTTAAACCATAATAATTACTCACTCATACTTGAAAAAAGTTTGGAAACACTTTATAAAAGATACTTAAGTGAAAAACACTTTAGATTTCAAAAGAGTTCGTTTTTACGAACTGCACCCATAGCGACTACCGCTATATGACAATAAATTTCAAATCTTGTTTTATATTCCAAATCACTTCTCGAACTCTATCTTTTAATGTCAACTTACTGTTATAAACTTTGGGTAAGGTTTTGGAAACTAGAAATAAAGTTTTTAAAAAACTTTTATAAAACTTTCTACATAATAAATTAAGGAAACCAAATTAAAACAAGGGATCTCAATGGCGAAAGAAGCAACTTAGGTGCTAACTTCTTTCGGTATAAAACACATATCATATGCTCAAACATTATCACATGCCATACAATATACATAAAGTAAATTCATTGCTTTAAACCATAACTCACAAAGTTTTATTTGACTTTAACTTTTAATTTCAATTTTAAACAACACAATATGCAAGCACAAATACACACATAAAACTCAATATCAATTTCATTCAAACAAGCATCAAACTTAGCAACTAAGTTGCATAGAAATTAAAGTCAAAAAATTTATGAAATGAAGCGAGCTTTACTCATCAAAAAGCTAACCAAAAGCTTACTAACTCAACCCAAACTATGCTACAATTTGAAGAGAACCTAGGACTTTGTTTTGCTTTTGGATAAATGAAGCTTTGAGTGTCTTAAGTGAACAATATGGTTTGCCTAAGGGTATATATGGCTTAGCCATGGTTGTGGGATGGGTCTTTGGGCTCGCTTTTGAAGAAGGAAGGTGTAGGAAGGGAAATAAGCGTTTAAACCATGTTTTAAAGCAGAAAAGTAGGGATTTTTATTTATTAGAAAACTATATTGAAGCCATGTATACTTTTTGAAAAGCTTGTGAAAGAGGAAGTATGATATTGAAAATGAGAAAGAAATGAAAAATGAGAAAGCAAAATTTTGGAATGTTTTATACATAGTTAGATAAACAAATTACTAAAATTGCTTTAAGGTACACACCCTTCACAATTTTATGGTACATCATCACCATATGGTCCCTCCTCCCTTGTAACTCACGAAAATTATGTCCCCCTTCCGTACCTTAAGCTAACATTCATTTTATTCCTTAGTACTTATGTTTTTCATAAGGTAACTTTTCATGTTTTAACATCTTTTTAAATTTTATTTTATTTTTCCTAACAAGTCACTTCATTATTATATACTTAAGTCTGTGTGTGTGTATACACACACAAACAAATATATTCATGAAATCCTAATCTTTATTTATAAATGATTGTATATGTTTATACTACAGAGTGTATAATATCTCTGGCAACTTCTAGTCGGTGAAAAGTCAAAAATTCGAAACCGAATTCCGGTCACATTTTTTATTTTTCTTTGAGCTAATTACTTTTATAAACAAACTTAGTAAATTATTTCCCTATCATTAGTTATCATTTAAATGAGTTTTATTTTAATTACAAATTCTATTAAACGAATTAAAATTAATTAAACACTCGCAAATCAAAGCAGTGAAATTCTGGTCATTACACTTCCTCCCTAAAAGAATTTCGACGCCGACATTTTACCGCAACCCTATCCTAGAAACACTTAACACTACCTATCAGTCCATATGATGTACATAGATCATTTCAATGTGAAATCTAATTTAATCACTCATTCAAACACAAAGCTTTTCTTCCAAACTAGTATCACTCACTCGATTCCTTGGTGCAGACTCCGATCAGGGTTCTTAATTAGAAACCTCCATTCCCTTTTTGTAGCCATAAAATTAGATTGAAAATTTTGGTTCTACATTAAGAATCCTTACCTAGTGTTTACTATCAAAAATTGAGTGATAGATCCTTATTCGGAATGGTGTGGGACACCTTAAGTTATCTACTCGAATCTTGGATTGAGAAATATGTGAGAAAAAATTGATTTTTATACAACTTACATACTCATCTAAATGATCCTATTTACCCAATTACGTTTTTCCATCCCAAAAGAATTTATGAAAACATTTCATAGAAATTTCTGCTTAGGTTCAACATTTCAAATGATACAATTTATTTAGGAAACCTTTTATAAAATCGTTTTAATTTATTAACTTGTATAATACTCTCCTACATCCTTAAAGTGTATACAAAACATATGATTTTAAGCCCTATTCAGATTTAGATCCCAAAATAATTTAGGTCTTAAAACTAAGTTGACCAATTCCAACTCTTTACCCATTTGGTCTGGCAAGTAGCTAAGAAGACTAGGATGATGGTAACCAAACAACATCCTAGAGTCTACTTTTCCGTAGACATCTTTAAGTTAAAGACGTTTATTAGCCGACCCAATAACGTCAAGTAAATTTAACCCTCTTAGTGTAAAAGTCAAAAGACATAATTTAATAAAACAAATTTTGTTAAACTTCCTTATTAAATTATTCAAATTTAAAAATTCATTTATTAACCCATTCTTAATCAGGGTACCTTTATATTTTGGAAAGTTAAGAGCTAAATACCCTGTTTTTATTTCAAAGATATTTTGGAATGATACTATATATATATATGTTCATATTTAGATAAATAGTTTTTTAACAATATATTTATCATCCACTTGCTTTGAATTCGAACTTGTTTCGATCGTATAATGACAAAAAGAATAATTTACTAAGTGCACTACCACATCCGCCTAAGAAAACTTCTGATTGTCACTTAGAAGATTGTTCTGATCATTACAAAATAGATTGAGAATCATTCCTCAAGCCATCCAAAGAAAAATCTTACTATAAAATTCCCTTTCAAAATATTTATACCTTAAAATATTTTTAGGTAAAATTACTATTACTTTCAAAAATCCTTTTCGTCTCGAGACACATTTTATAATCTTGGTTTATAAAATCAATTTTATATAGTATTATCTGAAATATTTTTAATAAACACCTAATTTTAAAATCAAATTTTAGTCCAACATACCATAGAATGCCTTATAGTCAAACTATGAAACTTAATTCACAAGGTGCTCGTTTGAGTATTCCTATAATTTCTATCTACCTAACTTGTGGTTTAAAAAAATGATTGCAAATGAATCTACAACGATGGCCAATGCTCAAGACTAGCCGAGCATGACTAATCAAGCCCTAAATTATACTAATTAAATATTATCAACTCCTAACAACAACCATATCATATATACTATATTTTATTTTTTAAATATAAAAAGTAACCTTAGGTAAAATCATTGCATTTACCAATTTTAAAACAATATTCTATTGTTTTTGCCTTGTTTAAGTGTTTTGAGATCCATATCAATAACATTAGCTACTCGTATCGACCAGAATCCAAAATTCAAATTAACATATCAAACAACACAATATAAAACATTTTTATAGCACTAAAAAATATGCGCTCTGTGTATATAGTACACTTAACTCATTCTAGGGAGTTATAAACCTTATCTCTAATGAATTTTACCCCACCAAGGCCTAGGTGTTCACTCAACCTAAGCTCTGATACCATCTGTAATGATCTACCTTTCTTATAACCAAAGAAGACACTTGGTACATTCTCGGTATTCATGTATTGATCATTTAAGCATCCGAAAGACAGATCATTTGGGGTTAAAGACAGAAAAAACAGAACAGAATCACACATTGTGACAAGAAACATATAATATATTTATAACAGTAAAACTTTATGCATAAAATCTAATCAGGGTATAATACTAATCCAGCATCAACCTGAACAGGTATAACAGCCCATCCTTACAATTTCTTATAACCACAGCTAGAATAAAATGAGAAATATAAGAGAAAAATATGGAAGTATAGCTTGGAGGCATCTAGCTTGCCTTTTGAAGTTCCAAAGTGTCCAGTTAAATCTGGAAAATATGTTAGGGCTGACCTGAGCATTATAAGAAAGATAACGTCCAGACTAGTCTGGTAAACAAGCTTGAGAAACTCAAATCGCAAGGGATTTTATTATAACTTATAAAATACTTTTAAATCAAAGGTATCTCATAAGTGCATGCCACACATAAACATGGACGAGTTTTTACCTTATGATCACTAAACCATTTTTACAAAAAATCCAGTGATATTATAATAATGTCTAGGATTTAAAATAAATATTGGATTACAACTGAAATCGTAACATTAATTAAATTCCAGCATAATAGGTAGACAATCAAGTCCGAAGGCTCATACTGGAAAATGGATTCCAACTATCAAATAATAAGGGACTACCCACCGAATCAGTACACGTCCAGATACAATATATTGGAGGCTACAATACGAAGGACCTCTGCTACTCAGGACCGGCCCTATCTCTTACTGAATAGCATCGAATATGATCACCTCATGGCTACGATCAACAACCATAATGGCCTCTGTGCATACATAAATTTGAGAAGATCACTCTAGATAAGGGATGATCATACCCTAATAGGAGCAACCCACACAGCCCTGCTGCAAATCCTTGCTTTAGTCATTTAGCAGTTGATGAGTCCTGAGGATATGTTTTACATTTAGAATAGCAATCCTACTCGATGTGCTAACATTGTTTTCCAAGCAACAACATAATGCCCGCATTCATCTATACAAGTTAATACTAGGACTGAACGAAATGGAATGCACCACTTTTACTACATCTGTTTTGGAATTAACCTTAGGATTAGCAAGTAGCCCTTGCACTTCAAAAGCTCCATCTTCGATTCCATACTCTTCAAGATGTCTCCAGTTTGAAACGCTTGAGCTGGATCAAGGTGATTTTCGGATAATTTATACTTATCCAATCCCGGCTCTTCGAAACAACATTCTATAGTTGTCGATAAACTCAATCTTGATTCTTTTAGAAAGAAAGAGACAATAGATAAGAGCGGAGATCACCTCCTAACTGTTGAGTGAATGGATTTCCTTATCATTTATCCTTGGAGAACAAAACGAGATTTATACACACAGTATAACATCATTGAAGATGACTATGCCATATAACTCACGTGTTTCTCATAGATATTTCCAAAGTTACATTTTAGTCTAGATTTGATTGTCGGTTATTTAACTATCAAATAAACAAACAACCAACAAGCTAGAGATTCCAACAGTAACCACTAAGCTGCATTTTAAGTAAATATTTCATTTATTAAATCACTTTTCAAAACATCTATCAAAATATTCATATACTTATACCACTGCCATCAGTATATTCATAAAACATTATTAAAGACTTCTTATTTCAAAATCATAGTAAAAGGATCAAAATAAAATTTATTTTAATTAGCTATAAGAATAACTCCAGACATTATTACTGCGGTGTTGAGCATGAAACGAAAGTTCCAAACCACCATGATTAAGAAGGTCGGTCAAGGGAAATCCAATCTCAATTTTCTTTTACAAATTTTTTTCATAAATCCGTCAATAAATCACTTTCGTTTATGAAGGTCTCCTTTACTAAAATTCTAAATCCATTTATAAAACTCTTTATAAATCTCCAAGTTTACTTATAAAACACTTTTATAAATTTTCCTTATTTAAAACAAAACTTCTTGACTAACTCTTAATTGATAAAGTTCCATTGATAAATAAAGCTATTGTTTAAAATAACTTTTAAATAAACAAGTTATTATATAAAACATCCTTTCATAAATAATTGCTTAATTATTCTTTAAATATCATATTTAAAATTATAATAAACTTTGCACATTATAAATAAGTAATAACTTTTTTTTAAAACCCCTTATAAAAATATAATAATTTACTTCAATTCCCTTTATTAAAAATATACTTAAATGATTGGCTTTACAAATTCAGAAGAAGGCATAGTGACCATAATGATTCTCATTTAATTTAGTTTAACTTTCCAATTATAACATGGATATTTAGATAATAAGCAGATTTGTAAAGGGTTCAGCCAATAAAAATCAATCAATCATATAGGTAAACATCCAAGTTACCATAATAGCAGAACTGCGTTTAATTTCTGCTTAATTGATGTCAAAACATAATCTATTCGATGAATTATAGCAGAACGATGATTTATACTGCTAATAGACATCAACTATAATTTAATTGGTAGAATGGTGTTTTATTCTACTAAACATATACCATTGGGTTTCATATTTATTTAAGGTTATTTAAACATAATCGACAAAGAAATCCCTTGGATTTAAACATCCTTTAAAAGAGAGTTGCTTTAAAACAAAACTGATTTTTAGAAATAAAGTAGTTAACGAAAGTCGGTATGCTATAGATCAAAATGGCCAATAGTTGTAAACAAAATGCAGTGGTGGTGCGATATAGACCAAGTTATTTGCTAATGCGGAATATGAGTATAAAAAATAAATAGTGAAGTAGATGACACCAGGGATTTTTATACCAGTTCGAACTCTCATTCTACATACAATCCCAGACTCCTTCTGGAATTTAACTATCAACCCTCTCTTAACCCGGAGGAACGGGTATTACACCGCCTGAGCAACTGAACAGCACTTCTACCGCCTAGACAAGCGAATAGGACTTCTACCGCCTGAGTAATCGAATGGGATTTCCAATACAAATAGTAAAATTGTTTTTGGCTGAGTATGTACTGATAAGTCAATAATGCACACCTTTCCTACAATCTTCTCCTCAAGTAAAATATGTATATTTGTGTGTATGTTAAGATAAGGAAGATTAGATTGCTTTAGAATTAGAGAAATAAATATGTAATTGCTCAAATATTCAAGCAATAAAGCAAGAAACTACGAATTCAAGAAAGTATGAAAAAAGAATTAGAATTGTTAATTTAATCTTGAATTAAGTATGTATATATAGAGATTATAGAGTTGCAGCTCCTGCTTAAAAGCTCCGTTGAAAAGAAATCATTGTAACTCTTCCTGGAAGAGATCCCTCTTCACTGAAGAGAGGCGTCTTTTCAAGAAATTTGAAAAATTGGCGCTTAGAACATATTTAGTCAACTGAATTAAAACAGAGAAAAAACAGTGCAAAAATATTCATATTCAATCGACTAAATTTTTTATTCAATCGACTGAATATTTTGTAAAGTCGGGTCTTTGAATGTTTAGTTGACTAAGAGTAATTTAAAATATATATGCATGTACACAGATTCAGTCGACTGAATGACCTTGTTCAGTCAACTGAATTTTGTTGATAAACAAAAATCACCGTAGCTCATTTTGTTAGAGCATTTTCCTTCTAAACTAGTGACTCGGGTTTGAGCCCTGCTCCATGCATATTTTGAAAATTTAGTTTTTTATTTAAAATATGAATTTACCAATGACCCAAGTCAAAGTATTGTTATATATTATTATTGTTATTATTTTAGTTTTTAAAATAAAACTTCTATTACTTTTATAGAATGTTTTGAATGTGTATGTTTGTGAACTACTTGAGGAGAGATTTTAACATAGCTGAAAACTGGACTTTGACTCTAAACAACATATATATAAACCAAACCTTATATTGTTGAGTCCGGTCTTCGTAGTTCTTTGTCGTAGATTCATGAATCTTCATGTTAATTGATTTTATTGTCATTAATCAAAACATAAGATCCAACGGTTAAAACCATAAAATTTTTATTCAACAATTAAATAATATTTAACCCTTTATCTTAATAAAAATCAAACTAATAGTTAAAATATGATAACTTTTAAAATAATAATTAACTAATAATTATCCTTTAAATAAATAGTTAAACAATAATTAATCTTTAAATAAATAATTAAACCATAATTAATAATTAAATAATAATTTAAACCTTCATTAATAATTAAACTAATCTTAACCAAGTCTTAATTAAATCTTAACTTAATTAATAATTAAATAAATATTTAAACTTTTTCTTAAATAATAACTATATAATAGTTAACCCTTAATTTATAATTAAATAATAATTAACCTTAACTAATTATCCCATTAAAATTATTTTACTTGATCGATACTTAAGTACAAATTACTTTTGTTAACTAATAATTGAGTACTAATTGCCTTAATTCATTAATTGGATAATCATCAAATAAATAAGTAATTAAGTTAAATAATAATAATTACTTACTCATACTTAAAATAAGTTTGGAAACACTTTTCAAAAGCACTTAAGTGAAAAACACTTTAGATTTCCAAAAAGTTTGTTTTTACGAACTGTATCCATAGCGACTATCGCTACATGACCCAAAATTTCAACTCTTGCTTTATATTCCAAATCACTTTCCAAACTATATCCTTTTGTGTTAACTTACTATTATAAACTTTGGATAAGGTTTTGGAAACTAGAAATAAAGTTCTAAAAAATCTTTTCCAAAAAATAAAGCAAATAAGGAAACCAAGTTAAAACAAGGGATTCGATGTCGCAACATGCAACTTTAGTACTAACTTTTGTTAGTATACAAGACATATCATATGCTCTAACACTGTCACATGCCATACAATATACATAAAGTAAAATCATTACTTTAAACGATAACTCACAAAATTATATTTGATTTTAACTTTTAATTTCAAGTCTAATCAACACCATATCCAAGAACAAATAAACACATATAACTCAACAACAATCTCATTCAAAGAAGCATCAAACTTAGTAATCAAGTTGCATAAAAATTAAATTTAAAAAACTTTATGAAAAGTAGTGATCTTTACTCACCAAAAAGCTAACCAAAAGCTTACTCAACCCGAACTACGCTACAACTTGAATCGAACCTAGGACTTTGTTTTGCTTTTGGAAAAATGAAGTTTTGAGGGTCTTAAGGGAACATTATCGTACGGTTAAGAGTACATATGGCTCGACCATGGTTGTGGGAGGGGTTTTGGACTCTTTTTTGGAGGAGGAAGGTGTAAGAAGGGAAGTAAGGGGTTTAAACTGTGTTTTAACTAGAAAAGGAGGGGTTTTTATTTAGAAATTATATGGAAGCTATGGAAACATATTGAAAATCTTAAGAAAAGAGGAAGTAAGGTGTTGAAAATGAGAAAGAAATGAAAAATGCGAAAGTGAAATAATGGAATTGTTTTTATATAAATTTAGATAAACAAATTACTAAAATAGCCTTAAGGTACCCTTCACAATTTTATGCAACATCATCACCATGTGGTCCCACCTCCCATGTAACTCACAAAACTTATATCCTCCCTTCCTTACCTTGAGCAAACATGCATTTAATTCCTTAGTACTTATGTTTCATATGGTAACTTTTCATTTTAAACATTTATTTAAATTTTATTTTATTTTTCCGAACAAGTCACGTCATTATTATATACTTAAGTGTGTGTGTATACAAATATATTTATATAATCCTAATATTTATTTATAAATGTATGTATATTTATACTATAGAATTTATGATGTATTCTACAACTTTTAGCCAATGAAAAGTCGAAAATTCGAAAGAAGAATCCCGGTTACATTTTCGATTTTTCTTCGAACTAATTATTTTTTAAACAAATTTGGGAAATTATTTCACCATCACTAGTTATAATTTAAAAGTGATTCATTTTAATTATAAAGTCTATTATTTGAATATATAACAATAACTTAATATTTTCAAATCAAAGTTATTAATTCCTGGGTCGTTACACATATATAATGATATATGTATGTGTGTGTATATATTAAATTGTTTAAGACAGATTATATTTTTTTTTAAATATATTAAAATATTTAACTAATTTTTTTAATTAAATAAATAACTCATCTGATAAATAATTTAATTAAGTATTAATTAATATAAATTTAATCACTTGTTATGGGATTGATTACATCCACTATAACCAGTTCATAGTCGAGGGTTTTAGATCAAATATCTTGAACTCATAGAAATTGCTCTCACAGAAAACAATAAGAAAACACAGTTATTATGCTATATTGAGTATCTACTAGTTTTTATAAAATTCTCCTTTCCGATGTTTTTTCATGAAGTAGAGGTGATCATTCACTCTCATCCCAATTGTGCCTAAGTTACATCAACTCACATACATTTACTTTCCTTTCCAAATGGTTGAAACATATAAAGGAAATCCTTACTACAAGAAAACATTGAACTCTATACAAAAGTGAATATGGTCATCCTTAACAGTTAAGGATACTGAATAAGTTGATTTTACACAAACTGACGAAACTGACATTTCGATGATCAAATTTCTAGGTCTGCCTAGTAGTTCTTGGTTGATGTTGTTTCTGGCAATACCAAATACTCATTGTATTCAATTATATTGAACACTTATCATGCAATATTATTTACTTGCTCATTTAGAATCATCTAATTCTCATTGAAGTTTCGTACATTATGAATCACGATTGTTCACTGTATAACATTAATATATAATCAAATATGGACCATTTATCCATATTCTTGCATTGGCTTAGAGTTCAAAATTTATGAAGAACAATACATAGTCTTGAGGAAATAAAGACATAAGTAATCAAGGTATGAATGATTTAGTAGTTGTATTATTGGGCTGTTGGATGAGTCTCAACGTAGGAACATGCTCAAAGGTTTATTGGTAAGTACACTTTATATTTCTATGCCAATATTAATGTACTTCATTTTGATGTTTTAATTAATAAACATTTTATCAATTTATATTAGTTGCATAAATTTATCGATTTAGATTATTTTAACTTACATAACATAAGTTCTTACATTATCAAAATGGTTTTATATTACCATTTCATTTTTTTTAATAATGCTCCCATTGGATTTTCATGTTTCTCAAAACCCTAAGAAAACATAAAATCTCTTTCGATTTCTCTAGTGAATGTTAGGACTTGCTTGCCTTGGGATTCTGACTTTGAGATTGCTCAAACAATCATAGGTTCGCGAGCGATAGATAACACTTCATCAGTTGTATCATATACAACTCCTAACCTTTGATTATTATCCCTATTTCAATCTCGATCTTGAGTTTGCTCAACAAATAGAAAGATAATAATCATTCACACCCTCCATTTCGCAATGACCTAAGTATAACGCACGTACCTTAAATTTGCTAAAAAAATACATGCATGCATCTTACATAGTCTAACAATATATTGATAGTACTACACATAACATCCCTACCTTGAATTTTCTCAACAACTAAACAGTATGTATGTAATCTATTAATCTATAAATGGTAGAGGACAACTCTATATCAAAAATTCATATTCTTTAGTACATTTTAAGTGATATCGACTTGAGGAATAATGTAGCTCTTATGAAATATCATTGTGATTCAAGTGTCAAACACATCTGAAATCATGATATACATACCATACGTATATATTTATACCAAAACTCTATTTTGGGTTTATTCCAGTTCTACTTTCACTATATTTATTCATATATAGTAATATAAGTTCATTTTATTTATAACTGTTATTACTTAATTAGATTATATAATGTATACGTGTATCTTTATTAATTAAATCATATTTTTTATATAATTAATTTAAGTTAAATTAAATTAAATGTCAGAATGTATATTGTTCATTTTAAAATATTTAAGATGACTAACCCATTAAAACAATTATAGTTTATATATATATACACACGCATATCAATATATGTATATATTATATCGATTAATGTACACGGTCTTATAGGAACCAGCTTCACTCCTTCTCTTCTTGCTTTACTCCTATCATTCCTTATTTCTAGATGTTTATAACACACACATTCTCAACTCCCATCTATTTTTATGTATTGGGCTTGGCCCACCAATCTTTGTCTATATAATTAGGGCTATATAATTTACCACAGTGAAATTATAATGCCTTGTAATATTTAATTACTACCTAACACGTTTATTTGCTATTTCTAAAAATGTCAATTGTCCAATAAATGATTATTATACTAATGGACAATTTTTAAAGACAATTATTTTTTCATTCAAATTTTACCTATATGCCTTCCTTATAATTCCATAATTACTCTAATAGTCTCTCTAATCGGTCCCGTTGATATATTTATATCCTTTTAAATTCTTATAGCTCCCTATTAATTTTGGAGTTACGATCTTTTCCATCTACATTTCCTAAAATAGTATTGTACGCTAAAGTTAAGATTTGTCTAGTATTTTTGTGTATGTGTAAAATAAGTACAGGGTATATTCATATATATAGAAGGATTTTTGAAAAATACTTTCAAACATAACAAGCACACCTCTCATACGTATAACTACCCCTGTTGATAGGGTAACCAATGCTCTGATACCAAATGTAACAACTCGCCCTGAAAAGGACCTGAATTCCGACCTAGAAAAGGCCCATTGAAACTTAGAACCATTCCAAAACTAGCTGTAGGTTGGTATAAAGAATAATACAAAACTATTTGTCTACACATTCAGAGCTCACAGCGAAAGGATAAAATATAATAACAAAAAAGAAACAGTATCCTCTTCATTTAAAATCCATATGTCATCAAATCAATAACACAGAACCGATAACAACCGTCTTATATCCGTAGCATAACATTTCCAAAATATAACATTTTTTTCAACCGGTACATTAGAAATTAACATGAATAGATAAATAGGTAAATTGCCATAAGTTTCCTCCATGCATTCGCCTTCAGCATCGCCTTTTCTAACATGTGCTGTAATAAGGAGGAAGTCGGAACAACATATGTTTGGTAAATAAAAATCCCATGCCTTACTATAACAGTACTTAGGCAATATAATTTAGATACGAATACGTCTTTTGTATATTGGCTTTGTTCTAAGTCTTTAAAACTTTAAGCCTAAAGGCTTTCCCAATTTCAATTCCATAATTATTACTCTCACAACCGATAACCCATATCTATCGTCAGTAATGTCCTATCAATGTAAGAGATAATACCCAAACCACTTAATATCTTTTAATGGGAATTAGGCAGACTCTTACCATTTAATACACTATTTAAGGTAGGACCCAGTAATTTCATGCCAATCCTAAGGAAAACGTCTCACTGGTACTTATCTAATCGACACTGCATGGATTTTTTCGGTCACTTAATACTTCATATCGAAGAGGACCCTTTTCAAGATATTCACTATCGTGCCTACCCGTTAACCCCGACCATTTAAAACTTCCTACATATAGAATAGGTGGGCCCACACATAGCTAGATCATACCTTCAATCCTTGAAGTAAGTCCTTTGTATTATGACACATACCCTATAATGACGTCTCACATTAGTCCGATGATTTGTTGGTACTGATAGATAGATTAGTTGGGCAGATTTATTCTATAAAATTTGGGACTAACTTCGCGTCATCCTTAGTTACTTATTATAGACGATGTTTCATATCATCCCCAAAGTCACACTACTAGTTGCCAAATTAGTTGGGTAGACTTCTGTGTACTTTTGACTAACCTTGCATCCTCGTAACTTAGTCATAATTTATAACACTCTCTAAATATATTATCAGCCATCTCACCATGTCCATTATTAAGGCCTTATAAAAAAACTTTTTATTCACCTCTTCAATTACTCATTTTCCTATGGGAGAATTCATAATAATTAATAACATGTTAACTACGCCATTAATACGTTATAATCTTACATTATTTATGCTTACATAAGTGTGTGTGCGCGCGCGTGTATGTATACGCACCTAGTAAATTTCTAAGCGTGTGGAGATTATGCCTTAAGCTAGGTTTAAATGTCAAATCTTCAAAAATTATACAAGTCTTGTTTCCATATTAAAAAATATACCATAGATCCAATATCCATAGTTCAATTAATAAACTTATATAAACGGGAATTTCTATTCAACTTCTTTTTACATAAAATTAAACAAAGGGAATTTCTATTCAAATTGTGAAAATATGCAGTGCAAAGTACAAATAAGAATTCATATCGTACACACCATTTACTAATCAAATCCCTTAATCAAATCTAAAGAAAAAGATAAGAAGTGGAGTAGAATATAAAAACATTGAAATTGTATAATATACAAAAATTCCATTATTTTAATGTATAAAAATAACTGAGATTCCAAACTAAGAATTGACATTTTGCTTTGAGGGAATTTTGGGGGTTTCAATGTGATGTTTTCATAAAACAAAATTCCTCAAGGCATATATCAAATCCAAACATACGATTCAATTACTAAAATAAGAAAGACGAATATTTCCACTCACAACAAGTCGCTCTTCCTCCTTTTAGATTTTTCACGCCTTCAATAATCTCTTTCATATCTCCCTTTTTGATATATACAACAAGGAAACTGCATATAGATTAGGTTTCAAAATTTTTGGATTGGTGAAGAATAGAATTGGAAATAAAATAATAAACATCTAAAATTTCTTACCTGAAACCCTAGAGAATTTTATGAATCATTGAGGAGAGAAACTTATAGAGAGCTTTGCTTGGTTCCCTAAATAATTTAAGAATAAAAGTAAGGAGGCTAGGCTCTTATTTATAGTGGTTGAAATGCACTAGAACTGTAACAGCCCGGTATTTTCAGCTACTCGCAGCCGCACATGTCGGACTTGAATTGCTCAAAATACCGCCTTGTAAATAAATTTGGAGCAAATGAAATACAAATCATGGAATCACAGACACAGAACAAACAGAATACCTCGCAGCGGAATATAAAATACATAGTAGTTCATGAAGCTACTACGGCAGAGTCTCAAACCAAAAACATAATACAGTCCGAAAACAACAAAATAGAAATCCAAATACATAGAAGTTCACTAATACATGAGATAAACTAGAATAGATGAAACAGAAAGTAGATATAAATGTAGATAAGCAGAAACTCCAGTAAAGACCAGCTCCAGAAAGAGAATCCAAAGCTGTGAATACTCAGGCTAACCCGAGCATAAAGTAAAACACAAAACACTCGAGTCGGGACAATATATACTTATATAATGTAAATCAACTCAAGTGAACTGTATTAGAAATGCACCATAACTTAAAGGATGCTTGGGATCGCCCATCCTTTAAAGATCAGTTAAACCATAAATTAAATACATCCCGTGGTTAAAATTTCAAAATAGTATATATACTTCGAAATAAAATATCATTTAAAAATTCAATATCATTCAAAATCCATTTCAAATATCATATCTTCCAAACCACTTTCATTTTTATTTAATTTAAATACCATTTCAAAACACATTTCAAAATAGTTTATATTTCGAAACAAATTGCTTCATTTAAATCATTAAAATGAAGATATTATATTTAATAATTAAATTATTAAATTTTCAAAATTTTAATCTTTCAAAGATCATTCATTCACTTAAATTTATTAAAACAATGAAAATTCAACTTTCGCAGCATTTAGAAAATGCTACGGAAAGTCACACTTAAAATAGTTCAATTTAACAAAAGACAACATTTAAAATGCTGTAATAGGGTTCCATTAGTTTCAAATAAACTTAGTTAAATTCAACCATTATAACATTCACAAAAATTGCTATAATAGCATTTAATTAAATTGAGCCATTTGGTTCATTATTATCAACTACAACATTTACAAATGCTGTATTATCCTTTACATTAGAATTAATAGCATTTTAGAAATGCAGTAAATTAACTTCAAATATTCAGTATAATTTCACAAACAATTATATTTTTATTTAAACCATTTTTAACTTATAAAATCATATAATTTCACTTTTAAAACAATCATTCAAATACCCTTATATTCATGATTTTATAAAGTTAAATCTCTATTCAAAAATCAAAATTTAATAGTAATTCACTTATTAAATTCCAACATTAAATTTTAAATTCATTAAATTAAATTTAACTTAACACTTAAGTTTAAATTTTCAAATATAACCTAATTTCATTTTTATTTACTTAACTTAAAATTCACTTTTAAGCCAAATTCACAAATTTCCAATTTTTAGTTATATTTCAAAATTTCAACTTAAATATTCATTCATTTCACATTTTAACTTAATTCAAAAATCATTAATATATTCTAAAATTATTTTAAATTCATTTAATTCAAAATATCATAAATTTATCATATTTTCATATTTAATTTAAATTCCATTTATCACAAAATTATAATTTCCAAAAAACTTACATTTCAGATTTTCTAACTTTACCATTAATTTATTTCACTTATAAATTTTCAAAGAGTCAATAATGCTTTACAAAAATCATTTTTAATCAAATTTAAATCAAAATATTATAATATTTACATTTCTAAAATATTTTAAAATTTTAAGAAAAACATATTTTAACAACGTGTCTGTATTTCATTTTCTAGCTTAGGTAAAATGATATGGGTAATATATCATTTCAACCCGTAATTTACAAAGAAAACCCGGGTTTGATCATTTCAAACCCGCAATCCCAAGTAAATGAAAATAATTGAAAATCATTCAGGCCTATCATTTCAGCCCATAACGATTTTCTCCTATTCTAAAGTCCGTTCGGGTATGTATCATTTTAACCCATAGTGATTCTAATCTAAAGGGAACTTGCAGGGCGATTAACTGATAAAATAAAAAAAACAGCAACAATATAACAGTAACATATGATATAACTGGTGTTTAATCATGTATGAACATCATATGATAGTGACATAGCAAATAAAATATGGTGATGCAGTTTACATATTCACAAGCGATCGATTTACTATTCATATAAGTATAAAACTGTCTGGTGAGAATAACTCACTGGTTTGAGCTGATAACCCAACGACAAATTTCACAAACGGGATCTACACAAGCACAAAAGCACGACACAGATTCGAATGGACGAGCCAAATGTCAAATTCCTTGGATACACATCAAACAAAACAATATAACAACGATGAGTTTCAAATCAACTACGATCAAAACTACACTAGAATAGACTGCACGGAATCAAATAGAAATGCTTGCACTTGCTTTTAACCTTTATTAGGCTTAGCCATAAGGGGAATACAAAATAATGGCAGGCGTTTGGGTCAGGTTATGGTGGGTATGGGTCAGCATAGATGTCATTTGTGATGGTGCCAAAGTGGGTGAAGGGAATAATACACATAAGCATGAATACATGCATTTGGTCATGGATTTGGGCTCGACCAAGGCTCCAAGTGTCACGGCCAAAGGTGTGGGGTCCACTGTGGTGGTGTGGCCGAGGGTGCTGGAGGTGGTGGAGGCGTGGTAGGTGGCGGCTAGAGGGGTGGTGAGGTGATGGAAGTGATGTTGCGCTCGGCTAGGCTAGGAATTCGGGTTGTTTTAAAAAGTTTGTGGATGGGCATCACCAAGGGGGGTCACGACATGGTTGGTTGGTGAGGAGGAGGTGTTGGTGGTGTGCCATCAGGTGCTGGAGGCGGCTAGGCAGCAATGGAGGCATGGCCGATCCTAAAAGAGGTGAAAGCATGTGCAAAAAATCAAACTAGAATAAACAATATAAGTAAAAAAGAAGATAAAAGAAATCAATTTTTTTTACCAACTTCCCAAGCATGTGATGGCCGAAATTTTTTTCCCATGAAGGAGGAAAGGAAGATACGTGAAATGAAAATGAATTAGTCAGCTGGAATGTGGGGAGTTATGCCAAAAGAAATGAAGAGCTGTGAGGAAAATGAAGAGGTGGAATTCAAAACGGCAAAAGGCAATTCAAAAGTCAAAAACTCTTCATATATCCTTATTAAAATAAAATAAAAAACTAGACTAGAAAATTTGAAATTAAATAGAATAATTTTTAGAAAATTTGAAATTAAATAGAATAATTTTTAGAAAATTCATATGAGCTTGTAAAATATTTTTAAACATAAATAATAACATAAAATAAAAATACATTCACAAAATAAATAATTAAATTTTAATTAAATATAATTTAAATGAAGAAAATAGCAGAAAAATAGAAAACAGCCTTTAAAAATAGGAAATAAATACAGTAAATCTTGGAAAAATTTTATTATCACTTTAAAAATGTTAAAAGACAAAATATACATAAAATAACATATTAACACATATTAAAATAAAATATAACATAGAAAATATAATTTATATAATTTAAAATAGACAAAATTTCAAAATAAAACAAATTATACTCAAAATTGAAATGTACATAATTTTCAAAAATTAAATCCGTTTTCAACGAAACGAAAAGCGTATTCAAGTTATTAAATCTATTTTCATAATAAAAGATAAAATTTAAGAATTTAACTATTTAAATTTGAAATTCAAAAGTCAAGGTTTGACCAGTTTGAACAGAAATTCATCTTTCAGTAAAATATCCAATTTATACCGGTTTGAAATTATAATTCACATAATAATCTACATCTACATTTAAAAATGAAATGTTTGAAATAAAATAAGTTTAAAATAATTTCAAAATAAAACAAATTCAAATATTAAAATATATGAAAAATCTAGGGTTGTTACAAGAACCGTCGGATTCAAGTAGGTTTAAAATTGCAAAATCCATAACGTTCACTGTGCAAAATAACCCTAGCCATCACTTACTTACACGGTCGACCTATGCTACACTACGGATCGACGGCTAGCGATCGACCGGCCTAGGGTAGGCGGTCGGTTCGCTTATTTTTGGAATTAATTATTGTGCCATTGATCGATTCATTTCATTCCTTAAAACTTTAACGTTAAAAATGATTACTTAATCCCCAAGTGTAATTACTGTTACTTTTCAAATTTCAGATTTCAAATTATTTAATTATTTGAATTTGAATTCTAATTAAATTATTTTGAATTCGAAAACTTCAAACTTCCGTAACTTTTCTATTTGAGCTCCATTTTCAACATATTAGATATGAAAATTAATCAAAAAATTGCCACGAATGCAATGACATAACTTTCATGGCCAATTCTAACTTTTGCAGAATTCCATTTTAGCTTATCTTATTTAATTAATTTGTATCATTTTATTTTATTTATTTCTTATTAATTTTTACAGGGTGTTACAATAACAGTCTATAATTTTTGTTAGCATAATTTCTCCAATGGTAAGAGTGGTACTTTATCCGAGTAGAACACTCATTTCGATGTGTCTGTGGTTCGAACCCATGATCTCTAGAACCTATATCTAGAGCGTCATACCACTAACTAGTTAAGCTAGTGTTCCTAGACAATTTAAGTAATTTATATAATAATCTTATATTAATTTATAAATTAAATCTTATTTACTTAACTTAATTAATTAATTAACATTTAAACATTTTAAATTGAATGTATACACTATACTATTTATAGTAATACACATATATATTAGAATACATGTATATAATTATATCTATTAATTAACGTTTAATTTATTTATTTTATTAAAACAATTTAAGTTAATTTTGAAATGTTAGTTCATTAATTTCCTTAAACATTTTAAGAAAAATTTATGTATATTATTATATACGTTTTTAATTTAGTTAATTAACTTTTAATTAATCAATTATTTAATTAATCCAATCAATTATTATAAATATTCAAAACTTGTTAATTATTTTCAAAAAATTATTGAAAATATTTTATAACATTTATAATTCTTTTACAAATCTTAAACATAACGTTTAAA
This sequence comes from Allium cepa, assembly GCA_030765085.1. Taxonomy (NCBI): domain Eukaryota; kingdom Viridiplantae; phylum Streptophyta; class Magnoliopsida; order Asparagales; family Amaryllidaceae; genus Allium; species Allium cepa. Next base: position 821,895,056 of record CM060929.1, read on the forward strand.
TTTCAAATATAATTTGTAATTTCAAAAAATAGATTTTGTTAATTAGGCCAAGGCCATAATTCAACGAGGCCTTTATATAGGATGGGCATACTTCTCATTATCCAAGCTAACGACTAAGTAGGGTAGGGTACCCATAGCTAATAACCCCATTTTTGACACCACCAATCCAGACGCCCTACTTAATGGATAGACTTTAATAAGTTTGCCCTAATACTGCCATGTAGTGGATTAAATGGGTGATGTCTAGATTAATTTAGATCCAATCCAAATAATTTTATATAAAATCTTTATTTTATTTACTTAGTTTATAAAAAATTAATTTTATTTGTATATTGTATGTATATTGTATATGTGTATCAGATAGACATATACGTGTATAGTGCACACCAACATGTAGATGGTGCATAGTTTAGTGTGTCCTTATATAAGTTTAGGGATATACACTGCAACAAACACATTTTCCTCTATACGCAAGTTTGTTGTCCATAATTAATTTATCACAAAAACACGCACATACACACAAAAGATTTATATATTTAATAATGTTTCTTTAAAATATTAACCAATTCAAAATAACTAAAATTAATATTTAAATTATCTTAAGGTGGGTTTTAAACTTAAAACCTGATCCATATCTAAGGACAAAATCTATCTTAATTTTAAATTCAAATTTCAAATGTTATTATTATATATATATATATATATATATATGTTTGAATGTATGTATATAATGTATATACATATATATACATATTTTTTTGAACATTTTAAAAGATTTCATTTCAATTTCAAAATTTACTACATTACTATTTGAAAATTTAACTTTTTTCCTTTGGCCAAAATAATTTTAAATAATATAATTTTTTTTAATAACATTACACCTTTTGGATTTATATGTGTGTAGAAATTATTTTTAATTTTAAAATCGATGCGGAATTTTACTAAATTAAATTAAAAAAATTATGTATCCTTACGAATTTGTAAAAATATTTTTACTTCTTTAACGTGTACATTATATAAAGGGTTTAAAATACTATAAAAATTATAAATTGTATTTTATGATTAAATATATGTATATTTTTTTGTTCAAAAATATGAACATACAGATATATATATATCAATAAATTTTATGATATATATATATAATTTCTAAATTCATATTTAATCTAATAGCGATTACGAAAATCATTTTAATTTTTTGAAAATATTTTTTTTAATTTTAAATGCCCAAAAAATAAATGAATATAAATTTAATGTATATAAAATTTCTTTCAAATATAAATGAATATGAATATACTTGTGAAATCAAACAACAAATATATATATATATATGTATATGTATGTATGTATGTATTTATGTATGTATGTATTAATACCTGTAAATCGACATAAATGAATGTATATATAACAAAAAATTGACTAGAATTTAGCCATAGCTATATCCTTGAATGTGCACCTTGAGTGTTGAATAAAAACTCATTAGATCCAATCCAGATTCCTCTTGAAGTAGCAGACAAGAAGAAATCACTACTAAGTAAAAATGAATTTATTTGATTTATTGGAAATTAAGGGGGAGATCTCTGTGAACATATGGCTAGAGGTGGGGTAGAATGGAGGCTTGATGTAAATTGAAATGAGAGGAGACTTGAATCTGCTATTTTACGTCTTCTCTTCTCTTTGCCAATTTGAAGCCAAATATTTTAAGTAAAAATCTCCCCACCTAGCATGGCCGACCATATATCAGCCAACCACTCCCGTATAATTTTCCAAACTCAATCAGTATTTATTCACTTTAAATCCAATTTAAATGTTTACGGATATTGTATATCAATATGTAAATATACAACTTTTATATAAGACCTTTATTGAATATTGATTTAATTAAATCAAATAAATTTTAATAATTAATTTTCATAAATACTAATTAATTTATAACAATAAATAATTTAATTTAATTATGGTATTTTGGAGTATTCAACATTTCGTTGTGCGATTAAGAAGTGTAAATTCAGTCGGCGGTTAATATCAAATAATTCGAATATTAATGTTCACACATCACTTTAGCTAATATTATGGCAGTTTGGTCGAATTTATCGCATAAACATTTTTGGTAAAATCCAATTTTACTATTTCAAGCTGTCCCTGGTAGTAACGATTATTTATACTAATTCTCTTCTTCAAAACCATATCTCATTTAGACATACGGAATTTGATTTTGGTCAAAATTCCAATATGGTCCACATTCGACTTGTATATTCCAAACACAAAGTCCTCGATTCAATAATAACAATTATTATTAACCAAAACACTCTGTCCAGAGATTTTGACTTTGAGTTGACCATGATACTAACCTTATATGACTAAAGAGACGAATTTTCTATTGAATAGTGATTCACGTCTAATTCTTTAACTCAGACCCAACTATAATCGTTCTATGGACTCCATACCATGATTTAACTATGATCAAAATGGGGGTGTCGACATTAAAGTTCAACTGTATTCTTAAGTTGAGATAATTGTGTAATATCGTCGCTTCAACATGCTCTTCTTAACCTTAGTTATACTGACCAACATAAAACTATCAATGAGTCATTCTGTAGTTATCCAATAACTACCAATACACAACTCTCAATGCCCCACAACAGCCGTAAGTAATACATCGCCTAAAACAGCATTAGGTTCTCATACCTCAATAGATATATCGATATCCTATTTTGAAACATCTTGACTATGAATATTTAAATAAAATATTATTTTCATTGTGATAAATCTCTTATGATTATAATACATTATAACTACTATCGCCAAACATATCATGTAATGATTTTCTATTACATATGCATAAAGAAATTAATTAATTAATATAATGCATTATGACAAGTATATAATAGAAAGAAAAAAACCTTTTATTTCAAATGATTTTGTATTATAGAGTTAATAATTTACAATATATTTCAAAATTTCCCATAGGGCATACCCCCCACCATACCATATGTGTCTGTATTGTTATATATTTGTATATAAGCATTTAGGAATATGTAAATCTTATGTTTACATTAAAATAATTTATTTTGAATACGTATATACGTGTATGTGCATATATATATATATAAATAAATACAACCATACATACATACATATATATATTCCATTAATCAAATGTAATCATGATTTGAATTTTAAATAAAACTTGCCTAAATAAATTTAGATTTCTAACTTCAAATTTGAATTCTGAAATTTCTATTAGTCAACTTATGTTAAGTTTTATTATTATTCAAATTTCATAATGTTTTGTAATCAAACATATGCTTTAAATTATCAGATTGAACCGAGGCAACTGATATATATACATATAAATAGCGAATATATACATGGTGTATATATATATATATATATATTCTAATATCTGCACATGTGTATATTAACCTTGTTATATGTCATGTTAAATATCTTATTATCAGATGACATGTTGTAATGATTAGTTAGTTTTAGTATAATGTTTACAAAAAGAGAAGGTGCAATCAATTGTTGACATCATTTTTTATCTATATCCCTTTAGATCTTGATTTGATTACATCTGGATCTTATAATATGTTCATTTCCTTTTTAATACCTTATAGAAATATGAATATGTTTGATATATTCATCATATTCGATCGTTATACTTAATAAATGTATATTTAATCAATAAAATCAAAATGTTAAATAAAACTAGATTTTATTTAAATTAACCAGATTAGACCTAGTAAAACCAATTAGACTTCATATTCTCACAATGATCCAGATAGAGATTTTTTTTTAAAAAATCTACCTAGTCCACCCATTGTAGATCGGGCCAGTTCTTCACTTTATGGTTGGATTCAAGGATGGGTCAGGTGTGACTCTTCATACCATATTTTTTACTTTACTATATCAACTTTTATATCTATTTTGAGGTTATAGATCCCTCATACCAGACTTTTTTCTGATCCGAGGTTATTTGTATTTCTTATTTTCATCTTAGGTACTCTTAAAATGAGTATGTTGTGGAACACGTATGTGATAGCGCACGAAGTGATAAGAAAGACACATATAAGGCTACACTTTTTATGTATCTATATTTAGGTCCAGTATCGCTTATATTCCATTGTGCATTATTGTGGAGCTATATCAGTACTTAGTTAGTATTAGAGATAGTTTTCTTTTTAGAGTTTGTTTGATTTAGATGTATACACTATATTATTACTCTGTTTTGCATATAATCTTACGAGCATGTTGTACCCTGATACAATGTTTTATTCTGGTTCACTTGGTATGTTACTTGCATGTTCTACATCTTTATTGTTGTTATATTTTTCCTATATCCTGTGAGGTGTTCTATAAGTTCTGTGATTGTTTTATGTTATTATATCCTTAGCTACCATCCTACACCGGCCGGGTACCATAGCGGCACACCATTTATGGTATAAAATGTGTATTTGGGTATTGGAGGAGTATGATGGTTGTCACAATAGAGGTGATTATTTTACTTGTATTTGTAAATGAAATAAAGAGAAGGGCCAGTTTTTTATTCAGTGAAAGTAGGGTGTAACATTAGGAAGGCGTCGGAAGGTCATAAGCATTTTCTTAAGATTTTTCGACGTGTTCCATATGCTATTCTTTTCATAGATGACATCTTGATGCCTTCCTGACTCCTTGCCTATAGTCATCAGAATGCTGTTGGGAAATTTAGGCTGGAGATTCATGCTTTTTTTACTAGTATAACTTATTGAATTATTTCATAAGTTGTTTAATATAAATAGCTGCTACTCAAAATTAAGCCTTATAAGTTTCTTTAACAAGCTCGTTATGAGAACTTCTAAACATAAGGTTGTATGTTACTCAAAGCATCCTTAACACTGCCAACCAATGCTAAATATTGTACTAATATATCACACTAACTTACAACAAATCACCCCAACATATAATTAGCCTATCTCAATAGTGAACTAAAAATAATCTAATTTCTATAAGTATTATAGGATTGGCCAACTACTTTATTTTACTCAGACTAATCATATAGAATAAATATATTACGCTGCACACATGCTTATCCGGCATTAAGAAAATTGAGCAATACAACCAAGTTTCTTAATGTCGACCATTTGGCAAACCTCGAGGTTGCAAAAACAATGCATAGTGTTGTTTCGATCGCTTTAAAGAAACTAAACAACATTATGTTGGGGTAACTAGTCACATTTATTGAGATTAGTTGCAAGTAGACCTTGCACTTCAAAGAACTCCGTCCTCGATTCCATTATCTTCAAGGTGTCGTATATTCGAATGCTTAGGCTAGTTCGAAGTTGTTTTCGAATAACTTATCCTATCCTGGTCTCTCTGAACCAACAATCGATGATTTTCCATTGACTCAATCTCGATTCTTTCAGAAATATGCAAACTATATAAGAGTCCAAAGGGATCTCTAATATTCCATTTGAAGCTAGAGACGGCTTACCAAATGGAGTTCTCCTTGGGGAATCTCAAACCATTTGTACACGTGAAGCTTCCATATTATTCCTAAGTCAAAACTGGCTAAAATTTGATAGCTGTTATTAAATTATCAGATAAAGAAAACAATCAAATCAAAATTTTAATTTCATATAAAAACCAAGCATGATTAGGCACATAAGCAACCACGAATCCTCTTTAACTAATCTTTTCATTAATTAAAACCACTATGCAAATACTTGTATTAAAATACATTTTACAAAAGATACGTTCAAAAACCCTTTCTATTCCTTTCTATACTCGAAAAATATTCATATACTCATCTCATCAGTATAAATGCATTCATAAATCACCATACACTTATATAAACGGTATAAGTATATCCATAGAACATTACATTTTCAATACTTAGAAAATATATTCATGTGCTTATCTCAACTATATAAGTATATTCATAAATCTTAAGAAAGATTTCATATTTCAGGTCAAAAATAAATGTCACTTAAAACATTGTTCACTATAAACCCAAACTCATTTCCAGGAGTAAGTAAATCAATAGTATGTATATTAGACGAAATATACTTGCCACCACTTTCGGATTTCAAACTTGTCATATCCTCGATTAACAGTGAAGCTGGACATGTTAGAGAATTACCCTTGCCTCCCCATATATTCATAATTCTCATAGATAGAGGCAATTTTCCACACCTTAGAATTTGGTGTTAAGTACCACATTAGAATTTGGTGTTAAGTATGAAAAGAAAATACTTTTCATACCACCGTAATTTAAGATGATCTTTTATGGAAAACAAATCACATTTCCTTCTTACAAAATTCCTTTCTATAAATCTCGTTTCTAGTTATAAAACTCATTTTATAAATCTCTTTTCAATTTATAAAACTTCTTTTATAAATCACTTGATTTTAAATCTTATATACTTGACATTACTCTTCAATTTCAAACCTAAACTATCCTTTAATTAACAATGAAGCCGTTCAAGTTGGGGTATTATTACCTCTCATACCTTGATTCGAAAACATTCTTATCTTTCCAGATAGGTAGAAGTTTACCTACCTCGATGTTTAATGTCAAGTATAAGACCTCATAATCCTATATGCTATTATAATAAATAAAATAAATCTCCTTACCATAATAGTACACATACTTTATTATATAAAATAATCCTTTAAATCACTTATATACATTTCAAATATCCTTTAAAACATTTTACACAAAGTATAAAATTCCATATAAATCATAACTTAAAACCATCACCTTTAAAAAGAATTCAACTTCGAAAAGTAAAGGAATTTCATTTAAATAAACCACTTGTTTAAATATTCAAAAATATTTTTAAAACTTCAAACTTCTTTTAAAATACTTATATATTAATAAAACAAATTTATAAGGATTTTACAAAATATCTAAAGTAGATTACCTCCTTTTACATTACCAAAAACCTAGATTTCTAAATTTCATCCATAGCAACATCGCTATATGGACCATAACTTTTAAAACTTGTTTTGTAAATAAAATAGCCTTTATATCTCGTTTCCTTCTATATTTTATACTATTATAAGTATAGAAAACATTTTACTTCAAAATATAAAAGTTTAAGTACATTTAAAATCCATAACTTTTCAAACTCGAAAAAAAGGCTTCGGGACCACACTGTTACTTAAACAAGTTACCATTTATTTCTAATTCAACTTTCCAAGTCGTAAAAATAATATTTACATTAATAAAAACATATATTTAAATAAAATTAACAATGCGAGGAATCTCGTTGGATCCCTTTAAAAATAAATCAAATCTTTTAAAGTGTTCACATCGCGATGTTTTCACTATGAAACACTTCGACTTTCATTTTCTTGCTTTTGTCGCCTGCAACATAATGCTATTTATAGCATCCACTTTCAAGCAGGAATTGAACAACATAAAGTACAATATATACATAGACGTATATATTTATACACAACATAAATAATAATAATTATTTAACAACATATCGCATTATTTTTTTAAAATAATACAAGGTGGGATATCTCACATTTAGCCAAGCTAACACCCAACCCAAGCCATAAGATTCCAAGAACAACTTCCTACCACCACCCATATTCCAAAGCTACAACCTTCCTTCACGTCCAAGCCTTCAAGCTCCATCCCTTCCTCCCTCATTCTCATGTCCAAGCATTCGCCTTGCCTAGGTGCTTGCATCGAACTATCCTCTATAATACAAGTGCTCATGGCCAAGGCCTCAACCCCTTCCTTGCGCATGACCATTGGGAAATATGGGGTGTTGGCTATTAAAGTTTCGACTTTTGATAACATGGAAGTGTTTGTTAACTGTTTATAAGCTTAAGGAAGAAGTTTGGGTGGTATTTGAGTATGTTTGGATATATTTTTTACATTAGAAGGATGGATGAAGAGGTGGGGATTTTTTTTAATGGAAATGGAAATAAAAATGAATAAAGGAGAAAGAAGAGAGGTAAGTGCTCTTTTATAAAGAATGAGAGGTGTATTAAAAAAGCTAAAGGAAGAGTAAAGGAGAAGCTTGTTCAAAGTGTAAAGGAAAAGCTTTGTGAAGTGTAAAGGAGAAGCTTTTAGTTAACCCATTTAATTAGTAACTTGTTCTTTCTTATTTGTGTTTATGTATGCACATATGTACACTAGTGTGCACAACAAGTTCAATAACTTTTGTTCGACGAAAAGTCGAAAATCCGAAAAACAAACTTTAGTCACATTTTCAATATTTCCTCGAATTATTTATTTATGTAAACAAATATTCAAAATGAGTTTACTATCATTATTTATTAATTAAAAGAGAGTTATCTTATTATTAAAAACTATTAACTAAATATTTAAAATTAACTAAAAATTCACAAATCAAAGCGATAAAATTAGAGTCATTACATGCTTCACCTCTTAGAAGAATTTCAACCCCGAAATTCCATCACAAACAAATAAAGAAAGAAACAAGATAACTAAGTTTTATCATTTTCAAAAATTTTAAATAACTAACAAACAAAGTTAGAGTTTGTCTAGGTTTACAATATCCTCTTCGCATAAGGATGATAAACAATCTACCGAGCATACCTCATACCCAATAGCCATAGGTTTTTACTCAATCGATTGTTCACACTACCTTTTGACAAATTGAAGATCCATCTACCCAACTTCTCATAAAACATTAAAGGCAAACATACTTAAGCCCATATGATGTGTGTGAATCATCCATATGTGATATTCGATCCGATCACTTGCTCAGATGCATAAATTTGTCATCAAAACTAGTATAGATCACTTATCTTTTCCAAGGTGGATCTCTGATCCGGTTCCTTGATGTAATACATATGTTTTCCTTACATAGGTCAAAACTATAATAGAAAAATACTCACATCATCCCAAGAATCCATCTCAAAATACTCTTCGTCGAGAAATGAGTGAAACTGTGTATCTCGGACCGATGTATAACACCTAGAAATAATATGTCGAACTTTGCATCAAGAGCAATTATATGAATAAATTGATCAAGTCTAATTTATTGTTTTATCCCTTCAGCATAACTATATAGTTATACTGCTCCAATTCTTTTTGAAAATTATTTATGAAAACATTTCATAAAAATACAACTAAAATTTTGAACTGGGTATATACAATCTTTTATCTTATCTTTTTCCTTAAATTCAGATGTAGGCTCAAAATAAATCTAGGTCTTAAAAACTTAGTCGACCTCTTCAACCTCTTTACCCATCTGATCAGGAAAAAAGCTAAAAAGAGTAGAATGATGATATCCAAACTCAGTCCTAGAGTCTGCTTTTCCTTACACGCCTCTAAGGTAAGGATGTTTATTACTCGACCCAATGACATAAAATAATTTTTTAATTCACAATGTAGATGTTAAAACAGAAAACACGGTTTATTAAGGACAAAGTTTACTAAAACCTTCTTATTAAATTTAACCTATTTTAAAATTTGTGTTAAATTATTTCTTCTCTAACCAGCAATGATATAAACCTATATTAAGAATTCCGTTTATCAACATGTTTCTTTATCGAAATATTTTTTATTTTAGATCCATTTTCTTTAAGAAAACTTAAGAACTAAATACCCGATTTATATTTCAAAATCCTTTTTGAAATGATATTATATATTTTAATCCATAGAGAATACACATATAGACTGGGTAACATCAAAGTGATACGAAGGAACTAGGTCCTACCAAGTAGTATCATACATCCCTTTAACAAGAAAGGTAATACTAAAGTGAAGTGCTTGCCATCCGAACACTTCTCTTGCTCATTTTTTGTCATTTTTGAGCCACTCGAACGAGTTAACATAAAAATGCTTCTTCTTTTTTGAATCTTGTTTTAAAACAATATTGTATATATTTCCATATAGACAGTTTTAACAAAATATCTATTACCAACTTGCTTTGGGTTCATTCAGATTCGATTCGACCATACAATGATAATGGACTAATTTACTAAGTAAGCAAACATTTGATCATCAGTTAGAAGATTATTCAGAATATCATAAAACTAATTGTCCCCAAATCATCGAAAGAAAACGTTCTTTACCTAAAATTGTCTTCCTAAAATATTTATAGTTTTAAATACTTTCAAGTAATACTATTATTACTTTTTCCCCAAAATCATTTAAAATCTTTTAGAAAAACACCATGATTTTAAATTCTCAAAAATCCTTTTCATTTGCAAATCACATTTTATTAATCAACTTTATAAAATCGACCTTATATAAAATCATTCCTCCTTGTTTCAAAATAAACTTTGTAACAACCTTATTATCGAACACCTTATAGTCGAATTGTGAAAACTGAATGCATAAGCTATTCATATTTAATCAAATAGATAAATGCTTATAAAATGCACGAGCATAAAGAATCAATCATCACACAGTACTCAATGTCCCAAACTGTACGAGCATGACCAATCAAATAATAAATGATAACAATTGGATAATATCACTTCCTAACAAATAAATGCATCATAAACAACTATATCGATATTCTTAAAAATTATTCTTTTTATATAAAATATATAATCTTAGGTAAAATTAATTCATCTACCAATTTCAAAACAATACCGCATCGTTTTGCCTTGTTCAAGTGTTTAGGAATCCTTATCGATAACGTTGATTAGGCGCATCGACCATAATCCATAAGCACTCAATAAACCAATCAACACGATAAAAAATATATTTCTAGCACTAAAAAATATGTGCTCCTATATATAATACACTGAAGCACATTCTAGGGGATCAATTGCCCTATCTCTAATGAGTTTACCCTACCAGGCCAAGATTCTCGCTTAATCTTCAACTTTGATACCAAATATAACGACCTAACTTTTCGACCCTCGAAGTCGACACTAATACATACACGATATTTGTAACGACCCAGTTTTCTATACAGTTTAAGTTGGCAACAAACCAAACATGTCAACTCAAATTGAACAAAAAGGTGGATTTCCAGGGGAAAAGAAAGGAGATAGAAGACAGAAGAAACTAAATGCAAACACAGAATCTCACAACGCAATGGAATAACATATATTAATCACATAATGTTTTAAAAAGTCATCTCAAAACCGATGCATTAAAGTTAGACTAATACAATTCTAACCTAGGACAGATATAATAGCTTGTCCTCATACATCAGATATACAGTACATAACATACAGCGGAAACAAGTAATAACTTTCTATCAATGAACCCTTCTGCTCCAAGCTCCTCCAAGTGCATCCGTAGAAAACCTGGACTACTTGGCTGCTTATATAAATTTGAGCACCCAAGAGTTTTAGGGAAAGAAATAAAACTCCGGGTCGGACATGGATCTATTGTGAGTAAACTCAAAGCAACTAAATTATTACTTTTCAAAACCCTTTTAAAATCAAATGTATCTCATAAGACCAGGCCGCACATAAGCACGGATGGATTTTTAACTTACGATAACCAAAACAATTTTTATAGAAAATCCAATGGTATTATAGTTGTGTCTAGAGGTCAAAGTGAAATATGAAAATAGCTGAAATGCTTGCATCTCACATTTTGACATAGTTGGAAACAATCAAAATCATACGGCGTTTATTGAAGAATGGATTCCATACTATGACAACACATCGTGTACCACCTATCATGGTACGTGTCTAGAAAATGTACCGAGGACCTCATCGGGATCCCCTACCAACACAAGACCGGCCTACCTCTGACTGGAAAGTTCTGAATATGTCATCATCCAAGTTTCTTTGCAACCCTTTTTATTTGAGATCCCATGCACGACCAATCCATAAATATGTAGATGCATCTAGAAAGTTGATGTCACACCCTAATGGGAGTGACCAACTTAGCCTTGCCACATCTCCCCTTAGTCATTCCCTATTGATGAGGCTTGAGGCTATGCTTACCTTTTGAATAGCAATCTCACTTGGAATGCTAAAATTGCCTTCCAGACAGTAATGCTGTGCCAACATTCATTCATACAACTCGTCCAGGATAAGGACTATCAGAAGGCACTACTTCTACTACATCCATTTTGGAATCACTCTCGGGAATAGTAGCAAGCAGCCCTTGCACTTTAATGGCTCCATCTTCGATCCAATGCTTCAAGATGTATTCATTTCGAAATGCTTGAGTTGGGTTAAAGTGGTTTTCGAATAACATATCCAATCTCAATCTCCTCGAAAAAACTTTCGGTATTTTCGGTAAACTCAACCCCAGTTCTTTAGAAAATAAATAGACAAAAGATAAATGCAGAGTTCACCTCCTAACCGTTTGTGGATATATTTCCTCATCATTCATCCTAGAAGAACGAAATGAGTTTATACGTACAGTACAACACCTTCGACGGTAACAGTACCATATAATTCTCATGTTTCTTCTAGATACTTTCAAAATTACGTTTTAGTCCAGATTTGGTAGTCGGTTATTTAACTATCAAATAACAACCATTCAACATTGATTCGATTCCGTATGGGATCCTTCAAGCCTTTATTAATTAATCTTTAATTAAAAACATGCTTATAGACTTGATTAAAAGATCCTTTCAAAATACTTTCCCAAACCCTTAACATTCCTTTATACCTGAAAAAAAACAATATAAGTATTTACCAAAACATTTTGGAAATTCCCTTTCCTCAAAGTTCCATATTAAATGGCCAAACAATTCCCTTTAAAAAAGTATCACATCCTATAAAACACATTTACGCATCCCATATAAAAATTCTTTTTTTATAAGTTCACTTCACATTTAAAACCACTTAAAAGTTTTCAAACTTGGTTTAAAACTTCTTTCAAAAATATCTAAATTGATTTATAAAATCTCTTTCTATTTTTAAAACTATTTAAAAATCTTCCTTCATAATTTCTTTATCGAATATCCTTTATAAAATATCATTTTCATGATATCACTTGCAAATCACTTTAGGTAATACCTTTTATTTAATAAACCCCCTTATTTTATTTGCTAAACAGATGTCCAAACAATTCAATCAATCCATAGCAGAACGGAGATTTATTCTTCTAACATATGTCTACACAAACAAACCAACAATCAATTTAGAGCAGAACTAAGATTTATTCTGCTAACACATGTCCAAACAAACAATCAATTTATAGCAGAACAGAGATTTATTTTGCCAATACATGTCCAAACAACCCAACGATCTACATTATAACTCATTCACAGTTATATGGTTACTTAATGGTATCAACACTTGAATCACCTGTATTCAAACCATCTTTGAAAAAGAAGCACCTTTAAACAAATTTACTTTGGAAAAACAAAGGATTTAAAAATTTAAAACCCTTATAATTAATTATAAGTTAAATCCTTGTTTAACTCATAATTAACTTTAATCGAATCTTAACTTAATTTAATTAAATAGTTAAACGGTAATTAACTATTAAATTAATCTAAATTAATACTTTGCTAATTATTAAATAATCAATTAAACTTTAGTAATAATAAAATATCAATTAATCCCAATTAATTAAATTAAATGATCTTTAATTAAACTTAAATAATAAATTAAACCTTGAATAAATAATTTATTTTAAATTAAACCTTAATTAATTTATACTTTAAAATTAATTAAACACTTAATTAATAATTAATTAATAATCAATCATGTATTTGAATAATGGTTAACTAAAAATAAATCATATACTTAACTCATAATTAACTAACTTAATTAATAATTAATTAAAATAAATCTTAACTTTAAAAGATAATTGACTAAAAACCAACCTTTAATTAATAAAATTTAATAACCCTTGTTTAATACTTAATTAATTATTAATTATCAAAACATAATTAATTAAAAATTTATTATTAAATTCTTAATTTACCTTTTAACATTTCATATTTAGTTTATAGACCGTTTACAAAACAATTTGCAGTATAAAAACCAAACTTCACGAAAATCGAATTTTTGAGCAAACTACTTCCATAGTGAAACTATTACTATCGATCCCCGTAATTATTAACTTGTTGCTCACTAACTCTTCTATTCACTAATTTTATTTACTAACTTTCTATATCACTTCCAATTTCGAGCCAAAGATCACAATTTTATAACCAAAACACCACATAAATCATCAATTCATAGTTCTAATGCTAAACCACAAATTAGCACACACATATACATCCAAACCACACCTAATCAAAAAAATAAAATCATAAATACAACTGTATAACAACCACATATATAAATATAAATTCTTTTCCAAAAAGTTAAGGAATTTACTTAACGTAGGCTATCCAAACTTTCGGTGAATTAGGTAGGACCTAGCGTTTTCATTCCGAAGCAAAAAGATGGAAGCTTGAATCCGAAATGTACTAGGTAGGCTAGGCCATGGATGAACAAATAAGTGAGACATGTTTTGGTTATGTAGAGTGACTTCTGATGAACATCGATTTGTCGAATGTGGATCCAAAATAAGGTCATGTTCCCTCTAGTTTTTGGGCCAACACCTCATGGAAATTGGAAAAGTAGTTAAAAGTAATGTTGTAAGAATTTCTTTCCATTATTATTTCAAAAAAAGAATCACTCATTTCCTATTTGCTTTGAAGAAGTTATGATCAAAAGAAAAAGGGTAATTTATGGATTTGAAATTCTAGGTGAAAAATCGCTATGCAAAGATTGGGTATTTTTACATAGCTATATTCGAAATTAAGAAAATAGTCAAGTAGAATGTTGTAGCCACTAGAATTTCAGGTGAATTTTAAAAAAATATATCACCATTTTTGGTCGGGATGAAGAAGTTATGGAGGAAAGAAAACAGAGGAAAAATGGAGAATGAAAGGGCTATTTAATGAGCAAGAAAACAAGTGAATTACCTAAACGCCCTTGGTCCTTTACCTTCTACACCCCCATTTCTACATCACCACCTCGTCCCCTCCTTTTTAAACATGCTAAGAAACATGGTTAACCATGGTTGTACTTTGAGTTGCCAAAGTGTCAAATCTTGTCTCCCCCGATGTGACTATTTTCTATTTGTTTTTTATTTAGTTGCCAAAGTGTCACATCATCATTATCTTAAATTAATTAACTTAATTAAACCTAATTATATTATCTTAACCCATATTATATAATTATCTATGTGTGCATATATATATATAAGAAACTATGTACAACATTTCAAATAACTTTTATACGATGAAACGTTGAAAATTCAAAAAACAGTTTGCGGTCACATTATCTATTTTTCATCGAACTATATATTTTTGTAAATGAATTTTAAAAATATTTCACCATATTTATTTATTATTAAAAAGATTTTTATTTTTATTATAAAACCTGTATGTTGAATATTTAACATTAATTAATTATTCGCAAATCAAAGCAGTGAAATTTCGAGTCGTTACACTCTCCCCCTTAAAAGAATTTCGTCCTCGAAATTACACTTCAACCTATCCTAGAAAACACTTAACACTATACATTAGTCCATATAATGTATGTAGATCATTCTTTTACCAAGTTTGATTCGATCATGACTCGAATACATAACTTTACTTTCGAACTAGTATCTCTCACCCGATTCTCTGGTGCGGGCTTCAATCAGGCTCCTTGGTTTGGAACCACTGTCCTCCTTCATATTTTTAACTATGATAGAAAACCTTGGTCCCATACCAAGAACCCTCATCTAGTACTCACCATCAAAAGTCGAGTAATAGACCCTTATTCGGAACGATGCAAACACCTCGGTCATATACTCCAATCTTAGATCAAAACTTTATGGAAAGGAGAAATGATCTACGTCCACCCTACGCACTTACTTAATTGGTTCTCCCTAATACCAATTATATTCCCTCTAAATCATTTGTGAAATCATTTCATAAAATCCTTTTGTTTCAACTTTTATAATACCCACTACGGCCTAAGAGTATGTAACCCTATCTGATTCCACAATTCCATTTTGAATTTATGTCCCTAAGAAAACTCAAAATCCGAATACCCGGCTTTTATTTCAAAATCTTTTTGAAATGAAACACTATATTTCAATCATATAACATAACATACATATAGCCTGAGTAACACCAAAATGATACTAAGGAACTGGGTAACACCAAAAAGTATCATACTTTCCCTTAACGAGAAGGGTGATACTCAGGAGAAGTATTTACCATCCGAACACATCCCTTTTCCAATTTTAAGTTATTTTCGAGCCACTCGAACTAGTTAACTTAAAAATATTACTTTATTTCAACACTCACTTTTGAAACAATACTTTTAATTTTTCACCAAAACATTTATCACCAACTTTGGGTTCTTTCAAGGTTTGAACTTATTTCGATTGTACAACGGTAAGGAGAATAATTTAAAGAGTACCCCACAGCGTTTGCCTAGGCAAACATCCGATCGTCACTTAGAAAATTATTCGGATCATCACAAACAATCGAGAATCTTTCTCCCAAACTAATCCAAAGAAAACACTTTTTACTTAACCTTTTCATTCCCATAATCTTATACTTGAACCAAAAATATTTTCAAATAATACTATTATTATTTTTTCAATCCTTGAAATCCGTTTTTCAAAAGTCCTAGGATTTTAGTCCTTAAGTTTCAACTTAAATTCTTTTTTTATCAAAAGACACCTTCTTATAAATTCATTTTATAAGATCAACTTCTATAAAACATTTTTCAAATATTTAGTTCAAATATTATAATTAAACCAAATTTTAATTCAATATTAACATCGAATGCTTTATAGTCAATCGTGAAACTTAATTCACAAAGTGTTCGTTTCAATGTTTTCACTATTTCTATTTACCCAACCCAAATCTTAAAAAGGAAAACTACCTATACACTCTAACAATAGTCAATGCTTAATTGGACAAGCATGACTAAATAAACCTTAAATGATAATAATAAAATATTATTATCTCCTAGCAAACAACATCTTAAAATACTATACTATTTTGAAAATCATTCTTTATATACAAAATATATTCTAGGTAAAATTATTTCACTTGCCCAATTTCCAAAACAATACTATGTCGATTTGCCTTGTTCAAGTATTTAGAAACCCATGTTGATATGGTTATAGCTTCTATATTGACCAGAATTCATAAGCCACTCAACCGATAAATAAACATAATAAAAAATGTTTTATATCAATAACAAATACGGGGTCTTATATAATACACTCAAACTCATTCTAGGGTATCACTAATCCTATCTCTAATGACTCTGCCACTCTAAAGCCAAGGTTCTCGCTTAACCCTCAGCTCTGATACCACGTTGTAATGACCCGCTTTTATGTATAGTTAAGTTGGCAATAAACTACACATGTCAACTCAAATTAAACAAAAAGGCGGTTTGTTAGGGGAAAAGACAGGAGATAGAAGATAAGAGAAACTAAAAGCAAACACAGAGTCTCACGACACAACGAAATAACATATATTAATCACATAATGTTTTACAAAGTCGTCTCGAAACCGATACATCAGAGTTACACTAATACAATTCTAACTTATGACGGTTATAAAAGTTTGTCCTTATACATCATATATAGAGTACAAAATTTACATCGAAAACAAGTAATAACTATCTATCGATTAAGCCTCCTGCTCGAAGCTCCTCCAAGTACATCCATAGAAAACCTAGACTGCTTGGCTGTTGATAAAAATTTGAGCACCCAAGAGTTTTAGGGAAAGAAATAGAACTTCGGGTCCGACATAGGTCTGGTATGAGTAAGCTCAAAGAAACTAAATTATTACTTTTCAAAACCCTCTTAAAGTCAAAGGTATCTCGTAAGACCACGACGCACATAAACATGAATGTGGTTTTACCTTACAATTACCAAAATACTTTTTATAGAAAATCTATTGGTATTATAATAATGTCTAGAGATCAAAGTAAATTAAGAAAATAGGTGAAATATTTACATCTCACATTTCAACATATTTGGGCACTATCAAAACTGTACGGCGCTTATTGGAGAATGGAATCCATACTATGACAAGGTACCCGGGTACCACCTATCGCGGTATATGTTTAGAAAATGTACCAAGGACCTCTCCGGATCCTCTGCCAACACAAGACCGGCCTACCGCTAAATGGATAGTACGAATATGTCATCATCCCGGTTGCATTGCCACTCTTTTTGTTTGAGATGTCATGCACAAACAATCCATGAATATGTAGATGTATCTAGAAAGGTGATGACACACCCTAATGGGAGCGACCCACTTGGCCTTGCTGCATCACCCTCGATTTTAGTCATCTCGATCAATGAGGCTTGAGGCTACGCTTACCTTTTGAATAGCAATCCAACTTGGAAAGCTAACATTGTCTTCTAGGCACTAATGTATTGCCAGCATTGATCCATACAAGTTGTCCAGGAGAAGGACAAACCGAAGGCACTACTTCTACTATCCATTTTGGAATCACCCTCAGGAGTAGTAGCAAGCAAGCCTTGCACTTAAATGGTTCCGTCTTCGATCACATGCTTTAAGATTTCTCATTTCGAACGCTTGAGTTGGGTCGAAGTGTTTTCGGATAACATATCTGATCCCCGGTCTCTTCGAAACAACTTTTTGATATTTCCGATAAACTCAACCTTCATTCTTTAGGAAATAAACAGACAAAAGATAAGAGTGGAGTTCAGCTCCTAACCATTTATAGAGGGATTTTCTTATTATTCATCCTAGAAGAACGAAACAAGTTTATACGTACAGCATAGCACCTTCGACGGTAACTATACCATATAATTCTCATGCTTCTCCTAGATACTTCCAAAGTTACAATTTGGTCCAAATTTGATAGTAAGTTATTTAACTATCAAATATCAATCATTTAACATTGATTCGGTTTCGTATGGGATCCTCTAAGCCTTTATTAATTAATATTTAATTACAAAATGCTTATAGACTTGATCAAAAGATCCTTTCAAAACTCTTTCCCAAACCCTTAACATTCCTTTATACCTGAAAAAAAGCAATATAAGTATTTACCAAAACATTTTGGAAATTCCCTTTCCTCAAAGTTCCATATTAAATGGCCAAACAATTCCCTTTCAAAAACATCACATCCTATAAAACATATTTGCGCATCCCTTATAAAAATTCTTTTCTTATAAGTTCACTTCACATTTAAAACCACTTAAAAGTTTTCAAACTAGGTTCAAAACTTCTTACAAAAATGTCTAAATTTATTTATAAGATCTCTTTCTATTTTTAAAACTATTCTAAAATCTTTCATCATGATTCCTTTATAGAATCTTCTTTATATAATATCATTTTCAAGATATCATTTGCAAATCACTTTAGGTAAAACCTTTTATTTAATAAACCCCTTTTTAAAAAAACAAGATATTATATGAAAATAACAATAAAATTTGAAAATCATTTGTAACTTTTAAACCCAAATTGATCAAAGAATTAAAGTTAATTCAAAAGGATACTTTAGTAATTCGAAAAGTGTCTTGGCAATCCCAATGGTACTAATTTAAGTTACAATTGAATTTTAATTCCAATTCATTTAATAGTTATTTACATAGGTCAACATACACACACACACACACACACACACACAAAATAGGGAATAACATATCAATATGAACTGATTATCATATACATGTCTAAATAACATAATAGTAGGATGGTGATCTGTTCTGCTAAAAAGATGTCCAAACAATTCAATCAATTCATAGAAGAACGGGGATTTATTCTGCTAACACATGTCCAAACAACTAAACAAACAATCAACTTACAGCAGAACGGAGATTTATTCTGCTAACGTATGTCCAAACAATCCAACAATCTACATTATAACTCATCATAGTTATATGATTTCTTAATGGTATCAACACTTGAATAACAGGTTTTCAAAACCATCTTTGAAAAAGAAGTACCTTTAAACAATTTTACTTTTAAAAACAAAAGGATTCAAAACTTTTGAACCCTTATAATTAATTATAAGTTGAATCAATTTAAGTCATAATTAATTTCAATTGAATCTTAACTTAATTTTATTAAATGTTAAACAATAATTAACTATTAATTAAATCTAAATTAATCCTTTATTAATTATTAAATAATTAATTAAACCTTTATTAATAATTAAATATCAATTAATCCTAATTAATTAATTAAATGATCTTTATATAAACTTAGATAATAAAATAAACCTTAATTAATTTATAATTCAAAAATAATTAAACACTTGATTAATAATTAATTAATAATTAATTCTATATTTAAATAATAGTTAATTAAAAATAAATCATATACTTAACTCATAATTAACTAACTTGACTATTAATTAAAATAAATCTTAACTTTAACAGATTATTAATTAACAACCAACCTTTAATTAATAAAAGTTAATGACCCTGGTTTAATCCTTAATTAGTTATTAATTATCAAAACATTATTAATTAAAAATTTATTATTAAATTCTTAATTTATCTTTTAAAATATCATTATTTAGTTTATAAACTATTTACAAAACAATATGAGGTATAAAAACCAACTTTGCAAAAATCGAATTTTTAAGCGAATTGCATCCATAGGGACTACCACTGTGGATACCCATAATTTCCAACTTGTTGCTCAATAACTCTTTCATTTACTAATTTTACTTACTAACTTTTCATATCACTTCAATTTCAAGCCAAAGATCACAATTTTATAACCAAAATACCACTTAAATCATTAATTCAAAGTTCTAATGCTAAACTACAAATTAGCACACACATAAACATCCAAACCATACCATAATCCAAAAAATAACATCACAAATACAACCATATAACATAAACATATATATAAATGTAAATTCTTTTCCAAAAAGTTAAGAAATTTACTCACCGAAGGCTATCCAAACTTTCGCTGACTTGAGTATGACCTGGTATTTTCATTCCTACGCAAAAAGATGGAGTCTTGACTCCTAAATGTACTAGATAGGCTAGGTCATGGATGAATAAGGATGTGAGACCTGTTTTGGTAATATAAAGCAACTTCGGATAAACATCAATTTGTCTAAAGTGAACCCAAAATTAGGTCATATTCCCACTGGTTTTTGGGCCACCAACTCATGGAAATTGGAAAAGTAGTCAAAGGTAATGTTGTCAGAATTTATTTCCTCTATTATTTAACAAAATTAATCACTCAGTGTTGATTTTTTTTGAATAATTTATGATCAAAAGAAAAAGGGCAATTTTAGGACTTGAAATTCTGGATGAAAAAATGCTTTGCAAAGATTGGGTATTTATGCGTTGCTTTATTCAAAATTAGAAAAAGTTGTCAACGAGAATGTTGTGTCCACTGGAATTTTTGGTGATTTGAAAAAAAGAATATCACCATTTTAAGTTGGGATTAAGAAGTTATGGGGGAAAGAAAACAGAGGAAAAATGGAGAATGAAAGGGCAATTTTATAAGCAAGAAAACAAGTGAATTACCTAAACGCCATTGGCCCTTTACCCTCCACATCCCCATAGCCACATCACCACTTTGTCCCCTCTTTTACACATGCTAAGAAACATGTTTAAATGTGTTTGTACTTTGATTTGCCAAAGTATCAAATCTTGTCTCCCTTGATGTGACTACTTTCTATTTATTTTTTATTTAGTTGTCAAGTGTCACATGGTCATTATCTTAAGTTAATTAACTTAATTAGACCTATATATACACTATCTTAACTCATATTATATAATTAGTCTATGTGTGCATGGATATAAGAAAGTGTGCACATTATTTTCAAATAACTTTAATACGATGAAAGATCGAAAATTCGGAAAACAGTTTTCGATCATATTTTCTATTTTTCATCGAACTATATATTTATGTAAACAAATTCCAAAAACTATCTCATCATAATTATTTATTATTAAAAAGAGTTTCATTTCATTATAAAACCTATATATTAAATATTTAAAACTAATTAAATATTCACAAATTAAAGCGGTGAAATTCCAGATCGTTACAATATTCTTGTGCCGAGCATCCGAGTGCCGGAAAAATAGATTATTGGGGTGAAAGAAAAGAAAAGACAGAACATAATCTCACATCATGACGAGTAATATATAACATGCAAATGATCTTTATAAAGAAAAATTTAAAGTACTATAACCAATCAGAGTGTAACATATCATCAGCTTGGACAGTTATAACAGCATGTCCTTATAAATTCTGATGGATACAACCAAGAAATACAACCGAAATAAAAATATGTGAATATGTCTTGGAAGCATCCAGCTCACCTCCTGAAGCTCTAAAGCATCCATAACTAAATCGAAAAAGTACCCAGTCTGACTCGAGCATTATAAGAAAATAACTTCCAGATCAATCTGGTAAACCAGTGCGAAAAACTCAAATCATTTGGATTTCTTTTATGTTACAAAACATTTCAAAAATAAAGGTATCTCGTAAGATGATGCCACATATAATCATAGATGAGTTTTTACCTTACAATAACCAATCTATTTTACATGAAATCCAATGATATTATAACAATATCTATGATTAAAATAAATATATAACATATCTAGAATGATTTTCCATAATTACATTCAACGGTGCTAGGTTCTGTAACTAAAATCGTAAGGCACGCATTGGAGATTGTATTCCATATAATGACAAGGCATCGGGATACCACCTACCATGGTACATATCTAGAAAATGTAACGAGGTTGCAAAGCTTCCAACCCCTGCAAACATAGAGCTAGCCTGCCCCTTGAATATGACATAGTCGGATTATATCATCGTTCGGGCACAGAGGCTGCAAACATTGCACCCAGCCCAACTTTTTCCATGCACACGCACACTAAAATCCATAAATATCGATCTAAATCCGCGGAATGATGCTCCTAATGGTAGCGAACCACATAGCTTTGTGGCATCCCTTGGTTTTAGTCATTACCGGGTTGTGAGGCTTTTGAGGCCACGATAACCTTTTCCTTTAAGAAAATCTCTCTTGGAATGATAATATTGCATTCTAGAAAACAATGCAATGCTAGCATGCATCCATACAAATTGTTCGGGATATGACAGAACCAAAGATACTACTTCTATTACAACCATTTCAAAATCATTCTCTCGATCAGTAGCAAATAGCCCTTGCACTTTAAAGAACTCCGTCTTCGATTTCATTATTTTTAAGGTATCTTCCATTTGAACGCTTATGCTGGTTCGAAGTGGTTTTCGGACAACTTATCAGATCCTGGTCTCTTCGAACAAATAATCATTAATTTTCGGTTGACTAAATCCTGGTTCTTGCAGAAGCAAGTGGACTATATAAGAGTCCTAATTAGATCTCTGATATACCCTTAAAGCTAGAGATGTTTCATCTGAAGGAGTTCTTCCAAGGGATTTCAAACCGTATGAGTACGTTAAGCTTCCATGTACTTCCGAACCCAAAAATGGCCAACATTTGATAGTCAGTTATTTAACAATCAAATAATTCAAACAATCCAATGAGATATTTAATTTCATATGTAAATGAAATATGAGTTGGGACATAAGCAACCACTAAGCCTCTTTAATTAATCTTTTCATTAATTAATACCACTTTGCAAATACTTGTATTAAAATACTTTCTCAAAAAGATATATTCACAAACCCTTCCTACTCCTTTCAGTACTTGAAAAATATTCATACACTTATCTCATTTGTATAAGTATATTCGCAAATCACCATACATTGCAATATTTAGAAAGCGTCTCCATATACTAATATCAACAATATAGGCATATTCGTAAAACACTACAGTTTCAATACTTAGAAAATGCATCCATATACTTATCTCAGTAGTATAAGTATATTCTCAAATCTTAAGAAAGATTTCATACTTCAAAAGCATGCTTAAATGGGTCCAAAAAAGTGTCACTTAAAAGATTGTTTACTATAAAATCAAACTCATTTTCTGGCATAAGTAAATCGATAGTATAGATAATAGACTAAATATATTTGCCACCATTTTCACAGTGAAGCCAGAAAAGTTAAAGAACATTCTTAATTCTCACATACAGAGACGAGTTTTCATACCTCGAAATTTTGTGTTAAGTATGAAAAGAAAATACTTTCATACTACCATAATTAAAAATGATCTTTTATTGAAAACAAACATTATTTCCTTTTTATAAAATTCCTTTCTATAAATCCCCTTTCTATTTATAAAAATACTTTTATAAATCTCTTTTCTATTTATAAAAATTCTTTTATAATTCTCTTAATTTGAAATCTTATATACTTAACAGCAATCCTCGATTTCAAACTTAAATTATCCTTTGGTTAACAATGAAGTCGTTCAAGTTGGGGCATTATTACCTCTCAAACCTTGACTAAACAATATTTTTATCTTTCAGAATAGCTAGAAATTTGCCTACCTCGAAGTTTAATATCACGTATAAGGCCTTATAATCTTGTATACTATTTATAACGAACAATATATTATAAACAAACTTCTTTCCATAAAAATAGACCGGTTTTATTATATTAAATAATCCTTTAAATCACTTATGTACATTTTAAAACTCCTTTAAAACATTTTAAACAAAGTTTAAACTTCCATACAAATCATAACTCAAAACCATCACTTTTTAAAAAGAATTCAACTTTGAAAAGTAAAGGAATTTCTTTTAAATAAACAACTTGTTTAAATATCTAAAAACATTTTTAAAACTTCAACTCCTTTTAAAATACTTATATAACCTTAATAAAACACATTTGAAAATATTTTACAAAATATCTAAACAGATAACCTTCTTTTACTTTACCAAAACATAGATTTCCAAACTGCATCAATAGCGACTATCGCTATATGGACCATAACTTTTAAAATTTGTTTTGTTAATCAAATAGCCTTTAAACCCCGTTTCCTTCTGTATTTATACAATTATAATTATAGAAAACAATTTACTTCATAATGTTATAAAGTTGAAGTCGATTTAAAATCCATAACTTTTCAAACTCGGAAAAAGGCTTCGCGACCACTTTGGTATTTAAACAAGCTACCATTTATTTCTAATTCAACTTTCCAAGTCATAACACTAGTATTTACATTAAAAACATATATGTAAATAAAATTAATAAGGTGAAAAATCATGTTGGATACCTCCACTAAAATTAAATCTTTAAAAGTGCTTCCGTAGCGACTATTCACTACGAAATACATCGACTTTTATTCTATTGCTTTGTCCCCACAACAATGATTATTTATGTCATCCGCCTCAAAGTGGGAATCAAACAACACCAAAATCTATATATATACATCGATATATATATATTTCTACACTATAAGCAATTATGATTATTTAACAACATATCACATTATTTAAAAAAAAATTCAATGTGAGATATCTCACATTTAGCCAAGCTAACACCCAAGTCAAGCCATAAGATTCCAAGAACAACTTCCTAACACCACCCACGTGCCAAAGCTGCGACTTTCCTTCACATCCAAGCCATCTAGCTCCTCTCCTTCTTTCCTCATGCTCACGTCCAAGCTTTCCCCTTGCCTAGGTGGTTGTGTCCAACCCTCCCCTAAGCTACAAATGCTCACGGACAAGGCCTCAACCCCACTCCTTGTGCACGACTGTGGGGAAAGAGGGAGTGTTGGATCTTAAATTTTTGACTTTTGACAACATGGAAGTGTTTGTTAACTGTTTACAAGCTTAAGGAAGAAGTGTGAATGCACCAAAATCCAATCCAACTACAGAAGTATAAAGAGAGATAAATGAAGAACGAAATGAAAAACTACTATAAAGCAAATAAATACTCACAGGTTTATAGTGGTTCGGCAAACTCTAGCCTAAGTCCTCCCAAGATTTTTTATTTTATTAGTTCATACTGCTGATAACAGTCACAAATCTGTAGAGTATAGCCTAGGTAGAAGATGAAGAGGAGCAAAAAGTAGGTCCCATTTCTGAAGCAATGCCAACCGTATTTGTAGGAGAACACATGCACGGATCGGGCTGAAATTTTGACATATGGTTTGGGAGACCAAAATGAGGCCACCCAAGAATTTCCAAGCCCATTGGGGCCTACAATAGGGATCGATACCGATCCCTATTTTAGTGTCCAAATGGGGTGCAATCCCTTTGGATGGTTCCATGATGTTAGCTACTTGTCCTCTAAATTTCATGCCATTTGGATGCATAGATGTTGAGATATTGATTGTTGTAAGCATGAATGCACCAAAACCTTGATGGATGCCGACCCCTCTTGCTCGAGAATGCCAACCCCTCTTAAGTGACCGATCCCTCTTGCTTAGGTATGTCGACCCCTCTTCATTAACCCATGTCGAACCCTCCATAGAAGCCAACCCCTATCGATCCTTCTATATTGAAGCATGTCAATCCCTCTTGCTTGTCCAAGTTATTGAAGTATACCGATCCTTCTGGATTGAGTGTGCTGATCCCTTCCATTTGCCAAGCTATGCACCATACTTTGAACATTCTGCCTTGCATATCTTTCAATTCCATTCAACCCCGACTTCATGTAACCGTCTATACCTGATTTCTAGACCCTACAATTATCGCTCCATACTCATCTGACTTGATAATCGTGACATCCGTTGGGTTAAATTCATTGGTGTATTACCTTACCGAAAGGCGGGTTAACACTTTGCCCCTCAAAACATGCCTTGCAATAGGAAGGTGCGCTTTGAATTTCCCTAAATCCAAAATCTAATGTCCATTTTCCATTGATTACCACATTATCCAATCCAGAATCCAAACCGTTACTAATCTGATTCCTCGATCACTCCGGATCATTACCGAAATCCATGATTGTTCTGGGTCGATATCCAATTCCCAATCCATTCCAAATCATTAACCAAACATGATCTCTCCGGATTGTTTTATCCAAATCCCAGATTGCTTCAGGTCGACATCCAAATTCATTGACCTCTTCGGGTCGTTAGCCTAATCCAAATCCTTGGTCTCGCCGGATCCTTGTTGAGCAAAATCCATACTCCACGATCTGAGTAGGCCGATCATATCGCTCTACGGCAAAGCGGTCTACCCTTGCCAGGCATTATCCATTCCCGGCGACCTTGATCTCTCTAGATCCTTGCTAGCACAATCCATACTCGAGGACCTGATGGGTTTTATTCTCCGGTCTTGACTCCTCGGTCGAGGGCTTAATCCATGGGGTATCCTTCTCCGGTCTTGTTTCCTAATCGAGGACTTAATCCGTGGGGTATCCTTCCCCAGCCTCGATCCCCTGTCGAGGACTTAATCCGTGTACGAATCCATCATGTCGCTCTCCAACGAAGGGGCTTGTGACTTGCGGTTATTGCCTCGTCTCTCCGGTCGGGACCATAACCGTGACCAATGTTATTTATTGCATTAATCTTGACTTAAGCATCCCTAAGTCTGTAAAATATGATTTCGTACAACCCATAAACCAAAGAACGAAGCAAATAAGAAGAAATAAAACGAATTTTACAAACCCGAGCACAATGATTTGTCGTCATCTCAGAGCATACCTAGGGACCGTCCGCGTTCCCGTACATGTATATGTGACTCAGTCGTATTACTGTGGAGTTTATTACTTATTCAATGCCATCCCGATTAATTGATGACAAGTTGATGATGATGCCTTGATCCAGTGCCATTTTCGTTCGAGGTGGACGGTGGTTGCTCCTGTTCCACCGTCGTAGCCCAAGTCCTTATGTATTGTTGTAGCTGAGCATTCCTCATGTGTTCCTCAGTAATATCCTTCAAATGCCTACAGTCATTTGTATTGCGCCCATACAGCTCAAGGAATAGGCAAAGATTTCCTGATGTCTGCTTGTGGTCGGAGGGTTCCCTCCTTACCGGCCTTTGATACCGAAGATGTCCTCGAGTTTCTAAATAAATCCTTTCCAGAGATTCAGTCAAATTTGTATAATAAGAGAATTTTTGGTTCTCTCCATTGCCACTTCGACACATTAATGCCATCATTCTTATTTACATCTCCTAATGATCCTCACTTTGCATATCATTCACCTTCGGTTTGTTTGCTCGTGCGTCTTCCGACCACAAGAACCTTTCTGCTTCATGATAAAACTCCCGAGATCCATAGGTGGATCATACGTCAGTGAATCCCTGAACTCTGTGCCATCAGCAATTCCAGATACAGCTGCCATCAAAGCCATAGATGGATCTGGACGATCTACCGATGTCTCTATGGCATTAAACCATGTTAGAAAACTCCTTAGGTATTCTTCACTCCTCTGTTTCAGTGTTGCCAAACTCATCACATTTTTGGGTCTCGAGATGTAAACCCTAAACCGCCTCAAATACCTTTCGATCAATTCCGCCTATGTGCTAATAGAGTCGCTTTTCAACTGTCTGAATCATAGTGCAGCTATATCCGTTAAGTAAGGGAAGCACCATGCCATGACTTCCTTCGATGCCCCCAACACTTCCATGTATCTCATGTGTCTTATGTATCTCATCAAATAAACAGCGGGATCCGTTTTTCCATCATATGTCTTAAGCGTTGGTAGTTTGTGTTGGAACTGGACCAGCCTGCAACAGAAGTTATGGGTAAGTTTTAAATTTTTTACCCTATTGGATCTATATAGGGCCTATAAAGTCTAACTGAAATATAACGTTTCTTAATTTCATTTAAATAAAATCATTTATTTTATTTAAATTCATATATATTAAGATATGAAATTAATTTTATTTGATTTAGTTTATACATAAATGTATCATATACATATATGTGTGAGTGCATGTGTAATATAATAATCCACGAAGAGTATAATATGCACATATTTAGATGTTGGGATTTACATCACAATAGACATATTAGCTTATTTTGTATGTCATGTATGTTGTTCAAATATGTGCATGTATATGTGTTAGGGCATCTCCAGCGGGTTAAGGGCTGAATGTTCAGCCCGCAATCTGGGGTGGGCTCCCAGTGGCCAGGCGCCCATTTAATGGGCGCCTGAACAACAGGCGCCCATAAAATGGGCACCGCCTCCCCTCCCCTCCTCACTTTCTACTCTCATTTTCATTTTCATTTTTTAAAAAATTAGAAAATCTAAACAAAATACCACCGCGTCCAACCAAAATTGCCTGAAGAACGGTTCACAGACATTCAGCGGAGCAAGCTGGACTATTACTCGTTCCGCCACCACCTGGAGTTTCACCAGACGATCTACGTGTACTACACGAGCTGCCAGATGGTTATCCGCATAGAGATGAAACCGCTTTGACAACCATACAGGTACAAATTGCAAATTACTATAACTAGTTATTTTAATATGTACATTACATACTCATATTAAATAACCCTTACTCTATCAAAAAATGTTAATTCATAAATTATCTATAGGACCATTACATTCACTATCGGGGTAGTTGGGCTAAGTGCATTACCCAGTTTTATGACTATCTTCCCAGTCCTATTATTAAGAGGCTACAAGCTAGCTCTTTTGGTCTTTTTTTGTCGATTAGGCCTGCTCAGTCCTTTGATCGACCTCTCATTCAGGCATTAGCTGAGAGGTGGTGTCCCACCACGTATACGTTTCATTTTTCAGATTTTAAGCTTGGTATCACCCCAGTTGATTTCTACATGTTTACTGGGATTGAGATTGAACGACATGGTCTTCGACCTTTTCCATTTGATGATTTATACGAGTTGCACAATCTGTTTACTATTTTTTTACCACCGATAGATGTTACCTGCATCATTAGTGGTTCTGTTAAGTTGACTTACCTGCAGCAGTACATCACTAGTTATATAGCTAGAGCCGATATGATGGATGCAGTTACTAGAGCATTTCTGTTGTACCTGTTTGGTTCGACCTTTTTTTCAAACAAAAAAGGTACAGTTAGACTTGGCTATTTAGCATCTCTTGCCAGATTAGACCGGCTACATACTATTGATTGGGGCACAGCGATATTAGGCACCCTATATACCACTCTAGATTCATTTGCGCTTTGCGATGTCAGACAGATGTATGCTTTTTGGTATATTTTTCCATTATGGTACTACGAGTACACGACAAACATGCATCCTTGCATCCAGGACACGGCTAGTCAGGCTGCTGAGCATTACTTCCCTAGGACGAGACGATGGGAAACTATGCAGTACGTACATCTTGTCCCCTTAGGTGTACGGCATGACTTGATGGAGGCTAGTTCACAGCTTGTATGCGTAGTCGAGGTGACATCATTCGGACTCCTTGGGCCTCACATTGGACTCATCTAGTAGATACAGGTCTTCTGGTGGACGACCATCCCTTGATGGTTACGTATTCACTATCTAGACGTAGGGTTGCTTTGCATACACCTGCATTTATGCCTATGTGGTATTTGGGAGGGAGATGTGCTTATTAGATTACGGGTGATCATCGTATACCATATGATCCTTTATCTTGCGAGGACATGTTTGGTAGACATAGGGTGATCGGCGATCAATACTTAGATGCTCTACGACAGGCTGGATGGGTGGATAGTAGTACTTTCTTCATCGATGGAGATTATGATGCTTATTGGGCTACAATAGCACCCCGTAGATTCATCGTACCAGATTATGTTCGTGGGGTCAACTCTGATCATACATGACCTTATCTGGCAGTCGGTAGAGTTCACGTACCGCGGGTTTCATTTGATCCGATTCCGTCACAGTTCTCCCAGACTCCCATGCAGTTGGAGCCCGATACTACTTTTAGAGCATATGACGTGACAGGTACTTTGATTGAGCAGCCTTTAGTCTTTCCAAATCACCCCGACTATCCAGGTGTGCCTTCAGTCGGGTTATATCCTCCGTATGAGGTACCTTTGTTGTTTATTTTCATTTTGTTGTTTATTGTCATTTTACCTTTATTTTACCTTTGATTGACCAGGCTAGAGGCGCAGATTGATCAGCTATCAGCTAGACTTGCTGTACATGAGCCTTTCGGATCACAAGGCGGAGGTGATGCTGGTCCTAGTGGGTATGATGGTGGTGGTTTAGATGAGAACGATGAGGATGATGAGGACGAGGGGGATGATGGTGATGGGGATGACGATGATGACGATGGAAATGATGATGATGGTGACAGGGATGATGATGGTGATGGGGATGATGATGATGACGATGACGGAGATGATGATGATGGTGATGATGCTGACGACGATGACGTTGCATCCCTTTAGTAGTATACCTTTTAGTTTATGCGTAGTAGACGTTTTATTATATGTTGCAGTTCCTATAGCTTATGTACTTATGTCATTGTTTGAGTATACTGTGTATTCTTTATGTTTATATACTTTCACTTTCTTGGATTTTGGATTATAATGCTCTAGTATACTGTGAATTCTATATGTCTGTGTATACTGTGAATTATACATGTTGGTGTATAATGTGAATTTGTATATGTCTGTTTAACTATGAATTATATATGTTGGTGTATAATGTGAATTCTTTATGTTTGTGTATACTTATAAGCACTAACTAGTTACATATGAACATAAAAAAACCAATAGCGACAGTAGATAGAAAACTTATAAAAACCTACTAGTGACATAAAAAAACTACTAGTGACATATACGAACATAGAACACTGATAAAAAAACGACACAGTAATAATAGACCACAAATATGAAGAAACTAGACGTGACGATTAAAATGCAACTCCTGTATCGAAAGTCTAAGACGTCTTATCTCCTGTTCTAGTTCATTTGCATAGGTTATGCCCCTTGGACATAAAGGATCATCCCACCATTCCACGTAATTGCAACCATTCGGCCAGAATTGACATAGTTGGATTTGACGACCAATATTTTCTCTATCCGCACGTACTACAACTTCAACTTCATACCCGCACTGACAACAAACTAGGTGCGATTCAACTTCTTGCTCAGTGGGAGGTTGAACTACTTGATCCTGGTTCTCATGTTGTTCATATGCCATACGAACAACATGTTGTTCGTATGGTGGTTCAACCACTTCCTGAAGTCTTAGCTGCTCAAGGTTTTGAAACTGACCGTGGACATCTTCATAGTGTTGTTCTTGATAATCGACAAGCCAATCCTCATCAGTATGTGGACTTTTCGTAGGCACGTTACCTGCATCTGAACCGATAGAAGAAGGCCAAGAAGGCATTGCGATGAAGAATTTATTGTTGGGAGTGAGGAAGAAGATGATTATGAATGATGAATAAGTAAATCAGAAAGAGCATATATAAACAAACATTACACTTGTGCTACCACTACTTTTTAATCTGACAACAAACAATACACAAGAGCATATATAAACAAACATTACACATAGGCATTAGCTTTGACAACAACAACAGACATTATCATTTGAAAAGACAATTCAGAAAGCTCTCGACACATTAACGAACGTTACATAACCAACTAGCAATACTGTTATCTAAAGGCCATCCAAATCTTTATAGCCAATTTTGGCGTATGAAGTATGCATCATGGGCAATGAAGGGAGTGCGATATTTTAAATTGTATCGACCGTCATAAGTCGAACGTGTAGTCTCAAACACATTTCCCAATATTACCTCATTAATTATCTTTGTGTAATGCGTGCATGCCCTAGTAAAGTTTTCGTATGCAGTCTTGACCTCTTGAGCCGTACGTCTGACTTGAGAGCCCACGTCGTTGTTGTAGAGTTCAATCAGAGTGTCCCAAAAATTAATTACCATTGACTCCTGATTGTCGCACACCTCATCGGTTTGAATGTAGTACTGCATAAGCAACTTCAATTCATGAGACGTAAATGTCATATTGGATAATGTAGTATGAATAATGTTAGGTTTTTAAATGATTTAAACATATAACGAGTTTTGAATTTACATAATGGATGTTCATTCTCTCTACTCAACAAAACAGAGAATCTTGACCGAAAAATGAACGTGGCTACAGTACGTGATTTGACCGCACACTGACACACCTTATCTCCGCTCAACAAAGCAGAGAATCTTGACCGGTAAATGAACGTGGCTACAGTACGTGATTTGACCGCACACTGATCCACCTTTTCTCCACTCAACAAAGCAGGTATACTTGACCGGCAAATGAACGTGGCTACAGTACGTGATTTGACCGCACACTGATCCACCTTCTCTACACTCAACATAGTGAATATTCTTGACCAGCAAATGAACGTAGCTACAGTACGTGATTTGACCGCACACTGACCCCCTTCTTTCCACTCAATAAAGCAGAGATTTTTGACCGGCAAATGAACGTGGCTATAGTGCGTGATTTGACCGCACACTGAACCCCATTCTCTCCACTCAACAAAGCAGATATTCTTGACCGGAATTGAACGTGGCTACAGTACGTGATTTGACCGCACACTGACCCCCCTTCTCTCCACTCAACAAAGTAGAGATTCTTGACCAGCAAATTAACATGGCTACAGTACGTGATGGTGACCGCACACCGACTCCCCTTCTCTCCACTCAAGAATTAGTCATATATATATAACCATATGGATGTCATACTTGTTCACCATAATTTAGTCTAGCAATACATTCAAATATCAAACAACTATCCTCAAATATCAAACAATGTCTGAAAATTTACTAAAAGCTATATTGCTATGCGACGGTGACTCTGGAGAAGAAGCGTATGCGTTAGCGCATCAACAAGAGGAGGAGGAACTGATGGAGATATACCGTGAAGCATATAGATCAACTTTTGGAAAACATGTTGGTTCCGTTGTGGGTCGGAAATATATCAACCGCAACCAGCAAGCATTTCAAAAAACACTTATGCTAGATTACTTTGCCCGTGATCCAACTTACGGTCCAGAGATGTTTAGATGATTCAGAATGAGTCGTCCATTATTTATAAGAATTCTCGAAAGTATTCAGAAGAATAATAATTATTTTGTTTATAAGCAGGACGCTGCAAAAAAACAAGGTTTGAGTGGGCATCAAAAGATGACCGCAGCTTTGAGGATGTTAGCATACGGTACACCTGCCGATGCCCTTGACGACGCATATCATATTGCAGAGAGTACAGCATTGGAAAACCTAGGTCACTTCTGTCAGTCGGTTGTGGAAATTTATGGGACAGAATATCTTCGTTCTCCAAACGAGGCAGATGTAACGCGCTTGCGTGAAATGCATGAAAGCAAGGGCCGGCCTAGAATGCTTGGAAGTCTAGATTGTATGAATTAGGAGTGGAAGAACTATCCAAAAGCTTTTCAAGGAGCATATAACGGCAAAGAAAAAAAAACCAACTATCATCTTAGAAGCAGTTGCCTCTCATGATTTATGGATTTGGATGCTTTCTTTGTAATGCCAGGTTCTCTTAACGACTTAAACGTTATCGAACGGTCTCATTTATTTAATGATTTTGTGCAAGGTAAGTCAACTCCCGTATCATTTACTCTTGCGTATGAGCATGGATACTATTTAGGAGATGGAATTTATCCTAAATGGAGTACGATTGTAAAGATATTTGCAAATCCAATGACGGTAAAACAGAAACAATTTGCTACAATGCAAGAAGGACAATGGAAGAACGTAGAAAGGGTGTTTGGGGTCCTTCAAGCAAGGTTTGCAGTGGTCAGCAATCCATGTAGATTATGGAAGAGATCAAAAATGGCTACAATTATGTTCTGTTGTATAATTCTGCATAACATGATCATTGAAGATGAACGCGGTATGGATTATCCTGATTTCGAGTATGATGGGGCAAGACAACCCCTCGAATTGTTTCGCGTAGCCACGTTACGAAATGAAGGATAGTACGCAATTCATGACGATCATCATGAAGTATATCGTAATGCAGCTATTCATAATAGACTCCAAAGGGATTTAATGGAGCATATTTGGAATTCTCAAGGAAATCAGTAGTTGGGGATGGTGGATCTTTGTTTAATTACATATGTTTGCCTTTTTCATTTCTGTAATGAAGTGTAGAATACTTCAATTTTTATGTTTGTAATATCATTTATGTTTGATGAAGTAAATCTATATTGATATCTACATAATGCATCGAAAAAAATGATATACCATTGAATATTGTAAAACTGAAAATAGCACTTGATTGCAAATATGAACTGAAGGTACATGGATATTTAAAATGCAATAACTAAAAATATCACATTAATACGTCAACTACATATGTTTTGTTCCAAATCTACTCTAAACAATGCGTTGTTTGTGCTCCATCCAATATTGCATTGTAATAGGGTCCATTCCGAGGACATCCTTTTCCATTACGAAGGTCTCTTGGCGTTGCCGCTCTAGCTCAAACCGGCCCTTCTCAATCTCAGTCAATTCTTTTAACACGGCAAGCTTTTCTGCACTTTCTTTTTGACATTCTGCATTTTCTCTTGCATGTTTTTCATGCATTAGGGCTAAACGAGAATCGAATTGAGATTGAACAGCAATTTTCTTCTTAGCTGCTCGTTGCCCCATCGGTCTAGCGTCTTCATCAAATGCGGGTACTGCTTCTTCGTCTTCGTTATCTGGGCATATATTTGAGTCCATATGAGAAGAATTGCTTGGTCTAGAATTGTAATTAGATCTACTAGTTTTTTTCTTCCCCTTCGACTTCGTTTGGAATCTCTTAAGCTTTTTGCGGTGTTTGAGCACCATTTTTGTTGACTAACAAGCAAGTCATAGCAGTTTGCAAACTGATAGTAGTGGGGTTTCTTTGTACCATTTTCTCTTGGAAATAATTTTAAGAATTGATCGTTCGCCATTCTCTTCTACCAAAACAGAAACACAAAATGATATATTAACAAAGTGATCAGAAATGAATGTAAATTAAAATCATATTTTTCAAAACGCTACCAATTCAGCTTCGCCACCCATTCCATTTGGATTTGTTGTTCTTATTTTGTGGATCTGCGACTCGTAGAATTGTGTTTGTCGATTAATCTTCCCAAAACGACCCGTGATTGCAGACATTGACCTCGTCTTTTCAACATGTTTTTTATTGTACGCAGTCATGACTTTTGTCCAAAATGCCTCTCCACTTTGGTTGTTCCCCTTTATCGAGTCGTTAGAAAAATGACAGTAAATATAACACAAATCCTTATCTTCATCGCCAAACAATGGAGCAGAAGAATGGAACGATAGATTGGGGCGGTTTAGGGATGAACATTTTGAAAGGGTTGAGAATCAAAATCTCAGCTATCCACATTCATCGCTTCGGTATATGATTGAAACGGATGAGACATACTTTCAATATTATGGAATTGAGAATAGAATTGTAATAGAAGAAGAGATGTGTGTATTACAATCTGAATAATATTTCGATATATGTAATGAAATCATAAATATGACCGTTTATAGCCGTTGTAATTTTCAATATGACCGTTTATAGTCGTTGTAATTTTAAATATGACCGTTTATAGCCGTTGGGGTCAAAATATGACCGTTTTTAGCTGTTGGAATTCAAGTATAGGGGCCGGTTATAGCCGTTGGAAGATGGGGGAGTGGGTAGAGAGGGGCTCTGGCGCCCAAGCCAAGTTCAGGATTCTGAATCAAATCCTGAACATTAAGCTTAATATTGGTCCTTAATGCAATGACTGGAGAGTTTTTTTGGCCAAATTAGCGTTGAATGCAACGACTGGAGATGCCCTTATAATACACACGCATGTATGTACAAATATATTTTATATATTATATGAACATAAGACATTTATATATAAATAAATTTATATACAAAAAGAGAGAGAACAATTATTAAGAAAATTATTTATAATTCAAAATTAACTTAATTTTGCAAACATAATAATTTAGTATTTTAATTTGTATATATTATAAATAAATAATGTTTCCATCCAAAAATAATTAACATAAAATAATCTATTGACGAAAATTCAGAATGTAAAATTTTCGAAAATCTAGGATCAAAAATAGAGCTTAGAAAAAATCTAGAGATTTTTCAAAGTTGAAATATTATTTTTAAAACAAATACATTTATTTTGGCAATAATTATTTAATATAAAATAATATATTATTAAAAATTCAAAATTTCAAATTTTAGAACTTCTAGGATCATGAATGAAAGGTTACGAAAATTGTTGAAGAATTTTTCAATTAAATTAATAAATCATAAACAATTTTTTCGAAAGAGTATTAATTATTAAAAAATAATAAAATTTATTGAAAGAATCCTAAATTTTTTCTAGATGTTTCTGGAATGATATAGTATTTTTTTAAATATAGAATCGAAATTTTAATATAATAATTATTTTATATATAATAAACAATTCAAAATTCAATAAATGTTAATTTAAAAATATGAATATATGTTTGATAAATAATTTTTGAATTTTTAAATTCATATTATGTATAAGTAAGTGTACTAAATTTTTTAAATCACATATATATCTTATATATGCATATATGCTATTATGAGAGAGAAATATACACTGATATATACATATATATATATATATATATGAATTTATAAATAAATAAATATATAATAATTTTTAATGACAAAATTGATTTTTTACAGTAAACAACATTTGTCTATACATAAATCAAATAGTATAATAAAAAAATTATGCACATAACCAAACTGATTTGTGACAACATCTTTTTACAAATCTCACTTAACTAAAAATATAGTAGCAATATATTTAAACAGATATGAAATTGCTCATTATAGGATCATAGGATATAATTTAATTACCGTAATATGATTTAAATTACCAATTTAATGATGCCTTTGAATCCATGTTGAAGCAATGACTTCCCTTTCTTTTACTGTTCTTGATTCGTCAGATTGCAAGTCCGGAATCACCGACCTCTAACTATCGAATGGTACTATTTTGAAATATATTTGAGAATTTTAGAGTTGATTGAGAGCTATGTTTTAACCAGCAATATAGAAGGTAATGACGGCCAAAAAGTTTAGTCATTATTTTATAGATACATACATGCATGCATACATACATACATACATATATGTATATATATGTGTGTGTGTGTATAGGGTTGTATTTGAGAGAAACGAGGAAACCTTTTTATTCATTCTCACTTGATCTCAACCCATTATCTCCAAGCCAATTCCATATATTTTAGTCACCCCTAGACCTTCTCAAAACCGGAATTTTGCAGCCCTAATGATAGGCCTTGAACCCATCTAAGCCCAAGCCAAAATACCGTGCAATTAAATCTAATTCAATCGCTTTTCGATATTGTATATCGATCAATATATTTATAACTATTATAAATATATATAACATTATTTATTTCTCAATTCATATTCAAATTTTATAATTAATATTTCATAAATATTAATTAATTCAATTAATTTATAATAATTATAAACTAATTAAATCATTCGGTCTTAAGGGAATTCATCATTTTGGTTGTATAACTATTGGATGCAAATTTAGTTAGCGATTAATATCGAACTATTCTAGTGTTAACATTCACACGTTACTTAGCAGGTGGGGTGACATTATGGCCAAATTTATCGCTTACTCATTTTCGGTAAAATCCAATTTTAGTTTAATAAGCGTTACCCGATTATGACATTTGTTTACACCAATTCTCTTCGTCAAAACTAAATCACTTTGGACTTACGGAATTTGGTAATGGTCAAAATTTCAATCTCATCCACATTCAACTTTATAGTCCAAATACAAAGTCCTTGGTTCAATAACAATTATTATTAACATAAATGCTCTAGTCAGAGACTTTGATTTTGAGTTGACTGTGATACTAACCGCGTATAACTGAGAAGAAGAATCCTCTCTTGAATAGTGCTTCACTTTCAACACTTCCATTCAACCCAACTACAGTCACTCAATGGACGCCATGCTATGATTTGGCTATAATCAAAGCAGAGTTTTCATATTGAAGATCCACAATATTCTCAAGTCGAGAGAATGGTGTAAATCCGTCACATCGATATTTTCTGTTTGACCTTAGTTATATTAAACAATAGAAAAATATCGAGTGAGTCATTCCATAGTTATCCAATAACTATTAGCATGTAACCCTTAGGTGACCCCAGCAGTCATGAGTAATATACCGCTCAACATTTGGAGTGTGTTACGTACTCCAGACTCAATAGATACATCGATATCCAGTCTCGATGCATCTTGACTAGGAACATTTAAAATGGTGCATTTGTTTCATTGTGATAAATTACTCACGGTTACAACACTTTATAATTACTATCACAAAATATACCATTTATGGATTTTTCTATTAAATATACTTTTAATTAAGTTAATTAATTAATATAATCACGTTATATCAAGTATATAATAGGAAGAAAATGCCTTTTATTTCGGACAGGATTGGTCAACGAATTAGAAATATATAATAAATTACATAATTGCCTCTAGAGCATACTTATAACTCTATCAGTCTCCCACTTGCACTTGGGGTCAATTATGGAATCTAATTCCAACTTCTCTGATCATTTCTTTCAAAACCAATTAGGTCAGTCTCTTATTGAATGGGTATTCTATTATATTTTAATTATCTACTTTGTCGATTAGCTTTCTCTGACACTAATAAACCGCATTTATCATATGAAAGAATTCGAAGCATGTCTTTCGAATTCTAGTGAGCTTTAAGTTCTAACATGACCAATTTCATGACATTGTTATCTTATAACAAAACTATGAGATTCTCAACATTTGGAATCAACTTAGGCTCAATTATAAATTTGTGCTTTTATATCTATATACATTGTTTTATTGTAGCGCTATCAAAGTTAATGTTTTCAACATTTCGTTGAATCAACCACAATCACCTTTATTTTGAATCATTTTCAAATTAAAGATTTTAACTTGAATTTTACCGTTGACATGTTATACTCAATATCACTTATAAATTTTATGTCCAAATGTTCCAGCATAACGAGTTTGTTGTTTCTATAAAGAATTCTATAGTATTGGATAAATACGCGAGAACACCTCAAACAACCATTTACCGATATCAATTTGGATTATATATTTTATCCATGTATCAAATACATAAACAAAACACAATATCAAACACAACATAAACGGTATGATAAATCCTATTGCTAATGCATAAGGAATCCAACTTACATGTTCCCCTTTTAATATGGTACTCTTGTATATCGTTTTGGGACAATCCCTATATCTTTTATATTCACAAAAAAAAACCATTTACAATCCAAAATTGAATATTAAAACAAATAAAGTTGATTTTAATACAAACGTATTGTTAAAACCAACAATGTGTTGTTTACTTATAGTTTAGATATATCAATGTGCCTTTTAACGTTCTTTCTTGTGAACACACGCTTCCTCTGCACTTTGATTAAAAATTAAACTATTTGATATTTCTGTCAAAATACTTATTCAATCCTGAAGCTTATTAAATGATACATTCATATCATTTCTTGGATCATATCCAAAGACTCACAAACCTAATATCGCATCCACTGACATTGAGACATTTTTGGTTAATATGTGTAAATGGCTTACTCTAAATCATTATTTAGAATTTTCTGTTTTAATACATAAGTACCAAACACTAAGTCTTATCGAGCGATAATTTTGTGACTAGATCTGAATTAACTTGAGCATGTTGAATAACGAATCTTTTATGCTAATTTCAACAATTGAAATTTGCGATATTATTATCAACATTACTCATCTAATTCCAATCATATTAGTCTTTCCAATAAAGACACAGTCTCTACCGATGGATCACATCTCTTTCGTTACGACCACCAGAATCATATTTTGATAGCATACTTGGAATTCTTTCAGATCTGTGCATCATACCATATAGAGTCAACAATCTTAAGGTTTAATTGAACAACTGAGGGTAATGTATATTTTCGACATTAATAAAAAAGTCATAGTTTCTCTTCGATGTTCAAGAATACTTATTAACGCTATGCGTTCATTTAGGATAGTTAATTTCACTTCATCTCATATAATTAGTTCTATCTATGGATCAGATCCAATTCCATTTAACTACCAAAAATTTCTCAAAGAAATTCCTTCACAATGAAGTGATATATCTTGAAACAACAATTGTTTCTTAGTGCAAATATAATAGGGATTCATAAATACTTTATGAACATTTTTATTTATAAAACTGATTTTAGTTATGAAAATTATGTTCAAAACATAAATATGTTTATTATCAACGGCTGCTATGTTCTATCCCTTTGCCTATAGGCTCCATTTTCATGTTCTCGGTTCTAATTTTCAATGATTCCTGTTGCTTTGACTCCTTGATTCTGTCCTCCAACTTGTCTAACATGTTGGACTAAATTTTGCATCATCTCCTCCTACCTTTTCAGCATCCTCTCCTGCATAGCATCCATCATTGTTTTCATTTCATCCCTCGTGATGTAAATTGATGCTTGATTTGGTTCAGCTCCCGAGGAAGCTTCCTAACTCAATCCATGGTGGTTCCTTTCCAGTAGTGCTCTCCTTACTTATTTTCTAGCCATTACTTTCTATCTCTAAGTATCCGAGCTGAAAGGGACAGCGGATTAAGGATCTTAAGAGTAATTTAACACAAGAGGGGAGGGAATAGTGTTTAATGAATTCTAAGACTTATATGAACTAACTAAAAATTATGACACAAACAAATGCAAAACTTAATCGCAGAACAATTATAGAATCAAACACAAACGCAGAGAGTGAATAAAAAACGGTAAAGGAAATGAACACACCATATTTTATACTGGTTTGGAGTTACCCTGTATCTAGTCCTCAACCAAGGCAAACCACCTCATACAAATTTCTATTATACCAATGTGGAGATTACATTTCACAATTTCTAAAGGCCTTGAGGTACCCTTCTGTCTCACGAGTCCGGGGTAAAATCTCTTGATTTACGGGCCATAAGATTACCCAGTTGATTTACAGGCACAACAATGTGAGGAATGCGGATTACGGATCTTAAGGCTAGGATTAACACTAGAGGGGGGTGAATAGTATTAATAAAGAATTACTAAATCTTTTTGAGTTTATGTTAATTTAGACACCGATGTATGCAATATGCAGATACAGATATGATCACAGAAACAAACACAGATGCAGAAATAAAATAAAAGCAGTAAAGGAAAGAACACACCGGATTTTATACTGGTTCGAAGTTACCCTACATCCAGTCCCACAACACAAGTACGGATTTCCTTTCAAAAGCAATTGTACAATTACACCCTCGGTTTCAAGGCTATGAGGTACACCCTCCAGAATTTCTATCCTTTAAGTAGAGATACTTGATTTTCGGGCCACAAGTTTACCCAATTGATTTACCAAGGCTACAATCACACCTTTTCTCTCTTGATTGATTTCCAAGGCTACAATCACACCTTTTCTCGCTTAATAGATTACAAAGAAGTCTATAACTCTGAAGAGCACTGAGAACCTTGTAGAGATAGTGATAGAGAATCAAACAAGAAGTAATCGAGTTTGATAAAATGTTGATCTCGGTAGAGTAATGGCAAGAATATGTATTTAGAAATGTGGAAGAAGAAGAGGAGTGAAAAACCAAAAAATCTGATCTAAAATTCGTTGAAACTAACCCATATTTATAGAAGAACAACAGCCATGTCCATTCATGAAGAGTTATGGCGAATAGACACTTCTTTTGAAATTTAAATTTTGAACTCAACTGACACCATGTCGACATGGGGACTTGGGCATGTCGACATCCCAAAGAATTTTTTGGTGTTTTGATTTTCTTTGAAAATAACTTTTATTTTATATTAAAACTATTTTAAACTTTATAAATATACATGACTGTAGTTTATATTCATAAGTAAATATAGAGAATAATATATATAGAATTTAACTATAATTTTATATTTAAATCTAAGTATAAATACTTAAAAGTAAAATATATAATTTAAAAAGATAGTTTAAAATCAGGAGGAACTTGACTTTGAAATTAAAGATAATTTTGAGGCTAAAATTATTTAAAATCGGAATAGAGAGTTTTGATGTTTTTAAAAGGAAAGTTTTGAAATCATTTTGAAAACAAGATATAATTTTGAAAAATCATTTTGAATAAAAAGTTAGCGGATACAAAACAATGTTCCACTAGATTTTCCGTAGGTTCCATCCTACTTAGGGTTCCATCCCTTTAACAGGCTTGAAGTGGATTCCATTACACGAATAAATTGGATTTTAAGATGCCAGTGCTTTTCTATGAGTTTTAACAGAATTCCTAATAAAAAAATACTTAACCTTGAAATCTTGAACTCTTGATAATCTTGATACTCATGAGTCTTCTATCTCAATATCTTGAATCTCTATACTGTACATTCTTCATTCTTGGTACATGCATGGTTAAATCCTACATATACATATATATCTAAACTTATAATGTCAGTATGTATATTTTATAATCTATTCTAAGGTTGTTGTCATCAAAACCATCATCTTACGGACTAACAATCAGCCCCTTTTTGATGATGACAACCTTTGTTTATAAAATATTATTTCTATCCTAATAACTCCCCCTAAAACTAATAAACTCCCCCTTAATTTATGCCTAACTATCATATTTTATATTTCTCTCCCTTTATCATCAACAAAAAACTCACTCCCCCTCATTCTTGGGCTTCAGTACCTGCATTGATAAACTATACAACGGAATATATAATATATAGATTAAGAAATAATTATAATTATGAACATGATAACTAATCAAAGACTATATACATTTCAATGTGTGTGTATATATATATATATTTTATACAACAAACTTCAAACCAATATCAAGAAATCAATCCACACAGAGTATCAATCCAGACCAAATCAATTAAAGCAAACAAATAAAAATCAAATGTTACGTGGAACTT
This sequence comes from Allium cepa, assembly GCA_030765085.1. Lineage (NCBI taxonomy): Eukaryota > Viridiplantae > Streptophyta > Magnoliopsida > Asparagales > Amaryllidaceae > Allium > Allium cepa. The sequence goes on from CM060929.1 coordinate 821,938,728, forward strand.
CCACCCATCCTTCTTCTCTAAATATAGGGTCTGCTTTAATTGCATCCCAATTCTCATTGTCGTTGGCGAGAGGGACAGGAGGATGTGCTTTGTTATTATCCTTGTGCAGAGAGGAGATCAACCAACGTATTGCATCGAAGTGCCTTTCTTGTTCCTTGGTCATCTGCATTTGACTCAATTCTAAGTGACGCTGGTTACGTAGAATAAACGAGAGAATATTCTTGAACGAATTAAGGGTTTCTTCAAGATTTTCAGATAGACTGTGAATAGGATTAGCCATAGTTGAATTTGTGAAAGAAATAAAGGATATAGATGATAAGAAATAAATTTCAGTGAAGAATTCTGGAAGAAACAGGTATTTATAAGTGTAGAAATTCGTTTGAAATGAATAGACATTTGATAGTTATTCAAATTTCAAATTCAAAATCAATTATCATTTCTGACTAGTACATGTCGACATGGTCATATAGAGGATGTCGACATGGGTTAGTGAAAAATTATGACTTATTTGATTTTGTGAATAATTGTGTGTGTGTGTGTATAATATACTAACATTTATTCTGAAGATAAGATAAGGTAGATAATGGAAAGGAAATTTCATTTCATTGCATACTACGATGATACAACGATTAAGCACACAACAAACTACATGAACATTCGAAATAAAGCAAACTAAAACAAATACAACAAGATACGAAAAGATAAAACTACTTAGAGGACGATGATGATGAAGATAGTCCAAGTTTCTTGCTGACTTTGGAAATGAACTTGTTCGTCTTGGATGAAATTTTGTCCAACTTCTTACTAACGAATCTTTTAAGAATCTGTTGATTCTCAACAATCGTCTTTTGTTTTTTGAGAAGGGTTTTGGTGGATGGACTAGGAGGATAGTCAATGCTTTCCAAAGAGGTTTCACCTTCTTCTTCTTCTTTAATTTCCATTTCATCACATTCTTCTTCTTCTTCCTCTTCTTCCATTTCTTCATGAGCCAACCGCTCTTCCTTTTTGGCAAGGGTCTCATAAGGTTGAAAAACAAAAGGAATTTTCATAAGCGAAATGTTGGAATGATTGAAAATTTTTCTAGAAACAAATTCTTCGCCTTTGAAATCCACTCCAAAATAGTTAAAAATCCGAGTGAGATAAATTCCATGGTATAAAGTATTCTCACCCATTTCAAGATTTTAAGGACGAAGTTCATCCAAAATAACTTGCGCCTAATTTATGTCATAATTTCCAAAAATAGCAAAAAGAGCTTTGCAAACTTTTGAAGTAGGATTGTTAAAATTCCCCGATCTTGGGGTCAAAGTATGTTGCAAAAGAAGATTGACAATTCTTGCCTTTGGACGAAAATTTCGATTTTTGAATTCAAAATTATCAATCCCTTCGAAAATGTGATGAAATGTCTCACGATTATTTTCATCGATTTTAAAATTAGAAAGATTCATTCCCGTACACTTGCAATTGAGAATGGTACCCAAAAGATCACAATTCAAAACAATTGTAGTGTCTTTGACACTACTCCAAATTTCATCCTCATTTCCATGGTAAAATCCACGGTTTAAATTAGCATAGAAAATTTTGACAAGATTTGGATAGTAAACAAAATCATCTTGAGAAGCATCAATAAGACTAAGAACTCCATTGTTTGCAAAAAGGGAATCAAGTTCCTAAGAAGAAAAATCTTGAAAATAGCAAATTTTCAGGGATGGACTTTGGCATAGTTAGCATAATTGATGTATGCTTTTATTGCCTCCGGAACATTGAATAATCGCTCTTTGATTTTTCTGGAAATTCTCATGGTGGAGGGGTTGCTTGAAGAAGCCATTAAAGTAGAGAGTAGAGAGCTTGAAATTATGAAGAGAGAGTTTGAATTTGAAAATGAGAGTGAAAAGATATGATAAAAGATAGTGAATAAATAGATTCTTAAAGGACATATTCTCTGGTCAAAAGGTAGCTTTTCAGAGAATTGAATGAAGTGAAAAGGTGGAGGGCAATTCAAACATTTGAATTCAAATTTTGAAATTCAAATTCAGGTACACATGTCAGCATCATGGTAGGGACCATGTCGACATGTGCCTTTGAATTTTCATGAATTGATTTTTCCTAAGTTCACTAATATATATATAAATATTATTATTATTTTTAATGCCTATATATATATCTGAAATATTATTAAACTTCAAGTATATTTTATAAAATATTATTACACTATTAAGAAATAATAAAAATAATAATGAAATAATGAAATAATAATAAAAAATAAAAAACAAATTTTAAAATTCAAACAACACACCAATTCAAAATCAATCAATCGAACAATCAAGCAACTAATTCTAAGCAAGCAATTTCAACCAATTGTATTGTAAACGTATACCTTTTTCTGAGTCCGTTTCTTTGAAGTCTTCGGAGTCATGAACAACTACGAAACACAAATTCGAATTACCTGTCTTCTGATCATCATCGCTTGAGGACGAGTCTGAGTCATCTAGAGTAGCAGTAAATGCACGCTTCCATTTCTTTGCTGTATCATTGTTCATAGGAGAATTTTGCCTATCTGGATACGGACAGTCATTTTTGAAATGGCCTGGTTTATCACAGTTGTAACATTTGTCATTATTTGGCACTACATTTTGATTTCCAGAATTTTTATAGTTATTTCTCTTGAGATTATTCATCTTTCTGTATTTTAGGAATTTCCTAAAATTTCTGGTCATAAAGGCTATCTCTTCATCATTATCGCTGTTTGAGTCTGATCCATCGGTCAATGCATTGAATGCCATTGATTTCTTTTCATATGCTTTAATTTCTCTTCTCCCGATCATTTGAACTTCATACGACATTAGATTTCCAATTAATTGTTCTATCTTTAAAGTACTAATGTCATTTGCCTCTTCGATTGCAAGTGTCTTTTGATCCCATTCCGGAGTTAGAGAATTTAAAATCTTTCTGACTTGATCTTCTTCAGAAAATTCCTTTCCCAAAGATATAAGAGAATGCACAATATACTGAAATCTACTATAAATATCTGATAGACTCATTAGGATTCATTTTAAATAATTGAAACTGATTTGTGAGCATGGAAATTTTGGTCTGTTTAACTTTGCCTGTTCCCTCATGAGTAACTTGCAAAGTTTTCCAGATTTCATGTGCAGACTTACAAACTGACGCTCTATTGAATTCATTTCTATCTAGTGAATAAAACAGAATATTCATTGCCTTAGAATTATTTTGTGCAACAGTCTTTTGCTCAGCAGTCCACTGTGAAAAATTAGTTGTGGGTTCAGAATATTCTGTTTGTGTGATATTCCAAGTGTCTAATCCTATAGATTGTAAATATATTTTCATCCTACATACCCAATATGCATAATTACTGCCATTAAAAAGTGGTGGTCTAACAGTAGATTGACCCTGTACAAATGAACTAGTGACAGGGATACTAGTGTTAGTAACAGTACCAGTGTTGGTAGCCATTTCGAAAACTTTTCAAAAATCAGATTATGAAACTTTGAAAACCTTGCTCTGATACCAATTGTAAGGAATGCGGATTACGGATCTTAAGGCTAGGATTAACACCAGAGGGGGGGTGAATAGTGTTAATAAAGAATTACTAATTTTTTTTGAGTTTATGTTAATTTAGACACCGATATATGCAATATACAGATACAGATATGATCACAGAAACAAACACAGATGCAGAAATAAAATAAAAGCAGTAAAGGAAAGAACACACCGGATTTTATACTGGTTCGGAGTTACCCGACATCTAGTCCCGCAACATAAGTACGGATTTCCATTTAAAAGCAATTGTATAATTACACCCTCGGTTTCAAGGCTACGAGTTACACCCTCTAGAATTTCTATCCTCTAGGTAGAGATACTTGATTTCCGGGCCACAAGTTTACCCAATTGATTTACCAAGGCTATAATCACACCTTTTCTCTCTTGATTGATTTCCAAGGCTACAATCACACCTTTTCTCGCTTAATAGATTACAAAGAAGTCTATAACTCTAAATAGCACTGAGAACCTTGTAGAGATAGCGATAAAGAATCAAACTAGAAGTAATCGAGTTTGATTCAATGTTGATTTCGGCAGAGTAATGGTGAAAATATGTATTAAGAAATGTGGAAAAAGAAGAGGAGTGAAAAACCAGAAAATCTGATCTAAAATTCGTTGAAACTAACCCCTATTTATAGAAGAACAACGGCCATGTCCATTCATGAAGAGTTATGACGAATAGACACTTCTTTTGAAATTTAAATTTTGAACTCAACCGACACCATGTCGACATGGGGTACTTGGGCATGTCGACATCCCAAAGGATTTTTTGGTGTTTTGATTTTCTTTGAAAATAACTTTTATTTTATATTAAAACTATTTTAAACTTTATAAATATACTTGACTATAGTTTATATTCATAAGTAAATATGGAGAACAATATTTAAGGATTTAACTATAATTTTATATTTAAATCTAAGTATAAATATTTAAAAGTTAAATATATAATTTAAAAAGATAGTTTAAAATCAGGAGCAATTTGACTTTGAAATTAAAGATAATTTTGAGGCTAAAATTATTTAAAATGGGGATAGAGAGTTTTGATGTTTTTAAAAGGAAAGTTTTGAAATCATTTTGAAAACAAGATATAATTCTGAAAAATCATTTTGAATAAAAAGTTAGTGGATACAAAACAATGTTCCACTAGATTTTTCGTAAGTTCCATCCTACTTAGGGTTCCATCCCTTTAATAGGCTCGAAGTGGATTCCATTCCACGAATAAATTGGATTTTAAGATGCCAGTGCTTTTCTATGAGTTTTAACAAAATTCCTAATAAAAATACTTAACCTTGAAATCTTGAACTCTTGATAATCTTGATACTCATGAGTCTTCTATCTCGATATCTTGAATCTCTATACTGTACAGTCTTCATTCTTGGTACCTGCATGGTCAAATCCTGCATATACATATATATCTAAACTTATAATGTCAGTATGTATATTTTATATTCTATTCTAAGGTTTGTCATCAAAACCATCATCTCACGGACTAACAAACAACACATTATAGAGAGACTTGATAAACTTTTGATTACAAATTGATCCTATAACTCTGAATAGCACTTTGATCTATGAGAGATGGCATAGAATCAAACAAGAATGAGATTCTAATTTGATTCACTTGAGAATTCGGTAGAAATTTGACATGATCTTTAAAATGTGAAAATTCATAATATGGATTTGTGGAGAAGAAGAAGTGAAGAAAATATGAAATTAGTTGGTTTAAAAATTCATTTGTGAAGGCTATTTGTAAAGCACCAACGGTCATAACCATTCGTGAAGAGTTTTAAACGAATAGACACTTCTTTTGAAAATTGAAAATTTTGAATTCAACGATCACCATGTCGACATGGGGTATCCGATGATGTCGACATCCCTATGTTGAAAACAATGTAAAATTTGTTTTATAAATGGTATAGAAAGGAAAATAAGATAAAATGATTCTAAAGTAAAAACGAAGTTTAAAACAAGAGTTTATTTAAAAATAAAAACAAATAATATTTTAAGGCTAAAACAAATTTTTAAAAATCATTTGAAAAAATAATTTTTAAGGCTAAAATATTTTGTAAAACAGTTTTGAAAATCATTTTGAAAAATCGTGTTGAAGTAGTTTTGCAAGCTTCTTCCTGCAGAATATCTCATCACATCAGGACTCGAGAACTTGTACAAAACCAGGATGTTCGTGGATTTGTAAGCCAATTGTCGTAGGTTTGTAAGCTACTTGTCGTGGGTTGTAAGCCACTAAGAAGGTAGAAATGTGTTCCATATCAAATGAAATACAGAATGAAGATTTCCATGCTATTATGAAGTTTTAACAAAAACTAGACACATATCTTGAAATCTTGATCTCGATACTCTAGAGTCTTCAATCTTGAGTCTTGAGTCTTTATACTGATCAGTCTTCAGTAATCAATACCTACATATATGTGTGTGTGTGTGTATATATGTCTTTCATAGACATATCTATCTAGACAACAGTGTTAGTATATATTTTATAATAAGTTAAGTTAAAAAGGCTGTTGTCATCAAAACCAACATCTCAGTTTTCAACAATCTCCCCCTTTTTGATGATGACAACCTATATTTATAAAATATACTTATCATACCATAACTCCTATCATAACTCTCCCTTACTCCAAGCCAACTATTATTTTATAACTTCTCCCCCTTTGCCATCAACATATACTTCTTAAAAATCCTTGAACTTGTTATAAGATAATCAACCATAATAAAAAAGGGTAAACCATATATAAATGTAATCCGTGCTAAGTGTGATCATAAGTGTAATCCAAAAAGTAAATCAATCATCAACCAATCATATTTACAGTAATTATTCAATCCAAACATACATACAAACCATACCAAATAAGTTAAGTCAATCAATTTTAAAACACACCAATCGAATCAAACAAATAACATACAGAATGACTTGACATTCCGTGATACTTCCACCCATCCATCTTCTCCAAAGATAGGGTCTGCTTTGATGGCATCCCATTCTTCTTTATCTTTGTCGAGAGTAACTGGTGGATTTCCTTCGAGGTCGTCCTTGTTAAGGGCTGAGATCATCCAATGAAGGATGTCTCTCTTGCTCCTTGATTATTCGTATTTGAATCAATTCTAAGTGACGCTGATTACGAAGTATGAATGTAATAATATTCTTGAAGGAAGTGAGAGTTTCTTCAAGATTATCACATAGATTCTTAACTCCGAGAAGCCATAATTCAAGAAATAGGAAGAACTATGAAAGTGAGTGATTAGAGATGAAGTTTTACAATTTATTTTGGATGAAACGTATACATATTGAGGTAGAAAGTCGTTTGAAATGAATAGACACAAGTTAGTTACATGACAATGAAATTTGAAAGTGTAACTATTTTCTGCCCGTTGGATGTCGACATGGGTGGACAGTGTATGTCGACATGCCTCTGGTTAAAATGACATTTTGCTTTGTTTTGAATATTATGAACAACTCTATTAAACTAAAATTTGTATAATACAAAAACAAGCAATTACAGAGACAGGTGAAGTTGAATAACAGGAAATGAAACTAAAGATAATATAATATTAACTAAAATAAAGGAAACACAAAGATGGAACTTAAGATAACATGAACTAAAACTAGTCAGATGAAGACGAAGAAGATGATAGCCCAAGCTTTCTGCTAATTTTCCCGAAGAACTTGTCGATTTTAGTGGAAATCTTATCCATTTTCTTACTCATAGATCTTTTAAGTGTCTTTTGATTTTCCATTATAATTCTTTGATTATTGAGAATGGTTTTGTTGGATGGATTAGCGGGATTAGTAGGATATTCAATACTTTCTAAAGAGGTTTCTTGATCTTCCTCTTCCTCCTCTTCAATTTCCATTCCTTCCTCTTCCTCTTCTTCTTCCTCCTCCTCCATTTCTTTCATTTCTTCATGAGCAAGCCTTTTTTTCCATAAGTGTTTCATATGGTTGAAACACTAATGGAATTTGCATAAGGGAAATGTTTCCATGGTTGAACACTTTTCTAGTTATAAATTCTTCCCTTTTGAAATAAACTCCAAAGTAATTAAAAATCCGGGTGAGATAAATTCCATGATATAATATTTTTTCACCCATAGTAAAATTCTTCCGCCCTAGCTCATCCAAAATAACTTGAGCCCAATTAATATCATAATTTCCAAAAATTGCAAAAAGAGCTTTGCAAACTTTTAAAGTCGAATTGTTGTTATTTCCCGATCTTGGTATAAAAGTGTGTTGAATAAAAACACTAACAATTTTTGCTTTTGGATGAAAATAACGATTTTCGAATTCGAAATTGTCATCCCCTTCAAAGATGCGATGAAAATATCTCTCGATCATTTTCATTGATTTGAAATTCCGAGAGATTCATTCTGGTATACCTACATCCCAAAATATTTTTCCAAAATTTTACAATCCAAAACAATATGTGTTCCTTTAACACTACTCCAAATTTGTCCTTTTTCCCCATTATAAAAACCACCATTCAAATTCGCATAAAACATCTTAACAAGATTTGGATAACATACAAAATCATTTTGTTTGTTATCAACTAAACTAAGAATATAACATTGTTGAAAAAGGTTTTCAATTTCATAATAAGGAAAATCTTCAAAAATAGCAAATTTTCCAGTACGAATTTTACTAAAGTTTACATAGTTGATGTAAGCTTTGATAGCTTCCGGGTCATTAAAATGAAAGTTTTTGACATATTTTGAAAGCCTAATGGTGTTAGGAGTGCTTGAAGAGGCCATTGAAGAAGTTTGAGAGGAGTTGAAGATAATGAAGATAAGTTTGAAATTTGAAATAAAAGTGAAAAGTGATGATAAAGATAGTGGGATAAATAGAGATTTTATAGACATGTTCTCTGGTCAAGAAACATCTTTCCAGAGCATTGAAGTTGGTGAAAAGATGGGGGGAAATTCAAGAGTTCGAATTCAGATTTTGAAATCAAATTCTGAGGGGCATGTCGACATAGGGTATCCGGTTATGTCGACATGTGCCTATTGAATCAAAGGACAAGTTTCTATTCCTAATTCCTAATATATATATATATATATATATATTATATCCCATATTCTAATTATATAATTCCTATGATAACATTAAATATAATAATACTTAAATATTAATAATTTAATATTTAAAATATTATTAAAATAATATTATTTTTGAATTTAAAATTCAAATTTTAAGGGATAAATTTGAATTTAATCATTCAAGGAATTTTAAAACAATCAAGCAATAAACAAGCACCCATTCAAACAAGAAAAATCAAAAATAATGTAAATGCGTACCTATTTTTAGATCCATACTCCTATCGTCATCTGATTCATGAATAGCAGTGAAACACATATTTGAATTATCCGTCTTCCTTTCATCGTCACTAGATGATGAGTCTGAATCATCAAGAGTTGTTGTGAATGCTTTCTTTCTTTTTCTTGACGAGTCATTGTTTGGAGGGAATAACTGCTTATCTGGATACAAACAATCTTTTCTATAATGCCCGACCTAATTGCAATTGTAGCATCTATCATTGTTGACGTTCTCTGTATTATTCCTGGAATTCCTTTGATCATTTCTTTTGTAATTATTCATTTTTCTATATTTTAGGAATTTCTAGAAATTTCTTATCATGGAGGCAATCTCCTCATCACTGTCTGGTTCCGAATCTTCAGTTGTTGCGTTGAATGCTAATGACTTCTTTTTTCTAGCCTTGTTTTCTCTTCTTCCTTAAAATCGAACTTCATAAGACATCAGATTCCCAATCAATTCTTCTATTTTCATGAGACTGATACCATTTGCTTTTTCGATTGCAAGTGTCTTTTGATCTCATTCTGAAGTGAGTGAATTTAGAATTTTTCTGACTTGGTCTTCCTCTGAAAATCTTTTTCCCAGTGCAATGAGTGAATGAACAGTATCTTGAAATCAACAATATATGTTGGAAATGGACTCATTTGCATGCATTTTAAACAATTAAAACTGATTATTTAATATGGAAATTTTAGTTTGTTTAACTTTGCTTGTTCCTTCACAAGTAACTTGCAAAGTTTTCTAGATTTCAAATGCAGACTTACAAACAGACACTCTATTAAACTCATTTCTATCTAGTGAACAAAATAATATATTCATAGCCTTTGACTTATTTTGTGCAACACCCTATTGCTCAGCAGTCCACTGGGCAAAATTGGTAATTGGTTCAATATACTCAGTTTGTTTGATATTCCAAGTGTCTAATCCTACAGATTGTAAATAAATTTTCATTCTACAAGCCCAATATGCATAATTACTGCCATTGAAAAATGGTGGTACAGTGGACTGACCTTCTACAAATGAACTAGTGTTAGTTATAACAGAACTAGTGCCAGAGTTGACATTAGTAGTGTTGGTAGCCATTAAAACAATTTTCAAGTTTCAGATTATGAAAACTATGAAAACCAACGCTCCGATATCAATTGAAAGAGACAGCAGATTAAGGATATTAAGGCTAATTTAACACTAGAGAGGGGGTGAATAGTGTTTAATGAATTCTAAGACTTATATGAACTAACTTAAAATTATGACACACACAAATGCAAAACTTAATCACAGAACAATTACAGAATCAAACACAGATGCAAAAAGTAAATAAAAAACAGTAAAGGGAAAGAACACACCGGATTTTATACTGGTTCGGAGTTACCCTACATCCAGTCTTGTGCCAAGGCAAGCCACCTCATACAGATTTTTATTATACCAATGTCGAGATTACATTCCTTAATTTCTAAAGGCCTTGGGGTACCCTCCCGTCTCACGAGTCTGGAGCAAACTCTCTTGATTTACGAGACATAAGATTACCCAATTGATTTCCAAGCACAACTACACCTTATAGAGAGATTCGATAAACATTTGATTACAAATTGATCTTATAACTCTGAATAGCACTTTGATCTTCGAGACAAGGCAGAGAATCAAACGAGAATGAGATTCTAATTTGATTCACTTGAGAATTCGGCAGAATTTCGACACGATCTTAAAAATATGAAAATTTTAGAATATGGATTTGTAGAGAAGAAGAAGTAAAGAAAATATGAAATTAGTTGGTTAAAAAATTCGTTTGTGAAGGCTATTTATAAATGGTACCCCTTGATGTTGACATCCCTATGTTACAAACAATATAAAATTTGTTTTATAAATGGTATAGAAAGGAAAACAAGATAAAATGATTCTGGAGTAAAACAAAGTTTAAAACAAAAGTTTATTTAAAAACAAAAACAAAGAATGTTTTAAGGCTAAAACATCTTTTTGAAAATCATTTAAAAGATAATTTTTAAGGCTATAATATTTAGAAAAAACAGTTTTGAAAATCATTTTGAAAAATCATTTTGAAGTAGTTTTGCAAGCTTCTTCCTGTAGAATATCTCATCACATCAGGACTCGAGAACTTGTACAAAATAAGAATGTTCGTGGGTTTGTAAGCCACTTGTCGTAGGTTTGTAAGTACTTGTCGTGGGTTTGTAAGCCACTAAGAAGGTAGAAATGGGTTCCATCCCAAATGAAATTCGGAATGAAGATTTCCTTGCTATTATGATGTTTTAACAAAAACTAGACATATATCTTGAAATCTTGATCTCGATACTCTAGAGTCTTCAATCTGGAGTCTTGAGTCTTTATATTGATCGGTCTTCAGTAATCAATACCTGCATATATATATATATATATATATATATATATATATATATCCTGCATATACATATCTATCTAGACAACAGTGTTGGTATATATTTTATAATAAGATAAGTTAAAAAGGTTGTTGTCATCAAAACCAACATCTCAGTTCCTAACACGAGCTTCAAAATATGAGATCCTAGCTTCCAAGTCCATTTATGCAAGAATTCTTAGTGAAAGCACCAAAATATAGGCGTCAAAATTGACCATCTACACCCAGTTTTGTGAAATATGCCAAAATCTAATCCAACTACAGAAGTATAAAGAGAAATAAATGAAGAACAAAATTAAAAACTATTAGAAAGCAAATAAATAGAGGCATGGGTTTATAGTGGTTCGGCAAACTCCGGCCTACATCCACACCAAAGATTTTCGTTTTATTAGCTTATACTGCTGATTACAAATAAAATCCATGAAATTCAAGAATAAAAATGGCAAAGTATAGCCTAGGTAGAAGATGAAGAGGAGCATAATGAAGATCCATTTTCTGAAGCTATACCTGCCATATTCATAGGAGAGGTGCACGGATCGGGCTGAAATTTTGACAGATGGTTCGGGAGACCAAAACGAGGCCACCCAGGAATTTCCAGGTCTATTGGGGCTCACAATAGGATCGGTACCGATGGCTATTTTGTTGTCCAAATGGGGTGCGATCCTTCTGGATGGTTCTCCATGATGTTTGCTACTTGATTTCCAAATTTCACGCCATTTGGATGCATAGATGTTGAGATATTGGTTGTTGTATGCATGAATGCACCGGAACCTTGATAGATGCCGACCCCTCTTGCTCGAGAATGTCGACCCCTCTTCAGTGAAGCCTGTTGATCCCCCTTGCTTAGGTATGCCGACCCCTCTTCAGTGAAGCCTGTCGATCCCTCTTGCTTAGGTATGCCGACCCCTCTTCATTAACACGGGCCAAACCATCCATAGAAGCCAACCCTTACCGATCCTTCTATATTGAAGCATGCCGATCCCTCTTGGTTTTCCAAACTATTGAAGTATACCGATCTCTCTAGATTAAGCATGCCGATCCCTTCCATTTGCCAAGCTATAGTCCATATTTCGAACATTCTGCCTTGCATATCTTTCAATTCCATTCAACCCTGACTTCATGTAACCGTCTGTACCTGATTTCTGGGCCCTACAATCGCTGCTCTGCATTCATCGGCCGTGATAATCGTAACATTTGTTAGGTCAAATCCGTCGACGTACTGCCTTGCCGAATGTTGGGTTAACCAAAAGGATGAATGAAGAGGTAGGAAAAAAAGTTAAAATGAAATGAAAATGAATAAAGGAGAAAGAAGCAAGGTAAGTCTTTTTTATAAAGAATGAGAGGTGTAATGAAGAAGCTAAAGGAGGTTCAAAGAAGAAGCTTGGTTAAAGTGTAAAGGAGTAGCTTTGTGTAGTGTAAAGGAGAAGCTTTTTGTTAACCCATTTAGTTAATAACATATGCTTTCTTATTTGTATATACGTGTGCACATATGTATGCTAGTGTGCATAAGAACTTCAACAACTTTTGTTCGATGAAAAACGAATTTCGGTCATATTTTCAATTTTTCATCGAACTATCTATTGATGTAAACAAATATTCAAAATGAGTTTACTATCATTATTTATTAATTAAAGATGCTTATTTGATTATTCAAAACCACCAAATATATTTTTGAAAGTAATTAAATATTCAAATCAAAGCGATAAAATTTCGGATCGTTACATTAAATATGCTCTACACATTACACTTGATTTACTTAATCGCAATTCTCCTTCTCATTCTCATCTACGAATATTGCATTAACTTTTCTTACCTCAACCGTCTTCATCCCGCAAGATTGCTACATATAATTCATCTTCCATCAAAATCAAACTCTAAGCAGTAAAATTAAATCAGATTAAACATAATTCAGTGTTAACAGAAGAATCCAAAAGAAAATTTGAAGAGATACAATAAAATTGCCCTCTTTTTTGAATTTAGGATTTGGAAATGTCAAATTTTATTTTGCTGCAATAGAACGAACATGTTAGTTTTGAGGGGTGAGTGAAAAAACAATTACTATTACGGCGTTGATCAAAAAATTAACGAGATACACCAATGGATTTTTTTTACTCTATTTTGTGTGGATCTACTCAATGTTTAGATGAGTTCAAATGAAAATTTCCATTAATTAATAAAATAATAGGTATGACGAGTCTTTAGATAAACTGCTATTTTGGTTTCTAAGTTAGAATTGATTATCCAATAGCATTGCCGGTAAGATAGACTAAATTCCAGCCTATAACATACCTAATTAAGCATAACAAACACAGACAAAAAACAAGCCAAATTTCAACCAAAATAAAAGGGCATGTAAAACATTTCTACCACACAAAAAGCAATAAGAACCTCAACTCTACTCTCTTCTCATGCTCTCTTGTTTTCCAAAGCATGTGGTGCTCAGTTCATGTTCCTCACTTCTCACCCCATTAATATTATATTCAAATCCTATTCCTAAGCCAATTTCCCTCTTCATAAAAGCCCCTGCATACGAACCTACCTCCTCTCTTCCTTCCATAGAAATCTCAATCCCCTTTTAAAACCCCTAAATTCCCAAATCCCACACCATCAAAAATCCAAAACCATGACCGTCACTCAAAAACCACTTCTTCTCAAAGACTTCTTGGAACTCGACCCAAACTCCGACTCCAACAACAGTTTCATTTCCCTCCCCAGAAAACAGACTTCCCTCACCGTCCGATTCCTGATCCAGGCCGAGCAATGCAGAGGAGCGAAGCTCCTCCGTTCCCGTTCCAAAAATGCGCTCTCTAAACTATCCAATATGTTCAGTTCGGTCTCTCATTCGTCTACCAGATCCAGCATTGCGAGGAAATTAAGCATGAGATTGTGGAGCAGGAGCAAGAAGGATGAAGGCAAAGTTACGGTGAAGGACATTGTGAGGTTGAACTCCTTCGAGCTGTACGGGGATAGGGATTCTCTCTTCATGACTTCGCCTGTTATCAGTAGTTGCAGTAGCTGTTCGGACGGTGGTGACTGTTCGGATTCTCTTGGTTCGATTTCCAGTGGCGGATCCGAATGCTTTGGCGGTGGATCCGATTGTTTTGGCGTGTGCGATTTGGAGTCGAAGAAGAAGGTTCTGGTTTCTAATGATCTTGGGTGTTCTTTAGAGGTTAGTTGCTAAAACAACCAAAACACACCACTTTCTAGTACTAAATATATTTCTATGGAAACATAATAAATACCACTTAAAATATTTATCATTATAGCCTTGCATTAAAAAGTGTAATCCGATGAACTGTCTTCTGAAAACGAATATGTTACTTTATCTGTAAGTTCAAACATTCATTTATCTAATATTTGGTATGGTAAATTTAATCAAGCTACTTAACCAAAAAATACATTTAAGTTAATGCTATGTTTGAACTAGGTTAAGAAAGTCAACATCACTGTCCCGAGTTACTTATTGTTTCATTTGGACCGTCTTATATAAGTTTTGGGCTTTTTAAAAGCTTACATGAATATGTATTTAGTTCCAAGAAGCGGGAAAAAAAATGACTTATATAAGTCGATCCAAAGAAACCATGAGAAAAAATAAATTAGCTATCTTGTATTTGTTGTTATTTACTTATTTTACATTTTCAACTACTAGCGGTTGTTCATCAATATTTTCATCAAACTCTAAATTTTGGGAACAGACCATTCTTAATGTAATTATCAATTTTTTCTGTTTAACTCTTTCAGACAAATGTGGAACTTTTGTATGTTCGAATAAATAAATTTCACTTAAGTTCTTTCCTTTGTTCATGATGGGCCTCCCCCTCTACAAAATTTTCAATGTCAATTCCAGTCGCTATTATTCTAAACAAATCTTGTATGAATCTAACGAATTTTGGAAATTTATTTGTACAAATATATTTTATTGTTAAATTAATTTTGGTAACCAAACATAATTAGTTGCTCAATCATTTATGTAATTTTTTTAATCCAGAACAAAAATTAACTTCATTTACATTATATTTTAAAATTTAGCATATTTATACAAAAATAGTCATTTGCAAGGTTACGCTATCATTTTAATAAATTAACAAGAAAAGACAAATGATATTTACATGTGCACTGCGCATAATATAATTTGTAGGAGAAATTTTGTTCAAGCATCTTTTATATTATTATATGCAAATATGTGTTCAAAAGAATCAGATAAGAACAAATAATTGTATCCGTATATAGGTGAGATGTCAATTGGAACTTAATTGAAGCCAAGTGGTCCATTTAATTGTTTGATTGATTCAGCATGCTCAATTGGAGTCTTTATTATGTCTTATTCCAATGGTCCATCCAAGCTTTTTCTCTCTTATAAACAATTAGTCAGATTTAATGTTATTCAAAGCATAAATTGGTTTATCCTAATAATCACCATATAATATATAAGAGTCCATATTGAGAAAATTGATTAAAAAAATAAAATGGTAGCCTAAATTTCAAGTATATAAACCTTGTTTTATTAGTTTGATTGTCGTGAAGTTTATTCATTAGTTGTGGAGCTGTCGGTGGTTATGGGAGTTTAAAATGCATATTTGGAACTTAATTAAATGAATTAATGTTTATTCTTTTCTATTCTATATCTAAGTATTTGTAGTGTCAGCTGAAGTACACATTTTAACCTTTTGATTTATTAATGATTTTTCAATCATAACTCTTGGTCTGTCCAACGAGAAAAGGTACTTGTATCCAAGCCGAAAATAAAAGTAGGTGGAGAAAGCAAATTTTGTAGACACATTGTGGTATCTAAAGCTAAAGCATTGTGTTATAGAATATTTGTGTAACCTAATCCTATATATGACCGTAAAGTCTACAAACAATCCTTGCGTGCTATCTCTTTCCACGTCTACTTGTACCATATAAAAATTCAAAGTAGAATATAAGCTTTTTTTGCTAAGTTGCTTTTTATCATTGACGCAGAATCATGAAGGGAATAGTTTATCGTCTGAACATGCAAGATCTCAATCAGATGAAGAAAAAGAACAATTTAGTCCTGTATCCATTATGGACTTTCCCAATAACAGCGAGGATAACAACGAAGAAAATGACGATGAATGCTCAAACTCCTCGCCCTATTTTGCACACATTGAAAGTAAGTACTATTTAGCTAGACCATGTGCATTTTATAAATGATAAACGAATGTTATATACGTGACAAATTAATTAAGCTTGAGTTCGCAGAAAAAATTGCCCATTTCTGTTGGCATCGCGTTGGACGCTTGAATGATGCAACTCAACTCTTTGACCCGTTGAGATTGTACTGATCGAATTGACATATTGGCGTCCGATGCGTTTGGACGATGACAGTAATTAATGACAATTAGATACCGTCCGTTGTGACGAACTAAACAAATTGACTTGTCTAAGGTTTTTTTAAGTTGTGCATATAGTCGCGAATCGTTTAGTGCTTACTAAGATGTCTAAGCTTAAATTTTTACCACTGTACCTTTACTTATGGCAATAGCTAACGCTCTTCCCAAAAGAGGAGAGACAAAAATAAATATGAAAAAGGTAACAATATTATTGCAAATACGTACTACAGTAAAAACGAACAATACTGCAATTGCAATAGTTGTAGCCGACCCCTTTTCTTGGTAGTAAATGACAAATATTAGTACTTCGTTTCTCACGTTACGCCAGAATCTCCTCTTAATTGTAAGTTTTGTCCATTTCGGTAGTTAGCAAGGAGTAAGTTGGACCCACTACGCTTTAATATCTATTTTTATGTCGACAAATTTGGTTTCGCTTTCATTTTTTCGCTTTAATATTTTAATTACCGTTATATAGTTAACTAATGCTTTTGCAAGATTAAATTAATCTTACTATCAAAAGCAGGAACAACGCATCAATTACTGCAGAAGATTCGACGGTTCGAAACTCTTGCTGAGTTGGAATTCTCATCATCCGACGTGGCATCAGATGACGAATGCGATGAAAGCCACGTGGCTGCATCTAACAGAAGCATTGCTTGCGATCTAATCCAACGGATGAAAACAGATCGTCGGATCGACCCTCAGCTAGAGCAAATAATCGTTGACTTCCTCATAGAAACTATGTCGGTTTCCTTAGAAACATCCAACACGGAGATCCAACGGTCTATAACGATTGCAGAAGGTTGGGTCGATGGCGGAGGTTTGTTGACGAGAGAAGATCATGGTAAGGCGCAGCTGTGTGACATGGAGAGGAATGGACGGTGGAGGTCATTTCAGGATGGAAGGGATGACGTGGCAGCAGATCTAGAGTTTGCGATTTTAGAAAGCCTTATGAAGGAGTTGGTGATTGAGATCAACGAGGAATGTGTGTGTTGATTATGAAATGGTTCGATGAACTTAATTAGTGTACATGTTAATTAATTAAGGTACTAATAATAATTATATAACGTGGTTGTGACTCGCAGCCAATTTTGAGAATGGATGGATCATAAGTTCAAAATTTCACTTTCTGCTAGAAACCATTGGTTTCTACTTTTAAATAAATATTGGTAGTTCTAAATAGAAAAATGGTTTCTACTTTTAAATAAAATTTGGTAGTCCTAAGTAGAAAGGAGAACAATTTCATCTTTTGGGACTTCAAAGTTATCGTTAATATGAATAACAAAAATCGGTTTTTTTTTTAAAACAAACATCAACTTTTTCAAATTAGTAAATAAAAGGATTGACTTTCTAAAATAGCTTATGGTCATCCAAATCTAATACCTTTTGATCAACCATAAATCCATACGTCGTTTGTACGCCTAGGGCAAACTTATGTTGGCTAATAAATCGAGATTGATGCGAATTTTTGAAGTTCTTTGAATGCACATTCAACTGCGCGATTCCAGGTATAAAAGTTATTTTTTAAAGCCTTCTACAGCCCAAAAAGGTTTTGTTAAAAGCTCATTTAATAGCTTTGAATTTATAAATAAAGATTGCACATAGTTCTCCATATGCAAATTTTTGCCATTTAAATTAATTCCTCCATAACTATTTTTTAATTAATACCACACGAGCTAAAATTTGATGCAACTCTATTTAGATACTGCCGCTGTGACACAACAAAACAAAGCATTTTTTGTTTTCACTAATAATTTTTTTATTGTTTAGCGAAATTTGAAAGTGGTTGTATTAAAATCATCTATGTCAAAGTTTGTAGATACACAAGAATATGCCCAAGGTATTCTCTCATAAATAATTGGTAATAAAATAGCCATCGCAATTACTGTTATCCTAAGTATTCTCTCTTAAGTAGTTGGTAATAAAATCATTAAATGCTAAAGAAGGCTTCATATAGTCTTTTTTTTTTCTTCCAGTTTCTGTCTATTCATGCAGTTGCAAAGTAGAAATTTTCGTCTAATTTTCAATCGTAATTATTTGACTATTTTTTGAGGTTTTATGATAATAGGAGCCAAGAGGTTTAGTAATGCAATTCCAAACAATTTAGGAGGCTTGGTAATACAATTCCATACAATTTAGTGTTTATAGAGTTCAAACTGTTAGGGTTGTCTCGCATGTTTAATGGAAGAATGACGATTTGGATTGGAGAAAAGTCCCACATCGCTAAATAATATGGAAAAGTGGTATATAAATATGGGTTGGTAGACATGTAACATTGGGGATTCCTTTTGTTACAACAAAGTGTGTGCCAACCCATATGCGTACGCTACATGCGGGAGATGGGGATCTTTGTCCGACCGTCGTTGCACAACAGTGGTATCAGAGCCGAAGGTTACGGACTGGATCATGCAGACACGGCAGTACTTGTATAAATATGGGTTGGTAGGCATGTAACATTGGAGATTCCTTTTGTTACAACAAAGTGTACGCCAACCCATATGCGTACGCCACGTGCTGGAGATGGAGATCTTTGTCCGACCGCCGCTACACAACAGTGGTATCAGAGCCGAAGGTTACGGACTGGGCCATGCAGACACGGCAGTACTCTCAAAGGTTACCGCAAGGGAATGCGAGTCAAGGGGGAGACTGTTAGGGTTGTCTCGCATGTTTAATGGAGGAACGACAGTTTGGATTGGAGAAAAGTTCCACATCGCTAAATAATATGGAAAAGTGGTATATAAATATGGGTTGGTAGGCTTGTAACATTGGGGATTCTTTTTGTTACAACAAAGTGTGTGCCAACCCATATGCGTACACCACATGCGGGAGATGGGGATCTTTATCTGACCGTCGTTACACAACACAAACTTCACAGGGATAAAAGCTAGAGTGGATTATGCTAGCCCGTTAGCATTTATATAACCTTAGAAGAATACGAGAGCGTTCACAACTTTTTTTGCTCCGCTTTACGATGAGTCAACGCATCTAATGCGTCAAAAATTGTAAAAACGAGGCAGAGTCCTATTTGAACTGCTCCTTGTGCGTAAAAAAATTGAATTATTGAAAGTCGACGCGTTAAACGCTATCCAAAGCGTTAACTTTCAACAGTTCAATTTCCTCCCAACGTTTATCTTTCCACTCACCATATAAAATCACTATTATATAAAACTTCTTCCATATCAATCTCGTTCTCCCCATCTCTTTAAAAATGTTGCGAAAATAACACAAAAATCCAAAGATGTTTTCTCTTAATGCCACTTCATACTTTCTACGATGCACCACGGATGCATACATTGCCTTAAAAAATAAAACGAAAGGAGTGCAAAAAAATTATAATAGCGCAAAATAATGCCTTGAAGGAGTGTCCTAGAGAAGCAGCAATGGTCGACGAGCATGTTCGACACAAATACAAAGTACCAAAAAACATTGGATGGTGTGATAAAGTTTGTAAAATAAAACCGGGACTATAACGACGCATAAATTTTCGACTATTTGAATTGTTAAATTAATGAGTTGATAATTTGACGTGAAAAAAAAATAAAATCTTTGTAATTTAACAATGAAATGAATGCTAAAATGAAATGTAACAATGATAATTAAAACTGATAATTAACAATTTGAATGAAATTACAATTAATTGAAATATTGTAAATCGTTATTGGTTATAAATTGATAAGAAAACAAATGCAGACATTAAATTAATAAATGAAATAGCATGAAATCAATGACCATTAAATAAAATTTGGGTTACATAAGAATTGTAATATTTGTTTGTGAATAATGAACTCATAAGTTTGTCCGTGAGCATAGCTCAGCTGGTTGAGTACTACCTTGCAACTATGGAAAAAAGTTCATGGAGGTTGCGGGTTCGAGTCCTGCAACCGAGATATATTTCCCTTAAGGCCTTGAGCGGTCTATCCTCAACAAAGTCGAATATGGTATAGGATTAATGCTCTTGGCTTGGCTAAAAAAGAGGGTCGGTGTGGCGGACAGCTGTATCCCCTAACTCTACTCTCCGGAGTGGGGTTTTATATAATGAACTCATAAGTGTGATTAAAGGTATAGTAACGTTTGTTGTAAGTTGCCTGTTTATTTGGTCTATTTAATTGAAAGGGGAAATAAATAAAAATTAAATGAACTTTAATGTTATATTAATGAGAATTAATGCAATGATTGAAAGTGTGGATGTGATAAAATAAATAGAAATGTAAATTTATTTATAAAGTAATAATTGATGCAATAAAAGAATGGAACTAAGATAGAATAATTAATTGGATTTAAAATCTTAATTAATGTGTGTAATTGACAAAATTACAAATTTTGAAATCTAGTCATTAATATAAATAAAAATGGAGATTGAAGGATATTGATGTAATGAAATATAGAACAAATATTAACTATGATTAGTTGAGTATTAATTGATTGAGTATAAAGATTGAAACCAAATAAAAACTATTTATTGGAATTAAATTATAATTAATAGGATTAATGGCAGTTGTAAATCAAACACTGTAAATTTGGAAATAGTCAATATATAGAGACTTGTTTTAGAGGATTATAAATTACTAAGTGATTTAAGGTGATGGAAATTGTGAATTATAAAATCTGAATTGAAAATTTGGTTTAATTAATTTAATATTAATTTATTTAACAATGTGAAATTGACCATTTTGGCCACTGATTCGGATTTTGATGAAACCGGTTTCATCGGATCCGTAACGGTGAATTATTGTAGCATTTCAAATTTCGTAACGATCGGACTTGTTCTTTGATTGTACGAACTCGAAATGCCAGGAATCAATTAAATTAAATTCAATTGAAATCAATTTGAAATAAGCTGATTTTAACGTTACTTCTTAATACGATGAAATTAAGACTTGCAACCTATTCCATTGATTTTAAAATTATCAAAAATATCTACTTTTGATACATGGGTTGACCCATTTTCGTTTCGGAGTCAGAACGGGCTTTTCGAGCCATTTTTCGTTCAACGGGTAAATCAACCGTATCCATTCATTCTATTTTTCTGATCTGTCTATAAATACCTCATTATAAACCCTAGTCACTTCTCAACTCTCATTTGTCTGTACGTACATTGCCTCTCAACTCCTCATTCCAATGGCTCACTAACAAACTCTCCATTCAATTTCAAATCAAATTCCAAATTATAATTCAAACTCCTCAATACATATCGAATTATATATCGATTTGAAGCTCTTGAAGAGCGCAAGTCAATTATGTGATTCATTTTGCGATTTGGGTTTCTGTATGGCCAGAGTTGGGTGATTTAATGACGGCCATTCGTTTCGTCACGATCAACTTTGGCCAATCGTCAATTGGAGGGTATGGATGGGTGGAGAGTGACGAATGGAGTTCATCGGTATGTTTCGTTTGGGGATTTGACGGTTAGATCAGCTCAGAAAATTCATTAGGGTTTCGATTGGGCCATGCGGCGGCTGACTTTTTTTTCGACCCGAAGGGGTCGCGCGCGTAGCGAAAGCGCGGTGGAGCATTGGGGGAAGGTAGGCGATGGCAGAAGCAGGCGGGCGCACGTGCAGTTAGTGGTCGGAGGGATCGAATCGCATGCTTTGTGGTGAGGGCAAATGTGAGGTAGTACCGTGCGTATGGAAGATGATGACATGGTGTAAGCGTATAGGTGATGCATTTTTATTTTGTTTTATTTTAATTTTTGATTTCGTATGTTCTAACCGACATAACTTTGACATACGAGGTCTGATTCATGCACGATTTGTTCAGCTGAGATCGTGTCGTAGTTTCGAACATTTTGACGCTGGTTTGGACAAATTCCAGGATCGTTTCAATTTTGGACTTAAATTAGATTTAAATTCAAAGGTGGGTGTTTTAACCCACTCACAATTTCTAAAGTTTCTTATGTTTGTTAAATTTAATTTATGGTGTGATTAGGAATTTATTTATGACTATTTGATATATTTTGAATCATCATCTCAGTTAATTTGAATTTACTTGAATTAAATCGTTATTTAATTTATTATTGAATATAAATTACCAGATAAATATCTGTTATTGATTACCAGTTAAATACTGTATTGATTGATTGTTTTGGATGATGATTGTGATGGATGTCGATTGTTGATGTTGGTTGAATGTATGTTGTATTTTTTACCGTTATAAACAGCAAGTTCGTTATGGATGTTTATTTATTTCAGGATTGAGGTTTGAAATGATATACAACTGTAAAATGCTTAAATTGCGGATTGAAATGATAAATATTCGTATCACTTGACCCTAGGGTAGAAAATTATATACGGACACCGGATTGGTTAAATTAAATGATTTTAAAATCCTTAAATTTTTGAATTTAATCAAATGATATTTTGAGATAAAATTTGATTTATATAAATTGAAGTATTATTGGAAAATCAAGTTTTGCGTTGAAATATAAATTAGTTTTTAAAAAAAAAAAGGAATTTCTTTAAGAAATTAAATATGAAGTTTGAAGTTAAGCTTTTATGTATAAATAAAATTCTATCGAAATTAAGTTACTGAATTTGTTTGAAAATAACTTTGAAATATTTTGAAATTGGAGCAATCCGTATTGATATTTTGAATATGAATTAAAACGATATGAAATTCGATAGTTTATTGAAATTTGGTTTGTCGATTTGGAAATTTGAAATGGTCCAAATATGTTGAATGAAATGAATAGTTTAATTTGATAGTAATTTCAAATTCATATTTTAATATAAACTATTTTAAAAATATATTATTTAAAAAAATTCTAAATATTAAGATTTTCAAATTTATTAAACTATTTAACTAATATTAACTATATGAATTATTTTAATCTATTTTAAACCAATTTAATTTATTTTAAACTAATTAAACTATTTTAATTTATTTTAAATCTAATTAATCTATTTTAAAGCTATTTAATCTATTTTAGTTATATTTAATCTATTTTAAATCTATATTAATTATTTATAACTATTTAAACTATTTTCTTTCAAATTCCAAACCAAGTCAAATGGATGGGTTTATATTCAAATTTCTCGATTTTTAAAGTGAATATGGTTAATGATGTCATAACCTAAGTTGGGATTTAACAGTTATAACTAATTGAATATGATGATTTTGGAGCAAGGATTTTACCTATTTTGGAAGTATGATTTTTGAAAGAAATCATGATTTTGGAAACGATAATGATTTGAAAGTGATATAGTTTTGAGAATACGATATTTTGACATAAATTGTGAATTTGACTTTGAAGGGAAATATAATTATCGAACTATGATTTCAAAGGCGAATATTTTTTCGAAAGTAAGTAACGATTTCGAATGTGATATGGTTTGAATTGAATATGATATTTTGATATCAATTATGAAATGATTTTGGAAATGTAAAAGAACCATCCGGTGTGTAATAAGCGATTGGTTGTCAAAGAGACCGAGATCGGATGTTGTCATACTCTCTGCCAACATCGAAAACCACTTTGATAACTGTGTACGCGGTGGAGATTACAGAATGAAATAGGATGGCGACGACGTCCTATTGAGGTGTATATGTGAACCCGACTTTCGTGAGTTGGCTTAAGATGGCTAAAACAGAAGTAATCGACGGGCCAAGTGAGGTAGCTCCTCCGATCGGGCACACTCCATCAATACTATATTCTGACTTTTGATTTATTTGGTGACCGCCCTTCAATTTTACTCGGGAGTGTGTTCTGAGGTGGACGATAGTAGCTGCTATGCGTTATCATCAGTCTTGAAGTGTAATTGGTATATCTACCCTGGCATTGCCTAGTTGTGCCGTGTTACCTACCCGAGCGCGCCTTCTACGAGTTTGTTTTATACCATACCTATGGAGTGTCCTCTGACGACACCCAGTACGGGTGGGATTACGGTACTGTATAGAATATGGGAATATCTAAAATGTGTTAAGGTGGAAAATGTAAAGCCTTAACGTTATTTTCATACTTTTACTTTACTGTAGACATATTATAATAACGTATTGTACTACATAGTAGATAGTTTAATGGATCCTTAGAAGATGTGAATCTCGAACATCTCTTATGTTACTGCACTCACGTTAGACACTGAATAGGAGATGTTAAACCCTGTAAACATCTCTGACCCCGTCACACGCATGTTTACCATTGATTTAACTTACATAAGATCTTTTAATTCTGACTCGAGGGTTTTGTCTTTTCAATTCACTCGGGTCAGCCTGAGCATTTCAGGATTTGAAGACCTTATTTCTGAAGGACGAAGACGATGATTTTATTATTATTATTTACTATATTGTTTCACTGCATCACACTGTTCCGCTGCATTATAATTTATTATTCTCTAGTATGTGTAACTCTGATTCTATATTGTATTAGTATAATCAATGTTTTGTAAACAGCTTCACGAACTGTTATTTGATTATTATATTTTGTCATTCCGCTGCGAGATTCTATTTTGTTTTCTTTCTTCTTTCTTTCTTATTTAACCCATAACAATCTGCCTATTTGTATGGTTTGAGTTGGCACATGTGTCTGCTTAAAGCGTCCAAAAAGGCGGAATGTTATAGGGACTGACCGTGTAAAGGAGTTTGGAACTTCTATTTTGAAGTATTGAAGACAATCAATAGAGAATGCGGATTTATTATAAATCATAACACAGTTAACATGCTACTAGATTCGTTACATTCTCACCTACTGCTACACCAATTGAAGAATCACTTAAATCTGCACTGCATTTCCAGAAAATCCAATCATTTATCTATCCAATCTGGGCAGTTAATACAATATATAATAACCTAGAAGTTGTTCAGATAATACCTACCCAGTTTTTTCTTACCATGTCTCTTACGCCTAAACTGGATCTTGGCTCATATTCTAGTACCAAAATTCATATCGTGGAAAGCAGAAGACATCGATACGAGACCCGGGAAAAGATGAATAATCTTATTGGTGTGGCATACGAATGCCAAATAAAGAAATCTTATTCGAAAACAGGAAACCCAACTTGTTCTAGAAGCCCAAATCCAATGATCAATACAAGTCGTGTAGATCTACTGAATCATCTTCAATGAATACCGCTCTTACTCATCGTGTGAAAATGACTGGACAAATTTATGTTGGCGAAGCATAACAGTATTGATAAAAAATGAGAAAAGAGATTATTCATTGATTTAGACGATGATACTTCATAATGATTGCAAAGGTCGAGTTAGTAAAAGTAAAAAAGTATGCCCTAAGGGTAATTATGTAATCTAATACATAACCTAACTTTGAAACCAATGTCGTCTGAAATAAAGTATGTTTTTATGATTTTTTTTCTTTTTTCTTTTTTTAACAATGCTAGCCAGTTTTTATGGCGAACCGTCAATTTTCATTACTCAAGTAACCAAAATAGGTGTTCAACACAACAGCGGTATGAACTACTATGAAAAATAATATAGGCAAGGTGCCTAAACTACTAACAGAAAAAATAAAGCTAGTCTTCCTCACCTGAGGTCGATCCACTACCCTCTTCTTTAGGGTCAGGCCCAAGCACAAGGATAGACCTAGAAAACAGAGCTACAAGATTTGGAACATAGTCCTAGACTTGCTGGAGTATAGAAATATCTTATCCCATGAAACTTCATCCAATACAATTATATTATTGTCGCCATTCTCACCTTTAGAAAAAAGGACAAGGTCATCCCCCATAACATGATAAGTCAATTGCCACCCTTTACCTTCTCCTCCAACATATTTATAATAGCTTTCACACGATGGATTGTATCTCATTTCAGAATTAGCATGATACCAGGCTTGCTCAAAGGTGCTTTAAACTATGAAATTTGCCTCAGAAGGGACCACCACAGTTTCATTTTCTTTAGGAGGAATGTTAGAAACCGTGACATCCAGAACATGGCCTATTGGATCAATAACAGCAGTATAATCATTAGTTAGGACACTATTCCTATGCTTTGGGATCCACTTCATGATTGATGGACGAGGAGGAGGAATCCTATCAGAGAATGGCGGAGGGGAATCTACAATCTAAAGAGAGCATGCTTCCTTGAGATGACTAAAAGAGTGGCAAGTTGTACAAATATCAAGTTTCCAACTATAATGCACATCAACCTCTGCTTCATGCTCTTCGATAATTCATATTCTAAGCATGGACGGAAGAAGCCTTTTGGGTTCAATGAGTGCCTTAGATTACACTGGCGTTTTTCAAGCTATGGTGTTTGCATCAAAACTTATGAATACCAATAAGGCTAGCTAACCATTTAGTCCAATCATGAATTGCAACACAGATGGACTATGAGAAAAATGCACCTAAACTGGAATAGATAATATCCGTTCCTTAGCTTTGTCCAACGTCGTACTTCTAGGGGTAATTATGATGGTTTTCCTTCAATAATGGATGGATCTTCTTCTAAGACTTGAAGCCTTTCATCTTTTCTGAAGAACTTGAAAACGAACATGGAGTTATCAAAATGTACATGAAGTTATCCTCTAAACTTCCAATATTGACTACAATGTTTTGTAACAGCTTGGTACAGTGGACTGGAATCAAGGAAGAAGGCCATCAAGTAGTCCGACAAAAATTCAACACCCACCTCTAAAACTTCATCCAGTGGAACTGTGGCCTCATCAATCTCAATGATTTTTAAAGAACGGAGAGAGAAATCACCTGCATTTCTTGGTAAAGCAGTAAAAAGAGAAGACCACTTATTTGTAGGGGTAGCACCAGATGGAATCTGTTGTTCGCTTATAATTTTATTCATTTGAGCATTAACACAAGCAGCTGGCGAGCTGTTCCCACTTTTAACCTTTGTTCCACTCCCACTTCACAGATAATATCCAACACATCTCGAAAACCCATATTTACAACTTTCACACTATTTCCATCCTGCTACCACTGTCAATCCCCACAAAAAGCAACAAGCGTAGAAGGTAAAGGCGATTAGGAATATTGCAAATAGCAGCTTTAAGCAAACCTAAAATAGGGGTACTTGAGGCATCAAAGCATTGCAAGGAAGTTTCTAATGCGCAGAAAGGGTTCAACAATCACAAAGGCAAGATAAGCAAAGCCTCAGCTTGCACGCAAGCAGGAGAGGCTAGTAACAGGGGGAAATCGATACTAGACAAAGCAAGAGACAGAGAGGTCAATTAGAGATTGGACGAAATAGTGATAGATTACAGGCACATCCAGATCTTATTAAAGCCGGCGACACCTCACTAGGGAGAGGTAGAGAAGGAATCGATAAGCGGGACTTCGAGTTAGTCATGGAGGAATGAAAGGGGAAGAAAAACGAGGGCGGAGGTATTAGACAGAATGAGGGAACACGTACGGAGATTGGGGAAAAATTACGGTCGCCATTTGATCATAAGAGATTTTCAAAGGAAGATGGTTTGTAGGATGGTGTTTGTTTTTTAATACACACCAGTACGGAGTCCGTGCCGGGTGCAAATATTGTTTGAACGTAAACTTTGATATTATACATGAGAAATTTGAACGCTGACAAACTTAGTATACAGTAAAAACATAAAGACAAATATCTAATACATATATACGCGTATTTGGAGCAAAGCAAATTCATCAACTTTTAAAACAAAGAGCAAGTCAACTTAAAAAGCAAAATAGATACATTGATCAACTTTTAGTCTGTTTTAAAACCGTGATGTCTGTTAAACTTTCCAGTTAAATCCAGATACCTATTAGCGTTTATCTAGTAATTCACCAAGGATTTGAAATTTTAATGTATGATATTCCTAATGACATAATTATTGTGCGAAAATTTGAAGTTTTTAAGCTGGTTTACTTGATCTCTCATCTTCTATAGTATTGTTGACTTCAATAATCAATTGTTTGCTATATTTTTATTTTTCAGGAGAAATTTTAGATATTTATGTGTTCTCCCTATTGATAAATCAATTTTTGCACCCATATTGATAAATTTGCCTCACCTGAATAAACTAACAGAGGTATCCATTATTGTTGTCTGCTTCTTTTGTTAATTTTAGCTAACCTCCCAATAGGCATTCCAATGTCCGCAACATTCCAAAAATATCACTTAGAGGATCACCTATACCAAGGAGTCGATGGCATGGATGTAGATAAGTCACAATCTCGCCTTCTCAACCCCATCATCGATACTTGTACTTTTTTCAATATTTATTTCTCCATGTTATTTCTTGAATTGGATCGTACATGTTAGTGCAAGATGATGGAGTAAATGAATTGATTGGCATGTTTACATGGTAGTACCAAAGAGAGGCTTAATTGTTAGTACTGTTATGTAATGACATGATATAGTAAACATCACCAGTGTGATGCAAAGTGTGAAAACCACCTCATCATTAGTTCAGTTTGCTCATTCCCTCACTTCAGTTTCCAGCTTGGTTTGCACACTACAGTTCATGCATTAATCACACACATATAACCTTTGCCGTTGAGTTTGCATCAGTCTCGTGTTTGTGGTATAGCAGTTCGGATGGCTCATGCTCTCTTCAACTTTCAATAGCATGCAACAGGTTACCATTAAACAACACGCATCAACATGCAGCAGCTTTCCTCGCTCTTGCTAAGCCATCTATATTGGTGTCGCTATATCTATATTATATGTTACATTATGCAATGTTTGTTTGGCGTTGGATAAAATATTCAGAAGAAATATGAAGAAAATATAATTTTGTATAAGATTAATGGTGATGGCTTATTTATTTACCCATTAATTATGAGTTAATAATGTACGTATCTTCCAGTCACAGCTCCTTCTAAATCCACATAAATTGCTTTAAATAATAAATACATAGATACACTTCCATGCATACATAATAAAGTTGGGCCATAAAGAGTGGTTTGCCTTTAAGAAAATAGATTGATGGCTTTAAGCATAACCGCAATAGTTGTACATTCTCTATTGATCTTATCCTCATATTCTCTATCTAACCATAAATCTAAGAATAATATAATCATTGAAAATAATGCAAAACGCAAAACTTTATGCAGCTGTTAGCCAATTAAAAAATTGATCATGTTCATTTGAGGATGACTGCCATGCTCTGCATATGTCCAATGTTTAAGTCTTAATTTGAGTAGTAAAGAGAATAAAATGCAGTCCAATATAACCAAGACAGACCAAATTTTCTCTCATAGTTTATTAGTAACAATATCCTACAATGGATATTTTCTCATGAAGTGATCAGATTCATATTTTAAGGAGTGACATTTACCCCACTTGTGTACTGCCCTCAGGTGGTAATGATATGTTGTTTATTATACATTTATTTTACTGTGTCTGTAACCCAATTTGAGTATAGGCTTTCCATAAAAAGAAATAGTAATATAACAATACACGGAGTTCAGTATTGATATTTTAAAACACAAAGTCCAACAAAATACAATTTATATCAATTGTAATGTATCATTATTATAGCTACAACGCTAAAGCAAAGTTACACCTAATACATGGTGTTGAAACCAAGCCAAGTTTAGCAATACAGTTTACAATATCAGAATTACATGTAAATCAAATATTATTGTTACATATTTTCAGCACTCTTTAATACTTCCACATCATTACCATACAACTATTTATAACAAAGCCATATGAAGCAACCTGAGTACGGAACAAAAGATCTTATGCCTTCGCGAACACAATAGCATAAGTTGCTTGTAGCTGTTGGAATGCATATAGATATCTTTTTAGTTTTTACATTCAGCAAGTGGAATGAGATTAAAGCTGCAGTCAAAATCTCCTTTATCATCATTATAGCAGAGTCATCTTTGACGCCCAGAAACCTTCGAAACTTTGTGCTTAGGTGAGGTGATGCAATATGTTTGTATAAAACTTCTGCACACAACATGAACATTTTCAACTTACCAGCCAGAGCTTCTACACCATGCATGCTCCTTACTTCAGTGCATCTTGCACATTGTCTACTATATTATTCATGTTCCATGCCTGCTACAACATGAACATACTCCTTTCTCTAGTGCATCTGCCTTCCTTTGCTGGAGTATATCACTTCCTCCAACGTCATGACTACTACAACATGCCTGTTCCATGCCTGTTCTGATATGCTTCACTATCAGCTAGCATTGCTTTGTTCATTGCATCACTTCCTCCACCAACTCACTCTACCACCTCATCTCGCTTCGCTTGCATTTCAGTACACTGCATGTTGCTTTTTGCACAATCTTGACAATTTAGTTGAAAACCATCACATTTATGAACATAGCATTCAATCGCCACTTCCAACTTAAAACACCAATTCC
Source organism: Allium cepa (assembly GCA_030765085.1). Taxonomy (NCBI): domain Eukaryota; kingdom Viridiplantae; phylum Streptophyta; class Magnoliopsida; order Asparagales; family Amaryllidaceae; genus Allium; species Allium cepa. The sequence continues at coordinate 821,969,589 of CM060929.1, forward strand.
AAAATGAAACTGAAATACCAAAAACTAAAATGAAGAAGTTGAAAACGCTTTACTCTTTGTGTTTTGTTTCTTCCATCGTAATGGATGTTAGAATTTAAAATTAGCGTCTGCTATTTGAATTGGAAAAAAGAAAGGTTGATTTTGAAGATTGGGTTGGAACAGATAAAGAATATTTATGAATTATTAGTTATATAATTAGTAAGCATACTCATTTCTTTGTTGCTTGTCATCTCATCCATTTGAGAAGAGGAGAATGTGCGCAAGGACATAACTGCATGAATTTTTCCGTATTCCCATCAATTTCAAGAATTCCACCTCAGAAACACAGAACTTAGAATTTCAAGAAATCACTTCAAGTCTAGCAGGCATCTAACCACCTTGTAAAAGTTAAATTCATTTTTAATCAATTACAAACCCATATAAATTTCAATCAAATAAACAACTTTTCAAATCATAGATTGCCAGAATAACACAGTCGTAGCCAAGTAGGAATCCACCAAACGTGAAGTTAGCAGGCATGAGTAAATCGTTGATCAGATAGCGTCTTAAATGAAGATAATGATGAACAAAGTCAGAACAATACAGTAGTAACCAAGTAAGAATCCACCAAACGTGAAGTTAGCAGGCGTGAGTGAATTATTGATCATATTTTGGTGGAGCGACTATCTTGATGGTCACAGATTCAAGTGAAAAAGAAAATTAAAGCATCGAGTTCTTTGATATGATGCAATGTGGAGCATCCAACATCTAATATGTCGGTTTGAAGAGAAGCGGAAAGATAATTTCATTAAGCTAAAGATATATATGATGGAAAAAGTGGTTAATCAATCATAAACAGAGGATGATTAACTGCTTGTACGTGAAGCATGTTTGAAATGATGGCAGGCTGGTGGGTAAACGTGGAGTAGGGTTCAGGGAACGTAAAATAACTGTAGTATGCAGTTGAAAGCAAAAGAGGAGGAGAGTTAGGGGAACCGAAGATAACGGCAAGTTTGTTCGGAATAACGAAAGTTAAAATTTTTGATTAGGTGGATAATTTTGCAGCGTATGATATCTTCTGTCTAATTAGATATGATCCTTGCTTTGTCTTTTCCGTTAAGTCCGATCTATTTTGTTATATATATGTATATAATGTTATATTATGGTTTAAATAAATTATTAAATAATCATTTAATATACATAAATTGAAAATCCTTAAATATGGTTTTACATAATTGCATTCACAAATGTTGTGATCATATGTATCGAATCGCAAGTAAAAAATACTTTGTTTTAAATATTCCAGTCCAGATATTTCAAGAAAAGAATATTGATACAACTATTGAGATCGAAGTGAAAGAGATAGTAGTATGCCCTAGAGGCAGTTATATAATAGTTACATATATTTAACTCTGTAGTCAATCTTGTTCATAGTAACAATGTTTGTTTTCTTTTAAATAACTTGATACACTGTGACATAATTAATTAAGTAATTAATTAAAGGTTATAATAAGAAAATACTTGAATAAAATTTTATGTGATTATAGTTGCAATCATGAGTTATTAATCACAAATAAAATGATAATTTGTTTAAACATTCCTAGTCAATATGTTTCGAGAAAATGATATCGATTCATCCTTGAGATCGAAGTACATAACTTTAATAGTCATGCTTTCTACATTGTATAAATAAATTTATTGAAATAAAAGCATTTGAATTTGATTTGTGGTAATTAATATTTTGAAATAAATTTTTAGTTAATTAAATTCTATTTAATAAAAGATTTCGATTTAATAATTTGTGGTAAATTAACAAATTCTTTTTGGATAATTTATTGAAATTAAATAAAAAATACAAAATATTTTGAAGTTTAAATAATATATATATATATATATATACACACACATATGATTAGAATAGTTGAAAAATAAATTTATCTTGTAATAGCATAATGAACGGTTAAATAAAAATAAACGAGTATCAAACTGAAGCAAATTGTGCAGTTACTGAAATATATCTTGTAAAATGAAGTATAAGTGAATTAAAATTAAATTGAAATAAAATTTGCAAACAAATTAAATGAGATGTTAAAAGAAAAGAAAAGAGTAAATAATTGGGCAAAGTAAATTAATTAAAGCAAACCCAACATGCAAGCCCAAGTCCATTTTAATTCGTTCTTTCTTCCTTTTTCTAAAACCCGCCACTTGATATTTCACCCTACTTAAACCTATTACCCATTTTCCCCTTTAGCCTTAAATCCTTGAATCGCGACCTTTGGATAAAAAAGCATGCTATATCGCTTGAAGCCCGAAGATGCTCAATGACGACATAGGAGAAGCTGCGACGTGGCGATGGGCGAACGGGCATGGAGACATGACCTAGGACAATCAATGTGGTAGGAGACGTAATGCATGGAGGGGTTGCGTGAGCAAGATGGCATGGTGGAGGCGGCTGAAGGCATCGTGAACTGGTAGTTGTGTGGGTACGGTTGTAACAACTTACCATGAAAAGGCTTAAATCCCAACCCAGAAAAGTTCCATCAAAACTTGGATCCATTCCAAAGCTGGTTGTTGGTTGGCAAAAAGAACAATACAGAGCTATTTATCTATTCATTCAGAACTCACAGCTAAAGGATAAAATATAATAGCATAAACAACACCCGTTTTATTTCAAATTCCAAATGTCATAAAATAAAACCATAACATAATGTCAACAATAACCGTTACATCATCTTGTTCAAAAATACATTTTAACTTCAAGTGGGTACATTAGAGAATAGCATAAATAGATAAGTAGACTAGTACCATAAGTTCTTCTCCTCGCCATCTCCTCATCTTGCTCATCGTCTCCTTTCCTAACCTATGTTGTAATGAGGAGGGAGTCAGGACAATAATGTATGATGAAGAGAAAATCTTGAGCCTTTTTAAATTAGTATTTTGGCAGTATAATTTTAATAAGGATGTCTTTCACATTTAAACTATATTCAAAACCATTTAATACTTCATATAAGGAAAAGAGGCAGACCCTCAAACAATCACTTAATAACTTCAATCCCCAAGTAGGTTTTCCCATAATCAGAAATCCATAACCATCATTATTAATGTCTACCAATGCAAGAGATAGAACCCAAGCCACTTAATACCTTTAAATAGAAAATAGGCATATTCTGACCATTTAAGACTCAATTGAGTTAGGCCCCCATCATTTAATACATATTCCCAAGACGGACTCCACACGGTCTCTATCTGGTTGACGTTGCACAAAATCTCTTCTAACACTTAATACTTCAATTAAAGAAGACTTTTTGAGTCCTCAATCGTGCCTAAACCTAATCCCAATCATTTATAACTTAATATAAGGGAAAGAGGCGGGCCTCAAACATCCACTTTATACCTTCGATTCTTTAAAGCAGGTCTTTTGTATTATGACCCGTACCCCATAGAGATGTCTCACATTAGTCCAACTATTCGTAAGAACTTGTAGCTAGGTTAGCTTGGCAGATTTGTCCTATAGAATTGTGACTAACCTCGCGTTATCTGTAGTTACTTATTATAGGCGATGCCATTCATCAGCCTATAGTCATACTATTGGTAGTCAGATTAACTGGACAGACTTCTATGTGCTTTTTACTAACCTCGCATCCCTATATCTTAGTCATATTCACAACATTCTCTTAGGAGATTATGCCCTAAACTAACTTTCAATTGTAAAATCTTTCAATGTTATACAAGTCTCATTTTCATAATGGCATATTTACCATAAATTCAATATTCCAAAATCAAATCAATAGACTTGTACTTAGAATCCAACTCCAACTTATTTTATATTAAAACAATGGAATAAAACAATCATAATAGAAACTTACAATTTAATTAATTTTACACTCTATTCAACTCCATTTTACATGCAGCTAGACAAGGAAATTTCTATAGAAATAGGCAGTGCAAACTACAAATAAGAATTCATGCCTTACCATTTCTTAATCAAATCCTTTAACCAAATTCAAAGAAAAAGAATAAAAAGTGGAATAGATAATAAAACTCATGTATTCTGAAATGCACAAAAACTCCATTATTTTAATAGAAAACAATTAAGATTTCAATCTAAGAATTGACATTTCACTTTAGGAGAATTTTGAGGATTTTTATTATGTTTTTTCGTAATTCAAAACTCCCCAAGGTATATATCAAATCCAAACTACATCATTCAATTACTAAAATAGAAAACTAAGATTTCCACTCATAAAGATCCTTAGGTTTTCCTTTTCTTATATTTGACATGCCTCCAATGAACCCTTTCGGATCTCTTCATTTTATATAGCTATGATAAGTGATTTATATATATATATATTAGATTCAGAAAATTAGAGGTTTCGAGGAGAAGGGTTGAGAAAATAAATAATAATAATAATAAAAGATAAAAATATAGGATTTCTTATCCAAAACTCTTATGGTTTTTTTGAATTTATGAAGAGACGAACTGATAAATCTTCGCTAATATTCCTAAAATATTATGCGAATAAAAATGAGGGGGTTGGGCTCTTATTTTTAGTGGTTGGAATGCAGTAGAATCAATGGATTTAGTCGTTTTAAAATTATAAAACCCATAATGTTCATTGTTGAAAACCCTAGCCGCCATCCTGTAACCACCGGTCAACCGCCCCTGCCATCAGTCAGAGATCGACCGGTGTTATTTTAAGAATGTTGGTTTTGATTTGGCCATTGTTTAATTTATTATCTTTTGCAACAAACGTTAACGCTCTTTTTAACATTTACTTAACCTCAAGTATATTAACTTTTGAATTTCAAGTTTTTGAATTAATTATTTATTTGAATCTGAATTCTATCTAAATTACTCTAAACCCGAAAACTTCAAATGATCATTACTTCTTCATTTGAGCTCTGTTTCCAACATATTATATATGGAAATTGATCGGAATTTTTCCAAGAGCACAAAGGCATAACTTTCATGGTCAAATTCTAACTTTAGCATAATTTCCATTTTTATTTCTATCTTATTTGAATTGGTTTATCCAATTTATTTATTTTATAATTGATTTTATGGAGTGTTACATTCCCCCTTAAAAGGATTTTATCCCTGAAAACATCCCAGGGGACGAACATCGTAACACAATAAACATCCATGTTATACAATTAAGTTATCTATGCAACTATCTACTCAAACAAAAGTGCAATGTGATTATGCACTGCAGACATATTAAAAGTGAGCTCAGTCCTAAAGTGAATGTGTGATCATGACATATAAGTATGTATGCAAATACCCTAAACATGCATAAAGATTTCTACATGAGTGCAAAGTGTTAGTGAAAAGTATAGTAACCATCTCCTACTATCTAATCTAGCAACCACGATACAACCAGAAAAACTAATTTTGGAGAGAAAAGCTTACCAGTGAAAAGCTCAGGATGAGTGATCCTAATCTTTTCATCAGTTTTCCATGTGCTTTCCGTTAGGTTGTCTCCCTCTTGTACTTGGGCCAGCTTAGTTTCTTTATTATGGAACTTTCTAGTTCCATGCTCCACAATTCGTGTAATGGCACGTAATACTATTGGCTCCATCTCAATATCCCCCAACTGATCAGGCTCTACCACAATAGCAGTATCATGAAGGCATTTTTTCAAACGTGAGACGTAAAAAACATCATGGACTCTTGCCAATCTATCCGGTAGCTCCACATGATAAGCAAGTCTTCCCATCCTTTACAAAACTTGGAAAGACCCAACAAATCTTAGTTCTAATTTCTAGACTTACCAAACCTTACAAATTTTTTAAGAGGGAAGACTTTGATAAATATTGAATCTCCAACCTCAAACTCGAACTCTTTCGTTCTCTTATCAGCTTAGGGTTTCTGGTAGTCTTGTGTTGCCTTCATACGTTGTCTGATCACACCAACAATTTGGCAATTTGCATGGCCTTCCATAAAGCTCTTCAAAGGGGCCATACCAATCATCGCTTGGTAGCTATTGTTATATACGAACTCAATTAATGGTAGATATTGCTCCTAGTTTCCTCCGAAGTTCATAATGCAAGCTCTCAATAAGTCCTCCAAGATTCTATTCACCCTTTCAGTTTGACTATGGGTCTATGGGTGGTAAGCAGTGCTAAGATTCAACGAAGTTTCCAAAGCTTCCTGCAAACTCCTTCAAAACTTGCTAGTGAATAAGGGGTCCCTATCACTAACAATTATCATCGAAATTCCATATTGTCGAACCACCTCCTTAATACAAATCTTTCTAGAGACACTGTAGTCATATTGTTCCTAACTGGAATAAAATATGCACTCTTAGTGAGTCTATCTAATATGACCCAAATAGCTTCATTGCCCCTTTGAGTTCTAAGCAATCCTTCTACAAAGTCCATCAAAATGTTCACCCATTTCCATGTCAGAATCTCCAATGGTAACAATAATCCTCCTGGTTTTCCTTGCTCAGCCCTTACTCCTTGACATGTTAAGCATCTTGCAACAAACTCAAACACTCTCTTCTTTATTCCCAACAAAAGTAAATTCTCTTCATATCTCTATACATCTTGTCTCCTATGGGGTGAATCGTCATCTTTGAGTGGTGACACGCTACAAGCACTTCATTCATCACACTATCAATCATTGGGACACAAAGGCATCCATCCCTTCTCGTCAACTGCATACCTACTGACATAAGGAAAAAGTTTTCCTACTCTTAACTTATTCAGAATCCCTACTATTCTCTCATCCTTCTTTTGCTCAAGCCCAATGTGGTCCATCAAAGCCGATCTAACCTTCGTCACTGCCAAAAAGCCTTGGATGGGTTTTGTTGGTGGTTGAAAATTGAAATTTGAGAAGACTCCAACTACCTCCATTTATATATAGCACCTAAGGTAGCGCGCCTCTAACTGTGGGCGTCGGCGATAGCATTCCATTTTTTGGGGGTATATTGTACACCAAAGTCGAGCAATGTTGTATAGTTCGTCCGCCTTCCCTGCTTAAGGATTAAAACTTTTTGAAAAAAATAAGTATTTGAGCGATTTATGATCAGTGGGCAATTCAAACATTTCTCCCAAAAGATAATGCCTGCGTAGCTTTAAGGCAAAGACAATAGCTGCCAACTCTAAGTCATGAACTGGATATCTCTTTTCATGGTCCTTCAGCTGCCTACTAGCATAAGCTACTGCCCTTCCTTCTTGCATGAGAACTGCTCCCAATTCTGTTCTACATGCATCCGTGAAAAATGTAAAAGGCTTTATCCCATCAATAATGGTAAGCAGAGGTGCACTTGTCAACAGTTTCTTTAATTTCTCGAATGCTTCAGTGCATTTATCATCCCAAGTAAACACTGAATTCTTCTCAGTCAAACATGATAAAGGGACTACTATCGTTGCAAAGTCCTTTATGAACATCTTATAATAACCCGCTAACCCGAGGAAACTCCTAACTTCCGTTGCATTCTTTAGATCTCTCTACTTTTGAATAGCTTCTACTTTTGTGGGGTCCACCGCTAATCCAAGTCCAGGAACGATGTGTCCAAGAAGCCTTACCTCCTTCTTCAAAAAGTGGCATTTCAAAAATTATTAAGTGATTATCATGCTCTCTTTACTCTTGGAGAATACGAACATACAATCAACAAACACTACGATGAACTTATTAAGTAATCTCTTAAATAATCTACTCATCAAATTTACGAAGTATGCAGGGGCATTCATCAATCCAAAGGGCATTACCTCCCACTCATAGAGTCCATCTGTGGAATATGATCTTGGACTTACTGTCCTCTGTGATCCTCAACTGATAAAATCCAGTTTCCAAGTCTAATTGGGTGAAAACTTTGGCTGCACAAGTTGATCAAATAAGTCGTCTATCATAGGTAAGGAATGCATATTCTTCCTTGTCAACTTGTTAAGTTCCCTATAATCAACGCATAGTCTCAATAAGCTGTCTACCTTAGTGGCGAAAACAACACAGGCTCCCTATTCCAAAGCACTCTGTCGGATGAATCCTTTCTACAGCAGCTCCAAGCTTTGCTTGTCCAACTCACGTCTTTTTTTTGGGGACATATGTCTTAATGGCAAAGCGACTATTCTAGCATCTTTCTCCAAATCAATTCTAAACTTGAACTCCTTTTGGGATAAGAGACCTAAGATTTCCTCAAAGACATCTAGAAATTTTCGGACTACAGGTATGGATGAATGCCCAATATGAGATAAGCTCAATGAGTACAAATAACTTTACTTAACCGAGTCTTGGGATGTACAGTGGACCTCTAAGTGTCGCCCTCTATAACTCTCTAATCGTACAACTCTTATGTCTCAATCTAAAATTTCTCCATAGTATGATAACCAATCAATTCCCAAGATAAGTCCTTACAACTCAAAATTTAGAATTTCATTACATATGAAATCAATGTCATATGTCCACAACCAGGTCTTTGCATATTAAAGAGAGATATATCATCCCTCCAATAGGATCAGAGGCTACTATTAGGCTAGAGACATATTGGGTTTGAAGGTTTAAAGGATTTACTACATTCCTAGCTATAAAGGAATGCAAACCCCAGAATCAAATATGGTACAAATTGTAGCCCTAAAAAAAGAGTTATACCTTCCAATGCTAACTTTAATTGGTCTCTAGAGGGTGGTATACATGAAGTAGGAGCAGCCTAAATGGCGTAGATTTGTTCACTCGGCCCTTCCTTCACTAGCTTCGAACATTGGTTCTTAAGGTGCCCTTCCTCATGGCAGTGATAACACTTTCCCTTGAAAGCTTCTTTTATCGGTCTCACTCTACAATCTTTGGCTACATAACTCTTCTTTTGGCATATCTTACCCACCTTACTCTCTTTCTTGAAATTTCCATTCAACTTCTTATTCGCAATTCCACTCCTTGGTTTGATTTTGAGTAAGTCCTGCATTCTCCTTTTCCACCTCCTTTCCTTCCTTACTAGCCGTCTGTAGCAAAGCCATCTTAACCACCATATTGTTTCTGGCGTCAGCAGGCACTTAGGTTAATAACAATTCCCTAAGCAGGAAGTTTATGCTCTTTACAGTTCTCCTTTAAAGTGGAGTCTCCCTGCTTAAGCTGTATAAATTTCTCCAGCTGTAAATTTATTATTGTCTTTGACTTGAATCCGTCCTTGAATTCATCCTAAGTGAAAATCCTACCAACATTCTCCTCGGACACAATACTCCACCAATATTAGGCTTCTCCCTTAAGGTGCCAAGCTGCAATTCTCCTCTTCAGCTGATCCTCACAACCGAGCTCTCGAAATATCTTCTCGCATTCATTTATCCAAGTCATTGACTCCACAAAACCCTATGTTCTTGAATATACTCTTCCTTCTATATTAAGAAAGTCCTTGCACATCTTGGGAAAGTCAACGGAACGGGATGTTGCATCGACCGACGGGGCAAGCGGGTGCTGTCGGTGCAACATGAGGAATAGGGACTTCACCTGCTTGCCTGAGGTATTGTTTAAACCATTTGAGCATCCCTCGAATGACTGGTCTTCTTCAGGCAGGGTTCCTATCCTTAGAAGAAGAATGATTATCAGCCATATTAACTATCTATAGGTTTATCTTTTAGTTATATCTTCCTAAGGTAGTACTATATGCTAAAGAATGATTTGCCATATGTGTGTATGTGCATGATTAAAAATAATATATGTATATATATAATAGGGGTTTTAGAAAATATTTTCAAAAATAACATATATGCCACTCATATGAATACTTTTCCCCATTGATCGGGTAACTTAGGCTCTGATATCAAACTTAAAACCCGCCTTGAAACAAGCCTAAATCTCGACCCAAAATAGGCCTATTGAAACTTAGACCCATTCCAAAGCTGTCTATTGGTTAGTAAAAAGAACAATACAGAGCTATTTATCTATTCATTCAAAACTCACAACGGAAGGATAATATATAATAGCATAAATAGTACCCATTTTATTTAAAATTCCAAATGTTAAAAAACAAATCCATAACATAATATCAACAATAGTCGTTACATCATCTTATTCAAAAATACATTTCTAACTTCAAATGGGTATGTTGAAAAATAGCATAAATAGATTACTAGACTACCTTCAAAAACTCTTCTCATCATCATCTTTATCTTGATCATCGTCTCCTTCCCTAACCTGTGGTTTCATGAGGAGGGAGTCAGAATAACAATATCCAATCATTAGAAAATCTCAAGTCTTTCTATATCAGTACTTGAGTAGTATGATTTGTTAAGGATATGTATTTCTTATTTTAAAGTACATTCAAAACCATTTAATACTTCATAGAAGGAAAAGAGGCGGGACTTTAAACAACCACTTAAATACCTCCAATCCTCGAAGCATGTTTTTCAATAATCAATAACCCATAACCATCATGATTAATGTCTACCAATGCGAGGATAGAACTCAGGCCACTTAATACATTTCAATGGAAAATAGGCAGACTCTGATCATTTAGATCTCTATTGGGCAGGCCTCCATTATTTAATACCTATTCCTAAGGTGGATTCTACACAGGTCTCTATCTAGTTGGCACTGCATGAAAATCTCTTCGGACATTTAATACTTCGATTGAAGTGGACCATTCTGACATATCCTCAATCGTGCCTAAATCCTATCCCGATCATTTAATACTTCATATAAGGGAAAGAGGCAGACCCTCAAACAACCACCTAACACCTTCAATTCCTTGAAGCAGGTCCTTCGTATTATGACCCATACCCCATGAAAACGTCTCATATTAGTCCGACTATTCGTGGAAACAGATAGCCAGGCTTACTGGGCAGATTTACTCTATAGAATTGGGACTAACCTCGCGTCATCCGAAGTTACTTACATCAGCCCTAAAGTTACACCGCTGGTTGCCAGATTAGCTGGGCAGACTAATGTGTACTTTTGATTTGCCTTGCATCCCTATAACTTAGTCGTATTTCATAACACTCCCTAAATGTATTATCACATATCTCACTGTTTTCATTATTTAGGCCTTATAAGAAATTCTTCTTATTCCACCCAAATAGTTACTTTTTAAGGGGGATTTAAATTACAATTATTAATTGAATTAACTATGTAATTAATACGTTATAATTATACATTATTTATGCTAGTTTATATATATGTATGTGTGTGTGTGTATGTGTGTGTGTGTATAAATACGCCTTCATTAATTCCGATGCGTAGGGAGATTACCCCCTAAACCAACGTTTAAATATCAAATCTCCCAGTGTTATACAAGTCTCATTTTCATAATAGCATTTTTACCATAAATTCGATATTCTAAAATCAAATCAATAGACTTGTACTTAGAATCCAACTCCAACTTATTTCATATTAAAATAATGGAATAAAACAATAATAATGGAAACTTACAATTTAATTAACTTTATTCAACTCCATTTTACATGAAATTAGATAAGGAAATTTCTATAGAAATAGGCAGTGCAAACTACGAATAATAATTTGTGCCTTACACACCATTTTTTAACCAATCCCTTAACTAAATCCACAGAAAATGAATAAAAAGGGGAATAGAAGTTAAAACTATATATTGCAAAATCCATAAAAACTCCATTATTTTATTACAAAACCAACCTAAGAATTAATGTTTCGCTTTAGAGGAGTTTTGGATTTTTATTGTGATTTTTTCGTAATCCAAAACTCCTGAAGGGTGATAACAAATTCAAACTACACTATTCAATTACTAAAATAGAAAAACTAAAATTTCCACCCATAGAGGTCCTTAGCTTTGCCTTCTTTTAAATTTGACATGCCTTTAATAAATCCGTTTAGATCTCTTGTTTTTGGTTATATATAGCAAGGATTTGTATATATGTTAGATTCAGAAAATTAGAGGTTTGGAGGAGAATAATTTGAGAAAATAAAAAATAATAAAAATAGATATATAGGATTTCTTACCTAAATCCCTAAAAGTGACGAACTAATAGAGCTTTGTTAATGTTTCTAAAATATCGTGTGAATAAAAGTGAGGGAACTAGACTCTTATTTATAGTGGTTGTGATGCACCAAAATGATCAGATTTAAGTTGGTCCAAAATTATAAAATCCATTATTGAAAACCCCAGCCCAACACCCTCCATCCATTGGTTGACTGCCTCTACCATCGGTCGACCGTCATGGGTCAAAGGTCGACCAGCGCTATTTTGAGAACATTGATTTTGATTTTGTCGGTGTTTCGTTTATTATCTTCCTTCATTGTAATTTAATGTTAATGTTATTTTCATTGTTTACTTAACGCCCAAGTATAAATTAAATTTTGAATTTCAAATTTGAAAACTAATTAATTATTTAAATTCGAATTCTATTTAAATTTTTTTAAACCCAAAAACTTCAAACGCTCATGACCTCTTCATTTAAGCTCCGTTACCATCATATTATATAAAAAATTGATCATAATTTTGCCATGAGTGCAACGACATAACTTTCGTGGTCACATGCTAACTTTTGCAAAATTTTCATTTTTACCCCCATTTTATTTAAATTAATTTATCTAATTTATTTTTTATGGTTGATTTTACGGGCTGTTACAATGGCCGCGATTGGAGCAACCATTCGGGTTTATGTGTTGAAGGATGTAGCAATTTTTGGTGGCAGCGGGTTGAGGTTTTTGGGCTGGTGGCCGGTAGCGTTGAAGTTCTGGCAATGAAGATGATTGCTTGGTGGAGGAGAGGCAAAGGACAACAATATGGACGCTGATTTGGTTGAACGAGCATTGCTTTTGTGAGTTTCATATATATATATATGTGTGTGTGTGTGTGTGTGTGTGTGTATGTGTGTGTGTGTGTGTGTGTATGTGTGTGTGTGTGTGTGTGTGTGTATGTTTGTATCATATTATTTGATGCGTATTTACCCCATATATTGCTTGATTGGCCTAGTTAAATGGATATTTGGTATATAGGATGAAACTGACTTTTGATGATGATTGATATGGTTTGAATTGATTGGAACTTTATCACGAATGATGATTTACTTGTAGTGGTGATTATTAGTTGATTGGTGATTATACTTCTATTGTGAGATGTTTAAGTGATAAGCCAATGTTTGTAAATAATTAAAATTTGATTGAAAATTGATCGAAAATGGGGTAAATGAATTAAAAGATGAAAATTTGAAATAAATAAATTATTTTGGAAAAATAGTTAGTTTTGGATTTATTTCTTATTTAATATCAAAGATGTTGCAATTAATGGAAAATTTGAAAGAAGGATCATTTTGGAAAAATATAAAAGTGGAATAGCTATGAAGATTTATAATTTTAATTGTTTATCCTTGGTCATAAAAATATTTGAAGGGTATTTATTAAATGATATTTGAAATCTATATTTTTATAGTAATATGTTAATTTTATATCAATTTAATATAATGGAAGTTTATAAAATAATATGTTGAAGCAATTGTAAGCTGAATGCAATTTATTTAGTGAATAGAAATTTTTATTTAAGGGATTTTTTATTCATATATTTAAGTGAATTTTCGGAAGTAATATATTATGGTGTTTAATTATTGAATTATTTTGGGGATGTATTCTATAAAGTAGACTTTTAGTTTGATGGATTACTTCCCAACAATAATATTTTTAAAAGGATTTAGTGATAAAGGAGGATTTGAAATAATGATTTTGGTACTTATATATTTGGGTTTGGATTGAGAACATTCTTCTAATTTGATGTTTTAAAGGTATTTAGAAAATATAAACGTCTTTGTAGTATTTTCACATTATTGAAGTGGAAATTAGAAAGGAAATGATTTTAGAGGTTTTAAATTTATTGAAGTAATTGAACAAAGGTTTCTTTGAAACCAGATAAGTGATTTTAAAATATGGGCTTCTGGAACTAAATAAAAGAGTCAATGTTTTTGACTTTAAAAGAAAATAAATAAAAGAGATATTCAATATTTTAATTGATAGTGCTTAGATTTATCTTGACATGTGAGGTATTTTCTGCTATTCTTTTATTTTTAAAGTGAGAATATGGTTATCTCCGCTTATGAGTGGGTCGAGGTGTGCAACGCGAAATTTATTACATAAATGTTATGATCTGAAGTTTTCTAGCCCTATCTTTGCTTGACCGACCGCATAGTCACTCCATGGTATTATGACGACATAGCCTCATCGTTACATGATCATAGTCTGCTACATGGGCCGACGAGATGAGAAGTACAGAAAAAAGCGAGGCAAGAGGAAGCAAGGAAGTGATAATTGTTTATGGTGCGTTTAAAGATTTATGAGTATGCTCACAAAAAATTATGAGTAGGGTCCCCATTTGCATCTGAGAAGTGAGAAGGCTCAGGTGTAGACTTAGCTTCTGGCATTAGTAGTAACAAAGATGAAACTAAAGAATAAAATAAATAAATCAAATATAGTAAAATGAACATGAATGAATTGATGTGATATGTATGTGATGTATGCGATGTATGATGTGTGCGATGTGTGATGCATGTAATGTGTGTGATTGTGATGGTGTTCAATGTGTTATGGATGTTTTGATGTGTGCAATGATATTCGATGTATTGTGGATGTTTTATTATTATATATATGGGATTTTCTTATGATGTTGTGTATATCATATCCCTTTGACATATCGTTTATGTACTCATTTTAAATTTGGACAAAGTTTGACTTGTTTATTATTTATATAATACTCAGGTCGGTTTGAGATATTTTTTGTTCAGTGTCGAAGAAGCCAGTTTGTGACTGTTGGGGTTAGTTGGAGGTTATATTATTAGTTGTATTGTGAATCATAATATGGATTCATGTGTGTATATGTTTTTTTGATCAGATATATTGGATTTATCTTGTATATATATTTGAGAACGAGTGGGAATTTGACTTAATTTTGTATCCCACTCTGACCAATGTGATGTATTATATATGTATCACAACTTTAATGACTCTATGTTCTTTATTCCTTTATATTTTATGTTGTTCAGCCCTTAGGAACCACACGTCTTTATTTCGTTATACCAAGACTATTTACATCGATGTGAATAATTTTCATATTATGAGTCGTATTCAGTGTTGGTCCAAGGAAATATTCGTGCATGTATCACCTTCATTGCCTCATTATCCATGTTACATTACTCCGCAATACTCTTGGTTAATATAGGTATATAGGTGGGGTGTTACAGTTTTGGTATTAGAGCAGGTTTTGAACAATATAATGTACAAGAGACATGATTCTTAACCTTATATGAAACTTAGAGTCACTGTCCTCGTTGATGTGTGGTTGATTATTATTTATACTCAAGAGATAGTAGGAGTATACAATAATTACTAGGGTAATCATCTGGGGATGTATTTGTATTTTCATATTACACAACATATTCCTTCTATCTTTTTCTGAGTTTAAGTCTCTTTATGTGATGTACAGAAATAAATAGAGGTTGAAGAGGTAGGATTAAAATTTGTTCAACTAGTAGTGTTAGCATTGATGAAGTGGATTAGATCTCTGTATGGCCTTAAAGTTAGAATTGTGTTATTTGGTTAAGGAAGCTATAAAAGACCCTAATTCGAATCTCGTATTGAATACTTCATGATTTCAAATTATGATGAGACGAGATAAGTAGAAAGATAAAATAGTGAATAGAGTGGCGTAGCGGAAATATATAAATTTCTTTCCACTTAATATATTGGTTGTTTTGATTGGATGATTGATATTTGGCTTCCTTTGTGTGATTACATTGATTGATGATGGTTTTTTTGTGGATCCGACTTGAGTATGGTATACGTTAGGAACCATGTTTCAAGGTATGTACCTCATATTGATCTTGATATTTACATCCTAGCTGTATCTTCGGTAGAGAAGCGACTACAAGAGAGAATAGAATTATTTTCACATAAAATAAAATAGAATATTTTTATGAAAAAAAAATTAAAATGTGATTAAAATGAACATGAAGATGAAAGCTTGCTTGTTTAGTTCTGTTGGTGGCTGATTAATGATGTTTGGGGTTTTGTAAGTAGTTTACTTTTTATTGTACTCATGCAGATTATTTATGAACACTGCAACTAAAGCAAGCATATGTTTGATTAAAATATTTTTGGTTATACTATATATGTGGTTTGGATAAAAGTTTATTAGAATCAGACAAATGTTTTTATAAAGATTAAGTGTTCTACAAGTAAATATTTAAACACAAATTTGAAGCTGATTTCTTAATTTGTTTATTGAGTGCTTGAGAATTTTGATCGATGCATCTGACTAATGTTGTCAATAGAGATTCCTAAACACCCGAATGAGACAAATGGACATAAGGTTTTGAAGAGTGGTGTACTATTTCGAAGAGAAGTAATATATTTTGAGTTATGTCAAAAATCAATATTTGAAATAATATTTCGAAGAAAGTTATATTAATTATTTTGAAATGATTTGAGCAATATAGAGAATATTTCGAAATGAGCAAAATGTTTTAGAGAATGAAGAATTATTATTTTAACATAAGTATATAATTTGAGAAAAAGTATAAGTAATATTTTTAATAAACTTGTTTTGAAGGGAAGATGAAATTTTTAAGAATACAATGCGAGCTAAGTTTTGAAATAAAATATGTATATGAAGATTTAAGATATGAATTTTTTTTAGATAAGAGGTATTATTTTGAGATGGTGATTTAGTAATGTGTCGGTTACGAAAATTGAAAAATATTTTGAAATATTAGAAATTGTTTTGACTTGAGTGTGCATGTACGAGTGTTGGTACTATTATTGTTAGGTAATGAATTGTTTTGAAAAATAATAAATATATTTTCTATGTTTAGATATTTGATGTAGTGATAGCAACCGTTGAGCATTAATGGATGGCTAAAGTCGATGATTAGGCAATGTTGATCCTTAGGTCAACACTATAGCCAATTGGTGAAGTAAACCACTAGAAATTCATGGCATGGTGTTACCGTTAAATTTGTAGATATATTTAAATTTGAAATTAGTATGGTAGTGATGCTGTGATTGCATTCCTTCCATGTTATATGTTGTTTGCGACTTGGATGAGTGTTGTGAATGTATTTGTGATATGGTACTTGTGATACAAGAGTACAAATATATAAGATTTCAATTGAAAGATAATTTTTTTGAAATTGATATTGTACCATAAAGTTCAAGTAAAGTGTCGATTGTATAAAAAAAATGAAGAAGAGTGTTTAGAATATGATATTTTTGGAAGCGAGCTTTTTAATTAAAAGATGCAATGAAATCATTTTGGAAGAGAAAGAAACGAAAAATGGAAGTGTTAATCTCTTATGGAAAACAGTGATAGTTGCCAAATAAAATTTTGAATAATGAATTTTTAACTAACTAACTAACTTTCAAGTTAGTTATTTGAAAAAAAAATGTTACTTTATACAAATGGAGAATTTTAGACAATGCGGGTCATGTTGAGTTAACCATAAATCTCAAAATATCAATCCATTTGTGACGAATTTAATTTCATTGGAAAGTTGTGTCATTAAAAATAAAATTT
Organism: Allium cepa; assembly: GCA_030765085.1. NCBI lineage: Eukaryota > Viridiplantae > Streptophyta > Magnoliopsida > Asparagales > Amaryllidaceae > Allium > Allium cepa. Next base: position 821,987,033 of record CM060929.1, read on the forward strand.
TGTGAAAAATCCTAAGACTTAGTATGGTTTAAGACATGAATTAAAATGGATATGTGTCGCAGTTCTGAAATGCAAAAATGCATAAAAACAAGAGCTGAACTCATTTGCCTGTAATTTTTGAACAATTTCTCCGATTTTAACGATCTTTCCCGTTTCGGAAAGTTTAAAACATCAGAAAAAACTTTTATTCTAAGTATTTTGCAAAATTTTGATGTCTTCAAAACTAGAAATGTTATTTTATTAAATAGACCTACACTTAGAACTTAATTTTAGAACTTGATGTTTTCAGAAAAAGTTTACTATTTGTTTGCTTGATATTTAGTTGATCTGAGAGTGGCTTATGAATGCTATTTCAAGATGTATTAACTCTATTTTTAAATCTTTATCCAATTTTGTGATTTTGATCTTTATTAAGCAGTGGCTTAAATTAAAAATGCACGTTGCATATATTAATTAAAATTATGCATTCTTATCATATTTTACCATATGCGATTAACGTTTGAATCTAAGTTAAGTATAGGTGTTCAAAAGGCATATTTTGACTTATCGGTGATGTAGGCTCACATTTGCTCGCTAAATATTAAGCTGGCTTGCTTAAAACGCTAATAAAAAGGTACGTTTTTATGCCATATTAGATTATATTATGATATTATCTTGTTTTCCAACGTTTCAGGATGCCTTATGTTGGGATGTTTATATATTTTGTGATTGTATTTTGTTTTGACTTTTTGGAATGCTCTTTATACAAATGAGACTCTACTGAAATTTTCAAAAGAATCCGACAATTAGAAAAAATTTCGCAAAAGTTTATCATATGCGAAGAATAGAAGGTTGTTATTTGAATCTATTTAAATCATAGCATATGATAAAACGAGTTGGAGTGTAAGAGCCATGTAGAGAATTGAGTAGCTTAAGTATAATAGAAGAGCGTTGAATACAAAGAAAGTATGGGCGTGAGTTGTGTCTGTATACTTTTGTATAAGAAATTGCGAGGACGCAATTTTCTTAAGGGGAAAGTCTGAAAACAACCCGGCTTTTTAGGTTGTATAAATAATAGATTTTCTTATAATAAAATTTTTAAATTCGATTTATGATAATTTATAATTTGAAAATAAATTTTAGTTAGTTTAGTTCTAGTTAATAAAAGATTTTGATTTAATAATTTGAGTCAAATTAATAAATTCTTTTTGGATAATTTACTGAAATTAAATAAAATGTTTTAATCAATATAAAATATGTTGAAGTGTAAATAATTTTTTTATGTATGACTGGAATAGTTGAAATTTATTTTGTAATAACATAACGAACGATTAAATAAAAGTAAGCAGGCATCAGACTAAAAGAAATTGTGCAATTTTTGAAATATGTCTTGTAAAACGAAGCATAAATCAATTAAAATTAGACTGAAATAAAATTTGCAAATAAATCAAAACGAGCTGTTAAACGAAAAGAGTAAACATATGGGTAAAGTAAATTCTTTAAAGCTAGCCCAATATGCAATCCCAATCCCATTTTAATTCTTTCTTTCATCCTTTTCTAGAACTTGTCACTCCATATTTCTTCTACCTAAACCCCTTACCCATTTCCCCCCTTTAGCCATAAATCCTTAAATCACGACCTCTAAAGAAAAAAAATCATGTTATATTGCTCATAGCTTGGAGTTGCTCAGTGGCGAAAAAGGGAAGCTACGACGTAGTGGTAGGCGAATTGGCATAGAGACGCAACCTAGGGCAGTGCGATGTGGCAGGTGATGTGATGCGTGAAGAGGTTGGGTGAGCATGTTGGTGTGGTGGAGGTGGTTGAAGGCATCATGGCTTAATAGTTGTGTAGGTTAGGTCGCGATTGGAGCAGGCGTATAGATTCGTATGATGAAGAATGTGGCGATTTTTGGTGGCAGCAGGCTGGGGTTTTGGGCTAGTGGCGCTAGAGTTCTGGTAATGAAGATGGATGCTTGGCGGAACTTTAGCGACCGGCCTTTTCGACCCTTAAAAGTTGACACTAAACATCTACGGTATTCATGTGCTGGGCATCTGATTGCTGGAAAAACAATTTGTTGGGGTGAAAGAGAAGAAAAGAAAAGAGTGAACATAACCTCACATCATAATGAGTAATATATAATATACAAAAGATTTTTACAAACTGTAATATACTTACATCCATCAGAGTAAACTAATCATCATCAGCCTGAACAGTTATAACAGTCTGTTCTCACAAATGTTGATAAATCCAATATGTGAAATGCAGTAGAAAATGAAATACTCCTGAAGCTCCAAAACATCCAACTAAACCTGAAATTATACTCGGATCTGACTCGAGCATTATAATAAAATAACATCCGTATTAGTCTCGTAATCCAGCTTGAGAAACTCAAATCATATGAATTTTTAATGTTATAAAACCTTTCAAAAATAGAGGTACCTTATAAGAACATACCACACATAAATATGGATGGGCCTTTACCTTATGATAACCAATCCATTATATTAGAAAATCCAGTGATAGTACAATAATGTTTAGGGATTAAAATAAATATTTAAAATAGCCGAAATGGTACATTAATTACATTCATCTGCATATTTAGTATACAATTAAGTCCATAAGAAACGTATTGGAAAATGGATTCCATATAATTATGAGGTAAGAGACTACCTCCATTACAATACACCACTAAATAAAATGCACCGAGGCTGTAAACATTGCACCTCTACTAACACAGAACCGACCTACACCTTCTTGGATAGTACTGAATATATTCATCACTCCGACTGCCAATCTGACTAATTGTTTCCCGGGGCCCAACATACGTAGTCTGCAAATATAGACTTAGATACAAGTTATGACCATATCCTAATAGAAGCGACCTACATAGCACTACTGTATATCCCATGTTTTAGTCATTTCTAGGTGTGAGGTTTGAGTCTACGTTTTACCATTTTGCAAATCCCTCTTAGAGTGCTATCACTGCCCTCCGGGAAATAATGCAATGCCACCAGTTATTTATACAAGTTGTTCTAGGACTAAATAAAGCAAAGGCGCTACTCCTACAACGTCCATTTTGGAATCACCCTTAGGATTAGTAGCAAGTAGCCCTTGCACTTCAAAGAACTCCATCTTCGATTTCCATTATCTTCAAGATGTCTCCAACTCGACCACTTATGCTGGTTCGAAGTGGTTTTCAAATAACTCATGATTATCCAATCTTGATCTCTCCGAACCAACAGTCGATGGTTTCAAAACAGGATTTGATTTTCGGTTATTTAACTATCAAATAAGCAAAAAAATCGAATTAAAGATTTAATTTCATATGAAAATCAAGCATGATTAAAGACATAAGCAACCACTAAGCCTCTTTAATTAACCTTCTCATTAATTAAATATCTTTCTAAATACTTGTATTAAAATATCTTAACAAAAGATATACATATGTATACTACTTTTTCATTATTTGTTTATACTCTTTCAACGCTTGAAAAAATATCCATATACTTATCTCATCCATATACGTATATTCACAAACACTATCCTTTCATTACTTAGAAAATATGACCATATACTTATCAACATGGTATAAGTATATTCATAAAAAATTTATGAAAGATTTCATATTTTAAAGCTTACTTAAATGGGTCAAAAACAAATGTCACTTAAAAACATTGTTTGTTATGAACCCTAGTCACTATTTTTTGGTGTAAGTAAATAGATCATATGGAAATTGGACCAATATACTTACCACCACTCTTCGATTTCAAACCTATACTATCTCTTCGGTTAGTAATGAAGTTGGATAAGTCAAAGAACTATCGTTGTCTCGACAGACATTCCTAATTCTTATAGATAGAGATAGTTTCCCTACTAAAGAATTTAGTGTTAAGTATGAAAGGATTACTCTCCACGCCACCATAATTTAAAATGATGATTTATAGAAAAAAAATCCTATTTCCTTTTACAAAACTCCTTTTTATAAATCTATTTTATATTTACAAAACTACTTTTATAAATCTTTTTTCTATATAAAACTCCATTTATAAATCTCCTTATTTAAAATCTCATATACTTATCACAAATCTTCGGTTTCAAGATCGGACTAAATACTTTCCATAAAACGATCATTTCATGCATCACTGTAAATTCACAAATGTGATTTATTTTTCCAGTTTATCAAAATGATAACATTTCCCTTTTTAAAGTATCATTTCTATCTTTTATTTATGAAATACTATTTATAAGTCTATCTTCATATACAACATTTTATATAAAGTGTTCCACAAATATTTATTTCAAAATATTTCTATCTTATTTGAAATCGGGATTACTTTATTATAAAATATAAATTCCCCTTTTTCCTTTATAATAAACATCCATTATTATATTAACTTTTCTGCAAAATAAGTACTTCTCAAAATACTTTTAATACATTTCCATGTAAATTAGATGAGACTAACAATGGTTGTAATAAAATAGATAAATTCAAAAACCATTTCTAAATAAAATGCCATAGAAAATTCAAAAAGTCGCATTTAAAATCAATCTCCGAATCAAAACCATTTTTCAAATCAAAACGGCAAATAATAGTATTCAAAATACTATAATGAGGTCTAGAGCTACCATAGCACTTAACCAGTGTTATCATTGATCTACACTAAAAGAATTCAACTTTTTGACGTATCAAAGTCATATCCAATATGGCCAAGCTACCAAATGAATTAAAATCTAGTGGAGTGGAATCCCTTAGGATCCCTCTACAAAAAAATTTGAGTTCCCTACATTTCATTTTTGTGCCATCCACTTTCCACTGGTGGAATTCAACCAAACCAACCAAAGAAATCATTCAAACACACACATACATCATATTGACTTAATTCAATGGTGAGTTAACTCACCAAAATTCCAGCCAATGCTTTTGCGTTCGTGCCCGATGGCGTCCAATTTTAGCTCAAAATCCCACTTTCTCTAAACTTGACGAAATCAGCTCTGGTGTGTAGATACTACGACTGAAATGCAAAAAGACTACGTTCAATTTGGACATCATATGCGAGAGTTATGGATTTAATAAGATTTTGGATTAACTGAATGAATTAATCAAGTCGCTAATTACCTCTAAAAATATCTCCCCCTTCCTTAATCACTTGCCCGTACATGCTTACATACACCACACCATTATCATGCATTCCATCTCCCCTCATCGGAGCTATAGCCACTAAATGATGAATAACCACCACCGAAAAACTCTACTTCATGAGTGCTACATTATCGACCCAACTACTCGAAGCTCGGCCACTTCCACCTCCTCTTGACCTATAAATTCAACTTGCTATAGTAGAAAAATTGCACCTCCCTATAAATAGTTGCTTCTCACTAAACTTTCACCATCCCCTTGCCTTCTCATGAGAAGTTCAACGGTACCCATGGGCTAACTAACCTCCATCTTAATCATAACCAAATAGTAACCTAATATCGCCTAAAAATTTCGACCATCTCCAAACATCACTGCACCTAATAAAACAGTTATGGATTTGAAGCTCCTTCCCATACGGACTTGACAGATCCAAAATCGATGAATTTCATGCATCGAAGCCCTTGAAAGAATTGGTGGAAGATGGCGGCTATGGTTTTGGGTTACAGGAAAAAGAAAAAGGAAGAGAAGTGTGAGAGAAGAGTAAGGGTATGATGTTATTTATAATATTTTATATATTATTACTTAATTCTATAATTAAAAAATTACACGTTCGAGCTCGCACAACCGAACAGCATGTCCAATCGTCACGAAACTCATTGTCGTATATTACCTTTTTATTCTGATTTCGATGACATTAATTTCTTCAAAATCTGAAATAGTGCTCAGGAATGATAATTTCATGCATTTCGAGGCATTATCAAAAAAATGATTTTTGGTCTCATTATCAATATTTATTTGAACTATTTATTTTTGTAAATATTTTTATATAACAAGTTCACCGTTATTATTTATTAATTAAAAGGAGTTATTAGTCTTTTAAAATCAATTATTTAAATATTTAAAATTAATTATAATTCTCATATCAAAGCGACAAAATTATGATTCGTTGCATCCTTCCTCCCTTAAAAGTATTTCGTCCTTAAATTCCCAATGGAAAAAATATCTTCTCACCCTTAGGCTTTTAACGCATCTTATGTTAGAAAAAATTTCGATAACACCACCTTTGCTTGGCTAGGTCCCAAAAAAATCACAACATAAGCCCGTATATGGAACCTTCTATAACTAGGGACAACACCACAACAATATATACGTATGATGTACCTTATAGAGTGTGTATGTCAACAAAACCGTTAAGAATAAACACATATCAATTTGTAAGCAAGCTAACTCTACTCGTGAAACCAAGAACAGTTAGCAAGCCTTTGCTTTCACGTACCTATATTTCACTTAAATAACCCAAGAGAGAGTTAAACACGACAAATGAAACAATACAGCAACTAATTCATCATATCTTGAATCTAACCCTACTAAATCATAAATTATTTCACATAAACATGCCATATCAAACCATATAACCTGTGTTTCTAATGTAAGAGCATAAAACTACATTAAAGCCCATACGATGTACATACGTCATTAGTATGCAATATCAAATTTGATCACTTGCTTGATCCCAAAAATTTCTCATCCAAACTAGTATCGCTCACTCGACTTCCCTAGTGCAGACTCTGATCAGATTCCTTTATTAGAAACCTCTGTTCTCCTTACATTTCCATATACCGTGATAAAAAACTTCTAAATCATATCAAGAATCCGTATCATGTGTTCACCGTCAAGAATCGAGTGAAAATATACCACTATTTAATTTATTATTTTATCTTTTCTTTTTCCTTAAATTGGGATGCATGCCCAAATAAATAATATGGTTCTTAAGACTAAGTAGACCACTTCGACCTCTTTACTCATACGATTCAGTAAGTAGCCAAGAAGAGTAGGATGTTGGTTCCAAAACACAATCCTAAAGTCTACTTTTCCTTAGGCACTTCTAAGGTACATATGTTTATTAGCTGACCCATTAACATCAAATAGTTTACATAACTTTGAGGTTAAAAATACATGGTTTAATAAAAATTTTTATTAAAACCTTCTTCTTAAATTTAACCTATTTAAAGACTTTGTTAAATTATCTCTCTAACCAAGAGAGATATAAACCCATATTAAAAATTTCATTTATCAACACACTCTTTTATCGAAATACATTTTCATTTGAATCCATCCTCTTTAAGGAAACTTAAGAACTAAACAACCATTTTTTATTTTAAGACCTCTTTGAAATGATACTATATAATTTAAACCATTGAAAATATACATATAGATCAATAAACCCCAAAAAGATACCAAGGAACTGGGTCCTACCAAATAGTATCATATATCCCCTTACCATGAATGGTAATATTTAAGAGAAGTGCTTACTACCAAATACATTTCTTGCCCATTTTCGGTCATTTTTGAGCTACTCGAACTACTTAACGTAAAATTACTTCTTTTTCGAATCTCATTTTGAAACAATACTTCATATATTTTTAGATAAATAGTTTAAATAAAATATCTCTTACCAATTGGTTTTGGGTTCATTCAGATTCAAACTCATTTCGAATGTACAATAATAAGGAGAATAATTTACTAAGTGCACTACAATATTTGCCTACACAAATTTCGATTCACTTAGAAGATTATTTAGGTTACCATAAAACTAATCAAGATCTTTTCTCTTTCCAAAATATTTATACTTATAAATACTTCTAAGTCATACTTTTCTTTTTCCAAAAATGATTTGAAATATTTTTCAAGACACCGGGATTTATATTCTCAAAATTCCTCTTTTTTATTTAGAAAAGGCATTATTATAAACATGATTTATAGAATCAACTTGATATAAAATCATTCCTTCCTTAAATAAACCTTATAACAGTATTACTGTCCAAAACTTATAGTCAAATTATGAAACTAAATTCACAAGGTGTTTGTATTTAAATTTAAATCGAACAAATACATGCTCATAAATTAGCCGAGCACATCGGTCAATAAATAATAGCCAATGCTCCTAATTGGATGAACATGACTAATCAAATAATAAATGATGATAGTTGTATATTTTCATTTCCTGACAAACATATCTTAAACAACTATATCAATTTTTTGAAAATTATTCTTTTATATATAAAAGATATTCCTGGGTAAAATTATTTCATTTACTAAATTTCAAAACAATATTGTGTCAGTTTTCCTTGTCCAAGTGTTTAGGAACCCCTATCGATACAGTTTTACATTCTGTATCGACCAGAATTCATGAACCACTCAACTGATCAATAAACACAATATAAAACATTTTCATAGCACTAACAAATATGTGTTCCTATATATATATTGTAACACCCCTAATTTTTAATAGCATATTCAGAAAATTTAATTATAATAAGTTAAATAGAATAATATAGATAAGGAGATTGAGGTTGATTAATAAAAATGTACCGGACATGCTTATTAAAATAAACGAACTTATAGATGGTTAAATATTAGCTAATTAATCACAAGGGCATTAAGGTCCTTGTTACCCCCATTTCCCACTCTTATACTATTTATCTTAGCCATATACATTTATCCATGTCAAGCAAAAATTAAAAACATAAGAAAGCAAATGGGAGTCAGCCATTAAGAAGAAAGAGGAAGAGAGAAATCAAATCCAAAGCTTAGGATTCAAGCTAGACGAAATCAATTTCATTCAATCTCTAATTTTCTTATCCAAGCCAAAGGGTGAATAATAATCGCTACATCTCTATTTTTGGTTTTATGGTCATATGTTTTTGGATTTAATGGGTAAATTCCTTTTTGTCATATACTGAATGATTATATGCTTGATTTATAGTTTATATGGTTTGAACAAGATTGTTTAAAGGAAATATGCACGGTTTTAGGGTACACCGAGGTTTATTGATTTCTAAATATTGTTGGAAAATTATACTATGGGAAACATTATTTTGGAGTTGCATATCAATTTTTATGATTTACCAAGCCATGGAGAATTAATTATGAATTTTCAAAAGAAAATATGGTTATTTGGGTTTATAAATTTATTTTGGAAAATATATTGAGAATTTGGGTCTGAAAGTTTGATATGTTAGAAAACATGATTAGAGTGAATTTCTGGAATTTTTGAGGATCTTCACCAAGTGATTTAACATGGAAATTAAATTATTTTGAAAGGAGGACCTAAATGATTTAATTGTTTTGTTAATAGGAAAGGCTTAATTGTTAAAAGTTATCCATTTTTAGATCTGAGAAAATGCAGAAAAAATTTAGTAAAATAATTTAGAGTTTAAGATAGCCAATCAGATGTTTATAAGTAGGCAAATTAGATACAAAAAGTTTGCTTTATTTAGGAAAAACTGCCTTTTGCTCAGAAAAAGGGGTTCCGCCTTCTTTAGTAAAACCTTTGACCCTGAGCTTCTGCCTCCAACCTAATCGAAACCTTCTAGGTCGAAACCAGTAAACCAATACATATGGTATCATTTTAATGGTACAGAGTGGATTGGAGATAGGCAAAAGGTAGGGTGTAAAAACGTAGTTTCCGATGGGGTTGTTTCCTTTGTTTTATTTTATTTTAGAAGAAAAGCGCTTGCCTGTTTAAAAAGGGGTTTCGAAGTAGTCCAAACCAATGCTTTCGAAAGGGCATTTCTAAAGAAGCTTTCGAAGGAGAGCTACCACCTTTGTTTTAAAATAGTAGCTTCCGAAGGAGTTATTTAGTTTTTAACTGAAGCTTTTAAAAGGGGTAGTTTCGATTAAGTCGAAACCCTTCTGTGTTTAGATGCCTTTCGATGGTATTGAAGACATCAATGCTATCGGAAGGTACGATTCATTTTATAAATATACGCCACTTCCAACTGCTTTCGAAAGGCGTTAGGGGTTTCGAAGGTAATCATTTGGGATGGGGTTTCAAAGCCAACCTTCAATTGTTTTACCCAGATGTGTTAATGCTTTCGAAAGGATGGTTTTGACACCATCAAGTTTCCCTAATATATTTATGTAGTAAAGAATGATTTCGAAAGAGATGCTTTCGCTTATGTTTGTTTTGACCCAAATAGATGTTTTAAACATAAACCTTATGATTTCAAAAGGGGGACTTTCAATGGTTTCGAAGGGTAACCTTCAATTATTTCGAAATGGGGACTTTCAATGGTTTCGAAGTGTAGCCTTCAATGGTTTTGAAAGATGTATTTTCAATGGTTTCGAAAGGGATACGTTCAAATGGTTTCGAAGCATGCTTCTATCTTTGTATGATAGTACTTTAACATAGTCGAAAGGTTTCGAAAGAGATGTTTTACAGTATTCGAAAGGCAGGAGCCTAATTGTTTAAAATTTTGTTTTAATGCTTTCGAATGGAAATATTTTATAACGTCGAAAGCAAGGTTTCTAAGGAGTCGAAAGGTTTAATAACTCAAACACATTTTTAAAAGGAAAAACCTAGGGCTAAATAAAGTAGTTTTGAAAGAATCTAAAGTATTTAAATTTGAAGAGGTATTCCTTGAAAGTATAGGTTAAAGGGATCAACCACATTCTATATATAAATATTTTCAAGGACCTTAAACCCACAGGAGTGGTTTTGTTAAGTTGTTATGTTTGCTTCTTCAAATATGAATACATTCACGTGATAAAGGACCCATAATTGTATTTCGGGGATAAATGGGAAGAAGAACCAGCTATGTTAAACCAATAGTGAATATAATTTGATTAAACTCCTAAATGAGTAAAATTGCATCTATGGAGTTAGGGAGGCCAAAGTATAGGAAGCTTAAACCTTGAAGTTCGGGAGATAAGTTTATAGTAAATCCATGAAAACTATGATTAGGAAGTTATCGGGGTTAACCAACAGGTTCATAGTAAACCTATGAAAACTATGTATAAAGGATGGTTGGCAAGGGCCAATTTGTTTGTGGTGAACTCATTAAAACTATATCCGGATTAAGAATCGACATCAGTAAAGAGGTTTCCAGTCAACCCATGAAAACTAGAATAAGAAAGAAGCCAAGGAAGGCATCAATAGGTTCCTAGTCAACCCATGAATACTAGGCTAAAAAGGGGGTTACTGGAATAACCCATTGGTTCTTAATCAACCCATGAAAAATAGGATATAAGATGAGTTATTGAAATGACCAACAGGTTCAGGGGAACCCATGAATTAGTTAAGTTAATTGGCAGGGGCCTATAAGTTCTTAGTGATCCCATGAAAACTCTGAAGTAGGACATGGTGTCCATTAATTATAAAAAGGTTGTATGAAAACTAATAGGTTAATATTGACCTTGGAAAGTATAAATTTGATTGGGAGTCAAGTAAACCGGGGATGGCTTATCTAAAATGTTCATATATGTATATCATCATAATACTTTAAAATGTATGTTTTAACCATTATGGATGTAGGGGAACAGTATATTGTTTTGAAAAAGGTTTTGGGATACCCGTGAGGGGAAAACCCGTTCCGGTAAGCGATGTGGTCTCACTAGATATCTATAGATTATTATTCATACCAGGCTTTATGTCTGACTTGAAGTTTTTGTTTTCCCCTTAAACTCTCGGTACTCAATAGATATTGAGTAGTTTAAGGTTTAGGGTTTCAAGTTTTCTTCTTAGACGAATAAAGCTTTCGGATGCGTGCAGGAGGCCGTTAGTTATTTAGAGTTCTCCTTTTCCACCGTGTATTTTGGATGTAAAGGCAGACTTTTAGCCTTATTATATACTCTGGTCAACCGAGGGCATCTTCATATGTCGCTCTTGGAATATGTGTAATAATTATATTTTATTGAACGTGGTTAACATTTTTGGGATAAATGAACATGAAATGTTTTGAATGGAATGTGGAATTTTGTTTTTAATTTGTTAGAATTTTTCCATACTCTTGTGATCTGGGTATCAATATATCTAACATCACCGTATTTGGTCGCCGAGGATTAGTAACTATGGGTGACTGCAACATCCATAGCCGTTAGTTTTGGGCCTCCAAGTAGGGGGATCTTACAAGTTGGTATCAGAGCATAGGTTTATGAAACTTTAAAAGAAAAGTAAAACCTAAAAGCTTTTTGAAACATTATCTAATAAATTAGAAATATGACTAGGGTTAGGTTAACGCTATAGTAACGTACTTGTATTTGATATATAGGTATATATCTAAGTACGTGTTTCCCTCTCTCTTAGACCGTTATTTGGTATCTTACTAAGGCTCGTATGAAGTTTATGAGAAAGAGGATAAGGAAGCAGGAAACAGAAGACGAAATCCAGGTAGAGGAAGCATCACAACCAATGGAAATGCTCGACCTAATATCCAAAGGAACCAAGGTCGTCGGGCTAATTCTAATCCTAATGCTGAGGCCAATGTAGGTGTTGGAAATCCTCCAGTAGATATGGGGATGGTGTACCAATTATTGGCCAATCTTTTGCAAGCAGGAGCTGCTGGTAATGTTAGAGGAGCTAATCTTGTAGCTCCAGCTGGATATAATTATGCTAGGCTGAGCAGGGATTACACTAGTCTAGGTGGAAATCCGTTTGTGGGAATGGAGGATGCTGTTGAGGTTGAGAATTGGATGATGAGTTATGAGAGGATCTTTTCTAATTTAGGTTTGGATGATGGGGAAAAGCAGAGGCTGGCCTCTAGACAGTTGCAAGGGGCAACGCTCCATTAGTGGAACAGTGTGACCGCCGAAGTTCCAAAGGAAGAGATAACATAGGATGATTTTAGAAGGAGGTTTGAACAGAGATTCTTATCTGAGGTTGCCAAGTCGGCATTGATGAGAAAGTTTATGGATCTTGTGCAGGAAGATATGCCAGTAATCGAGTATGCTGCTAAGCTTGATGAGCTATCTCGATATGGATATGCTACTATAGACATTGACATCAGAAGAAATGCAAGGTTCATTTAAGGACTGAGACCGGAGCTTGCTAGAATGACCATGACACATGTCCAAGAGCCCTGAAATGTAGTGGTGGAGATGGCTATTCGCCATGAATAGATGCTTGCTGTTTCTTCTTGGGATAAGCCAGTTGAATCCCAGCGTCCTCAGGGAAAGAAGAGGAAATTCTTTAGGAAGAAAGAAGCCCAGAAAAGGGAGGCTGCCAAGAAGGCAAAGGCTTATTTAGCGTGCTTCAAGTGTGATAAGAAGGGCCATTATGCTCACGAATGCAGAACGGGAAAAAGGAAGAAGTCTGCGCAGAAGAAGAATGTGAAATGCTTCAATTGCGACTAAGTCGGACATTAAAAGAACCAGTGTCCAGAGCCAGTCAGGACAGACAGAGGTAAGGTTTTTGCTATTGGACCCCCTACTTCTTCTAGACATACTGTAGAAAAGGAAGGAAAAAACTATGATGGAAGGTGTGCTTTTGATTCAGAGTATATTAGTTAGGGTACTATTTGATATCGGTGCATCACATTCGTTTATATCACAATACTTGGTTAATAGGTTATACGTAGAACCTATTAGGAACTGAGATGTTGGTTTTGATGACAACAACCTTTTTAACTTATCTTATTATAAAATATATACTAACACTGTTGTCTAGATAGATATGTATATGCAGGATATATAGGTATATATATGCAGGTATTGATTATTGAAGACTGATCGGTATAAAGACTAAAGACTCAAGATTGAAGACTCTAGAGTATCGAGATCATGATTTTAAGGTATGTGTCTAGTTTTTGTTGAAACTTCATAATAGCACGGAAATCTTCATTCCGAATTTCATCTGGGATGGAACCCATTTCTACCTTCTTAGTGGTTACAAACCCATGAAAAGTAGCTTACAAACCTACGATAAGTGGCGTACAAACCCACGAACATCCTGGTTTTGCACAAGTTCTCAAGTTCTGATGTGATGAGATATTCTATAGGAAGAAGCTTGCAAAACTACTTCAAAAAGGTTTTTCAAAATGATTTTCAAAACTGTTTTTCAAAATGTTTAGCCTTAAAAATTGTCTTTTCAAACGATTTTCAAAAAGATGTTTTAGCCCTAAAATATTCTTTGTTTTTGTTTTTAAATAAACTCTTGTTTTTACACTAGAATCATTTTATCTTATTTTCCTTTCTATACCATTTACAAAACAAAATTTACATTGTTTTTAAAATAGGGATGTCGATATCATGGGATACCCCATGTCAACATGGTGGCCGTTGAATTCAAAAGTTTCAATTTTTAAAGGAAGTGTACATTCGTTTAAGTCTCTTCACGAATGGTTATGACCGTTGGTTCTTTATAGATAGCCTTCACAAACGAATTTTTTAACCAACTAATTTCATATTTCCTTCACTTCTTCTTATCCACAAATCCATATTCTAAAATTTTCATATTTTTAAGATCGTGCAGAAATTCTGCCGAATTCTCAAGTGAATCAAATTAGAATCGCATTCTTGTTTGATTCTCTTCCCTCTCTCGAAGATCAAAATGCTATTCAGAGTTATTGGATCATTTTGTAATCAAAAGTTTATCGAGTCTCTCTATAAGGTATGGTTGTGCTTGGAAATCAAATGGGTAATCTTGTGGACTGTAAATCAAGAGAGTTTGCCATGGACTCGTGACAGGAGGGTATCTCAAGGCCTTTAGATATTGAGGAATGTAATCTCGACATTGGTATAATAAAAATCTGTATGAGGTGATTTGCCTTGGTACAAGACTGGATGAACGGTAACTCCGAACCAGTATAAAATCTGATGTGCTCTTTCCCTTTACTGTTTTTTATTTACTTTCGGCATCTGTGTTTGATTCTATAATTGTTCTGTGATTAAGTTTTGCATTTGTTTTTGTCACAACTTTAAGTTAGTTCATATAAGTCTTAGAATCCAATTAACACTATTCACCCCCTAGTATTAAATTAGCCTTAAGATCCTTAATCCGCCGTCCCTTTCAGTTGGTATCAGAGCATTGGTTTTCATTGTTTTTATAATCTGAAACTTGAAAAAAAAAATTAATGGCTTCCAACACCGGTAATATCAACTATGGCACTAGTTGTATTATCACTAGCACTAGTTCATTTGCAGAAGGCCAGTCTACTGTCAGACCACCATTTTTCAATGGCAATAATTATGCATATTGGGCTTGTAGAATGAAAATTTATTTACAATCTGTAGGATTAGACACTTGGAATATCACATAAACTGAGCATATCGGACCAACTACCAATTTTTCCCAGTGGACTGCTGAGCAAAATGGGGTTGTACAAAATAACTCAAAGGCCATGAATATATTATTTCGTTCGCTAGATAGGAATGAGTTTAATAGAGTGTCTGCTTGTAAGTCTGCTTTTAAAATCTAGAAAACTTTGCAAGTTATCCATGAAGGAACAAGCAAAGTTAAACAGACTAAAATTTTCATATTAACTAATCCGTTTCAATTGTTTAAAATGCATGCAAATGAGTCCATTTTCGACATGTATTGTCGATTTCAAGATATTGTTCTTTCACTAATTACACTGGGAAAAAACTTTTCGGAGGAAGACCAAGTAAAAAAAATTCTAAATTCACTCACTCCAGAATGGGATCAAAAGACATTTGCAATCGAAGAAGTAAATGATATTAGTCTCATGAAAATAGAAGAATTGATTAGGAATCTGATGTCTTATGAAGTTCAACTACAACGAAGAAGAGAAAACAAGGCTACATAAAAGAAGCCATTACAATGCAACAACTGAAGATTCGGAACCAGATAGTGATGAGGAGATTGCCTTCATGATAAGAAATTTTCGGAAATTCCTAAAATATAGAAAAATGAATATTTACAAAAGAAATGATCAAAGAATTTCGAAAATAATACGGAGAATGTCAACGATGATAGATTCTACAATTGCAATAAGGTCGGGCATTATAGAAAAGATTATCCGTATCCAGATAAACAGTTATTCCCTCCAAACAATGACTCATCAAGGAAAAGAAAGAAAGCGCTCATAGCAACTCTTGATGACTCAGACTCATCATCCAGTGACGATAAAAAGAAAACGGATAATTCAAATCTGTGTTTCCCTGCTATTCATGAGTCAGATTACGATAGGAGTATGGATCTAAAAATAGGTACGCATTTGCATTATTTTTGATTTTTCTTGTTTGAATGGACGCTTGTTTGTTTGCTTGATTGTTTTAAAATTCCTTGAATTTTTAAATTCAATTTTATCACTTGAAATTTGAATTTTTAATTTAAGAATAATATTATTTTAATAATATTTTATATATTATTATTATGTTTAATGTTATCATAGGAATTATATAATTAGAATATATGGTAAATATATATATATATATATTAGGAATTAGGAATAGAAATTTGTCCTTTGATTCAATAGGCACATGTCAACATACCCGGATACCCCATGTCGACATACCCCTCAGAATTTGATATCAAAATTTGAATTCAAACTTTTGAATTTCCTTCCATCTTTTCACCCACTTCAATGCTCTGGATAGATGTCTCTTGATCAGAGAACATTTCTATAGAATCTCTATTTATCTCACTCTCTTTATCATCACTTTTATCTTCATTATCTTTAACTCCTCTCAAACTTCTTCAAAGGTCTCTTCAAGCACTCCTAACACCATTAAGCTTTCAAAATCTGTCAAAAACTTTGTTTTTTAAGACCCGGAAGCTATCAAAGCTTACATCAACTATGTAAATTTTGGTAAAATTCATACGAAAAATTTTGCTATTTTTGAAGATTTTCCTTCTCATGAAATTGAAAATATTTTTCAAAAATGTTCTATTCTTAGTTTAGTTGATAAAAAACAAAATGATTTTGTATGTTATCCAAATCTTGTTAAGATGTTTTATGCGAATCTGAATCGTGGTTTTTATAATGGGGAAGAAGGACAAATTAGGAGTAGTGTTAAAGTAACACAAATTATTGGATTGTGAAATTATGGGAAATATTTGGGATGTAAGTATAACGGAATGAATCACTCGGAATTTAAAATCAACGAAAATGCTCAAGAAACATTTCATCACATCTTTGAAGGGGATGACAATTTCAAATTAAAAAATCGTTATTTTCGTCCAAAAGCAAGAATTGTTGATCTTCTTATTCAACACACTCTTATACCAAGATTGAAAACTATTGTAATGACCTAGAATTTTTGCCATTTGAAATTCAGATATTTAATTGATTTTATATATTAACAAGTAAAATTTATAAGTCGAATAATTTATTTTTCGAATATCTGGATTTAATTGAATAATTAAATCGACAATTTAATATTTGAAATTGCGTAAATAATTGAAAATTGGGTTTAATGTGATTAAAAATGATTTATAAAGTTATATTAAATCATATTGGAGTTAGAACAATGTTTGTGAACTTTTAAAATTGAATAAAAGTTAATTTGTGAAAATTGAATATTTTAATATTTAATCGACTATTGAAAATAGTCATTATTCAAACAGTCTTGGATTTTGACGAAACTAGTTTCATCGGATCCGTAATGTTATATTACTGTAAGGTTTCAAATTTCGTGTCAATCGGATTTACGGTTTGTCCGGGGCAAGACAAAACGCATAGAAATTGGTTTAATTGATTTAATTTAAATTTGATCGTTTATTGCCGTAACTCGCACAGATGATCGAATTAGCCTCCGAAACCTATTCCATTGTGTCCGAAACGCCGGGCAAACCCTAGAAACGCCGGTCACCGTGCGAGATTTTGAGTTCGGAAATTTGGAGTGAATAGTGTTTTTCGTTGAAATTCTATAAAAGGAACCCTCCCTTATTTCATTTGCAAACATCAAGCCCTAGGGTTTCATAGCCGCCGGCTACCATTCCAATGGCCGAAATCGTGCCATCTTCTTCCTCCATTTTCTTCAATTCCACACACTGATTCAACAAACTTCCAACTGCAATGTTGTAGATCGTCTTGAGATCTACGACTTCAACGGTGGTGATCGGAAATGGTGGAGCCAATCGTCTAGAAATTGCTTGTTAAGGCCGTGCATTCATTCACGTTTTTCGAGATAGGGAGAGGGCCGAGTTCAACCATACTCGGGCCGAAGGTAGCTTGCGTGAGGGGCTTCAAAGTGGTTGTAGGTGATGCGAAAATTGAGAGATGGATGGCGGCTATATGGGTTTATCGTGTGCATTTCTTCCTGATGGAGGAAGATGAAGTATACGGCCTGATCTGCTTGGCCTTGAAATGCACGGTCCAGATTCAATTAGGTGATAAAAATTAAAAGAAATTGTAAATTATATTATATTATAAATTGTATAATCTTTGAAATGCGATATCTCTTTCATACGAGGTCGGAAAATTACGAAACGAATTGCATTGGCTTCGTTTTGTCGAGCACCACGCAATGGAGCTGGTTTGGAGTTGTTTGGAGCTAGTGAAAATTTTGGGTAAAATTAAACGCACGTTTAATTTTATTCGAAATAAAATGCTACAACTATTATCGGAAACTCAAGGTGAGAACTTCTTACTCAATCAAATTGTTTTGACTTAAATTTTAAATAGTTAGATTTGAAATTGCTTGATTATGTGATTGGATGATAGTTATTATCTGTTGTATTGAAATAGACCCTATACACCGCATATTAAGTGGAGGTTATTTATTAAACACATATTCCGCGATAATTCCAACTTGATATGGAATAGGTATTATATGTGTACTTGGAGTTGATTTCCTGCATTATATAGCGGATGAGACCCTATTGCGCCGCATAATAGCGGATAATATTTTATAAATACCATATACCGCGATATTCCATCTCGAAGTGGAATTGGTATTGTGCTAACATCTTTGGATGCAGGGAAATAGGTTGGAGGGATCCAACTGGATTTCTCAATTGATTGAATTTGTTTCAATGTTGTGTGTTGATCTATTTATAATCTATCTTTGTGATTGAAATCGTTAAAGGCTAAAATTTAGCCGAATATATTTTTGGTATCGTTAGATGCCGAAAATAAATAAAATTTGATTTTTGAAAATTTAAGTTGAGAATTCATAATAAAATTTAATTTTTGAATTGATTCATTTTAAATAAACAAACGTTGTAATTTTTATGTTATAAAAATTATGATTTTTGTGAAATATAACCAAAATGTGATTTTGAAATAAGTAGTTGATTAATTTATAAAATGGTTTAAATTGGGATTTTTGAATTATTATAAATGATTTATATAAAAGATTTATAAAATTGATATTTATAAATTAAAATTTTGGATTATAAAACGAGTTTTTATAAGTATTAAAATGAAATATAAACGGATTTCATAAGTGGATGAAATCTATAGATTTATAAATTGTGAAGTTATAAAATGAATAGATTTTGTAAAATAAAAGATTTATAAGTAATTAGCTTATAAATTGGATTTTGGTGTGTAAATGGAATATGGATAGAATTTGTTAATAAAGTGATTTTATAAGTTGAAGTTGTTATAAAGTATAAATGGAATTTATAAACGTTGTTTTATAAATACGAAATCGACTTATTTCAATAAGTTTAATTATTATAGCTTATTAAAGGAGATATATCCACGATTTTGGGACAGTGGATAATCCTTTAAATAAAACACGTAGAAATTGAATTTGGTTAATGAAGTATATTCACGATTTTGGATGGTGAATAATATATTAAAGAAATATTTTGGGAAAGTGATATTTTAAATAGAATTAAAATGATTCAAAGATGTTTTAAAATGTGTTAAGTATCGAAACCATAGATTTCAACATTCATTGTTGAAATAGACGTTTCGAGAAATAGAAGGAAATAGATCCTTTTGACTCAAATAAATGTGTTTAAGAGAAGTTTTCCTTAAAGAATAAAATATACACTTAATTGGGATTTAAGTATATTGAATATTTTCCAAATGTTGAAATTAAATGGATTTGTGAATTACTTATTACTGAATAAGTATGGAAATGTTTTCCAATATGAAGTGAATGTTTTGAGATTATATCTTTTAAAGATAAATAGAAAGTGAATATTTGAAATCGATTTAAAAATCGTATATCAGTGGATATTTGAAAATTTAAATTCACCATGGAATATATAAAAGAAAGGGAGGTTTGTTTAAAAATAAACATTGATTTATTTTAAAAATGTGGAAATAAATTTACGGATTTGGGACGTAAATTTAGTAAATCGGTAAGGATTTATTTAATTGGTTTAAATGAACCATTTCGAAATGAAAGTTGTAAAGGTGAAAAATTGATTTGAAATTTGTTTTCAAATGGTTGAAGTGTGGAAATTATATCTTACAAAGATATTTTAGAAATAAATAATTTGGGAAGATTATTTGAAATCGGGTGATGTTGTGAATATTGATTGATAATTAAATAACGGACTATCAATATTGACCCTTAAATGGCTATTTGTTGTGAATTGGTTGAAACTGAATGCTACACTTATTTTTAAATTATTGCGCTCGTTATTCGGATTACCCATTCCGAATAGTGATACGACGTAATGGATAGCATTGAAGACCGGTGGTGAAGACCGGGTATTTGTGAAAACGATAGGATGACCTATCGATTGTCTCTGCACCGTTAGCTATGTTATGGAGATTTCCTTTGTGATGGGAAATTCGATCGGGATTGTGAATACCCGGATTGCAAGGGTTCTTTGGAAGTGCCTTCGGTTCTGTTCGAACCCGGAACAGACTTGTATGGTTACGTGTCTGACATTACATTTTGAGATATAAAGCAGATTTCTTTCAAATACATCTCTGTTGGTGGCAGAAAATTTATTCTCTTAGCTTAACACCTTTCTCTGAAACGTACGAGTGCAGAGGTTTTGTAGTTGAAGGTTATCAGCGATATACTCCCAATTTGGTAATGTGACATACTGAGTGTTGTTGTGTGATGATTATTTATTGATCATTTGTTGATCAAAGCGTGGCTTTGTGAAAAATCCTAGCTTTGTGGACGAGACTTCGTCAGACCTCACACCCCAGAAATGGTCAAAACAGGAATATGCGGCAAGATTATGAGGGTCGCACCCTTTAGGGTATGTCATTTCCTTCTAGAAAAGGGTGGTGTCAGGTATGGGGCCCTGATGCTTAACCTATGTGGTTGCTCCAATCTCATTTTTTCGTGTGGTTGTTGCTTGGTGATCGAGGGCCCTTGGATAAAGGTCCTAAAGGACCGGGGGGTGGCATATTCGTGTAGTAATTACCTAGTTACAAAGGTAACCCGACCTTGTGTTGGCAGAGAGCTGGTTAAGTTCTCGGGACGTCCCGCCAGAGGCGATCCCATGTGGCAGTAAGAAGTTCCTTAGCCTGACCATTTGTTGAAAAAATCCAAAGAAAAAATACGAGCCTTGTATGGTTTTAGTTGTATAACCTGCCATGGAATGTGGCGGTAACCTACTATTGAACATGGTAGCTATAGTAGGCATACGATAATGGTCGTATGCTGGCTAAGATTTATATTCTATTTTCGAAATGTTTCCATCACTATGCACTAATAATAATATCAAAAATGATTTTCTTTGCATAGTAACCATCTTTGACTATTATAAGGAGAAATCTCCTTCAATTCTGCGTTTGCATTGTGTGTGTGCGGGGAGGCCTTATGATAGTTTCATTTTCCAAAAGCATTGTGGATATTTTTCCACTTCTATCGTTGTTGTTGTTTTAAAAGATAAATAGCTGTTTTGAGTTCTCACACCAGTCCCATGACTGGCCTGGAGTTTATTGTTCTCTTCCTAAACTCTGGGTGCCCATAATTTTCCACACGGGCAGCCTAGAGTTAAGTTATCAGGTCATTCTGGATTCAGGAGTGCTATGGAGCTCGGGTGGCGAGCTAGACGGCGAGACGTATTACTTGTATATGATATCACCTTTCCGCTGTAAATTCACTTGTAAGGACATGTTTGTATAACTGTCCATTGTTTTGTTGTGTTGTATATTGTTGTTGTATAATCTGATGATGATGTGATGTAATGTAATAACTGATATCGTTCTTTGTTTTAAAGATTATTCATTTATCTATCATATGTTGTTCCGCTGCGTTATGTGAGATTCTGATATTGTTTCTGTTCTGTTTTCTTATTTCTTCTATCTTTTTCTTCTACCTCTTCTTTTTAACCCTCATGGTTCGTTTTTCCGGCATTCGATTATTCGATAGTTGATACAGTGGACGTATTGATGTCGACTTTTGAAAGTCGAAGAATCGGGTCCTGACAACTACAACAACCCAACTTTAAAGGTTTGCAAATCTCTTTTTGCATTTTTGAAAATTATGGTATTAATTGGGCTCAAGTTATTTTGGATGAGCTAAGGCCCAAGAATTTTACTATGGGGGAAACACATTATATCATGGAATTTATCTCACCCGGATTTTTAATTACTTTGGAGTTGATTTCAAAAGGGAAGAATTTATAATTAGAAAAGTGTTCAACCATGGAAACATTTCCCTTATGCAAGTTCCATTAGTGTCTCAATTATTTGAAACACTTACGGAAAAAGAAGAAAGGCTTGCTCATGAAGAAATGAAAGAAATGGAGGAGGAAGAAGAAGAAGAAGAAGAGAAAGAGGAAGGAATGGAAATTGAAGAGGAGGAAGAGGAAGATCAAGAAACCCCTTTAGAAAGTACTGAATATCCTACTGATCCCACTAATCCATCCAACAAAACCATTCTCAATAATCACGTAATTATAGTGGAAAATCAAAAGACACTTAAAAGATATATGAGTAAGAAAATGGATAAGATTTCCACTAAAATCGACAAGTTCTTTGGGAAAATTGGTAGAAAGCTGGGACAATCATCTTCTTCGTCTTCATCTAACTAGTTTAGTTCATGTTATCTTAAGTTCTATCTTTGTATTGTTTTAGTTAATATTATATTATCTTATGTAATGTTGACTAGAATTATTAATGGAATTTTTCATTTCCCGTATTTAACTTCACTTGTCTCTGTAATTGCTTGTATTTATATTATACAAATTTTAGTTTTAAGAGATTTGTTCATAATATTCAAAACAAAGCAAAATGTCATTTTAAGCAGAGGCATGTCGACATACACTATCCCCCCGTGTCGACATCCAATAGGCAGAAAATAGTTACACTTTCAAATTTCATTTTCACATAACTAACTTGTATCTATTCGTTTCCAACGACTTTCTACTCCTATTTATATCTGTTTCTCCCCCAATAAATTGTAAAACTTCATCTCTAATCACTCTCTTTCATATTTCTTCCTATTTCTTGAATTATGGCTTGTCCGATAAGACTCTAAGTGATAATCTTGAAGAAACTCTCACTTCCTTTAAGAATATTCTTACATTCATACTTCGTAATCAGTGTCACTTAGAATTGAGTCAAATACAGATGATTAAGGAGCAAGAGAGACATTTTGACGCCCTTCATTAGATGATCTCAGCCCTTAACAAGGATGATCTCGAAGGAAATCCACTGTCACTCTCAAAAAAGATAAAGAAGAATGGGATGCCATCAAAATAGACCCTATTTTCGGAGAAGATGGTTGGTGTAAGTGCCTAGGAATGTCTATTCATTCCCTGTGTTATTTGTTTGATTTGATTGATGTGTTTTAAATTTAACCGACTTAACTTATTTGGTACGGTTTGTATATATGTTTGGATTGAATAATTACTGTAAATATGATAGCTTGATGATTGATTTACTTTTTGGATCACAGTTAGCACTTATTACACTTATATATGATTTACCCTATTTTATAATGGTTGATTATCTTATAACAAGTTCAGGGATTTTTAAAAAGTTTTTGTTGATGACAAAGGGGGAGAAGTTATAAAATAATAGTAGGCTTGGAGTAAGGGGGAGTTATGATAGGAGTTATGGTATGATAAGTATATTTTATAAATACAGGTTGTCATCATCAGAAGGGGGGAGATTGTTAGGAACTGAGATGTTGGTTTTGATGACAGCAACCTTTTTATCTCATCTTATTATAAAATATATACTAACACTATTGTCTAGATAGATATGCATATGCATATATATATATATATATATATATATATATATATATATATATGCAGGTATTGATTACTGAAGACTGATCAATATAAAGACTCAAGACTCAAGATTGAAGACTCTATAGTATGGAGATCAAGATTTCAAGATATGTATCTAGTTTTGTTAAAACTTCATAATAGCATGGAAATCTTCATTCCGAATTTCATTTGGGGTGGAACCCATTTCTACCTTCTTAGTGGCTTACAAACCTAGGACAAGTAGCTTACAAACCTATAACAAGTGGCTTACAAACCCACAAACATCCTGGTTTGTACAAGTTCTCGAGTCCTGATGTGATGAGATATTCTACAGGAAGGCTATGACGCCCCACCTCTATACCCACGCTAGCCAAGGACACTACGGGGTATTGCCATCAACTAGCGTGGAGAATAAGGTTGTTGAGGAGCGACCATCCATGTAATTGCGTTGTGCGAGCACCGATATGTCATATAGTTTAAGATGCATTTCATTTCAAGAGGAAATCCGGCACGCCGACACAAACTCAAAGCTACTACACAGAGGCTATAATATCTTCGGAAAACAAATATAGAAATAAACATAACACAAATCAGTCACAGAAGTTCGTATCACAAAGGCGGAAATGGATATGAATATAACACATAGAAGTGTTCATCAGAGCAGTGGTCTACAAGATCAACAATGTCACAAAAGAAAAGATACAAGTGCTAGACAAAAGAATATGTATACATCAAGGACTCTATATTTCAAATTTATACAACCAAAAACTACTAAACTAAAGTAGTAAGCAAAAAATCAAATGATGATCCCAGATAGGAAGTCATGAGGAAGCACCTGTAATATCTCAGTCTGACCCAGTATTATTTAAGAGGAAAATAATAAATGGATCAGTCTAACTATAATTATCAGATAAAATGAGATATAAGAAGAGATATAATTAAAACATATGATAACCAAAAATGTCTTACCTCGACAAGTATACATTAGGAAATCAAAGGAAAATCATACAAATATCTCACGAATCTCATAGCACATAAAGAATGTCATATTCTTTATTTAATTCACCAAGCCATAATAAATGACACACATATCAATGCCAATTGTAAACGTTGGTGAAACATAAATTCCAGAAATCATCAATTAGAAATCCAGAAATCACAAGAAAAGGATGGTCAATCCCAAACAGAACGCTATTCCATAGACCGAACATCGACGCACCTAAATAGAGACGCCCCATGCACAATCAAACATCGACGCACCTAGAAAGGTACGACCCATGCAAAGACAAACACACCTAAATAGATACGCCCCATGTAATGTCTAGCATCGATGCACCTAGAAAGATACACCCTATGCATAAATAAGCATCGATGTACTTAGAAAGATACGTCCCATGCATAAATCAACATCGACGTATCTAGAAAGATACTCCCCGTGTAATGTCTAACATCGATGCACCTAGAAAGATACACCCCATGCAAAATCGAACATCGACGTACCTAAAAAGATACGCCCCATGCCCCGACTTATTGAGCTGATTGCTCCACGAAGTAAACAAACATCGACGCACCTAAATAGATACGACCCATGTGTAAATAAAAATCGACGCGCCTAAATAGGCAAGACCCATGCGAGAAATGAGACGAAGCTCAATAAAATGAAGTACAGTCCTCCACATGGACAAGGAGACATCACACATTGCTAGTCTAAACCATAAAATGATCATCATTGATCATCAAGAAGTGTCAATTACACTAAGCTAGTAAATATATGAGCTTAGCTTCATGTCCCATAAGCACTAGCTTAACTTAAATATTTACGAACAAATTGTAGATTTCCACTCGAAAATTGTCACAAGAGATTCAATCGAACAAGTCCAAGAATTAACCGACGAAGTAAACGCAAGCGTTTCATACCACTTTTTTTACTAAGTCATTCAATTAGATTTCTCATTCGAGTGAGGTAAAGGTTTGTATATACTAGTAGGTAGAAAAACGGTTTTATAAGCGAGTTTGATATTGAAAATAGAGTTTAAATAATCTTTGATAAAGAGTTTGAATATTTACTACTAGTATAGAAACCTTTGCATTTTAAAGTGACAAACCATAAAAATGATTGTAGAAACAATCAATCATAAAAATCCACATACGAAGACGTGAATCAAATCCAAAGAAACCGATAAAGAATCCATCGAAATGGATATTTAAAAATCCCTAAAAAGGAGTCATCAAAGTCGTAATAAATGATAACAACAAATAGGATCATCACGAATCGATTCAAATTGGAAATTCAATCCCAAAAGGCAAAGTGGGCTGAAACAACAAATTTAATTGACTAAACAGAGATTTCAGTTGACTAAACAACAAATTCAGTTGACTGAACAGAGATTTTCATTTGACTGAATTCTGCCTGGAAACTTTCTGTTTCCAGGTTCAGTCGACTGAATCATGCCTGGAAACATTCTGTTTCCAGGTTCAATCGACTAAACAGAGAATTCAATCGACTAAACCATGTCTGGGCTGCTTTTCAGCCTATCCAAATGAAGAGCAAACTCTTCCAAAATACAACCGGACGAACATTGGCTCTAAGGGTTTATGCCAATAGGCAACCCGACCCTATATGCACCTCGACGCATCACCAAAACATGATCAAAACATCAAAGTTAGGGTTTTAAAGATTTGGACCCAAAACACTAAAAATTGGAATATTCACCAATTCAACCCAAACCAAAAGCAAATGCACATGAATATGTGTTAGGAATTCATACCTAACAACCAAAGATAATTATAGTCATAGATGTGAGATAAAAATCTCACCTTCGAACCCAAAAACAATGAATGAGAAGCTTGAAGACAAGGGAAGATCAACCACACTTCAATCTCAACATAAGAAGCTTGAATCTAAGCTTGAAAGAGAAACATTTCCCAAATTAGGTTTAGGAATTTTCTGAAATCAAAGAGAGAATGAGTTGGAGAAGAAGGAGATGATACATACCAATTCTTCACTTTGGATTTGGAGCTAGAACTTGATTTGCAAATGGAAACTAGGCCTTAAGATTTTAATTCTTTTTCTTTTCCCCCATTATTCTCTTTAGAACTGAAAAGATAAGGAAGAGGGAATGAATAAAGAGAAGTGGTTCAGTTTGGGGTATTAAGTTGGCTAGTGGGCTGAACCCAAACCCAAACCCAAAGTGAAAAAGGTCAAATTTTTAGCTAGCTCCAAAAATATCAATATTTATACTCAAAAAGGTTGCAAACGACATTTTGAACTCAATGGAAGGGGTCTCGAATCCCAATTCGACTGTTTGCTAAAAGTAGGTTTTCAGACTAAAATCCGACGAACGATGAAATATTTAAATAAAATATTTAAATATACAATCGATAAATATGCGGGTTGTTACAAAGAAGCTTGCAAACTACTTCAAAAAGATTTTTTCAAAATAATTTTCAAAATTGTTTTCAAAATATTTTAGCCTAAAAAATTATCTTTTCAAATGATTTTCAAAAAGTTGTTTTAGCCATAAAATATTCTTTGTTTTTTAAAACAAACTCTTTTTTTACTCCAGAATCATTTTATCTTGTTTTCTTTTCTATTCCATTTACAAAAAAAAAAATTTGCATTGTTTTTAACATAAGGATGCCGACATCATGGGATATCCTATGTCGACATGGTGGCCGTTGAATTCATAAGTTTCAATTTTCAAAAGAAGTGTATATCCGTTTAAATATCTTCACGAATGGTTATGACCATTGGTGCTTTATAAATAGCCTTCACAAACGAACTTTTTAATCAACTAATTCATATTTTATTCACTTCTTCTTCTCCACAAATCCATATTCTAAAATTTTTATACTTTTAAGATTGTGCTGAAATTCTGCCGAATTCTCAAGTGAATCAAATTAGAATCTCTTTCTTTTTTGATTCTCTGCCCTCTCTCTATTATCGTAGATTCATTAAGGATTTCTCACGGATAGCAGCACCCACTATGCCATAAAGCAAATCAGGCAACAGCAACCACACAACACAAGGTAGATTTGCTATTATCCAAATATTTACCACCGTTTCACATAACAAATGGATAAACCATCTATTGTTTTTCATAGTCCATGAAATCATTGTTCTATTGAGATTTTATTCATTTCATTCAGACAACATTTTATTTGTTGTATGATTAAAATTCTGAATTTTTTTACTTTGGCTCCTTCCCAAAACTTTGGTTTCCCTCTCATTGTTGCCTAGATTTTTTTCTTGGCCGAGTTCTATCAATTATTTCCCCCTCTTCGATTCTCTTCTAAATCTAGGGTTCCCAAAATCCTTCCTTTGTCCTAAATCATTTATCTATGAACGAAGGAAAATCACGATGCTTGTTTGATTGATCGGTGAGTGTATTTCTTTGTTCAGATTTATTACTGGCTCGTTTGAATCTAGTGCTCTTGCAATGTCATGTGGGTGCATGACTGTCGATTTGTAGTGATTATAGTTGCTATCACTTGTCGAAAATTACTGGTTAATTACTCGATATGATTTATACCTCTTTTAATTGTATTGTCTTCAACTTTGATTATATGCTGATGATGAATTGGGTATCATTTATAGGGTTTGATTTCCTATATTTTTGGTTTAAGAATTTCAATTTTCTTCTTGTTTGATGTTCAAGATTGTTGCAATATGTTTGAATTTGTGTATATATATTCCTTGAGTTGCTTTAGTTTGTAGATTGCGTTTGCCTTAAGTGTTGATCATGAATATGAGTCCTTAATTGTTGAGTTGTTTTAGTTGTTTCGATTTGAGTTGTTTTTTGTTATTGCATTTGCATTGTCCCTTGTTTGTCCTAAACATATGTATACATGTGTATACATTGCATACATATGTATGTATGTATGCATGTTAATGTTTGTGGCACTACCTTGTTTTAATGGATGAATATGAAATTTTTTCAAACTATTAAGATGTGTATCATTGGGTATTGGGATCTGCTGAAACTTGCTTGTTCATAGCCAAACCTATGAATTGAAATGTTTTGATTATTTTTCATATATGTCTTGTTGTATATATTTGTTGTATATGTGTCCAGTTGCTTAAATCTTGTGTTGAATTGCAGGTCTATAGCACCACCTATTGTTGTTATAGTTGAACTGTCAATTCTCATCTCTGAACATGTAATGCATATATACATGTATACATGTATACACATATGTGTATATGTGTGTTGCTCACTTCATTGATGTTGCTTTGTTGATGCCTAAACTATTTTTGTGTGTGCGGGCACTCTAATCCCTTTGAGTTTTGGTTTCCGAGATATGTCATATATTCACATGTATATATAATTTTATATGAACCTTAGTCACTAAACTTATGTTCACTGTTCTATTTGTGTACCCTTGTATCTCTGGTCTTGATTTTTCCGAGATGTTCATGTGTATATGTCCTTACTTGTTCTTGCACTTATTCAGGTCCACTCGTATACTTTACCTTTGTGTTTCATATATTTCTCGTTTGGGAGCCATGCCTGGTGTTTTGCTGGTTGGAGCATCTTTCAAGATTTTCATGTATATACATATACATGTGTATATGTATATATGTGAGATACTATGAAGTTCCTCCCTTTTGATGCTCCATGATTTGGCATTCTGTTTTGAAATAAAACGAAATATTCATGTGTGCTGAAACCCTTGTATGTTTATATGTGTGTTGCTCACATATACTTGTATGTGCACTTGTTGCTCTCATATACTAATTACTCACATATAATTGTGTTCATATGTGTTGCTGCACTTGCTTGTTACTCATCTCGAAGGGTTAAGCCAAGTTATCAACTTAGCTTACTTAAGCTCAGCTTTCTAAACCGAGCTTAAGTAATAAGCTCAGTATAAAAAACTAAGCTTGCTTAAGCTTAATTTTTCAAAATGAGATCATGTAAGCTCTGTTTTTTAAACTGGGTTACTTAAGCCGAATCAGTTTTCACTTGTTTTATGCTACTTAATCATAATTACTGAAGATGACTCCCTGAAGCTTGTTGTTGGTTAAATCTCTGAACATGTTTTGCATATATACATATATAATGTATATACATATGTGTATATGTGTGTTGCTCACATGTACATGCTTGTATGTGCATTTTTTGCTCATATATACTTGTATGTGAACTTGTTGCCTAAAACTGCTACAGTGCATTACTTTATGGTTTGAACTACACATATATCCATCTTGTTCTAGTACATTATTGCCTAAGACTGAAACTGATCTTAGCAGATCCGATACACTGTACATGCATGCACTTGGTTGTTTTATTTTGAGTTTATTACACCATATTCGTTGCACTATATTCCAGTGTTTTTGTGTTCGCTGCACCATATATACATGCATACATATGTATGTATATATTTATGAACCATTTTGATTGTTTTGATTGTTTTCAGTTCTGAACAATATCTAGTTATGTCAAAATATGTGTACTTGCATATACACTTATTTTGATGGTTTTGCTCTCTGATTTAAGGCAGAGTTGAGATACGTTTGATTGTTGGCACTTAAGTTGTGCCCGAGAAGGCTTGGGCTTGACCTTGTGCATATTTGCATCATGTGGAGCCTTCGGGCTTGATTTTTGCATAGTCCATGAGATTTAATCGATGCTTAGCCTAGCGGTATTCACAATGACACATTACGCATACCATAAGTTGTCCGTGCAGATATAAATTTATCCCTATATCTAAAACATGAAAAGAAAACAAACGTATAAACTGAGGCAATATTAATATTCAAATTCAATTTTAGTTTTGCAAATTAGGTTGTTTCCTTTTCCATTTTACAACATAGTTTATTTGATAGTTATAGGTGATGGCTGGATACAAGTTGGAGCAAGCAAATGAAGATCAATATCTAAAATAAACTCAAGTGAGTGTGAGTGAGTGCTAGTAAAAAAAGTTATATATGAGGGTGTAGAGAAAAGTTGCATATAAGAAAGTGATAATGAAAGTTGTATTGTGTTTGAAAATGTAAGTATAGTGAAAGTTGTATTGTATTGAAATAAAATATTGGTACTAATAAAATTGTGATTCATTATTTCATTGTGAAAATGTAACATAAGTGTAATGTGTATGCATGTTAGTCAACATATATGTGTTGTCTAATAGGAAATTCTAGAAATGCACTATAACATCAGACATCGTACTGTTTATTTCTTTGGTGTGTTAGTGCATATCAGACGACGGGGCATATTTGTGGTCTGATATGTAATGAGAAGGCACAAAAATAGACAATAGATAGGTATTCATTTAGACAATGGATCATGTCTATCGTCCGATTCATTTTTTCTCATAGTGACTTCTAACTAAGTTGACCAGGAAAGACGTAAAGTTTGTTTGATCCAATAAATGTAACAAAGGGTTCCTTAAGTCAAAGCATTTGTTGACGAATGCATCAGTGCTAGTAGTTCCAGATGTAAACCAAGGGTTGGTAGTATACACTAATGCATATGGAAATAGATTGGGAGTAGTATTGATGCAGAAGGGTAAAGTTATTGCCAATGCATCCCGACGGCTTAGACCGCATGAAATAAGAGATCCTACTCATGACTTAGTGTTGGCTGCGATGATTTTTGCCTTGAAGATTTGGAATCATTATCTCTTGGGAGAGAGATTTGAGTTATTTATCGGTCATAAGTCTTTAAGGTATTTATTCGCTCAGAAGGAGTTGAATATGAGGCAGTAGAGGTGGTTGGAGTTTTTGGCCGCTTATGATTTCAGTATAGAGTATACTCCTAGGAAGGGAAATAAGGTAGAAGATGCTCTTAGTAGAAAACATCAGAATATGGTGTTAGCAATGTTGGCATAATGGAAGGATCTAGAAGCTTTAGCCAGTTGCGGTGTGCAGTTGAGATCTTCTGATAGTTCTAGTCAGGGTACTGCCATGTTGTCTTGTTTTAAAGTTCGACCAGTGCTAATCGAGAGGATAACTTCTAAGCAGAGAGGGGATCCAGTTTTAGCTGAGAGGATTAGAAGACTTAAGGTAAGATCAGCGATTGTGACCTAAAGGATTTTAGTCTTGACCAAAGAGGATGGTTGAGAAAGAAGGGATCGTTATGTGTTCCAGATGTAGAGAACTTAAGGAGAGAGGTTCTGGAAGAACGTCATTGATCGACGAATACGATTCATCCTAGAGGGACTAAGATGTGCCAAGATATAAAGAGAAGCTTTTATTGGGAAGGCATGAAGAGAGATGTTGGTTTGTGGGTTAGGTAGTATGTGAACTGAACAAGTGAAAGCCGAACATCAAAAGCCGGGTGGGTTACTTCAGCCTCTAGCTATTCCAGTTTGGAAATGGGATTCAATATCCATGGATTTTTTTGACGAGTTGCGAAGGTCGAATATGGAAAATGAAAGCATATGGGTTATAGTATACAGGTAGACCAAGAGTTCCCATTTCGTTCCAGTCAAGTCAACTAGGACAACACCTATTTTGGCGAAGTTGTTCTTAAAGAACATAGTTATACTTTATGGGATTCCTAGTAGCATAATCAGCGAACGAGATGCATTACTCACTAGCGCATTTTCGATGAGACTACAAGAGTATTAGGTACCAAGCTCCAAATAAATAAAGCTTATCACCCACAGACGGATAATTAGATAGAGAGAGTCAATAAGGTACTCGAGGATTTATAGAGGGCTTGTGTATTAGACTTTGGTGGATCTTGGGAGGATCACCTCCATCTGATTGTGTTTTCCTATAATAATAGTTATTAGATTAGTATAGGAATTTCACCTTTTTATTCTTTATGTGGAAGGCCATGCAAATCATCTGCATATTGGTTGGAGACTGGAGACAGATTGGTCTTAGGTCCAGATTTGGTTAGAGAGGCGTTGGAAAATATTGAGCTTATTCGAGGATGGATGAAGGAAGCTCAATCCATATAGAAGAGTTACGTAGATAAGAGGCGTAAAGACTTAGAGTTCTCAGTAGGAGACTGGGTTTCCATTAAAGTATCATTGATGAAGGGTGGTGTACGGTTTGGAAAGTCGGGAAAGTTGGCCTCAAGATACGTAGGACCATTCTAGATTATAGAAAGGATTAGGAAGCTCGCATACAGAGTGGAGTTGCCGAGAAGTTTGGTAAGTGTCCATAATGTATTCCACGTGTCTCATCTTCACAAGTATGTTCATGATCTAGAGGCTACTGTTCCTTAGATAAAGTTAGAGGACTTGGTAGTAGACCCTGATTTGACTTTTGTTAGACAACCAGTTCGGGTTGTAGTGTGAGATGAAAAGAAATCGAGGAACAAGACTGTGAAGTTAGTGAAAGTACAGTAGAGCGACAACGAGAAGGACTGTACTTGGGAGACAGATGACAGGATTCGAGATGCTTATCCTGGTCTGCTTTGTTGGTATGTCAATATTAGATTTATATATATATATTAGTTGCTAGTCGGGTAGGCCTGTATGGATGTTCGG
The DNA here is from genome assembly GCA_030765085.1 of Allium cepa. NCBI lineage: Eukaryota > Viridiplantae > Streptophyta > Magnoliopsida > Asparagales > Amaryllidaceae > Allium > Allium cepa. Next base: position 822,020,428 of record CM060929.1, read on the forward strand.
AATGGTTAAAGATGATTGCTATGCTTGATATTTAGTCCTTACTGAATTTCAAGGATGAAATTATTTAAGGAGGAGAGCCTGTAAACCCCTAATATTTAATAACATCATTCAGAAAATTCGATTAGAATAAATTAAATAGAATAATGTAGATAAGGAGATTGATGTTGATTAATAAAAATGTAGTGGCCATGCATATTATAATAAATGCACTTATAAATTGTAAAATGTTAGCTAATTTATCATAAGGGAAATAAGGTCATTGTTACCCCATTTCCCACCCTTATGCTATTTTCCTTAGCCATACACATTTATTTATCCCAAGCAAAAATTAGAAACCTAAGAAAGAAAATAGGAGTCAGCTATTAAGGAGAAAGAGGAAGAGAGAAATCAAATTTAAAGCATAGGATTCAAGCTAGAGGAAATCAATTTCAATGAATCTTTAATTTCCATCCAAACCAAGATGAATTATTATCACTACATCTCTTTTTTTTGGTTTTATGATAATATGTTTTCGGATTTAATGGGTAAATTCGTTTTTATGATATAAAAATATGGTTTGAATAAGATTGTTTAAAAGAGATATGCACGGTTTTAGGGTAAAATCGAGGATTAATGATTTTTAAATGCCATGGGAAAGTTATATATTATGGAAAACATGATTTGGGAGTTGGGTTTCAATTTTTATAATTTTCCAAGCCATGGAGAATTAATTATGAATTTTCAAAGAAAAATATGATTATTTGGGTTTATAAATTTACTTTGGAAAATATATTAAGAATTTGCGTCTGAAATTGCTATGTTAGATAACATGATTAAATTTATTTCTGGAATTTTTTGGGATTTTTAAAAAGTGTTTTAGTATGGAAATTAAATTATTTTGAAAAGAGGACCTAAATGATTCATTTGTTTTGTTAATAGGAAGGGCTTAATTGTTAAAAGTTATTCATTTTTAGATCTGAGAAAATGCGGCAAAAATTTAGTAAAATAATTCTAAATTTTAAGATAGCCAATCGGATGTTTACAAGTAGGCAAGTTAGCTACAAAAAGTTTACTTTGTTTGGTAAAAATAGCCTTTTGCTTGGAAAAAGGGGTTCTGCCTTCTTTAGAAGGACCTTTCGATCCAGACCTTCTGCCTCCAACCTAGTCGAAACCTTCTAGGTCGAAACCAGTAAACCAATACACATGGTATCATTTAGGTGGTACGTAGTGGATTGGAGATAGGCGAAAGGTAGGGTGTCGAAACGTTGCTTCCGAAGGGGTTGGTTCCTTTGTTTTGTTTTGTTTTAAAAGAAAAGCGCTTGCCTGTTAAAAAAGGGGTTTCGAAGTAGTCGAGACCAATGCTTTCGAAAAAGTATTATAAAGAAGCTTTCGAAGGAGAGCTACCGCCTTTGTTTTAAAATAGTAGCTTCCGAAGGAGTTGCTTAGTTTTTAATTGAAGCTTTCGAAAGGGGTAGTTTCGATCAAGTTGAAACCCTTATGTGTTTAGATGCCTTTCGATGGTATTCAAGACATCCTTAATGTCGAAAGGAACTGTTTATTTTTATAAATATAAGCCACTTCCTACTGCTTTCGAAAGGGGTTATGGGTTTCGAAGGCAGTGGTTTTGGATGGGATTTCGAAGCGAGAATTCGATCTTGGTCTCTTCGAACTAATAATCGATAGTTTCAAAACTGACCAAGTATTGATAATCTGCTATTTAACTATCAAATAAGTAAACAATCCAATTAGAGATTTAATTTCATATGGAAACCAAGCATGATTAAACACATAAGCAAACACTAAGCCTATTTACTTAACCCTTTCATTAATTAAATCTCTTTGTAAATACTTGTATTAAAATACCTTTACAAAAGATATACATCTATATACTACTCATTCACTATTCCTTGATACTCTTTCAATGCTTGAAAAGATATCCATATGCTTATCTCATTGGTATAAGTATATTCACAAACACAATCCTTTCGATACTTAGAAAATGTAACTATATACTAATTTCATTATAAGTATATTCACCAAACATTTATGAAAGGTTTCACATTTCAAAAGCATACTTAAATGGGTTAAAAAAAATGCCACTTGAAAACATTGTTTATTATAAACTGAAATCACTTTTCTTAAACATATCGTAAAGAAATTAAACGAAATATACTTACCACCACTTTTTGATTTCAAACTTTTACTATTCCTGGATCAATTAATAATGACGACAGTCAAGTTATGGAATTATCCTTATCTCGACGTACATTTCTAATTCTCACAAACAGACATGAGTTTTCCTTCCTCAAAATTTGGTGTTAAGTATGAAAGGAATACTTTCCATACTACCACAATTTAAAATCATCATTTATAGAAATCAAATCTCATTTCCTTTTATAAAGTTCCTTTTTATAAATCTCTTTTATACTTACAAAACTACTTTTATAGATCTTCTTTCTATTTATAAAACTCCTTTTATAAATCTCATTATTTTAAATGTTATATACTTATCATAAATCTTCGGTTTCAAGATCAGACTAAATACTTCCCATAAAACGATCATTCCATATGTCACTATAAATTCACGAATGTGATTTATTTTTATAATTTATCAAAATGATATAATTTTCATTTCTAAAATATCATTTATAAATCTAGTCTATAGTTTATCAAATTCCCTTTATAAATCTATCTTTCTATAAAATATTTTGCATAAAGTGTTTCACAAATATTTATTACAAAATATTCTATCTTCTTTAAGAACAAAATCACTTTATTATAAAAGATAAATTCCCCTTTTATCCAGTATAATAAACATCCATTATTACATTAACTTTTCTGCAAAATAAATACTTCTTGAAATACCTTTAAAACATTCTATATAAATTAGACGAGATTGACAAAAAGTTTAGAGCAAAATAGAGAAGTTCAAGAACTATTTCTAAATAAAATGCCATTGAAAACTCCCGAAGTCGCGTTTACGTCATTCTCTGAATCAAAATCATTTATCAAATCGATACTGCAAATGATAGTATTTCAAAGTAATATAATGGGGGTCTAGATCTACACTTAACCAGAGCTTTCATTAATCTACACTAAAACATTACAACTTTTCGACATATAAAACACATATCCAATATGATAAAGTTACCAAGATTTTAGCATTCAACAATTTATACAATAAGCATATAAATGAAATTAAAATCAACAGTGGTGGGGAATGCCTTAGGATCCCACTACAAAATTTTCTTAGTTCCCTATATTTCTTTTTATATGTCGTCTGCTTTTCGAAGTGGGAATTCAACCAAACCAACCAAATAAATACCTCAAGCACAAAAACAATAATTTATACCAACATTGTATTATATAGAGTTTATTCAATGGTGAGTTAACTCACCAAAATTCTAGCCAATGCTTTTGCATTCCTTCTCGATCTAAAATCGAACGGCGTTCGTTTTTAGCTCAAAATTCTGCTTGCTCCAAACATAACGAAATAAGCTCTAATGTGTAGATAACACTCTTACAAGCGCAATGCAAAAGACCGCGTTCAATTTGGATCTTGTATGAAAGAGTTATGGATTTAATTAGATTTGGGATTAATTATATTAATTAAATTGCTAATCAAGCCACTAATTAGCTCTAAATCCTTCTCCCTTAATCAATATCCTATACATGCACACATACACCATACTATTGCCGTGAACACCCTCTCCCTCCTTCCATAGTCACTTCCCTATACACGCACAAATACACTACGCTATTGCTGTGAACACCACCTCTCCTCACCAAAGCTACCGACCACTAAACAATGAACAGCCAGCACCAATGAATTCCACTTCATGAGTTCTACTTCCCAGACCCAACCACCTGAAGCTAGGCCACCTCCACCTTCTTTCGACCTGTAGCTCCAACTTGCTACAGTAGAAAAATCGCACCTCCCTAAAATCAGCCACGCCTCACCAAACTTTCCCCGTCCCCTACCATGCGCGTGAGGAGTTTAATGGTACCCTCTGATTCACCTAACTCCGCCTCATCACCCCTAAATCATAATTCTAGTTCGTCCCAAAACTTTTTACTATCTCCAAACAACGCTACACCTAACAAAACTGGTATGGATTTGAACTCCCGCCCATACGAACCCAACGGATCCATAGTCGACTAATTTCGTGCATTGTAGCTCCTAAAAGAATGGGAGGAAGATGGTGGCTATGGCTTTTGGTTACAGGAAAAAGGAAAAAAAAAGAGGAAGAGAAGTGTGAGAGAAGATTAACGGTATGGGGTTATTTATAATATTTTATGTATTATTATTTAATTCTCTAATTAAAATTTTACACGTTCGAGCACACACGATCACACAGCACATCCGATCGCCATGAAACTCATCGGCGTACGTCACAACATAATTCCAATTACGATGGCACTAGTTTCATCAAAATATGAGACAATGCTCAAGAATGATAATTTCACACGTTTCGTGGATATTTAACGAAAAATGATTTTTGATCTCATTATCAACATCTATTCAAACTATTTATTTTTTAAAAATGTTTCTTAACAAGTTAACCATTATTATTTATTAATTAAAAGGAGTTATTGAGCTTTTGAAATTAATTATTTAAATATTTAAAATTAATTATATATTCTTAAATCAAAGCTATAAAATGCTGGGTCGTTACAAGAATAGATAGCTTCAAGCAAAGGACATCGATGTAGACTCTGATTTGATTGAACGGACATCATTTTGGTAAGTTTCTAAACTAACATCACTATCTATATCATATTATTTGATGCGTATTTACCCATATATTACTAATTGGCTTGGTCGGATGGATTGTTGGTATATTGGATGATATTGATTGTTTAATGATGATTGATGGTTGATATCGTTTGAATTAATTGGAATTGTGATGTAAACAATGATTTATTTGTTGTGATGTTCATTGTTTGATTGGCGGTTATACGTCTACTGTGAGATGTATGAGCAATAAATCGAGTTTGTAAGTAATTTGACTTTATTTGAAAATTGATCGAAAATGGGGTAAATGAATTAAAAGATGAAGATTTGAAATAAGTTAATTATTTTGAAAATAAACACTGAATTTTGGAATGATTTCTTATTCAATATTAAAATTGTTGTAATTAATGGAAAATTTGAAAGAGGGATGGTTTTGGAAAAATATATAAGTGGAATACTTTTGAAGATTTTTAATTTTATTTATTTACCATTGATCATAAAAATATTTGAAGGGTATTTATGAAATGATATTTGAAATATATAGTATTATAATGATAAATTAATTTTATTTGAATTTAATAGATTAGAAGTTTATAAAATAATATTTTGAAGTAATTATATGCCGAATGCATTTTATTTGGTGAATGGAAAATTTTATCTTAGGAATTTGTTATATATTTAGTTAAGTGAGTTTTTGAAAGTAGTATATTATGGTGTTTGATTATCGAATTATGGGAATGTATTATATACAGTGGAATTTTAGTTTGATAGAGCCATGCACTTATAACTTAATTTCAGAATTTGATGGTTTTAGAAAAAACTTTCATAACTCTTTCTGTACATGATATTTTGATTATCCAAGAGTTGCTTATGAAAGCTAATGCAAGAGGTAATAATTCTATTTCAAAATCTTTACCTAATTTTGTGATTTTGATTTTTAAAACTTTTTTGAGCAGTAGCTTAAATTAAAAGTGCATATTGCATATGTTAATTAAACTTATGTAGGCTTATAATGTTTTACTATATGCGACTAATGTTTGAAACTAAGTTAAGTATAAGTGTTCAAGAGGCATATGTTTATTTGTTGGCGATGTTGGCATGCTTGTTATTTGGGATGGATTTTTTATCAATTAGAAAACTACCAAATTATATCGCAGCAAAAATTGCAAGCGCATAACATACAATCATAGTACGTATGCGAGTACAGGTCAATCCGACAAGGAAAGCAAGAAATTTCTAAATTACATAATCAAATTATCCCAAAAGTTTTAAAATGTTTTCAACTAAAAATTGTTTAAAAAAACTAAATAAAAATTATAGTAGAACTATGAGATTAGAAGGCAATTTAGAGTCAAATCCCTTCTCATGATCATATTAATCAACACAAAATGAATTTGTGATCTCTCTTTTTAAATAACTTGTGAATTAGTTGATGTATTTATTATAAGCATGGCCTAACTGTGATATTGACTAACACAACTTAAACCATCAAACTTTAATTCACATTCTAAATCCACTTCTATAATCCAATGAAAATGATTATGAAACCAAAAATAAAATCTAATTAAACATGATCTATTTACTATGAACTAGTATAACAGAGCACCAAATTTTGATTCTTGTTTCGCCTTCATTACCAAAATCATATTTAAATGAACAAGAAACTTCTGTTTATGTTTGATTTAGCATAGCCTATTTGTTATAAACAACATAGGCTATCAAATTCAGTAATAAACAACAAAATTCCATTAGCATCAAAATTTCCATTAAGTATAAAACAAGAGATCATAAATAAAAACATTACGTTAATTTTATAGATTCATGAGAGCTTCATTACCCCTAACGTGAAGGGGTTTAGCATCACATATTTGAATACATATTGACATAAATTGATTTCAACATAAATATAAAGGAAAGGAGAACTAAGTAAGGAGTAAAATTGAGCTACTTGCATGAAAATAAATCTAATCTACTAACCTAATAAAAGCATGCATTAAAAATAACATAAAGAAGAGAGCATGAAATAAAATAAAAACATAGAAAGAAAGTTTCATAAAAAGAAGATGGCTAAGAAGCCATTAAAGAGAAATTTTTATTTCTAATTTTTAATTACAACTCTATGCATTAAAAGAGAAGAATAAGATCCTTTTACACAAACACAAGAGGGTTATTTATACATGTTCTAAAACCCTAATATCTTTTATGGAGCTACCAATATCACCCTTCATTTTGTATGGCTACCAAGTAATCATTAAGCTTTAATTAATCCCCCACTAACATGTTCTTTTATTTTTAAATATGGTTAGTTAGGAACTGGGTAAGTGGACTCCTCCATATTGCATGAATCCTTTCTTTTCTTTATTCTTTTGGTTTCCACCACTTTTGCATGCATATATTCATAAAGCCTCTTTCAATTTTCACTCAATATCCTACAAAATAAAGTAAAATATTAAAATAATATTTCTCGAAATTTATTCAGTAAAATTACTGCTTTGCCCAAATGTAGATGAGTGAATGACGACTTGAAAGCATTGTTATATTTTGGTTCAAAACATGTAAAAACACCCTGATATGCCATTTATTTTAATAAAAGAAGATTACGTATGAGGGTAAAAATATACATTCTTACGTGCACATCAAATACCCTCACACTTATCTTTTTATTCGTCCTCGAATAAACTAAAACTAGGATAAATCCACTTTCATAGGAAGCATAATAGCATTGAGCATATGCAACACTCCTATACGTGTTTCTAGTGGGACGAGTGATGTCTTGTAAGGGTTTTCAACAAATACAACCCACAAAAACCAAATATGACATACAAAGTTTCTAGCCCAAAATATGTTTACAAAGATTTGAGTGAAAGTTCTTTTTATTTACGCTGAAGAATTTACTTCTAAATTGACATAAGATAATAAGATACAAGTTTCGGCCATCATCAAGAAGTTTTAGTCTTATATTAATCAAAACTTTCGATAAAAATTAAGTTTTCATTGCGTTTAAACTCTAGTTTGGCTAGTTGTTTCGGTTGATAACAAAATGCAACTATAAAATAAATTCTCTAATCAATTTTCTGAGTTTGCAAAGTGGTATCTTCATTTTTATTTGTATAATAAGTCAAATCAGTGAAGTCAGGGTAATGCTCGGATTCCAATTGCCTACTCTATCTTTATTTGAAAAATTATTAACATTATTATTATTTACATGCACCTAACTTAGAAAACCAAGGCCAAATATACAATTCATGCACTGCCTTTCAGGTTTATGTGAGAAAAGTACAGAGCATGGCGAGTGTCCACACCTAGGTATGTACACTTGACTCTGGGTATGTATTATTTTTTATTTTTGCATGCATACACTTAACTCAGGAAACTGATCCCAGATATATAGTTCATACACAGCCTTGGGGGCTTACATGAGAAGAGTACAGAGCATGGTAAGTGTACACATTTAGGTGTGGACACATGACTCTAGATTTTTTTTCTTTTGAAACTTTTCTTCTTTTGAAGGAGAAGAGGGAGTTACACAAAATCATCTTAGAACCATTTAACTTTAAAGATTAAAAATATCTGTGTATGTACTTTAAATCTACCACTTTTTAAAGGAAGACTACAATTTAGAATGACTTCATAACTATCACCTATGAATCTCCCTATATACTAGTTACACAATAGTTGCTTATAATTCAAACTTCTTTTTATTTTTCGTTGAGATGAGTACTTATCCAAAAATTTCAATCTGATGGCCAAAACAATATGCTTACTATATCGTGCCTATTCAAAGGTAAATTAACATGCAATTTTTTTTGTTTTTTAAAGAAAGGGAAAGAAAATGAAAAAAAAAATCAAACTATGTGAAATCAAAATAAACATGAGACCCTCCACACTTGATTTTGATTGTTTTTCTCACAGTCAATGCATGAAATAATGAGTGCAAAGGAGAAAAATATATACATATTTACAAGAGAGGGTATTAATTCCTCATAAGACATAGTGTGGCTTATGAAAAATCATGAGCTCCTCCTCTCGATCATTTGCCAATTCCAAGTACGGCTTTAAACGATGACCGTTGTTTTGAAAAATCGATGCATCCCTTAGAATTTCTATTTCTATGGCACCATGTGGAAAAACAGTACGGACCACGTATGATTTGGCAAAAAAGACTTTCTCAGGATTGACTTGTCATGAGAAACTTTCGTTTTTTCCTTATAAATTTTCGATTTTCATTACTAAACTTTTCTAATTCATTGAGTTGCAATTTTTTAATTTTGCCAGTCTTTTCAAGATTAGAGATTATTTTATTTATTGCCATAACGCTTTATGTTCTAGTTCGACAGGTAAGTGACATGCTTTACCATATACTAATTGGAAATAGGACATTCCGAGATTAGTTTTAAAAGCAGTTCTGTAAGCCCAAAATGCATCTATCAATTTTTGAGACCAATTTTTTCGATTTTTATTAACAGTTTTCTCCAAAATTTGTTTGATTTGACGATTTGAAACTTCGACTTGGCCACATGTTTAAGGATGATAAGGTGTGCATAACTTGTGAGTTATCAAGTATTTTCTCATTGCATCTTTGAAAGATTGATTACAAAATTGGGTTCCATTATACTTATTATTGTCTAGGTATTCCAAACCTAGAAAGGATGTTTACTTTTATGAATTGCACAACTTTATGATCATTTGTTTTACGTGGAACGATTTTAACCCATTTAGAAACATAATCGACGGCAAGAAGAATATAAGAATTTCCAAAATAGTTAGGAAATGGCCCTATAAAGTCAATTCTCCAAACATCAAAGATTTCGATCGTAAGGATGGGGGTCAAAGGCATCACGTTTTATCAAGAGATTTTTCCTAACATTTGACAATGATTGCATGTTTTAGAAAACTTAAACACGTCTTTGAAAAGTGTTGGCCAGTAAAAGCCATATTGGAGCACCTTTTCAATAGTTTTCTTAGAAGCGAAATGCCCACCGCATACTTGGTCATGAAAGTACAAAAGAACACTCATGATTTCGCTATCCTGGATGCATCATCGGATGTTTTGGTCGGAACAATCCTTAAACTAGTATGGATTGTCCCAATAGAAATATTTCAATTTTGATATAAATTTGTGTTTATCTTGTTTAGACCAAAATGAAGGAGTTTCCTTAGTGACTAAATAGTTCACTATATCAGCAAACCATGGATTGATGGAAACTGAAAAGAGTTATTCATCGGGAAAGTTCTCATTGATGGGTAAATAAGATGTGTTCGAAAGACGAGATAAGTGATCAGTTATAACATTTTCGGATCCTCTTTTGTCTTTGATTGTAAGATCGAATTCCTGGAGTTAAAGGATCCAATGAATCAACCGAGACTTAGCATCCTTTTTAACAAAAATGTACCTAAAAGCGGAGTGGTCAGTGTAAACCGTGATGTGTGAGTCTATCAAATAAGGTTGAAACTTTTCTTGTGCAAAAACTATGGCCAGAATTTCTTTTTTGGTGGTTATGTAGTTGAGTTGAATGTTGTTTAAAATCATACTAGCATAGTAGATGACATGAAGCATTTTATTGATGCGTTGTCCTAGGATGGTACTTACCGTAAAGTTAGAAACATCACATATTATTTCAAAAGAAAGATCCCAATTCGGTGAGTAAATGATTGAAGAAGAAATGATTTCGTGTTTAAGACATTCGAATGAAGAAACATAATCAGAATTGAAATCGAAAGGAACGTCATTTCCCAAAAGAGTAGTCAAGGGTCGAGCGATTTTGCTAAAATATTTTTCAAAGCATCGGTAGAAACCATCATGCCCAAATAATGATCGAATGTCCTTAATGGATTTGGGAATAGGATTTGAAATAACATCGACTTTTTCTTTATCTACCTCAATGCCTTTATTTGAAATGACATATCCGAGGACTATGCCATTTTGACCATAAAACGACATTTTTCTTAATTCAAAGTTAAATATTTTTCTTTACAACGATTTAGAACCAATTCGAGATGATATAAGCTCTCGGAAAAGAATCTCCAATGATAGATAAATCATCCATAAAAACTTCTAGAAAATGTTAGATCATGTTAGAAAAGATGCCAACCATGCATCGTTGGAAAGTCGCAAGGGCATTGCAAAGTCCAAATGACATACGCAGATAAGCAAAGGTGCCGAAAGAACACGTGAAAGTCGTTTTTTCTTGATCTTCAGGAGCGATTAGATTTTGGTTATAATTGGAATAACCATAGAAAAAAATAGAATTCTTCGTTGGCTAATCGTTCAAGAATTTGGTGGATGAAAGGAAAAGGAAAATGATCTTTTGCAACTTTTAATTTTTGATAATCAATGCAAACACACCAACCCGTTTGATACTGGTTGGAATGAGTTCGTCAGCGTCATTCGTGACAATGGTGATACCAGACTTTTTAGGCACGACGTGAATTGGGCTAAACCACGAACTATCGGAGATGGGATATATGATACCATTATAAAGGAGCTTAAGAATTTCTTCTCGAACCACGTCATTCATTTTGGGGTTAAGCCTTCGTTGCGCATCAAAAGTGTAAATGTGATGTCGAACAATTCTAGAGCTAATTCCCTTAATGTCGATAATGGACCACCCAACCGCTTCTTTATTTTTCAAAAGAATTGAAAGAAGAGACGCTTCTTGTTCAAGAGAAAGCTCGGTAGAAATAATGACGAAAAGAGTGTCATTTTCACTAAAGTATACGTATTTAAGGTAAGAAGGAAGATGTTTGAGCTCTAACCTAGGAGGCTGCTCAATCAAAGAAATTGGTTGAGTTTCGGACTCAACTACGGGAGGTTTGAAGGGAAGCGTGTCTTTGATCTCATTTGGAACATAAAACAATTATTTGTATTCTGCCTCGTGTTCGTTATTAAGGTCAATTGTCTCATTTTTAAATTTTTCGTGAATTACACTAACTTCCAATGGTTTATTTGATTGATTTTCTAAATTGAAGATGTTGAAATCTATTGTCATGTTACCAAAAGAAATTTTCATTGAACCATTTTGCCAATTGATTAAAGCATTTAATGTGGCTAAGAAGGATCGTTCTAAAATCAAAGGAATTTGGCTCATAAGATTGTCTACAGGTTGTGTTTCAAGGACTATGAAATCAACTGGAGATATAAATTATCCTACTTTAATGATACGCCCTCGATTTCTCCTATTGGTTTATTTATAGAACGATGTGCCAACTAAAGGGTGACCTTCATCGATTTAAGCTCACTTAGACCTAGTTGGTGGTAAACTGAATATGGCAGCAAGTTTAATCTAGCACTTAGATCCAAAAGACATTTATTGATTTTATTGTCTCCTAGTGTAAATGAGATTGTGGGGCAGCCAGGGTGTAATGACCCGCAAAATTCAGTAATTAAATTTCCTAATTTAAGAAGATTTTGGTAACTTAATGTTGAAGGAAATAAAAATTTAGTGAATTATTAATGGAAATAATAACTTAGATAAGATTGGTAAGTTAATTTTTAATAACTTGAATGTAACAGTATAAATGTAAGTTAACTGTTAATAACTTGGATGTAATTCCAATAAGTGAAACAATGTAAATATCAATTATATTTTTATTGTAATAAAAGAATGTTACCAAGATGAAGTAATTAATTTGATTTAAAATCTTAATTAATGTGTGCATTTGTTTATAATAGGATATAAAAGGTAAATTAATAATTTAAAACATTGGCTTACTAATAAAATAATGTATAAGGAATGGAAATGGAATAAATTAGTGTATGAACTAATGGTAGCACCTGTTGTAAGCTAATAGGTAAATTAAAACGTAACAGTGCTAATTTAGGTTAATAAATTAATATGTTGAATGAAATGACAATTAATGAATTTATTAAAATTGTAAAGTTATAATATAATAGATAGTAGTTGGATGGGAAGAATGAACATACAAGTTTTATAAAAGGTAAAATGGTGACAAATGATTGTTACCAGTCAATTCACTAAATACAAATAAAGATAATTAAATGTACTTTAATGATAATTAAGATAATAACGGAAAGTGTGAATATAAATTAAAAAGGAAACGTAAAATTTATTTATAAGGTAGTAATTAGTGTAATAGAAAGCATGAGACCAAGTAAATAAATTTATTGAGAATATTAATTGTAATTAATGAATCAAAGAAATAGTAACAGTCGTAAGTTACTATTTAATTGTCCTATTAATTTGTCACAACTGTTGTATTTGGGAATGAGATTTTATTATAAGTAAATAAAGTTAAGTACTTTATGAACATATGAATTTATGTATGATTTATGGTAATAGAATGAATCCATATGATGTAAGTAATTGTAATAAATAGCTGAAATAATAAGCCTAAGTGAAATTTTAAGGCTATGGTAACAATCATCATAAATTACCAGAATATATCTAGTCTACCAAATTAATTGTAAAATAATTACCTTTAAATGAAAATAAATGTCTCATTTATAAGGGTAAGAACAGTAATTGTAAAGCGCAAATGTACGAAAATGCATATTTTATCCATAAGATAATATAAAGGAATGAAACCTATTTGAATGGATTAATTGAGGTTCTAATTATAATAAATGTACATATTTGACAACTTCAATATATTTGGAAATGATAGTTAATACAAAGGGAAGTTGGAAATTTGAATATATTAATGGAATTAAATGTGAGGCAGGTGTTAACTGCATTACAAAGGTTTAATAGACTCAATTAAAGGGTTGGAATTGAATCTAATCAGTTTAATTGGAATATATTAAAATTAATTGGATTCAATTTATAATAAAGGGATTATTTTAAGTAAACGAAATAAATACTATAATTGGTGAATTAGTTTACTTTAAATTGATATGGGAATTGTTTTTAAAGGATTATAAATTACTAAAGTAATACTAGATGATAAAAATTATGAATTTTAGAATTTGAATTTAAATTGTGATTTAATTTATTTAATATTAATTTGTATAATTTAACTGGAAAAATAGCCATTTTGGCCACTGACACGGATTTCGACAAAATCAGTTTCATCAGATCCGTAACGGTGAATTATTGTACGATTTCATGTTTCGTAGCGATTGGGCTTGCCGTTTGATCGCACAGGCTTGAAACGCCTTGAAATAAATTAAACTGAAATCAATTGAAATCAATTTGGAAAATACTGATTTTAGCATAACTTCTTCATACGATGGAATTTTGACTTGAAACATTTTCCATTATGTTAAAATATTTTAAACATATATATGGGTTGACCCAATTTCGTTCCGGAGTTGAAACGGGCTTTTTGGGCCACTTTGTCGTTCGTGCGTATATCCAATCGATCCGATCCATTCTATTTCAGCTTTGTCTATAAATACCATGTTATAAACCCTAGCCTACCTCTATCTCTCATTTGTCTGCACGTACAATTCCTCTTCACCTCCTCATTCTAATGGCAGACAAAATCAAAAACCCCAATTCCAAAACCCTTAAATTTAATTTCAAAACCAAATCAAAAATTCAAACTCCCCAAACACTATCAAACTTTATATCACTTTGAAGCCCTCAGTGAATGCACATAAATTCTACCGTTAGTTTTTCAATGTGAGTCTCTATGTATCCTGAATTCGATGGTTTAGTTACGACCGTCCATCTAGGTCTTCGCAATCCAACGGTGGATGTTCATCGATAGGCTGATTGAATGGCATGGGCTTGCTGAGAAGGAAGAGCAGACCACAATGGCAGTGTTCGTTGGTCGTATAGGTCAGCCTGTTCGCCAGAAAATGCGAGGAAGTGGGGCGGCGGCCACCACCAGGGTGCACCGGAGCGTAGCGCGAGCAAGCAGAAGGCTCAGCCTTGGACGGCGAGCACGGCCATGGTGCTTTATCTGGTCAAAGTCCTTTGTAGCGGCGGCGTTAATGGGTAGCTAGCGGCCGCATTTGATCGAAGCGAAGTGATTGGTTTTTGACGCGTGATGCTGAGCAGGACCGAGGGTAGTTTTCGCGTTTTCTTATTTTAATTTATATTTTATTTAAAAATGTTAATCATTCTAATGCTAGTAACTTTCACATACTAGGTCCGTTTTACGTGTGGTTTTCTCCGCTAGCTTTGTATTGAAATTCTGTACATTTTGTCATTACTTTTGACGAATTTGGAGGCTGTCCAATTTTTGTGTTTAAATTACATTTAAATTCAATTTAAATTCAAAAGGTGAGTGTTTTAGCCCACTAACAACTTCTAAATTTATTATGTTTGTTAAATTAAATTTTTGTTGTGATTATGCATTTATTTACGACTTTTCGTATATTTTTAATCATCATCTCAGTTATTGCATTTATTTAAATTAAATCGTTATTTAATTTATTATTGAATATAACTGCCAGTTAATACCTGTTATATATATTATCAGTTATTTATTGGTATTGATTGATTATTTTGGATGATGATTGTGATGGATGTGTGATCTATTGATGGATGAATAGATATTGTATTATGTATTATTTTAAACTGCAAGTTGCTATGCATTTTATTTCATTCAGGATTGCAGTTTGAAATGATATATAACCGTAATTTTATTTTAAATTACGGATTGAAATGATAAATATCTGTATCACTTGACCATAGGATAGAAAATTTTATACAGGCACCACGGTCTATACATAAAAATATTTTGAAATGATTTTCTATGGTTTGTAAAGAAATATACGGTTTTATGTGGTATGGATTTGGATATTGTATAAATGCATTTTAAATATATTTAAATTCTTGGGTTTAAGCTATGAATAAGATTTGGTTAAAGTATAAATAAGTTAAACAATACAGA
The DNA here is from genome assembly GCA_030765085.1 of Allium cepa. Taxonomy (NCBI): domain Eukaryota; kingdom Viridiplantae; phylum Streptophyta; class Magnoliopsida; order Asparagales; family Amaryllidaceae; genus Allium; species Allium cepa. The sequence continues at coordinate 822,035,945 of CM060929.1, forward strand.
TGGACTTTATTAAAATAAAATATGGTTAAGTATTTACTTAAAGTATATTTTTTTGTATAGAGTTTATATTGATTTTATAAATCAAGGTTGAGAAGATAGTTTTGAAATTGATTGGAGATTTTATTTAATTAAAGAATTATATTTAATAAGAATCCTTTTGGAATCTATTGAAATTGAGATTTTAAAAGAATATGGGTTTATAACTTAATTCGGGTTTAAGGCGATTTGACTGAATAAACCGAGGAATATTTCGTTATTGAAAATTTAAGTTTTATTTAAAGGATATTGGATTTAGCAAGCAAATATTTCAAAATTAAATAATAGAAAAAGTGAAATTAGTGGATATATGAATTATAAAATTTAGTTTTGAAATATTGAATAGTTAAGATTTGAAGTATATTAAATTTAAAATTTAGGAATTCGGGTTGTTTTGGATTTGATTTTTGGAAATTAAGAAGCTATTTTTTTTATAAAGTAATTTAATATTTAAACCATTTAAGTGGTGTAGTTATATTTCAAAGTTATGAAATTCAAAGTTTTGTGTTTGGAAGGCTATATTTCCAGCATTTGGATTCGAAATATTTAACTTTGAAAATGTTATGGTTTTAGAAAAGGATATATTTGGAAATGATATCATATTGATTTGGTTTTGAAAGGGAAAATGATATCATAATCATATGGTTTGGAAATGGATATTATAATCTGGTTTTGAAGTATAAATTATTTTGAAATGACCGCGGTGTTGTAATAACGTTTGGTTGTTGAAGAGACCGGGATCGAAAGTTGTCATACTCTCTGCCAACTCCGAAAACCACTTTAACAACCATGTACACGGTGGAGATTCCAGAATGAAGTAGGATGGTGGCGGCGTTTCCTTTGAGGTAAATACGTGGATCCGACTCCCGTGAGTTGGCATAAGGTGGCTAAAACAGGAGTGATGACGGGATAATGGGGTAGTTCCTTTGATCGGACACATCCCTTCGATATTTTACTCTGACTTTTGGATTGATTCGGTGGCCACTTTTGGTTTTCTTTTTTTGGAGGGTGTGGCTCGAGGTGGGAGGTAGCTACCCGCTACGCGTTACCACCAGCCCGAAAGCGTAATTGGTATATCTATCCTGGCATTGCCTAGTTGTGCCGTGTCACCTACCCTATCGTGCCTTGTACGAGTTTGTTTTTCTCCCGTAGCCCGTGGAGTATTTAGGGTAGTCTCCCAATCTAGAGATGCGCAGATAATGGATGGACTACTGGGACTATTATGTGATAAAGGCTATATGGGTAACCCCTTAACGCTATTTAAAAGTAAGTTTATTTCACAAATGGACATTATTATAATAGCGAAATATTACTACATGGTAAATATTTTAACGGATCCTTAGGAGATGTGAATTCCGAGTATCTCTTGAGTTACTGCACTCACGTTAGACACTGGATAAAAGATGCCAAATCCCGTAAACATCTATGACGCTGTTACACTCATATTGTTACGGTTGATTTAAATTACATAAGATCTTTTAGTTCTAATTCAAGTGTTTTATCTTTTCAATTCGCTTGGGTCAGTCCGAGCATTTCAGGATTTGAAGATTTTATTCTGGAGGAAGAAGACGAAGATTTGCATTACTATTATATATTATATTAGTCCACTGCATCACATTTGTTCCGCTGCATTATTAATTATTATTCTTTGGTATGTATACTCTGATATGTGTTGTATAAATATAATCAAATATTTTGTAAAATAGCTTCATGAACTGTATATTTGATTATTATATCTTATCATTCCGCTGCAAGATTCTATTTTTGTTTTTTTCTTTCTCTGCTTTATCTTATTTACCTCATAACAATCCGCCCTTCTGTATGGCTTAAGTCTGACGTGTGTGGCTTATCGTCGATTTAAACCGTGCGAAAAGGCGGGATGTTACATCTTTGTATTTCACAGGAATAGATTAAGACAAGACTTCGCTTAAACTTCCCACTAAAATGACTTTTATCGGCACTTGATATGTCATTTTTTGAGTGAACAAGTCCTTTAAATATTTAGCATAGGTCAGGACTTGTCGAATTATGACTAAAAGAGATATGTTGACCTTGACTTGCTTAAAATTTTTTAACACTTTTCCATTTGTTCTGAATGTTTTTAGGTCAAAGTCGATGTGGAAATGGAACTTGAAACTGAATAGGTCGGTTTACTTGAGTCCATAAAGGATGATATTCAGAATTGGATTCAATGTTCGGATTGGACTCAGTCGAGGGCATTGGAGATTTGGTAGAAATTTCTGGTAAGTCATTAGGATTGACAATTTGGTTATCGATTTGCTTACTAGATAGCAAAGTGGTGATAGCATTCATTTGATCCAAATTACTATCTTGAACGACATAAGCTTGGCTCTAGTTTTTGTATTGATTTCTAGGGTTGGAATAGGTTGACTCAGGAACGTACCACTTTCCCGTTACATTATAGAAGTGGCTAAGTTACTCATTTGGGTTTGGAATAGATCGACTCGTATTTTGCATGTACGAGGTTTACAAATTTTGCAAATTGTTATTTGATAGAAGGTTTTGCGTGGTCGCTTTAGCCAACGTTTTCAAACTTTTTTTAGTTGAAGCCATTCTTTTATCATCTTGGGGAATAAAAGATTGTTGCGCTTGGTTTGGAGAAGATGGCGCAAAATTTTGTTGAAACTGATTTGGTTAAAAAGGAGGATTTGAAGCATTGTTCGGAAATGCTTGAAAAGATGGTTTAACCAAATTCTTGTTTGAATAATTTTGGTTCCAAGCGAAGTTAGTATGATTTCTCCAACCAGGATTATTCGTTGGAGAGTACAGATCGTTCCTAACTTTGTTAAAGGTGTTGATTTGTTCTAATGAGTGAGGACATTAATTGGCAATGTCATTTGGATCATTACATTTAAAACATGAGATTTGCATAGCTTGGTTCAATTGACTGGATGAAATAACATTATCAAATTCGTATACCATCGCAACGATTTTCGCTTTTAAAGCAAATGAAGATCCTTGTGCGCTTGATCTTGAATAGATTGATTTCTCATTAGATCATTCCCATTGAGATGATTTTTTCGGTTAGGTTTTCAAGAAACTGCCAAGCGACATCGTGATGTTTAGCTAAAAAACCCCCTTGGCACATTGATTCAAGCATCATTCGAGAGCTATTTTCAGGTTCATCATATAAAATTTGAAAAAGAGTCCATTCTTCGAAATTATGATGTGGTTATTTTATCAAAAGTTTCTTAAATCTTTCAAAATATTTTTCAAAAGATTTGCGCTCAAATTGATTAAAATTTACAATTTCATTCCGAATTTTGTTGTTTTTCCAAGATGTAAAATTTGTCTAATAATTCTTTTACAAATTCGTCCCAAGTTCTAACCGAATTCAAAGGCAAGCTATACAACCATTTCTCGACGTGATCGGTAATTGTAAATGGGATTAGCCTAACTTTGATTCCACTGTCGCATAATTGTTGGAGTTTAATAGTTGTGTGAACTTGTTCAAATTTCGTTAAAAAGATATAAGGATCATCATGTTCAAAATTGCCAAATTTTGAAAGTGTGTTAGTATGACTTGAATTTATTTCAAAGTGATTACACTTTGGGGCGGGTAATGTGATGCAAGAAGGGATAGAAACTCGATAAGCGAAGATTCGGTCCATGAGAGTTCACGAAGGATTCTTATTTGCCATGGTTAAAAGATCGTTTGTTCGAGTTAAATGATTCGCTGATGTATCATGAGTCCAAACACTCATGCACACGAGAAAAGAACAAGGAGAGAAGGAGATGAAAAACAAGGATAAGAGTGCAAGAATGGAGTGAAATTATATTTTTACTACCAAATATTTTTTTTTCTTATTTTTCTTCTTTATAAGAAAAGCTAAGAAAATTGTTTTTTACGAAAGGAAAATGTTTTTGGATTTTTTTTTGTATTTTAACAAGGAAACTTGTTTTTTTTCATTTTTTTAAAAAATTTGTGTTTAAAGGAAAATGTTTGTTTCCTTTTTTTTTTTGATTTTTTGTCTTTTTATATATGCATGAAACTAATGCAATTAAATGAATGCAAGGACTTAATTAGGAAATTTTTGTCCTTGGTAGCTCCTAACTCGAAATTGTATAATCACACTTTGACTTAATTCAACAAAATAGTTCTTAGACAGGTAACAGATGGTGGTTATAAGTGCACCATGAATTACCGTATCAACGCGGTTAAAAGTTTAAGTACTCTCAGAGAAGTAATTAATATAATATTTTTACGAATCACCGTAGTAATTATATATGTTTGTTGCTCTGTTGCTGCCTTATACACCAAGAAATAGTTTGTTAAAAAAATCAACTTGTTAAAATACAAATTTTCCCTAGATAATCTCATGATATCCTTAAGTCTGACGTCTAATTTTTATTACTAATTAGTTTTCTACGACGAAATGCAATTTGTGGGCGAAGTAAAGGGTGATGAAAACGTCACCTTATGTGAAGTTGGGTATTTCCCTTAAAAAATAAAAACAAGATGAAATGATGCAAAATAGAAATTAAACGTGCTAAAAATGTAACTACAATTAATTTTTTTTCGTTCTTTTTATAAGTGAAATGCAAGAAAAAATAAAAATAGGAGATAAAAACGCGATAGCAGGACGTGTAAAATTATTAACAAATTTGTTTAAAAGCGGCGGATTTTTCAAAGCGCCGGCAAGGCAAAGCAATTTTTCAGCAAGGAATTCTTTTTGTTCTACTTTTCTTCAATTTGTAACCTCTAAATAGGAAATTAAACTCGAGCCCACAACTGAACAAGCCCAAAAGCCAATTAACACGAAATGAAAATGGGAATTTCTAACACTTAACGGAAAAAAGAAAACAAATCTATTTTCTCTTAATAAAATTTCCAAAATCCAATTAAGAACAAAATTTGATTGCGATTTCAGAACAAATTTCGATGGTGATTAGATGATTGATTGTTTGGTCGAAGTCTTGGGTTTGATTCGGATGATTGCGGATTTGGATAGTAGGAGTTTGGGTTTAGGTTATTGGTAGTGTGATTAGGTCACAAATTGCTAGAGTCGCTATTTGTGGATCAGGTGATTGGGTGGTACTTGTGATTGGTGATTGAGTTGTTGCTGTGTGGTGGGAAAAGGAGTAGGAAATTGTGATTGCTGCCGTGAGGTAATGGTGATTCAATTTAGTGGTTGCGAGTGGAGTTGTGATATGAGATTGTGTTTCGAGTGGTTCTCAATTTCGACTTTCTAGTCGAATTGGGGGAAGGCGATTGTTGTGTGGTTTGATTTGTGAGACGGGATTGAGGTGAGGCTAGTTCAACCAATGATGAGGTAGTATATTTGCTTTTCTCTGACAAAGAAGGTTTGATCGGGTATACTGGTGACTGTGGGTGATTGCGGTTGTAGTGGGTTTCAATTGTGCGATTAAGCAGAGGAAGGTTTGGTGTTGTAGGGGGATGGAAGAGTGCTTGGAGAGGCTAGTTTTGGTGATTTATGTAGTTGCTGTTTTGAGGAGTGAAGTAGAGGGGATATGGTCGTGGTTGCAGTGATTGAGCAGTATTGGTGACGGTGATGTAGTTGATGGGTGATTGTGTTTGAAGAGGGTTGCTGGTTTGGTTGAAGGTGAGGAAGTTTGGTTGTTTTGTGTGAGATGAAGTGATAGAAACTGGATGGTTGCAGTGAGGAGGAGTTCAGGTCTATGGGTTAAGATTGAATTGTGATGCAGGGGATAAAGGGTTCATGTGGTTGAAGCAATTTGGGTGTGCATGTTTGCTGTATTTACGAAGGAGGATGTTTAAGGAGATGTCAAGGAAGGTGTTTCAGGCAGTGGGGCTGCAGTGCGGAGTTGGATGAAGTATGCAGGGGTGAGTTAAAAAACAGAGAGTTATAATGTGAACTAGTGGATTATAACAAACAGAGAGTTATTCTGCGGCAACATAACAAACAGAGAGCAATGTAACGCAATGTGGAGACCGAAAAAAACGTAAAAAAATTGACAAGTGAAACAGAATGCACATAAATGTGTTTGGGTAGAAATTTGGCAATGTAAAATGAATTTGGGCAGAAATGTACAAATGAAAACAGTGAAATGTAGTGTGTAATTTTTTTAATGGCACTAAAATAACAAATGCTCATAAACAAAATGCATAGCACAAAAGAACAAAACAAGTGAGTGAAATGAACAAATGCACAACAAATTTTTTTTTTTGAAAACCAACAAAAAATAAAAGAAAACAAGTGCAAAAATAATTTGAAGAGTAAAATTAAAATAAGATTGCTTTTCCTGCAAAGGTGCCAAAAACTTGTTCGGAAATTATTTTCTATCGATTAGAAGACCACTAAATTATGTCATAATAAAAACTGCCAGTGCATGGCGTACAATCGTAGTACATATGCGAGTATGGATCGATCCCATAAGGAAAGCGAGAAATTTCAAAATCACTCAATCAAATTAAAAGTTTGAAAATGTTTTCAATTAAAAAGTGTAAAAAAATTAGAGGAAAAATTGGAATAAAACAATGAAATTAAAAGCAATTTAAAGGAAAATCTCTTCTCATGATCATACAAATCAATACGAAATGAGTTTATGATCTCTCTTTATAAATCACTGTGAACTTGTTGATGTATTTATTATAAGTATGACCTAATTGTGATATTGACTAACACAACTTAAACCATCAAACTTTATACACTTCTAAATCCACTTCTCCAATCCAATGAAAATGATTATGAAATCAAAATAAAATCAATTTAAACCATGATCTATTTACTATGAATTTGTAACATGGAGCATCAAATTTTGATTCTAGTTTCACTTTCGTTATCAAAATCATATTTAGATGAAAGAATAACTTATGTTTATGTTTGACTAACCATAGCTTATTTGTTATGAATAACATAGGCTATCAAATTCACTAATAAACAACAAAATTTCATTAATATCAAATTTTCGTTAAGCTCAAAACAAGAGATCAAAATTTACATTTTTACATGCACATCACTTTTGCTTGCTAAGTATTATGCTAATTTGCTTAAAATGCTAATAAAAAGGTACTTTTTATGCTATATCAGAATATAATCATATTATCTTGTTTTCTCGTGTTTTGGAATGAACTATGTTGGGATGTGTATATATTTTATGATAATATTATGTTAATTTTTCAGAACGCCTCTGTACAGAGGAGAATCTTTTGAAAGTTTCTGAAAAATCCCACTCAGAGCTATGTGATGTATTATATTTGTATCACTCCGTTGATGTCCCTGTGCTCTTATTCTTTTATATTGTGTATCGTTTTATCCTCGAAAACCACATGTGTTCATTGCTTTATAATAAGACTGCTTATGTCGATATGAATGTTTTTTTATTATGAAGCACATTAAGTGTTGGTCCATGAGAATATTTATGTATGTATTACCCATACAGCCTCATTCTCCGTGTTATATTATCCAGTGATACTCTTGGGTATATGGATATAGAGATGTGGTGTTACAATAACACTCTTCTAATGTTGGACAATTATTACTCATGGCTATTAAGGGCATCAATGGATTATGTGCTTGTAATTATTGGATAACTATAGAATGATTAGTTCAAGAATTTCTTGTTGGGTAGTAACAACTAGGTCAAACATGAAATCTCAGTGTGACGATGTTACACGATTCTCTCAACTTGAGAATACTGTGGAACTTTAATGTGAAAACTTCATTTGGTTATCGTTAAATCATGGTATGGTGACCTATTGAGCGTCTATATTTGGGTCTGATTTGATGCATCAGAAGTGAAGCGCTATTCAATAGATAATTTATCTCTTTGATTGTATGAGATTAGTATCACGGCCAACAGTAGTCAATACAAAGTCAAAATCTCTAACTGGAGTAGTACGGTTAAACACTGTTATTCTTATTAAACCAAGGACTTTGCTTTTCGGACTAACAAAGTTGAATGTGGATAATATTGGAATATTGGCCAATACAAAATTTCAAATATCCTTAAGTGATACAATTTTGGCAAATAAAACATGTTTAAATTATCATTACTATAGGTACTGCATAAAAGTATGAAATTGAATTTTATGTATTTATCCAAATTGTCACATTACTACCTGAGGTTCGTGTGAATGTTAATACTTGAATTGTTTAATATTAATCGCTGATTGAATTCACATCCTCTCTAACACTCCATGAAAATCTAACTGAAATTTTACAAAAAATTAAATTAATTAATAAGGATAAAATGAAATTTTCACAAACATCTGACCTTGGCTACAAATCTTGCACCGTTGAGTTTATAGCAACTTTTGGGATAATATTCAGATATAAAGTTTTATAATTGGAGCTTGAATGAAAATGTTATTGAAGTTTAAAAATCAAAATCACTAATAATTAAAATATAAATGTATGGTAACATAAAATAAGCTAGGAAAGTCTAATAGATCGGTACCCCGGTTGGGACTGGTTGACCCCTAACGGTTGATTGCCCCATGACCACCAATTGACCGGTCAAATAACGTCGACTAGGATTTGCCTAGGCTAAACAATCCGAATTTTATAAGATTTAATATAACATATGAAGTCGATTCTCATCTCTATAAACAGAACATTAAGCTGAGACTAAACACCCTAATTTAGCCAGATTGTACCAAAGATCTATCTCTTCCTAAACTCTATGTTTCCCTTTAAGACCCTCTGTTCTTCAAAAAAATATATTAATAATTTAAAAATTAAAGATTATAGAGAAGGAAGATAATCAAACCAAAGGAGAGAGATCAATAAATCAAGCGGAGGCAATTCTAGGCGAATAAAGGAGGGAATAGATTTTGAGAGGCGAGCGAGTTCCTTGTTAACTAGGCTGATTTGTATGTGACTGAGTTTGTCTATCCCTTATTCGATATAGAATTGGTTTTATTTAATTGGAGATGTCGTTACTTTGTTAATTAAAATAAATTAGGAATTTAATAGAGATTTAAACTATATGAAAATAATCCTTATCTCATCTAAATTTGATTAAAGTTAATTTGGATATAAGTTGATTTAGGGTTAATTTCAATATGAGCACACTCTTTTTGTTAAATTGAATATAAATCGACGTACCGATACCATATTGATTCTAAGCCCGAACTAACTTAATTTGATGACACTTATGAAAATATGAACTTGTTAGAAATTCAAATTGAGAATTTTGGATAAACAAAATAAGGTTTACTAGAAAACAAAGATTAATCTTTAAACAAATAAAAACAAATGAAAACTAAATTAATTAATTAACATAAATTTAATCGACCGATTGACAAGTTTACTGGAGTTAGTCTACTTCTCTAATAACAGGCGGTCGGCTGATCATCGACCTTCAGGGGCGGTTTAAACTCGGCCTAAGGTCTAGGTTTATAAATTTATATATGTACTATATATGGATGTAAGTACATTATTAGGGAAATTAGTTCCCTATTTCTAGAATTTTGGATGTTATAGAACTTGTGAGGTTGTGTACACGGGCAATTTGATTGGCCTAGACATTATATGTTCTAAAAAGGCGATTCAATCGCCAGAAGCACTCATAGAAATTCCTCGATGGATGTGAAACACTGTTGATGGATGATTAGAGAAGTGTATGTCCCGACGCTAGTGAGAAGTTCCCTGCTATAGTGTAATAAGCGGCGTGACGTTACCATTGAGCTAGCACACGGATGCAGCAACCATGTGATGTCTTTTGTTCAAGTTGGCATTACAGTTTCCTTTCAATGCATAAAGTATGATATGTGTAGTCATAGTTTGGGAAATTTATTCCCAAGGGCGATATCGTACATAATCTTATGTTAAGAGTAATCCTAGACATTATTAGTCTGATTCATAGCTGATTTGAGGTCTAATTAGTTGTTTAACCCTAAATGTAAACCTTTATAAGATGTTGAGGGTAGATATATATAGAACTATATTCCTTAGGTAAACAAGACAAACACTAGTAAGCAATACACTACACAAGTAGGATACCCTAGATCACATAGGTTATTAATGAGGTCAATTGCATGCGATCACCATATATAATGATGTACACATTCACTAGACTTTTGTCTGACCCACTCCTTTTTTTCTTTTCCCCCACCATAGGAGGACATGGCCATTGCTGATTAGCCCAGATCGAGTATGTGGAGGATTGAGCTTGGCGTTGGCAACTCTTGTTACTCTTTATAACTCTCAATGTTACTATTTAACATATTTTAGTACTTTTGACACTTTATGCTGTTATTTGTAAAACTTGAGATTTTTGGACTATGTTTTTTTTGAAACTGTGTTCTTGGATATTTTATAGAGTAATATTTTTATGAATTTATATTTTACTGCCTGCCACTGTAAGATCTAAAAGTGTGGAATGTCTTAGTTTTTATCCTTTCTAATCTTATTTTCTATAATGTTTCAGAAACCAATAGCTCGATTTTTTAACACGACGCAAGTTCAAAAGTTACTCTAGGCTTTGGATCGGTATGTTCATAGGTGTGAGTTATTACACATGATATTAGAGACTAGGTTTTCATATTCCTTCGGACCTAAGAACATATTGAGAGAACTTGAAATATTTTAATTTCTTTTTCAAAAAAGTCTTTTAAAATGGATTTTTAACACACACACACACATATAGAAGTTTTTCAAATGTTTTATGTAAGTAATATACGAAAAACGCTATCACTTATTCTTTCCAATACTATATGTGGAAGAGTGCTAATAATTTGTAAATCATAGATAGAGAGAATGAGTTATCCTGTTGGTTGCAGCTTAAGTGATATAGCTGGGATTCTGGGCATGAACGTCCGTATTTGATTCTGCCAGTGTCTACAAGGGAGAGGCCAAGGTGAGCTTACCCCTAATTAGTAACCAAGAGAGCAGGCGCTAAGTGTAGTTCCTGCCTACCCACCCACCACCAATTTTGCCAAGCTGCGTAAGGACTTTGTGCGTCTAAGAGGGAAGCCATATATAGGGACAAAATCTTGTGTGGACTCTAGGGCATAAATTCATACTTGTGAAAGGATTTTTGGGATAGATGGTCCTTGGAGATGACGCTAGGAGTTAGCTTGCCATCTGGGATTTACAAGGAGAGGCTTTAAATTTGTAGGAAATGGCTGTGCTAGATATCCACGAGGAAAGGATAACTTAGGAAGAGTTTAGGAGGCGCTTTGAGATGGAGTTTCTTTCTATGGCTAAGTAGGTAATACATTTAGAGAAGCTTATACATTTGCAGCAGGGGGAGATGTCGATGAAGGAATATATAAATCAGTTTGTTGAATTGGCTAGGTTTGGTGTGGATCTGATAAATACCCCTCACAAGAAGCTTTATAGTTTGCAAAGTGGCCGAACCAACCTTTTCAAATTTGGCTCTTAGTAACATTCCCACGAGGGTGATTTACAAGGGTTTCGTGGAGATGGCCTTACTAAATACCGTTCCCAAAGAAGGAGTGAAGGGCGAGCACAAGTTAGTAGGAAAACACCTTGGCGGAATTAACATAAGGGAAAATTAGAGGCCCAAGGAAAGATTAAGAAGCAGATGCTTAAGTGTAAAAGATGCCTAAGAAGGGGCATTTATTGAAGGAGCGCTAGATGTACATCTTAAAGGCCAAATGTTACAACTGAAATTGTCTTGGGCATATGAGGAGGGAGTGTTTGACATTACTATGGAGACCTACCCAACTGGTTTTAACTTACGCAGTGGATGTTTTTCCCCAGCTCGAGTGCGCATCTAATGGTGGACAAAGGGAAGATGGCCGTTATTGAAGGCTTTTAACTTATATTAAATTTACAGTTTGTAACTTATTTGGCTCTAAGGCATCATACTCGTTTATTTCAAGTAGACTTATAGATGAGTTACACTTACACACTAGCATAGTTACATACCCAGTAGTTGTATCAAACCATGTTGGAGGATCGGCTTATTTATCAATGGTTTGTAAGGGTTTGAAATCATTCATTTTTAGGGTTGAGTTCGATTGCGATGCTTTTGTCATAGGATTTTTTGGGTTTGGTTTTATTTTGAGGATGTATTAGATAACCATGTATGAGGTAGTCTTAAATTGTTATAGAAAGGTCGTTCATATGGGACTTGTATTGGATGTAGTCTAGAGGTTTATTGCGATCCCATAGGTTTGTTTATGTTGATTTACCTATATTCTTTAAACCTATAACACGATGAGTTAGTTTCAGAGCCAGTAGTTAGACAAAAACCAGATGTCTTTTTCGCAGTTACCTGTCTTCCACCATAGAGAGAGATTGAGTTTCAAATTTATCTCGAGGAGAACGCTAAATCTGTTGCCTTCACCTTAAGCACATGGCTCCTAAAGAAAGACATGAGCTGAGTAAGCAAGTGAATGAGCTATTGGAGAAGGGATTCTTTAGGAGGAGTATTTTAGAGTGGAGGCACCTATTGTCTTTGGCACGAAGGCAGATAGTTCATTGAGGCTTCACATCGATTATCGTGAACATAATAAATTGGCAAAGAAGAATCGTTACTCGTTGTCCTATATAGACAATCTCTTTGATCGGTTAGTTGGAGCAAAGGTGTTCTCTCAGCTTGACTTGGTTACTGGGTTCCATCAGTTGTAAATAGCTAGGTCGTTATTTAGAAGACCACTTTTCGTACAATAGATGGACTTTATGAGTGGTTAGTCATGCCCTTTGGACTAACCAACGCACCTGCCTACTTTGTTGATCTGATTAGTAGAGTCTTTAGAGGGTTGCTTTATAAGTTCGTTGTGGTTTTTGTTAAAGACATATTGGTCTATTTGAAGAGCGAGAAGGAGCACAAGTTGCATCTATAAGTGCTCAATACTCCTCGTGGGCAAAAGTTGAAGGAGAAATTTTCCTGATGTCACTTTAGGTGTAAGGAGGTTTACTTTTTAGGACACATTGTCTCTAAGCATGGTTCGGCGGTCAATCATAATAAAGTTGTTGCAGTAAAGGAATGATGTGTGGTGAAGAATGCTATGAAAGTGAGGAGTTTCCTTTATCTGGCGGGATACTATAAGAAGTTAGTTAAGGACTTCGCTAAAGTTTCTGACCCTCTGACCCACCATACTAAGAATAATTTGGTTTTCTCGTGAGACTTAAAGTGTGAATATGCCTTTATCAAGTTGAAGTAGTTTTGACTAGTGTACTTTTTCCAGTATTACCTAATGTTTCGAAGACATTCACAGTTTATACCAACCCTTTTAGTAGGCGATTGGGCATAGTTCTAATGCAAGAGGGAATAGTGGTGAGCTTCTAGTCAATAATTGAACATCCATAAGAGAAATAATCCTACCCTTGATCTTGAGTTGGAAGCTAATTTTTTCATCCTTAAGTTATGGTGGCATTATTTATTAGGGTAGTGATTTGAGCTGTACATGGATCATAAGTCTTTGAAGTATTTATTCTTCCAAAAGGATTTGAATTTAAGGTAAAAGAGATGGATGAAGATCTTGGCATTGTATGGTTTTGATATTTCTATACTCCAGTCAAGGGTAATGTTGTAGTCGATGCCTTGAGTAGAAAGCATGTGATGTGATGTGTAGAAGCTCATCGAGTTTGTCTCTATGTTCGATTTTCGACCATCGTTAGACATCACTCCAAGAATGTTAGCAGCTTTGGATGTGCAGCCTACATTTGCAGATCATATTGGGTTAAGTTAGAAGCAAGATACAGATTTATTCGATATTTTTGAGAAGCTTGGCAGAGGAGGGTAGTTGAGCTATTTGAGGCGCTACGCCATTGACTTGAAGGGATGGTTATAGAGATATGGCAGATTATGTGTTCCTCTCATTTTGGATTTGATTGACATGTTACTAGTTGAGTCTCATCGTTCTACGATGACCATTCATCCTGGTGGAGGTAAAATATATCATGATATGAAGAGAGTCTTTTATTGGACGGGTATGAAGAAGCATGTGGCGGAGTATGTGCCTAAGTGTATGACTTTACACAGGGTAAAGGCAAAGCAAAAGAAATCTGGAGGACTATTACAGCCATTACATATTGCATAGTGGAAGTGGGAGAGCGTTTCTATCAATTTCATTGATGGACCACCTAGGAGTAGGAGAGGAAATGTGAGTATTTGAGTCATAGGCAACTGATTAACCAAACGGGCTCATTTTATTCGGGTTAGGAATACAATGACTGCTGCGTCTTTAGCAACTCCATACGTGAGAAAGATAACTAGGCTACGTGGAATTCCTTCTTACATTGTTAGCGACCGAGATTCGCTTTTCACCAATGAGTTTTGAAGGAGTTCCCAAGAGGCTTTAAGCATTGAGTTGAGCTTGAGTACCGCTTATCATACATAGACAAATGTACATCTGGAGAGAGTTTGCTCCGGGTTTTCAGCTCCAGTTTTTATAACACAGCAGTAGCAAAAAGGTTGTTCGATAGGTAGCTGTTTACAATTCAATTGGCGGTGTATGCATTGACACCGAGAGTTTTCTCAGGGTTCTCGACTCATACAAGTTCAACAGTAGACCCTTCTTTGATGATTCTAAATCTGCAGCCATTGAGTATCCGGCTTAGGTATGCTAATGCGTATGCTCTATTACACATTACTTATTTATCAGTTGTAGATATAAATTTCACTTTCATTTTATTTATACTGCTGAAACATATTATTTTAAAGTATGCTAGATAAGTTGGTACAACACCTATAAGACTAACACAGTTACCAACCTTTCATACATGTCACAACTTGATGCATTGTTATCTAACCACATAATATGTGATTTATTTTTAAATCATATAATTTTTACGTTGCATGTAAGTACACTGACAGGCAACACTGCTATGTTTATATGCAAAAAATCATGATATTTTCGTGTGCTATTAATGTTATCACACAGTAAATGTTTTTATTTTTTTACAACAAACATGCAACTGCCTCTGACAATATTGAGACAGTGCTGGATTTGGTGCTGAGGCAATGACTTAGTTGAACTGACGTAATTGCCTTAGCCGGTATTGAAGAAGCTGACCATGACAATTACAGTAATGCGGACTGCGACATCTGTCTCAGGTTACCCTACAGCAATGCTTCGGCCATTACTAGATCAATGCATGTTTTGGCCTGCATCATCCTATACTTTAAACCTCTCTTAATATGTTATGCTGAACTCATTTGTAGGAACAAGAAGACGACAACATAGTGAAAGGATCATTTGGATTTGATGCTTTTTGCGGACGTTCCTCACTTGCTTTCTCTCTGGTCATTACTTGCTTTCTATCGGGAATGTTGGTTCATTCAGCTCCTGCATTTGTTCCAACAATTGAAGTAGAATTGCGCTGCTATTGAACGGTTCATCATTTTACATCCCTACTATCAACCAAGATTTTTTCCCAATTCATTGCCAACTAAGTTCATACAAAATGTTTCACCTGTTGCATGTTTGCTACAAATGAATTTTGCACTGGTTGCCTGTTTGTTACAAACGAATTTGCACTAGCCTTTTTATTCATGCTTTATGTCCTACATTTATTTCCATTTATTTATTTCCATTTTATCCTTGCATTGTTATCATTATGTGATAATTTATAACAACTCTTGAGTCATTTGGTTTTGTACAACTTTTCAACCTACTTTCTGTGCTACCGATATTCTAAAATGAGTGTAATACATGGTTTTTAAAATGATTCTATTTTGTGTCGCTCCGGACTTTTCTCTTTGTTGGGAATTAACTTCACGATTGCATTTGTCAATTATACAGCTACCTTTATTCTAGCTTTGGCCTTCTAAATTATTACATTACTTAGTGCAATATTTTTTTGAAAGAGAATCTAATCATATGGAAAGGGGAAAAAACTTTTCTTGACTACGAAAATATTTAACTATTAAGTTTAAATCAATATTTGTATGCTATTTAGTTCTATGCAAGGTTTTGAATATCGGATTTCGGTCACGTTTCGTCTCGGAATTTTTACACAAGTTATCTCGTATCGGGAGAGGTCTCAGACGAGATGAGTATGTATCGGGTGTACATCTCGGATTGACATCTCGGGTCTTATAATGCATCTCGGGAATATCACGGATGTACTTATGTGTTCAAAATTGACGTGTCAAAAATTTATTTAACGATTATAAATTTTTTAGTAAAAATAAAAATGGTAACATACTTGATTTACATGGAAAAAGAAATATTTTTAGAAGAGTAGTAGCTTGATTAGCTTAATTGATTTGGTAATGATTAAATAATATCCTTTTATTTGAACGTAATAAAGAAGTGAAACCTTTCGCTTTGACTCATTAAGATAAAAAGTAAAGAATATGTTCAAGAAGTTGGTAAATTATAATTGGATTGAGTAGTTTCTTTTGAATCAATATGAAAATAAAAATTATTATGGAAAATAGAAAAAATGTATAACTTCGGGTGAGATCTCGGATTGAGATTTTGATCCATATATCGGGTGAGATTTGAATATCTTGGACGAGATGAGTGTCGAGGGAGATATGAAGGAGACTTGATGTCTCGTCTCGTTTAAGTGTGAAAATGAGATCTCGAGCGAGATCTAGGGCGAGATATAGGAGATTTAAAACCATGGTTTTGTGATTCTGAATTTGAGTCCTTATTTTGTTATTGCTACTCATCATGTTTGGCACTACTCGAATTAGCACTTTTTCATTCACCAATATATCAAACAAGTATGAACAGTTGCTCAGGGTGACATGGCAGCACAAAATGGTTGTTAAAAATGTAGCTTTTGATTTGATGGCAGCACACAATGGTTGTTACAAATGCAGCATTTGTGTTGTGATATGGTAATTATAATACATTACTTTTTTTGACTCCTTTTAGCACACTTGAATCTTCTTGATGGCATACGCAAATTTCTCTACACTGAATTTCCTAGCAAATTGTTGTACCATGTATTCTGTACATTGTGATTTTTCTATCCTTTGTCTTTCATTTATTTCCAACACTTGACTTTTAATATGATTTTGTTCGGTAGAAATCAAGCTCCATGACCTACCAAGTTACAACTGAATTTGAGAACTGTTTTTTGGTAGAATGTTATTTGTGTCAATATTTGAGTTTGGAATGAATCACTCTTTAAATTTGATATATGAAACTGAATAAATTATTTTTGACTGATGCTTTATAGCGTCTTGCTATATCAATTTAATACCAAGATGAATCAGTGTTTCACCATGCCTGAATAAATAGTTGCTTAAGCGCTGCTTGAAATTTCGATGTTTAAATGGTATTGTTTATGAATCTCAAATAAGACTTGAATAAGATCTGAATGAATTCTTCTGAAGGTTTGAAAATCTTGCTGCATAAGTTTAAGTCTTGAATGAATTTAAGGCTTTAATGTTTGTGTTTGAAATTAAGGCTTAAAAGAATTAAGGCATTAAACGATGTTGTTTAAATTCAACATATGAATGAATTTGATGCTTGGAATTCAACGTTAGAATGTCAGTCCATATGAAAGCATGGACAACAAATATTTAAACTTTTCAATTCCTATATAATACAAGGAAATAAGAGATCTTCATAAATTTATCAATGATTTGTAATCCAAGATAGTTTAATGTGAAAACTTGATCAAGATGAAACTTATTCAAGGTAGTTCTTAAATATCTTCTTTCAGTTTTGTTCCATATGCATTACACTGCTACGTGCTTCCTTATTGATTTTCCATGTCCCTTGAAATTGATTTAAAAGTGAAATTTGTTTCCACGTACAATAGATTAATTAAAAATGTATTATTTTGAGTAATTTTCCACTACATTTCCAAGGCATTGTACAATTCGAGATTCTACATATTTTTTCAATATTAATTTACATAGACAACATTCATTTTTCAACGTTCGGATAAAATATGTATTTTGGTACTACTATGAGAATTATTTCAATGCATCAACCAAAAAACATATACTATTGAAAAGCACCATTGTCCAAGGGGTCAAGTGATTCGACTTTGGTGCGAGAGGTCACAAGTTCGAAATTTGCATAGCGTGATTCGAACGTTTATTGACATGTGATAAGTTGTCCCGGTGACATGTTGTATATAAAGTATCATTTCAAAAAAACGTATATTATTATAGATATACTGCTATAACGTTGGCATTAATAAAAATATGTATTTCAGTTTATCGTATTCAAATTTTGTTATATTTCAAGTTACCTCTGTCTGCTAGTCTTAGAAAAATGGATGAGAAAGTGATTAGGGAAGAGAAAGATTTTTTGGTAATTGTGTGCATTGAAACAAAGTCCTACATGGTGGAATATTTGTTTCAATACCACCATATATACTACCACCTAATCTACTAAATCAAAAGAAAAGAAGAAGAGACATGAAGACTTGGGATGTGGCAATATAGGCTTTGGGCTTGTGGGCTTTAGGCCTTCATATTAATATTAAAATGTCAAAGATTGGGCCTTGGGTCTCTTGGGGCCTCGTGATTAAATGGGCCTCCGTCTGCCACTTGGGCCTGCTGCGCTAAAACGGCTAATTTTGGACTTTAAAATTAGAATGTTGGCATCCGTTTGCCAATTGGGCCTGCTGCGCTGAAACGGCTAATTTTGAACTTCAAAATTAGAATATTGCGCTTGTGCGCGCGCATCTGTCAGTTGAAGGGTCGCAACCTTTCCGACAGTCACGACCGCTTCGAATAGGCACCTCCTCCAGCCTATATAGGGGCCTGCAAAATGAGATTACTCACTCAGAATTACCTCTTACTCGTTCTGTTCCTCTTCCGAAAACTCTGTTCTCAGTTCTATAATTCCTTCTGTTTGTCGTCGCTCCATCTACACACACATCATATCGGGGCTGGCCCATTTCATGCTGGGAGACAAATTGCACGTATCCTCCTATGCATATAAAGGGGAGGGGGTAATATTGTTTCAAGGAAATAGATATTTTCTGGACTCGGATGACTAGTTTAGTAACATTATTGAAGTTACTGCAAGATTCGTGACACTTTTGTGTAGTTACGAATAGCATTCTTGAAACAATATTTATTGTTATAGACGACGATGTCTCAATATAGCAACAACAATAACGCTGCACCAACGCAGACGGTAACAAACACTCGGCCGACGCCTATGGCTTCGACAATGGCACTGTCTCATGGAGAAAGGCCAGAAAAGTTCAATGGGACGGACTTCAAGCGTTGGCAACAGAAGATGTTGTTTTATCTAACAACATTCGGCCTCACCAAGTTTCTAACCGAAGATGCTCCTGAAGTTGGCGAACTCGAACCCGATGCAATCAAAGTGGAGGCCGCAAATGTTTAGAAAAATTCAAACTTAATGTGTAAAAACTATATTCTGAATGGTCTGCATAATAGCCTCTACAATGTCTATTATACCGTTGCAACATCCAAGGAACTATGGACGGTCTTGGACAGAAAGTACAAAATTGAAAATACAGGCATGAAGAAATTCATCACTGGCAAATTTCTCGACTTCAAAAATGGTAGATTCAAAGACTATGATCAACCAGACTCAAGAACTACAACTGATCATTCGTCAACTGCAAGGTGAAGGGATGATGCTTAACGAATCTTTCCAGGTTGCTGCAACCATTGAGAAACTTCCTTCATCATAGAAGAACTTCAAAAATTACCTTAAGCATAATCGTAAGGAAATGATAATGGAAGGACTCATAGTTCGTCTGCGAATTGAGGAAGATAATAGAAATTCTGAGAAAAAGATCTCTCAGAATATGGCAGCCAAAGCAAATGTTGGTTAGTCAGACAAACCTAACAAGAGAAAACGTGAGAATGCGCCTAAGAAGTCGAAGAAGGAATTTCAGGGTTCTTGCCATAACTATGGAAAGAAGGGGCATAAAGCAATCGAATATCGTGCTCCCAAAAGAAGAAATCAGAAGAAAATATGGCTGAAGTTACAGATGACATTTCTGATATGGATTTATGTGCAGTAATATCAGAATGCAACCTTGTTGGTTATTCAAAGGAATGGTTTGTAGAGACATGTGCCACTCGACATATATGTGCTAATATGTGGATGTTTACAACCTATAAAAGTGCAATAGATGATGAACAACTTTTCATGGTCATTTCTTCTACATCAAAGGTCGAAGGCAAGGAAAAAGTTATGCTGAAACTAACTTCTGGAAAAGAGCTTACTTTGAGTGATGTTCTTCATGTTTCAGAAATCTACAAGAATTTGATATCAGGGTCCTTGTTTAGCAAGCATGTTTCAAATTAACCTTTGTAGCCGATAAGTTTGTATTATAAAAGAATGGAGTGTATGTAGGAAGATGATATGTATGTGATGGTTTATTCAAAGCAAATGTAACAATTGTTGTAGCAAACACTGATATGAATAAAAGTGAATCTTCTGCTTATATTGTTGACTCTTCTAACATATGACATTCTAGATTAAGGCATGTGAATTTTGATACACTGTGAAAAATGATTAATCTAGAATGTATACCAAAATATAACACAGACTCCAACTATAAATGTCAAATTTGCGCAGAAGCAAAATTGACAAGAACCTCGTTTCATCATGAATTGAACCTCTAGACCTTATACACACTGATGTATGTGATTTGAAAATGTGTCAAACTAGAGGTGGAAAAAAGTATTTCATTACGTTTATTGTTGATTATACTAGGTACTGCTATGTGTATCCCTTAGAAGCAAGGATGAAGCATTCGATATGTTTAAACAGCATAAAGCAGAAGTTGAGAATCAACTCAATAGGAAAATTAAAGCTTTAAGAAGTGATAGAGGAGGAGAATATGAATTTCCATTTGAGGAATTCTGCGCCGAGCACGACATTATACACCAAACTACAACACCATATTCACCTCAATCCAACGGTATAGCCAAATGGAAAAATAAAACTCTTAAAGAAATGATGAATGCTTTATTAATCAGTTCTGACTTGCCAGATAACTTTTGGGGAGAAGCTATTCTTTCGGCAAACCATATTTTAAATAAAATACCATGAAAGAAAACATCCAAGTCTCCTCACGAACTTTGAAAAAATAGACCGGCATCTTACAAATACTTAAAAGTGTTGGGGTGTCTTGCCAAAGTAGAGATACCTAAACCAAAGAAGGTTAATACGGGACCAAAAACAATCGATTGTTTATTCATTGGATATGCACAAAACAGTGCCGCTTATCGATTTCTAGTACATAAATCTGAAATTGACGATATTCATGAAAATACCATCATCGAATCGAGAAATGCAAGATTTTTCAAACATATATTCCCTTTAAAACAGGATACTGACAATGATACTCAAAAGAGACCAAGAGAAGATGAATTTACCGATTTTCTTGAGAATACTGAACAAAATGAACTTCGGCAAACTAGTGGTGATCAACAAGTGGAGGAACCAAGAAGGAGCAAAAGGTCAAGGACCTCTAGGACCTTTGGACCAGACTTCTACACTTTTATATTAGAAGATGATCCATTGACATACAAACAAGCTATGTCCTCCAATGATGCCCCTTACTGGAAAGAGGCTATTAACAATGAGATTGAATCCATCATGGCTAACCATACCTGCGAGTTAGTTGATTTACCTCTAGGATGAAAGACCTTAGGTAATGAATGGATATTTAAAAAGAAATTGAAACCCGATGGTTCAATAGACAAGTACAAAGCTCGTCTTATAGTCCAAGGATTCATACAAAAGGAAGACCTGGACTATTTTGATATGTATTCACCAATGACGAGGATAACATCAATTAGGATGCTTATTGCAATCGCATCCATACTTGATTTAGAAATACATCAAACGGATGTAAAACTGCATTTTTAAATGGTGAACTAGAGGAAGAAATATATATGAAGCAACCTAAAGGGTTTCTTAGCTCCGAAAATGAGAATAAAGTATGCAAATTAGTAAAGCCGCTTTATGGCCTTAAACAAACTCCAAAACAATGACATGAGAAATTTGGTGAAACTATGTTATCAAATGGATTCACAATAAATGAATCAGTTAAATGTGTCTACATAAAACACACACATGTTGGATATGTCATTGTTTGTCTTTATGTTGATGACTTACTAATCTTAGGCAATAACAAGGACATAATAACATCTACATAGAATATGTTAGCCATGAAAGACCTAGGACTGGCTGATGTGATATTGGATGTCAAAATTTTGAGAACAACGTAGGGATATGCATTATCTCATTCACGTTACATCGGTAACATACTTGAAAAATTCAAGCAATATAATATAAATATTGCAAAATCATCAGTAGATATGAACCAAAATTGGATAAAGAACGCTAGTGATAGTATCTACCAGCTTGAATACTCTCATATACTAGGAAGTATCATGTATGCTATGAACGACACTAGGCCAGATATCGCATACGCTGTAAGTAAGCTGAGTAGATTTACCAGTAATCCTGGTAAACATCATTGGAAAGCATTAATCAAAGTTCTAGGATACTTAAAGTATACGCAAAACTATGGTGTACACTATACAAACTATCCTTCAACATTGGAAGGACACAGTGATGCCAATTGGATAACTGGTTCACAAGATACAAAGTCTACAAGTGGACATGTGTTCACATTAGGAAATGGAGCAATATCATGGAAATCATCCAAACAGGCTTGTATAGCTAGATCTACGATGGAATCAGAGTTTATTGCACTAGATAAGACCGCAGAAGAAGTAGACTGGCTTCAAAGTTTCTTGGAAGACATTTCAAATTGGAGCAAAACTATGCCTCCAATATGTATACATTGTGATAGTCAATCAACAATTGGAAGAGCAAATAGTATACTATATAATGGTAAATCTTGGCATATTCGTCGTACATAAAACAAAAAGACAACTTCTCTCTAATGGAGTTATCACTATAGACTACATAAGGTCTAATGATAACATGGCGGATCCACTAACAAAAGGTTTTCCAAGAGAGAAAGTTAAACCATTATCGATGGGAATGGGGTTAAGGCCCACAGAATAAAAGTTTTTTTTTTTATGGAAACCCCACCTAGTTGACTGGAGATCCCAAGATCTCAGTTCAAAAGGACAACTAAGTTTAAGAGAAACTTGATGGCACTGTTACACACAAACCATTCCTATGATAAAGTCAGTGCATTATTTGATGGAAAATAGGATAAGTATTGATACTTTTAATGATGTCTGTACTTGAGGAATTACGAATACCCCTTACAGAATCACCTACATAAGTGCGAAGGCGCCGCTTCAAAGAGAATTATAAGGCCAAATTCTCTAAGCACTTATGAGACCGGGCAGGTATTCAAGGCAAAAATGAACACAAACAGAGAACGAAGGATTTATCATGTGCTATTTATTTTAGAATTACACAAAATGCTTACAGTTCAAGGACATTCTAAGCCTACTGATTCGCCCGTAATTCAAATTGGCAATCACTAGGAAAGTTCAAGGCGCTTGTGCTACTTAAGACCAACTCGATAAATGTCTCGTGAAACTATGAACAACTACTCATTCATGTGGGAGATTTTTAGAAAAATAAATGAGAAAGTGATTAGGGAAGAGAAAGAATTTTGGGTAATTGTGTGTATTGAAACAAAGTCCCACATAGTGGAATATTTGTTTCAATACCACCGTATATACTACCACCTAATCTACTAAATCCAAAGAAAAGAAGAAGAGACATGAAGACTTGAGATGTGACAATATAGGATTTGGGCATGTGGGCTTTGGGCCTTCATATTAATATTAAAATGTCAAAGATTGGGCCTTGAACCTTGTGGCTCTTGGGGTCTCATGATTAAACGGGCCTCCGTCTGCCACTTGGGCCTGCTGCGATGAAACGGCTAATTTTGGGCGCGTGTGTCTGTCGGTTGAAGGGTCGCAACCTTTTCAACAGTCACAACCGCTCCGAATAGGCATCTCCTCCAGCTTGTATATAGAGTTCCGCAAAACGAGATTACTCGCTCAGAATTACTTCTTCTTCATTCTATTCTTCTTCTTAGAACTCCGTTCTCAGTTCTATTCCGTTCGTCGTCGCTCCGTTTGCACGCGCAGCATATCGGGACCGGTCCGTTTCACCATGTGAGACAAATTGCTCGTATCCTACTTTGCATATAAAGGGGGGGCAATATTGTTTAAAGGAAACAGATATTTTCTAGACTCGGACGACTAGTTTAGTAACATTATTGAAGTTACTGCAAGATTCGTGACACTTTTGTGTAGTTACGAATAACAGCTAGGCTATGGCATCGAATAGTTGGTATCGGAATTTTAACATGGTTTTTTTTCATGCCGCAGTTACTTATTTTTGACATGACAGTGATCACTCATCATGTTATATACTCTACTTCATTTATATATGCAGTTTTATTTTTACATATGATTAGCTCTTTGTACTAACTACTTAATTCATAGTTTAATTTAATTATTTTGGAGCGAAAAATAGGTTTAGAGTTAGTAAAATGTTATTCCTTTTGGTTTATTAGTTGAAGCACCAAACTAATAATATACCATGATGATATTTCATCAACCAACTTTGGAAATGTAATAGTTTATGAAATTGTCTAAGTTCACTTTTCATTGGCACAACTGATGTTTGCTTTATACCAACAGAAAGGGCCAAGCCATGACTTTTGTATGATTCAACAGCTGTTGTTCATATGCACAATTCACTTATTTACTCAACCATCCGAGTTTATTTGAAATTTGATCAACTTATCGCTTTTATATCCCATTGTAATTGTTTTTCAGTATGCAATAACACATTTTAATCTGAACTTTATGTACCTTACGATGTACAACCATTTAATAACAAACAATTAAGAACGTACTTACCAACAAATCAAATTATAACATCCCTTAATTTTAGAGTTCCAAACCATATATGATGAGAATGTTGTTCCGTATTTAGTATTAATGCTAACTACTAAATTAGTTGCATACATTTATCTCAGTCTACTTCAATTAATCCAACTATGAAAGTAATTCGATCTATCCATGTACGAAGCACGGGTTCGTACCAGTATATTATGAAAATGCGCTTAAATTTGCTATTAATGTGACTTTATACGCACTAAACATGGACCTCGTGTGGTTTAGATCCAAAACATTTCAGATAAAGCATGTGGCTTTACAGCACTTATTAGGAACTTTTGCAGCTGCTTTGTTTATTAATTCATTTTCAGTAAATGGAGTCATTTTAATTAGTCTCCAATTGCTATATTCTTATCTCCAACTTTTGCATAAACTTGGTGTTAAGTATTATTTTCCCTAAAATCTGTTTCCTACAGCATAAAAGTGATCGCATGTAGTCTACAGTTATAAAAGTTTATACAATCATTATCATATGTGCTTGCTTATATGTTGCCCTGTATTCTGAATTAATTTTATAGTTAACCTCGGACAGTTATTGTAGATTCGTGTTCTAGAGCAAGAAAGAAAGATGAAATTACAACTTCAATTAGAATTTCGTAAAGTCTTAACCATTATATATTTTGATTGCTTTTGGATGGTTTAATTTATCGTGTAGATAATGCTAAATGTCAAAATATACTACTTTGTTATGTATTTTTTTTGAAGTAAATTTACTAACCAATCATGTAACAAAGCGGTTGACAGTCTAGTTGTGAAATAATCAATTCTTGCTAGTTGCATGAATTGACCTTCGTAAGCTGTATAATTTTGTAGATACACTCAAGTAGGGAATGCAGTTGCTTTTGCAGTCCCTCTCGCTGTAGGCTATGGATTGGCAAAGGCTGCTCTCCATTAAGTAAATGACAATGAACTTGTTTTTTTTTGCTTTGCGTTGAAATTTTCCAATGAATCTACAAGTTAATAATTAAATTGTAAGTTAATTATATTTATTTTCAGCCATTTACTCTTGCATGATTACGCATGGTTAAATGAAGCCAACTCCACAACCCCAACTGTTACTTTTCTGTCATTGCTGCATGTTAGTAATATGATATTCCAATACAAACATCAAGAGGTAAATTATATGATTGTAGGCTTGCGTGAGATGATCTTTCTAGAGTAATTGTAGTTGTAAGTGCACTTGGTGCTTTGTTGGATAGGGTTCAAGTAGGGAACTTGGAGCTCGAAGTGGAATTTTCAAATGTTGGGTCAAAAATGTTAGCTGGTGCATTGACCGTGAATTCTTCTTCAATATAATCTTCAACAATCCATCCAAAGGAGTAGTTTAATTGAGGTGAGAGGACCGATTTTGCTGCTTATCTACATGAATGGGGTGGAGTCATGTGATAAAGGTCGAGGTGGGAAGAGCAGGTTGGTGGGAATCTGAGTGGGCCGGTTTAATTGTTAATACTCAATATTGAAGGTGTAGGGGTGGATGGACAATGCTTCTAAAAGTGGACAGGTTGGAGACATAACATGTACGGACGGGATTTATGTTCTGATAGCATTCCTTCATGATTCTTCTCGACCACAAAATTCGATTATATTAACCAGATCAATAATCAAAAGCATATGAATATGAAAAAAAAAAATCAAACACGGTTCAGAAACAACTTCTATATTCCATTTAAAAATATGATGTCATATTCATTACATAATCTCATTCGCGATTCCAAGTTTAAAAAAAAATATAACTATTACAAAATACTTTAAGAACAACATATGAAGATGCCTAATTGGTTAATCAGAGTCTATTTCTACTTGACAGTTAGAATCTTATCTCATTATATACATTCAAACAAGCAAACATAACGAAAATTGATAAAGCTTCTAATAGCTAGATGCCTCATGCACGTCTTCGGAAGTTTATTTGTCTAACTGGAAACCTGAAAACCCTTACTGTCGACCTACTCAAATAAGATACCCGAAAGTTTAAGGGAAAAAACAAAAATTTCGGATCAAGCAACAATCTAGTGTGAATAATAACCTACCATCTCAAACCAAATGAATATCTAATGAGAACACGCTGCTAAACGGAACGGTTTTTCCCCGCACTAGTACCTTAACCAAAACATATTAACCATATACCATGCTCATGCATCCACAATGGTAAGAACATTAAAGATTATCTGCGGTTATGCAACATATATAGAATTATCAATCCCAACTTATTAGACTACCCGTCTGAATTTTTATTGACTATCCGTCTTATACTTATGTGGACTACCAATCTCACATATGATTACTTGGATTACTCATCACACATGGTCTCATTGTCAAAGTTATGTGGACTATCCGTCTCACATATAAACATTTTATGGATTATCTATTCCCTCCCATACGAACTATCCATCATATATGGTTTCATCCATTAAAATTATGTGGACTATCATCACACACATCTCATTCATTTAAAATTGATGTGGACTATCCATCATACATTTCATAGTTTTTCTAGGTTAGCTATGAACCCTGCATCCACCTCATGGAGACTACGACATGATGTGGACTATCCATCTCACCTTCTATAGTTTTCTTATGATAACCACGAACTAATCACTTAACAATTAACCTATGTCTATCGGTATCCCCAATTAGGTTGTTTACACCTTAAACTTATAACATCTCAAATTTTATGCATTGTTATCCCCAATGGACCTTTTCGAAACTATAGGGAAAAAATATATTTATATTTCCAATAGTTAATGTCGAAATTTATAAATAAAATACATTGGTATCCCTAATAGTATAGTCAAATTTATAGAACATTTAGCTTGTCGAAGCTAATCAGCATTGGTGTTCCCAATGATAGTGTCGAAATTTATAATTAAAATGACATTGGTATCTCCCATAACAATGACGAAGAAGAAGATTTAAGGCTCTTCGCCTTTAATAAAGAAGATAGGCAAAATACACGATGGACTTTATAGCATCGAACCTCTACCCAAGGTTAGAAAAACAAAACTTAAATTCTTTTAATTATAAAATCTCTTGTCGAAAATGAGGGGGTCGACTTTCATATAAGATAGGTTATCCACCTATTTGAAACAACATCGACACCAATAGTCGTGACAACAATGCCGCATGACATCGTTACCCAGCAATGCGCAGGTAGCTTTGCCGCCTTCGATGAATTGCGGCTCCAAGGATAGCGACGTCTTTATAAAATAGTTTAGATGAAGACTGGCGGCTCAAATGCCATTACATTATTGACGTCGAAAGTAGTAGAAAGTATGGTGTCGACCTTAATGGATTTTAGCACCAGCAAAGCGGAAATAAAAATGTGACAGGACACACGGCGTTAAGGTTCAAACATTTAGAAGATTCATAAGAGTGCAGTGCTGCCTATGATAGATTGTCGTCTTGGTCGATTTCGGCATGATAGGAATCACTCTACAAGTACCTAAGTTATCATGCGCTTCCCCCTCTCAACGTCGACACCCTTGGTTACGACGTTGCTGTAGCCGTGGCATGGAGAAGAACAACGTGGCACTATCGTAATCATCGAGATAACTGAATTTTACTACTAGAAGCAATATCTTTTTAACATCCTTAATCTCTTATCCAATTTCTATCGGGTAAAAACATCTTTTAATATTTCATTTTCAAGAAAATCTACCGCATATCTGTTTTAAAGTTCCAAAACATATATCGAATTAATTAATGTCCTTAGTTAATTATCCATATAAATTCTATCTAACACAATAAATTCACAGAATTTCGAATCACCAGGGAGAAATACCCAAATATCATAGAAATTTCAAAACACCATATTCTTCATCGTATAAAAATTTCAGGACCAAAAACTATATTTAATTATTTAACGATTAAACCCGAAATTAACCCAATTTCCACCTTAAGAATTTCATAAAATATTTATTTTAACTCAGAAAATTATGAAATTAAAAAATCATCTATTAAATAATGTTTCATTCAACATACCAGAAGAAAAAAAATGACCGAAAATAAAAACTTAGGTGGTGTTTGGTATTAAAATGAATTTTTTGTACTCGGATTTCAGTATGTATCTAAAATATGAAGAGAATGGAGGGACGGTGGAAGCGATGAAGGAAAGACGGATGAGAGGACTAAGGGGATAGAAGGACGACGGAAGAATGGATTGTCACTCATGCTTATATTATTTCCTAGAACGTAGAAAATAAAAAAAAAATTATTTTCTATTTTATATGTTAACTTCGTTTTCTACATTGGTCGTTTTCGACAACATAAATGCATCTTGTGCATTTTTGTATGGACGAATACCCAAAAGTAAAACTAAAAACTAAACACTACCTTAGGCTTTACCCTTAAAACCCTTTCAAATAATTTCGTAGAAATCCCATAAATCATTATTCTATCCAAACAATGATTATACAATCATATCTTGGTAAAAAACAATAACAATTCGGGTATTATCCATAACCGAATGTAAACTCAAGCGAGAAATATGGTTCATGTATTATTCGCCTTAGATTTAAAATTTGAGCCGAGATTTGTTATTGCTTTAGTTTTCCTAAGCTCATCCTCTTTGAATCCCCTTGATTTTGATCCCTATAGCTTGTTAATGACCGGCGTTGTTGTGTTTTCTTTTTGATTGTTTATGTTTTGTAAAAAATGAGAATGATATAAGGGGGAGAGGGTTTGAGGATTAAAAGATGGATCTACGTATTTTACCCCTTTCGTATATTCTCTTATATGTTAAATCTTTAAAAAATCTTACTTAATTTATTTGTAATGGCTCGACCTTATAAATTTCCAAATCCCATTTTCCTTAACTATTTATATTATTCTATTTAATCAATCCGATTAAATAACCTGAATAATGTGTAGCTAAAATTAGATGTGTTACAGGCTCCCTTACTTAAAGAATTTCATTCTTGAAATTTAGCAAGGACTACTTAACAGGCATATCAAGCATGCAATCGATGCTAGTATATCCAACCAACCATAAAGTGTGTATATATATATATAACAAATATAGAATATACCATCATAACGTCCCAGGATAAGTATCCCTAATCATGTCCTCTTGTTTTCAAGTACAGTCTTTCTGGTGATCACTCCACTGGAGCTTCATTAATCTGACTGTCTTGTCCTTAACTTCATCTCATATCTTGCTACAACTTGAATTGGTTGTCTCGTAAAGTAAGATACATTTCTACTACTAAATCTTCCAACACGGTTGGAGCTATAGTAGTCTCTAGATCATGCACATACTTTCCTAAGATGAGAAATATAAAACACATTTTGGAGACCCATCAAACTACTCGATAACTCAACTCGGTATGCGGGATTTTCAATCCTCATTATAATAGGGAACAATCCAACATATCTCGGTGCCAGATTCTTTAACTTTACAAATCATACCACACCCTTTATTGTTGATAATTTAATAAAAACACGATCTTCAACCGAGAACTCTAAATCTTTACATATTTTATCCGTGTAACTTCTTTACTTAGACTGGGCTTCTCTCATTCTATCCCAGATTAACACAATCTTCTCTGTAGCTTCTCTTACCATATCTGGGAAAAAGATCAATATGTCTCCAATCTCTAACCAGTATGTTGGTGATTTGCTCGGCCTTCCATACAAAGCTTCGTGAGGCATCATTCCTATGCTAGTTTGATAATAATTATTATAGGAAAATTTAACCAAGTGCAAATGGTCTTTCCACAACCCATCAAAATCTAGTACACAAGCTCTCAGCAAATCTTCAAATACTTTATTGACTCTCTCTGTATGCTCATTCGTGTATGGGTGATAAGCGGTACTCATCTTAAGCTTGGAAACTAATACTTCCTGTAGACTCTTTCAGCATTCACTAGTGAACTAGTGAACAAAGCATCTCTATCGCTTGCTATACTACTAGGAATCCCATGCGGTAAACTAATGTTTTTCATAAACAACTTAGCCAATACCGGCGCCGTTCAAGTTGACTTAACTGGAATGAAGTATGCACTCTTGGTCAGTTTATCCACAATGACCCAAATACTTTCATCTCCCCTGTCCCTACCTTGGCAACTCATTAATAAAAGCCATGGATATATAATCCCATTTCCAAACTGGTGGTATATTTAAAGGCTGAAGCAAACCACTCGGCTTTTGATGCTTGGCTTTTGCTAGTTGGCAATTTACATATTACTTCACCCACAAGCCTACTTCTATTTTCATACATTCTCAGAAGAAACTTCTCTTCATATCTTGATACGTCTTAATTCCGCTAGGGTTTATAGTAAACTTCGATCGATGATTCTTCCTAAGAACTTCCTTTCTTAGGTCACCAACATCTAGAACAAGTAGTCATCACTTCTTCTTTGACCATCCTCTCTGGTCAAGACTAAAATCTTTCAAATCATCGATCTTGGTTACACCTTCCAACCTTATAATCTTGTTGGCTAATAATGGATCATTTCTCTGCACAAAAGCAGTCCTCTCAATCAATACTGATCGAACTTCCAAGCAAGATAACATGACAGTACTTTGACTAGAACTAGTAGTCGATCTTAACTGCCCACTACAAGTAGTCAATGCCTCTAAATTCTTCCATTCAGCCAACATATCTAACATTACATTGTGATGTTTTCCGCTAAGTGCATCCGCCACTTTGTTTCCGTTCCCTGGCTACTCTATACCAAAGTCATAAGCTGCTAAAAACTCCAACCATCTCTACTGTCTTATACCCAACTCTTTTTGAGAGAATAATTACAATAAAGACTTACGATCCATATACAACTCAAATCATTCTCCTAAGACTTAGTGTCTCCACAATTTCAGTGCATAAATACCGCTACCAACTCCAAATCATGAGTCGGATATTTAACTTCATGTGTCCGAGCTGTCGCGAAGCATAGGCGATCACTTTACCCCTCTACATCAATACAACTCCTAATCCTGTACCACGTGCATCCATATACACCACCAAATCTCGAATCCCATTTGGAACAACTAACACGGGCACAATGATCAACAAATGCTTTAACTCAAGGAATGCTTCCTCACATTTATCGGACTAAATAAACTTCATGTCCTTCTTGGTTAGTCTAGTCAAGGGTTCTGCTATCCATGAGAAATCCTTGACAAATTTCTAGTAGCCAGCTAGTCCAAGAAAACTCCTCATCACGATCAATATCTCGGGTCTTTTTCAACTATTTACAGCCTAAACTTGGCCGGATCCATGGATAATCCTTTCTCTAAAACTACATGACCAAGAAATGTCACTTCTTTCTTTTAGAAATGACACTTCGAAAACTTCATTTTCAGTTGATGTTGCCCCAACATCTCAGCACCATTCTAAGATGAATCTCATGATCTCTTTCATCCTTTGGTTATATCAAAATGTCGTTAGTGAATACCAAACCAACCTATCTAAGTGCTCTCGAAAAATCATGTTCATCAAATCCACGAAGAAAGATGGCGCATTAGTCAACCCGAATAGCATCACTAGCCACTTGTATGAACCATATCTTATTCGAAACGTCATTAAAGGAATACAGTCCTCCGCCACCTTCAATTGATGGAACCCTATCGCCAAATCCAACTGGGAAAATATTTTTTCTCTACTCGAATGATCAAATAAATCATCAATTCTTGGCACAGGACATTTATTCTTTATCATCTTATCATTCAACTTGCGGTAATCAATACATAATCTCAACGATCCATCCGGTTTATTTACGAACACCGCGGCCGATCCCTAAGGCGAATTGCTTGATCTAATAAAATTCCTTCCTTCTAACTCCACTAGTTTCACCTTTAACTACTTCATCTTTGTAGGTGTTATCTTGTTAGGTGGTCTGTTTACGGGTTCTATATGTAGAAGATCTATTAGAAACTCAATAGCTCATTTCGGTCGTAGTCTTGTAACAGGCTCAAAAACATCAGCAAATTCCCTTGCAACCAAAACCCAATGCACTTCGTCTTCACTTTCATTGCTCCCAACAAAGCACAAATTTCCGCACTCAAGTTATCTACCGAGTATATAATTCGATCACTACTATCAGGACGTCTAACAGATATTCCTCTATCCTGGAAAAATATCATAGCATCATATTTGCTCAATCAATCCATACCCAAATAATCCCAAACCATGCAAAATCAAAGATATACAAACCACAGGCAAAAGTATAACCTAGTAATTTAAATTCTAGATGGTCACATCTCATCCTAAGAATTGCACACTTTCCTATTAGATTATCCATCCCTACGATAGTAATAAGCTATGATAGTTCTAAACATAACTTATCAACCAAACATTGAAATATAAATGAATGTGATGCACTGAAATCAAACAGTATCCTAACTAGTATGCTATGAGTCAAAAGCATACCTTCCATCACAAACCATCTTTTCTCAACTACTGTTTGTTTAGACGACGATGGCTCCAAGGATTTCCTTTTCCGGTGTTGGCTACTTCTGGGCATTTATTCTTATTTACTCCCCCACCTCGTCACATTAAAGAACTTTACATTCTCCTTGCCCACAACCATTTTGTCATCACCCGAATGATATTCATTAGCATAGTGCCCCTTCTTGTCACACCTATAGCAAACAATATTTTCTTTTCCTTTCATAGTAGCTCCACACTTCCGAGCTTCCGTTTTCTTAAAGAACTTCCTCATTTTATTTCGAGAACTCTAAGTTCCCACTGGCTTCTCCTTCCCAAAAGTAGAAAGCATCAACTCGTTTCTAATAGCCATTTCTATCACTACATTCGATGGATCCCTAAGATGTGGCATAGTCGCCCTAGCAACCTCTGGTCTCAATCCCTAGATAAACTTCTCGTTTCTCTTGATAATAGTGTCATAACCATACCTAGACAGCCCATCGAACTTAATCAAAGTATTCCAACATCGACATTCCCCCTGCTCTAACTCTATAAAGTTCCCGAGCAAGACTAACTTGGCTACTTTAGACAAAAACCTTTCCTCGGACCTCCTTTGAAATTCCACCTAAGTTAATTCCTCCTCTAGTACCCCTACGGTCATCCTTTTCACCAGAACAACGCAGCTCCTCGCAACTATCTCGAAGCCAACCTCTTTTTCTACTCGTCACTCAGACCCAAATCAACAAAAATCCTTTCACAATGTAACTGTAACATCCTCCATTTTGAGGCCCAAAACTAAGTGCTACGGATGCTGCAGTCATCCATATTTATTAATTTTCGGTGAAAAAATGCAGCTATGTTAGATACATTGATAATGTCAAAACAAATAAATACGAAAATTTTCAAACAAACACAATTTAAAACAAATTTCACATTTCATTCCCTGGTAGCATTTTAGATTCATAAATATTTCCATATGCAAACCACGTTCAGAGAAATTATAATTATTACAACATATTCCAAGAGCGACATCTGATGCACACTTGGATGATCAGAGTCAAATATCTAGAATGTAATACAACTTGCCATTACAACACAAAGCAAAATCAAAGCGCAATAGAAAATAGATGTATAGCTCCTACTAGCCAGATTGCCTCATGCATGTCTACGGAAGCTTATTTGTATAAAGAGAACCTAAAAAGGTCCTTACTCTTGATCTAGTCAAATGAGTACCTAAGAGTTTAAAGGAAAAGACAAAGACTTCGGATGAGGCAAAAAGTCTGCTGTGAATAATAACAACCATCTCGAACCAATTAGATATCTAGTGAGACCACACCGCTAAGAGGAATAGGTTTTCCCCTCACTGTTATCTTAAACATAATTATATATCCTAAACATAATTATATACGATGCACTTACATTCATGATGGTTAAAACATAATATGATATGATGATATTCAAAACTTCAATATGCCTTAGATTTCCCATCCCAATTTATCGAACTATCTGTCCCACTTTATAGTTTATAATGTTACTTTTAACCTATTAGTTTCTATGGGCTGACTAATGACCTATTTCAACCTTATGGACTATCCGTCTGATTTCATAGTTTTCATTGGATCACTAGAAGCCTATTGGTTTCTACCAATAATTTTATCCAATCATAGTTTTTATAGGATTACCATGAACCTATCAGATTCTCCAATAACTTTTCTCGAATAATTGTTTTAATGGGCAAACTATGAACCTATTGATCTCTATCAATAAAATAACCAAATGTTGTTTTCACGAAATCACTAAGAATCTATTGGCCTTTGCCAATAACATACCTCATAACATAGTTCTCAGGGACTAACTAAGAACTTGTCCATCTCAATAATCTTTTGATCAGTTCTGGGCATCTTATATTCAGGTCTACTTGACCTCCTGGATGCAATTCTACTCACATAGGAGTTAAGTAAGTTTAGATTCACCATTGGATCAACCTAGCTGGTTATTCTACCTTAATACCCTAAATGCAGTTATTGGTCAACAATGAAGTGAATACGATTACAATAGCATTTGTAATAACTGATCCCTTAACCCCAAAAATTAACAAGGAAATTATCTTTTCATATTCCCAAAGTTTAATGCCATTTTACAATACCCTTTTTATATTGCTATGTACATGATAGAAAATGATATAAGGTTTATTGCTATCAAAACATCTTAGTTTAATCAATGTCGACATAACCTTATGTTGATGTAAAAGCATAAGGCTTTCCACCTCTTAAAACTTGATGACTAAACATGCGGTATCATGAGCCTTGATGACAATGAAGTCATCGATACTTATGATACATAGGCTATCCACCTATTTAACAACTTGAAGACTAGTTAATGGCTTTGATAAAGCTTGACAATAATATTGAAAACGACATAGAGTAAACTTGATGACTATTTAAAAGCGACATGTCAAAGCTCGATGACAATAAAAAGCGGCCAAAGGGTAGGCTCGATGACAAGTTGAATGCGGCAAGGTACAAGCTCGATGACCATGTGGGTTAGTGAGGCAAAACCATTAAGAAGTGTGTGCGACGTCATGCTTTTTAGTAAATGCAACATCATGCTTCTTAGTAAAATTGGAGCACGCATGCGCCTCGACATGCCCATTTTAAGGACCATCTTTCTATCTTTGTAACCATAGCCTCGACAAGGTTCAAAACCAACCCATTTCATGCTAAACTCGTTGACATTATATATATTTCTTTGTTCCATGTCGAAGGCAATAAAATGCGGTAAGGTGTAACTCGATATGACCGATGCCGACATGGTAGAATAGTAAATAAATTTAAAAATGCAATATTACTATAAAATATTGTTTCTTTCACCAAGCCTCTATAATTTGTAAAAAACTTATTGGCTACCAAAATTTTATTAGTTTTCTTTACTGAAAAACCACAGTGCACTATTTCCAAGATCCAAAACATTATTTCATAATTAATTAAACTTTTGTATGCATATTCTTGCATAAATAGTTCTCCATAAATCAAAATCATATGTGAAAAACCTAAAAAATTCTCGCCGATTTCAAAATTATATTTCTTTTGACATATATAATATTCAGGTCCAAAACCCACATTTAATTACCATTAATAAATAAACCTGAATTTAGGCCTATTTAACCTTAGGAAATTTATAATATATTCCTATCACTTTGTAAAATTCTCAAATTATAAACCCATCTCCAAAACAAGGTTTTAAATAACATATTTGAAAATCATAGCATTTGGTAATCATTTACTATGATTTTAGGTTTAAAACCTTGTTAATTTGCTACTAAAATTCTCACAAAATTCTCATAATTCACCTTTAAATAAAAACATGGCAAACATTAATCATGGCATACCATCATCATTCATACATTCGGTTTTAATCTTAAAACTAAATTTAAATCCATCAAAATAGAATAATATGAGAGGATATGGATCATTATTCACCTTGGTTTGATTATGGATTGAGATTTGAATCTTGCTTTTAAATCTTCTTAGCTAATATTTGAAACCCTACCTAATTCCGTGCTCTCTTCTCCTTATTGTTAATGGCACCTTGCTCTTTGGATTTTTTGTTTATGAAAATGTGAATGAAAAGATTAAGGGTTTAGGGGTTATGTAGTCTTATTTATTCCTATATGACCCTTTTCATATTCAACTATATGTTTAAGTCATAAACAAGCTTATAGATTTATTTAGTTAAGGCACGACCTTACTTATTTTCAAATCTTAATTCTCCTATCACTCTAATCACCATATTATTCTATTTAATTTATCTAATTAAATCTCCTGAATAATGTTATTTAAAATTAGGTGTGTTATAGTAAGAACTAGTTCTCTACTTCTATTGCATCCACAATCTCTAGAAAAGGCTTCCCACCCAGACTAGTGTAATTTCGACTCGACTTAGCATAGTTATTATCAAGTGACACTACGGGATTGACTCCTCCCGCATTAGCAGCGTTTCCTCCAGCTACTCCTACGGTTGCTCCAGCTTGCATCAGATTGACGAAGAACTCAAACATAGCCCTAATATTTATTGGTAGGGTCACTATAACTACATTGGCATTTGAATTTTGATTAGCATTTACTTATCAAACTGGATTCCTTCTGATGTTGGGCTAAGCATTTCCATTGGTTATGGTGCTTTTACGACCTAGATTCACTCTTTTGTTTCCTGCTTCCATATCTTTCTTTATCGTAAATCTACATAGGTCCATAGTACGATATAGAAAAATGATCTAACAAAGAAGGGAGAATAGAGATAAAATACATATTTATATATATAGCAAATACAAGTACATTACTACAACGTTGTCCAATACGCCAATCTTATTCTCTGGTTAATAAGGATCATGTTTTCAAAATTCTTTTAATCTTTTAAGTTTGACATAAACCTATGCTTTGATAGCAACTTCTAGCATCCACATTTTGATGCTCAAAACTAACCGTGACAAATGTTGCAGTCATCCATAGTTATTAAATCTCGACGACAAAATGCAGCTATGTTAATCATATCAATAACCAGAAGCACATAAATATAAAAATTATTTCTAACACAATTCAGAAACAAATTTTACATTCCATTTCAAAATATGATTTCGTATACATTACACAAATCCATCCATAATTCCATTTCAGAGAAAATATAACCAATGCAAAATACTCCAAGACATATGAGATGCCCCAATGGTTGATCAGAGTCCACTACTACTTGACAGTTAGAATCTTTTGTCATTTCATACATTCAAATAGACAAATACAACGTAAATAGATAAAACTCCTAATAGGTAGACTGCCTTCTGCACATCTTTAGAAGCTTTTTCGTCTAACTAAAAACCTGAAAATCCTTACCTCGACCTACTCAAATGAGTGCTCGAGAGTTCAAGGGCGAAAAAAATCTTCGGATTGGACAACAGTTTGGTGTGTATGATAACCTACAATCTCAAACCAAATAGATATCAAGTGAGATCATGCAGCTAAGAGGAATGGGATTTTCTCTCACTGGTACCTTAACCAAAACATATTAACCATATATTTTGCTCCTGCATCCACAATGATTAGAACATTAAAGATTATTTATGATTATGCAATATATACTGGATTATTTATCCTAACTTATTAGACTACCCATCCAAATTTTTATTGACTATCCATCTTATACTTATATGGACTACCCATCTCACATATGATTACTTAGATTACCCATCACCCATGGCTTCATTGTCAAAGTTATATGAACTATCCATCTCACATATAAACATTTTTATGGATTATCTATCCCTCCCATATGGACTACCCATAACTTACGGTTTGATCTATTTAAATTATATAGACTATCCATCAGACATATCTCGATCATTTAAAATTGATGTGGACTATCCATCACACATCCTATAGTTTTTCTAGGTTAACTATGAACCATTCATTCATCTCGTAAAGACTATCTATCTTCGGCATGATGTGGATTATCCATCTCACATCTCATAGTTTTTCTACGATAACTATTAACCCATCATATAACAATTTAATTCATGTTATCCACATGTTTAACCTTTTTTCAATGGTATCTCGGTTAGGTTATTTACCCCTTAAACTTATAAATCTCAAATTTTATGCATTGGTATCCCCAATGGATCTTGTATATTGGTATCCCCAATAGTAATGTCAAAATTTATAAAGTAAAATACATCGGTATCCCTAGTGGTATAGTCAAATTTATAAAACGTTTAACTTGGTGAAGGTAATCTACATTGGTGTCCCTAATGATAGTTGTTGGCTCAGTTTTTCAACAGGCAGAGAGAGAGAGGGAAACGAGGAAGCAAATTTGGGATATGACGTAGAAGGCAGAACTTTCGGACCAAATATATGGTCTGGCATTCACTATTATGTCAGACCAAACATTTGGTCCGGTATGTAGGGTCGATTTCACCCTAGAGGGGTGGGAGGGATAGGGTGATGCTATTAATTATAAAAATTTAATGCGAAAGTTTATATAAAATTATTTCAACATAGATATATCAAAATAATAGCAACACAGATAATAGCAGAATAATAAATGCGGAAATAGAACGACACAGAATTTACCCAGCTTCGGCAAACCCTGCCTACGTGCTGCCCCCTAGGTTTCTACTAGAAATTAAGCAGTCAGACGCTTACACACATAAACTCGCGACACGCCCTATCGACTAGCCTTAACTCTACGCTCAAAACCCTACCACAACTTAGCCATTGAGTTGCGAATTCTCAAACTACGCCATGTAGTTTGTTCCCTAGTCACACGACTAGAAATTACAATTGTTTAAATAAGAAATACAAATTTAAAACAATAATTTAAAAAAACCCTAATTTAAATCAAGCCCTATACGATGGAAAAGGTCGGCCCAATATAAGTAATAAAATAATATCCTTTTCTCTTTATTCTTCGGCTCGTCCTTCTTTATGAAAAATGTTGCTTTGCTCATTTGTTTAGAAATTAAGGTTCCAGGTAATTGAGGCGCCGCTTCAATTTATCGTTCGATTATTCAATCTTGCTTTGTTTGCTCAGTCGAATGATCGTCTCTTCTATCTTTGCACACGGCTGCTTAATCTGGTCGAGTTCAGCTATAATGGTATGTGATTTGTTCCTTTTGCTTTACTGGTTGAATACTTGCTCGAACTCAATCAATGTTCGAGTTATTGATATAATCTTCTCTGTTGTTGCTTGAACTCGAATGGTCTAACCGCCAATGGTGTTACTTGTTTATATAGGGTTCAAAACCCTTGATTTTCGTTCGTATATATTTGTTTGAGTTCGTCAATTTCTTTGTTCCAGCCATTCGATTTTTTTGATGCTGATGATGATTTCTGACTTGTTCATATACGTATAATTTTGTTTGTTGATTGACACGGTGTTGATTTCTTTTCGTGGCCACCACGACTTGTTTGATTTCTGACTTAGTTCATACTTTTTTGCCTTGGTCATCACAGCGTTGATTTGCTGGTGACTTTGGTGATGATATTTTGACTTGTTTGTCACAGCTCTGACTTGATTTTGAAACTGCTGTTACATTTGACTTTGGTCATTTATGAAAATTCTTTATTGAGTTTGTCTCGTCCTGTACTTGTGCATTTGCATCATATATATATATATATATATATATATATATATATGTATGTATGTATGTATGTATGTGTGTGTGTGTGTTAGCTTTGGATTTGGTCACATGATCATCTCTATTGATTGCCCTGTTGTATTTTCAACTTGATGCCGAACTTGTTTGATCATTGACACCGCTTCATCGATTTGTTACTGCATTTGTTGTCATATTATATTTGCATATATAGTCCGGTCTGCATTGATGTCACTATTATGTTGAAGTCACCTATGATGTCGTGGCATTCATAATTTACTGTCGTGTAAACTTGTTGTCTTCGCTTGTTCCACATGAGTCCATTTGCATTGTGTTGTCATTCGCTTATTGTTCATAATTTGAAGTCTGGTGCATTTGTTAGGTCATTATTTTTGCCAGATCTTATTTCATTTCATGGTTCACCACTGTTTTATGTGTTTGCAGCCCGCACATATACTTGATGTCTGATTGCCTTGAGTTTTGCTGCACATATTGATCACTGTCTGCATATATGTTGTACTGTTTTTGCTTTAAGGCATATCATATTGTATTTATGTCTTTTGTTCAGGTTGCATTTGAGGTATGCATTCACTGTTTTAGTGATCATGTCTGGTCGCTTATGTGGCCTTTGCCTGTGCATGTTTGCTATGTTGAGTTGAGTTGCATCTTCACTTTGTTGCACTATATATTCAGTGTATCATGACTTAAGTACGTGTCTGGTTCATGCTGTACATATATGCTGTTGAACTTTATGTTTAGGCCTGATGAACTGTTTCATTGTGTCACTGTTAACTTGTTGCACTGGGTAGTTGCTGTGTACTATGCATATCACTGCATTGCTTCGAGTCAGGTTGCATACAGTCTTTGTTGTTTTGAGCCTGGGCATGTGTGCTTCAATATGCATTGTTTGGTTCATTAAGTCTGCTGGTTTGTATATGACACTTCACTGCTGTCTGCATTTGCTTGTATACTTATCTTCATATATTTAAAAGTGCTGCCACATTCACTTGTGTACATTGTAGTCTTGGTCAAGTCTGCTGCTTGAATTTGTCTCAGCCTTGAACCTTTGTAATTTGGTGTATATGCAAACATCTCTGTTGTTCATTAGCTTAGTCTGGTGCAGTTTCATTAAAAAAATGTCGAGCAATTTTTAAGTGTATTGCTGTGTATATGTCGACATTAAACTTTGGTCGAGGCTTGATTTATGTGTCTTGACCATTTTCATAAACTTGCACCTGTGTTGAATCCAGCTTATATCTCGGGTTCGACCTTGTTCTCATGTCGTGACTTTATTTTGTATTGCACCTGAGTTGAACCCGGCTTTTCATTTGGGTTTGAGCTGTGCTCACATGTCCTCGTAATTTCATCAAGTGTACATATCGGTGTGCATGGCCTTATGGCATGTACAATGATATACTGTGCATGTCATAAGCTATTCGTGTATGATGAATTCAAATTTAAATGATGACGAACAACCCAAATAACTGAGGCAAATAATATTTTCAAAATACATTTTATTTTACACTTCAAAAATATTTTCTTTTCAATTTTACTATGTCAGAATTTAGTTTTGCAGAATGCTCAGATGCTGGATTCAATATGGAATAGAGTTGAAGATAAAATACGAGTGAATGAGCGATATGTAGTGAGGACAGTTGTATAAAATGAAATGTATTGTAATTGAAATTTTGTATATATGGTGAGAGCTTGAATTTGTTCTATTCAAAAATTGTAATGAATATTTGTTTGAATAAAATATATGTTTGAATTAAAACTCTATGTTATTATTTTATTCAACAAATATTTATTTAATCCGTGAAAATAAAATAGTACGTTAACAAATACATTTAAATGAATATATATATATATATATATATATGTTTATTATCATCAAACCAAAATCATATACTCGCATATTCAACAATCTCTCCCTTTTGATGATTACAAACATATATTTAAGATTTTGAATATATTAAATGTATTTGATCATTGATAGCCTCTATTTGCTCCCCCTATTTAAATGCGCTCTCTCTCTACACAAAGCTCCTCCTTCATATATGCATGTAAATAAAAATATGCAAATAAGCCTAGATGCAAATAGAAAATATTTGACCTTTATTTGTCAAAATCTTAACTTTTCTCTCCCCTTTTGTTATCAGCAAAAAAGTAATAGTGTTAAAAAAATAGAGATAAAGTGATAGACATTAATAAAACATTAAAACTCAATTGAATATAAATATTAAATTTCAATAAAAAAATCAAACAAAAATCATAAATACTCTGTTTGAAGCATATTCCACTTTAGAATGATAGGGATGATGTCATCACATAAAACCATATATTTGTATCTATTTGTGGTATATTTATATCAGGAATTTGAATATCTACTAACCATGCATAACCTTTAGGACTTTTAAATGAGATTATTAGTATTCCATTTTAAAAAAAAATGAATACAAGTATCTTCTAACCACGCACAACCATGAGGACTTTTAAATGGGATTAGAATCAACTTGTTTATTTAATAAATCAATTTTGATATGCGTTCCATACATGCATAACCGTGAGGACTTTTAAATGAGCATGGAAGCACATAATCAAAAATTACAAGTACTTCACCCATGCATAACCGTGATGACTTTTAAATGAGAGTGAATACTTTGGTTTTTTTTAATTTTTTAATCTTTTAAAAAAAAATATAAAATGAAAAACTAATGATTCCTGTTTAAATCACCACATATTGACATACTATAATGGATTTTGATGAGTGATGGTTGGTAGAAATATGATAGAAATAGAAATGGTCATGAAATTTTTACCAACAAAAAGTTTTATAACTCTTGTTTAAATTTCTGAAGAAATTTACTAATTATACTGTCTCGAGTTATAATTTATGACAAATATCAAAACTCGTCACTTTTTCAATCACTGTTTATCTTTTTGATAATTAGTAGGGAGTCAGATTAGTCAATGTAGCCATTTAAGCTCGAATTCAAAAATAATTATCAAATCATATTTTCAAAATGACTAATTTGAAACCAGGTCAAAAATGATTTTCTAGAAGGGGTTTTTATAAGAAAATTTTTGCTATTTGAAAATATTTGAAATGAAAAGTATGCAGATATTTTCTTTGAAAAAAACGATGCAGCTAATGAATGTCAACATTAATCACGTTTCACTAGTAATTTTTCTACCAACTAGATTACCAATGTAACCTGCATCTGAATTTTTCTTTCACTCGAGATTATCATTAATTGAATGTTATA
Source organism: Allium cepa (assembly GCA_030765085.1). NCBI lineage: Eukaryota > Viridiplantae > Streptophyta > Magnoliopsida > Asparagales > Amaryllidaceae > Allium > Allium cepa. The sequence continues at coordinate 822,079,500 of CM060929.1, forward strand.
GACCAGACTATGAAGTTTCAACAAATTTCTTAAAATCATTTTCAACAGCTTTTAAATGAAATTAAATTGAAGCCGTGCAAGTTTACATATAGCGACCATAGTGTCAGCAGTAAAGTAACCAATATATCCACGTGTATCAAGAGCAATCATTAATCATCTTTAATAGTCCAAATAGTTCAAAGATGATTGGTTAACGATTTTGAATAAGTCAGATTAATCATCAACATTTATTTTTTTAATCACATAACTGGATGAATTAATTCAAATCAGATATGGTGCAGATTTTCACATTAATATATTGTTCAAGATGAATATACCATTACCTCTTTTACCTTTAGGATATTTTTTCGTTGTTGTCCATTGTGATTCTGTCACCTTTGTACTAGGCTAAGGAACTTTACTTTGTCACCCATTGTGTTTTGGAACAGCCAGAATCCAAGTAATATAGTTGTTGTTCCTTAGCCTGCCACCATACCTACATGATGACAGATTTTTGTGACATATTTGTTTTTATAGGTCCATGGTTGTTAGTGGCAAGAGATTTTAAAAAATAATTTTGTGGAGATCTAAAACTATTTATATATGTTCCTTTCGGCACACAGATTTGTTTGACTTTAATGGATTTTATATTTGTGCCTTTAGGAACCAAAATTGGAATGGTTTTTACTTGTTTGGGTCTATACCAACAAATGTTTTGATTATGTCCAATTTTTCTACAAATTGTGCACTCAGATTTTACTTGATTAATTTTTCTTTTAACACATTCAGAATGATTATAGCCGAGTCCTTGCCTAAATGTATTAACGGTTTGTTTTCCTAATAGCATATTCAATGATTTTTTACTTTTGGAAAATTTTCTTAAAGTTGTAGACAATTGTTGGACTTGTGTTTTGAGAGATTCATTTTTATTCAATAATTGAGTGCACTTTTTAATAAAATTCTCTCTCCTAGTATTTTCACTCTCTTTCAAAATCAGAATTTCATTTTCAAGTGATTTAATTTTAAATTCTTATTTTTTAATTTCATCTTCAAATGTAAAACATTTTTCACTCTTAGGGATCTTACTTTGATAGTTTTTAACTAATTTATCAACCCGTTTATTTAAATCTATCAAATTATCTCTTTGTGATCCAAGTTTAGCGTATTTCTTCCTAAGTCTTTCGAAATAGCCATTTATATTGTGGAAATATATAAGTAATTCTAAGTGAGTGAGTTTTGATACCTCACTTGGCTTGTCATCGTCACTATCAGTTATATCTCCTCGTAGGCTCAGTTTTGTTCTTTCACTCTCACTGCTAGTGCTTTCACCATCATCACTTTTATTCCACGTGGGTGTAGAATTTCTCCTTTTTAATTTCTTTTCTTGGTCGTGTTGATTTTGAGGATAATTAGGCTTGTTATGACCGGGTTTGTTGCACTTATGACAGATGATCACCCGTTCTTCTGGGTTGTCTAGTTCTTTGAATATTCTACTTATCAACTTTTGATTTAGAGCTGGATTTCTGTATTTGCGGTTCCACTTGTTGAATCTCTTCATTAGACATGCCAGCTCAGCTGCTCCATCTTCATCATCCTCATCACAACTGCCTTTTACCAATCCTGTTAAGCACATTTCTTTAACTGAGTCGGTTGTGGAGGATTTTTCATTGCCGTTGACTTTTGCACTATATATTGCATCAAAAGTGTTCTCGATTTCCTGTGCATTTTCACAATAAGAGATAAAGTTAAAATTATCTTGATTAATATGAGAATATAATATATGCACAGCTAGAGCATTAATCGAGATAATTTTCTTATCTGTTATATCACACCCATTTTCAATAATATCCCAACATTTAACATTAACAGATTTTAAATAAAATTCCATTTTCAATTTCCAATTCAAAAAATCTGTTCCATCAAAAACTGAAGGAAGAATATTGGAACGACCCTCGGCAAAAGTAGCCATTTTAAAAATTCAAATTTTTAAACAAAAATTGGTTTTTGAAAAATCAAAATTAAAAAAAAAAAATGGTTTTCGTACCTAGCTCTGATACCACTTGTAGTGTCGATTTCACCCTAGAGGGGGTAAAAGGGTGATGCTATTAATTATAAAAATTTATTGCAGAAATTTATATAAAATTATTTCAACACAGGTATATCAAAATAATAGCAGCACATATAATAGCAGAATAATAAGTGTAGAAATAGAACGACACAGAATTTACCCAGCTTTGGAAAAACCCTACATACGTGCTACCCCCAAGGTTCTACTATAAAGTAAGCAGTCAGACGGTTACATACGTAAAATCACGACACAAGCTATCGACTAGCCTTTACTCTACTCTCAAAACCCTGCCACAACTCAGCCATTGAGTTGCGAATTCTCAAACTACGCCACGTAGTTTGTCCCCTAGTCACACGACTAGAAATTACAATTGTTTAAATAGGAAATACAAATTTAAAACAATAATTTAATAAAAAAACTCTAATTTAAATAAGCCCTATAAGATGAAATAGGTCGGCCCAATATAAGTAATAAAATAATATCCCTTTCTCTTTATCTTCGACCCGTCCTTCTTTGTGAAAAAAGTTGCTTTGCTCGTTCGTTCAGAAATTAGGGTTCCAGGAAATTGAGGCGCCGGTTCAATTGATCGTTCGATTATTCAATCTTGCTTTGGTTGCTCAGTCGAGTGATCGTCTCTTCTATCTTTGCACACGGCTTCTCAATCTGATCGAGTTCGGCTATAATCGTATGTGATTTGTTCCTTTTTGCTTTACTGGTTGAATGCTTGCTCGAACTCGATTAATGATTCAAGTTATTGATATAATCTTCTTTGTTATTGCTTGAACTCGAATGGTCCAACTGCCAATGATGTTACTTTTTTATATAGGTTTCGAAACCCTTGATTTTCGTTTGTATATATTTGTTTGGGTTCGTCAATTTCTTTGTTTCGGCTGTTCAATTTTGTTTTAATGCTGATGATGATTTCTGACTTGTTCATATTTGTATAATTTTGTTTCTGGATTGACACGGTGTTGATTTCTTTTCGTGGCCACCATGGCTTGTTTGATTTATGACTTGATTCGTTCTTTTTTGCGTTGGTCATCATGGCGTTGATTTGCTGGTGACTTCGGTGATGATATTTTGACTTGTTTGTCACGGCTCTGACTTGATTTTGAAACTACTGTTACATTTGACTTCGGTCATTTATGAAAATTCTTTCTTGAGTTTGTCTCGGCCTGTACTTGTGCATTTGCATCATAAATATATATATGTATGTGTTTGTGTGTGTTAGCTTTGGATTTGGTCACTTGATCATCTCTGTTGATTCCCCTGTTGTATTTTCAACCCAATGCCAAACTTGTTTGATCATTGACACTATTTCACCGATTTGTTACTGCATTTGTTGTCATATTGTATTTGCACATGCAGTCCGGTCTGCGTTGCTGTCACTATTATGTTGAAGTCACCTCTGATGTCATGGCATTCACAATTTACTGTCATGTATCACTTGTTCCACATGAGTCCATTTGCATTGTGTTTTCATTCGCTTATTGTTCATAATTTGAAGTCTGGTGCATTTGTTGGGTCATCATTTTTGCCAGATCTTGTTTCGTTTCATGGTTCTCCACTTTTTTATGTGTTTGCAGCCAGCACATATACTTGATGTGTGATTGCCTCGAGTTTTGCAGCACATATTGATCACTGTCTGCATATATGTTGTGCTATTATTGCTTTGAGGCATATCATATTGTATTTATGTCTTTTGTTCAGCTTGCATTTGAGGTATGCATTCACTATTTTAGTGATCATGTCCAGTCGCTTGTGTGGCCTTTGCCTGTGCATGTTTGCTATGTTGAGTTGAGTTGCATCTTAACTTTGTTGCACTATATATTCAGTGTATCATGACTTGTGTACATGTCTGGTTCATGATGTACATATATGCTGTCGAACTTTATATTGAGGCTAGATGAACTGTTTCATTGTGTCACTATTAACTTGTTGCACTGGGTAGTTGCTGTGCACTGTGCAGTTGCTTCGAGTCAGGTTGCATACAGTCTTTGTTGTTTTGAGCCTGGGCATGTGTGCTTCAATATGCATTGTTTGGTTCATTGAGTCTGCTAGTTTGTATATGACACTTCACTGCTGTCTGCATTTGCTTGTATACTTATCTTCATATATTTAAAAGTGCTGCCACATTCACTTTTGTACATTGTAGTCTTGGTCAATTCTGCTGCTTGAATTTGTCTCAGCCTTGAACCTTTGTAATTTGGTGTATATGCACACACCTCTGTTGTTCATTAGTTTGGTCTGGTGCAGTTTCATTAAAAAAATGTCGAGCAATTTTTAAGTGTATTGTTGTGTATATGTCGACATTAAACTTTGGTCGAGGCTTGATTTATGTGTCTTGACCATTTTCATGAACTTGCACCTGTGTTGAATCCAGCTTATATCTCGGGTTTGACCTTTTTCTCATGTCGTGACTTTATTTTGTGTTGCACCCGAGTTGAACCTGGCTTTTCATTTGGGTTTGACCTGTGCTCATCTATCCCTGTAATTTCACCAAGTGTATATATCGGTGTGCATGGCCTTATGGCATGTACAATGATATATTGTGCATGTGACAAGCTGTTCGTGTATGATGAATTCAAATTTAAATGATGACGAATAACCCAAATAAGTGAGGCAAATAATATTTTCAAAATAAATTTTATTTTACACTACAAAAATATTTTCTTTTCAATTTTACTGTGTCATTATTTATTTTTGCAGAATGCTCAGATGCTGGATTCAATCTGGAATAGAGATGAAGATAAAATACGAGTGAATGAGCGATATGTAGTGAGGACAGTTGTATAAAATAAAATGTATTGTAATTGAAATTTTGTATATATAGTGAGAGCTTGAATTTTTACTACTCAAAAATTGTAATAAATATTTTTTGAATGAAATATCTGTTTGAACTCAAACTCCATGTTATTTATTTTATTCAACAAATATTTATTTAATCTGTGAAAATAAAATAGTACATTAACAAATACATTTAAATGAATATTTATATATGTGTTTATTATCATCAAACCAAAATCATATACTCGCATATTCAACATGGCACTCTCTGAAATGCCGGATCAAATGTTTGGTCCGACTTGACATATCAAACACGGGACCAAACATTTGGTTCCGTACATATACATGCCGAACTAAATGTTTGGTCCAGCAAATAAGCAGCTCCAAGGAAAAATGTCGAACCAGACATTAAGAGCAATTAAGCAAAGTATGCTCGTTGACCAAATGCCGAACCGGACCTTCTTGCCCAAAATGCCGAGCCAGATGCAAAGAGTTATATCTCAACCTCCATACTCAACAACTCCACTCTATAAATACCGGAGCTCCTCAACAACAACGGGGGTAGATTTTTGGGAGAAAAAGAGAGACAGCTCTGCTGAAAATCAATTATTTTGGCTACTTAGAGTTTTTTTTACTCTTTTCACATATATCTTTACTTGTAATCAAACCAAAGAGAGAATAATAAGATGGAAAGTGGACGTGGGCACATTCAGGCTGAACCACTATAAAAACTATGTATTATTTTCTTTCCTTATCTGGTTTCCAAACTTTGCACTTGTAAACTATCTCTACACTTCCCGAAATTCATTCTGCACGCGCTGGAACATTAAAACCGCATGTCAATCAAATCAAACGAAACTTAACCAAAATATAAAAAGAAAATCAGGTTTGAAGGTGTTTATCCAACTTATGAGTAAACATTTTTGGTGCTTTGACTCAGAGGGCTCTCTCGTCCATTATTCTTCCAACCTTAGCACATCATTAGAACATAGCTCCCTCTAAGCGAAATGCTGACAAGCATAAGAATGCGGTTACTACAAATACACTCAATCCCATCTAAGAAGATCAAGAAAACCCAACTGCTCGCTCTCTACATCTAGACTCAGTTATCACCCGGGAAGACTTAGAAAGGGTTGTGAATGAGATGACCGACCGCTTCGCTGCCCAACAAGAAGCTTTGGTGGACCAACTCATGACACGCTTGAGGAGCATGGAGGAATCCACTCATAATACCGGATCCTAAGGTGAATCCTAGATTAGAGAGCCGCATAAAAGGAACAGATCTCCCACTAATGACGAGTTCGATCAGGAGGATCCAAGGCTCGAAGCCAAGCTAAGGCCCAACTCGAAGCTGGTCCAGCAAGGTCTTCAAGATCTGGACCCAGTCAAGAGGGCCCCAAACATGGACCATCTATGGTTGATCATGTCATGCTTCAAACCAATCATCGCCAGTCTGGCATCAATTAAGGCACCAAACACCATCACTATCAAAGTGAGGGCCCCTCTTCTCCCAGGGCCACCCGCATGTCCGAAGAAAGAATGACACATCTCGTCAGGGAGTACCTCAGGCGCGAACAACTTGAGAGGGTATAGGCACCAGAGTATCCTGCCCTTTCACTAGGGTCATAGAGGCAACCGCCATGCCTTGAGAATGGATGATGCCCACCATGGATATATATAAGGTCGCCACTGACCTAATCGTCCACCTACAACGATACTCTCAGCATATGCTCATGAATGGAGCGATTGAAGTTGTACAATGTAAATGTTTCCACTATTTTTGTCAAATATAACAACCACATGGTTTTGTCGCCTACCTCACAGATCCATCGGTTCTTGGGAAATGTTGAATGAGAATTTCATATGCCAATTCCAAATTCATGTGGAACAACCTAGGGACACGTATTCCTTCTTCGGTGTAAAACAGAAATATGGGGAATCTCTACAACAATACCTTACCCGTTTTAATGCAGCTGCAGCAATGGTGCAAAATGCAGATGAGAGACTTACATTGATGGCACTATGCATAGGCGTCCATCTAGACTCGAAACTTGTAAGAAGATTGATGAAGGAGAAGCCTCTAACTCTTCATAAATTCTACCATAAAGCAGGAAAATGTATGATATTGGAAGATGCAATGGCTATCCAACATGGCGAGTAGCCTGTAGGGGGTTCCAGCTCCTACGGAAACACAAGAGTCCCGCCTCGGGGAGAAGGGAGAAAACCAAACAATGATGATAAAGGTAACTGTCAGGGCAACCCTGAAACTGAAAAAAGAAAATAAATGACGATATAGACCGGGATCGAGATTTGATTCCTACACTCATTTGAATGACACTGTGGAAACATTTACTTCGCCACTCAACACGAATTGAAGTACAATGACCACCATATAAGAAGGAATCGGAAGCTGCGATTAGGATAGGAAAGTACTGTCGCTTCCATGAGTCACGCGGACAAAACATGGAAGAATGTCAACATTTGCAGGACCTCATTGAAGAAAACATTCGAAAAAAGAAATTGGAACGTATGTACAACAAAAGCATAACTCCCCCGCTCCAACCCACGAAGGACCAATGCCGCTTTGACATGGAAGTAACAAAGAAGAAGCAAGTGTGAGCTGCTCCAATCAAGAGAAAATAATTGTTCATACTATATCAGGTGTCCCGCATTCAACCGGCAGAAGTTAGGCCGAGAAGGAGAGGTACAGAAAATCTTTGAAGGAGGGAGAAGGGTATGTTCATTCCATTACAGAAGGATTTCTCGCCAAACGAAGAGAAAGGACGAATATAACCTTCAGCGATGAGGATTTAGCTGGAAAGCAATACCTACATACCGATCCCATGGTCATTTATGCCTAGATCTTCCCAGCAGAGGTGTTCTGCATTTTGGTCGATACGGGAAGCTCGGTGAACGTATTATTCAAACATGCCTTCAATAAAATGAAGTTATCAAAGAAAGATGTATCGCCGTGCAATAAGCCTCTACATCGATTCATTTGAGAAGTCACAATTCTATTGGGGCAGTTGGACTTGTTAGTTGAACCAGGAAGTCAGCCTCAATCTGTTATCCAAAAGCAAACATTTGTGCTGGTAGACTGACATTCTGCTTATAACGCATTTCTAGGCAGACCTCCCTTATCGGATTTCCAGATAGTCTTAGCCCCTTGGTGCTTGAAAATGAAGTTCTCCATAGATGGGGGAATAGAAGAAGTTAAAGTCGACCAAGACGCAGCCCGTGATTATTATGTGCCAAAACTGCTAAAACAAAAGGAAGGAAAAGGGGAAAAATGTAGAGGACGCCCTCTGCGCCAAAATTATGGAAGCATTGCAATTAAAGAAGGCCACTCCTATCAAGTATACTAGTGACCCATTTAATGAACTAGATCCGAGAGAGAGAGAGGAGGAGGCCAGCGCTGAGCCCATGGAGGCTATGGACCTTGTCGCGGCAGATGATCGCGACGGAACAAGCCTTTTCAAGATAGGGTCATAGCTAGACAAAAATCTGAAAATCGAATTGATTGTATTCTTAATCAGAAATATGGATGTGTTTGCATGGATCCACGAAGACATGGTGGGAATATCCCCTGAAATGGCCTTTCACCACCTAAACATAGACCCAACAAAAACCCCGGTCAAGCAGAAGAAAAGGAGCAAGGGATGGGACGCTCAACTGCCTTCAATGAGGAGGTAAAAAACCTACTCGCCAACGGTTTTATTTATGAGGCTATCTACCCCAAATGGATCTGCAACCCAGTTTTGGTGAAAAAATCCATTGGAAAATGGTAAACCTACATCGACTTCTACAATCTCAATGACGCTTGCCCCAAGGATTGTTTTCCCCCACCTCGAATCGACCGACTGGTGGATGAAACAACCGGGCATGAATTGTTAACATTTATGGATGCCTACTTAGGATATAACCAGATTCCCATGCACGTACCAGATGTAGAACAGACTAGCATTATCATAGATTTGGGACTATATTGCTACAAGGTCATGCCCTTCTGGCTTAAGAAAGCTGGTGGAACCTATCAATGCTTGATTAATAAGATGTTTGAACAACAAATTAGTCACTCCATGGAAGTGTATGTCAATGACATGCTTGTCAAATCAAGAAAAGAAACGGATCATCTACACCACAAAAATGAAATGTTTTAGGTATTATGCAAATATCAAATGAAGCTGAATCCATTAAAATGATCCTTTGGAGTATCCTCGGGAAAATTCTTAGGTATCATTGTGCATGCCAGAGGAATTGAAGTGAATCCCGAAAAGGTCCAAGCCCTAAAGGGCATTAAAATACCAACTGCACGAAGGGAAATGCATAGTCTAAATGGAAAGGTAGCCGCTCTAAGCAGATTTATATCTAAAGCCACAGACAAGTGCACCCCATTCTTCGAAGCCCTAAAAAAGGACAAGGGAAAGATTGAATGGACCAGCGAGTGCCACTCGGCCTTCCAAAGCCAACTGGAACACATGCAGAAACTGACAATGCTTTCTACCCCGGTAGATGGAGAAAGCCTCTACTTGTATCTAGCTGTGTCCCCTCATGCATTGAGCGATGCCTTGGTACGAGAAGATGATCGTACCCAAAAACTAGTATATTTCATTAGCAAGAGGTTTACAAGGGAGAGGCAAGATATCCGAAAATCGAAAAATTGGCCTACTGTTTGCTCATAGCGTCCATGAAATTGCGACATTACTTCCAGTCTCACTCCATAAGGGTCCTAACAAATAAACCATTACGCCAGGTCCTACATAAACCGGATACATCGCGTTGTTTGCTAAAATGGCGCATCGAGCTAAGCCAGTATGATATTACCAACCATTGACGCACCGCAATCAAAGGACATGCCCTGGCTGATTTCAAGCTGAATTCACTATTCAGGACAAGGATACGACCATCAAAATGGAGGAAACAGTCGAGTGGAATATGTTTGTGGATGGAGCATCCAATGAGCTTGGCTCAGGGGTAGGAATAGTAATCATTACACCCTGAGGAAGAAAGTTAAGTTACGCGCTAAGGGTAGAATTCGCCGCAACCAACAACGACGCTGAATACGAAGCAATAATAGCTGGTTTGGAGATCACAAGGGAAAAGGGATGAAATCAATATGCATACACAGTGACTCGCAGCTAATCGTAAACCAAATACTGGGGGAATTCCAGATCCATGGGTAAAGACTTGCCTCTTACCTCTATAGGGCTAAAACCCTCCCAAACGAGCTTGACTACTATGTAATCAAACATATCCCATGAGAGGAGAATCAAGAAGCGGATGCCTTTCAAAGAAGCTAGGGTGAGAAACGAGCCGATGCTGGGGGCAACCACCATCATGATGCAAGCTACACCTAGCTTCGAGTGTCTTCAGATCATGCCCATCAGTATTAACGAAGAAATATGGATGACCCCCATCATCAAATACCTACAAGAGGGGATCCTACCGGCAAATAGCAATGAAATTAGAAAAATCCTAAGGAATGCATCTCGCTACGCCATCCAGAAGGGCATCCTATATCATCGTGGGTTTTCCAATCCCCTATTAAGGTGTGTCGCAGGAAACGAAGCAAAAGATATTCTCAACAACATATACCAACGGAGTTGCGACGACCACGCCGGCATCAATTTCTAACCAGAAAGATCCTATGCTATGGGTACTTTAGGACCACACTGAACAAAGATGCAACCGAGTTTGCTAGAAGATGTGACAAGTGCTAGAGATTTTCCAAAATCCCTAGACTACCACCTACTGGTCTGACCCAGATGGTTAGTCCTTCGCCCTTCACCATTTAGGGGATCGACCTAATCGAAAGCTCCCCATGGCGCAAGGAGGAGAAAAATATGCCATAGTGGCAGTGGATTACTTCACCAAATGGGTGGAAGCGGAACCTTTAAGCAAGATTTCATCTACCAAAATGATAAATTTTATAATACGTAACATCCTATGCAGGTATGGGGCACCACAGAAAATCATATGGGAAACCGGGATCCAATTTGACAGTGAGGAGTTCACCAATTGGTGCCACGAGCATGGGATTGCCCAAAGCTTTTTAGCTGTGGCACATCCACAAACAGATGTACAAGTCGAAGCAATGAACAAGGTGTTGAAAATGCCGATCAAGAAGAAACTGGAAAAACCCAAGGGGCATGGGTTGACAAATTGCCTATGGCTTTGTGGGTTTACCGAACTTCTTATAAAACCACGATAGGGCACACTCCATTCGCACTGGCAAATGGAGCCGAAGCCATGCTCCCCATTGAAATAATGGTCCCCTCACACCAAAGAACGCACTATAATCCGAAAGAAAATAAGGAGCTATTAAACATATCACTCGATCCAATCGACGAGAAGAGGAATGATGCCACCCCCAAAGCAGCCGCTCATCGACAAAAGGTGGCAAGGCAATACAATTGCAAGGTGAAGCCTCGAACGCTACAAGAATGAGATTTGGTTCTCAAACGAGTCTTCCCACGATCTGGGCCTTAGATAAAATTTAGGAAGGACCGTTCGTTGTATATAAAGACCTTCACAATGGAGCTTACATCTTGTCAACGAAAAAAGCAACCTCCAACATTTCCGCCGCTACTTCTCTTAAGTTGTAAAGAAGCATGTACTAAAGAAATAAAAGAAAGACAGTGGACGTAGGCATATTTTGGCCGAACCACTATAAAATATGATGTCTCATATTACCTATCTTATTTAATTATTCTTTCGTTTAATTATTTTATCTGATGACTATTCCTATTGCGAACAATCGTAGAATCTCGCTGGTGGCAGTGAAAATAAGATAGCCACGATAAAGGACACAAAACAAGCCTTGAAAATTCACTGCCGACCATCGGCACCCCCAAGCCGGCAATAATGAACCGATCGTAAGCTATGAGTTAGGCATATATTGTGGCCCAGGCAGTTCATCATTGGCATTCGGCTTGCCGACAATTGTGAACCGATTATAAGCCCTATGATTTAACCTGTCGATTTCAGCTTGACATGAGTCTTTATCCTTTTGCCACATACCGCGAGACTGTCTCAGCTCGTCTAAGGCCACTTCCAATTTATTCATTTTTCCCTTGATGGAGCGGATTCGCTCCAGATCCTTCTGCTGAGCTACATCCACTGAACTGATAACCATGTCAATCTGCGACTTACGTAGGTCAGCAGCCTCTTTCCTTGCCTCCTCCTTGGCCTTCATTATCTCGGAGGCGTGGGATGCTTCGACTTCCTCTAGCTTAGCCTTTTTCTCCCTGAGCACCTTGCGAAGGTCCTCCATCCCTAGATGCAACTGCACATTGGCACTTCCTACTTCTTCACTGGCTTTGGCCAAACGAGACTGATAATCGACTGTGTTTCTGGTCTCATTTGTAATTTGGACCATTCTTATTGTCAAGTTAGCAAAATCAAGATTCTTCGCCTCATCTTGGATCCGAACCAAAGGACTTCGAGGTAAAAGGAACTCGGTGTCAGGATCCACCATGCGATGACCTGCATAGTCAGGATTTATATCAAGATGAATCCTAAAGGGATTTCACATCAGCTATTGATAATTCAAGTATTCCTGACTCATCTGGCACTTCATGCACTTCAGAACCCGTTGGATAGTGACGGCAATGGCAGGAGGATGTTAGGAGCCATGGGACGTGGTTCATTACCCAGGGACCTTGCTTGTTTCTAGGACGACTCACGGATCTCTCCCTTACCCGGACCTAACGGGCTCTGCCTAATATTCTCTTGAATAGTTGTTTCCTCTTGAAGAGTTGCCTTGGAAGAAACAGAAGTCATTTTCATCAGTTTGAGCTGCTCAACCCATCGGGAGGCTTCATTCCTCTTTGGGTTTCTCCTTTTCCTTAGAATACGGGCAACAACATTAGACACAAGAAAGAGAAAAGCATAAAAATACAAAATGCTCAAGACATTAAGACACAACAAGCTACTACAAACCCTTAGGGCAGACTGGATCAAGTGGCCGAGATAGGGTCTTAATCAAGTGGGAATACACTGGAACAAGACTCCACTCAGAGGAAGGATGCACGGTGACTGGCTTCATTGGCAGAGGAGCAAGTGGGGATAGAGACTCATCTAAAAGCAAAAAATTCTCAAGAACTGCCCCATAATCCATGCAGAAATTATAAGTACCTGGAGATAGCCCAAACGCCTTGCTAATTCCCGCTCCGCTTTGCATTGGAAGAACCGACATTCCACTCAAGCCACATGTGGCCACATTCTCTTGAGACGGACCGGTGAAGAAAGTTGGCCCAGGTACCGGCTCGGGTTGATCTAACTGCTCGGGCCACTCCCGCACAGCTTCGGCATTCTTCGAAGGAGTTGCGCCCAAACATTCACTGCTAATAATCTCCACATCACGAGAAGCATGGGCCTTCGATTCAGTTGCCTCGGAGTCTCCCTTCGACCTTTCCTCATCCTCACTATCACCCTCCAAATGAGAACCCTCCTCGTCATCAGGAGAAGGCGCATCCCGTATGCGCAAAGATTTACTCGAACGGGGAGGATGAACTGCACTCTTCATATGCCTTAACTTCTTTGGGCTCCGGCCCCTTCATCCTCTTCCTCTGGTTCCTTGTCTTTGCCAGCATCTCCCCTTTTCCTTCGATACCCTTTGCTCTCTCAGCGGAGCTTGGCCTGATTCTGAACACAGATTGACCGGGGCCGATTAGGTTGTAAAAACAAAGGGTTGTGTCACGAAGCAGGAACGAGGCTTCCCTCTCAGCCTCAGGGATAGCTAATATTTCCTTTGCCATCTTCTTCAAGCCTTCATCCCCTGCCTCCTTCATGCAACTTGAAAATATGGAGCATCAGGGAACCAAGTCGACAGAAAAATTAGAAGAGGATATAAAGGAAACTTACACCTAGATGTGAAAACATGTTAAGGGATGACATCGTCATGCACAAAGTGCTCCTTCTTAAACATACTAAATTTTGAGTATAAGTCAAGAACGGGCTTGAATTTGTGAGACCACTCTAGGCCGATGAAGGGGTTCCCCTTTCGGTAACTTCTTACATTGTACAAGTTCCTGAGCTCTCTATGGGTAGGGGGTCTCTGATAACGCTTCACAATATCAGATACATGCATGTGAAGATTTCATAGGCGTTTGGTTGAAGCTGCAGTGGAGAACTTTTTAAATAGACCACAAAGCTGGCAAACCAGCAGGTGAGCGGAGGAATTGCACCACACATACAGTGATATTTACTATATGCCATGTAACCCTCTGGGGGAGAGCATGCCCTATCATTTAGTCCGAGTAGTAGCATGTCCCGACGAACGATACCAAATGTTGTGGCTATGGAATTAAGCTTCTCTATTGTCAGCATGCTAGGATAAGACTCGGAAGGCTTCACCAGCATTTGATTGGGATGTAGCCCTCCACCAGAGAGTAAGCAAAGCTAGGTTATTTTGGTGGGTTAGCAAGAGCATCAGAAGAAGAAGCGCCGGCACGAGTAGGCTTTGATGTCGCATGCTTGGATCGAAGCTCGCAACCGGGTGACATTTTCCTACACAAGGAAATAAAAAGCAGACATTAGTCTAACACCCCAATAGATATGCAATCGTAAATGGGAATTTAAATGCTCGTCTAAAGTCTCCTATCACCTGGTCCAGTCAAGACCATACTCCAAATGCAACCTTACAAAATTCAGACTACCATTCCGAGGACCACCCCCTTAGCCTCAGCATACTTATGATCACTGCGCTCGAATTAAACTGGCCTGGCATCACCCTATCCCACAAACCAAATAGCCTCATGATGCCGAACCAAACCCACTAAGTGATAACTATTGTGGCTCAAAGCTCACCCTACTATAGCGAAGCCGCGCTCACAACTTAACTGCATAGAAACACGCCTCATCCCTAGCCTACCTGAGTGACTACACGTGAAATGAAGGGAATTACTAATCCAATGGAAACCCTTTCGCCATCCATAGTCACAACCACCCCACTATCACCAAACATGAATTTCTCCGTCACCGATTTACTCTAGAGTCACATCACTTACTTCCTTTCCTCAATTTGAAGCAAAGGCCATCCATGCTCACTAAACATACCAAATTCCCCTAAAACCTAAACCTTAAAGCCCTGGGATAGGAATCGAATCCGGAAGGCCTTACCTCGAATAATGGGGAAACTGAAATATCAAGAGTTTAGGCAATAAAAGTTTTAATCAACTTGGAGTAGATTGAAAAATTTTAGGCAGGAAAATGAAAGAAGAAGAAGGGAGCAGTATTTAAAGGAAAAAGGAAGGGACGTCAAATATTCATGAATTTCCGAATCGGTTGTAGAAACTTAGTGCCGAACTAAACAATGCACGTTGTGTGACTACACAAAGTACATTGGGGGCAAGTGTTGGCTCAGTTTTTCAACAGGCAGAGAGAGAGGGGGAAGTAAGGAAGCAAAGTTGGGATGTGATGTAGAAGGAAGAACTGTCGGACCAAATATTTGGTTCAGAATTCACTAAAATGCCGGACTAAACATTTGTTCCAGCACTCTCCGAAATGCCATACCGAATGTTTGGTAGGGTTGACATATCAAACACTGGACCAAACATTTGGTTTAGTACAGATACATGCCGGACCATATGTTTGGTCAGGCAAATAAGAAGCTCCAAGGAAAAACGCCGAACCAGACATCAAGAGCAATTAAGAAAAGTATGCTCCTTGACCAAACGCGAACCAGACCTTCCCGCCCAAAATGCCAATCTAGATCCCGAGAGTTATATCTTAACCTCCACACTGCATAACAGCACTCTATAAATACCGGAGCTCCTCCACAACAACGGGGACAAATTTTGGGAGAAAAAGAAAGACAACTTTGCTGAAAATCCACCACTTCAGCTATTTAAAGTTTTTTTTACTCTTTTCACACATATCTTGTACTTGTAATCAAATAAAAGAAAGAATAATAAGATGGAAAGTGGATGTAAGCACATTCGAGCTGAACCACTATAAAAACTCTGTGCTATTTACTTTCCTTATCTGCTTTCCAAACTGTGCACTTGTGAACTATCTCTACAGTTCCCTAAATTCATTCTGTACGCGCCGAAACATAAAAACCCCACATCAATCAAATCAAACGAAACTTAACTAAAATATAAAATAAAATCAAATTTAGAGGTATTTTTCCAACTTATGAGCAAAAATACTATTGAAATTCATAATTAAAATGACATAGGTATCCCCAATAAAAATGACGAAGTAGAAGTTTTATGGCTCTTCGCCTTTAATAAAAAATATATGTAAATACAGTCACATTTAATAGCGTCGAACCTCTACCCAAGGTTAGAAAAAAAGAACTTAAATTCTTTTAAGTACAAAATCTCTGGTCGAAAATAAGGGTGTCGACTTTCACATATGATAACTTATCCGCTTATTTAGAACAACGTTGACACTAATAGTCACGACAACAATGCCGCACGACATTGTTACACAACAATGCATAGGTAGCTTTTCCGCTCTTGATGAATTGTGGCACCATGGATAGCGACATCTTTATAAAATAGTTTAGATGAAGACCGGCAGCTCTAATGCCCTTACATTATTGACGCCAAAAGTAACAGAAAGTAGGGTATCAACCTAAATGGACTTCGGCACAAACAAAGCAAAAATAAGAACGTGGTGATGATATGCAACAAGACAAGAGGCGTTAAGATTTAACATTTAGAAGATTCTTAAGAGTGCAGTGTCTCCAATAATAGGTTGCCACCTGGGTTGACTTCAACGAGGTTGGAATCACTCCACAACTACCTAAATAGTACATGCACTTCCCTCCTCGTCGACGTCGGGACCCTTAGTTATGGCACTGCTCTAGCCTTGGTATTGAGAAGTGACACTATCGTAAATATTGAGATAACTGAATTTTAACTACTAAAAGCAATATCTTTTTAACAACCTTAGTATCTTGTCCAATTTCTATTGGATAAAAACATCTTTTAACATTTTCTTTTCATAAAAACTGCTGCATATTAGTTTCGAAGTTCCAAAACATTCAAATTAGTTAATTAATGTCCTTAATTATTATCCGTTTAAATGCTCATCTAAGATAACAAATTCATTGAATTTCGAATCACTTTAGAAAAATCCCAAAATCACAGAAATTCTAAAATACAAAAATCTTTATCGTATTTATATTTTAGGGCTAAAACTATATTTAACTATTTTTAATAATTAAAACCTGAAATTAACTCAATTTCCACCTTAGAAAATTCATAAAATATTTATTTAGCTCAGAAAATTATGAAATTAAACACTCATCTCTAAAATAATGTTTTACTTAATATACTAGAAAATCAAAACGATTAGAGATTAAAAACTCGGGTTTTACCCTTAAAACCCTTTCAAATAATTTTATGTAAATCTCACAAATCATTATTCTATCCAAAATAATGATTATATAACCATACCTTGGTAATATAAACGATAATATCGGGTAATATCCATAACCAAATATAACTCAAGCAGAAGAAATGGTTCATGTATTATTTACCTTAGATTTAACGTTAGAGTTGAGATTTGTAATTGCTTTAGTTTTCTTGAGCTCCTCCTCTTTGTACCCTCTTGATTTCGATCCCTTATAGCTTGTTAATGGTTGGTCTTGTTGTGTTTTCTTTTTGATTGTTTATGTTTTGTGAAAAATGAGAGTGATATGAGGAAGGGAGGGTCTAAGGATTAAAAGATGGATCTATGTATATTGCCCCTCTATATATTATCTTATATATTAAATCTTAAAATAGTCTTACTTAATTCATTAGTAGTGGCTTGACCTTATAGATTTTCAAATCTCATTCTCCTAAATTTTTTATATTATTCTATTTAATATACCGATTTAAATATCCTGAATAATGTTTAACTTAAATTAGGGATGTTATAACGTGCTCAAGTAATTTCTTTCATTATTTATTTATAATAGATGGTTAAAAGCGGTTGATGTTATATTCTTATTGACATCAATTTTCTATTGCAAGAGGTATCATCATTCTATAATAATTTAGTAATAAATGATTCATTCTTCTTTCTTGATACTAATTTCTTTCATTTCATTTTTAGATGAAAAAAGGGATTCATTCCTCTTATCTAAAAGAAAATGACTTTCATGTTGAACGATAAACCATAAGATCCACCTATAAGTTCTAGCCAAGATATTTTTTTTGCTAATGGTATAGGAAGTTTATATCTGTGTTTGTGTCATAAGAACAATATGGTTTTAACCCAACTACATTTACTTAGAATACTATAACTTAAATTATATTTATCTTGTTTTTATACTTATAGTTTTAGTAACAAGCAAAGCCACCACACATAGCACAACCAATGCACTGACTTTTTTTTACTTGGTGTATCAATTTAGTATGTATTTAATATATTTATTCTCGAAAGCACAAGAAATTTCCATATCAATTATCTAATTCTGTATGTTATATTATTGACATAGTTTCTATCGTTTTCATGAACTTAGACATTGCATATTCTAAGAAGTTACTTCAAACTGCTATGAAAGTATGTGAATCTTTTGACTATGATAGTTGATGGCATATTGGATTAGAAAGCACTTTTGTTATGGAGGCATTGAATTTGTAGATAAGCACTGAGGAAGTTACAGTAATTCTTTAAGCTTTATCTCTGTCCTTTGTACCGCCCTTATTCTTGTTACAATGCAGGTTCAAAATCATCCACTAGTTGTTTTACAATTAACACATCCAATTATCTACACCAAACTTAAAATTGGTTACAATAAAATATCAAGAAAAATATTGATATTACAATAGGGCTTCTATATAAAGGAAGTGAAAGACACCTTAAGTACGTGAAAACTACCGTGTTTCTTCTGCTTACTAATATGTGTTTTCAAACGTCTGCAAATTTTACCAAGTATAAACCCATTTTGGTTCAGTGTGTTTTCATTAACATATCTTATGTAAACAAAAATTGAAAGTCTTTGCTTGGTTAATTTAATTATTATGTATATTATATAATGTAGTTTAAACTAGTTATGTACCATATTTCTTAGAATATTTTTGTACATGTTCTCATTGTCAATTATTATACCTGTCTATAGGTAGATAAATTTCTCTGAAGAAATGATCAGTTGCGGTAATGAATTGATACTTGCATTTAATCCTTAGTTTGGTTGTGTAAACTTCTCTATGTACAGTTATGAATTTTACGTTAATTTGTTTTACTTGAAACTATTATATCTATATGTTTATGGATTTCATGTGAACGTGGTTATTTTGTTTAAAATATTTTCTATCGAATTGTTTGTATATCATATTTTATTACGTGATTAATGTGCTTTGCAGTTGTTTGAATGTGATAATTATATGAGACATTGTTGCTTTCATACTAAAATATATTAGCTATTGCTAACTAATATATGTTGTGAACAAAATAAAGTGAAAATTGAAAGGGCTACCACAGCGGGAGAAATCTGCATGAATAATCAATAAATTTTAGTAGCATTTAATAAATACTTTCAAAATATATATGTGGCAGATAAAAACGCTACTATAATATTTTAAGCATCAACAATGCTTTTTAGTGATGTTTATACAACGCTATGATAAAAAGTTTTGGTTGCGTTTGTATAACACTGCCTTTCCACTAGTATTTATGAAAATGCCAATAGAAAGTCTTAGACTTTTAGTTGCATGTAATATAATGTATTCTCTAAAATGCTACTATAAGTTATGGTAGCGTTTTTTGTCCGCTACTAAATCCAATTTTGGTGTACCGTTGGATTGGTAGCTACGATGGCTTGTTGGTAGCTTGGTATGGTGAAGGGAAGGAAAAAACATGCCAAATGCGGGATCGGTGCCGATCGGAACTCTTGGTTCGATACCAATCTAGTAAGTGATTTATATCATTATTGAGGATAACTTAGATAGATGGTAATCATTGCTCGGGGGTAGTATGGATCGGTGGTGATCATTGTTCGGTAGTAGCATGGATTGGCGATGATCATGGTTTTTTGGTAACATGGACCAATGAAGGGATGGAAGAAAGTTTTCATATGTAGGATCGGTACTCTTGGATCAATACCAATCAATCCAAGGAGTGATTCAGGTTGGTGATGATGCTCAGGGGTAGTTTGGGTAGGTTTTGATCATGGCTCGAGGGTAACTCAGATCAGTGGTGAACACGGCTCAGCTGTAGCTTGGATTTGTGGTAATAATGGCTCCGGGTAGCTTGAATCGGTATCGGGGGAAAACGAGAATTTCTTTGACTCATACCTTTCATTTTTGTGTTAAGGCTTTTGTCAATACTGAACCATAGTTCGGTGATGATTTTCAACAGTGACAGCACGTGGTTCAACAATGATGATTCCATGATAGGAAGTGATGGCTTGGACAATGGATGGATGTACTTTGATATGCAAAGTAGATGATTACGACTTAGGTTGAAGCAACCGTTGGAGGAAGGCTACCGGATGGACAATGATAATCTACGACTAACAATGGCTGTATAGAATATTTCCCAACCATAACGAATTCTAAGGGCAGTTGTAAGGATAGTTCCAAGATGAGCTCTATTACGGATGAAGGATGCAAAGGGATCAATTATATTCATTGGTTTCAAAGAGTACTCTTAAAGCAACAGTAATATGGGGTGCCCATTTGGACCATGACGGGTCTCGATCTCTATGACATGCGATCTTTACCCTAGATTAGCTATGAGGGACGATCTAGTTCTTGGCCTACCGAGTGGCATGGATTCGAGTACTTAGAAGGTAAGACGTTGAGAAGTCCTTGATTATTTTATGGGATCATACAAGTATCACATATCCAATGCACTGATCGATTGAATGTAAGGATGAATGATGGATGTTATGCCTGCTTTGGTTGTTTATCACCCAAGGGATGTCACGTAATGTAGATATTATTGATGTAGATATCTAAAACACCCTTAATACTTTGATGTACAATACGCCTATGATGATTATGATATATAGTAGCATATATTCTATGTACACGCTGAATCTGTGGATGTAGGGACATGGAAACATGGCTTTCTATACCATTTGTCCTAATATATTGAGTTCATAGTATTTGAGACTTTTTACCGCTCATACCAGACTATTGTCTAGCTTGGGATTTTCTATTTTTATTTCTATTATTCTAGTACTCTTAAATGATTAGGGATATCAAGTCCGGTGAGCATGTGGAGTTATACAGAGGATAAGCAAAAGATCACACTCTCGTATTACTACATTTACTCATTATGATTTTCTATTCCACTACACAGCACTATAAAGCTTTCTAGTGCCTTTATTATCTAGAGATAGTTTGTTTATAGGTTATTATTTGATGTATAAATCTATTACCTATGATGTTTACTGTATGGATCTATGTACTCTAATTTCTATTGTTTAACGAGTTATTACTATCTCACCTATTTATATCTAAGATACTCACTACTATACTTTATTCAATGCGCTGTGAGATATACAATAGGCTCTGTGATATTTTATTTAGCTTACTACCTTGAGGATTGACCTACATTGGTTGGGCATCGTTTAACCTAAGGGATACCATAATCCAATAGAGATAGGATATGAGTTCTCACCTTAGACTGGATCGAAAGTGTATATATGAGAGCACGTACTTGTTATATATTTTGTTTTTCAAAACTATATAGCAGTTTATATAGTATGAAGTCACCGCGCACATATGAATACTACTTAAGCAGAATTCCTTGCAGAGAGACTAGTAATCCTTATTACAAATTGAAGAATAAATTATCAAACAAGGAATACTGTTAAGAACTTTGTCCCTGGAGTCGAAGAGGGAGCTAGCTCGGGGGCTGTTAATCCCGATTTGCAAACCATGTTCAATACGGTGATGTAGAACATGTTGTACAATTCTCAAGTAGCCACTTCCAATGTTGCTATCGATGGTGGTGCTGCAATGCAGGCGCCTATAGTCGATTTTGCTAAGTTGAATAGACTTTGCTAGTCCTGGTAGCAAACTGTTCCAAGGAATAAAGTCGGTGATGGAAGTCCAGGATTGGGTTGATACATGTGAAAGGATCTTATATGAATTAGAGTTGAATGATAATATGAAACGACGGTTGGCTTCCCGACAACTTCAAGGGTGAACCATGAACTTGTGGAACACTACGAAGGTCGCTAGTCTGAAAGACCAGTTCAAATCCCACTTTGAAGAAAAGTTTATTCCTACAACTTAGAAGTTGGTCTTGTTTCATAGGTTAGTAGATTTGAAGCAAGGAGATATGACTTTCTCCTAATATGTTGCTAGGTTAGATGTCCTATAGAAATATGGGATGTCTTTCATTGACACTCTATTAAAGAAGAATGAGAAGTTTATTATCAGCTTTGATGATCGCTTAGGAGAAGAACTCATGAGCCATATTGATGAGACTTTTAGGATGATAGTTGAAAAGGCTCTGAGACATGAGAGTCTTTATTCGAAGTCAAAAGCTCTTGTCCCTAAAGATGAGCCAAAGCCGTAGTTGGGTGGGGGTGTCAAGAATAAGTGGAATAATAAGTGGAAGCAATTTTAGAATAAAGGCGACCAAAAGAAGAGCAAGCCAACTTCGACTCGCTAAAATGCTTAGAGAAGGGTCACTATAGTCGAGAATGCAAAGAAGTGGGGAAAAAATGTTGCAACTACGACAAGCTTGGACATATTCATAAGGACTGTCCAGAGCCACTAAAGCAAAAGCAGATGGTGAAAGCATATTCTCTCAACACTGTCCAACTTCATCGCGTGCTCCATCGGCGAAAGAGAAGGAATAGGGATCATCATTCAAGGTATTCCTTCCATTTATAATGTTCCCATACACGCTTCATTTGATAACGGGGATTCATATTCCTTTATATTTAGTGACCTAATAGATAGATTTGGATTGAGACATGAAATTGTCTACCAACCTCAGACAGTGACATACCCCATTAGAGGCTCCACAATCATGTATATGTTTTTTCATGGTTTAGTCTTATTGATTCATGAACTTTCTTTTGATTGTGATTTCTCTTTTAGGTTTCGTTGGGTTCAGTGTTATTCTGGGTATGGATCGGTTTCACAGATGCAGAGCGATGATGGATTACAAGAAGTCATTGGTGAAGATAGGGGTAGATGATGGATGGATGGTAGTGTTAGGTTGCTAATCGGATAGTGAGGTGATGATTAGCTTTCTATATTCGGTAGATACCCCCTGACAAGTTGCAGTTAGTATCTATTACCTAGGAGTATCCGGACGTATTTGAGGAAGTGGCTGAACTTCTGCCACACTGATAGATCGAGTGCTATATTGATTTAGTTAAAGATGCCAGACCGATAGTGATGCTGTTGAGGAGGATGGCACCTAGAAAGTGTAGAGAGCTCAAGGTGTAAGTGAACGACTTGCTGTGAAAAGGGTTCATTCGCAGGAATATTTCTAATGGGGAATGCCCGTAGTATTCGCCACAAAGGCGGATGCTTTCCTTAGATTGTGCATTGATTACCATGAGTTGAATAAAGTGACAAGAAAGAACAAATATCCATGCCCACATGTTAATGACTTGTTCGATCAGCTTCATGGTGCTAGAGTACTTTCTCAGTTGGATCTTGCGATAGGATTCACCAACTAAGAGTAGCGAAAGAAGCTGTGCCGATTATAGATTTTTGTATGCTGTCTGTGTTTATGAGTAGTTGATTACGCCATTCGGGCTAATTGATGCACCGGCATACTTTTTTGACCTCATGAACCTTGTCTTTAGGGGTCAACTAAATAAATTTATGCTTGTGTTTGTTGATGATATTTACATCTAGTCACAGACAGAGGAAGAACACAAGACACATTTCTGGATCGTCCCTGAGGTATTGAGAGAGCACCGATTGAAAGTAAAGTTTATAAAGTGTCATTTCTGGAGGAGAGAAGTAAAATTCTTGCATCACGTAGTTTCTGAGTATGGCATTGCCGTAAATAATGAAAAAGTTGATGTAGTTCAAGATTGGACTAAATCCAAAAATGCTATATATGTGAGAAGTTTCTTGAGGTTAGTTAGAAATTATAGACGATTCATTCAAACTTATCCAAAGTAGCCACACCATTGACTCAATTGATGAAAAAAATCAGACTTTTGCTTAGATTGCAAGATGTGAACATGCATTTGTGAGTTTAAAGGAAAAATTGATGAATGCACCGGTATTGACCATTTTGAGAGAGAATGAAGAGATGATGGTATACGCTAATCCTTGTGGTACTTGATTGGCCATGGTATTGATGCAAAGTGAAAAAGTTGTTGCATATGCTAGTTGACAATTGAAGCCATATGAGAAGAAATACCCGACCCATGATTTAGAGTTAGCAGCGTTCGTGTTTGCACTGAAGATTTAAAGGCACTATCTTTTTGGAGAGAGGTTCGAGTTGTTCATCGACCGTAAATTATTGAAGTATTTCTTTTTAGAAGGATCTCAACCTTCCCTAGTGATGGTTAGAGATTCCATCCTCCTATGACTTTAATATTGCATATGCACTGGGAAAAGGAAATGTGGTTGCTGATGCGTTGAGTAGGGGACATGCCTATATAGGAGCTATGTACCCAGAGTGGATGCAGTTAGAGTATATCGCTGGTTATGATTTTCGATCAAGATTTAAGCTAGAGCCTGAGAAATTAAAGAGTTTGACTATCGGCCCTACTCTGATTGAGAAAATTAGTAATAATCAGGGGCATGATGTTAGAGTAGCTGAGATCATTGCTAAGATTGAAGCTAGGGTAGAGTCTGAAGAGATGACGTGGTATGGACTTGACTGAGACAGTTGGCTCTATGAAGATGGGAGATTGTTTTTTTCTTGATGTTGATGGGTTAAGGGATTAGGTGCTATGAGAGTGTCATCATTTGGGATTGATTGTCCATCCGGATAGTAATAAGACGTACCGTGGTATGAAGCAGACCTATTATTGGGAAGAGACTGAATAAAGATGTGGAGAAATATATCTCAAAGTT
Source organism: Allium cepa (assembly GCA_030765085.1). Classification (NCBI taxonomy): domain Eukaryota; kingdom Viridiplantae; phylum Streptophyta; class Magnoliopsida; order Asparagales; family Amaryllidaceae; genus Allium; species Allium cepa. The sequence continues at coordinate 822,104,289 of CM060929.1, forward strand.
TATGAACTACTAGTTACTTAAGGCAGAGAAAAAAAAGGTCTAGTGGTTTGATGCAATCACTAAAAGTTACCAAGTGGAAATGGGAACAAGTTTATGTGACAAACTGCAATCCTTGACACACCAATCCAAAGCCTAGGGTGACTTTCAAACTTTTGTCAAAGCAAGAAGTACGAGCTATCGGGTTTTTATAACATTACAGAGACTAAAAATAACAAGTATGATCAAAGATATATTATACTTTCAGAACTAATAGTGGAATAGAACAAAGTATATATTCTGAAAATATCCATCACAAAAATTATCCAAACACGGCCTTAGAAAAATAGTACATAGTTAAATACAGAGTATACAGAAATACCACTCGAAGTCTGATAAAAGAAATATTAAGTACTGATAAGATAAATAGTTGCATGAAGAGTAAATAAAGGATAAGCAACTCCTATGATGAGCTCACCTCTCCACATACTGAAATAAGGCCAAATCACCTACTGCCCTCTTGTGGTGAGGGAAGAAAGGTAAAAGGTAGGTTGGACAAAAGTCCAGTGAATGAATACAGGTTAAATATGCGGTGATAATGTGTAGTTAACTTTAATTCTACTCTATGTGTGCTAGGATTTCATGCTAAGATGTTCATGCATTCTTATAGTCCATTACTTGACAGTTTTTATCCAACATACATCTATACTACAACCTGTGCAGGATACTGCAAGAATCTGACTACGGATCGAATGTCAGCAACTAATAGTCGACCACTACTCCTAAAGCAACTCAATATGGAAATACCTCTCCTAGAGATACTCAATATGGTAGCACCAAAACTAGAGCTACTCGATATGAAAACACCACCATTAGAGCTACTCAATATAGGAACATTTCTCCTAGAGCTACTCGATATGGAAACAACGCTACTAGAGCTACTCAATATAGGAGCACCACTACTAGAACTACATGGGAACAAATTTCCTATAAATATGACTACACGTAACCCAAACTATGCATCGAGGGGAAACATACAATATCAATTCATCGGTGTGTCTCATCGTCTGCATCCATGTCCAACTTTCCATTTATAGTATACACCTCTTTTACATGCAGGGTATCCATCAACAACACAGTATCATGCTATGTCAGAATCGTGAATCCTAAGGAGGCCGTTGTGCAGGGCCTATACACTTCATACGGAATCAATCAGTGTTGCACGTCCACCGTAGAACCTCCTACAAGTGCCACTTGCGATATAATCAACCCCATTAGGTAAAGTATATTTACCTGTCACCTCTATTAGGTAAAGTACATTTACCTAACCCCGCAATGTCCTAATGTTATCTTATAGGGAACAAGCTTCCCTACTATCCCTAACATCCACACATACTTATACAATACACTTATACATATGATTAATAGTTTATATTTTAACCTGGACCTTAAGCCGAGATTCAGATTACATATTTCAACACTTAATTGGCCGGCTGCTACACTCTGTTGGTTGATCGTTTGTGGTCGACCGCTCAGGGTGAATGGTCAACCGATCGCGGTGTAAATTTTAGGGTTTTTTGATTCTTTTGACTCAATTTTTAATCATTTGTTAAGATTATCAATTAGACTTACACAAAAAACCCTAGGCGTCGATTAACACTGACCAGTGTTTGCATATTTGTCATTTCAATTTCATAGAATAATGTTACATTAATTATACTCGTTTAATTAAATGTTACCAAATTTTTAGGGTTTCAATTCAACAACAAAGGCATTTAATTTGGGTTAATAAAATTGGGATTAGTCAATTTATACCAATTTCAATCTCTAATTCAAAACTAGGTTTTCACAATTAGAGTTTACAATTTACAGTTTAACTACTAACATCCTATATCAGATATAATAGGTTAAAATTAACTATAAATATTCATCTTTAAACTTGTTCCTACTCATCTCGGATCTAAGCTAACTCTAAATTCCATCAAAGAATCGTCTTCCTTGATATGATCTACTGTGCTCTTTTGCTTTATTTTTAAATTGTTTTTGAAAAATGTTTTATCGGTAGAGATAAGAAATTTTGGCAGAGTTTAGGTACGAAGTAAGTTTTCTAATGAAATTAAGGTTAGCTTAGGTATTAACTTATAGGGTTTGGAGACTGATTTGGAGTGTTGGGTTTACCCTAGAGAATATTTTTTTTCTTATCTCAACCACATATCAGAAACTTGACAGCAAAGCAAACTATTCGATGCAATCTTCTTCGTTCAATCGGTCCTCTAGATCACAATAATTACATGCCAATGGTCGACCATTTGAAGGGATCGGTCGGCAGCTACTGGTCAACCAGTGGATCCTAGGGTCGAACGCTAACCTCAGCATATCTTATCACCCTCAAAATAATGACCAATCTAAGAGAGTGAATCATATCTTAGAGGATCTCTTGCGGGCTCGTACACTTGATTTTGGAGGATTGTAGGACGTTACATCTCAATGAATTTTCATACAACAACAGTTATCAGTCTAACATAGAAAAGCACCATTCGAAGCATTGTATGACCGACTGTGTGATGCTCCTTTTTATTGGTGGGAAGCGGGTGAAAAACTGATATCTGGATCAGATATGATTAGATAAATGTCGGAGAAGATCAAGATCATTCAGCAACGGATGAAAGCTGCTTAAGAATGACAGAAGAGCTACACTGATAAGAGACGCAAAGATCTAGAATTCTATGTCGATGCTTTGCTATTTGTCAAGATCTCTCCATTAAAGAACGTGATTCGGTTTGGTAGTAAAGGGAAGTTGGTATTAATATTTGTAGGTCATTTTCTGATACTAGAGAGGATATGGAACCTTGCTTACATATTCAACTTACCTCAAAGAATGGTAGGAGTGCACAACGTGTTCTACATTTCTAACTTACGGAAGTTTGTGTATGACTCTTGTTTAACTATCGCACCGGATCGAGAAGATGATATAGAGTTTGAACCGGAGGCTTCAAAACCTCATGCACCTATTTGTACCGTCGGACATGATACAAAGTAGCTTAGGAGGATGATGATGAATTTGGTGAAGGTTCAGTGGAGCGAAAGCAAAGGCAATTGCACTTGGAAGACAGAGAAGAGCATGAGGATAGCTTATTCAGAGCAATTTACTGAGTGAGACTTTCTATTCGTCGCTTTTACTTTCACTTATGATATCATGAAGTATACCATAGTTTAGTATCCAGTATGCTAGGATGGGCTTGGATGTTACCTTTTTCATCTGTTGTTGCGTATGCATGTTTGATGTGTAAACAGTTGCCTATGCTTGTATATGGTTGTTAGGCATGCAGGATGACTTTCTTGATTTTCAGTTGGGATTGCGAGGCGAAAATTCTTGGGAGGAGGCGGGAATGTAACGACCTGCATTCAACGTATTGGAGGTTTATAGACTATCATATTTTTTTATTTAGAATTATATAACTCTACGATTCTGAAAAATGACTACTAGACATTTTCTATCCTTGGAATTTTTATTGGACGATTTTAGCCTTGAAAATATTGTAAATCCTACAACTTTTAATAGAAGCCAAACTGAGGTCTGAAACCACTTCTATTGGATCATGATGGTTTCTCTTTTCATAGAGTGGTCATAACAGAAAAACTGACTTACCACTTGAGAGTTATGGCTGTTTTAAGTTTCATTTGATTCAGCTTAATGAGTAGTTAGTGAGTTAGTGGATAGGCCCAATGCTTATTTCAAGATTATCATGAATATATGGTTGATAGGACTTTTTTCCATCACTTCACACTTCGTAAAAACAGAGAGAAAACCTCCATTAACCATTCCTAAGGAAAAAAAACAACTCTAAACCTTACTTTAATTAGCCAAAACTTGTCATTAAGGAGGGGACCGGTGAGATTAGCATTTGGATTGAAGATTACTATTGGAGATCATCTAGAGGCGATGTAGATTTTTGGATTTCATGCATCATTTGGTTGCTTAGGATTGATTTGGGTTTAGGTGAGTGGTTAAGACATCTCACTTACAAATTAGCCATTATGCACCATAAAATGATGTTAAAATGATTTTTGGATCCTAAATGTGTTTTAAACTTTAAACAACCACATGTTTTAATTTTTTCATTTGATTTGGAAAGGATTTATAAAAATCGTGTTCTTATGGGTCTTCCTTGTTCTTATAGCTATATCCTCAAATTTAGGCTTCACCTTGATGTGTATGGATGTATGCTAGTTAGGATATATTATATATAATGATTGCTTGAATGTATGATGCTTAAATGGTTGAAAATGCCGATCCAACGGCTATTTAGTTAAAAGAATAAGCTATGAACAGATTTTGATGGATCGGTGATGATCCATAGAGTCAACTTCACCCAAATTTGGTGTGACTAATACAAGGTAATAAGGAAGGCCTCATATGGCTATGTTCCAAGTTTGAAGTCATTTGGAGTTTGTTTTCTCGAATTATGGGCAAAAAAAGATGGATTGGTAGTTTAGATCTATAGTTATCACGACTCGGGGATAGCTTTCAATAATTATCATGGCTCAGTAGTAGCATGGAATAGTGAAGGGAAGGCAAAGTTTTGCCAAGTCTGGGATTGGTACTGATCGGTACTCTTGGTTCAGTACTGATCCAAGGAGTGATTGATTATTATTGCTTGGGTGTTAACTTGGATAGATGGTGGCCATGGCTCAGGCGTAGCATGGATCGATGTTGATCATGATTCAATGCTATCGTGGATAGATGGTGATCATCGATCAGTGAAGGGAAGGAAGAAATTTTCTAAGTATAGGATCATTACTCTTGGATTGGTATCAATCGATCCAAGGAGCGTTTTAGGTCAGTGATGATCCTGCCTCATGGATAGCTTGGATATAGGTGCTGACCATGGCTCGAGGGTATCTCTTTGGATCGGTAGTGATCATGGCTCGATAGTTTCTTGGATCGGTATTGGGGAAAAACAAGAATGTCTGAAAAGTCATACCTTCCATTTTCGAGCTAAGGCTTGGGTCTGCACCGAACCATAAGGTTCATTGACGATTTTCAACGACAACGACAAGTGGTTCGATGATGATGATCCCGTGATAGGAAGTGATTGCTTCGATAATGGATGTTCTTTGAAATGTAGAGTAGAGGACTATGAGTTGGGTTAAAGAAAGTGTTGGAGGAAGACTACATGATGAATGGTGATATTCTAAGAATAATGATAACTGTCTAGAATAGTTTCCAACCACAATGACTTCTAATAGGATTTGCAAGAATAGCTCCAGGATGAGCTCTACTATGGACGTGCAACCACCTGCACCCCGGTGAGCCAGAATTTTCAATAAATCAATAATCGAAGTCCACTAAAGTATGGATTGTTGGTTTGTTATTCTGCAAATAAACAAATAAATGCATATTAGAGCACTATTGATATAACTCACATCAGAATAGCATAGTATAATAGAACATATAGTTACTGGTTAAGGTTGACACTCCTAATGTCTACCATCCTTGTCAGCGCCAAACATGTATTAGGAACATGTCCTTTTACTGTTCCCGCCTTGAACCATTACCATTCCCACTAAAGCTATCATGCAGGTTGTAATGATGAGGAGGTCAAAAAATTATCCTAATGACATGTAAATTATACAATTTTCACATAGCACTAGTTTTTTTCGATTGTCTTCTATCTATTGCTATGCCCTTTCAATTTCAATCAGTCATCTTGATTTTACATACCCGTACGATATGTCCCATCTACCCATAGTAGATTATAGCTATCTGCGTACGTATATAAGTACTACGGTCCCTCATTTGACCAAGATACTATCTTTGCTAGTTTTCCATAATTCAACACCCCGTCAAGATTATCGCCATCATCGTATCATGCACTAGTCCTATACATACTGAGGAACTCCAGTTGTGCCTAATAATGGCTTTACAATAATTTAGCCATGTTCTACTTTGTATTTTTGGGAATTTTCTTGTCTGCTTTCGGTTTTAGATAGCTCTACGAATTATAAGTTCGGTTAACTACCCCTTGCACGTTTTGAAAACCTCTTTAATATGGTTAACTAGCCTTGCCACTTAACAGGTAAACTAGCAAACAACATGGCGATGCTTGACCTAACGTGATTCGTATACTAGTAGGCAGCGTAGCCCATCAGGTGTAACCCATGTCCTTCCCGATGACCGTTAATGATTGATGATTTTTTTGAATTCTGTGCAATCCTACTTCTTAATTTGGCACCAACATATGCTGACATAGCATCATTTTTGCTCACCATTCGATTTAGATTGCCTATTGCAATCAAGGAAAATTCCCCTTTCCTATTTTACTGAAGCAAACTCCATTGATATTTCTTTATCATATGCAAGCGTGTACTCTTCAACGGTCTTATGGTTAGATATGCCTCACATCTGTATAATGTATACACAATTGCTGATAGCCCTTTACGGTGGGCAGACTTCTATTGTGTAACCCCATTAACCTCGCATTCCAACCTATTCTAATGACTATGTCATTCTATTCATTTAATCGTATATTAACTTTAGTAATTCACACCCAATATAATGCATACTTGAGGCTACACGCACAAACATATATATAAATATATATTCATCTTTACTTAATTATTTTGTCTCAACAATTTACTATTGAACATAAGTTTTTACTTCGTTATGCATTTATATCTTTCTTATTTTAGGATTATTTACTACTTCCTTTTTTGAAAGATTTATAACATCCTTTTCTATTCCTTTACCCTTTTCTCCCATTTCCTATTTCCTTTTTACCCTTTAATTTGTTCTTTCCTACTCTTACATTTCTTTCTGTTTAATTCCCATCTTTCTCGGTATCACATATCTTTTCTTTTAGAATGTTCTTGTCACAATTATATCTCTTTACTTGACACTTGGGGAATTTTTGCATTTTAATGCATTGGAATTACGTCTCTATCATAGAAAGGTTAACACTGTAAATTATATATCTTATCGAAGCGGAAGATTTGTGTTTTTCTTAGAATGACAAGGAATTTTTTTTCATAGTTATTGAAAAATAAAGACAATATCCATATTTTGTACATCTCTTTCTTTTTAGGTGTATTCCTTATCATTTCAAATAATGCACTTTTATTTATTTCAAACGTGATAATGTAAAGAAATTCATATTGCAACATCTTATATTCCAATGAATTAATATCACTTAAACCCCTAAAATATTACTATGATTTCTCTATATTATATTTTTATTATCCATTAAAATATTATCTGGAATTATTACATCAATTACACATTCATGGTTTGCTATTTTTCAATATTAAATTTAGGGACTACTAATATCCTAAAATTTTCCAGGTTTGCATTCACATAATATATACCTAAGTCCAATTAACAATTACAGAATATATTGGAATAGTTAATAACTTCATACATATGTATAGGTTTAGCCTACAACTCCAATTTACATTTCAGGCATATATGAATAGATCTACAACGATATAAATCTAATATTATCCAAAGTTTATAATGTTCCCACTCACCTTTCTAGATTTTCAAATTTCAAAATCTTATCCCTGTTATTCCATTTTGACTCCTTGTTTGGATTTATACACCGCAAGCATACATAGATTTATCAGAGATCTAGATTAGAAAAGAGATTTGGAATTTGATTTACATTTTAGATCCAGATTTACAATTTACCTTGGCTTTGAATTGACTCTACTCTCTTCTCTTTCATCTTTTACAATTCTCCAATTGTACATACGTATAATCTGTAACTATTTCTTAGAATTTAGAGTTTGGAGGAGAGAAGAAAATGGTAAAGCTCCGTTGTCGCTTCGAAAATAGGAGTATAGAAGTGAGGGTTTATGTCTATATTTATAAGGGTTCAAACCAATGTCATTCGTTCGATTAAAATATGTTAAATCTTGGCTATTTAGGCCTCTGTTTATTGTCGATTAAACATTAGCAACGGTCGACCACTCTAGCCCTTCGGCCGATCACTAGCAGTCGACTGATTAGAACATCTTGGATCGACCGTTCCTGTTGTTTTATGGTGAATTCAATTTCTGTGTTGATTTGTTCGGTTTTATACTTTCGTTTAACCGATTGCTATAATTTGTTTCCTGTTAACACTTTCCTTAATGTCTAAGCTACAGTTAAGTTTAACTATTTGCAATTAATGTTAATTAATTATCATTTATTTTATTAATTACATATATAATTATTTATGATTCCAAAACTTCAAATGTCACTAACTTTTTTATTTGAACTATAATCGAAAAACTTTATATATAAAAATTGATCAGAAAATCTCCATGAATCCAATGGTGCAAGTTTCATAGCCAAAATTTGACATTTGCAAAAACTCTATTTTTCAACGTTATTCATTTTGTTTTTAATTAATTATTGTAAAATCACAGGGTGTTACATTCTCCTCACCTTAAAATAATTTCATCCCCGTAATTACTCAAGGATAAAACAATGTAACATAATGTACAACCATTCCAAACTAACTACTGTGTAGTCAATTTTTGCAACCAATTGTGTACAATTGCATAATGTATCACAACATATGTGATATGCATACCGAGCAATTTTAAATCGGTGCCTCTTATATGTATGCATTCTTTTATCTCAATTTAAGAAATATGGTGCGAACATCATAAATATACCGACAGTTCTACCTGGGTGCAACTTTTGAAAATAAAAAACTTGTTTTTGCATCCAAATTTTCCCAGATTTCTATAAATAGAAGTATAGTTCAACTAATTTTTTTAGTCCAATTCATACCATCCAAAATCTTAGCACACCGTTGCTAACATTCAAATTTAGAAAAATTAAATTTTGTAAACTTATTTTTTTATGTAGAGAAAGTGGTTTAGATGGAAAATTCTATATTTTCACCCTTTTTCCTTGGGTACCCCACTTTCCATTGTACTTTAGAACCTTCTCTTTGCCTCTAATTCTTTTCCAAGTATAGTTTGCATAGGTATATCTTAAAGTTTTAAAATAAGGTTTATTTCAAAAATCAACCTTTTTTTGGCCTATCGACAAGGTATATAAGAAAAGATTCCATAGCTAAAACAGTTTCCTCGTCACTAACCATATGTTATTTTATTGCCACTTCTGTTGCATAGTAAAATCCATACTAACCAACCTATCAACTATTGATTCATGTCAAGTACGTGGCATTTCCAAAATTTGAATCTTTCTTTTCCGCCCAAAAATATTATTATATTACTCTTTATATCGGTTAAAACTTTAGATTTCAAAAAATTTCTTCACAAAATTTTAATTTTTTTTCATAAAGGTATTTTATTTTTCAAAACCAAGAATTTTGAACCAAAAATTCTCAAAAGTATACATATTATATGTTTTCTTCAAAATAGTTTATACCACATCTCATGAAATCGGGGTTTAGTTAACAGCCTAACGTCCATAGTGGATTTCACCTAATTTCATGGTAAATGTTAAATTTCAAAACTTTTCTTTTAATTATAATAGTAAACACCAAACAAGTTCAATTATGAATTTCATCTTTTTAAGGTATAAGGATATTGACATGTGGCTACAGAACATTCTTTCCCAATCCTTCGACCCCTTAAATTTATTTCTCGAATTTTCTAGGACTTACAATTAAATTTCATTCTTATCTTAGTAGCTAATTAAATAAATTTTCTTCATTTATTCTATATTTCAAGCCTTTTACTATTTTATTTTCTTTTGCATTTGTGAAATGTTTTTCCTGAAATTTCCTTATCTTATTGGTTTCCCATAATATTGCGATCTATACAAAGAAAACACATAAAAAGGAATAGTTCCATAACATTGTACGCACTTTATACTGGCAAATACAAATAATTCTTACAATCCAAATCTAAAAGGAAAAATTGCTGGAAGCTACCCTTCAATATCAAGCGGTACCAACGATGTTGTGGCTCTATCACTACTTAAATTTGATGGACCTTTCTAATGTGTCATTCTTCTATAACCCACATATCTTAATTTTTATTCATGGCTTCTAATGAATAAGGTCTATTCATTACCTCCATTACCACAACCAGTTAAGGAATAAACTATGCATCTCCACGCTGCAGTGGTAAGATATACAAACTACGCATATTTTAAATAACTCATTGGCAACTTGGCTTAGTGGAATAATTTTCCACTTCCATCTTGTGTTTCTTAACTTTGATTCTACTAATGTCCTCTATGTATGTTTACCATCTTATCACCCTATATTATCATCTTGTTTGAATCCAAATCTCACGATGATATTCCCTAATCTTGGTATGTATTTATCCATCCTTGATCCTTCATAAAGTATATCCTAGAACTAGTAGAAATGTACTTTAATACCATTTATCATTCCTTTATGGGTTCTTTTTATGGCTTGCACACGGATTTGACAAAATCCTAGTTTCTCACCAATACTCTTTACATTCTACGAGAATTTCTTATTGCTACTCTATGAGCAATCATCGTTATCTTCTTTATAGCCTTGTCTTTTTCCCTATTTTGCCTAGGCATTTATCAGTATCTAGTCCATATTAAAATTTAGGTTTGGTCTTCGTAAATTTTTCTTTGAAAATTAAAACTTAAAATTTTTAAAGTATTCAATCCTAAAACTTTTATCTTTAAAAGTACAACTTAGAAACATTTTAGCAAAGTAAAAAAAATACAATTAATTTTTTAAAATATACTTTTCCTTTCATAGACTTGTTTCCAACTTTTACTTTTAAAAATTTAGTTTTTTTTAATTCAAACCATTTTTTTAAAAAAAGTCAATTGTTATACCAATCCATTTGAAAAAATATATAATTTATTGTATTTATAAACATCCTTTATAGTTTAAATAATAAAAACTAGAGTATATAAGAATAACCCTCACTCTATCATTTTCTTATCTCACACTATCTCCATTTCCAATCCTTGGCGGAGTCTCTAACATAATTCTAGGCAGATTTTTAAAAGACACTTCCAATAAATGCACACAACAATGAAATTTTTTCATTTTTCCTTTGTTTTGCCTTTAATTTTTTATGTTGCTTATAGTTAAATTACTAGCATCATTTTTAATATAAACTCTTAATGTTATTCTAACTACTAACATTATTTTATATGATTTCCTAATATTGTTTTTATTCACATTTTAAAATTCTATCCCCATTCAATTTTCTTTTACCTAAATTGCACTTATTTAAATTGCTTATGTTTCTATAGCTTTCCTCTCAATTAAGTGTCCTTTATATTGGACTATTGCAGAGCGTTCGCCTACTGATTTATTTTTGGGTTCTAATCTTCTTTCCCATTAATTTTTGCCCCATTTCAAACTTGTTCCACGGCCTATTCTCTACCTAAAATAGGAATTTTCCAAATTTTTTCATCTTAGAAAAATCAATGCGCTACATCGCTCTACTATTTTTTTCAATAAAATTATCCATTTTACTAAAACACATTTATTTTTATTTTCAATCCAACAAATTGTAAACCTTCTACTAGCACTTTTTATTTAAGATAACATTTTTATTTATTTTTATCAAAATTCCGATATTAACTTACTTTCAAATATAGGGTTTTTAACCTTCAATCGATTCCTTTGAAAATCATTTCAAATATTATATATATATATATATATATATATATTCTTAAACTTTTATATTAATGTCATTTCAAATTTTATATGAAATTCATTTACATAGGGGTCAGTCTTAGTGTGGATTTTATTCGTCTTTTCTTTTGGATTTTTCTTCTTTTCTACTTACTTTTTAACTTATTTTCTTTTTCTAAATATTAAATTCGGCTATAATTTTAGTGTGACTACTTCACATCTTCCTTTAGGATCTCGATTGCTTTTGAATATCTACAAAATATGGAATCTTATTTTCCCCTTATTTGGACCTTCTATACATTAGCAATCGACCTCATGCAGGGATCTACAATCATTAGGCTATTAGGAGCCTAACTAGGGTGTCACGAATGATCCATCTTCAGGGACCTTCCATATGCTGCAATCATGCTCTTCTTAGGTCAATGCCTTTCCATATAACCTATTTCCTATATGGTAATAGATATATGTGTACATCTTAACTTCATCCATTGTTCTGACTCATAATCAACTTATCCATATTTCAGTGTAGGGTTGTAATTACTGTATCATTGAAATTCTAAGGATTTGGCATATAATATATTTATAGGCAAAATACAAATACGTTCACTTAATATTTTTTATTTTTCAAGATCAACTAACCTACGCTCTAATATTAAATGTAACTGCCTGCACCTCAATAGACATGAATTTTTACGAAATCGAAAACCAATGTCCACTAAAGTATAGACCATTGGTTTTGTATCTTGTAAATAAATAAATAAATGTATATATCATTGCACGGTCGATATAATTGACAGCGAAATAGTAAGGTATAATGGAACTTATAGTTATCGACCAAGGTTGATACTTTTAATGTCTACTGTCCTTATTAGTGCCCAACATGCATTGGGAAACAAGTCCTTCTACCATTCCCGTCTTGAACCAATACCGGTCCCTTTAAAGCTATTAATTGGGTTGTAATAAGGAGGAGGTCAGAACAACGTTCTGATGACTGGTAGATTATATAATTTGCACATAACACTAGTTTATGCCAATTGTCTTCCATCTCTTGTTATGTATTTTCATTTTTAATTAATTATCTTGATTTTACATACATGTATGATATATCCAATTTACCCATCGTAGAATATAGCTATGTAACAATCCAAAATTTCTAACACTGCGTATTAAAATACTTGAACTTTTAAAACATAGATTAAATGGATTTAATAACCCTGCAAATCCCATTTTCAAACCATAATTAATGATGGTAAACATTTTGTGAAAAAAGTGTTTAAAAAAATATATAGTTTGAAGAAAATATCGATAAAATGACCGAAAATTGCTATATTGATAAAAGGTTTTTTTTTTCTTAATGGAAGTTGTTTAAACTTTTTGTTCTTGTCAAATTAATCATTGGAGGGTAATAAGAAACTAAAAATATTTTTCACTAAAACTCTTAAGAAGCTTTTTAAAGTTAAGTAGTTAGGTGTGAAAAGGAAGAGAAGTTTTCAAGTGGTTTTAAGAGTTGTAAAGTGGAAAGCATGCAAGGCACATGAAGGGGATCTTTTGGGTGTTGTTTGGCCATTTAAATGAGGGGTTTAAGCTTGTATATTAACTTATTATCTTTCGAAGCTTGAAAAGAAATAAAAAAACATAGAAATGGTGAATGTGGATTCGCACTAATCCACTTTGTTCTTCACTAATTTTTCTCTAATTACCTCAATACTTTTCTAAACTTCTCCAAACATTCACAAAAACCTTAGGACACCTAAGAAAGCATGGATCTAAAGTCAAAGGAGAAGATAGATGAGACAAAGGAAGGATCTTGTTTAGGCCATGAGCAAGGAAGTAGGAGGGGAGCATGGTGTTGTGATTTAGAGCTAAAAATGGTGGATTTAGGCTTTAGGCTTTAGGTGAAGATAGGAAGTGGTTCCTTTACTATTGTGTATTTGAGCTTGTTGTAGCTTGGATTTGGATGAGCTATCTCGCTATCGTATTAATACATATTATGTACATATGTTATGTGGTTGAAATATAAGGTTAAAGTGACATTAACTAAGTAAAGTTATAAACTTTGGACCCTCTTGCTTTTGAAAGAAAATGGCAACTATATATTTACGTCACTTCTATTAACTTCTATAACATGTGTCATGACCTAGACTTTGTGTTCACATGTTTGATTAGCTTATATTTTGAATTGAACTATGTTTGAAAGTGTTTGAAGCAAGAATTGTCGCTATACGTGCACTTCGGTATACCTTAACTTTAACTTGTGTAAATGGAATATTTTTTATCTTTACATGGGATAAATTTATTACTTTATTCTTTGCAAATATTTATTTTACATTGGATACTAAATAAATGGTTCGGAAAGTTATAGATATTGCTTGCGAAAGTTAGAAGCGAAAAGATCGCTATGAACGCACTTTGAAAATGCCTTGTGTTCGGCAATTTTCAAAGTTAATTTTAAGAAACTCCAGATCAGACCAACAATGCAAACCAAGTGCACAGCAGACACATGAACGAATGCAAATGAAACAGTGATACCAGTGAAGACCACAATTCGGACCAAATTGAAAAAACAACAAAACTACAAAAGTTTTGAAAACAATGCAACAATGTTAAGCACATGTATGCAATAGTCAACCGGTCGAGCAACTCACCACAATGCCGAAACCATGGAACAACAAACCAACTCAAGCAAAGCATGGCATGAAGCAAGTTTAATTAGAGACTTCAAAATCAAATACAAGACAAAACAATGGAGCAACAGTATGAATGCAATACTAGCAGTGATCAGTGTAATTCAAGACAGTGATTGAATGACCAAAGTAAAAAAAAATCAAAGAATTGAAACTAACCAGACTGCAATATCAAAGTAAAGAACGCTAGATTCAGGTAATATGCTTACAACAGCATGACAAACTGCAATAGATGACAACAGTGGTGCAGTAGACCACAATGAAACCAAACCGATATGCATATGCAACTACATGTTTACACTGACTCAAGCACTATCAAAACTTAAAGGCAACCTAAACCGGTGAACGACATGTATTAATATACAGTGAATGTATAAAACAAGTGCATAGCATCATCAATGCTCTAGACAGTTCAAACCCGAAGTTACAAAGAGCGAAATCAACATCGTCAATGCAATTCAACGCCGTGATGACCAAGAAATCAAACAAATCAGAATCGAAGCTGTGTGAATCAAGCTACCAGAAAATATACGAATTTGAACAAATCAAAAACACATGAACTGACAAAGTCAGAAATCATCACCAGCATCGAAACAAGTTCGAATGTTCGGGTTAAATTAGATGACAAATTCAAACGAACGAGAATATAGGAATTAGAATCCTATTTAACCTAAATCATCATTGGCCGAAAAATCATTCGAGTTCGAGCTAAACAGAGAACAATAATCATTCCACTCGAATCAAGATCGAGTTCAAGAAAGCAAATCAGAAAAAGCAAAAGGCGTAATTACACACTGTTGTCAAGATTAAGATCGATCGTCAAAGCAGCCGAAGCAAGCTACAAGGAGACGATCTTTCGACAGAGCTAGCAATGTACAATCATCTATTCGATTGATCATCATAAGTCGAAGGCTTCAAAGATTTCCCAAAGCCCTAATTTCGAGAAAAGAAAAGGAGGAACGAGCAAAGGAACAAGGCCGACATTTTTACAGAGCAAAATAGAGCAACGAAATAAAAGACATAATGGGGCCGCATATTTTCAGTGATAATTTATTTTGGGCTGACTTACAGTAATTTGGATTTAGCATTAGGGTTTTGATTTTTAATTTGTTTTTAAATTTGTATTTTTCTTTTAGACTTGTGTAATTTCTAGTCATGTGACTAGGGGACGAGCTACGGTGGTGTACTTCGAGAATTCGCAACTCAGTGGTTGAGTTGTGGCAGGGTTTTGAGCGTAGAGTTAAGGTTAGTCGATAGCGGGTGTCGCGCGTTAACGTGTATAAGCGTCTGACTGCTTAATTTCTAGTAAAAACCTTGGAGGCAGCGCGTAGGCAAGGTTTTGCCGAAGCTGGGTAATTCTGTGTCGTTCAATTTATGCATTTATTATTCTGCTATTATCTGTGCTGCTATTGTTCTAATATATATGCGTTGAAATTATTTTATGCAAACTTCCGCGGTAAATTTTTAATAATTGATAGTATCACCCTGTTCACGCCCCTTTAGGGTGAAATCGATCCTACAAGTGGTATCAGAGCCAGGTTCGAAAGCCCTTTTTGTTTTAAAAAGTTCGATTTTTCAAAGACCCATTTTTTTTTTAAATTTAAATTTTTTAAAATGGCTACTTTTGCTGAGGGCCGGTCTAGTATTACCCCTCATATTTTTGACGGAATAGATTTTTTGAATTGGAAATTAAAAATGGAATTTTATTTAAAATCTGTTAATTTTAAATGTTGGGATATTATTCGAAATAGGTGTGATATAATAGACGAGAAAATTACTTCGATTAATGCTCTTGCTATGCATATATTATATTCTCGTATTAATTAAGATAATTTTAACTTCGTCTCTCGTTGTGAAAATGCACAGGAAATCTGGAACACTTTAGATGCAACATATGATGCAAAAGTCAACAATTGTGAGAGATCCCCCATAACCGACAAAGAAACGTACTTAGCAGGATTGGTAAAAGTAGTGTTGATAATGATGATGGATAGGCATTACTAATGAAGAATTCAAAAAGTGGAACCGCAGGTACAGAAATCCAGCTCTAAATCAAAAATTGAAAAACATAATAGTCAAAGCACTACACAACCCCAAGAACGGAAGATCATCTGTCATAAGTGCAACAGACCCGGACACATCAAGCCCAATTGTCCTCGAAACGACACGGCGAAGAAAAGAAATTAAAAAGGAGAAATTTTACAGCCACGTGGAATAAAAATGATGATGATAATAAATGCACTAGCAGTAAGATTGAGAGAGCAGATTTGTGCCTTCGAGGTAATATAACAGATAACGATGATAGTGAGCCAAACGAGGTATCAAAACTTTCTTACTCACAGTTACCTATATATTTCCACGAAGTAAATGGCTATTTTGGACGACTTAGGGAGAAGTATGCCAAAATTGAATCACAAAGAGATACTTTGATAGAATCAAATATACAACTTGAACAATTAGTTAAAAACTATCAAAGTAGGATCCCTAAGTGTGATAAGTGTCCAACATTTGCACAAGAGATTAAAAAAATCAGAAATTAAAAAAAATCACTTGAAAATGAAATTCTGATTTTGAAAGAAAGCAAAAATACTCAAAGAGAAAATTCTATTAAAAAGTGCACTCAATTAATAAACGAAAATGAATCTCTTAAAACACAAGTCCAACAATTGCTTATAACTTTAAGAAAATTTTACAAAAGTGAAAATCGTTGTGTATGCTATTAGATAAACAAACCGTTAATACAGTTAGACAAGGACTTGGATATAATCAATCTGAAAATGTTAGAAGTGAAATTAAACAAGTCAATTCCATGTGCACAATTTGTAGAAAATTTGGACACAATCAGAATATTTGTTGGTATAGACCCAAAAAAAATCAAAACCATTCAAATTTGGTTTCCAAAAGGCATAAATATAAAATCTCTGAAAATCAAACAAATCTGGGTGCCGAAAGGAACATATATAAATAGTCTTGGGTCTCCACAAACTTATTTTTCAAAATCTATTGCCGCTAACAACCGTGGACCTATAAAAACAAATAGGTCATAAAAATCCTTTATCGTGTAGATGTGGCGGCAGGCTAAGGAACAACAACTGTGCTATTTGGATTCGGCTGTTCCAACAACACAATGGGCGACAAATCACAATTCCTTAGCCTAGTATAAAGGTGACAAAATCACATCGGGCAACAATGAAAAATATGTAATAGTAAAACAGGTAATGATATATTTATTTTGAACGATATTAAATGTGATAATCTGCATCGTAATTTGGATTAAATCAGCCAGTAGTGTGATGATGAAATGAATGATGATTTTGATTCTCATTTATTCCAAAAAAATTAGCCAATTATATTCTTTATACCGAGAACACTTTAAAAACGTCTAGAGTCTCTGAACTACTTCATAAAGATTTAATTGATGATAATACATTTGGCCGACTCTATATTCACGGTTTTGTTTACACGATTACAATTCAAATTCGAAAGATGTAAAAATAATTTCAAAATATTTCATACGACATCATGATCTGGTCTACAACATTCGACTAATGATAATCTCGAGTGAAAGAAAAATTTAGATGCAGATTACACTGGTAATCTAGTTGGTAGAAAAATTACTAGTGGAACAGGATTTATGATGAGACATTCAGTAACTGCATCGTTTTTCAAAAAAATATCTGCATTATTTTCAGTTCAAATAATTTTCAAGAAGCAGACATTTTTCTTATAAAACCCCTTCTAGAAAATAATTTTTGACCTTGTTTCAGATTAGTCATCTTAGAAAATTTGATTTTATAATTATTTTGGATTTGATTTTAAATGCTTGCATTGACTATCTGACTCCCTACTAATTATCGAAAAGATAAATAGCGATTGAAAAAGTGATGAGCGTTGATATTAATCATATATTATAATTTGAGACGGTATATTTAGTAAATTTCTTTAGAAATTTGAACAAGAGTTATAAAAACATTTTGTTGGTAAAAAATTCCATGACCATCTCTATTTCTTTCATATTTCTAACGATCGTCACTCATCAAAATTCAATAAAGTTTGTTAATATGTGGTATTTTAAACCGGAAATCATTTGTTTTCCATTTTTCTATTTTTTATTAAAAATCCAAAGAATTCACTCTCATTTAAAAGTCCTTACGGTTATGCATGAGTGAATTACTTGGAATTTTGATAATGTGCTTCCATGCTCATTTAAAAGTCCTCACAGTTATGCATGTATGGAATGCATATCAGAATTAATTAATTAAGTAAACAAGTTGATCCTAATCCTATTTAAAAGTTCTCACGGTTATGCGTGGTTTGAAGATACTTGAATTTAATTTTTAAAAAAAAATTAAAATATACTTATCTCATTTAAAAGTCCTAACGGTTATGCATAGTTAGTAGATATTCAAATTTCTGATATAAATATACCACAAATGTACACAACTGTATGGTTTTATACGATGAGACCATCCATATCACTCTAAAGTGGAATATGCGTCAAACAGAGTATTTATGATTTTTGTTTGATTTTTTTTATTGAAATTTAATATTTATATTCGATTGAGTTTTAATGTTGTATTATTGTCTATCACTTTATCTCTATCTTTCTAACACTATTACTTTTTTGCTGATAACAAAAGGGGGAGAAAAAAGTTAAGATTTTGTCAAATAAAGATCAAATATTTTCTATTTGCATCTAGACTTATTTGCATATTTTTTTACATGCGTATATGAAGGGGGAGCTCTGTGTAGAGAGGGAGCATTTAAATAGGGGGAGCAAGTATGGTCTATCAATGATCAAATACATTTATTATAATCAAAATCTTAAATATATGTATGTTATCATCAAAAGGAGGAGATTGTTGAATACGCAAGTATATGATTTTTGTTTCATGATAATAAACATATATATATATATATATGTATATTCATTTAAATGTATATGTGAATGTATTATTATATTTTCACAGATTAAATAAATATTTGCTGAATAAAATAAATGACATAGAATTTAAATTCAAACAAATATTTTATTCAAACAAATATTTAGTACAATTTTGAATCGTACAAATTTGAGCTCTTACTATATATATACAATTTGCAATTGCAATACATTTCAATTTACATATCTGTCCTCACTACATATCGCTCATTCACTGATATTTATCTTCAACTCTATTCTAGATTGAATCCAGCTCTTAGAAATCTACAAAAATAAATACTGACACAGTAAAATTGAAAAGAAAATATTTTGCCCTGTAAAAGAAAATGTAATTTCGAAAATATTATTTGCCTTAGTTATTTGGTTGTTCGTCGTCCTTTATTTTTGAATTCATCATACACGAACAGCTTGGACATGCACATTGTATCACTGTAGATGCCACAAGGCTGTGAACACCGATATACACTTGATATAGTTATAGGGACAAGTGAGCACAAGGTCAAACCCAAATCAAAAGCTGGGTTCAACTCAAGCGAAATACAAATAAAATCACATCACAAGTACAAGGTCGAACCCAAGCTTTAAAGATGGATTCAACACGGATGCAAATCCAAATGAAATGGTCAAGACACATAAATCAAGCCTCGTCAAAATGGAAACGACATCATAATTCAAACTACAGTTCAAATCAAGTGAAGTCACAATGAAATTGCACAGACTAACTCATGAATAAAATTACAGACTTGTATCAAAACAGTTCACCAGGCCTTAACATGTAGTTCAACAGCATATATGTCGAAGTCATAAAACATCAGCCTTAACATCAAAGACCTGACCAAAAGACCAAAACCAAAAAATAGCGGTAAATCATGAAATCAAGTGAACCAGTAAATGACACAGGTACAAGAAGAAATCACATACATACATAAATGTATGTACACAAGTGGATGAATACATATGCAAATACCACTGTGATTTCGATGAACCAATGACCAATATCAATCAATTACTCCAGACCAGACCAACAATGCAAACCAAGTGCACAGCAGACACATAAACAAACGCAAATGAAACAGTGATACCGGTGAAGACCACAATTCAAACCAAATTGAAACAGCAACAAAACTACAACAGTTTTGAAAACAATGAAACAATGTCAAGCACATGTATGCAACAGTCAACCGATCAGAGCAACTCACCATAATGTCGAAACTATGGAACAACAAACCAACTCAAGCAAAGCATGGCATGAACCAAGTTTAGTCAGAGACTTCAAAATCAAATACTTGACAAAAAAATGGAGCAACGGTATGAATGCAATACTAGCAATGGTCAGTGCAGTGCAAGACAGTGATCGAATGACCAAAGTAAAAAAATCAGAGAATTAAAACTGACCAGACTGTAATATCAAAGTAAAGAACAGAAGATTCAGGTAATACGCTTACAATTAATGACAGCATGACAAACTGCAATAGATGACAACAGTGGTGCAGTAGACCACAATGAAACCAATCCAATATGCGTATGCAACTACAAGTTTACACTAACTCAAGTCCTATCAAAACTCAAAGGCAACCAAAACCGGTGAACAACATGTATTAATATACAGTGAATATATAAAACAAGTGCACAGCATCATCAATGCTCCAGACAAGTTCAAGCCCGAAGTCACAAATAACGAAATCAACATCGTCAATGCAATTCAACGCCGTGATGACCAAGAAATCAAACAAGTCAGAATCGAAGCCACGTGAATCAAGCTACCAGAAAATATACGAATTGGAACAAATCAAAAACATATGAAGTGACAAAGTCAGAAATCATCACCAGCATCGAAACAAGATCGAATGGTCGAGTTAAATTAGATGACAAATTCAAACGAACGAGAATATAGGAATTAGAATCCTATTTAACCCAAATCATCACTGGCCGAAAAATCATTCAAGTTCGGGCTTAAAAGAGAACAATAATCATTCAACTCGAATCAAGATCGAGTTTAAGCAAGCAAATCAGAAAAAGCAAAAGGCGTAATTACATACCGTAGTCAAGATTGAACTCGATAGTCGAAGCAGCCGAAGCAAGCTACAAGGAGACGATCATTCGACAGAGCTAGCAATGTACAATCATTTATTCGATCGATCAACATAAGTCGGCAGCTTCAAAGATTTCCCAAAGACCTAATTTCGAGCAAAGAAAAAGAGGAACGAGTAAAGGAACAAGGCCGACATTTTTACAGAGCACAATAGAGCAACGAAACAAAAGAGATAACGGGGCCGCATTTTTTATTGATAATTTATTTTGGGCCGACTTACATTAATTGGCTTTAGTATAAAATTAGGGTTTTGATTTTTAATGTGTTTTTAAATTTTCATTTTGCTTTTAAACTTGTGTAATTTCTAGTCATGTGACTAGGGGACGAACTACAGTGGTGTAGTTTGAGAATTCACAACTCAATGGCTGAGTTGTGGTAGGGTTTTGAGCGTAGAGTTAAGGCTAGTCGATAGCGAGTGTCACGAGTTTACGTGTGTAAGCGTCTGACTACTTAATTTCTAGTAGAAACCTTAGGGAAGCATATAGGCAGGGTTTTGCCGAAGTTGGGTAATTCTGTGTAGTTCAATTTTTGCATTTATTATTATGTTATTATCTGTGCTGCTACTATTTTGATATATCTGCGTTGAAATTATTTTATACAAACTTCCACAATAAATTTTTATAATTGATAGTATCATACTATTCACCCCCCCCCCTCTAGGGAGAAATCGATCCTACAAGCTTGTGAAATAAAGTTGTAAAAAGTTGTAGCGAGAAGAAGGTCGCTATACGAGCACTTTGAAATATCTTGTTTTTGGAATTTTTATAATTAAAATTGGAAGGCATACTTAGGGATTTCTCTTCCTTTTTAATAAGTATTATATGTGTAATTATTATTGGAAAAAAAATTAAAGTTTAAAAGACTTTAGAATTGGTCGAACAAGTGGCTAAATTTAGAGCAAAAAGGTGGTTATAAATACACTTTGTAAACTTACCTTGCTTTCAAGGTTTTTATAAATAAATTAAAAGAAATAAGGTTTATTTCCATTATTTTTTAGTACCATAAGGTTATTAGTTACCATAATATTTCAAGTCTTAAATCATTTTTTTTAGGTTAAAAACGGGCCACAAAATTCATGCTTTTTAACGTTGTTCTTTAATAAGTACTTTTAACAGCATTAATAAATGCTATACTAAGTTGTTTATGATTTAAGTGTTTAAAAATGATATTAAAATTTGGTATTTTCCATAATCTTCTTAAGAACGTTTTATAACATATGTTGCGGTATTCTAAAGTTAGTGTGAAGTTTAAATATATTTTTAACAATTATATTTGTATTTTAAAAATAAATATGTTTTTTAGTATAGGACATGTTTTTATTTCTTTTTTTCAAATTTCAAATTTGTTATTTTGAATAAATATTTTACATAGATATTTAAAACATATTCATAAGTAGATTTAAAGTGTGTGTATGTGTGTATATATAAATTTTTAAAAAGGAAATTAACTATGCTTAAAAGACGATGAAGTAGGCTTACGTAATTGTGAGTGCTAAGATTGATGTTCGAGTAGGGATAGAAGCAATAGTGCTCTAACCCATCGACTTCCTTCTTGAATGAGGAATGGTTAATTCAAGAATGTTGGAAAGGTGTTAATTGTTTCAATTTCTTTCTCGTTTATGAAAGTCATTAATACTATACTTAACACTAAAAGCCGATGAGGTGGACTTATCTATCCGTGAGAGTAAAGAATGAAGTGTCTAGGCAAGGCTTTGATATGTTGCCACTACTCTAAATTACCTGGATTCACCCTTGAATGAGAGATAGTATATGCAAACCATGATTTCTATAAGCGATTTTTTTTAACTGGATAGTTGATTGGCCGACAACCGAACTTAACCATATATTAACCTAGATCTTTAAAAGGATGTTATATAAGTATGGAATGGTTTTAGATTTGTTGTGACAGTGTGTTAATAACATTCGTCTTTAACCCTTTTTTTATACTTATGAGTGTAAATAGATCTCTAAAAGAATGTTTTAAAGATAAGTATAAGTGAAATGATTTTGGATTTGTTGTGATAATGCACGAATAACATTCATTTTCGAACCTTTTTTATTATACTTATAAATGCAAATAGATCTTTAAAAGAATGTTTTAAAGATAAGCATAATTGAAATGGTTTTGGGTTTCCAGTGACAATGTTACTTAAAAATTTGTCTTAAATCTTTTGAATATATTGGTGAAAGTACTTATGGATACTTTAAAGGAAATTATAAGTATGGAATATTTTAGAAAATAGATAGAAAAAGTAAAGGTTTAAAGTATAAAATCTTATTAATGATTAGTGAATATCCTTATAACATTTAAGATAAGTATATGAATACTTTTTTGAAGTACTGAAAGAGTACAAATGAATGGTAGTGATTGATAAATGAAGTTTTATTAGATAAAAGAAGTTGTACTAACAAATGAGGTTTTAACTAATAAAATATTAGTTAAATAAAAAGGGGATTAGAAGCTTCTTATGTGACTTAATCATGCTTTGTATGACTTGATCATACTTTGTGTATTTAATCATTTATGGAAAGTATTTAGTCGTGTAGTTAGCACTAAAAGTTCAAATATGTGATAAGTATACGAGACTTAGTTTCCATATGCGATCGTACTCGTTATTATTTAGAATGACAAAATTCATTAATCAATCTTGAAGAGATCGAGGTTAGTAATTATTTTACTTGTCGAAAACCACTTCAAGACCGAGATACATTATTATCTCTTGAAAGTGGATCTATTCGAGATGCTGGAATCTATGTGTGGTTTCGAGATTTATTCGAGATATGGGAATCATTTGAGGATTCATGTACTATTTGAGTGATAAAGACTTGTATGGGAGATGCCCAACATAACCTCAACATTGGAAATGGCTAAAATATAGTATGATGCATAACTTAGCATTTTGCTAACCCGCGATGGGGTATGTCAGCTCCAAGTCTAGAGTATGTTTATCGATGTTACATGCGGGAGTTAATGACACTTAGTTCTACGTGGTTAGGGTTTGCTCGTTCTGGTGTGGTCTAGTTGTGTTCACCTGATGGTATATTCTATATAGAGATATACGACGCTTGGATGGTGTTTTCTGATCTTATGTATGGAGTTTGGATTTCGGCTTGATCGAAGGGATCTCCTTAGAAAATCCATATGTGAACGTGCCTTAGTGATTTTGATTGTACCCTCATTATATTGTGGTATGATCATTGCAAGCATCAAAACTATTTTTTGATGTATATTCTTCACCATAGACTTTATCTATTATATCATCTTATGTACTTATTAGATGAATGGTACTTTTGTAAGGATAACTGTTACAATATTTCTATGGTCTAAAAAAAGTACACTTATATGTTGTGCACATATTTCTTGAGTTTCGCATATCAGACTTATGTTTGACACATGGTTTTTTTCCCCTAAATTCCTCATATGCTCTTTCAAGCACTTTAAGAAAGGCATGTCTTAGTTGATACCGCTGGAGCTTGCGGAGATGAGCTGAATATTTCACCTACCTTAGTATTTTTATTTCCACTGCATTACTATATTATATATTTTATAATTTATAACCCGACCAAGAGCAATTAATATACTAGATGAGACCACTTTTATTTTTCATTCTGATTCTGCTCTTCTATTTTGTGCAGTAACGAATCTCGCTTTGCATGCAACCCTAGATTCATAGGTTCGTGCTCTTTTCTTGGTTTCTTCCCCATTCCAATTGGGGGGTGAAATAGAACATGAAACCGTGAGCTCCTAAGGATGGACTGTTATAACTATCTAGGATGATGATAGTATTTAGAATTATAATTCTGAAATTCTATATATCTTAGAGCAATCGTTTGTACTATCTTTTGATATTATATATTATCGTTCTGTTGTGAGATTCTGATGTTGTGTTCCTTCTTTCTTGTTTCGTTTCTTTTTCCTTTTATTTACCCTAATAATTCATCTTTCCGGCACTTAGATGCTCAGTACAAGATGTATTAGTGTTAACATTTGGAGGTCAAAAATGTGGGTCGTTACAAGTTATGTGTATGTGTGTATATGTACAAAGGTCCCTTATTGGGCCAAGTTATTATCCCCGCTAGTATCCTTTAACTCAGCACCTCATCAAGATCCATCATCCTCGATTTATCAAAATTTCATCGCCGCATGTACCGAGGAACTCTCGTCGTGCCTAATAATGGCTTACAATAATTTAGCCGTGCTCTATGTTGCATTTTGTGGGATTTTCTTGTCTGCTTCACGATTGTAGACTCAGCTCTATGAACTATAAATATAGCGGATTCAGCCCCACCAACTATGGACTCGACTCTATAGACTACCTCATTCATAATTTGAAAGGACACTCTAATAGGGTTAATTAGCCATGCCTCATAATAAACAAATTAGCAAACAACGTGATGATGTAAGACCTAACGTGGTTTAGCAATGTTGCCCGTTAGGAACCTATGTCTTTTCCATTGACCGCTAAGGATTGATGACATTTTCGACCTATATGCAGCCCTACTCCTTAATTTGGTATCAACACATGCCGACATTATGTCATTCTTCGCTCACCATCTTTTTTAGATTGCGTATTATGATTAAAGCAATACCCCTTTTCCTATTTTATCGAAGCTTCCTTTTCTATTGGGGTATTCTTTTATCTATACGCATTCATATACTCTCCATGAGTCCTATGGTCCGGTATGTCCTACATCAGTATAATACGTCCATAACTGCTGGTAGCCCCTTGCGGTGGATAGACTTCTATTCTATGAATGTGAGGATCGGATAATGGGTGATGGATGCTATGTTTGCTTTGGTTATTTATCAACCTAGGGATGTCACATGATGCATATATTATCGATGTAGATATCTAGACACCCTTAATACTTGGATGTATAGTGCACCTTGATGACTGTGATATAGAGCAGCATATATCTTGTGTAAGTGCTACTTTTTGGATGCAGTGATAGGTCAGGCATGAGTTTCTATATCATTTGTCCTAGTATATTGACTTTATAGTATTTGAGATTTTCTACTACTCACATTAGACTGTTATCTGGCTTGGGATTTTATACATTGCTTCTTACTATTCTGGGTACTTCTAAATAAGTAGATTAGGTATATCAAATCTGATGAGCACGTGGAGCTGGATATAGGACAAGCTAAAAATCACATTCTAGTATAGCTACATCTACTTATTATGATTTGTTATTCCACTACATGGCACTATGGAGCTTGCTTGTGGCTCTATTATCTAGAGACATTTTGTTTATGAGTTATTATTTGATGTATAAATCTACCACTTATGTCATTTACTATATGGATACATACACTGATTTTTGTGATTCATTTAGGTATTATTACTTTGCTTTTTTATATTTAAGATGTTAGGTATTATACTATATTCGATGTGCTATGAGATATACTATAGGTTCTATAATGTATCTTTACCTTACACCCTTAATGATCATCCTACATTGGTCGGACACCGTTACAGCGCACAACACAGGTATGGTTAGGTGCCGAAGGTGTATGGAGGTTGTCATAATGTGTATTTGTTATGATTGCTTTTATTAGTGTGACTGTTTTGTGATGAATGGACTTCTTGTTATGTAGGTATTCCTGAGTTAGGTACCATAACAGTCATATTTCACTTAGTGTAGTATGCCCATATGATGCAGAGGATAATGTAGCATATATGGTGCGATGACTGCCCTATACCTTCGATGCTATTATAATCGAATAGTGTGTGGTTGGAGGATCCGGTTGATGTAGTACGACCATCATGGGAAAGAAATAGACGTAAAGATGAGAAGAGAATAGAGGAGAAGAGGAAGAAATAAAACATCACATAATACATAACTTGATGTATATCTCACGACGCATTAGATAAAACATAATAGTCATCATCGATATAAAATAGGCGAGACAGTAATAACTACATGAACCAGGTATTAGAGTACACATGCTCATACAGCCATGCAAAAGAATAACAGAGTTTATACATCTAATAAATAAAATCAACTGAAAAACTATCTCTAATAATAGTAAGTTAGTATTGTTAATGCTCCATAGTATCACACGATAGAATAAATAATAGTAATTCAAGAAATACAAGAAAGTGCCACCTTCTGCTAGTCCGTCTACACAACGCCAAGTGTTGTTTACACCTAATATCTAATCTGCTCATTTAATACTACCAAGATAATAAGAATCAAAGTATAAAACTCAATTCAGACAAAAGTATGGTGTGAGCAATAAATAATCTCAAAACATTATCAAAGCTGGTAAAGTAAATGGAACAGAATGTATGGAGAATCATACCTGATCTGTCCCTACATCCAAAGAGTTAGCACATAACATTGAATAATGATACTCTATATCGTAGTCATCATGGGTGTACCATACATCAAGGCACTAAGGGCGCCTAGATATCTGCATCGATAATATCCACATCGTGTGACAACCCTAAAATGATAAGAAACCAAAGCAAACATGGCAACCATCATCCATCCTCAGATTCACTCACTCGGTGCATTGAACATATGATACTCATATGATCCCATCGCAATAGTCAGGGATTACTCAACGTCCTTGGTTTCTCAATACTCAAATTCATGCCACACACTTGGCTAGGAACTAGACTATCATCACATCAGTGCATGGTAAATAGATTGAGACATTGTGTGATCTGGGGCAATAATCGCATGCCCAACCGAGCTCCTGACATACCCCTTCTTTACGAGTACACATCGCAGCACTACGAATACCAACGATCCCTTTGCATGCATCATCCATAGCGGACGCATCTCAGGACTGTCCTCACAACTCCTATCTAAAGTCATCGTGGTTGGGAGCTATCATGGACAACCATCGTTAGTCATAGAATGTCATCATGCGTCCCATAACCTTTCTCTAGTAGATCCTTCCATTGGGCTACTCTACATCTCAATGTATAACTGTCCATCATCAACGCTATCACCTCCCATCATGGAATCGTCATCATCAAATCATGAAGTCCTCACGTCGAATCACCATCCTTGCTTTAGCGCCAAAACAACTTGTCGAAGAGTAGTAACACCAAAATTGAATGTCGAACGAACGAACGAACCAATGCATCATGCTCCTCATAGCCCCACCATCGTCTATGTCGAGATCGGCCAAATCGGCCATCATTTGGAGTGGTAGATATCTACTACTCCAAGTAGTCAACAACGACCACTTTGGTCATTTATTCAACCAAGAGTGGTTAAATACAAACCAAATGAAAATGTCTGGCATCCATCCCGAAATTCGAAGTACATCACCAAATCTATCTTAAGTCTTTAGACCAATTGACGTGCATGAAATCCTATCCTATTGGATATTTCCTTACACTATATCGCCTTCGAACAGCGTTTTAAACCAAACTAATAAAATATGCATACATGCAAGTAACAAGCATACTAATGCCTAATAATAGTCTATCTACATCCATAATAATGCAATACAATACATCCAGGCAACCAACGTGGGATTAATATCAAAATATCATAAATCTATCAATATAATCAAAATAGTACGTTAATGGGAAAATGTGATATTTAGTTCAAAACCATTTTAAAACACATTTAAATTCTTTTATAAATAAGACGTAGGTTTAAGTATATTAGAAATCACATTTTAAAGTTGATATCATTTCAAAACGTCATTTTAACACTATACTAACAATTGTAGTATGGTGGGAGACAATATCGTGCATCTAAACAAAAGCTAATTAAAAACACGTCAATTCATAGAGCTCTCCATCATGAGCACAACGCAAGAAACCACATCCAACACATACCTTGTATGCAAAAGATATAATTGGTATAAAAAGTCGATTTATATATGTACTCTAATAACTTAATTAAGTAATAATAATAAAGAATTAATATCTTACCTTTAATTCCTTTCATAATTTAACTTATTCCACTCATGCACGTGCCTTCTTTCTCTATTGCCACTTCACCCTCCCATTTTCTTTCTTTCCCATTTCTTCATGTACACTCAAATATTTCCAATTCAATGCATGTAGCCTCCCCTTTCACCCAAGAAACTGCACAAAGCATGCACTTACTTCCAACCACCACCACTGCCTACATTTCGCTACCGCCAACTATCGCTACATTGCCTCTTGCCATCCCCTTCTGGTCACCATGAGTAGCAACTCACATTTTTTCTTCTTTGTTCACATGTACATCCATCGGACCACTGCACTCACCACCAACCGCCACCCGAGATGGCCAGGACCACTACCCGACTCCATTTTGCCACTGCCACCACTTCGACTCCTGCATCGATGACCACACAACCACATTTCAGCCATGTGAAACCAAAACATATTTCTTACCCAAACTTTTCAAACAAACTATCACTGCTTCGATCACCTAAGCTTAGGCGATCTACATATTCGTGCTCCCCTCGCCAATACAAACAAACCCATCTCAATGGTTTCCCATTTGGATCTCCTCTAAAAATCATAAATTTTTGCCAAATTTACCATTTTCGACTAATATGTTCAGAACCGGGTCGATCCGAGGCTATGGATGCATTGTTCTCGAAAAAATATGAGGACCCATTTTTTATTTTACCAGAAATTATGGATGTTTGATAGATATAGAGGAGGGGAAAGTTGGTTGAGGAAGTGCATTGCCATGAAAAGATAAGCATCACCTCAAGGAAAAATATCTATGACCAAAACGAAGAGAGAAAAGTATTTATAGTGTAGGGGTAGAGTTAGGGTCTAGGTGTATCACTTTTTCTCCAATTTTTGAAATTTTAACACTCGTCTTATGTCTGTATGTCCCCTAGGAATATCCAATTATGACGGTTCTTCGACCTCATGAATTTTTGCATTTTTCCTTTGTTATGGTACAAGTTTCGTCAAAATCTGAAATTATTCCCAAGGACGTAATTTTTGGATGTTTTTAGATAATGGGGAGTTGGAACATCCAATCTCGAAAATTTTCGACTGTGCAACTCATAAATTTTCTCCTTGACCTAGGGACATTTGCTATTCATCCAAATTCGCATATGTCGGCGTAATACATGTAACTACCGAAAATGCAAAAAATAAATTTTATCCGAAATCTCTCGATAAATTGCTGTGGGTCAAAAATTTCAATATTCGGCAGCGTCTAAAATTACAGAGTCATGCGGCATGCGGCCAATATGAATTTAAAAGTAATATTTTACCATCCTCCAATAAATAAAATACCGGTGTTACGCTCCCCCCCACTTTAGGAATTACGCCCTTAAAATCTCCACATCGAACTCAAGTCAACCATTGCAATCTCGCATGCCTAACAACCATATAAGCATAAGTATTCA
Source organism: Allium cepa (assembly GCA_030765085.1). Classification (NCBI taxonomy): domain Eukaryota; kingdom Viridiplantae; phylum Streptophyta; class Magnoliopsida; order Asparagales; family Amaryllidaceae; genus Allium; species Allium cepa. Next base: position 822,134,916 of record CM060929.1, read on the forward strand.
TATCAAATACAAATATGAAATGTCAAAAAGTAACATTTATGCCTATCCTAATATGCACGATACTAAACTATCTAATACAAGATATCAAATATAGTACCCAATATGAAAACAGACCATAAATGAAATCTCACCAAGTGAAGAGCTACGGATAAGCAGTCCTCATGATCTTCCATATGTTATCGCCTTCACTTTCATTCCACCGAAGCTTCACAACTCCACTGCCTTCCTCCTAACCCATTTCTTATCATGTCTATCGGTAGGAATAAGCCTACGAGGTCTCGAAGTTCTTGGTTTAGTCTCGATATCATATAGTCAATTTGGTGCCAAATTTCCCGACGCCTCTTGTACATTCTTCTAAAACCCACTAGTGAAAAACGTGTTTCGACCAATTACAATGCTCTTGGCACATAATGAAATCACATTATCCATTCCATATATAACTTGACTAATTTGGATGCTATTCTACTGGACTTAACGAATATAAATCTAGCATTCTTTGTCAATCTATAGACTATGACGCAAATGTTATCATATTCTCTTCTAGTCCTTGGCATTCCATCAATGAATTCCACTGTATTTTTTCCCTTTTCCACCTAGGAATATCAGCCAGTTGTAGTAACCACTTGGCTTCTTCTATTTAGCATTTATTAGCTGACGATTTATTCATGTCGAAATGAATGCCCGACGTCCCTTTTCATTCCTTCCAAATAAAATGTCCATCTCACATCATGATGCATTTTATTGTCAATGGGATATATAGTCAATCTCGAATGAGAGCACTTAATAGTACCTCATCCTTTAACCTATCGACATATCGAAAACAACATTATCTCCTCTATACAGAGTAAATCATCTCGGTCAAGTCTGCACTATATCACCTGTACAGACACTACTCGTTCCTCTAATTCATCCAAGATCTCCATGAGTCTATGTTCCCATCTATGACGCCCAACCTCTATACTCACGCTAGCCAAGAACACTACGGAGTAATACCGTCAACTAGCACGAAGAATAAGACTGTTGAGGAGCGACCGCCCATGTAATTGCTTTGTGCGAGCACGGATATGTCAGATAATATAACATGCATTTCGTTTTAAGAGGAAATCCGACATGCCGATACAAACTCAAAGCTATTACGCAGTGGCTATGATATCTTTGGAAACAAATATAGAAATAAACATAACACTAATCAGTCACAAAAGTTCATATCTCAAGGCGGAAACATATATGAATATAACACTACGAAGTGTTTATCAGAGTAGTGGTCAAACAAGATCCACAATATAACAAAAGAATAGACACAAGTGCTGGATAAAAGAATATGTATACATCAAGAAGTCTTTATCTCGAATGTATATCAACAAAGACTACAAATCTAATGTAGTTAGCCAAAAGTCAGATAATACTCCCAGACGAGGAGTCAAGCAGAAGCACCTGTAATATCTCAGTCTGACCCGAGTATTATTTAATAAGAAAATAATAAACGGATCAGTCTAGCTATAAATATGAAATAAAATGATATAGGATAAGAGATATGAAAAAAAATGTATGATAACCATAAATCCATATTGTGATAAGTATGTAATTGAAAATCAACTAGAGATTAATCAATATCACAAGAATCTTCTCAATGATAAAAAAGAATATCATACTCTTTATTTTTATTCACCAAGTCACAAATATTGGTAAACATCACAATGCCAATCGTAAAAGTTGTTGAAACACAAATTCACTAAAGTTAGTGAAGCACAAATTAACCAATACACAAATATTGATAACACTTATCAATGAAACCATGAAAATTGGTGAAACATAAATTCTACAAATCATCAATAGAAATCCAGAAATCACAAAAGGAGGGATTCCTATCACAAAATGGGAGCATGAAAACTCACCAACACGTGTATCACAAAACGGAACGCTATTCCATGGTTGCTAACCATTAATTTTTGAGCCGAAGCTCCACAAAATGGCCTGAAGACCATGGGTCGCTACCCCACCAAATTGAGCAGAAGCTCCACAAAAGCGGGGTTCAGTCTCCTTCGTAGACAAAGAGACATCGCACATTTCTAGTCTAAATCATAAAATGATCCTCATCGATCATCAAGAAGGGTCAATTATACTAAGCTAGTAAATAGATGAGTTTAGCTTCATATCCCATAACCACTTGCTTAACTTAAGTATTTACGAACAAATTGTAAGTCTCCACTCGAAAGTTGTCACAAAAGTTTCAATCGAACGAGTCTAAGAATTAACCGACAAAGTAAACGCAAGCGTTTCATACCACTTGTTTTGCAAAGTCATTTAATTGGATTTCTCGAACGAATGTGGTAAAGGTTTGTATATACTAATAGATTGAAAAACGGTTTAAGAAACAAGCTTTGTATGAAATCGTTTTGATGAAAGAGTTTTGATACTTACCACTAGTATAGAAACCTTTGTATTTTTAAAGTGACAAATCACAAAAATGATTATAGAAACAATCGATTATCAAAGTCTCACATTCAAAGACGTTAATTAATTCCAAAGAAATCGATTCCAAATCCATCAAAATGGATATACCCAAAAATTCCAACATAGAAGTCATCATGGTCGATAATAAATGATAAAAACAAATCGAAAAACCACGAATCAATAAAAATAGGCTAAACAGGCAACAACAAGCAGTTCAGTCGACGGACTACAAATGGCCAGTCGACTGAATCAGAAACATGAAAATTTTATTTCCTGCAGTCAGTCGACTGATTACAGAGGCCAGTCGACTGATTGCAGGAAATAGAGGCTTCTAGCCTCTACAAATAGACCTCGGAAAACATATTGGCTACAGCCAGTCGACTGACTGCAAAAGGTCATTCGACTGACTGGGTGTTGGGCCTGTTTTTCAGCCTATTTAATTGGAGAGAAAACTTTCGCCGATTGCGATCAGACGAGCAATGACACTAGGGGTTTACGCCAATCGACAACCCGGCCCTATAGGCTTTTCGATGCATCATAAAAAAAACCATGTTTAAACATCAAAGTTGGGATTTTTGAAGATTTGACTTCAAAACGCCAAAAATTGGAATATTCACCAATTCAATCCAAACCAAAAGCAAGATAAAAATCTCACGTTTTACACAAAAACACGGAAGAAGAAGCTTGGAAGTAAAGGAGGATCAACCACTCTTCAACACAACCCAAGGAGCTTGAATCTAAGATCAAAAGAAGAACATTTCCTAAATTAGGTTTAGGAATTTCTGAAATTGATGGCAGAATGAGTTGGAGAAGAAGAAGAGAATGCTTACCAATAGCTTCTCTTTGAATTTGGAGTTGGAGCTTGGATTTGCAATGGAACTAGGGCATAGGAATTCTAATTCTTTTTCTCTTCCCCCATTTTTATGAAAGCTTGAAGGTATTAGGAAATGAAAGTGAATGAAGAGAAGTGGGGGTTGAGCTAGAGTTAATAGTTTAGGCTAATCCAAACCCAAAGTGCAAAGGTCAAATTTTTAGCAAGCTCCAAACATATCAAAGTTTATACTCAAAAAGGTCGCAAACGGCGTTTTGAACTTATTGGAAGAGGTCCCTAGTCCTAATTCGACCATATGCAAAAAGTAGCATTGCGGACTATAATCCGATCAACGATGCTATATTTGAATAAAATATTTAAATACACAATCGTAAAATATGCGGGTTGTTACAGACTCCCCTCCTTAAAGGAATTGCGTCCTCGAAATATTTAAGAAGAAAATAAAAAGTAACAACCACAAAAGCATTTCAACACAAAAGAAATTTGAAATAAGAAGTTCACCAAAAAGAGCACGAGAAAGTAAGTCCGGACATGTTCGCTCGATGAATTCTCTAGATTCCCAAGAACATAGGATTCGAGGACCATTGAACCTTCATAAGAGGGACATCTTTATTTCGAAGGCGTTTAACCTCCGATGCAATAATACGAATAGGATGTTACTCATAAGTCAAATTAGGTGAAACCTCATTTTCTTCTACAAACCGGGATCAAGAATAGAATCGGATTCTCGAAGGCATTTGCATAATTAAGAAACGTGAATCACGTCATGAATAGCAGAAAACTGAGCCGGTAATAAAAGGTGATAAACCACGGAACCAATACGTTTGGTGATGGAAAATGGACCAATATATCGAGGTGCTAATTTTCCCGATCGACGGATACGCACAACACCCTTCATAGGTGAAATACAAATAAACACAAAATCTCCCACAGAAAATTCTAATTTCCTTCTTCAATTATCGGCATAGGATTTTTGCCTACTTTAAGCTTCTTTCATCCTATGACGAATAAGGTCAATCTTTTCTGTGGAATCACGAATAAAATCTGGACCTAAAACCAGCTTCTCGTCGGCCTCGAGCCAACAAGAAGGAGATCGGCATGGCCTTCCATAGAGTGCCTCAAAAGGTGCCATACCAATACTAGGTTGGAAGCTATTATTATAGGAAAACTCAACAAGAGAAATATGATCTTCCCAACTTCCACCGAAATCAAGAACACATGCACGAAGAAGATCTTCAAGAGTTTGATTCACACGCTCGGTTTGTCCATCGGACTGAAGGTGATAAGCGGTGCTAAAATTAAGCTTCGTTCCGAAAGCTTTTTGAAGACTCTTACAAAATCCACTAGTAAACAATGGATCACGATCATTAACAATAGAAAGGAACTCTATGCAATTTAACAACCTCTTTAATAAAGAGTTTAGCCAAAAGAGGTACGGTCAGATTGGACCGAACAGAGATAAAATGGACGGATTTCGTAAGTCTGTCAACTACCACCCATAGGCTATCATGACCGGAACGAGAACGGGGAAGGCCGTCAATAAAATCCATGGAAATTTGATCCCACTTCAATATTGGAATTTCTAAAGGTTGCAATAACCCACCGGGCCTTTGATGCTCGGCCTTGACAAGTTGGCAAGTCATGCAACGCTTAACAAAGTTAGCAATATCAGATTTCATTCCATCCCAATAACAAAGTCGCTTCATATCCGCATACATTTTGCTACTACCGGGATGAATGGTAAATTTAGAATGATGAGAATCTTCTAAAATGTCTTTACGAAGATCATTATTATTTGGCACGATAAGTCTACCAAATTTTTGATTACCGCCACGAGAATCAATATCAAAGTCTTTCAAACCTTCAATATCAATTTTATCCCTACAACTTTGGCTAAGAAGAGCCAATTCAGGATCTAGCTTTTGAGCTTCAAGGATGCGGTCTAAAAGAGAAGGATGAGCCTCAAGGCTACATAAAACAAGAGATGAACACAAATCGGATACACGATCTCGAATCTCACAAGTTGATAAAGTCTCGAGATCATTCCATTCGGATATCATCATGAAAACATACGCTTGTTGCTTTCGGCTAAGGGCGTCGGCAACAGGATTTCCCTTTCCTGGAGTATAAAGAATATCATGATCATAAGATGCAAGGAACTTAAGCCAACATTGTTGACGCAAATTAAGTTCCTTTTAAGAAAATAAATACTTCAAAGATTTATGATCGGTGTAAAGAATAAATTTTTCTCCCAATAGATAACGACGTCAAATTTTAAGGGCGAAAATAATAGCCGCGATTTCTAAATCATGAGTGGCATATCTAGTCTCGGTTGGCTTCAGTTGCCTAGAAGCATAAGCAATAACACGTTCTCCTTGCATGAGAACTGCTTCCAAACCAACACGACTAGCATCGGTACAAATAATGAAATCTTGATTCCCTTCGGGAATAACAAGAATAGGAGCACCGGAAAGGAGTTTTTTTAATTTCTGAAAAGAAGCTTCACATTTTTCCGACCAAACGCATTTAACTCCCTTCTTTGTCAAACTAGTAAGAGGCACGGAAATTTTAGAAAAGTCTTTTATGAAACAGCGGTAATAGCCAGCAAATCCAAGGAAACTACGGATTTTCATTACACTCTTCGGTCTCTTCCAATTTTGAATCGCTTCAATCTTTGAAGAATCCATGGAAATTCCGGATTCAGAAATAATATGACCGAGAAACTCCACACGAGATTGCCAAAAGTGGAATTTAGAAAAATTTTCTTTTAATTGATCACTCCTAAGAGTTTCCAACACAATCCGAAGATGCTTTTCATGTTCCTCCTCGGTTTTTGAATACACAAGAATATCATCAATAAAGATGAGAATAAATCGATCGAGGAAGTCTTTGAAAACTCGATTCATAAGGTCAACGAAATAAGCCGGAGCATTCGTTAAACCAAATGGCATAACATGCCATTTGTAAGATCCATAACGAGTACGGAACGATGTCAAAGGAATGCTATCATCTGCAATACAAAGCTGATGAAAACCGATTGCTAAGTCTAATTGTGAAAAGATTTTGGCACCACTAAGTTGATCGAATAGATCATTAATCTGAGGTAAGGGATATTTATTCTTGATAGTAAGATCACTAAGCTAGCGGTAGTCAACGCAAAGCCTGAGTGTACCATCGGATTTCTTCATAAAAATAGCTGAAGCTCCCCAAAGAGAGGAACTAGAACGAATAAATTGCTTCATCTCCAATTCGGATAATTGTTTGCGCATCTCTTCATTTTCCTTATTGGACATACGATAAGAAGGACGAGTAATAGGTAAAGCTCCAACAATTAGATTAATTTTTAACTCAATTGCTTGCTTAGGTGGTAATCCTAAAACGGGCTCAAATATGTCGGAAAATTCACGAATAACGTGAATAAGAGAAATGACATCTTCCTCATCATCATTATCGTCATCATGAGGATTTAAGGAATATAAAGATGCTGCCAAAGTGGAATCCGAATCTTTAAGAACAATAAAAATCTGATTAATAGATTATGGATGTCGAAGATAAATAGTTCGCACATGACATAGGATATGAGCTTTATAACGGTTAAGCCAATCCATTCCCAAAATCATTCCAAAGCCTAAGTAACGCATGACATGCAAATCGGCTTGGAAAGAAAAATCACATAAAACAATCTCGACATCTTTACAAAGTAAACTGAGTGTTGCAGACCCACCAACCGGATTCGCGATTCTCAAAGAAGTCATTAAAGCAACAATGCTTAAAGAAAAAAGTATCAACAAGTTCCTTTGATATAAAAGAATGAGACGCACCATGTCAAAAAGAACTCTAATAGGATGATCACAAAACACAATAATTCCATCGAGGATAGAATGAGAAATCCTTAACCACGACAAGTGTTGCAAGGGGCTTACGCCACATTAATCTTTCCCTCCTTCTTGTTTTAGAGTTTGGGGCATGCAGATAAATAATGATCTGGGCTTTTGCAATAGCGACAAGCGCGGGGATTTGAACACTTATTCGCATAATGGTCCTTAGAACCACAATTGTAGCATTGCCCAGCACTAGAGGCAGAAGTCTTCGCTGCCAGAGATGCTTGTTTGCCCTTTCTATTGGGATAAGGACCTTTGAATTTATTAGGCCTTTTCTTGTTGTTGTTGAAGTTCGGTTTGGCACTCCCAACTTCAACATCACTCTCCCTATCTGCCTCTTCAAGAAGAAGAGCGATATCAATGAGTTGTTCAAAAGAAACTTCTAATTTTAGAAGTAATGGCTTCTTGAGATTTTTGTTTAAGCCGTAGACAAATCTTTGGTTCTTCTTCAATGTGGTGTTTATGTATTCGACCCTGTATTTAGAAAGTGACTCGAAGGATGCGACATAACCTGCCACGGAGGATTCACCTTGAACAAGGTCTATGAAACGACGAGCCAATGTCACCTTCTTAGCTACTGGTACAAACTTTAATTCGAATCGTCCCCGGAATTGCTTCCAGGTAAGATCCGTTTCATTCATTTCAGAAATCAAAAGCTCATACCAGTCTAATGCTCTTTCTTGGAGCATACTAGAGACCACCTGGACACGGTGAAGATCGATAAGATTCATGCGAGAAAAGATTCGTTTGCATGTTCTTAGCCAATCCTGGACTTCAATAATGGTTTCAAAACCTTTGAATGGCTTCCCATCCAAGTTGGTATAATCGTTGCACAAGCATGCAAGTCTAGACTATGGGTGCGTAGGCTCTGGAATAGAACCGGATGCTTGAACATTCTTTACAAGATCTAGAAGCTGCTGGGCAGATATAACAACTCCATCCTGGGGAGTAGCACTAGATTGTCCGCACTGGGGCGATTTGATCTAACCATTTCCCTTCTTTAAGAAAGAAAGAAAGGAGAAAAGTTATTCTCAAAATAAATATCAAACAATCATGATTGATAAAACAAAGAATCATAAAAGAAAATAGGAAAGAACGGTACGAAGACACGAACCAAATCCTAAGGCATGACTCCTAAGAAAGACTTAGGACAATGATCCTTGCTAGATAATTCTACATTGTTTCGAAATTTGGCTCTGATACCAAGCTGTAACGCCCCACCTATATACTCACGCTAGCCAAGGACACTACGGTGTAATGCCATCAACTAGCACGAAGAATAACGCTGTTGAGGAGTGACCATCCATGTAATTGCTTTGTGCGAGCACCGATATGTCAGATAGTATAACATGCATTTTGTTTCAAGAGGAAATCCGACATGCCGATACAAACTCAAAGCTACTACATAGTGGGTATGATATCTCCGAAAACAAACATAGAAATAAACATAACATAAATTAGTTACAGAAATTCATATCTCAAAGGCGGAAATAGATATGAATATAACACTAAGAAGTGTTTATCAGAGTAGTGGTCAAACAAGATCCACAATATAACAAAAGAATAGATACAAGTGCTAGACAAAAGAATATGTATATATCAAGGAGTCTCTTTCTCGAATGTATATCAACAAAAACTACAAATCTAATGTAGTTAGCCAAAAGTCAGATAATACTCCCAGATGAGGAGTCAAGCAGAAGCACCTGTAATATCTCGGTCTAACCCGAGTATTATTTAATAAGTAAATAATAAACGGATTAGTCTAGCTATAAATACCAGATAAAATGATATTGGATAAGAGATATGACAAAAACGTATGATAACCATAAAGCCATACTGTGATAAGTATGTAATTAAAAATCAACTAGAGATTAATCAATATCACAAGAATCTTCTCAAAGATAAAAAAGAATGTCATGCTCTTTATTTTTATTTACCAAGTCACAAATATTGGCAAACATCACAATGCCAATCGTAAAGTTGTTGAAACACAAATTCACAAAAGTTAGTGAAACACAAATTCACCAATGCACAAATATTGATAACACTTATCAATGAAACCATGAAAATTGGTGAAACACAAATTATAGAAATCATCAATAGAAATTCAGAAATCACAAAAGGGGGAGGCCTATCACAAAACGGGAGCATGAAAACTCACCAACACGTGTATCCCAAAATGGAACGCTATTCCATGGTTGCTAACCAATTAATTTTTGAGCCGAAGCTCCACAAAACGGCCCGAAGACCATGGGTCGCTACCCCACCAAATTGAGCAGAAGCTCCACAAAAGCGGGGTTTAGTCTCCCTCGTAGACAAAGAGACATCGCACATTGCTAGTCTAAATCACAAAATGATCTGCATCGATCATCAAGAAGTTTCAGTTACACTAAGCTAGTAAATAGATGAGTTTAGCTTCATGTCCCATAATCACTTGCTTAACTTAAGTATTTACGAACAAATTGTAAGTCTCCACTCGAAAGTTGTCACAAAAGTTTCAATCGAACGAGTCTAAGAATTAACCGACAAAGTAAACGCAAGCGTTTCATACCACTTGTTTTGCAAAGTCATTTAATTGGATTTCTCGAACGAATGTGGTAAAGGTTTGTATATACTAATAGATTGGAAAAAGGTTTAAGAAACAAGCTTTGTATGAAATTGTTTTGATGAAAGATTTTTGATATTTACTACTAGTATAGAAACCTTTGTATTTTTAAAGTGAAAAATCACAAAAATGATTATAGAAACAATCAATCATCAAAATCCCAAGTTCAAATACGTGAATTAATTCCAAAGAAATCAATTCCAAATCCATCAAAATGGATATACCCAAAAATTCCTACATAGAAATCATCAAGGTCGATAATAAATGATAACAACAAATCGGAAAACCACTAATCGATAAAAATTGAAAATCATCACAAAATAGGCTAAATAGGCAACAACAAGCAGGTCAGTCGACTGGCGACTGACTACAAATGGCCAGTCGACTGAACCAGAAACATGAAATTTCGTTTCCTGCAGTCAGTCAACTGATTACAGAGGTCAGTCAACTGATTGCAGGAAACAGAGGCTTCTAGCCTCTGCAAACAGACCCTGGAACACATATTGGCTATAGCCAGTTGACTGACTGTAAAAGGTTAGTCGACTGACTGGATGCTGGGGCTATTTTTCGGCCTATTTAATTGAAGAGAAAAAAATTTCACCGATTGCGATCGGACGAGTAACGACACTAGGGGTTTACGCCAATCGGCAACCCAGCCCTATAGGCTCTTCGATGCATCACCAAAAAAACCATGTTCAAACATCAAAGTTAGGATTTTTGAAGATTTGACTTCAAAACACCAAAAATTGGAATATTCACTCCAAACCAAAAGCAAGTGCACATGAATAAGTGTTAGGAATTCATACCCAACAATCAAAGATAGTTATAGACATAGATGTGAGATAAAAATCTTACCTTTTACATAAAAACACGGAAGAAGCTTGGAAGTAAAGGAGGATCAACCACTCTTCAACACAACCCAAGGAGCTTGAATCTAAGCTCAAAAGAAGAACATTTCCTAGATTAGGTTTAGGAATTTCTAAAATTGAAGGTAGAATGAGTTGGAGAAGAAGAAGAAGAAGAGGATGCTTACCAATAGCTTCTCTTTGAATTTGGAGTTGGAGCTTGGATTTGCAATGGAACTAGGGCTTAGGAATTCTAATTCTTTTTATCTTCCCCCGTTTTTATGAAAGCTTGAAGGTATTAGGTTATGAAAGTGAATGAAGAGAAGTGGGGGTTGAGCTAGAGTTAATAGTTTAGGCTAACCCAAACCCAAAGTCCAAAGTGCAAAGGTCAATTTTTTAGCTAGCTCCAAACATATCAAATTTATATTCAAAAAGGTCGCAAATGGCATTTTGAACTCATTGGAAGAGGTCCCGAGTCCTAATTCGACCGTATGCAAAAAGTAGCATTTCGGACTATAATCCGATTAACGATGCTATATTAAAATAAAATATTTAAATACACAATCGTAAAATATGCGGGTTGTTACACCATCTTTGACTAGTATCAATCTGCTATATGCAAGTAGGTCTGATGGTCAAACCCTTTTGTTAGACTCACTAACGAATGTCTGCGCCTCGCATCTCAAATATAGTCTGATTCTTCCTCGTCAAATTAGTTAATGGTGCTTCTACCTTTGAGAAGTCTTAGTAAAGTGAATATAACATCTCTCTAATCCAAGGAGACTTCCAGTCTGTAGCATGTTGGGTCTATTTGAATCTCGGATTTTCATAACCTTCGTAGGACATACAACGATGTCCTACTTCAAAAAAACATTACCCAAGCATCTCACTTCTCACTTCGAGAAGTGATTCTTCGAAGTGTTCATCATCAATCGATGTTTTCGCAACACCTCCAACACAATCAACAATCATGTCTTGAGCTCCCCTTTCGTCCATGAGTAGACTAAAGTATCATCAAGGACCACAAACATGGACATACTCAAGTGATCTTTTTGAACACGGTTCATGAAATCAACAAAGTATGTCGACGTGTTGGTTAGCCCGAATGACATAGCCAAACAACTAAACATCAAAGTAGTATACGAAACGTTGTGATCGACACAATCTCTCTAGTTACTCTCGATGAATGAAACCCCATCTCAAGGTCCAACCGAGAGAACACCTTTGCGCTATAAAGATGATTGAACAAGTTATTAGTAAGTTAAAGAGGATACTTGTTCGCTATCAGGTCGGAAGAGCCTTTCGACATAGTCGACACCTGGAGAAACGCAATTAGTTTTGATAATAATGCTTTGAAATAACTGAATAATCTAAAATGCATAGATCTTCCCCTTTTACAGCACAAAGAGGCCTTTATTACTCTGCTTCCCCAAATCAAATTACAAATTAGGGTTTTACAACTTTTATAATTTAAAAAGTACAAGTTTAGAATAACTGAGTTCGAAACCCCTAAACTAGACCCCTTGGGTCTTATTTATAGATGCAGGTCTGCACCTTTCGACCCCAATGCTTTTGACCTGGACGAAAGGTGGATGCCGTATTGTCTTTAGAATGCTTCCGCCCTTATGGAAAGGGATGCTTGAACCTTTCTTCTCTGTATTACTTTTTAGGAGCTTTCGACTCTATCGATAGGCTTTATTCAGCAGTTTCGAAGATGTTGCAATACTGATGGTTTTGACACTGTTAGTCGCTTCTGAACTTCTGCCTGTGACTTGATGCGGAACCTCTCTGGTAACAATGGCTTCGACTGGTTCGAAAGGCTTTATTTGGCTTTCGAAAGGGTTGTTCGGCCCCATACTTGCTTCTGAGTGTGTTGAGTGAAGAAAAAACCTTTGGTTTCAAAATGTTTGGCGCATGTATGATTCATTCCTTGTCTTTGAAATGTGTTGTTTTGACTCATTCGAAATGTTTTCAAGCATGCGGAATCACCCGCTTCGAAAGGAGGACACTGAAGTGGTCGAGTGCTTTCGACCTCTTCGAAAAGTTAAGAATCTCCCGGACATTGATTGTGGCTTCCTTTTGACTCCATTAGAAGGTCTTGATGGAACTTCTTCCTATTTTTCTTTTTCGTCTTCTGCTTATGCTGGTTTCGACTTGGTCGAAAGGGATTTTAGTAGTAACATTTCCCCCCTGTGAAGGGATGCTTGACTTTCCATGTCAATCATATCAAAGCTCAAAATCTTCCCACCGTTTGGTATTCCCACGTGAATCTAGGCCATCCACTTAAATTTAATCAGGCAACCCACTTTCTTTGTTTACTTTTTTTATAAGTCAAGACTTTCTCTTCTTCTCTTCCATTTACCTGCAATAAAATTTTCCTCAAGCAAAAATCTTAGTTCTCAAATCCTTAAATTTTTATCTACAACAATCGTAGATTCAGATCTTACGTAAGTTTTATTCATTTCACCCTTGAAACTTCTCTTTTTTTTCACTCTCAACTTCCAACTTTATATAATCTAGATTTCAATTTTTGATTTTGATTTATTAATAACTGCCCGAGTTTTAACTTTACTGAAGGCATCTTTTTATTCGATTTCACAATTTGATTGGATTTTCTTCTTTTTGTCATTTTTCAAATTATCTTTTTTTGGTTCCAGATTCTATTATTGTTTCTATTTTTAGAACATTTTAACTTTTATCTCAAAGATTTCTAAATCCAATAATTAATTCGCATTTAAACCCATTTATTTAATGGGTTTTCAATTTTCTAGATTGAAATCGGGTTTGGGGAATAAAGAAACCTAGGTTAGCTTCGCCTTGAAGTCTTGAGATGTACGAATTGAAAATTTGTCGCTAGAGTATAACCCTTTTACCCCATCGAAAGGGATTGAGGCGGAAATTTGCTTCTTTGATTTTTCAGCCCCTTTTGATAGGGTCGAAAGGTTATCTAGCGCCTCGTTTCATTGACCTCGTTGAAAGGTTTTAGTTCATAGGAAACTGACCTCATCGAAAGCAATTTTCTGCTTTTGACTTTAACACCTTTCAAGGGTATTGGTTATGCATCGTAACCCACATTTTCAAAAAGCATGAATTTTGCCTCGTGGGTTTTGCAACCATTATGTAAACTTATTTTTGATTTGTTTAACTTAGAGAAAGATGTACTTTATAAACTAGGTTGAACAAAGAACCCTTTATAAGGTTCATGAATCAAGCCAAACATTTCAACTTAGTGAAAACTTGTTGTATTGAATAAAACTTTGCATTTAGCATGTTTGTGAAACCATGATGTCCTTTTGACCCTATCGAAGCCTTCTATAACTAATATGTCGAAACCTTCTATAATTACATTTCTCTACTATTTGTCGGAATGTTCCAAGTTCATATGATTTTAACTTAGGACCTTTCGACTTACTGGGTACATAAGGTTTCGACAGCATTCATATTCCCCTAGAAAAACTTAAATCATGGGTTTCGACAATGTCGAAGGGTATTGTTATCTTGTTTATTGATTATTAGTGGTGTACACGTTGTTCAAATTTTTAAGTTGGTTTTCACTATTTGTTTCTAATAACATAGTTCCTATTGAGCTTTCGGCATTGTTAAAGGGTGTCGATTGGATATATACTTCAATATCCCTTTTGGCCTCGTCCAAAGCTCGGTAGACATTTGATATTTGAGTTTTGACATTGTCGAAAGTTGTTTGTTGAGTGTTAATTTTTTCTTTCCTTTCGATCGACGCTGTCGAAAGCTCATCACATCTCATTTTCAAATTTAATATTCTTTCAAGAATTTGAAATTTTATATTTTGCTTGATGTTTAAATTGAAGTAGTAGGTTTTTACTTATTCTTGAAAAAATGTTAGCTTCATAACAGATTGAAAATTCTAACCGAAATGTTTTCACCTAGCAGAACCATGAGTTCTCCAAATAAGGTCAAAGTCACTTCAAAGTGTTCTTTGATATCTACACAAGATGAAGTGGATGCCATTTCAATTACTATGGAATCATTGGAGTGGAAGCCATTTCACCTACAGAAACTGACTCCATTAGCAGCCCTCTTGAAGGGTTCTTTGCATGCACCACTATACACATATGGCATGGAGGGTTTCTTTCTTATCTCGAAATCGCTCCAATACAGATGTCTCCGAATGTTTATACCTACCTTCTATCTTTGGAGCCGATGGCATTTGAGTCCGGCCTCCCTTATTTAAATGATGAAGTATCAAATCCCCTCGTCCGATTGGTCATGCTTAACAATCTTAATATCCAAATCTTTAGGGCGAATCCTCCCAAGAAGCTTAGAGGAGAGGGAGCGAACAAATTTAGAGATTGGGAGAATCATTTTTTCTTATCAAATGCTTCCCAAACATAAGCGGGATTTTCTCTACTCCCTTTAAGTTCCGGTTTTCGTTATTTTCCATTATCCAGTTACTTTTCTTTTCTGATATTTTCGTTATGTCAGGTGCTTTTGCCAAAGAACTTAATGAGGCCGATAATACAATGGTGGAGTCTCTAGCTGTAGGTTCTAGTAAGATTGGAAACCGATTGAAGTTGTTGAATCCTGCAAACTTGAAGAATTCTCATCTCGTTTGGTCAAAGGGTTTTAGGCCAACCTCCTTTTATCCATCATACATCAAAAAAGCAAACGCTTCCTTTCCATGGGAGATCCTACACATTTCTCTCCTATGTCACTTATCCTCTCCGACCATTCCGGTAAGTTATAAATGCAACACCTTTTTCCTGTTTCTGTGTTGTTTTCCAAACTACCCTGCTAACTTATAATCCATTTGAACTCTCTTCAATTACTCCTTAGGTTGAAAAGCCTGCCAGTGGTCCAGTTTCTCCTCTTATGACTTCCTATGCGCCATCCTTTACTTAATCTTTTGCTAAGACCAACATGGAAGTTAAGAGAAAGTTGGAGAAATCAGATCGGGTAGAACCATTGCTAAAGTACTCGATGTTCTTGATGTTGAGGAGGAGGAATCTTTATCTCTTGACAAAACTTTGGAGTGTCCGATTATTGAAGCTCCTCAGGATAAATCCAAGAAGACCTACTACAGTCGATCCTTTCTCTCTCACATCACTGTTTCAAGCTCTCCGGGCGCACTCGAGCAGATGCAAAAAACTTTGGAGATGACCCCTACTCAAAAGCACATTCCTCCAAGACCAACATCTCCTCCCCCCTTTGTTAATTTTGAAGAGATAGTCCAATCTATCTTAAACTCTACATCCTTTCCTTCCATCCACCCACCTTCTTGGCTTCCTCTGTTTCTGACTTGGTGGGTCACTATCATTCTTTGATAGAACAACAACTCTTAGTAAGTTTCTTTTCACTTGACTTTATCATTATTTTTCTTCTTTAAATTTTTTACTTATGTTATATTTCTTCTTTCAGATCCAAGAGTTGGTTATCTTTGCACAAGCAGGCATGCAAATCTTCTATCGAATCCTCCAAGTTTCAGGAGGAAATTTCCGCCTTACAAAATCAAGTCTATTCCTTATGCACAGAAAAAGATGATTTTACATCCGAATTGGATTGATTGAGAGCTTCTCTCGCCCAGTTAGAATCCATTATTTTAGAGGAAAGGAAAGCCCAACAACTCCTCATCGACAAAAACTTGGCAATTCAAATAACCATAAAAGAATCCAATGAGAAGAAGGTTTGAATGGGAGCAAAAAATGGCTCTTTGAAAGAAAAGTTGGAGAAGAACATGGCGTCCTTGAAATCGACGGTCGATACCACTCAAGTGCGAAACGGCGAGTGTCACAGTTCCTCGATACTGCACTTTACGAGATCATGATGAACTTTTGAAGATACTCTGAAGCTTATGCTATCAACATCGACAAATATCCTGAGCTAAGCTTTCCATCACTCGACTCCGCCCTCTTCGATAGAGTTATGGATAGGATTAATCAAAGAAGTAGGGAGCTGAGACTACAGAAAAGGAGGAGATTGATGCCTATGAGATTCTTTCTTTTGAAGTCCCTTCTTTTGAAGTCGAATATGACTCAGAAGTTGAAGGCGACAAAGATGATGCCGCCGAAGAAAAGGGCGAGGGAAATGGTGATGATAATGATGATGACAATAATGATAATGATGATGACAATAATGATAATGATGATAGCACCGCCGATGGCCAAGGTTTAAGTGGTGATAGAGAGGGCTACACTGAATCTTCTAACAAAGATGGGGACGATAATACAAGTGCCGCTGGGAGAGGTTCCTTTCCTTACGAAGCACTCCTGCCTGAATTTGCTGCACCCTCTGCTCCTTAAGAAGATCCTGCTTTTATTAGCATCGTAGATCCAAAAGAAAAGGTGCAGGTTTCTCAGACCTTAGTTCAGTAAAATAGATATGAGATTCTCTACTTAAACATCTTTCACTTCGAAGATAATAATAGTGTTAATCATCTATTTTAGATAAGGAAGAAAACTATTCACCCTTATAAGACCAAGCTTGAAAGGAAACAAGCATAGATAAATAGGTTGTATATGGAGTTAGATAAGCAATTGAGGGAGCAAAATATTTTTTCTGAAAAATACCTTAGATTTAATAGAAGCGCAACAGTGTTAGCATCCTTTAAATGTCAAGAAGCTGCCCCTCGGCTAAGGAGAGCGTGCCTACGCTATGTCGCTCTCTTGAAAGAGAACCAAGAATTAATTACCTTATTATAGATGTCGATTGAGGAGATGGACATTTTAGTTAATTTGTTATATAAGGTCTGTTGTAGACACCCCAACGTTGACTTTTCATATTTAGCTGAATTTAGTGGGGGTCAATTTAGGCGCTTAGACAAAAGGTACTTGGATGAATTCGGATCTGACCCTCATCCTGGAGCTTGTTGGAACCTACCACGAGTCAGATCCATTCTCTATGATTTACCTTATGAAAAAATTAAGTATTATAAGGACAAATTTGTTTCTAAATTATTTACTAAGTTAATCTTGTACGAGCCAGATGAATGATTGTAAACATGTAATAATATGTTAATTTATGAATATTCATTTTAGTCTTGCTTTTTACACTTACCACATTTCATTATGTTATAACAGCATGATTGTTCCTCAGGCCATTTTTTTCTAGGGACCGCTTAGGTCAATATGTTAAACTGAGAAGATTTTATCTTGAAATGGCATCAATTTTAAAATCTTCAAAACTTGCAAGAACTGTTTTCTTAGAGATTTACAAAAACTTTACTTGGAACATCCTTGTCTCCACTTTGATTTTCTTAGTGATGAAAAAAAGCTTCTTAAGGAGATCAGAACGTATCATACGAAACTAATTTGTGGTCGCGATAATCCTCCAGTTGGAGAGTGGGACTATGGCAAATATCCCCCGGCGACTACTCCAGACGGACTAAACACTCCTTTTGACTCAACAATTATTCTTTTTTCCAATTCATTAAATAAAGTTAGAGATGTTGCTTCTCATCTTTAGATATAAAATCAATGTCTATTGTATCTTTTAGTTTCATTATTATTTGAGTTGTAATCTTTTATCATAATAATAAAGGGTTTTATCATTCTGGTTTTGACTTCATTCTTGTTTCTTTTTATTTAAGTAGAAGTTACAGTTATCAGCAGCTCCTCTCGCCCTCAATTTATCGTTATTCTTTATTAATCATAGAGATAAGCTATTAACAGAGCTTGAAAAGAGTAAACTCCTTAAAGATTCCCTACTTTCTCGCTTTCAAGGCAATACTAAAGCTTTAAAATGGCACAAAAGGTTCTTACTTCAGAAAATGACTGTCGGCAATCTTAAGGATCAAATCGCCAGTTTAGAGGCTTAAGTTAATAATAGGAATGAAACGATTTCTGCTTTGAAGCGTTAAGTTGAATCCTTCAATTGACTTCAATTATAAAATGCCAGAACTTCTCTAACAGATATGTTATTTGGGGATAAAATTAAAGGACAATCAAGCTCAGTGTGAGTTGCTGGAATTTATTATGGGGGGTAATATTCCAAGTATCAACTTACCAGCTCCCCGTGTGAATCCTTCTGTTGTTTCATCCGCAATATCTACTTCCCTGCTAGCCAGAAATTCCCCGCGTTGACCAATCCTTCTCCTGGCATAGATGAGAGGATAGTGGGCGAATGGTATAGGATGGTTAAATTAAAGTGGCAAGGCATTTCGATGAATAGCAAAAAGCTAAATATTAGCAGAGCATAAATGAGTATGCTACCAGAATCCAGGAACTTGAAAGAAACAACTTTTTCCTTCAGAAGTGCATCGCCGAACTGAAATGGGAAAATAAAACCTTAGAGGCGCAAATAGATCTTTTAGTTACATTCTGAAGGCTAACATTGATGCAACTAATGATGTATATAGGATAAGGAAGAAAGAAAAGAATCTTAAAGAGGTCCTTTGCATCATAATCTATAACATAGTAGATCCCTCAATTGCTGCGAATCTGGACAAGGCTACTCCAGATTAATGATAGATCTGTATTCATAAAATGTACATGCTTGTCCTGTGTAATTGTAAATAGTTTCATAAGTCATGTAAATCATATAAACTTTGTAAATATCACTTGATTTTTGTTCCTTTCCTGTAATGTTATTTCTAAAACATGTATTTGATAGCTTATACCACAACTTCTATGTTTGCTGAATCTTTCATTCTTCTTTGTTGTTTTGATTTCCCTGAAATGTATGAATCAAACAATACTTCTTATTGTTGGCTCAAAATTTCTGTATAAATCTGTGCATATCATTTGTGAAGATTAACAAATCATTATGTTAATCATATGAAATGTAGTTTATATTTAGTCAAAATGTCTAAATCCCATCTTGGGTTATGATGAGAAATTTTAACCATATTGCGGGAATATCCAAGGTTCATCGATGGAAAATCCTATCCAGAAGCAGGCTAATAAATATTACAGAGTCATGCTCTGGAGATAGTTATTAAAGAGCTAAATATGAAAAAGTCCAGAAATCGTTATATAAATGATTGTAGTAGAAATCCAATGACTCGTACTTGGGTATTAATGAAATTTGAAAGTTTAGAAGTCTAAAACTCAGATTCGAGTTTTTATGATCTTCTTGATAAAAAAATTTGACCTAGATTCGACCATTAGTAGTGGATAATCAGAGATCCATAGTTGAAATTCTCAAATCCAGGTTAGGGCATTAGTTATTAATAGTTTCGAAACCCAGATTTGAGCATGATAAAGGCGTTAAGATATTGATAAAAATCCAAGACCTAGATTCAAGTGTTAGTAAATGAAGTTCAGAAATGAAAGTCCCAAAACACAGATTCGGGAATTAATAAGTGGAGATTTGTTCTACTCCTTTGATTCTGCCTTCTTCGACGTGTATGAAACCTTCGGTCTTGTATGTAGTTGTAATTTGATCGGTTGGCTCTTGAGCTTGGACGTCTTAGTCCATAATCTGATATGCTGCTTCTTGGACTTGGACATCTTAATCTTCTAGGGATACGAAGTTTCTCACACTTGGACATGTTAGTCCATTGTTTAATGAGCTTCTTCTCGAGCTTTGACAATTTAGTCCATTTGATGAGCCTCTTCTCGAGCTTGAACATCTTAGTCCATTGTTTGATGAGCCTCCACTCGGACTTGGACATCTAAGTCCATTGTTGTCTGGTGCTCTAAGTTGGCTCATTATTAGAGGTTGGAACCAAGGACTTACCCAACCTCCCACCAGGAGGCGCCTTGACCTGACCAGAGGCGCGACTAAGGGCTTGTCTGGTGCTTTCACCTGGCCATAGTATGGCAGGGATAAAGGCTTACTTCGACCTACCTTTAGCGGATGCCCAACCCAGCCATTGCACTCTTTAGGAAGTCTAGACTTGTAACTTGTTTCTTGGCCTTGCAATTTCACATTCTTCGATCGCTTTCTTTACACTCTTTGGAGTTCTTGTGTTAGAAGTGTTCATGTTGTAGTTTGTTGCCATTTATGTGCAAAGGCATTATGATCAGCCATTATATCTTTTTCAAAGATTGTACCTCTGGAATAATGCCGAATAGTTTTCTCATTTAACTGAATAAATTTCCACTTTTTTTTCCTTTTTCCTAAGGAAATAATAAGGGTGGGGACAATATGAAAGTGTTTCAAATTCCATTTCTATAGATCATATGATTCCGCTTTTTCTTTTTCATAATTCTTAGAGCTTCTAATCTTAGCCTTTGCTCTTCATATTGGTTAGAATCCTTGATTGTTATTGGGGAGAATCCTATCAAATGTGGTTTGGAAGATCCTTGCTCGGTTCATTTGATTCCTCTATCCATGATGGTGTTAGTCCAAAGTAGATAAGCTTGAAATTGAGTTGAGTTGGGTTAGAG
The DNA here is from genome assembly GCA_030765085.1 of Allium cepa. NCBI lineage: Eukaryota > Viridiplantae > Streptophyta > Magnoliopsida > Asparagales > Amaryllidaceae > Allium > Allium cepa. The sequence goes on from CM060929.1 coordinate 822,155,837, forward strand.
ACAAGCGATGTTGGGTGTTAAACCAAGTCAGAGGTTCGATCCCTCCTTCTAGCGCCAAAATGTTAGCAAGAAATTTTATCAACACCCCAACGCAAAGTTAAGGGAAGAGGTTGGTCTCTTTTAGTTTCCTATAATTTAGTTGGAAAGATTAGTGGGTGTATATTCTCTTTGATTGCCTTTTCGAATAGGTTGGTTTAGTGAAGACCTTCTTGTATCCACCTGTTGACCCAGTCAAATCGATTAATTTCCTCTCTTATCAGCCTCTCGAGGTTTTTGAGATAGTATAGTTTACCCTTCGAAAGCCTTCCTTTCGAAGCTATTGCGAGACACGAATGGATAGCTCTATGAAACTCAGAGTAAGGTTTGACTTAGTGGATTTCGACCTAGTTGAAGGCTAAGTTACTTAGTGGTTAAGAGTTTAGTTTTGGGCCAAAGCTAATTCAAATGGAACTGAGGTTTTGACCCTGTTGAAAGCTGCAGTCTTAAGTGTCTTGGGTTTGGATTAGGAACCAAGGGTTGAAGTAGATTGGAGTAAGGTTTTGACCTTGTCGAAAGTAGAAATCTTATAGATGGTGGCCTATAGTTTAGCGCTAGAGAAATTGTTTCAGTCAGGTTAGAAGAGCCTTTTGACGTGATCGACGCCTGGAAAAACACAATTAGTTCTGATAATAATGCTTTGAAACAACTAAACAATCTAAAATGCATAGATCTTGTCCTTTTTCAGCACAAAAAAGCCTTTATTACTCAATTATCCCAAATCAAATTAAAAATTAGGGTTTACAACTTTTGGAATTAAGAAAGTACAAGTTTAGAATGAATGAATTCAGATCCCTTAAACCAAAGCCCAAGGGTCTTATTTGTAGATGCGTATCAGAAACTTTCGACCATGATACTTTCAACCTGGTCAAAAGGTGGATTCCGTATTGACTTTAAAATACTTCTGACCTTGTCGAAAGGATAGGTTGTGCATTTTTTCTCTGTGTTGCTTTGTAGGAGCTTTCGACTCTATTAATAGGCTTTATTTAGCGATTTCGAAGGTGTTGCAATACTAATGGTTTCAACTTTGTTGTCGCTTTTGAACTTCTGCCTGCGACTTGATGCGGAACCTCCCTAAGTAATAATGGCTTCGACTAGTTCGAAAGGCTTGGTTTGGGTTTTGAAAGGGTTATTCTGGCCCATACATGCTTCTGAGTGGATTGAGTGAAGGTGAAACCTTTGGTTTCGAAATGTTAGGCGCGTGTGAAAATTTTTCATTCCTTGTCTTCGAAAGGTGTTGTACCGACTTATTCAAAAAGTCTTCAAACACATGGAATCGTCTTCTTTGAAAGGTGGACACCGAAGTGGAAGAGTGCTTTCGACCCTTTCGACCTCTTTGAAAGGTTTAGGATCTCCTGGACGTTGACTATGGCATCCCTTCGACTTTTTTTAAAGATCTTGCTGGAACTTCCTCCTCTTTTCTTCTTCGTCTTTCGCTTAAGCTGGTTTCAACTTGGTCGAAAGGGATTATAGTAGCAGTAATGCTTTCGACTTGGTTAGCATGCAACTTAGTTAAATGATTTTAAGGAATGGTTTAGAAAGAGGTTGTGCCTTTTGTTTTAAGTAAATGCTTTCGAAGAGGGTCAAAACCCCTAGGTGCCGCACCTTACCTTTCAAAGCAGTGCCTTCGGAAGGGTTTCTTTGTTTTAAAACCCAAGGCGCTTCTCCAATGCTTTCGAAGGGTTGGTTTCGACACCATCTCTTCTTTACTTAGAAAATATCTTTCGGAAGAGTGCTTTTGACTTAATTGTTTTATGATCCTCTTGTTCTATTAAAAGTAAAACCCAAAGGTTGTGAAGGGAAAGCTTTTTAACTAGTTTCGACAGGTTATTCTGCATGTTTTAATTAAACCCAATACTTTCGAGAGGTTTGTTTTAAGTAGTACACTTTAATGCTTTCAGAAGGTTTAAGTTAAAGGTTTCGAAGGGGTGGTTCCCCAATGTTTTCGAAAGGTTCTAATGTTTTCGAAGGGCAATGTTTATAGTGTTTTGATAAGAGGATGTCTAAGGTTTTAAAGCTTTCGAAAGAAAGGTTTTGCAATGTTTTCGAAAGATTTATTTAGAATTGTTTCAAAAGGTATGTTTTGGCCTTTCGACCTAAGGTTGTCCTTGGTTTCGAAAGAGGTAATTTCAATGGTTTCGAAAGGGATACTTTTAAAGGTTTAAATGCTCCATCAACAAAGTTTTTTGTAAATCATATATAATATGGCAAGATGATTTGAGCAAAGCATATTGTATATTTTCCTTGTTTAAAGTGTGATTTAAAGGTTTAAATCAATTTGAGAGAAAATGTTTTCAATGAAACTTTTATAGGCAGATGTCTCTAAGTAAAATGACTTAGATATTAGAATACCAGATGGCACTAGTGTAGGGCCATGCCCTATACATTAGCTATTAGCCCCTGACTAATTTAATCCAAAATTCCAATGTGTATGGCTTTGTCACAGGTATGACTAAAATGATGTTACATACTGAAAGAAATATACAGAGGAGAAATAGGTTATTGGCGAGCTCGCACAACCATTAATATCAGTTGACCCTGGGAGACTTAAGCTAGGACAGACTGTCTAGAGGACGAGTATCTAACATAAGTCAGATTATTTGTTTATTTTATCTGGTAGGCTCTAGTCTGCCTAGTTAGCCAAACAAAATTATAGTATTCGGACAAATAGTCCATTTGTTACCTGATTTAAATGCTTACATGGTATTGCTATATTGTTTTACTAGTTTTGGTTGCAAGATTAAGATTTGCAAAAGATATGTTTTAAAAGGATATTAGTGAGTGGAAACCAATTACGCTAAGCGGCATGGTCTCACTTAATATGAAATAACCAAGATGTGTAGTATTATTTACACCAGGCTTTATATCTGACTCGAAGTTTATGTTTATCCCCTTAAACTCTCAGGTTACCGAAATTGATTTGAGTAGGCTTAGTGTTGAGGATTTACAGCTTTTAATATGTGGACTAACAAAGCTTCCGGAGGCGAGTAGAAGGCCGAAGTTAGCTATATTTTGGAGTTATTTTGTTTTATTTCCACTATGCTGTATTTAGTCTGTTATGACTATTTAGTACTCTAGTCATCCAATGGGCATTTTCATATGTTGCTCTTGGCGTATTTCGTAACAATTATATTTGATCTGAACCAGAGACACGTTTGGGATTGTGTAACTTGGAATATGAAATGTGGTTTTGAAATGTAATCAGAAAAATGTTTTAACCTGTGATGATTTTTATTTCATATTCAAGTGTTTCTGATATTATGGATAACATTATCATATTTGATCACCAGAAATTAATACTATTGATAAGTGCAGCATCTGTAGCGCTTAGCTTCGGGCCTCTAGATGAGGGATGGAATGGCTACCTTTGTGGAATGCATGCATATTATTGTTTATATTATTTATTATAACCAGTTTGGTTGTTGGAATTGATTTGCAAAAGATATATTTTGAAAAAAGATATTATTGAAGGGAAAACCCATTTCGTTCAGCAGCATGGCCTCAATATCTAAATACCGAGATGGCATATTATTATTCACCCTAAGATTTTATCCAAATCAAAGTTTTTATGTTTTCCCCCTTAAACTCTCGGGTGCTCAAAATTTGGTTTGAGTAGATCAGTAGTGAAGGCTTTATAGATTATTTAGGTTTGGCGAATAAAGCTTCCGGAGACGTGCATGTGGCAAACCTAGCCATGTAGGAGTCTATCTTTTACTTTTATTTGTTGTGATATATCAGTGGTTAAATAAATGTAGTGGCAATAGATGTATCTATCTATTCAGTAGCTTTGACCAACCAAGGGGGCATCTTCGCATGTCGCTCTTGAGTATTTTGTAATAATTATATTTTATCTGAACTTGAGCAATGTTTGGGGATTATGTAATGAACATGCAATATATCTTTGAAATGAAATGTAAAGTTTTCTTTAGAAATTGTGTCTAAAATTATTTCATATTCTTGTGCTTCTGATATTATGGATACCATTAACATAACCGCATTTTATCTTTGGAAATTAATGTTATAGATAACCGCAGTATTTGTAACGCTTAGTTTCAGACCTTAAAATGAGAGATGTTACAACTTGGTATCGGAGTATAGGTTTATGTAAAAATAAAAAGTTTTTGAACCTAAAACATAGTTTTGGAAACATAATCCTAATGATTCATAGAATAAGATTAGGATATGGGATAACGCTATAGTAACATACATGTATTTGCTACAAGCTTTATCTCTGTTCTCCCTCTCCCTTAGACTGTTCTTTCGTACCTTACTAAGGTTCGAATGAAAATATAAGGGAGTAAGAGATGGAGGCAAGAAACAAAAGAATGAATCTCGGTGGAGGAAGCATCAGCACTAATGGAAATGTTAGGCCCAATACTAGGAGAAATGCGGGTCGACATACAACTGCAAACGTAGGTGCAGGGACACCACTAGTTAAAATGGAAGCAATGTATTAGTTCTTTGTCAACATGATGCAAGCAGGAGCAACTAGTGGATTAGTTGGAGGAAAATGCTGGAGGAGCTAATCGGGAAGTTCTACTTGTCAACAATTATACTCTTTTGAGTAGAGACTATGCAAGATTTGGAGGGAAACCATTCAGTGGAACTAAGGACGCAATTTAAGCGGAGAATTGGTTGCTTCATTGTGAAATGATTTCACTAATCTTATTTTGAATGATAAACATAAGAGGAGATTGGTGTCCAGGAAATTGCAAGAAGGTTCGTTGTACCGGTGGAATGGTGTAACTGTTGGGGTAGCATAAGAGGCTTTGACTTGGGATAAATTAAGGAGGTTCAAGTAAATATTTATGTCTAAGGTCGCTAAGTTAACTCTGTTAGAATGTTTGTTGAGTTGGTGCAAGGTGATATAACGGTGCTTGAGTACGCAACCAGATTCGAGGAGTTGTCAAGATACGATTATGCTACCGTTGACATAGGTATCGAAAGGAATGAGAAGTTAATCCGTTGACTAATACCTAAGCTTATTAGGAAACTTTACCATATCTCAGGGATCCATGTGATGTAGTCTAGGAGGTGGCTTTGCAAAATGAAGGGATGCTCGCTTTATTTAGTATTAAAAAGCTAGCAGAGAATCAGGGTGGACAGGATCGAAAGAGGAAGTTTTTCTAGAAGAAGGAAGCTGAGAAGTATGGAGACGCCAAGAAATGAAAATCAGAGGTTTTGTGTTACAAGTGGGACAAGTAGGAACATTATGCTCATGTGTGCCAAACCGGTAAGGGAAAGGAAGTCGTTGGAAAGAAGAACATTAAGTGCTTTAAAGGCGACTAGGTGGGACATTACAAGAACAAATATTCGAAAAGGCAGAAAAAGAAAAAGTATTTATTTTTGAACTAGCTACCTCAAGACTAACAATTGAGGAGAAAGGGAAAGATGTGATGGGAGGTACACTTTTGATTCATAGTTTACCTGTTAGAATACTATTTGATATCGGTGCATCAAATTCTTTTATATCTCATTATTTGGTACATAAGCTTAACTTAGAACCCTCATACCCAGCTACTTCCTAAGGGTGGCGAATCCAATAGGAGGGTACGCAAATCTAGGGATGAGATGTGACCATTTAGAATTTGCATTATTAGGTTATATGTTTTTTCCTGCAGTTTGTATGTGTTTGATTTTGTGGGCTTTGGGATTATTTTGAGAATGGATTGTTGAGTAAATACGATGCTAGGATATTTGTCGATGATAGAAAAATATCACTAAGTCTCCCTAATAATAATGACCGAATTGTATACTTGGTAGAGAATCCAAGTTTTGATGTTTGTGCTTTATTAGGTGTAATAGAGGAGGAAGATGAGTTGAATTATGTTTTCATAGTAGAGAAATTGCAGATATTTCTGAGCCTGTTATAGGCCTACTGCAGAAATAAGCTATTTATTTTCAAATAGATCTTGTACATGGAGTTGAACTCATAAGTAGACCGCCTGGTAAAATGACACTTAACCAGATGAAGGAGTTAAAGTTACAGCTAGTGGATTTAAAAGGGAAGAGTTTTATTAGACCAAGAAGTTAGTCTTGAGAAGCGACCACGGTGTTTGTGAAGAAACCAAACGGGTCATTAAGATTTCATATCGATTATCGTAAGTTGAATGAAAAGACGACAAAGAACCGATACTCTGTTGAGAGTCGACGAATTATTTGATCCGGTGATGGAGCCGAAGTGTTTTCCCAATTGGATTTGGCGATTGGGTTCCATCTACTAAAGGTAGCAGAAGACATTACTCCATTGACGCCGTTTGGAATAAGGCATGGTTCATATGAGTTGTTAGTAATGCCATTCAAATTGGCTAATGCACCCGCTTTCTCCATAGAATTAATCAACTGGATTTTTGGAAGGCACTTTGATAGGTTTGTGTTGGTATTTATAGATTACATTTTGGTATATTCTAAGGATGAAAGAGTCCATGAGATTCATCTTAGGATAATGCTTGAGACATTGAGATAGCATCAGCTGAAGGCAAAATTTTCAAAGTATCATTTTTGAAAGAAGGAGGTGAATTCCTTGGCCATGCAGTCCCAAAAAATGGATTGTAAGTGGATCCGACTAAGATATAAGTAGTTAATAAATGGAAAGAGGCCGGAGACGTGACTGAGATAAGTAGTTTCCTTGGACTAGCTAGCTACTACCTGAGATTCATTAAGGATTTCTCTTGTATAGCAGCACCAATGACTAAACTAAGGAGGTGGGACATGAAGTATGTTTGGATCGATAAATGTAAGGAGGCATTCCAGAAGCCGAAACATTTATTGTCAAATGCGCCCGTGTTAGTTATGTCGGATGGAAATCAAAATTTGGTGGTGTATATAGAGATCCATGTGGGATCATAAGTCGCTAAGATACATATTCTATTAGAAGGAGTTTAACGCAAGACAGCAGAGGTGGTTAGAGTCTATGGATGCTTATGATTTTGGAATTGAGTACGCACCAGGAAAAGGAAATAAAGTTGCAGATGCACTTAACAAGAAACATCAAAATGGAGTGTTAGCTATGTTGGATGAATGGAAAAATTTGGAAGCATGACTTCTTGTAGTGTGCGGTTTAGATCGATTGCTAGTTCAAGCTAGAGTACCACAATGCTAACTTGTATGAAAGTTCGAACACTACCGATCAACAGAATTACTTCTAAGCAAAGAGATGATCCATTGCTAGCTAAAAGAATTAGAAGATTGGAAGATGGAATGGAGAAGGATGATTTGAAGGATTTTTATCTTGATTAGAATAGATGGTTGAGAAAAAATGGACGATTGTGTATTCCCGATGTTCTGTGACCTAAGAAAAGAAGTTCTTAGAAAGTGTCATCGATCGAAGTTTACTATTCTCCTTGTGGAACTAAGATGTATAAAGATATGAAAAGAAGTTTCTTTTGGGACGGCATGAAAAGAGATGTAGGTTTACGGGTAAAATACTGTTTGAATTGTCAACAAGTGAAAGCCGAACATCAAAAGCTGAGTGGATTGCTTCAGCCTTTGGATATACTAGTTTAAAAATGAGATTTGATGTCCATGGATTTTATTGACGGGTTAACAAGGTCAAACAGAGGAAATGAAAGTATTTGGGCATAGTAGATAGACTGACCAAGAGTGCACATTTCATTCCCGTTAAATCATCCAAGACGACACCTGTATTGGGTAAGTTATTCACGAAGAATATTGTTAGACTGCATGAGATTCCTAGTAGTAAAGTCGGTGACATGACTTTTTATTTATTACCAAATTCTAGAAGAGTCTACAAGAGGTTTTAGGTACCAAGCTCCAAATGAGTATTGTTCACCGTACATAGACCGATGGAAAAATGGAAAGAGTTATCAAAGTTTTGGAGGATTTGTTAAGAGCCCGTGTGCTGGATTTTGAAGGGATGTGGGAGGACCATCTACACCTAGTTGAGTTTTCTTATAACAATAGTTATCAGACTAGTATAGAGATGGCACCTTTTGAAGCTTTATATAGAAGGCAATGTAAATCACTCGCATGTTGGTTAGAGGCCATAGATAGAATGATTCTTGGTCCAGATTTAGTAAGAAAAGCCATAGAAAAGATTAGGTTGATTTGAGCTAGAATGGAAGAAGCTCAATCTAGGCTGAAAAGTTACGAAAATAAGAGACAAAAGGACAGGAGTTCTCAGTTGAAGATTTTTTTTTCATCAAAGTATATGATAAAAGGTGTATTGAGATTAAGGAAATTAGGGAAATTGGCACCTAGATTCGTTGGATCATTTCATATAATCGCAAGGATCAAGAAACTTGCTTATAATAAAGTTAACAAGCAGTTTGGCAGGTGTATACAATGTTTTTCGTGTTTCTCATCTAAGGATGTGGGCTCGAGATCCAGAGACTACTATAACTTGACTGCATTAGAAGATTTAGAGGTGAAGTGTGGCATGACTATAGTTAGACATCTAGTTTGTGCTGTAGATGAGAATAACAAAAATAGGAACAAGACAATCAAATTAGTAAATGTCCAATGAAGTGATGACGAGAGAGATTGTATTTAGGAAATGTATGGCGGGATTAAGGATGCATATTCTAACTTTTTTGACGGTATGTTCTACATCTATGTTTTTTGTTTAATGTGCGCCTTACCGTAATTTCGAGGATGAAATTCTTTGAGGAAGGTAATCAATAGCAACCCTAATTCTAATGAGCGTTATTTAGGATATTTAAATGGATAAATTAAATAAAATAATGTATATGGTTAAGGAGAGTGGGATTGATAATTGGTATGGTCGAGCCTTAATTAATAAACTAACGAAATTAGTTAGAACATTAGTAGGAGGAAGGAATTTATGAGAAGGGTATAATAGGAAAAAGGTTTACATTTCCTAAAACAAACCCGCACTTCCTTTCTCTTCATTCTTTTTACACCTATTAAAACAAAACTAAAGTTTAGGTCGGCCATTGGTAGAAGATTCAAGAGGAATAAAAGCTAGGAAAACAAGTAGAAAGTTTAAGTGAATCAAATCAAATACAAATCTCAACATTCTTAAACAATTCAAGGTAATTTACAGTTAAGCATCTCATGTTTTGGTTGTTATTTTCATTTTGAAGTACAAATCCGATTCTTTTGCTAATATTATGTCATTCTATGATAGTTTGAATGATCATATACTTATTGGTGAATTTTAAAAATTTATTTATGAAATTAAGCGATATATTTGAGTTAGAGAACTTAATAATATTTTTAAAATTAAATTTTCCATGTGAAATCCAATATTTAAATATTACGTTAATTTTAACATTAAATTACAATAGGAATAATGCCTAGTTTATTATAACTTAAATTCCAACATACCCTTTTATTTTGATTTACATTCTAATATTAAATCAACAATTACCTTATGAATATAATTAGCATTAGTTTTTATTTTATTACACTCATATTCTACTGTTATCATCTTAATTCATATTAATTGTAATATTTCAGTTACATTAATTCTATTGGTTTCCAAATTAATTTCAACTGATTTAATTAATGAAACGATAATGAATCAATTGTTACACTAATTAATTCAAACCTATTAATTTATCAATTACAACCAAGAGTTATAAATTACTTAACCAAAACCGATTTCCTATTTTATAATTATCAATTTGAATTATAAACATACTATTTCTATCTTTAATACAACATTTAATCTATTTCATATTAACCTACCATTATAGCCAATTAACCTCTATAGTTATCTTTCAGCTAGGAGTAATATTCATTATTAACCTTTATTATTACCATTAGTTGAAATTACATTAACGGTTGTCAATTTCATTCAATCAACACTATTAAATTATATTCTAATAATTTTTTTCCATTTGTAAATCAGAAATTTTAATTTATGACAATATTAAATTCCAAAATATTATTAAATTAAAAATCTTTTTAAATTTAATATTTTTAATTATCAAAAATACGGGTAGTTATAATCTTCCCTGCTCAAAACTTTTCGTCGCAGAAAAGGAAACAAGGAAGAATCAAGAGGTTTGATATAATCTTATTCTAAATAATCAATTTATAAACACTTAAAACTTACATAATTAAGTTTAATAAAAATCTAAAAATTAGCTCAATCTCTATAAAAAAATTCTAAGTTCTAAATTTGCGAAATATTACGGCATAGTCTCCTTTGCGCGGTTAGGTTCGAAAAAATAATAATTTCAATATATATATATATATCATATTTCAATAATAAAATATCCCAAACCATGGGAAAAACAATAAAATATCGTTCCAAAACAGTAATCCGAAAATGTACCTTTTTGTAGGGCAAACAACTTATTTGTGAAACCAAAAGCATTAGGTATCACTTCCATAAACCTGTATTTTAATTACATAATCTAAAAGAGTTAGAATTATGTGAAAAGTGAAATATATTAGTTGTTTCAATTAATAATACAAACAACACAACATAACAATAGTCCTATGCAAACAATACAGTATAACCATCCTATACAACAAAAGAATTCATCATACATCTATCGCAATCAAAACATATGTTTTGTCCAGGTTTAGACACTTTGCATCGCATAAGGGTGATAATAAACTATCAAGTGTACCTTGTGCTCAACAACCCTCAGGTAATCTCTTAATAGATTGTTCATGCAACCTTAAGCAATTTGATGTATCATTTCCCAAGCATCTCATAGGCCAACCAACATAGAATTTAAATATTATTTAAGTTTGTATGATGTACTTAAATCATTTGTTCACCATCTCGGTTCTGATCGCTTGCTTAAATGCATAAATTCCACTTTCAAACTGGTATTGATAACATGATTATCTAGTGTGGACTCTGATCAAATTTCTTGATTAGAAATCCCCATTTTTCTGACATAGCTACAACTATGATAGAAAACATCAAAATCATATTGAAAATTCATATCAAGGTTCGCCGTCAAGAATCGAGCGAAAAATCATAGTCTGAACTGGTGTGACTTTCCAAAATCATGTATTCAAAACTGACTCAGAACAATTATGCGAATAAAATGATCTACGCACAACTTACATATTTTATTCTGTTGGCTGCTGAACACATCATTTATTTTCCATTTATTTTAATTTTCATTAATGCATATAATATTATCTTTTATTAATTTTCATTAATTTACATACAATTTTTTTCCTTTCCATTCAATATTAAAATCATCAATGAATCCATTATTAAAGTGTTACACACATTTCATTGCAGTTTAATTCACCTTTATTATTTGCTTATAACCTTGATTTCCTTTAATTATTAATATTCATTAATAAATTATTTCATACTTAAGTTTTTCTACTTTTTAATTCACATTTATCCTTTCTTATATAATATCGTTTAATAATAAACTTATTTATGAATCAATTTTTATTTAAGTTTTCAGTTGTACAATATTTTATTACATATTCATATTAACATTTCAACTTTTTACATATTTCTGGTAAGTTTTATATATGTTTTAGAATGTAATTGAATGCTATATAATTTTACCTTATTCATTTTAGTTAACAAAAATGTTCAATAGTTTGCATCTTCTTGATTTTCATTATCTTTTAATTTGCAAGTTACAAAACTTCAATTTCTTATATTTCCATTAAACAATTACTTTTATATATTCAGATTTCAATTTGTATGTTTCCAACTTATTAAAATTTTTACTTTATTTCTACGACCAAAAACCATTAATTAACAAGAACTTAAGAATTCAGATATCGGGTTCATTTTAAATCATTTTAAAATAAGGTACATGCTCATATCTTTTATATATCAAATCATATTTAGAAACTTAAAATTAAGATTTGTTTCACCGAACAACTACGTAGCAAAGCTACTATAATAGTCTTCCCACTTTGAAACTCAAAAATGAACGTCGATGATATCGTTGTCATCACCCAAATTATTTTCCAACCGTAGAAGAGGGGAGTACGTAACTTATTTTCTTCAAAATTCTTTTAAAACATTTCTTTCAACCTCGTTTGAAAATATTTCTATTTGCAAATACTTCTAAATAACACTAATTTTATTTTTTTCAAAATCTTTGAAAACCCAAATTTAAAACACCAGTATTTAAGTTCTTAAATTTCCATTTAATTTTTTTTATTTGTTTCATTTTCTTATAACATATAATAGTTAATAGTTTTAAGAATCTGGACTAACCAACAATATATGACAATAATCGAATATTATCATTTATTAACATCCAACACAATCAAATAACAAAATAAATATATGTAAAATTATATATATATATATACAATTTAAATTACTAGGTAAAATTATATCATATATCTATTTCAAAAACAATATTGTGTTGGTTTACCCTGTTCAAGTGTTTAAAAACCCATATCGATGCCATAACATCTTATGGCCGACCAGGATTCATAAATACTCAATAGAACAAATTAACACAATACAAAACATTTTTATAGCACTAAAAAATACTACACACACATTCATACTCATTCTATGGTATCAATAACCTTATCTCTAATGAGTTTAAACCCCAACGAATAAGTCATCTCCAAACCAAATCTCAGATGCTAACTGCGACGACCCACCTTTTTTCACGGTTTAAATTGACAATAAATCACACATGTCTAACCCAAACCATTAGAAAGGAAGGATATTCAATGGGGTAAATAAGAGAAAAGAAGGGAAAAAAAAGAAAACATAGAACCTCATAGTGGAATGAAAAAAAAAATAATAATCAAATAAATAGTTCATGAAGTTGTTTTATAATATACACGTGATTACACAAATTTTAAAATAAAATCAGAGTACGACAACAACATACCCATAGTGATGAAGCGGAATAATACTAATTATATAATAAACCAAACTCCGTCATCGTCCTCTAGAAATAATGTCTTCAACACTAGAAAGCTTAGACTGACCCGAGCATAATGAAAAGACAAAACACTCGATTCAAAACTAAAAGTTCTTACATAAGTTAAATCAACAAGTAAATAAAAGTGTAAAAGCTTTAGAGATGTTTATGGGATTTTCCATCTCCCATCCAGTGTATAACGTGCATGCAATAACTTAAGAGATGTCACGAGATTTTCCATCTCCCAAGGATCCGTCAAACTATCTATATGTAGTAAGATACGCTATATATGTTGTGTCTAACCAATAATATAAATATTAAAATAGCGTTAAGGCTTTACATTAATCCCCCTTAACCCATTTTTAAGCATTGTCCTATAATTTACCTTAGTAGCATCACCAGTAACGTCGGTAGCCAGGGAGGCGTCGTCATAAGACAATACTAAAACAAAATCGTAGTGGGCGTGAATAAGGATAAAAGTACGACAAGACATGTGAGGCGATGCCCAAGGTAAGATTCTACTAGTTTACCCTTTTTGCCCGATGGTAACGCATCGTAGCTACCACCACCCACCGTGTCCACTACCCCCAAAATCAAATCAAGGTGCACCAATCCAGTCCAAAATCAATATAATAATACGAAGGGGTGATGGCCCCTAAAGGTTGCGAACCCCTTGGCCGGACATAGGCTCCTGTTTTAGTCATTTCCAATTGCCATAAGTGTTGTGGTCATCCATCATCATTCTCTTTCTTCAAATCCTGCAAATGCCTCCAATTCAACCACCTCGTTCAGAATAACATCCAACATGCACGCAGTTGTTAAAGTGGTTCAAATATTGACGAAGAGTGTGCCAATAAGAGGCCCCGGTCTGTTTAACAACCAAACATAATTTTTCACACCGGTTGGTTCTTTTACATTTCAAAACCGATTCATATTTGATATCAAAATATCATATTCAATTCATAATATCCTTCATTTCAAAATCGTTATATTTACTCAAAATATATCATTTTCACTTGAAAATACCATTTCAAATTCTAACTTAGGTTAGCTGTGACGCCCCACCCCGTGATCCATATTAATGAAGAGTATTACCGAGTAGTACTGTCTGCTAATGCAGAGAATAGGGCTGGATAGGAGCGACCATCTATAGCTTTGTCTTAAATATCTATTGAATACGTTGATAATGCCATATATATACACACACACCAAGCTGCGACGCCCCACCCCGAGACCCACATTAACAAAGAGTATCACCGGATAATACTGTTTGCTAATGCATAGAATAGCGCTGGATAAGAGCGACCATCTATAACATTGTCTTAAATATCTATTGAATACGTCGACAATGTTAATTTATTTTAAAAATTAATCGAAAATTGTTCGAAAAAATCCGTGCTCGAAATCAAAGAAATCACTCAAAACTGTCATTCAAAATTTTCATAGCAACACACTTTCGTTTGATACATGAAAACCTTGCTGCAAAATCGATGCACAGCCTGGAAATTATCTGTTTACATATTGTTTTCTGAGTTACTGCAAACATGGCCTAAGTCCATGTTTGAGACATCATATCTCTTTTGTTTCTTACTAAAATTACGTGATTCTTTTTTTGTTTGAAATACAATGTTTTGTGCTATAAGCATACCAAATTTCAGATCATTGCGGCCTATATAGCTTATATAAATATGCTGCCGAACTTTGATCCGGAGCATGCTTTTACCTAGGTTTTTATAGTGAAAACACTGTCTGGGTTCAACTTTGAGACATCATAGCTTTGTCATACTTTATCCAAATTACATGCTTCTTTTTTGTTTGAAAGCTGAAGTTTTCTATTATTTTCCTACCAATTTTCAGCTCAATTCAAGATAATTTCTTCCTATGTTTCATGCCAAGAAGTTGAACCCAAGGTGGTTTTGGGCATATTTTGTTTTTGAACTGTTGCATACATGGCCTGAGTCCATGTTTAAGACAGTGTAAAATTTTCATTTCTAGTGGAAATTCATTGATTCTTACTTTATTTAAAAGATGAAGTTTTCTACTATGTTCATACCAAATTTCAACTCAATAGAGGGTCATTGGTCCCCTGTTTCATGCCTGGAAGTTGAACCCAGAATGAATTTTCGGGCGTGGACATATTCTTGTTGAATTGTTACAAACATGGTCTGAGTCTATATTTGAGACAACATAACTTTTTTTTTTATTGAAATTCATTGATTCTCTTTTTTGAAAGATAAAGTTTTCTACTTTGCGCACACCAATTTTTAGTTCAACCAAGTCGTTCGGCCACCTGCTTTACGTCCGAAAGTTGAACCTAGGGAAGATTTCAGACCTGGGTATTATTTTGCCCAAGTTTTTTTATGTTCTTTTTTTTTGTCCGAATTTTGACTTTTATTTCATCTATTTGTAATTTTTATGAAAGGTTTTAAGGGTTATGATGCCTATCAATAGGCTAGCCAAGTTTTGATGAATTTGAAATTCAAATTTGAATTGAATTTGAATAACGGTTTTGAGTGATTCCTTCGATTTCGAGCATATATTTTTCCAAACAATTTTGAAATAATTTTTAAAACAAAATGTCATTTAAAATAATTATTATTAATATTTCTAAATTATTTTAAGCTATAAATTCTATTTATTCTCTATAATAAGGGAATTTTCAGATACTGTCTTCAAAAATGATTTTGGAAAATGGTTTTGAAAGCTTGTTTTCTCTACTAAATTATTTTATGTATAAATACACATTTTTGCATTATTCGATCGAATGATAAGGAGAATTAAACGATTTGGCAAAACACATGTTATGGGACACGTGCGTATATCTTATCGATTAATTCCTGACTTGTCCGTTTGATCGTTTTGACTTTCGAGGTCAAGTTTACCGATGACACGAGGTACACTTAGCCGTGATGCCCCATTTTGAGACCCACATTAACAAAAAGTATTACCGGGTAATACCGTCTGTTAATGCATAGAATAGAGCTGGATAAAAGAGACCATCTACAGTCGTGTCTTAATTATCTATTGAATACGTCGACAATGCCATATATATATAAATATATATTTGTCGTTCGACACACCCAATAAATCCTTAATACAAAGCCGTAGGTGGCTATAGGATCTATTAGAACAAAAACAATAACTCAAATGCAAAACACATCACAGAACATCAAATAATCCCATATAAATACACGTATACAAATACACCACAGAGTATACAAAATGACAATATTTTTCAACCAAATTTCACTCTTTTTATTCATTTAACCATATCCACAATTAAATCAGCGATTTAAATATAAACATTCCAGCTTTGCATAGTTTGAAGTTCTAGAAAATAGTTTGAATAATTATAAATAGTTTAAGGATTTAAAATAGTTTAATATAAAATGGTTAGAGAATTGAAAATGGTATATATAGTAAAATAGTTTGGAAAATCTAAATAAATTTAACATTAAAAAGATAGATTTTAAACAGTTTACATTAAAATAATTTATTTTGAAAATAGTATCTAATTAAATGGTTTCCTTCCATTTCAACAAATCTAGACCCATATCCGATTTCAAATCAACAAAACTCAGTTTTCAATCTTTCCATTCAACTGACTCAATTTCATTTTCGATTCCAATTTACTGATTTAAATCACTTCATCAAATTAAACTTCATCATTCAATTTAAGTTTCAAACTTTAAAATAGTTCACTTTTTAAAATTAAAGTCATATATCAATTTATGATTTCACATTTCCAATTCAGTTCTTTAAACAATTTCCTTTAACCAATCCCAATTTCAATTTTTCAAAGTTTAATTCTGAAATAATTGAATTCAAAAAATCTAAAATCTATTTCTTTTAAACAGAATTATATAACAAAAATAAAAAAATCAAGATTTTAAAACTATTTAATTTAATCCATCTAGTGTTCGTATATAATTTTCTGCCCTATGTCCAAGTGATCAATTATTTCAATTTTAATTATCCGGATGGAGATATATCATTTAAATCCAAATCAAAGTGTCATGGGTACATATCATTTCAATCTATTTCTTAATTTATTCGAAATAATTCAAGTAACTGATTATATGCTTTCAATTGATATACGAAGTGATGACAGGAATATATAAAAATAGATAAACAAATGTCGAATCATCCAAAATGTTAACAAATGAACACCATCAACATCCAAGTCAGCCAATAAATCACAACAATTAACTTGTTATAAATATTAGGTACTTAACTAGAAATTAAATTCAATGTTAATTTAAATATCAATTTAATTCAATATAAATTAAAATTAAAATTAAATGACAATTTATGTTACCAAACAGCAATTAATAAAATTCTTATCATATCATAAATTGAATTCATCTAGCATATGAAGGTTTACTATTGCGCGAGTGGGTTAAATCACTCATCTCCGATTTATAACCGATTTAAAATCCAATAAAAGCCCAAAATTTGAATAGTCTCCAAATCTAACTGAACTAGTTTTATATTGTCTAGAATTTCGATACGATTTCAATAAAAGAAACTGCTTCCAAATCCGAGCTAGTATGAAAAAGTTATGCATGTTAGAACCTTTAAATTCAAAATTTAAATTTGAAATAATACAAGGGCAAAATAGTAATACTCCTATCACCTGAAAACCATACCACGCTCGCATAACCCAATAGCCGTTAGTGTTTGATCATACCGCCTCACCACGAGCTCCACCTCCAGCCGCCCTCTCCGTGCACGCGCGACCATCAACGATCACTCATAGTGGCTCCACCATCGCCTCTCTTTTGTCATCGATTCTGGCAAATCCTAGCCCCAATTGCATGGACGAAGTCCATAGATACACTTTCCCCATCGCTCTTTACGCTCCAGTATCTTCCGATCGTGGATTGGTCAACGATCCTCCGTTGATCGTGAAACCCTAAGATAGACGGTCGAAACTTCTTCACCAAATTCTAGCCAAACCGAGACTCAATTGCAAAAATGAACTGTAGAAGTAGATTACGTTAGTCAAGAGCTTCGTGATGATATATTATATGATAGGGTTTGAGGAGTATGAATTTTCGATTTGATTTGGATTGGGAATTAGGGTTTTGAAATGTCTGTCATTGAAAAGGAACGGATAATTGAACATGTAGATAGAAATTGTACGTATAGCAAATGAAAAATAGAAGTTGTTAGTGTTTGTAACAGTCTATATATAGACGGAGATGGATAAGAACCGATAGAACAGATCGAATTGGGTCGAAATGATAACAACGATCTGTAAAGTCCGTTTCATTCCCGAAACGAAAGTAGGTCATTCCACATATCAAAATATAGGTTTTTGATATTTTTAAACTTAATGGAACTAGTTTCAAACACCCATTTCATGTAAAAGTTAGCTTTTAAAATCAATTATATTCATTTAGATTCTTTTAATTTATATTTGTGTTTCGAGCATGCACGATCAAACGATAAGTTCAATAGCTATGAAACTTGAAATCCTATAATAATTCACTATTACGGATCCGATGAAACTAATTTCATCAAAATCCAAGATAGTAACCAAAAACACTAATTTTACATGTTAATTAAATGAATTTTTTATTTAAGAATCAATTTAATCACTTTTAAATTCAAATTTTGAAAGTTAACAGTTTTCATCATTCCCGATTATACAGAAATTAATAATATTTTTTAAATTAATTTTTCCATGTGAAATCCGATATTTAAATATTACATTAATTTTAACGTTAAATTACAATAGGAATAAAGCCTAGTTTATTATAATTAAATTCCAACATACCCTTTTATTTCGATCTACATTCTTATATTAAACCAGCTATTGCCTTATGAATATAATTAACATTCGTTTACATTTTATTACATCCATATTCTCCAGTTATCATCTTAACTAATATTTACAATGTTTCGGTTACATTAATTTTATTGATTTCCAAATTAATTTCAACCGATTTAATTAATGAGATGATAATAAATCAATTGTTACACTTATTAATTAAAACTTATTAATTCATTAATTATAACCAAGGGTTATAAATTTCTTACCCAAATCTAATTTCCTATTCTATAATAACCAACTTAAATTATATACATATCATTTCTATTAGATACAACATTTAATCTATTTCTTGTTAATTACCATTATAGCCAAATTACCTCTACAATTATTTTTAGATTAGGAGTAACATTCATTATTAACCTTTATTATTACCATTAAATGAAATTATATTAACAGTTGTCAATTTCATTCAGTCAACACTATTAAATTATTTTCTTATAAAGTTTTTCCATTTATAAATCATAAATTTTAATATCTGACAAAATTAAATCCAAAATCTTATTAAATTTAATATTTTTAATTATCAAAAATACAGGTTGTTACAAGTTACGTCATTTAACCATCTTCCTGTGAATCCAAGAGGGCATCGCACATTGAACCATTCATGTTTAAATAAATAAAGTTTATTCCTAGCGCATGTCAAGGCTTGGCAATTTGGTGAAAGTTTGAGGATGACGTAAGAATGGCTTCTCGGTTCACTTTTGAAATTATAAATGATTCTGATGTCTTCAGGAGTAGGTTGATGGAATAGAACATTCATGAACAGCAGCAAAGTCCCATGAACGAAAACATAACTATTGGGATGTAGTTGTGTAGGGGCGATCCTGAGATATCTCAACATCTCACGGATAAAGGAATTGAAAGGCGAAACGCATCTAGCACAGCACATAAACTTGTTGCATGCTGTATAGGGGCAAGTTAGGTCTATCTTGCCTCGTAGGAACTAAGAAATTCTCAAACGGAATTCCATGGATTGAGCATAACCGATGAAGGGCGGCCTCGCCTATTAAAGAAGCCAATGAATCCACTGGATTATCAAGGAGCATGGCACCCTCAGCAGCATGAGGAGATGGGCTGGTGATTTCCATCAGAAGACTGGAATGTCAGAGAAGAGATCGACTTGTGGGTTAGAATTTTTTGCTCGTTCTATATGACGGCTTGGAGAAGGCCTTCCAAATATAGTTGCAGAACTAGACTTTGCTTCGAAACTAATGTATCACATCACCGAATCGAAAGACATATCAATTTAACGCTTCATGCATCTGGAATCTATTTCAGCTATACTCAGTAGATGATCGAGATTAGGAATAATAACTTATCCCCCCATGTTAAGTGTGAATTAGGGCAACGTAGTGCAGTGTGTAACAGGCATAAATAGTTTGAAATCAAAAAGGAAAAAATAAAATGCCAAGACTTGGAGTTTTATTCAGAGAGACCATCATTGCGGACCGTTTCATTGACAAGAGAATTGATCGGCAATTAAAGCTCTGGGATCGACTATCGGCATATTGGATTATGAAATCTGTTACCTAAGGTTATTAACAAGTGTATTACTTAGTCCATATTGAGAATTCCAAAAGTTTGGTCATTCAATCTCAAGTTCAACAATTCAAATATGCATGTTATATTGTTCATTGTCATCTTATGTTCAAATTCAGCAAGGCAAGTTAGGTGGGATGCTCGAATAAGTTGGATTAGACTAGTCCATAATACGAATGCCGATCCCTTGACTTTATTTTCGAGCCCTTTCCCAAGCCTTCCTACCGATCCCTCATCTAAGCCACTTCCTACCAATCCCTCATCTAAGCCACTTCCTATCGATCCATATACCAAAGCAAGCAACAACAATCCCTATTCAATAAATTCACCTCACATCGATTCCTATCCTATACCTATCCCTCTAAAAATCTCTCCTTTCCGATCCCAGGCCTCAACTTTTCATCAACTAAAAAACATCACCTCTACCCATCCCTATCATATACTGAACCCTACCTTTCTCCATTCATTACTCCTTCCCCTTCAAAACCTTCAACCGAACCCCTTACTTACTCTTCTTTCTCTCTCTCTCTTGTGTCCAAACACAACCGATCAAGCCATCTATGCTCGATTAATGCTCATGCACGCATCAACAACTCGAAGCAGGAAACCTAGTCAAGTATTTAAAAGTGCTATTGCAA
Organism: Allium cepa; assembly: GCA_030765085.1. Taxonomy (NCBI): domain Eukaryota; kingdom Viridiplantae; phylum Streptophyta; class Magnoliopsida; order Asparagales; family Amaryllidaceae; genus Allium; species Allium cepa. The sequence goes on from CM060929.1 coordinate 822,176,704, forward strand.
TTTTGTACCTATACGAAGACGTGGAGTTTAGAACTAGAGTTGGTATGAACGCCTCGGGATTTTTGGATCGAAGACGAAGGAAAAGCGATTTTGGGGGACTCCCTCGACATTGGGACCAGCTGATCCTTATTCACGCTGCCTTAACAAGGGATCGACATGTCGAATGTCGATCCCTCCAAAAGATGATAATGAAAGAAGATAAAATAACGGGTGAATGAAAACTCCTGATCATAAAGTTTTGATAGTAAATGCAAACATTTAAATATTGGCAACGGCTATGAACGTTCAAACGTGTCCGAGATCCAAAGGCAGAAAAATGCATATGAATATACACGGGAATGGTTTAAAAGTTCGACTCGAAATCAACAGGAATTGCAATTAAACCTAAAATCTTTAAGTTCAAGGCTTGATTGGATGATAAAAGACTTATAAGTCCCACATGATCGGATTCGTATAGGCTGACAGAATACGACATCGGACTTATATTATTAAAAGTCGACCATTGTCATAGCAATCAATCAGGAAGTTGGGTGGACTTCTTTCCAGCAATTCAGATTTTTTCGATTCAAAGCACATCATGTTACTCACAAGACATACTTTGGGAGGCAAGAGTTACTCGGTACCCTGATCCGGCTGCATTGGATTGATTGCAAAAGACAAATTCGGCCGTTGTCAAGAAGGATGACCATACAGCAATAGCTAAAGGACCCAAGAGTAGAGTTCAGATGGTTATATAAAGCCAAAATTAAACGGAGTTGGTAGATAGACGATGCATGATGTTAGAAATATGGGAAATAGCCTAGATAATCAAGGGTCGGCATAGCTAGGTAGTACCTTAAGGATTGTCATATTCAGTTGGGTGAAGAGTGAACACGGATGAAGTAATGAAGGTCCTGGCATAGTCTTATGGAATAAGATGGATCTGCAAAGCACTATGGAAATGTAGGGATCGACATTATGTAACTTAAGGGATAAGCATGAGTATGAAAACATGGTTTGGCATGAATGTATGATCACCATAGGGTATAATAGGAATCGGCATGCAAAGTATGGATCCAAAAAGAAGGTTTCAATAGGAATAAGGAATACCTTCATAATAGATATGAATTCAAGATTGATCCAAAGCACGAGCTCTACATATCCAATCAACATGATATTTGGAGAGCCATCATTTCTAAGCAAGAAGAAGCTATCATAAGGACCGCTGCCCCAAAATCAACCAACGAAGGGATTGGTACCACTCCATATTTATTAGGATTTGGGCCTAGCGGCCCTTATGATGGGCCCATATGGGTAAGGAGGTCTTGTAACCGAAGTTCTAGAGAGATTGGTGGTCACCTTCACCTATAAATACTAGCCTAGGGGGTCATTCTGAGGATCTTTACGCTGATGGTTACATAGTTCTTTATTGTAATCAACTTTCTTCCTTACTTCTTCCTGTTTGTTATAGTAATTAAGTTTATAGCGAATCAATAAAGAGAATATTCAAGGTGGACGTAGGCAGACGACACTGAACCACTATAAATCCTGATGTTCATGATTTTTGTTTTGATTTGCTTACTGGTTTACTATATTCCTCTGTTTCAATTTAGTTTTCTTCATTTATTTCTCCACACAAACCTATTCTTGGGTGTTTGTGTCCAATTTGATTGCAAACATCTACATACAAGTATACAAATATATAAGTACCACAGTCCCCCATTGAACTAAGATACTCCCCCACTAGTACCCTTAATATCGAGGATCTCCCGCAGTGCCTAATAATGGCTTTTCAATAATTTATTTGTGTCTAACTTGCATTTTTGGGAATTTTTGACATGTTTCCTTATTTTTAGACTTATCTCTATGAACTATAAGTATGATGGACTCAGCGCCACCAGTTGTAGACTTAGCTCCATGGATAACTCCATGCATTTGAAAGACATCTTTAAAGTGATAGTTAGCCTTGCCACCTCACAGAAAAACTAGTAAACAAATGTGTGGCAATGCATAACCTAAAATGGAACATACATTAGCAAGCAGTATATTCCATTTTGTGTAACCCCTGTCTTTCTCGTTGACCGCTAAGGATTGATGACATTCTTGACATATGCGCAGCCCCTACTCCTTAACTTGGTACCAACACATACTTACATAGCATCGTTCTTCGCTCACCATCCGATTTAAATTGTTGCAATCAATGCAATACCCCTTTCTAATTTTATTGCAACAGACACACTTTTCTATTAGGGTATTCCTTTACCAATATGTAAGCGTATACTCTCTATGAGTCATACAGTAGAATATGTCTCACATCAGTATAATGTATATACAACTGCTTGTAGCCCCTTGTGGTGGGCAGACTTCTATTGTGTAACACTACAGACCTCGTATTCCCTCCATTCCAATAACTATGTCATCCATATCCATTTGAGTTATTTATTAACTTTAATGATTCACGTCCGTCATAAATGCATACTTGAGGCAATATGTGTGTGTGTGTATATATTTATGTGTGTGTCTATATATATACACACACGCACGCGCGCACACACACACATACATACATACATATACATATATATATACATATATATATATATATATATATATATATATATATATATTCATACTTGCTTAATTATTTTGCCTTCGACGTTCAATTGTCAATAACATTCTTTAACTTCTTTTATTCATTTTTATCTTATTTGATTTAAGACTATACACTACTTCATTTTTAAAAGATTTACAGTGTCTTAAATTATCTATTCATTTACCCTTTTCCTATTTTCTATTTCTATTCCCTTTTAACCTTTAATTTATTCTTGCTTACTATTCATTTTCTTTTTATTTAATTTCCATCTTTGTATGTATTGTGTATCTTTTCTTTTAGAATGTTCTTATCACATTTATAATCCTTTATTTAATATTTAGGGATTCCATTATAATACATCGGAATTACATCTCTCCTAATAGTAAGGTTATCACTGAAAATTCTATATCTTATCTAAAAGGAAGAATTATGTTGTGCTTTGAATTATAAAAAAAATACTTTTATAGCTATTGAAATAAACGATACAAAATACAGTAAACATCCTTTCTTTATACGTCTCGCTCTTTTTGTATGTATTTCTTGTCATGTCAAACGTTTATTTATAGTTTTAAATTTTATAATCTATAGAAATTCGCATTACAACATCTTATATTCCAATGAACTAAAATACTACTTAAATCATTATAATTTATCATGAAACTTAATTTACACTTTTATTTTCAATAATCATTCAATTTACAAATCTAGAATTATTACATCATTTACTAGTTCATGGTCTATTATTATTCAACAATAAATTTTAGGATTACTAATACACACATCCTTTCTAGATTTATATTCATTCAACGTGTGTGTGTGTGTGTGTGTGTGTGTTGACAATTACAAATTATGTCAGCAGAGTTTATAATTTCATTGCATGTGTGGTTTAGCCTACAAACCCAAGTTATATTTTAGGCATATTGGAGTAGATCTACAATGATATAAATCTAATATTAAACAAAATTATATAATTTTTGCCACTCGGATTTTTAGATTTTCAAATCTCCAAATCTAATCCTTATTACTCCATGTTGCCTCCCATTTATCTCTATTTAGATTTATACACCGAAGCGTATATAGATTTATCAGAGATCTGAATTAGAAAAGAGATTTTGAATTTGATTTGTATTTTGGATTCAAATTTACAGCTTATCTTGGCTTTCGCGATTTGATTTGAAAATATTCTCTTCCTTAATCATCTTTTATGATTCTCCGATTGTATATACATATAACTTATAACTATTTCTAAGAATCTCGGATTTGAAGGAGAAGAGAAAATTACGTAACTCTGGTGTTGCTTTGAAAATATGAGTTTAGAAGTGAAGGTCTAGGACTGTATTTATAGAGGTTCGCATCAATGCCAACCGTCCGGTAATACTGGACCAAACCTGGGACGTTTAGGCCTTTGTTCACTGTCGATTTCAAAGTAACCACGGTCGACTGCTAGCCCTGACATTGTGGATAGCTACTGATCAACCGTAATGCATTCTGGGTTTAGCATGTAGCTTTTAAATCTGTGAATTTTGTGTGTTGATTGATTTCATTATTTAAATACTTATTTAACCAATCGTTAATATTTATTTCCTTTAACATTTTTCTTAACATCTAAGCTAATGTTAACCGTCCATAAATCCAACTGAAAGTATTTAACGTTAGTCAATCACTTTTATTTTCCTGATTACATATGTAATTATTTCCATTTCAAAACTTAACACGTTAGTAACTTTTCGTTTAAACTCAGATCTAAAACTTTATATATGAAAATGATCGGAAAATTGTCGTAAACCCATGCTAGAAGTTTCGTGGTAAAATTTTGATGTTTGTAAAAATTCTAGATTTGGGCATTACAATTTATTAGTTAATTTTTTTAAACTAATTATGGCAAAAATCACAAAGTTTTACATTCTCACTCCTGAAAAGAATTTCGTCCCCGTAATTCCTTAAGGGCCGAGCAATAACATAACGTACAACCATTCTAGACTAACCAAACAATTTGTGTGCAAATAATTTTAGCAACCAATTGCGCACAAATACACGCTGTATCATTACATATATGATATGTATATTGGGGAATTCTAAATCAGTGCATCCTAAATGAATGCATCTTTTTAAAACAATTTTGACAAATATGATGTTATCAATCTAAATATATTTGCAGTTCTATATGTATACAAGTTTTGAAAACCAAAAAATTTGTCTTTAAATTCAAATTTTCCCACACTTTTTGTAATAGAAGCATAGTTCAACAAATTTGGCATTCAATTCCTACTATCTAAAGTCATACCAAACTGTCGGTAACTTCAAAGTTTGAAATAAAAATTTGGAAACCTATTTTCTTTATGCCGGGAAAAGGGTTTAGATGGAAAAATTCCATATTTCCATCCTTTTTCTCTCATGTACCCAACTTCCTACTGTACTTTGGAATCTTCACTTATGCCCAGGTATTGCCTTCCAAATTTTCCTAGGTACAGTTAAAATAATAAATTTTATTTTAATGTTATAAAATGGGATTTTTTTCCCTCAAAATCAACTTTTTATTCGCCTATCTACAAGGTATGTAGAAAAAGATCTATGGCTAAAAAAGCTTCATTACCAATAACCGTATTTCATTTTACTACCACTTCTGCTGCACAGTAAAATCCATACTAATCGGTCTTAGAGCCAAAATTGGTCACTAACACCCAAATGTAGATGAAAGCATCAACTAACAGTCACAGATGACAGATAGAGTATATGTAGAGAGTTATAATGTAAAGAACAGTCAAAATAGAAATTAAGCAGTAAAGAATAAAGGATTTTTATAGTGGTTTGGCTAACTCCGGCCTACGTCCACTCCAGAAGTTTACTTTTATTGCTGTAATAATTGATTATAGTTCCAAAGTAGTAAACTAGACTTAGCCTTAGAAAATAGAAAGTCAGAGAGCAGAAAAGAAGATCCCTTTTCTGAGCTCCTACACGTTGTATATATAGATATGTCCAGGTAGCTGTTGGGCTCTTTGAATAACCCGAGCCCATCAAGGCCGAACAGCCCATGCTGAACCACAATGCCGAGTCACACGGCGTCTCCCAATGCCGAGCCACACCTGATGCCATACAACCCATCAAGCCGAACGACCCATCAAGCCGAACGACCCATCATGCCGAACGACCCATCATGCCGAACGACCCATCATGCCGAACGACCCATCATGCCGAATGAAGCATCATGCTGAACGACCCTCATGTCGAATGACACATCATGCCGAACGATCCATCATGCCAAATGACCCATTATGCGGAACGACCCTCGTTGCCGAACGATTCATCATGCCGAACGATCCATCATGCCGAATGACCCAACATGCCGAACGACCCTCGTTGCCGAACGACCCTCGTTGCCGAACGATTCATCATGCCGAACGATCCATCATGCCGAATGACCCATCATGCCGAACAACCCTCGTTCCCAAACGATTCATCATGCCAAACGATGTCCAGTTCCGAGTGTGGTCCAATGCCAAGCAGCGTCCAATGCCGAACGAGGTTTGATGCCGAGTGAGTCCTGGTGCCGAGCGACCCATAATGCCGAGCCGTACTGCCAGAACCGAAACACCTCACCAATGCCGAGCGGCATGATCTTATCATAATGTCGTACGACTTCTTACTTCCAGACCGAACCAAATTTCCTAGACCCAAATTATAGTTGGTCCATCTTTATCCAATCCAATTTCCATCTTCCAAGCGCGTTGCGTCATCTATCCATCCAGTCAAATAACTCCATCGTACACCAGCCTCGACGAACGAGCAGCCGATAATGTTGGATCCGCCTGTCCATGGCGTTGCTAAAAGGCGGGTACACAACCAGCCTGTCAAATATTCCCCCATATCAACTATATTGCATTTCCATAATTTGACTTCTTTCTTTTCTGCCTAAAATATTTTTATATTGCTTTTTAAAATATCAGTAAAAAAATGTATACTTTATAAAATTTTCAAAATCTTTCTAGATAAATGTTTTATTTCCCAACACAAGGAATTTTGAACAAAAATTCTCAAAAGTATACATATTATATATTTTCCTTAAAATAATTTATGCCACATCTCATGAAATCGGGGTTTAGCTAAAAGTCTAACGCCCATAGTGGACTTCACCTGATTTCGTGGCAAATTTTAGGTTCTAAAGCTTTTCCTGGCAAACGTGGAAGGTCAATTATAAATTTCAAAAAGGTATAGGGATATTGACACGCGGCTATGCAATATTCTTTCCCTGTCCTTCGCTTGTTGAAATTTATTTTCCGAAATTTTCAGGATTTTTTTTTTATTTTTTACTTGGTAGTAAGTTAAATAAATATTCTTAATTTATTCCTTAACTTAAAAACTCAACTACTTTCTTTCCTTTTGCATTAGTTAACTATTATTTTTGAAATTTCCTTATCTTGTTGTTATCCTATAATATTGTGATCTACGTTGAAAATACATAAAAATGAACATTTCCTATAATATCATATGCTCTTTTATGCCAATAGAGACAACTATTTCTTGCAACCCAAACCTTAAGGAAAAAACCGTTGGAAGCTTCCCTTTCGACATTAACTGACACTAACGATGTTATAACCCTATCACTTCTTACTTTAATTGAGTGGACCTCCGTGATGTGCCAGCATTCTCCAACCTGCATATCTTAAAAAAATATATAACTTCCGATGAATAACATCTATCCATTACTTCCATTACCACAACCAATTATGGAACAAGTTATGCATCCCAATGGTGTAGTGGGTAAGAAATACAACTATGCATATTTAGAATAACTCATTGGGAAATTAGCTAGGTGGAATAACTTTTTTCCCTTTTTCTTGCATCTTTTTAAATTTGAGTCTACCAATATCCTCTACGTGTATTCGCCATGTTATAACCCTTTGTTACCTTCTTCTTTTAATCCAAATCCATTGATAGTGCTCCCAAATCTTGGTATTCACTTCCTTTACCTTTGGTTCTTAATACGAGCATATCCTAGAACTCATTGAAATGTACTTTGTTACCATTTTTCATACCTTTGTAGGTTCTTTTCTGGCTTGCACACATGTTAAACAAAACATTATCGGCTCTCACAAATATTCATTACATTCTACGGGGATTCTGTATTGCTACTCTTTGAGCAGTCATCGTTATCTTCAACGTAGCTTTATCTTTTACCCTTCTTTACCTAGGTAGTCACTCATATCTACTCCATAATTAAATTTTTGGTTTTGACTTCACCATTATTTTCAAAAATTAAAAACTTTAAATTTTGAATACATAATGCTATAATCTTTGTCTTTAGAGGTATAACTTAGAAAATTTTATTAAATTTGAATATATTTACTGTCTTGACTTTTATATTATAATTTAGGATTATTGATTATAGTTTATTCATTAAATCTAAAAGAAAATGTTAACAAATTTAATTTTAAAATGTTTCTTTCCCTTTTCCTCGAATCAAAATTTTCTTCTAAAGACCTTTTATGTAACACCCTCCCATTTGGAGGCCTAAAACTACCAACTACGGATGCTGTAGTCATCCATAGTTATTACTTCCTGGTGACCAAACGCGGTAATGTTAGACACATTGATATAATATAAACACATGAATATGAAAATTTTTAAACTCAACTTAAAACAAATTTCTCAGTCCACTTCAAATCATATTTCAAATTCATTACATAATCTCAGTGCGTGAACCACATTCAAAAAAAATATAATTATTACAAAATACACCAAGGGTAACATATGAAGATGCCCCCTTAGTTGGTTAGAGTCTAATATAGGATAATAAACAACTTTGCCATTACAACCAAAACACGGTGGAATCAAACAGAAAAAAACTAGTAACAGTTAGCTTGCCTCCTACATGTCTCCGGAAGCTTATTCCTCTAAAGGAGTACCTAAAAACCATAACGCTCAAACTACTCAAAATTAATTGAGCATCCGAGAGTTTAAGGGGAAAATAGAAACTTCGATTCAGACAAAAAGCCTGGCATGAATAATAACATACCATCTCGAACCATATAGATATCTAGTAAGACCACGCCGCTTAGGGGAACAGGTTTTCCCTTCACTAGTATCATAACCAAAATTTATAATAACCATATACTGTGCACCTACATCCACAATGGTTAAAACATAACATAATAAAATATATCATGATGATAGCAAACATTTAATATATTCTGGATTTCTCATCCACATTCATTTGATTATCTGTCTTAGTTACAGTTCTAGGGTCACAATTAACATATTAGCTTTATGGGCTGATTGATAACTGATTCAAACCTTACAGACAATCTATCCGGTTCCATAGTTTTCCTGGGATCACTAAGAACCTATTGGTATCCACAAATAGCTTCATCCAATTATAGTTTTCATGGGCTCACTATGAACCAATTGGGTTCTCCAATAACTTCTCTTATGTCATAATATTCATGGATTAACTATGAACCTATTGATCTCCTTCAATAACTTAATCCAGATATAGTTTTCATGAGATTACTAAGAACCTATTGGCCCTTGCCAATAACAGTATCCAATTATAGTTTTCATAGGTTTACTATGAACCTATCAAAAGTAACAACCCTTTGATCAATCTTTGGGCATCCTATGTTATATAATAGAAATATGTAGCAAAGAAGCCCTTCCCCTTAACAAAAAAATAAAACATTTCAGTCCTCAAGCTAAATTAATTTATTTTCATAGTAAATCACCTAAAAAGATCCCCAAAAATAATTTTAGCTCACTTTTAATATTTTTTAACATATAAAGTTTCGAACCAAAATACTTTATATAATTATAGATATTATTTTAAATCCAATTTAAGTATTTCTTCTGTTCAAAATTCATAATAAATTATCAATAGCTTGGATTATTATAAAAATTTAAATTCATCTTTAAAATAATGTTTTACATAACATATCAAATCCTCATGGCATTCAAACCATTTTACACGATTTAACTTTAAAATCAAATCAAACTTTCACAAACAAACATGTTTAAATTAAACATGGCACATAAACAAAGAATACCATCATTCCAATCATCCAAATTGTTTTAAACTTTAAAACCAAAGTCAAAATGTTCATTAAGACATAAATACGATGGTTTTAATTATTATCCACCTTGTTTGGATGAGGAACTTGAGATTTGATCTTGCTTAATTCTTCCATGCATGAATCCTTATCCTCTAATTGATTTTGATCCCTTTTCCTCCTAGGGATATGGTCGGCCTTAGTTCTCTTTAGCTTTTGTTTTTGGTTTATGAATGTATGAAATAAAGAATGAAGTAAGGGTTTAGGGATTTTGGAATTATAGTATATGGTTATTTCCCATAATACCCTTGCCTTATTCTCTAGAGTAGTTCATTTATAAAACCATTTTATTAACTCATTCTTATGATTTCATTTAGTTAAGCAAGATCTCTATTTAGTTTTCAAATCTTTATCCCCTTATCACTCTAGTCTTTACATTATTCTGTTTAATTTATCTAATTAAATCTCCTAAATAATGTTATTTAAAATTAAGGTTGTTACAAGCTCCCCTCCTTAAAGAATTTCGACGTCAAAATTTAGTAAGGACTAAATACTAAACATAGCAATTATCTATAACATCTCCTAACTATCATACTAGCCTACTTGACTAGCAAACAGTCTATATAAAGAAAATATAAAACATAACCCTATAGTAGATCGAGATAAGTATCTCTAATCCTATCTTTTGTCTCCTGAGTACAATCTTTATCATTGTTGCTCCACTGAACTTTCACCAACCCGACTGTCTTGTTTAACCTCTTCTCATCTTTCGCTACAACCCGAACCGGTTCTCTAAAAAAGTCAAATTCGGTTCTACTATTAAATCTTCCAACATAGTCGGAGGAATAGTAGTCTCTGCATCATGCACATACTTACAAAGATGAGATACATGAAACGCATTATGAGCACCAGCCAAACTGCTCGACAACTCTACTGTGTATGCGAGTTTTTCGATCCTCTCTATAACTGAGAACGGAGCGACATATCTCGGTGCCAGTTTCCTTAACTTTTCGAATCATGCGACACCTTTCATTGGTGGTACTTTAATGAGAACGCTGTCTCTAATTGAGAACTCTATATCCTTATGCCTCTTATCTACGTAGCTCTTATGTCTATATTGAGCTTCCTTCATCCTACCTCAGATCAACTCAATCTTCTTTGTCGCCACTCTAACTAGATCTGGAACCAAGACTAATCTGTCTTCAATTTCTTACCAGCATACTTGTGATTTGCATGGCCCTCCATACAATGCTTCGAAAGGCATCATTCCTATACATGCTCCAAAAGGCGCCATTCCTATACTGGCCTGGTAATTGTTATTATAGGAAAACTCAACTAAGTGCAGGTGTTTTTTCCAAGATCCACCAAAGTCTAGTACATAGGCTCTCAATAAATCCTTGAGCACCTTATTGAATCTTTCTGTCTGCCCTTTCATCTGAGGGTGATACGCAGTGCTCATCTTGATCTTAGTACCTAACATATCCTATAAACACTTCCAAAACACGCTAGTAAACAAAACATCTTTATCACTCACTATACCACTAGGAATTCCATGCTGTTTAACTACGTTCTTCATAAACAATTTATCTAAAACAGTTGCCATCCTAGTTGACTTAACTGGAATGAAATGGGCACTCTTGGTCAACCTATCCACTATGACACATATACTTTCACTTCCTCAACTCGACCTTGGCAACCCATCTATAGAATCCATGGATATCGAACCACATTTCCAAACTGGTATCTCCAAATGTTGAAGCAATCCACTTGACTTCCGATGTTCGGCCTTCACTTGTTGACAGTTCACACACTACCTAACGCACGAGCCATCATCCTTCCTCATACTTTCCCAGTAGAAATTTCTTTTCATATGCTGATACATCATGGTTGCCGTAGGATGAATAATAAATTTGGATCAATGACATTCCCTAAGAACTTATTTCCTTAAGTCCTCAACATTTGGAACGCACAACCATCCCTTCTTTCTCAACTATCTCCTCTGGTCAAGATTGAATTTTTTTAGATCTTTTGATCTGCTCAATTAATAATGGATCCTATTTCTTCTAGAAGCTATCCTTTGGATTAGTACTGGTCGAAATTCCAAGAATGATACCACGGCAATGCTCTTCCTAGAACTAGCAGTTGATCTTAATTGCACACTACAAGTAGCCAAAGCCTCTCGATCCCTCCATTCTGTTAAAATAGCTAACACCACATTTTGATGTTTTCTGCTAAGAGTATCCACTACTTTATTTCCTTTTCTAGATGTATACTCTATCTCAAAATCATAAGCCATTAAAAAATCCAACCATCTCTATTGTCTCATATTCAACTCCTTTTGAGAGAATAAATACCTTAGGGACATATGAATATAACTCAAACCTATCCTCTAAGAGATAATGTATCCATACTTTCGATGCGAATATCATTGCTACCAAGTCTAAATCATCAGTAGGATAACTTGCTTCATGAGGTCTAAGCTATCATGAAGCATAAGCAATAACTTTACCCTTCTGCATCAACACATCCCCTAATCCGGTTTCACATGCATCAGTATACACTAATAATCCTTGATTTTCGTTTGGAACTACTTAAGGCGTCTTGGTCAATAAATGATTTAACTTAAGGAATGGTTCCTCACATTTGTCAGACCAAATAAACTTCATGCCCTTCCTAGTTAGCTTAGTTAAAGGTGCTGCTATTCACGAGAAATCCTTAATAAATCTATGGTAATAACCCACGAGTCCAAGAGAACTTCTAATCTCAGTCACCGTCTCTGGTCACTTCCAATTGTTAATAGATTCGATCTTATCCGGATCAACTAATAAACCCTTCTTTGAAGTCATGTGACCAAGAAACTTAACCTCTTTCTTCCAGGAATGATACTTTTAAAACTTCGCTTTTAGCTAATGCTGCCTTAGTGTCTCAAGCACTACTCTAAAACGAACTTCATGCTCTTTTTCATCCTTAGAGTATACTAAATTGTCATTTATAAATACCAATATGAACCTATCCAAGTGCTCTCCGAAACATCGGTTCGTCAAATCCATGAAAAAACTTGGCGCATTCATTAACCTGAATGACATTACTAACCATTCGTACGAATCATATCTGGTCAGAAACTCTATCAGTGGAATACTATCCTCTGCCACTCTTAGCTGATGGAAACCTGTCGCCAAATCCATTTAGGAAAATACTCTGGCTCCACATAGCTAATCGGATAAATCATTGATTCTCGACAAAGGATAATTATTCTTGATCGTCTTCTTATTCAACTTAAGATAGTCGATACATATCTTCAACGACCCATCTGGCTTCCTTATGAACACCGTGGATGCTCCCCAAGGCGAACTGCTTGGTCTAATGAAATTCTTTCCTTCTAAATCCACTAGATACACCTTCTTTTATCTTGGTCGGTGTCATCCTGCTTGGTGGTCTACTTATAGGTTCTGCTACTAGCATAATATCTATTCGAAACTCAATGGCTCGTTTCGGTAGCAATCCTGTGATTGGCTCAAAAACATATGTAAACTCTCTTGCCACCAAAACCTGATTCAACTCTTTTTCTAGTTCCACAACACTCAAAAATACACAAGAAATCCGATTCCTCCACCGAGAATATAATTTGGTTATAAGTGTCTTAGCGATATTTCCCTACCTTTGCAAAATATCTAGCATCATATTTATCCAACTAATCCATACTCGAAATGATTCCGAAGTCTACGAAATCAAAAACATACAAACTGCATGCAAACTTATGACCTAACAAATCAAGTTCTAACTGGTCACATTTCATTCCCAAAGTTACATACCCTCCTATAGAATTCACAACTCTTAACGAAGTAACAAGGCGTGAAGGTTTTAAACATAGCCTATCAACCAAACACTGAGACATAAATGAATGCGATGCACTGGTAGCAAATATTACCCTAACTGGTATACTTTGAATCAAAAGCATACATTCCATCATAGTCTTTCTTTTTTCTGCAGGAGTTGTCCTAGCAGACGATGGTCCAATAGCAAAGACCTTTCCCTTGTCCGTCCGGACCGGCTCTGGACGCTGATTCTTATAATGCCCAATCTGGTCGTAGTTAAAGCACTTCACTTCTTTCTTGTCTACAACCTTCTTCCCTTTTCCAATTCGACATTCATGCGTGTAATGTCCCTTCTTATCACACTTAAACAAAATAGATTAGCCTCTGCCTTCTTGAAAACTTCTCCCTTTTGGGTTTCTTTCTTCTTAAAGAATTTACACTTCTTGCCTTGAAAACCCTGGGTTTCAATTTTCTTCTCCTTCCCATAAGTAGAAAGCATCTCGTCATTCCAGATTGCTGCCTCCACAACAACCGTACTTGTATCATGGAGATGTGGCATTATCGCCCTAGTAATCTTAGGCCTTAACCCTTGAATAAACTTCTCGTTCCTTTTGATGATAGTGTCAATGGTAGCATATCCGTATCTAGATAGCTTATCAAACTTCGTAGCACACTTTATCACCGACATCTCACCCTGCACTAAGACCATGAACTTTCTCAATAATACTGACTTGGAAATTTCAGACAAAAACCTTTCTTCGAATCTCCTTTGAAATTTTATCTAAGCCAACTATTCCTCGGGGATTCCAGCGGAACACTATTCACCAATGAACCACTACTGCCTACAACTATCTAGAGGCAAGTCTTATCTTCTGCTCATCATTTAATCCCAACTCAGCAAAGATCCTTTCACAATGCAAAATCAGGTTCTCCACTTCTATAGCATCCTATATTCCCAAAAATGGCTTCCCACCAAGACTAGTATAATCCCTGCTCAGCTTGGCATAGCTATTGCCAACTTGGGCCATAGGATTAGCTTCTCCAACATTCCCAGCATTATCCCCAACTACTCCTACAGCTACTCCTGCAGTAACTCCAGCTTGCATTAGATTGACAAAGAACTCATACATCATCCCTACATCTACTAGCAGGATTCCAACACCTACATTGGCATTTACATTTGGATTAGCATTTGCCTTTCGGCTCGGGTTCTGCTTAGTATTGGGTCAAGCATTTCTATTAGTTATGGTGCTTCCGCCACCTAGATTTCCTCTTTCATTCTTGCCTCCATATCTTCCGATCTCCTAAACCTACATATGAACCTCAGTAAGATACAAAAGAATGGTCTTAGAGAGAGGGGAGTACGTACTTATATATATATGTGTGTGTGTGTGTGTGTGTAGCAAATACCAGTACGTTACTACAGCATTAACCCAAACCTCGATCTTATTTTCTAATTCATTGGATTATGCTTTTGAAAATCTTTTAGGTTTAAATTTCTTTTTAAGTTTACATAAACTTATGCTCTGATGCCAACTTGTAACATCCCTCCATTTGGAAGCCCCAAGCCAATGGCTATGTATGCTGCAATCATCTGCAATTATTACTTCTCAGTGACCAAATGTGTAATACTAGATACATTGATACAACAGAAACACATGGATATGAAAATTTTTAAACTCATCTTAAACCAAATTTCTCAGTCCACTTCAAATCATATTTCAAATTCATTACATAACCCTAATGCGTGAACCACGTTAAGAGAAAATATAATTATTTCAAAATGTGCCAAGAGCGACATACGAAGATGCCCCCTTAGTTGATTAATATAGGCAAATAAACAACTTTTCCATTACGATCAAAACACAATGGAATCAAACAGAAAAGAACTCCTAACAGCTAGCTTTCCTCGTACATTTCGAAACCTTATTCGTCTAAAAGTGAACCTGAAAACCCTAACTCTCGAACTACTCAAAATTGATTGAGCTCTCAAGAGTTTAAGGGGAAAATATAAACTTCTAGTCAGATAACAAGCCTGGTATGAATAATAACCTACCATCCCGAACCATATAGATATCTAGTGAGACCATGACACTTAGTGGGACGGTTTTCCCCTCACTAGTATCATAACCAAAATTTATAATAACTATACACTGTGCACCTGGATCCACAATGGTTAAAGCATAACATAATAAAATATATCATGATGATATGCAAACATTTAATATATTCTGGATTTCTTATCCATATTCATTTGACTATCTATCTTAGTTATAGTTTCTTGGTTCACTATTAACCAATTAGCTTTCATGAGCTGACCAAAAAATTGGTTCAAATCTTATAAACAATCTATCTGGTTTCATAGCTTTCATAGGATCACAAAGAACGTATTGGCATCTACGAATAACTTCGTCCAATTATAGTTTTCATGGGCTCACTATAAAGCTATTGGGTTCTCCAATAAATTTTCTATGTCATCATTTTCATGGGTTGACTATGAACCTATTGATCTCCATCAATAACTTAATCCGGATAGTTTTCATAGAATCACTAAGAACCTATTGGCCCTTGCCAATAACAATTTCCAACCATAGTTTTCATTAGTAATACTATGAACCTGTCTAAATTAATAAATCGATCGGTCTTTGGGCATCCTATGTTCTGGACTACTTGACCTCGTAAATGCAACTCTACCCATATAGGAGTTAATATATATTCACTACTGGATGAACTTAACTGGTTATTCTACCCTTAACGCCCTAAAATACAGTTATGGGTTAATTATAAAGTGAGTATTTTTATAAAAGAAGCACACATGATAACTAATCATAACATGATAACACAACCATCCATGGTTTAATATCCTTGTAATCATTTTCAAATGAATCACGGTTAATACCTTTAACCTGTTATCTTTAGCAAGGGAAGCTTCTTTAAAAACTCCAAAGTGAAATGCCATTTCAAAACTCTTTTATATTGAACCTGTCTAAACTAACAACTCTTTGATCAGTCTTTAGGCATCCTATGTTCTAGTCTACTTGACCTCCTAAATGCAATACTCATACATGAGTTAACTTAATATATATTCACTACTGGATGAACCTAGCTAGTTATTCTACCCTTAACGCCCCAAAATACAGTTATGGATTAATTATAAAGTGAATATGTTTATAGAAGAAGCACACATGAAAACTAATCATAACATGATAACACAACCATCCATGGTTTAATATCCCTGTAATCATTTTCAAATGAAACATGGTTAATACCTTTAACCTATTATCTTTAGCAAATAAAGCTTTGTCAGAAACTCCAAAGTGAAATGCCATTTCAAAGCTCTTTTATATTACCATGGGTTTATCTTTATAAGTTTAGATTCGGTTTGTTTTAAAAACTAAGGCTTTCGAAGCCTTAGTGACTCTCTTTCGAAACCATTGAAACATACCTTTCAAAAGAATTCAAACCATCTTTTCAAACACTTAAATATATGCCTTTCGAAACATTCAAAATATCCCTTTCGAAAGCATCAAAACCTTCCTTTCTAAACCGTTAAAACATTCCTTTCGAAAGTATTGAAGCTTATCTTCCAAAACCACTTTGTTCAAGTAGGATTTATAGACGCGTAGACTTGAAACCATGTGAAAGTATATCTTTTGAAATCATTGGGTTTAACATTAAGTATAACTCTCGGGTTAAAGAGAAAATAAGTGAAAGTTACCCTTTTGAAAACATTAATCTCCAAGTAATAGAATTTGGGGAAGTAGCTGGCTCCGAATCCACCCTTTTGAAAACAATAATCTTTAAGTAAAATAGTTGGAAAAGGATAGCTTCGAAACGGCCTTTCGAAACCATTGCTTTGGAAACCATTAAAATAAGTAACTACAAGGACCATTTCGAAAGCATTAGAAAGAGGATTTAATATTAATAAAAAAAAATCTTTCCTTTCAAACTCATTGTTATAAGGCTTTAATGAAAAGTGGCCTTTAACCGATTCGAAAGGTATGAAGACGACATCAAGGTTTCGCTAGGTTCAAAAGCAACTATCCTTTCGAAAGCTCCTTTTTAATACTTAATATACGGCAACTTAACCGAATGCAACTTTTAAAGAAAAGGCAAGCGACATCTCTTCTGAAAGCAAAATAAAGGCCACTGGGTTGATTCAAATGTAATTTAAAATGGCATCAACCCCTTCGAAAACAAGATTTCAACACGGTCCTTCCGCCTTTCTCCAATGCACTACGTAATAATTGTTTGATACCATATGCATTGCTTTCAAATGGGTTTGGCAGAGATATAGTGTCAAAAGGTTGCAAATGGAAGTGGCAAAGTAGTAAATTTCACCAAAACTAATTTATAGCCTTTTTAAAGTAATTTATTTTCAACAACTTCCCTAATTTGTCAAAATACAATTGGTTACTACTTCTTTATCAAAAACCTTTTTGTTAAAGTGGCGCCAAATGCATAATTAATTATTAGAAATATTTTAGCAAAGAAGCCCTTCCCTTTAACAAAACAATTGATCATTTAATTTTCATAATAAATCACTTAGGAAAAATCCCAAAAAATCATCTTAATTCACTTTTAATATGTTTTCTAAAATATAAAAATTTGGATGCAAAATACTTTACATAACTATTGAAACTAATTTCAAACCCAAATTATCTATTGCTTCTGTTCAAGGCTTATAATAAATTGTCCATAGCTTGGATTACTATAAAAATTTAAACCCATCTCCAAAATAACGTTTTACAGAACATATCAAATCCTCGTGGTGTTCGAAACCCATTTTTATGTGATTTTAAACTTAAAATCGAATCAAATCTTTCACAAACAAACTTGTTTAAATCAAATATGGCATAGAAATAAAGCACATCATCATTCAAATCATCCAAATGGCTTTTAAACTTTAAAACCGAAGTCAAAATGTTCATTAAGACATAAATGAGATGGTTTTGATTATTATTCACTTTGTTTTGATAAGTAACTTGAGATTTGATCTTGTTTAATTCTTCCTTGCTAGAATCCTTACTTCTAGTTGATTATAATCCCCTTTTCTCATAGTTTTATGACCGGCCTTAGTCCTCCTTAGCTTTTTTTTTTTGATTTACGAATGTATAAAATGAAGAATGAAGTAAGGGTTTATGGGTTATGGGATTATGGTATATGGTTATTTCCCATAATAACCTTGCCTTATTCTCTTGAGCAGTTAACTTGTAAAACTATTTTATAAACCCATTCTTATGATTTCATTTAGATAAGCACGACTTCCATATATTTTCAAATCTCAATCTCCTTATCACTCTGGTCTTTACATTATTATATTTAATTTATTTAATTAAATCTCCTGAATAATGTTATTTAAAATTAGGAGTGTTACATTTTAATATTTTACTTCACGAAAATTAGGATTTTAACCCAAACTATTTATTAATTTTTCCTTTTAAAAACTCATTTGTTATACCAAACCATTTATTTCCAAAAATGCACTTCATAATATTTCTAAAACAACTTTTATAATTCTAAACAATAAAAACTGGAGTAGATAATGACAACTCTCTTACCCTCATATTTTCTTATCACTCGTGTTGTCTCCATTTCTTCCTTAGAGGAGGCTCTACTAGCATATTAGGGAGACGTCTAAAAGATATGTGCATTATTGCACCTTTATGAAAACTGTCTATTTATTTCTTCTTTCCTTTTAATTTCCTTTATTTTTTCTAGTTACCAACATCGTCTTATGAGAATTCCTAACCTTATTTTTATTTATATTTCAAATACATTTTTTCCTTCTATGTTACTCCAAAATAGATTACCAACATTATTTTAATATATATTCGCACTGTTGTCTCTAATTATATTACATAATTTTATAATACTATTACTATTCAACCTTCCTCTACCTAATTATTCCTTATTCCAATTGCTTACTGTTTTCATAGTTGAATCATTGTAGTGCACTCGCCCTCTGCATTCTTTTTGGGTTTTAATCTCCTCTCTCATTATTTTTACACCATTTTGATCGTGTACTACTTCTTATTGTCCACCTCTAAAAATAATTTTCCAACTTAAAGATTTTCCAACTCAAAGATTTTCCATCTTAGAAAATTCAACGAGCTACATACACTCTAATATTTTTTCAAAAGAAGTAACCTTATTAAAGGCATTTACTATGATTTTCAGTCCAACAAATCTTAAATTTTCTGCTAAACTTTTAAGTTAGTATAACATAATTATTTATACTTTTTCGAAAATTTAACATTTAGTTATTTTTCAAAAAAATAAGGATTTTCTACCTTCAAATAATTCCCTTGAAAATCCTTTATATTACATATGTAATTTCCCAAGCTTTTATATTAAAATCATTTTAACTTTTAAACTATTTTCTAATTGGTTGGACTCAGAGTGCATTTCTATTTGTCCCTTCTTTCGAATTTTTCTTCAACTTGTCAACTTATCTTCTTTCAAATACTAAAAATTTGATTATTATCTTAAACTGACTAGTTCATGACTTCCTTCGAGAAGTCAATTGCTTTCAGATATCCACAACATATGAATTCTTACTTACCCTTATCTGGACCTTCTGTACATCATCAATCGACATCGTATGGGGATCTATAATCAGTGGGCTATCGGGAGCCCAACTAGGTAGTTATGTATTATCTAGCTTTAGAGACCTTTCATATGCTACACTCATGCTTTTCCTAAGTCAATGCCTTTATATACATTATATTTCATTTGGTGTAATCAGAATAGTTGTACAACTTTAACTTCATCCATTGTTTCGGCTCATAATCAACTTATCCATATTTCAGTGTATGGTTGCAACTACTCTATAGTCGGAATTTATAGGATTTAACATGCAATATATTTATATTTATAGTCAACATACAAATACGTCCACTTAATGTTTCCTAATTTTCCAAGATCGGCTAACCTCTCTTCGACATCGAATGTAACAACTTGCACCCCAATGGGGGTGAATTTTCGCTAAATCAAAAATCCAAGTCCACCAAAGTATGATCGTTAGTTAGGCATCGTGTATATTAAATAAGTTAATGCATATTAGAGCACTAACAATATAAGTCACCAAAGAATAATAAAATATAATAAGTCATGTAGTTATTAACAAAGGTTGACACTTCAAATGTCTAGTATCCTTGTTATTCTCGAGCATGACAAAGGAACCTGTCTGTCTATGCTATCCTTTAAGTCATCACGAGGAGAGGGTCAGAACAATGTTTTGGTGACTGGTAAATTATACGTATTGTACATAATGCTAGTTTATGTCGATTGTCTTCTATCATATGTTATGTCTTTTATTTTTAGTTAGTTGTCCCAACGTACATGCACAACATGTCACATCTAACCGTGATAGACTATAGTGATGTACAAATATATAAATATATAAGTACGATGGTCCCCAATTGGACCAAGATACTATCTTCGCTAGTATTCCTAAATCAACACCTCGTCAGGATCATCACGCTCATCATATCACGTTCTCATCGTCGTGGATATCGAGGAACTCCCACGGTACCTAATAATGGCTTTTCAATAATTTAGTTGAACTCTAACTTGCATTTTTGGGATTTTTGACATGACTTCTTCGACTCATCTCTACGAACTATAAGTATGGTGGACTCAGTGCTACCAGTTGTGAACTTAGCTCCACAGACTACCCCATGCATTTGAAAGATCTCTCTAAAAAGTTTAGCAATCCTTACCTCCTAACAAACAAACTAGCAAATAAATATGTGACAATGCTTAACCTATCACGGACTGTACATTAGTAGGTAGTGTATCCAGTTAGGTGTAAACCATGTCTTTCCCATTGATCGCTAAGGATTGATGACGTTTTCGACCTATGTGCAGCCCCTACTCTATAATTTGATCAACAGTCATGACACTAGAAGAAAGCATCGGCCATGAAAAAAAGAGACACATCTTTGGTTTAATATTAATTGGGTCGGCTCTATTATGTTTTACTTTGGTCTTAGATTTTTAATAGGGTTTTGTTATATTGTTATTTTATTTATTTTGGTAATTTTACTTTTTAAAATTATGTAACTCTCTAGTCGTGTGACTAGATTACGAACTACGGTGGTATAGTTTGAGAATTCGCAACTCAGTGGCTGAGTTGTGGTAGGGTTTTGAGTGTAGAGTTAGGTTAGTCATTAGAGAGTATCACAAGTTTACGTGTATAAGTGTCTAACTACTTAATTTCTAGTAGAAACCTTTAGGGTAGCATGTAGGCATGGTTTTGTCGAAGCTGGGTAAATCTGTGTTGTTTCTATCTCTGCTTTTATTATTCTGCTATTATCTGTGCTGCAATTATTATATATATTTCCACATTAATTTTTATTATTATTAGTATCATCCTATTCACCGCCCTCTAAGGAGAAATCAATCCTACAAATGGTATTAGAGGTAGGAATACAAACAATTTTTTGTTTTAAAATTTTGATTTTTCAAAAACAAAATTTTTGTTTTAAATTTTTGTTTTTTAAAATGGCTTCTTTTAATAATGATTTTGCTGAGGGTCGGTCCATAGTTAGGCCACTCATATTCAATGGTGAATATTCATATTGGAAAAATAGAATGAAACTTTTTTGAAAACCATTGTTGCTTGGAATATTGTTGAGACAGGATATAGGACAACAATTATAGTGGTAGATCATTAAGAAATTGAAAAACCGATGGATCAATGGACAGATCTTGAAAATAAACTGTAGAATGCTAATGCTAAAGCTATGAATTCTATTATTTATTCATTAAATCTAATTGAATTTAATTGTGTCTCACATTGTCTAACTGCATAGGAAATCTGGCACACACTTGAAGTAACTCACGAAGAACCTCTTAAGTCAAAGAATCTCAGCTTGCCATGCTTAGTAACGAATACAAGAACTTCATAATGGCCAAGGATGGGAATCTCAAAGAGATGCATGGACGAATTTCTAATCTTGTGTACAAATCAAAAGCGGAAAACCATACACAGAATTGGAAATAGTCTGAAAAATCCTCAGAATCCTTCCACGAAATTTTGAAGCGAAAGTTACTTCCATTCAAGAATCAAAGGATTTGAATCAAGTTTAAGTTGAAGAACTCATTGGAAATCTCACCACTTATGAGCTAGAAATAAATTCAAGGAAGAACATGAAGGAGGTGATACTCGAAAGAAATCAATAGCTCTCAAAGAAACAACTGAAAGTGAAGATGATAATGATGATGATGATGGTGTAGTAGAACTGGTGCAGATAATAAAGAAATTCAAAAGGTGGAATCACACTTAGGGAAATCCAGCTTTAAATCAACAACTGAAAAACGGAATAGTCAAAGTACTGGAAACTCATAAGATCATGAGATCATATATCACAAGTGCTATAAACCTGTTCACATCAATTACAATGTCCTCAAAATCGACTCAACCAAGAAAGGAAACTGAAAAGGAGACGTTTTGCAGCTACTAGGGATGAAACTGATGAAGCTGATAAAAGCACTGACCGTGAAAGTGAAAAAGAAAATTTGTGTCTTCAAGGAGAAATAACAGACAGTGATGATGACGAGCCAAGTGAGGTATCAAAACTTACTCATTCGGAATTACTTATATATTTTCATGAAGTAAATGGCTGTTTCGAAAGACTTAGTGAGAAGTATGCTACAACTGAATCAAAAAGAAATAGTTCAATAGAGTTAAAAAAACAGCTTGATCAATTGGTTAAAAACTATCGAAATAAGAGCCTAAGTGTGATAAGTGTCAATCATTCGAAGAGAAAGTTAAAAAAATAGAAATTCAAAATTAAATCACTTGAAAATGAAATTCTGATTTTGAAAGAAAGTGAAAATACTAGGAGAGAAAATCCTATTAAAAGTGCACTTTATTATTGAATGAATGAATCTCTTAAAACACAAGTCCAATAATTGCCTATAACATTAGGAAAATTTTCAAAAGGAGAAAGATTGCTAAATATGTTATTATGGAAACAAACTTTTAATACTATTAGACAAGGACTTGGGTATTGTTATCCCACCCTTTGGTCAAGGCTGGAAAATCTACAAATTGGCAGGAAAGAATGGATATCATGATTGTGGATCGATTGGAAACAAGGCTGCAATCGATGTCGTTAAAATTTGACCAAGCTCTGATTAAGGGGGAATCGATTGGGAGTGATGATCAAGGCTTAGAGAGGCTGTGTTTCAAATTTCAAGTCAAACGGAGTTCAATCGCTCAAGAAATTGATGGACACGTGTGCAAGGGGATATTGTTCGAATCGATGCGAATTCATGTCGGTCCGGCATAGGCATGAACGAGTTATTCGCATCCATCAAAATGGATACGAACAAGACGTTCGTTATCGATCAGAGGATAAAGGAAGATTTTGACTCGATGGTTTCGAGTCAGTCTAGATGAAAATAGGCAGACGCTTTGAATCGATACATTCGTGTCGATCATGAGCAATTTGATACTTTCGTATCCATCAAGAGCTGTTATGTTCGTATCCACCAAAGGCAAGGCTTCATTCGTATCCATCTGTCGGTCTTGTTCATATCCATGAAATCGTGTCCATTATTTGTATCTACCCTGTCTGCACTCCACTTCCATTATCTAAATTAACTTCGTATCGATCAACACGTATAATTTCGGTACGAAGTACACCACTGGCATCGATACGAAAATGATCACTTTGATTGACACATCCCAACGATGCGAATGGAAGTCGAAGTGAATGGATGCGAACATAAGGATATGGATGGATCTAAATGGAGTTCAAGAAGGACGAAGGCCTGGTCAACGCGGCAAGAAGTGTGGATCCACCCCAGTTTTTCGCTCCATGTCAACAGGTAGGCATGTATTTATGATCGATGTGAAGAAGAAGGAGGCGAAGGGATCGATTCGAAGCCATACCATATTGGAGAACCCAATTCGTATCGATCATATCTTGAGATATAAGTTCAAATGCTATGAAATTTCATAGGAGCTTATGTATATGCTAAAGAAGGGTCATGCCAAGTTTCGACTCCTTTGGACAAAATCTTGATCGATACGAATTACGTTCGTATCGATCACGGATCGAGTCGAAATTGCCTGGGATCGATCGCATGGGCCCAGTCATGTGCCAGAAGAAGTCTTCTGAGATTTTAGTAAGATCTTTGCAGCCTATGCCTATAAATAGCAACTCAGAGCCTATAGAAAGGGGATATTTTTGCCGTCTGACGTCCAGACTCTGCCGGAAACATCTTTTCACTCAAAAGCTGCAGTTGTACTCGAATTTTATCATTGTAATCCGCTATAATAATTTGTAACTAGCGAGGAAAGTCAATAAAAGATTAACTTTGAAGTGGATGTTGGCCGGAGACAGCCGAACCACTATAAATCATGTGTCTCTGTCTATTTCTTTCTATTTTAAGTTATTACTCTTCATTTTCCATTCACTACATTACCTGAATCTGTGATCTGTGTTTATATACTGGTGCTTTCACGACATTCGGGGCTTGTGACCAATTTTGGCGCAAACACTTTGGTGCTTCCACTGAGAAGGCTACTTCAGGGATTCTATCACTTGGAAATCAAATTTGAATGCTTAAGGATTCAGATCTGAAAGGCTATGACAAGGCAGTCAAGTAGAAGGCAAAGAACAGAGAGAAGTCAACATGAAGGAAACCAGGAGGCATCATCAGGGGCTAATCAGACTTCAGACTTCAGCTTTCATCACCAGTGACGAAATGGAGATGATGATGGGAGCTATACATGAAGAGTTTCTCAAAAGGCAGGAGGAAATGATACAGAACCTCCTTAGATAGTTTGGATAAGCAGGAACAGGCTGGAGATTCATGAGTTCGATCCACGACACTGAAATAGAAGGACCTAACAGGCAATCGAATGGAGCTGCTCAACAAGGTGCAATCCCTAATCATCACACACATGCTAATCTGGATGGATCTAGGCTCGATGGAGTGCCACCTGGCAATGATGGACAGATTCCTGGAGGAATGCTAGGCAATACCACACAATAAGGTGCAGGCGGGAATAAAGGAGCGCGTGATGAATAATGTGTGCCGGAATTCCCTCGAGGACTCAAGGGGAAACCCTTGATGGACAATGCTGGATTGGCTAACATTATCAGGCAAACTATGCACGGAGGTTTGACAAACAGAGATTTGGAAAGAGTGAACAGGAGTCCGTGTACTCGTGAAATCAGAATGGCTCGGAACCCACTAGAGTACAAGCTACGTATGGTGGAGGTATACAATGGCAAGGCTATTCCAACTAATCACATGATGAGATACCCAAGACATATGAAAGTGCTGGGGGCATCGAAGAAAGTGACGGCCCAATGTTTTCCTTTATACTTAACGGATATAGCTGCTATGTGGTTCAGACAGTTGGAAGAGGGATCTATCAGGACATGGATAGAATTGATGGATAGGTTTCTGAAGAAGTTTCGGGTTTATATCAAAAGGCCGAAGAACGTAATGACGCTAACATCGGTAAAGTAAAGGAAGGATGAATCGCTCAGAGCTTTCTTAACCCGGTTCAATGGAGCAATTGCTTCGGTGGATCAACCGGATCCATCAACGGTTTTGATGGCGGCAGTGTCAGGAGTCAGAGAGAATTCAGATTTCAAAGTGTCTTTAATACGGGACCCACCAATGGACCTCGGGGGATTCTTTCACTAAGCTGAGAGATTCCTTTGGCAGGAAGATGCATGTACAGATTTGAAACTAAAGGAGGTGAACGCAGCTGAGGATGGTGTGTCGTCCAGTGGAAGCTCGGATAAAGGTAAAGATAAAGGAAAGAGGAAGCTGGATGATGAAACAGGAAAAGCTAGGAAGCGATGGAGAGAGCCAAAGTTTTCCTCCTACAGAGGATTGAACGAGACGTTGGAGCGCATATTCATGGAGACTCGGAATCACCTTCCGTACCGAAGGCCAACAAGGAAAGAAACCTCAAAACGTCATCAGGAGGGCACTGTCTCTTCCACGATTTGGATGGACATGATATCAACACCTGCAAGTATCTAAAGGACATAATCGAGGAGCATGTAAGGAATGGCCAGTTGCGACAATACGTCGGCGCTCGGAATGCGGTGGTGGAACAGGAACAACCAACATCTACCTCAAACAACGATGGAGCGAGGCCCAGGAACGATGGTCGATTGGTTATCAATTGACTGGGATGATATGAAATAAGTAGCAAACTACGAGCAAGTGACCAAGTCTTTTACTCATGTACGAGGATGGAAATAACCCCTAGGCATGCTCTAAAAGATGATAAACTGCGACGCTAGGGTTTATGAAATCTAATTTCTTCTTTTGGTTTAGACATTTTCTTTTTCTGGTTTGGTTTTGGAGTTTGGTTTGAACTCTTGGTTTTGTTTGTCTTTTGGTTTGGACTTTTGATTGGATAATTGTTTTCTGGTTTGGATGTTGATTTGGATATCTAGTATGGATTTTTGGTTTTCTGATTTGATCTGGATTTCGGGTTGGTCTTTGATTGGAATTTTATCTGCTTTTTGGTAAATGGTCATCGGTATGGATTATACCTGGCAAGTGGTCGGTCGTTTTGTCTGAGCACAGCGATCGACTTATTCAGGTCGTCGAGTATGGACTATGCTCGGTAAGGGTCTGGAGTGACCAGGATTGGCCTAGGACTTAGGCCTCGCAATATCTATTGATTACTATTTCAGGTCGTTGAGTATGGACAATACTCAATAAGGGTTCGGAGCGACCAAGATTCGGCTTAGGACTTAAGCTATGGAATTTCTCAATGTTCAGGGACACTGGAACATGGTCGTTAGTTGTGGATTGCGCTTGACAAGAACCCGGAGAGGTTATGGATGCAAATATCGGCGATAAATGGCAAAGGATTTGGATATCGACCTAGAGAGGTCCTGGATTGGGTTATTGGTTATTGGATGAGGATGGATTAGAACCCTGTTATCAGGTTCGGATGAATATCGAATTGGCTAAGGCTTTGGTTTCTGGATTTGGAATCGAATTGGATGGCTTGGTAATGGATCGGATTATGCGTCGGATGGTATGGCTATGGACGGAATATGGACTTCGGATATCGGATTTGGAAGCATTCAAAACATGCCTTCTTATCACAAGGCATGTTTTGGGGGACAAATGTTATCCTACCCTTAGGTCAAGGTTGAAATATCAACAAATTGGCAGGAAAGAATGGATATTAGGATTGGAGATCGATTGGAAACCAGTCTGCGATCGATATCGTTAAAAATTGACCAAGCTCCGATCAAGATGAAATCGGTTAGGAGTGATGATCAAGGCTGGGAGAGGCTGTGTTTCAAATTTCAAGTCAAGTGGAGTTCAATCGCTCAAGAAATTGATGGATACATGTGCAAGAGGATATCGTTCGAATCGATGCGAATTCGTATCGGTCCGGCATAGGCACGAACGAGTTATTCATATCCATCAACATGGATACGAATAAGACGTTCGTATCGATCATAGGAGGAAGGAAGGTTTTGATTCGGTCCAAATGAAAATAGGCAGCACACTTCGAATTGATACATTTGTATCGATCATGGGGAATATGATACTTTCGTATCCATCGGGAGTTGTTCTGTTCGTATCCACCAAAGGTAAGGCTTCATTCGTATCCATCTGTCGGTCTTGTTCGTATCCATGAAATCGTGTCCATTATTCGTATCGACCCTGTTTGCACTCCACATCCATTATGTAAGTTCACTTTGTATCGATCAACACGTATAATATCGATATGAAGTACACCGCAAGCATCGATATGAAAGTGATCACTTTGATGGACACCGCCCAACGACGCGAATAGAAGGTTATGGATGTATCTGAATGGAGTTCAAGAGGTATGAAGGCCCGGTCAATGTGGTAAGAAGTATGGATCCACCCTAGATTTTCGCTCCATGTCAACAGGTAGGAACATACTTATGATCGATGTGAAGGAGAAGGAGGCGAAGGCATCGATTCAAAGCCGTACCCATATTGGAGAACCCAATTTGTATCGATCATATCTTGAGATCCACAAGTCCAAATGCTATGAAATTTTTGCAGGAGCTTACGTACAAGCTAAAGAAGGGTCATGCCAAGTTTCGACTCTATTGGATAAAATCTTGATCGATACGAATTACGTTGATATCGATCACGGATCGAGTCAAAATCACCTAGGATCGGTCACATTGGTCCACTCACATGCCAGAAGAAGTCTTCCAAGATTTGAGCGAGATCTTTGTAGTCTACGCCTATAAATAGCACCTTAGAGCCTACAGAAAGGGGTCATTTTGTTATCTGACATCCAGACTCTGCCGGAAACATCTTTGCACTCTAAGGTTGCAAATATACTTGAATTTTGTCACTGTAGTCTACTGTAATCATTTGTAACCAATGATGAAAGTCAAAAAAAGATTAACTTTTGAAGTGGATGTAGGCCGGAGATAGCCGAACCACTATAAAACCCATGTCTCTGTCTATTTCTTTCCGTTTTAAGTTATTACTCTTCATTTTCCATTCTCTACATTACCTGAATCTGTGATCTGTGTTTATAAACTGGTGCTTTCACGACATTCGAGGTTTGTGACAAATTTTGGCGCAAACAAGTATATTCAATCTGAACGTGTTAGAAGAAAGATTAATCAAGTCAATTCCAAGTGCATGATTTGTGGAAAAACTAGACACAATCACAATAATTGCTGATATAGACCCAAACACGTGAAAATTATAACAATTTGGGTTCCAAAAGGCACGAATATAAAATCCCTTAAACTCAAACATATCTGGGTGCCAAGATAAACGAATATAAATTGCCTTGGGTCTACACAAATTTATTTTTCAAAATCATATGTGACTAACAATCATGGACCTATTAAAACAAATAGGCCACAAAAATCTTTCCTCGTGTAGGTATGGTGGCAGGCTAAGGAACAACAAAAGTGTTACCTAGATTTTGGCTGTTCCAGGCACACGACTGGCGACAAATCAAAGTTCCTTAGCCTTGTACAAAGGTGGCAGAGTCACGATGGGTAACAACGAAAAATTATTGGTAAAGGTAAAATAGGCAACGGTACATTTATCTTGAACGATATATTAAATATTGAAAATTTGCACTATAGTCTGATTTAAATCAGCCAAATATGCAATAAGGAAACGAAGGTTGATTTTGATTCTGACTTATGCAAAAATGTTGACCAATCATCTTTTCATCCTTGAACTATTTCATATAGATTTGCTTGGACTAACTATATTGCAATTTTTGGTAATAATGAATGATGTTTTGTATTGATTGATGATTACTCAAGATACACGTGGATTTTTTTTTTACTGATTTTAGACCTGACATTATGTTCACTATTTGTTTATTTGCACGGTTTCAAATCAAATCCAAAAGAATTTCATTTGAAAGATGTAAAAAGGACTTTAAGGTATTTGTTGCACACTCCACGATTTGATCTATGATATCTATCTAATGATAACCATGAGTCAAAGGGAAATTCAGATGCAAATTGCATTGGTAACCTAGTTGATATAAAAATTACTAGTAGAACGTGTTTTATGTAGAGATATTCGTTAGTTGCATCACATTGTCAAAGAAAATATCTGCACATTTTTCATTTCAACTGACTTTTAATTAGCAAACATTTCTAAAAAACTTTCAGAAAAGTTTTTGTTGACTTCATTTCAGATTAGACATTTCAGAAATTTGATTTTATATTTGTTTTGGATTTGATCTTAAATGACTACATTAACTAATCTGACTCCCTCCTGATTATCGAAAAGATAAATAGTGATTGAAATAGTGATGAGTGTTGATATTAATCATATGTTTAACTTGAGACAGTAAATTTAGTAAATTTCTTTAAAAAGTAAACAAGATTTATAATAACTTTTGTTGGTAAAAATTCCATGACTATCTCTATTTCTATCATATTTCTAACGACCATCACTCATTAAAACCAATGTAGTATGTCAAAATATGGTATTTTAAACGGGAAATTAGTCATTTTTTTAATTACTTAGCAATAAAAACATCCAAAGTATTCACTCTCATTTAAAAGTCCTCATGGTTATCATGGGTGAATCACTTGGAATATTTGATTATATGCTCTAATGCTCATTTAAAAGTCCTCATGGTTATGCATGTATGGAACACATATCAAAATTGATTGTTGAATAGATAAGTTGATTCTAATCCCATTTAAAATTCCTCACGGTTATGCGTGGTTAGAAGATGTTGAAATTATTTTTTTAAATAAAAATTGGGAATTCTACTAACTTGTTTAAAAGCCCTAACGGTTATGCATGGTTAGTAGGTATTCAAATTCCTGATATAATTATGCTCCAAATAGACACTATGGTTTTATATGCTGACATCACCTCTATCACTCTAAAGTGGAATATGCACTTAACGGTATTTATAATTTTTGTTTGATTTTTTATTAAAATTTAATGTATATACCCAATTGGGTATTAATGTTATATTAATGGCTATCACTTAATCCCTATTTTTCTAACACTATTACTTTTTTGCTGATAACAAAATGGGGAGAGAAAAGTTAAGATTTTAGCAAATAAATTACAAATGTTTTATTTTCTCATCTAGGTACATTTGCATATTTTTATTTATTTTCATGCATATATGAAGGGGGAGCTTTGTTGTAGAGAGGGGGCATTCAAATAGGGGGACCAAATAGAATTCATCAATGACCAAATATATTTAATAAATTCAAAATCTTAATATATGTTTTTATCATCAAAAGGGGGAGATTATAGAATATGCCCGTGTATGATTTTTTATCTGATGATAATAAACATATATATATATATATATATATATATATATATATATATATATATATTCGTTTAAATATATTTGTTATTGTACTATTTAGTTTTCACATAACTAAATAAATATTTGTTGAATAAAATAAATAACACAGAATTCATATTCAAACAAATATTTTATTACAAATTCGAATATTATAAATTTAATCTCACTATACATTTACACATTGTCATTTTACAATACAATTTCGATTACATCACAAATTTTGATTTACATCTTATCATCTCACTACATATAACTCATTCACTCATATTAGTTCTTTAACTCTATTTCAGTTTGTATCCAACATCTGAATTATCTGCAAAATAAACACTGACACGGTAAAATTGGAAAAGAAATATTTTGTAGTGTACAATAACAGTGTGTGTTTGAAAATATCATTTGCCTCAATTATTTGGTTTGTTCGTCATTATTTATTTTGAATTCATCTTACATGAACAACTTGTGACATGCACAATATATCACTGTACATGCCACAAGGCCATGCACACCGATATAAACTGGATAAAATTGCAGGGATAGGTAAGCATAAGGTCAAAACCTGAGGCAAAGCTGGATTCAACTCAAGTGCAATACTAAAACAAAAATAGAATGACTTCAATAAACACAAACACTCAAAACAAAGTTTCATGTTGAAAACAATGCACATCACAAGTGAGACCATTTCCACATTTGAAACAAGATACACACACATATATATGTACATACACATGTTAGCCTCAAATTCACAACTCAGACCAGCCTCCAAAATGAACATAAAGGGATGCAATGCAATTTAGATCAGACTTGTCAAATCAAAACCAGGCCAGTGCAATTAAAACAAAGTGGTGAACTAAATGGATCTAGAAAAGTGAAGCACAAGGACTGTACAAACAATCATACAAGCATGAGATGAAGGCTACACAAAAGAACCACACCAGATGGACTCAAATGTACACAATCAGATCATACTATGTAACATGAAGATGGATTCAGTGCATATAAACAAAGTGAGGAGACTCGGCAAAAGAAATTACCAAAAGCAGGAACCATACAACATACATATATGCATGCATCTCATGTATGTATGCATGTATATACATGAATATGTGCACCAGACCAAATCAATGAGCAAGATCAACATGAGGTCTCTAAATCAACATAGTAAAATGCTCAGGCATGAACATGACTACAAAAACACAAACAAGGTCAATAGCATCCAGACTCAAAGCAATGGAAGGTATCAAGACAACCAGACATAGAGTGATGCCAGAGAATAGAAACATGGTTTGAGAGACATGTACAAAGAAGCAGGCCTAGACTACAAGATCAACATGAATGCAGACTCTACAATGATACAAGAACAAAACAAAGCCACATGAACCCACACATGCACAGACTAGATCAAAGGAAGTTTCAAATACAAGACCACTTCAAATTTCAACATGTAAGTGAACCAAAAACCAAATTTCTAGTGAATCAATAAAGCCTCAACCGAATACAAGCAGTATAGCATGAAACACTGAAAAGTCCAGTAACATCATGAACCATCGACCAGCTCTAATAAGACTGGAATATATATAAAGTCTGCACACATGTATACATAACAACAAGATAGACCAGACCCCAACCAAAAATGCATTCAGACTTCAATGAGAAAAACTCAAGTATGAACATGGACAATGGTGAACTTAATGGAACCAGAGCAATGCAATGACCAAAGACATACTCAATTTCAACACATGGTGCATACTTAAAATTGTGGAATACAACATCGCTACAACATACAACAAGACCCAAATGCAACGTAGATCAAGCTTCAGATCAAATAGTGGTGAACTAGACTACAATTACATATGCAACAACAAGTTCAACAAGTACATATGCCACCACAAAATGCAATCGGATAAAGAAACCAGATTATAAGAACTACTCCAGAGACAACATGAAGTACATACACTTGTATACATATATGCATGTGTGTATATATATATATATGTATACACATATATCAGTTCAATGAACCAGTCAACAAAGGTCAAATGAAGCAGTTTACAGTTTTACAAAACAGTGCAAGTAGCAATTCAAATAATGTCAGAAGCCGTGAGTCATGAATGAAGCAATGCATATACAATTTGAAAAAGTCAGTGAACTGAAAAATGATTTAAAAATCAAAAATCATGTCAACCCAATACATGATCTCAAAATTCAAAGTTCCAAAGTCAAAGGAGTAATGAACGGAACCGACTAAAAAATATTAAAGCAAAGCCAACACGAACAAGTCAACAATTCATCACAGGCACTCAAGCAAAGATCGGATGAATAAGAGCACTTCGAAAAGAATTCAAATACAAATATACGAACGTAATTTTAGGGATTCAATCCCTATAAATACCCATTAACATCATCGACAAAGGGTATTTGAGTTCAAAACAAAAATCCATAGTATACTCTTCAATCGAAAACAATTTTATAACTCGAATCGAAGTCGAGAGTTAAAAGGGGCAAAATCCATGTACTAACTCAAAGCACAAACTGAACTCGACTGAATTGGAGTAGCCGCATACTAATCAAATCCCGCAAAATCGATTGAAGAAGCAACTTGAAGTAGAAACACAGTTCAATCGATCAATTTTTGAATCGGAGCTTCAATCGAACAAAGCCCTAGTTTTTAGGAGAGGAACAAGAAAGCATAGGCCTCGAAAAAAAGACGTCTCTTTGGTTTAATATTAATTGGGCCGGCTCTATTATATTTTACTTTGGGCTTAGATTTTAATAGGGTTTTGTTTATATTGTTTTTTATTTATTTTGGTAGTTTTCCTTTTTAAAATTGTGTAACTCTCTAGTCGTGTGACTAGGTTACGAACTACGATAGTGTAGTTTGGGAATTCGTAGCATAGTGGCTGAGTGGTGGCAGGTTTTGAGGATAGAGTTGGGTTAGTAATTAGTGGGTGTTACAAGTTTATGTATGTAAGCGTCTGATTACTTAATTTCTAGTAGAAACCTTGGGGGGCAGCATGCAGGCAGGGTTTTGCCGAAGCTGGGTAATTCTGTGTTGTTCTATCCCTGCTTTTATTATTCTATTATTATACATGTTGCAATTATTATATATATTTTTGTATTAATTTTTATTATTGTTAGTATCACCCTATTTAGCCCCCCCCCCCTCTAGGGTGAAATCGATCCTACACTAGGGAAGACTTAAAGTGTCGTCGCAACATTGAAGTATGAGTATGATCCTAGTCTAGGGAATCCTAAAGGAAGATGAGATCATAGAGAATCAGATAAACCTAAGAGAAAACGTCGAGGAGTTGGAACAAACAAGGGTTCAACTCGAATTTAGTCGATGGATCGGATTGATATCGAACCGTACAGAGGGAGTACCGACGAGGGCCAGTAGTAGCTAACACTACTCCAACCCATTAATGTTCTCCTATCCTTGCTGATGTAACTGTTATTGGAGGACATTTGGAATGGTCTGGGAGCCAGGACCAAGGTCGGGATCGAAGGTCGAGCAATCGTAGAGACAGTAGAAGAGACCTTTCACCCAAAGGAAAAGGTCAACCCATTGCCTGTAATTACTTAAGCCGAAAGATAATATGTTCGACATGAGCAGGCGAAGTGAGTCATATGCCCTAGAGGTTGTATCCCTTTCTCCTAGAGATAAAAACTACTAGAAAGCGCAGATATTTTAGGATTCCTACCATGGACCCATAAATTGACAGACCAATAGAACATTTTCAAAAGACGAAGAACGATGCTCTGGGAAGTATTGCTACTTTCATGAAACTTACGAACACAATACATATGAATTTTGAAATTTAAAGGATGTAATTGATTTGATTCGAAAGAAGAAACTATAATAATATGTTAGAAAGCTATAGGCTAGTGGGTAGATGAATTATAGAACCCAAGGGTAGAATGCGTAAAGGGATCGGCTTGGGTCTAGTATAACGGAACAAGGGGACATAAAAATAGAGTTGTCATAAATACCATATCTAGAGGACCACATCCACAGTGCAAAGCAGGAATGAAATGGAGACATATGGTAGTTCGATGAAGCGTGTGCCTTAGGAGATCGACTTCTCCATTTATGATGGAACTCCACTAAAACAGCGGAGAACAATAAATGATGACATTTGTTAGCGTCAAAAATGGCCGCCAATGATCAAATAATATGAAGGCACCATAAATCAAACAACCAATTCCATAACAAATTGACGTAAAGAATAAAATATGAAGAACAAAAAATTGAAACAATAAGAAAGGAACATAAGTTTTTTTTATAGTGGTGTGGCAGACTCCAGCCTACGTCCACTAGTAATAATAACAACGGAGGAAGAAGAGAGTTAGAAAGAATATTCCAAAAATAAGTGTCATGCCCGTTTAAATATAGGGGAAGATGGAAAAAGATCCAGATGAAAATCCACATGTAGAAGATTAAGGCCATGCCAACCCCTCCAAAAAAAGAGGACCCATCTGAGCCTCCCCGTAGGATTAGTCCCACTACCTATAAGGGATCAGCACCGATCCCTAGGGTGGGTCCTTTTACATGCATTCTTTTGGTCTTTTGAGTTGTTTTTGTCGTTTCCTAAATGAAACTCAGAGATATCGATTGATTTCCATCGAGTTGAGCTACTGGGTTAAGTGTCCACATCCATAGTGATCCGATCCAATTCCCAGTGTAAAGGAAGTGCCAATCCATACTTAGCTAATTTTAGGATGTCATTCTTCTGAATCCGCTTGACTATCGTCCATAACCTTGTTCAAAATTGATTTCCGAACCTAAAAGTCATCCCTTCGGTCTTCCTGCCTTGATGATCATGAAATCTATTTAAACAAATCCGTGGTATACCACCTTATCAAAAAGTGGATAACATTTACCCTCCAAATGCTATCTTGCGATAGGAAGGCATGTTTTAAATTGCCATAATTCTAAAGTATGTAGTCCAAAGTCCGTCGACAACTGAATATTCCAATCCAGAATCCATTCTTTTGCCATATTGAATCACCATCAGTCGTCCCATGTTCACTTGGAAATTAGTATTTATATGCCGAATCCTCAATCTCTCTGGATTGTTAATGAAATCCATGTCTATTTTGAGTGGATTGTTGATTCCGAATCCATTTCGAATCCTTTGCCAAATCGATATCCATTCCAGGCTAGTAACGAATTCCATGATCTCATTAGATCATTATCTCAAATCCTCGACCTCTCCGGATCGTTATCCAAATATGTGACCTCTTTAGGTCAATATCCAAATCCATAAACATTTGAAATCTTGGAAGTCAATAAGCCAATATGTGATCTCTTTAGATCGTCATCCAAGTTCAAGGTACCTCCAGTACGATCGACGGTCTCTCTGAACCTTTGCTAAGTCGAATCCAAACTCAACGATGAGTTAGCCAATCCCATTAGTGTCCGATGAAGCGATCTACCCCTTATACTTCATCCCTTTTGTGGCATGTTGCGATGTCTTGATCCTCCTAGATCGATCATAGCCTCTCCGAGCTCTTGCTAGACTCCATCCTATCACTCTCTGGTGAAATGGAAACAATGACAAGTAAGCCGGTCCTGTCACTCTCCAGCGAAGTGGCATTACATCCTACACCCTGGTTCAGTTTACCCGAACATAATGTGATGTCTTGGCCTTCCTAAGTCGATCATGGTCTCTTAGGACCCTTGTTGGACCCCATCCATTCACTCTTCGATGGAAGGGGGAATAGCGATAAGTAAGTCAATCCTGTTGCTCTCCGGTGAAGCGACTCACTTCTTGCACTCTAGTCCCTAACTCTTCGGTCAGGAACATAACACGATCAATTTCATACCGACATCCTTTCTCCAGCCTCGACTCTCTGGTCAACGGCTTAATACATGACGTATGAATCCATTTTGTTGCTCTTTAGCGAAGAGACTCGCACCTTGCGGTTATTAACCAATCTCTCTGGTCGGGATCACCACGACCTGCTTTGTTTTTCGCATCAATGCAGATTTAGATTTAACTTATTAAATTTTATTTCTTAGAGCCATAAAACCAGATAACAAGGAAAATCAAACACTGCCTCTCTAGGCATGACGATTTATCATCATCTCAAAGCATGCCTAGGGACCGGCCTCGAACGTGTACATGTGTAAGCGACTTAGTCGTTTTATTGTAAATTTTATTATTTACTTAGTCCATTCCATCAAAATCAAGAGATGATATCCATGACCTCGATCCAAGACTATTTCCATTGGAGTTGGATAGTGGTCGCTCCTATTCCATTGTCGCATCCGAGTCCTCACGTATCGTCGCAGCCTGCCATTCCTGACATGTTCCTCAACCATATCTCATAAGTGCATGCATTCATCCGTAGAATGACCATTCAGTTTGTGAAATAGGCAATACATTTCAGACCTACGTTCTCGCCCTATAGGATCCCTTTTATGCGGTATCTAATAGGGGAGTTGCCCCCCTTATGTCCAGATAAATCCATTCCTACCTTTCCGTCAATTCCAAATAAGTGGAGAATTTTAGTTCCCATTCTTTCCTTTTCCTTTTAGAATCATTATAATCGTTGTCCAACTTCCTTTTTCCTTATCCTTCTTGGACCCTTCTCCAAATGGTCCTTCACCTCACAAAACATTTACTTCTTGTTTATCGATTCATGCATCCTCCTGCCGTAGGAACCTTTCAACTTCGTGGAAAATTCCTCGAGATCCATTGGTGGATCATACTCCAATGAAATCTTAAAATCAGTATCATTGGAACTCCCGATATGACTTCCATTAAGACTATCGATTGACCCGACCGATCCACCG
The DNA here is from genome assembly GCA_030765085.1 of Allium cepa. Taxonomy (NCBI): domain Eukaryota; kingdom Viridiplantae; phylum Streptophyta; class Magnoliopsida; order Asparagales; family Amaryllidaceae; genus Allium; species Allium cepa. Next base: position 822,214,748 of record CM060929.1, read on the forward strand.
AAGAAACTGTCGCATTAAATTGTGTCAAGAAACTCCTCAAGGGCTCTTCTATCCTTTGCTTTATTTTTTCTAACGTTATTACGCTCTTGGGTCTCGAAATGTGGAACATAAACTACCTCATGAACTGGTCTATCAACTTGTTCCATGTTTTGATTAAACCATTCTCCGGCTACCTAAACCAGAACGCAGCTAACTCCATAAACGAAGTGGAAAACACCATTCCATGACTTCATCCAATGCCATCAGCACTTCCATATGATAGAACTACTCTATCAAGTGTACTGTAAGCTTCAACGGTCTGTCGTACATCTCCATTGTTGGTAATTTAAACTCCAATGGGTTCCTAGCTTGCCTGATATTTAGAGTGAATGGTCTTCGATTGACATCTTTTAGACTCCTGTTGGGCAATCTGCCTCTCATTATCTATCATATCAGCTCATCACTCCTTTATTCTCATCCATCGGTGTCCTTCAATCTATATTACTAGTTTACCTCTAATACCATGAGGATTTTTCCAAGCGTACTCTTCCTGACGTGCATCTACATTTCGATCTGCATCAAACTGCAACGCACCAACCAATGGCCTACCGACATCCGATCCAACATAACATGAGGGTGTACTCCCCAAGCCTAGAGGGTTGGTGTTGATCCCTCTAGGAGGATCGGTGCTGATCCCTCCTACTTCCCCGAGGTACGACCTCGGCTGCTCCATTCCATTCTCGGGCATGTTAGCTCTATTTCTATGCTCTTGATTCTGATTTAATACAACTCCTGCTACTCTGAGTGATTGATCTAGATATCCAGCAGCTCCTGCTTTATCCTGTCTAATTTTCCTAAGGAAATTCTATATCATCTCCTCTTGTGTCTTCGTTATCCTTTCCTACATCGCCTGAATATAGTCTCCTCTCATTCCTAGTGATGTAGATGGAGGATTGGTTAGCTCCAATTCTCAAGGATGCCTCCTGACTCCCTCCATGGTGACTTCTATTTGCTAATAGTCTCCTTACTAATTGCCCAGCCATTGCTTCCTAAATCCAAATATCAATGCTTCTAAATCCAAGATCCTAGCTTCCAAATCCGCAGGTGCAAGTCCTTCTTAGTGAAAGCACCAAAATGTTGGAATCAACAATGACCACTAATACCCAAATAATATGAAAGCACTACAAATCTAATAAATAATTCCATAACAGAATGAAGTAGAGAATAAAATATAAAGAACAGAAAATTTTAACCATAGAAGATGGACATACAAATTTTTATAGTGGTTCGACTGACTCTGGCCTACGTCCAATCCAAAGGTTTTTCCTTTTATTTAGACTGCATATTACAGTTACGGTTTAGATGATAGCCTAATAATAATAACAATGGTGGAAGAAGAGAGCTAGGAAGAAGATCCCAAAAATAAGTGACATGCTCGTTGTAGTTATAAAGGAAGACAGACAAGTATCTAGTTGAAAATCCGTGTATAGAAGACCAAGGCCATGCCAACCTCCTTTAATAAAATAGGACCCATGCAAGCCTTCCTACGGGATTGGCCCCAATCCCTACAGTGGATCGGAACGATCCCCAATGCTTAAACATTTGGATCGACGATCCCTAGGGTGGGTTATCCTCCACGCCTTCTTATGGTCACTTAAGTTGTTTATGTAGTTCCCCAAGTGAAACTAGAAGATATCGATCGATTTTCATTGAGTTGAGCTATTGGGTTAAGTGTCCATATCCATAGTGATCTGATCCAATCCCCATCTAAAGGAAGTGCCAATCCATACTTAGCCAATTCTAGGATGCCATTTGTTTGAATCCACTTGACTATCATCCATAGCAATATTTATAACTGATTTTCGAACCTGATAATCATCCTTTAGGGTTTCCTACCTTGTTGATCATGAAATCTGTTTAGCCAAATTCTTGGTATACTGCCTTGTCAAAAGACAAGATAATAATAACATTTTTCAAATGAGAGATGCTGATATGAATGAAGTCCCGAAGCTTGATCCCATGGTAATAATGGTCGTTTTTGGGCCAACAACAGTGAATCCAGTTTTGATTGATTATGGAAGTTTGGCAAATATTCTTTTCAAGAAAACCTTTGATTATATGAAGATCAGTCCAAAGGATCTAAAGCCATAAAAATTTTGTATCCAGGTATTTATCAAAGAGGCTAAAGAGCATGTTGGTTGCATTGATTTGTCTGTAGAGTTAGGCAAAGGAGACCACAAGATAGTGTGATGTCTATGGTAATCGATGGATATTCAACCGATTGACCCTTGCTAATTTCAGAATTACACTTTCTTTATGGCATTTGGTGATGAAGTTTTGCGTCGAGAATGGAGGAGGAGCTATTCAAGGCAAAATACTGGTTAAGAATGTTACATCGTAGAGCTGAGAAAAGTGAAATGACGTGAGAAAGAAAATGGAACAAAGAAGATTATTTGCATCAAAACTGTCGATGCATAACAACCACTGCCTAATCCCTAGTTCGAGTCTCATAGTAAATTTTACAAAGTTATGGTACGCTAAAAAGAGTCAAAGGATGCAATGGCAGAAGTGGTGAAGCTGACGATTAACATCCCGATCGCCGATGATGATACCGTTTGTGTTCTCAAGATCAGATCCTAGCTCAACATAAAAATGAAGAAGGAGTTGGTAGGGTTTTAAAAAATCATTCCAATATTTGTAGAAGTTCATCGAAAATAGAGTGCTATGTATTGAATGTGGGCCTAAGATGTCCTCCAAAGGAGTAGAAAGGACACAGTTGGGTCCACAGTGGTCTGCTGCAATGAAAAAAAGGTGGATGAGCTAAAGGCAAATGGCATTGTCAAGAAAGTTGTTAACAAATTTTTGAGCTCTTCCAGGTAAGAAAGGACACATTCACCAACCCAGAATCTCTGACTACATTCACTGATTTGTATCAATCATACTCTGTCCTTTTAGTAATCCATGATGCATTATACCCTGAATGTGTATCAAATCCTGTATTGGCTAAGAATCCAAAAGGAAAGTGGAAGAGATGCACCGACTATTTAGACTTGAATAAAGCGTGCCCGAAAGACATTTTTACATTACTGAAGATTGATCTTGTTAAGGAGTTTTGATTTGGAAATTTTTAAAATTAGCAGTGGTGATTGATTCAATTGAAAGGCTATGTACATCACCTTGAATAGCACCACAATGAAAGTATGATGAATATAGTTACATATATTTGTAAGTTAGCTGAGGTGATTCCAAATGTTGAGAATCACATGACATTGTTTTGTGAAAATAATGTGGCGATACAGATCATAAAGGAAACCAGGGCTCACAAGATGTATAGACACATTAGTTTATCAATGACATAGAAATATTAGCAGTCAGAGTAGATAGCAATACAGTATAGCAGATTCATTCTCTAAGGGAATTGCTCAATCAGTTTTGGAGTGACTGGGGGAACGAGATTAAGATCCTATAATGGACCTCAATTGCATATAGGAGATTGAAAGAGTTAATGGTATGCACTTGGGTAATTATGTAATTTGTTACATATATCCAACTCTGTAGTCAATTTTGTTTGTAGTAACAATGTTTGTTTTCTTTTATGTACTTCGTTATATTATGGTATGAGTATTTACGCAAATAGTTAAAAGTATATTAATGAGAAAATCCTAAAATAAAATATTGTTTGATTGTAGTTGCAATTAGTTGCAATCATGTGTAATTAGTCTTGTTTTAAAATTTCTAGATAAGATATTTCGAGAAAGGATATCAATATATCTATTGGGACCAGGTGCTAACAATCTCCGAATATTAAGCAGTGTGTTACTCATGGCTACTGGGGACACTAAGGGGTTACATATTCATAGTTATAAGATAAATATGGAATGGCTCGTCTAATAGTTTCATATTACTTTCTAACAACCAGATCAAATAAGAAATGTAAGTGATTTTACACAGTTTATCAACTTGAGAATTCTATGGAACTTTAATGTGAATATTCCACTTCGATTGTAGCTAAATTGTGGCATGGCGATCCATCGAGTGACTATAGATAGGTTTAAGTTGAAGTATTGGAACAAAAACACTATTTAATAGGGAATTTGCCTCCTTGGTCATATGAGGTGAGTATAACGATCAACTGCGGTCAACTTAGAGTAAAAACCTTTGGCCATTAATATGATTAACAATAAATGCAACTATTAAACCAAGGACTCTATTTATAGACTAATCAAATAGAATTTAGATAATATTAGAGTTCTGACCAATATCAAATTTCATACATCCTAAAGTAGTGTGGATGAAGAGAACATGTGTAAATTATTGCCACTATTTGTACCGCTTAAAGTAATATAAAAAACGTTTCTACCAAAAAGATCCATAACAGATGAATATGGCCAAACCATCGCACCACTAGAAAATGTGATGTGTAAATGTTAATATTGAATCGTTCAATCTTAATAGCTGACAAAATTCACACCTATGAGTCATACAACTTGATTTATGAATTCTCATGAAGAACACACAGTTTAATTCATTCGTGATACTTTATAAATTAATTCATATTTAAGAAGTATTGATTATTATTATTAGATGTTTGGGGTATTTTTAGCAAATAGGTAGCTTGTAGAAATGTTCTGACAGTCACTAGTAATTAACTAGATGTGTACATAAAAGTTACATATGCACGCATCGATATACGATCTCGACACACACGCATATATGTATATGGGTGTGTGTGTATGTATATATATATATATATGCATATATATATATGGGTATTATAATTTCATAACTGGCTTCAAAATCTTTGGTCCATGAAGAGGACCATATATGGTTAGTCATGCTAGGAGATAAAGTGGTTTACATTTAGATCTTAGAATAAATATAATTAAAGAATGGATATTTTAAGTGAGGGAGGTGAAAGGTCTCTCTTTTCTCAAAAAATACCAAGATTTCACATTAATTCTTTTTTACCTCCTTTCTAATTTTGCTCCTCTCTGTTCAAGGCCACCACTTACAAGCCTTACCTCCCATCATTGAAATTTTCACTTAAGTATCATAAAATAAATAAAAACAAAAGTAGTTCGTTCGATCGTTGGAACTTAGACCGGTGATCAAGTAATTTAGGAGTTTATTCTCAAATCGATATGTCACGAAGGGTTGGGTCTAATTAGGTACAATTCTTATTTTATATTAAATATTCATGTATTCTCACTTATGACCCATATTGATGTATGTGATGTATTCTAATTGTTGTTGCATGTAGCATAATTTAAAATTTCTGTAAGTATAGTTTTATAAATAAAATTCATAGTGCAACATATATATGTAATAGAATTTGGTTTATGAATTTATGTTCATCTATGCTAACGATGTTCATCAAGTTATTCAAATTATGTTTTACTTAATATCAACTTATATATATAATTATTTAATTTGGCTATGATTTGTGCTACGCTATTACATATATCCAAATTTGTTTATATGCATTGTTTCATAATGTTAAATTGGATTAAAGTGCAGTTTCTTAGTTTACTACATTATATTAGGCTAAAAACTGAATTTGATATAATAATTTTATAAATTTAATACATTTACTATAATTAATATTGAATTGTTCAATTTGAATTTCATAAATATCTTTATGCTTGATATAGCAAGATGTTATTTGAACTAAATATTTGACCAAGTTAAACATTTAAATTAACATATTTTAAAGTTTACTTAGCAAAGACATGAATTCGAATAATATTCTAATTGTTTTAATTTATTGCATACAAACATACATACATGGAACAACTAGTAATAGACTCCATAGGTCCATTTAGATTCAAAATGGGATTTTTTTTTTTGAAATTTACCTCTTTCACTCACTGTGCAATGGATCAGATTCCTTCTAGGATGGATGAGCAATAATGGAAGATAAGCTTGGAGCTCTTAAATTAGCTAATTAAAGCTTTCCTAATATAATCTTACCTTATTGAATCTTTAAAGGCACTTTTGGACACCAAGGAATCATCTTAACCTTATCCACTAGTTTCAAGTATCCAATCTATCATCCAACCGTGAGTTGTGGTACACCAACCACAAGATTCACAGCATTAGAGCTTTTCTTATCATAGTTTTTAAAATCAAAACTTTTCTAATCAATCCAACGAGATCTAACTGGTGTTTTAGTAATTATGGATTAGGGCATCTTCACTTGGTCAAAATGTTAGGACAAGAAGGAGAGAATTTCAAAAGATAGCTAAAGAAAAACTAAAGGGAAGAAATGAATTTTACTAAGCTTAAGCACTAAGTTCGGTGGTTAACTACCGAATAGAAATTCTTATATGGCAGCCTACTGCAAAACAATGGCACTATCGAATAGAACACTGCCGCACCAAGGAGTGTCGAACCAAAGATGTCGAGCTGGTTAAATAAGTGAATTTTGAACCGAATCTTTTATATGCGAAAAGTAATGGACCAAATCTTTTCTATATGGAAAATACCTAGTCAAATCTTTTATATGGAGAATATCGAACCGAACGAGTTAAATGAGGAAATTACCTATTTTGTAGGCCAAGCCTCCCTATAAATTCACTTCTATAAATATCCAAGCTTAGAACAGTAATGACGACAATTATAAAAGCACAAAATTGTCAAATATACCTTGCCTAATAGAATTTCAGGAAGCTTCATCTTATTTCCTTTTGAGCATCACATTACAGTGTTTTGTATTTCAATCATTGTATAATTGATCTGCAAGAAAGACAATGGATGTAGGTACATTATGGTCAAACCGTTATAAATACTAGTGTTCTATACTTTTCTGCAATTTACTTTCTACATAACATATCTATGATCCGCTGTTTAAAATTCAATTACTACACAAATATAAAAGTAGTGTTATATACCCTGTATTGACAATTCCATAACAAATAACTTGTAGGAATTTTCCCTTTATTAGCAAATAATAATTTAAGTGGAATATTCAGATTGAAGTTTCATAGTATTCTCGAGTTGAAGGAACTGTTTAACATCTTCATGTTAATATTTCCTATTTGACCGATTGTTATCAATCAACAGGAAATTCTCAAGTGAATCATTGCATAGTTATCCTATAACTATGGGTACGTAACCACTTAGTACCCCCAACAACTACGAGTAATACATTGCTCAATATTTAGAGAACGTTACGTACTCTGGTCTCAATGGATATATCGATATCCATTCTCCAAACATCTTAACTAGGAATATTTTTAAAAAATTATTATATTTTCTAAATAATTACTCACAATTGATGTTGTTTGCAAATACAATCAAATAACATTTTATTTGAAAATTTTCTTATTATATACTATAAATAAGTTAATATTATAAAATAACAATGTATACTAAAAAACAAACACCTTGGCAACAAACAAGGTTGATTACAAAGTTAGATTTATGCAACAATCTACATGATCGCTCCTAAGGTAACTCTTTAAATCTTCCATTTGCACTCGGGTCAATTATGGAATCTTAATCCCATTTCTCCTAGTTGTTGATAATTAATCAAGCTAGTCCCTTGGTGAGCAGATATGCGATATTATTTTACTATCTGCTTTGTGAGCCAACTTTTCTCTATCATTGATAAACTGTCTTTATCATATGGAGGTTTTGGAGCATGTGTTTAGACATCTTATGAACCAAAGGTTGTTTCACGTCCTTTATTATAGCATCGTTTTCAGAAAACACGGTCATGGGACTGTCAATATCAAGAACCATCTAGCTTAGTTATAAATTTATGCAATTATATTTATCCCACTTTCATTACAGTGCTATTCAAGGCAACGTATTTAGCCTTTCGGTTGAATTTTCTACAATTGCTCATTTAGAACATTTCCAACTTAAAGCTTCTTAATTAAGGTGAACATGAATTTAGAATTGATACACCATAATCGATATCACTTAGGAAGTTTGAGTCCAAACACTTCTTCATAAGGAGTTCGTTGTTTCTATTAACAATTCTCTAGTATTTCAAAAGTACTTGAGAATACTCTTAACTACTATTTAATGATATTAAATTAGATTTGATATTTGTTCAATGCATCAAATACATAAGCGAACATGATATTGTAGAATCATGGCATGTATAATAATTCTTATTGTCAATGCATAAGGAAACTATCTCATATTCTCCATATTAAACATTTTAATAAGGTGTTAATATATATTGTTTGGAATAATCCTTACATCCTTTTATACTAGTCATAAAAGAAGTCATTTTCAAATCCTATATCGACATCCAAACTAAAATTGATTCTGACATGAGTACATCATTAATAATTAGTAGCATGTTGTCTTACTTGTAGCTTAGAAATATCTTTGTACCCTTAATATTCATGCTTACCGACACATGCTTCCATTGCATTTTGACTGAAAATAAAATATTTGATTTCTTTATCAAAATATTTACTCAACTCTAACACTAATCGAATGATGCCATCGCTTCATTTCTTGGAGTTTGTACAACACTTAAAAAGTCAGTCATCGCGCATCTTGACATCGTGACATTTTGGTTATCATGTGCAAGTAGTCTATTTTAAATCATGATTCAAAATCCTTATATCAACCAAAATGTACCAAAATTTAAAATCATGTTAATCTAAAATTTTCAAGTAAACTCTGAATTAACTTAAAAACATTGACTAAGGAATCTATTATGCTGATTTCAACATCTAAATTTACAATGTTATTCTCATTCATTGTTACTTACTATAATCCAACTACATCGGTCTTCCTTTCGAAGACACACCTATGGCCAATGAATCATATCCCTTCAAGTACAACTATCAAAATCCTATTTTTATAATGTACTTCAAACTTATTTCCGATTTAAGCATCATGCTATGTGTTTGAGTCTATACTATATATCGTTTGTTGGCAATTAAGGCAATTGTTATTGCTAATAATTCTTTTTCTTGACATAGATATGAAACTCATAGTTTCTCTTTGGTGTGAGAGAATTTATGTTAAACATTCTAATTAATTGTGTATATTTAGACTCACTTCATATCTTTCCATCCTATATAGTCATTTTCCAAGTTAGAGTGTTTAGATCGTAGCATCCCTTATATAAAACTGATTCAATTTTTGAGTTTGGAAAACTTACGTTCATAACACAAATTTTTCAACCATTGTGAGTCTATCCCAAAATCCTTTGGGTGTTTCACACAAGTTTCCTCATGATTAAATATTTGAAGCCTCTTGACTCACACAACCTGTCAACTCTTTGACTAGGACATGTAAGAGTTTCATGTTAATTCATATCTTATATGATTTCACAAACAGTGTTTTAGAGGAAATTAAATTTAACACATGCAGTTAGTCTTTAGTGCATATTCATATAGAAAGAATTTAATTCGACATCACTCATCATTAATCGTACTTTATCCAAAAATGTGTGATTACTTCTTATGGATACATCATTCTTTATAACAAAGGGGGTAATTTTGAGAATGAATTTCATTCATTTTGTTGATATATTTAGAACCCTTTCCAATATACTCACCTATTCGATCAGATCGAATTATTTTGTTTCCTTTGCATGTTATGTTTTCTACTTTCGTTTTACATTCTATGAACTTGTTGAAGATACACTAGTTATGTATTATATCCACAATTCATCGATGAATTTAACAAAGTAAGTGAATCTGTTTTGGTATCAACGGACCTTTGACTATATACACCTAAATGTATCAATTTGAGGATTTTATCAACTCTTTTGTAATTCCCACTAAATCGATGTTTTACCTTTAATATTTTGAGATACATTTCTGGAGTACCATAAGATTCATAATCATATGATTAAAGAATTATTTCTCAAAAATATAGCTTGGTCCATAATTCCTATATTTTTCATAGCTAATGCATCACCATTAGTATTGAAACAACTATTGTTATTATATGAGAGCACGACTAAAATTAGAACAGGGTTACTACATCTACAAGGGCATCATTTGTAATGCAATGATGGATACACGATCTGATATATACTACAGTAAACGAGCCACAAAGGATGTTTGGGAAGCACTGGAGGCCAAGAATCTAGTAGAGGATGCAACAAGTATGAAATTGATAACAATAAATTTTTCTAATTAGAAAATAACCTATGCTAGGCCAGTTGTAGAGAAATTCAATGAAATTATCTACGTCCTATACCAATTCACCTCGCATAATATAAAAATGGATGAAGAGATTGAAGTATCATCCATAATAGATAAAATTTATCCTTTTTGGAAGGATCAAGGAAAAATGCGAAAACATGAAAAGAAGGAAATAACTATGGACAACCTAGAATAATACTTGCAGTAGAAGAACATTAACGTAGAAGGAAATTGATGATACAACGATCTATTCATCAAAGATCGACATTGTGGAGGAAATGGTGCCAAATAATGCTTTTGAACTCTCTTTTAACCTAAAAAAGGAAGTTTCAAAATAATAACCACTTCAAAAACAAGAAGGTCAAGAAAGTGAATGGTTGTCACAACTGTGAAAACTATGTCACATTAAAAGAAATTGCTATTTCCATAAAAAGAAACCACAATCGTGAATTGTATTCCCTGAAATCAGTATGATTGAAAGAGATGATTCTTTATGGATCGTCTCAGATGCTTAGCTGTAACACTTCGTAAATTTTACGATAACTAATTTGAAGGAAATTAATTGATAAATAATAATGTCAAAAAATAGGATTTTTACGAACATCAAAATTTGGCTACGAAAGTTACACTGTTAGGTACGTGGTGACTTTCTGATTAGTTTTTATATATATTTTCCGATTGGAATTCAAACTAAAAAGTTATTAAAATTTAAAGTTTTCTAATTAGAAACAATTATATATGTAACTAATGAAATAAAAAATAATTAACTAACATTAGTTGTCGTCGGTTAAAGTTAGCAAACGGTTATCGTTGCTTAAGCCTTAAGAAAAATGTGAATGGAAGGAAATTATATCAATTGGTTAACAAGGAACAAAATAAAAAAATTAGAGTATGTTAAATAATTAATGCCAAAACATGCCACCGGTCGATCCTGGGTACATGTTGGCCAACTAGTAGCAGTCGACCATAGGTGGAGGGTGACCGACAAATGTGGTTGTGAATTCGTCATTAATATGTGGCTGAATGACCCGGAGTCAATATACTTCAATAGGATGACTGGTATTGATTTGACCCCCGATAAGTATAGACCTAAACCCACACTTCTAAACTCGTATTTTTGAAGAAATGCTGGAGCTCTGCCATTTTCTCTTCCCCTCCAAATTCTGAATTTCTTAAAAATAGTTATAGTTTATACCTATATACAACAAATACTAGTGCAAGGCGAGAATAGTTGAAGGACAGGTTTCCTTATGCATGTTCGGCACTAACAAAGACACTAGTTATTGGAAGTGTCAATCTTGATTGGTATTATATGATTTATTATATTCAACTATTGCATTGTGAGATGGTGCTTTGATATGCCTTTATTTATTTATTTACAGGATACCAAACCAATGATCCTCACTTTGATGGAGTTGGGTTTTCGATTCAGCGAAAATTTCGGCTCATTAGGGTGTGGGTTGTTGCATTTGGTAGCAGAGCTAAGGTTATTCTGTCTTCAAAAATTAGGAAACAATGAGTGAGCTTATTTGTTTTTTTTACTTATAAATATAATATAAGCCAAATCCTATAAATTTCTACTATAGAGTAGTTGCAACCATACAACGAAAGATGGATAAGTCGATTATGAGTCAGAACAATGGATGATGTTGAAGATATACACTTACCCTGATTACTCCACGAGAAATAGTTCGCATGAGGAAAGGAATTGAATTAAGAAGAGCATGAGTGCAGCATATGGAAGGTCCCTAAAGCTGGATAGTATGTGACTCCTTAGTAGGTCCCTAATAGCTAAATGCTTGTAGATCCCCGCATGATTACTGATTAACAATGTACTATATAGGTCCAAATAAGGGGAAAGTAGGAGTCCATACGTTATAGATATCTGGAAGTAATTGAGTTCTCGAAGGAAGGTGTGAAGTAATCATTTCAAGATGATAGTCGAATTTTAATATTTGGAAAAAGGAGGTAAGGCAAAAAGTAAGCAGAAAATATGTAAAGTCCAAAAGAAGGGACGAGTAAAAATCCACTTTGAGTTCGATTCCATACAAAAGATTTTAATATAAAAGTTGAAATGGTTTAATATAAAAGTTTAAGAATATATATATATATATATATATATATATATATTACATTTTTGATGAATTTCAAAGGAGTTATTTGAAGATAGAAAAACCATATTTTTGAAAAGTAAGCAAATATTAAGTTTTTGAAAAAGTACATATAAATAGCTATGCTATATTAAATAAAACGTTTTAGCAGAAAATTTAAAATTTGTTGGAAAAAAATAACGGTAAATGGGTTTTGATAAAAAGGTTAATTCTTTTAAGAAAAATAGAAGAGTGTATGTAGCTCGTTTATTTTTATAAGATCAATTTTTTTTTAGTTGAAAAATTCTTTTTAGTTGTAGACAATAGGAAGCGGTACAAGTTTGAAATGGAATAAAAAGAATAAGAAGGAGGAATAGAATCGAAAAATAATGGAGTAGGCGTACGCATTGCAATGGTTTCACATAGAAGATGGTAACTTAAGGGAAAAGCAATCGAAATAAAAGCAAATTAGGTAGAGGAAGATTTAACAGTAATAGCATTACAAAATATTAATAAAAACAATATTAGGAATCTATATAAAATAATATTAGTAGTTAGAAATAACATTAGGATTTAAAAATAATGCTAGTAATCTAATTAGAAGTAACATAGGAAATTAAAGGCAAAACAAAGGAAAATGGACATTTTTCATTGTTGTACGCATTTATTGCAAGTATCTTTTAAAAGTTCCCTTCACATGATATTAGAGACTCCGCCAAGGATTAGAAGTGGAGATAGTATGAGTGATAAGAAAATGATAGGGTGAGCTATTCTTATCTACTCTAGTTTTTATTATTTAAAAATTATAAACGATGGTTAGAAATACTATAAACTTCATTTTTGAAAGAAATGGTTTGATATAAAAATTGAGATTTTAAAGTGAAAAATTTAACAAATGGTTTGATCTAAAAATCCCAATTTTTAAGAATTAAAGATTGAAAAAGGTCTTTAAAAGGAAAAAAAATTTAAAAATTTAATTATAGTTTAAATATTAAGACACTAAGTTATTTTTGAATTTGCTAAAAAGTTTCTAAGTTATACTTTTAAAGATAAAAGTATTAGGATTAATTACATCAAAAATTTAAGTTTTAATTTTTGAAGAAAAGTGGTGAAGACCAAACCAAAATTTTAAGTATGGAGAAGATAGAAATGACTGGCTAGATAAGGCAGGGTAAAAGATAAGGCTATGATGAAGATAGCGATGACTACTCATAGAGTGCTAGTAACAAATCTTCATAGGATGTAAAATATACTGGTGAGAACCTAGAAATGTTTTGTTAGACATGTGAGTAAGCCATAAAAAGAGCTGCAAAGAAATGATAAATAGTATTAAAAAACTCTTCTATGAGTACTGGGATATGCTAGTATAAAGGATCAAGGATGAACAAAGTAAATACCAAGATTTTGATTATAAGAATATTATAATAGAGGGTATGAGATAGCAAACATACATAAAGGACATTGATAGACTCAAAGTTAAGGAAGGCAAGATAGAGGGTGGAAAAGTTATTTCGCCAAGCCAATTTGCCAATGAGTTATTCTAAATGTGTGTAGTTTGTATTTCTTACCCAATATAGCATAGGGATGTGCAATTATTCGATAACTGGGTGCAATAATGTAATTAAAGGATAGATCTTATTCATTAGAAGCCATAAAGGAAAGTTAAGATATATGGGTTAGAGAATGAAGGAACATTAAAAAAGTCCATTTGATTATATGAGAAATGATAGTGCCACAACATTGTTAGTCAGTTGATATTGGAGGGCAGCTTCTAGCAATAGTTTCTTTGAGGTTAGAATTGTAGGTTTTAATTGTTTCTGTAAAACGTGTACAATACCATAAGCAATGTTCCTTTTCAAAATTGGTTTTCCACTGGAAAACTATATTACTTGGAAAACTGTATAAGCAAGAAAATCTCATATAGACACTTAACTAATGCAAAGTAAATAAATAAAAGGCTGGAAGTTTATAAAATTAGGGAATTTATTAAATTAGCCACTAAAAGAAAAGAAAATTGAGACCCAAAAGACTTAAAGTTTTGGGGGGATAAAATTTTATGAGCAGAGGACATGGAAAGTTTATTTGAAGCCATGAGTCAACGTCGTGATACCTTAAAAGGTGAAATTTATAAATGAACTTATTTGTTGGTTGTTGTTATAGATAAAAGAAAAGTTTTTGAAAAGTTGAAATTTACCAAATAGTTAAATAGAGTCCACTATGGGTGTTAAACAATTGAATAAACCCCAAATTCATATGGTGTTGTGTAATTTGTTTCGAGAAGATATATATATATATATATATGTATAAATATATATATATATATGTATGTATGTATATCTAAGTATGTACGTACGTACGTATGTATTATATGTATGTATATGTGTATGTTTATGAAAAATTTTGTTCAAAATTCTTGATTTGGAAAAATAAAATATCTTCATGAAAAGTTTTATGATGAAAGTTTTAAAGTTCAAAGTTATTATAGAAATTTCAAAAATTTATACAAATGATTTTTGAATAGAAAAAGAGGGAATTTTCTAATTTTCAAATGCCACATACTTAGCATGGGTAAATAGTTGACGAGTTAGCTAGTATGATTTTACCGTATTGCATAAATGATGGTGAAATAAAATACGGTTGGATACAAGGGAAAATGTTGTTTTAAATATGGAGTCGCTTCCTTCATACCTTGTCGGTAATGAACTAAACTGGTTTCAAAATAATTTCATTTTATAATTTTAAAGGTTTTACTTATATAGGCTATACGTTGAAAACTTGGAAGAGAATTGGAGGGGGGAAGAGAAGGTTCCATGGTATAGTGGTGTTTAAAACCTTGTTGGTAAGTTAAAGTCCGTTATAACTTGAAAACACGTGGGCTAATCTACCTATTCATTATATTCGGAATCTTTGTTTAAAACCTTTAAAAACCCTTTCAAAATAATTGAAGGTAACCCCTTCGAAACCATTAAACAACCCTTTCAAAACCATCAAACATTTCTTTTCTAAAACATTGGAAAACCTTTCCTTTCTTTTCTCCAAAAGCTTCAAAATATCAGACATCCTCCTTTTAAAACCTTTTAAAACAGTCTTTCGAAAACGTAGGAAAAACCTTCCTTTTCAAACTTGTCGAATCCCTAGGGAGCCTCAACTTTCAAAGCCATTCATAAGAACCTTTCAAAATGGTCAAAAAATCCTTACAAAAGCACTTTGAGTTCAATTTAAAACATGTGGAAACCTTTCGAAACCATTCGAAGTTAACTACTTCGAAACCCATTTCAAAATGTTTCGATAGAAAACGTTTGGATTATTCCTTCAAGTAGAGCAAAAGGATCAGAAAACTAATAGAGTCAAAAGCATTTGCTTCGAAACCATTTCTTAATCAAAGAAGTGATGGTGTCAAAACCATTCGTTCGAAAGCATTGGAGAGGCGGCCAAATTTTGAAAAATAAAACAATCCCCTCGAAACCATTTGGATAGAAAGGTACGAAGTGGCAGCTAAAGTTTTCGACTCTGTCGAAAGCAGTCATTTAAAAAAAGAGCAACCCAATCTAAACCATATATTTAAAACCACTTGACTTAGTCGAAAGCTAACTGAGTCGAAAGCAACTTAGTCGAAAAGCATGCAGGCATATTTTCCTTTAAAACCAAAACAATGCTTCAACCGTTTCAAAGCCCATGGTTTTGGCCCTATACATTTCTCCTTCTTCCAATTCACTGCGTACCAGTTGCCTGATATCACATGCATTGGTTTAGACTATGTTGGAAGGGTAGTATGGAGGCAGAACTTGATGCCGAAGGAGACGAAACAGTAAAAAGGCTATTTATTTGTACTTTAAAACTATTCTTTTGTACCTAACCTGTCTTGTTTGTCTAAATCTGATTGGTTGCTAGAATTTTTTTTCAAAAGTGTTATCATCTTTCCATATTTAAAAATTTAAACATTTATATAAAAAGCCCCTTCTCCTCTATAATTATATAAAATATTTAATTCCCATAACTTAAATAATTTTATATAACCACTAAATCACTTAGGAAAAATCTGGAAAATTCCAGAAAATCACTTTGTTCATGTTGTCCAACATATGAAAATTTCAGATCTAAATAATTAAATTATTTCCCATAAATAATTTATAATCCAAAATACCATTTTCTATACTAGAAATTCATATTAAATCCACAAAAATACAAAGAAAATTGAAAATTAAAATCTATCTCAAAAATATCTTTTTAGATCTTCATAGAAATTCGCATGGCAATCAGATGTCATTTAATAGGCTTTTCGTCTCAAAACATGTCATAAAATCTATATGAACATTCATTAATCATCAACAAGTATATATATTCATTCTATCATTAAAAAACATAGCAATAAAGTGCAAAATAATCGGATTTAATCTTAAAACCGAAACAAATTAAAATTTGAGATGTAAACATTATTCACCTTAGCTTTAGAGATTTAAGAAGCTTGAGATTTGAATTAGCTTTTCCTTAATTCTTCTTCCCCTTTCCTCGCTAACGGTGACTGACCTCTATTTTAAAAAATTTGAAATGAAATGAACGTGTATAATGCACGGCCTAAGGGAATAGATATAGAATTGGCCTCTTTTCCAATTTACCCCTACTCTAGTTCATTTTAAACTCTTCTTTGATTCATTTGTTTTAAATGGCATGGCTACCTTTAATTAAAATCAAACCTCAATCTCCTAATCAACCCATTATTTTATTTAATTCAACTGATTAAATATCCTAAATAATAGTACCAAAAATCTGGGGTGTTACTGACTCCCCTCCTTAAATAATTTCGTCCATGAAATTACGATAAGGCATACAGTAAATGAAACAAGAAGGTAAAACATACCATCAAAACAAGTCAGGATAAGTATCTCTAATCCTTCTCTCAACCTTCCAAGTACATTACCTGTCAAAGTCACTCCACAAAAATTTGACTAATCTGATCATCTTGGTTCTAAGTCTCTTCTCATCTCTCGCAACAATGCGAACTAGCTTTCTCACTATGGTCAAATCCGGTTCTACCACTAAATCATCTAGCACTGTTGGTGCAATAGCAGTCTCCTAGTCTCTAACATAATTTCTAGGATGAGAAATATGAAAAACATCGTGGACACCCGCTAAACTGCTCAGTAACTCAACTCTATACGCAAGCTTCCCGATCCCCTCAAGAATAGGAAAAAAATCCAACAAACCTCGGCGATAACTTCCCCAATTTCCCAAATCTAATCACACCGTTCATCGGCGATACTTTGACAAAAACTTGGTCTCCAACTGAAAACTCTAAGTCTTCTCATTTCTTATCTACATAATTCTTCTTCCTAGACTGAGCCTCCTTTATTCTAGCCCGAATGACCTTAATCTTTTCTGCAGCCTCTCTAACCCGATCTGGACCAAGAATCAACATATCCCCGGTCTCCAAACAACATACGAGAGATTTTCATGGCCATCCATCAAAGCTTCAAATGGTGCCATGTCAATGCTAATCTGATAACTGTTGCTATACGAAAACTCGACTAGATGCAGGTGATCCTCCTATGATCTCCCGAAATCTATAACACAAGCCCTTAACAAATCCTCCAAGATCTTGTTAACTCTTTTCGTTTTCCCATACATCTGCGGATGGTAAGTGGTACCCTTCTTGAGCTTGGTTCCTAAAACTTCCTGCTGACTCTTCCAAAACTTGCTAGTGAACAACGAACCTCTGTCAATAACTATACTGCTAGGAACTCTATGCAATCTAACCGCATTTTTCATGAACAACCTAGCTAAAATAGGTGCCGTCTTGGTTGATCTAATTGGAATGAAATGGGCACTCTTGATCAATCTTCCTATTATGACCCTTATACTTTCATTTCCTCTATTCGACCTTGGAAATCATCAATGAAGTACATAGAAATTGAATCCCACTTCCACACTAGAATGCCTAACAACTGGAGCAACCCACTTGGCTTCTAGTATTCGGCCTTTGCTGACTGGCAATTCGAGCACTGCTTCGCACACAAGCTAATATCCCGCTTCATACCTTTCCAGAAGAAATTCCTCTTCATATCCTGATACATCTTAGTACCTCCTAGATGAATGGTGAACTTTGAATGATGGCGTTCCTCCAAGACTTCCTTCCTTATTTTTCCTGCACTTGAAACACATAATCTTCCTTTTTTCTCAACCACCCATTCTGGTCAAAGCAGAAATCTTACATGTCATCGCTCTCCATTCCTTCCTTTAGTTTCTTGATCTTTTTAGCTAACACTAGATCCACCATTTGCTTAGAAGCAATTTGTTCAATCAACACTAGTCGAACTTCCAAACAAGACAATACAAATGTATCTGCACTAGGCTCAACCTCGGATGTCCATCGTACTCTGCAATCTGCCAGTGCTTCCAAATATTTCCACTCAGCAATCATCGCTAACACTGCATTCTGATGTTTCCTGCTAAGCATATCTACAACCTTGTTGCCTTTCCCTGGTGTGTATTCAATCCCAAAATCATAAGCGGCTATAAGCTCTTACCATATTTGCTGTCTCATATTCAACTCCTTCTGAGAGAACACATACTTCAATGACTTATGATCTGCATATAGCTCATACCTTCCTCCCAAAAGATAACGTCTCTATACCTTCAAAGAAAAAATCACTGCAACCAATTCCAAATCATGCGTCAAATATCTGACCTCGTGCGATCTAAGCTGTCTAGAAGCATAGGCAATTACTTTACCTCTCTGCATCAACACGGCTCCTAATCATGTTCCACATGCATCGATATAAAACACCATATCTTGATTCCCTTCTAGAACCACCAATATAGGTACATGGGTCAATAAGTGTTTCAAACTCTGGAATGCTTCCTCACATTTATCGGTCCACACAAACTTCGTATCCTTCCTCATTAGCTTGGTCATCGGTGCGTTATCCGTAAAAAATCCTTAATAAATCCCCGATAATAACCAACCAACCCAAGAAAACTCTTTATCTCTATCACTATCTCGGATCTCTTCCAAATATTCACTGCCTCTATCTTAGTCAGATCTACTAACAACCCTCTCTCTGAGACTACATGAACAGAAACTTCATTTCTTTCTTCCAGAAGTGACATTTCGGATACTTCGCTTTCGGCTGATGCTGCCTCAGCGTCTCAAGCACCAATCTAAGTGAACTTAATGCTCTCTTTCATCTTTAGATTAAATCAAGATATCATCTATGAAAACCAACATGAACCTATCCAAGTGCTCTCGGAAAATCTGGTTCATCTAATCCACAGAGAAAGTTGGCATATTCGTTAGCCCAAACGGCATAACTAGCCATATATACAACCCATATCTGGTCCTGAACGCTGTCAAAGGTATACTATCCTATGCTATCCTGATCTGACCGAAACCTATCGCCAAATGCAGCTAAGAAAATACCTTTTCTCCACTTGACTGATCAAACAATTTGTCAATCCTGGGCAATGGATATTGATTCTTTATTGTCCTCTCATTCAACTTATGATAATCGATACATAGCTTCAACGATCCGTCCGGCTTCTTAGCAAACACTGCTGCCGCAACCAAAGGCGAAATATTTGGACCGATAGAACTCTTTCCCTCTGAATCCACCAACTGCACTTTGAACTTCCTCAACTCTATAGGGGCCATCCTGCTTGATGGTCTACTCACTGGTTTTTCTCGCAGAACCTAATCTATCCAAAATTAAATGGCTCATTTCGGTGGTAATCCAATTATAGGATCAAAAACATCCACGAATTCTCTAACCACGGAAACTTGACTCGACTCATCATCATATTCCATAACACCTAGCAATGTAAACATCTCACACCCAGAACCTTCTACGGTATAAACAATCATGTCGCTACAATCAGGGTGCCTAAGAGAAATTTTCCTATCTAGGCAAAATATCCTGGCATCATACTTACTTAACCAATCTATAACAAGGATAATCCCAAACCCCATAAAATCAAACATATGAAAACTACAAACAAAAGAATGACCTAACAGGTCAAACTCTAATTAGTCATACCTCAACCCTAGAGTTGCATACCTTTCAATTGGATTCGCAACCCGTAAGGAAGTAACTAAATATGTGGGTTCAAGGTTAAGCTTATCTATCAAACATTTAGATATAAAAGAATGCAACATACTAGTATAAAATAAAATGCTAACAAGCATACAAGGAATTGGAAGTGCACCTCCCAAAAATGCCTTATCCTTCTCATGGGTCGTTGACTTAGGAGCCATAGGCTCCAATGCATACACCTTGCCCTTACCGTCATTAACGAGCTACTTGCACTGGTTCTTGTAGTGGCCTATCTGTTCATATTTGAAGCACCTGACATTCTTTCCCCTAACCATATCCTTTGCCTTCCCAGCATGACACTCATTAGCGAAGTGCCCCTTCTTGTCACGCTTATAGCAAACAATCTCAGACTTCCCTTTCTTTGCTGCTCCACCCCTCTGAGAACCTCTCTTAGGAAAGAATTTCCTTTTCTGGCCCTGCCTAACCTAGACCTCCTTAGCCTTACACTTCTCTAGAGAATTAAGAATCTCCTTCTGCCTCATAGCCATTTTCATAATAATATCAAAAGGATACCTAATGTGAGACAGTGTAGCCCTGGTCAACTCAGGTTTCAATCCCCTGATGAACTACTTGTTCCTCTTCATCACTCTATTCATGGAAGCTTACCCATACCAAGCCAACTCTTCAAACTTTCCGACATACCCTGCAATCGATATTTCTCCTTGCTATAACTCAACAAACTACCCGATCATAGCTTATTATGCCATAATGAACATGAACCTCTCCTGAAACCACATCAACCGCCACAGTCACTCTAATCCACCAGAATAAAGCAGCTCCTTGAAGCTGTCTAGATGCAACCTCCTCTTCTGCTCATCAATGAGCCCTTAATCTGCAAAAATCCATTCGTATTGCAATAGGCAGTTCTCTACCTCAATGGCATCCTCCGATCCCATAAATGGCTTCCCTCCAAGCTTAACATAATCTCCACTCATCTTAGCAAAATGGTTAACCACCGGAACTTCCCAAACCCCCGCTCCTACAGCACTTCCTCCTAACAGTTCGGCTGCAACTCCCATCTGCACCATATTCTTGAAAAACTGATATATAGCTTCCATTCCGACCCGTGGGACCTCATCATCTATATTTTCTTCTTGTGCTTGACCTTGACCTCTCCTTGCATTAGGCCTGGCATTCCCTTCGGTGCTTTCCCCTTCTGGTTTAACTCTTCCTCTTTTACCATCCATATCTATATTCAAAACTCATGCGATACAGCAAGATTGCCCAATCAAAGATATGAGACTAGAGATAAAGCTTATACTTATACATTGAAAATACAAGTACGTTACTATTGCATTGCCCCATACCTCAATCTTTCTCTAATTCCTTCGGATTTTTATTTCAAAACCATTATACTAAAAATAGGAAATAAATGGACTATCTGTCCGAAATCTGGGCAGACTGCCCTTAACTGGGCTACCTATCCGAAAACCGATTATACCAAAATAGCAATATCCTTTATGCTATAAATGGACTATCTGTCCATAAAACAAGTAATAAGTGGACTATCTGCCTGTAAGAAGTATCAAGGTCCATTATGCTAATAAATGAACTATTTGTTCATAAACTGGGATGACTGCCCTTAACTGGACTAACTGTCCTCTGGGCTGACTGTCCTTTGGACCGATTACCCTCAAAATGGACTAACTGTCTAAATTAAAATGGACTAACTGTCCGAATTTTCTTTGGATTAACTACCCTTTAGATTTTCCTAGAAAACCTTTTCAACAAGATTTAGTCCGTCAAATTATACATATACAAGAAGAATATATCTTTAGCTTTAATCTAAGCTATTTTTGCCATGTTATATATATACTTTACTCAAAATAATGTTGATGATATTTAATAAGCATTACATATCCTTTTAAAATAAGTTGAAGTCCGTTATAACTTGAAAACACATAGGCTATCTGCCTATTCATTGCATTTGAAACTTTTGTTTAAAACCTTTAAACAACCCTTTCGAAATCATTGAAGGTAACCCCTTCGAAACCATTAAACGTTGCTTTTCTAAAACATTGGAAAAACCTTTCCTTTCTTTTCCCCAAAAGTTTCAAATAATCAGACATCCTCCTTTTAAAACCTTTTAAATATCGCCTTTCGAAAAATATGGGAAAAACTTTTCTTTTCAACCTTGTCGAATCCTTGAGGAACCACCTCTTTCAAAACCATTCAAAAAACCTTTTCAAATAGTCAAAATAATCCTTTCGAAAGCACTTTGGGTTCAATTTAAAAGCTGTGGAAACCTTCTGAAACCGTTCGAAGTTAACTACTTCGAAACATCTTTGAAAATATCTCGATCAAAAATATTTGGATTATGCTTTCAAGTAGAGCAAAATGATAAAAAAAAAACCAATTGAGTCGAAAGCATCTGCTTCGAAACCATTTCTTAAACAAATAAGTGATGGTGTCGAAACCATCCCTTCGAAAGCATTGGAGAGGCGACCAAATTTTGAAAAACAAAATAATCCCCTCGAAACCATCTAGATCGAAAGGTAGGAAGCGGCAGTTGGAGATTTCGATTCTGTCAATCATTTAAAACAAAGGAGCAACCCTACCGAAACCATATCTTTTAAGCCATTTGACTTAGTCGAAAGCTAACTAAGTCAAAAGCAACTTAGTCGAAAGCATGCATGCTTATTTTCCTTTAAAACTAAAACAATGCTTCACCCTTTCGGAATCCATGGTTTCGACCCTATACCTTTCGCATTCTTCCAATTCACTACGTACCAGTTGCCTGATACCATGTGCATTAGTTTCGACTATGTCGGAAGGGTAGTATGGAGGCGAAACCTGGTGTCTGAGGAGGAAAAATAGTAAAAAGACTATTTATTTATGCTTTAAAACTATTCTTTTATACCTAACCTGCCTTGTTTGTCTAAATCTTATTGATTGCCAGATTTTTCTTTTCAAATGTGCTACCATCTTTCCATATGTAACAATTTAAACATTTTATAAAACCCAACATCCTCTATAATTATATAAAACATTTAAGCCACATACCTTAAACAATTTTATATAACCATTAAAACAATTAGGAAAAATCTGGAAAAATTCCAAAAAATCTCTTTATATATGTTTTCTAACATATAAAAATTTTAGATCCAAATAATTAATTATTTTCCTGTAATAATTTGTAATCAAAAATACCATTTTCTTTACTAGAAAATTCGTATTAAATCCATAAAAAATCAGCAAAAATTTGAAAATTGAAGCCCATCTCTAAAATATCTTTTTAGATCTTCATAAAAATTCGTAAGGAAATTAGATATCATTTAATAGGGTTTTTATCTCAAAACATGTCATGAAATCTATATGAACATTCATAAATTATCAAAATGTGCATATATATATATATATATTCATTCTGTTATTCAATAACATAGCAAATCAAATGCAAAATAATCAGATTTAATCTTAAAGTAGAAACAAATAAAAATTTGAGATGCAAACATTATTCACCGTAGCTTTAGAGAATAAAGAAGCTTAAGATTAGAATGTATTTGATTTGAATTAGCTTTTCCATAATTCTTCTTCCCTTTTCCTTGTTAATGGTGTCGGCCTCTTTTTTAAAAAAAATTGAAGTGAAATGAATATATATAATACACGACCTAACAGAATAGATAAAGGAATGGCCTCTTTCCCAATTTACCCCTCCTCTTATCCATTTTAAACTTTTCTTTAATTCATTTGATTTAAATGGCACAACTACGTTTAATTAAAATCAAGTCTCAACCCCTAATCAATACATTATTTTATTTAATTGAACCGGTTAAATATCTAAATAATGTTACCAAAAATCTTGTAAAGGCCCGCAAATCCGTACCCCTTTGAGCTAGCAAATTTCCACAACAACTTAGCCAAAGAGGAAAAAACCTACTAGTCTTTAGGGTTTAAAGAATGAAGAGGTAGAAGAAGAACAGAAACAATAAACAGAATCTCACATTTCACAGCGGCACAATATATAATAGATAAATGAATAATCTTAAATCAAAGACTCATCACTGTTAATACAATACAACATCAGAGTTTACAACGACATCATACATCACTGACAGTTATTATAACTTGACTATATGAAAAACTGATTTGCGCTAACCATACGCAACAGACACTACATTGTAAAGAGATACGTCTCGCCATCCAGCTTCAACTCCTGATCTCCACAACAACTCTTTTCCGACTTTGCTCCCGAATAACTGATAACCTGACTCTAGGTTGTCCGTGTGGAAAATTATGGGCACACAGAGTTTAGAAAGGGAACAATAAACTCCATGTCAGTCATGGGACTGGTGTGAGATCTTAAAAACAGTTATTTTTAAACATAAGAAAACAAAGGAATTTAAAAGAAATCCGCAAAGCTTTTTGAAAAATGAAACTACCATAAGGCCTCCTGCCGCACACACAATGCAAATAAAGAATTGGAGGTGATTTCTCTTTATGATAGTCAAACATGCTTACTACGCAAAATTCTTTGATATTATTATTATTAGTGCACAGTGCAGAAAACATTTCGAAAGTATAATATTAATCTTAGCCAACATAGACATTCCGAACTATGCCTACTATAGCTACCATCTAAACAGTGGTGTCCACCACAAGTAAATGGCAGGTTATACAACTAAAACCGTACAAGGCGCGTATTGGTGATTGGATTTCCAACAAATGTCCAGGCTAAGGAACTTCCTCGGCCACATGGTACGCCTCTGGAAGGATGCCCCGAGAACCTAACCGGATCTCTGCC
Organism: Allium cepa; assembly: GCA_030765085.1. Lineage (NCBI taxonomy): Eukaryota > Viridiplantae > Streptophyta > Magnoliopsida > Asparagales > Amaryllidaceae > Allium > Allium cepa. Next base: position 822,239,772 of record CM060929.1, read on the forward strand.
AGCATAGGCCGGGTTACCTCTGCAAAAATAGGTAACTACTGACACGAGTATGCCATCCCCCGGTTGTAAACAACCTTTATCCGAGGATCCTCAACAACAACAATCACAAAGTAATATATATTTGCAATATTCACATAAGTTAAGAATCTGGGCTCCATACCATGATACCACTTCTATCCAGAAGGAAATGTACATACCTTAAGGGGCGCTACCCTCTATAACCTTGCTGCATTCTTCCTGTTTCGACCATTCCGGGGTGTGAGGTTCGACAAAGTCTCGTCTACAAAGCTACGCTTTTCACAAAAGCCATGCTTCGATCAACAAATGATCAGCAACACTTCGTATGCCACATTACCAAATTTAGGAATGTATCACTAATAACCATCAACTACATAACCTTTGAGCTCGTACGTCTCAGAGAAGGGTGTTAAGTTAAGAGAATAAATTCTCCGCCACCAACAGAAATGTATTTGATATAAACCAGCTTTACATCTCAAAGTGTAACGTCAGACACACATTCATACAAGTCCGTTCCAGGATCGAATGGAACCGAAGGCACTTCCAAAGAAGCCCTTGCAATCCGAATATTCACTAATCACGTCTGGAATCCTATCACAAAGGGTGATGAAATCTCTATACCGGAGCAACCCGTTGCAGAGACATTCGACTGGTAATCCTTTCGCTTTCGAAAATACCCAGTCTTCAACACCATCTTCAAATGCAATCCCATTTTGTCGTATCGTTATTCGGAATGGGTTTTATGACACAAGGTCCTCTCCAGGCTAATCCGAATAACGAGCGCTTATTTTAAAAAAATAAGTGTTCATTCAGTTTCAAACAAATCACAACAAATTCCACTTCGATCTTTTAAATAAAGATCCATCACAATCACAAAGGTTCGATATGGGTTTCGAATATCCATTTGGAATTCGATTCCCGGTCGCATCGAAATTCAAATGCCATTTAAAAAGGCCAATATTGATAGTTGGTTATTTAACTATCAATTATCATTCACAACAATTGCTGGATTTCAAATAATTTTCCCCCAATTATTATTATTTTCAATATATCTTCGCAAGATAAAATTTCACTTTTCAATCCTTTGAAAATAAATTCAAATCAATTTTTCACACTTCAATCCTTTGAAAAGAAAATCCAAATCAATTTTCTTCCTTACGCGGAAAACATTTTCAAATATTTATCCATTTCCACTGAAAATCTGCCGATTTCGAATATTTTAATATAATATAAAATATTTATTCAAATATACTTGGAAACATTTAAAATAAACTATTTTAGAATATTTGCTTAAATATTAGTTATGAAAAATATTGTACTAATATCTCATATAAAAATTCAGGTCCAAAACTAATTTTATAATAAAAATTTGTAAATCGAGTATAAATATTGAAATAACTATTTTCTAAATCAAATATCAATTTAAATCTTTAAAATAACCCCTTATATAATTAATTGAATAATTTATTTACTTTAAACAATTTCCAAACTAATTTCTCCAACAATATTATTTTAAAACCAAATCTAAAACTTTTAATTTTATTTCAAAAGCTATTTTAAAAATATACTCGGCTTTCCAGCGAAGAATTCTTTTTCCATTACAAAATGGTCCATTCCAATAAATTAATAAATCTTCTTGATTTATTTTAATTTACATTCCAATTTTTGAATTTCTTTCCACACTTTAAAAATAAACCAATATTTTTTTTTTAAATTTCCCTTTTCTTTACAAATTCCCGTTGTGAATTTACATTTCGAAATATCAACTGGTATACGATTTTTAAATCGATTCCCAAATATCATCTTCAAATCCAATAAAATCCAAATTGTTTTCCAGTTTATTTCAAACACAAAATCAAATTCTAATTTGATTTCCTCAAATTAATTTTCCAATATCAAATCAATTTCAAATTGATTTTCCAAGTTATTTCCAAAACACATAACCAAATTTCCAAATCGATTCCTAAGATTTATTCTAACTTCAATTTAATTCCTCAATTTCTAAAATTAATTTCAACTTTAAGTTAAACTCCAAATTTAATTTCTAAATTTATTTCCTTTTTAAATAAATTTCTTTATCTCTTTCAATTATTTAAAATACGTATCTTAAATAAATCCTTCAACTATTAAACAACATTACTCGAAATTCCTTTATTAAATATTTTCCCATATTTTTGGAATTTATTCAATAAGTTTTCAAAGATAAGACTTCATCTATTTAAATTTCCTTCTTTTAAAATTCACCCGATTCCTTTGAGTGAATTTATTATGAATTTCCTACCCAAAATTTTCAAAATCAAATTTTTATTTATTTCTGGTATCCTACAATACCAAAAATATATTTGGCTAAATTATAGCCTTTAACGGTTTCAATCACAAATAATCACACGAATTAAAAATAATCAATACACAACATACGAAACAAATTAAATATTTGAGGAATCCAGTTGGATCCCTCCAACCTGTTTCCCTGCATCCACAGACGTTAGCACAACAATTAAATACCCATTCCACTTCAAGGTGGAATATCGCAGTATATGGGATTTATAAAATATTATCCGCTATTATGCGGCGCAATAGGGTCTCATCCGCTATATAATGCGGGAAATCAACAACTTCAAATACATATATAATACCAATTCCACTTCGTGGTGGAATATGGTGGTATATGGGTTTGATATAATAACCTCTGTTATTATGCGGCGCATAGGGTCTAAACTAATATAACTAATAATAAATTAATTATTCAAGCACACAATCAATCAATTTTCAATTTGACTATGAAAATTAAATCAGCGATTGAGTGAGAAGATCTCACCTTTTCCTTTTTATTTGCGATCCACTTCCAATCCATCTTGTTTTTCATGATTTTTCACTTTGTATAAATAATTATATGATTTTGTTAATATTCAAAATAAATTCGAACAATAAATTTCTACTGGATAAATTTAATTAACCAATGGTTTTAATTTCAAAATTTCAAAATTTGATTTTATATAAATTCTTCAATCATTTAAAATCCCTATATATTTTTTCTTCAATCATCATAAATAAATAAATTTTCTGTATGTATGCACCTTCAATTAATACACATATGTGTGTAAAGCAAAATTTATTTTCTTTCTAACCAGACTATTTTATTACAGGATGTGTATGTGTATATATATATATATATATATATATATATATATATATATTGTAAAAGAAAATATACGTACATTTATTTCCAGATTCAGTCCAATTGAAAATTTTAAAAGTTAAATACCTCAGTGCTTAATTCCAGATCCTACGCGACATGCATACACGAACCAAATCACCAAGCTTGTTCAGAATCGAAATCGTCATCAGAAACAGATGAACGCGCAGGAAACCAACCTTGTGCGAGCTACCTCAACACCACCCAATGCGAGCCCCAGCTCGAGCACCATCGCTGGCCCAAGCCCTAGCCTGCTCGTGATGTCATCACCAATGCCGACGCGACCATCAATCTCCGTGCTAAACTCCACATTGAATGACGCGCACCCCACAGTGCGATGCTGGTCCACTCCTCAAACCTCAGGTCGCCATTTGGAGCTGCTCGAACCCCCTCATACGACATCGCGCTCGCCTCAATCGACCCCGTGTTGCCCCCACTTCCTGTGCCGCACGAGCTCGAGGCAACTTCGCGACCCCCATCGTTCGAACCACCCTGTCGCTACGCCAACACCGCCGCGTCGAATCCCTACTCGTGATGCTCGAGATCGCAGTCTCCTTTTTTTTCGATTCGCTCTGCCCTGATTTAATTTATGATTTTTGGGGGAACACGGTTATGGATTTCGAAATAGAGAAGAGGAAAGGATGGGAGAGCTCGACCATGATTTTGTTTTATTTCATTTGAACGAGATTTCTGAATTTCGTTTTCTTCTTCTGGTTTACATTTTTATTTGTTTTTTAAAAGAAAAACAAACGCATGCTTCAATTACTTTGCCAAGTGTAAGAAATGAATGAAACATGTAAAATTGTTTTGAGAAATCATATTAAACACATATAAATATTTAATTGAAATTTAAATCGAATTGCTTTGATAAATGCCACTCAAAATCTCGATCTTCAATCGAAGCATGCCGCTAGGCATTTATAATGTTATACGCCCATTCCGAATGCAATGGAAAAGATTTCGAGTCCAAATTCGATTGTATGGAGAAGTTAGCTTTTTGAACCAGTTAAAACATTAAATTTTCAATTTAATTTTCAACGCGTTTATTTATCGTACGGCCAAACGGTCACTCCAAACACTACGAAAATTGATATCCGATAATAATACAATATTACGGATGCAATGGAACTGGTTTCGTCGAATTCCGAGACTGTGCCTCGGAAGGCTATTTTTAAATATCGATTTAAACAATAAAATTTCAAAACTGAACATAACAGTTTCAAATTAAATTCTGAAGTTTCTATCATCTTTAGTATTATCAATATAATTTTATAAGCCATCAAATTATTTTTAATGGGCTCAAAATTGAAGGTTTACAATTTTACCCAAATTTATATAATTAAATTCAATAATTAAATTGCTAAATTCATAGTTAAAATTTGAAATTTAAGCTAAACTATCATTCAAACATTTAAAATCAATTAAACATTTCAATTCCAAAAGTTAAAATTTCCGTGTCATCACATCCTTCCCCCCTAAAAGAATTTCGTCCCGAAGTTACTAGTTAAGAAGAATGGACCTTAACCCGTTCATTATTTTCCCAAAACCAAATAGTTTTATCAACTTGCCCAAAACAAATCTTTTTATTAGAGACCTATTATTGCTTCAACTAACTCTCCAACCTCAACCATAAACTCCAAATAATATTGTTTTCATAGCCAATCGAATTTAAATCTTAAATTTTCAAAATTTTCTCAAAATTTTTCTAACTTCCTAAATTTTCGAAAAATTTCTCCAACGTCTCCTTTGCGCGGCTGGCTCGATACGACTACAAAAACGGCACCACGGCCCCCAGATTTCAAAAAGGAAAATAAAAACCCAAGCGGCTAGACAAGAAGATCATTAAATTTCATACAAAAATGCAAATACATACCTTTTTGTCGAGCAACTCAATTTTATCTTCGAAATCAAATCCCAATTCAATTTCCTTTAATGCACCTGTATATCCTGCTAGCCATAATATCCAATTACAACATTCAAAAGTCAATTTGCATATTCCATTCCAAAGTTTGAATACTAACTTCTTATACCATTTTTTTACTTTACTATTGAAATTATATATCTATTTTCATTCAATCTTACATTTTCACTTTCATTTGAATTTAATTTTACAATTTCAATTTACTTGGATTCAACTTACCGTCTGAATATTGAATTTTTATCAATTATCTTTCATTCACAACTGATTCATCTTGCTATTTTAAATTAGTTTCTTTTACTAATTCATTACAAGTTCTAAATTATTTCATCACAACCCATTTTTTTCACCTTTATCATCTTTAGTTCACTTCTAACTAATTTTACAACTTCATTTGATTTCACAAAATTCAAATTGGTTTTAAATATTCAGTTTCAATTCTAGTTTTATTCTGTTTGTTCGTTCCCAAACACACTTCAATTCACTATTTTGGTTTACAACCACTTATATTTAAACTGGATTTCAAATTCCATATGAATTTAATTTATCTTTCATTCACAATTATTGAATTCAATTCATTTCAAACTATATCTAATTGGTCTTTTCTTCAATTAGTTTCACTTACAAATTTTTTTTATTTCAATACTCTGCTTTACAAATCAAATTCAATTCCAGTTCTATTCTATTTGCTTACAAATTCGAAATGAATTTCAACATTTAATTTTATTTTCATTTAATTTCAATCGTAAATTTATTTCTTCATTCACAATCTAATTTTCCATCTTATAACATTTTATTCCAACATTTAGTCTATAAGACTTCTCAAATTTGCCTTCATACAAATTAACTCAAATCCTCAATCTCAATTCTTTTATTCAATTTTCACTTTTTAATTCCACTTATATTTTCCTTCCAACTTATTTTATTTTGTTTGCACAATTACCTTTATCTAACTTCTCTTTAAGTTAGATTTTATTTTCACAACTTCAAACTTTACAAGTTATCAACTTAATGATATTCCATAAATATTTTGTATAGTATTCTAGAGTCTTTTCAACCTTTCAAAAGTCATTTTTTTAAATCAATTTGGATTATTCTTTGGATTCCAAAAATCCAAACCAGATTTGCAAACAACTTTCATTTAAAATCATTTGGCAGCAATCCCTCTTTTGGAAACCCGAAAATGAACAACGATGATGTCGTGATCATCATCGGAATTATTTTCCAACGACCGAAAAGAGTTTAGGGCTTTTATCCCTTCAAAACATTTTTCCAAAACCATTGAAAATTCATTTTCAAACTCATTGGAATTTAATTTCCAAAATTCCAAATCCTTTCAAAAACATTTCCAAACTTCTCTGGAATTCTATTTCTAATTATAATCACATTTATAATTTACATTCTCAAATTTCATTTGTATATGGAATTTTATTTTCTTAGTTCTTTGTTATGATTTCAATTCTTATTCAATAATCAATGATAATAGTTTAATATTATCACTTCCTAACAAATAAGCAACCATATACTATAATAATTTACAAAAATTAGTTCCTTTATATACAAAATAGTTTTGGGTAAAATTATTTCATTTACCCTAATTTAAAACAATATTGTGTCGAATTGTTCTGTACGAGTGTTTAAAGATCCCTATCGATAGAGTTGTACGGACTATATCAACCAGAATGCATATACCACTCAACAAACCAATCATACAATATAAAACAATTTTATATTCACTAATAAATACACGCTCATATCTATTATTACCCTCAAACTCATTCTAGAGTACTACTGACTCTATTTCTAATGAGTAACACCTAACAGAGCCAAGGTTGTCGCTTAACCAAATGCTTTGATACCACTTGTAAAGGCCTGCAAATCCGTACACCTTTGAGCTGGCAAATTTCCACAACAACTTAGCCAAAGAGGAACAAACCTACGAGTCTTTAGGGTTTAAAGAATGAAGAGGTAGAAGAAGAACATAAACGATAAAAAGAATCTCACATTTTGCAGCGGCATAATATATAACAGATAAACGAATAATCTTTAAATCAAACACTCATCACTGTTAATACAATACAACATCAGAGTTTACAACGACATCATACACCACTGACAGTTATTATAACTTGACTATATGAAAAAATGATTTGCACTAACCATACGCAACAGACACTACATAGTAAAGAGATACATCTCGCCATCCAGCTTCAACTCCTGATCTCCACAACAACTTTTTTCCGACTTTGCTCCAGAATAACTGATAACCTGACTCTTGGCTGTCCGTGTGGAAAATTATGGGCACCCAGAGTTTAGAAAGGTAACAATAAACTCCAGGTCATTCATGGGACTGGTGTGAGATCTTAAAAACAGTTATTTTTAACCATAAGAAAACAAAGGAATCTAAAAGAAATTCGCAATGCTTTTTGGAAAATGAAACTACCATAAGGCCTCCCGCCACATACACAACGCAAACGCAGAATTGGAGGAGATTTCTCCTTATGATAGTCAAACATGCTTACTAAGCAAAATTCTTTGATATTATTATTATTAGTGCACAGTGCAGAAAACATTTCGAAAGTATAATATTAATCTTAGCCAGCATAGACATTCTGAACTATGCCTACTATAGCTACCATCTAAACAGTGGTGACCACCATAAGTAAATGGCAGGTTATACAACTAAAACCGTACAAGACGCGTATTGGTGATTGGATTTCCAACAAATGGTTAGGCTAAGGAACTTCCTGGGCCACATGGGTATGCCTCTGGGGGGATGCCTCGAGAACCTAACCGGATCTCTGCCAACACAAGGCCAGGTTACCTATGCAAAAATAGGTAACTATTGACACAAATATGCCATCCCCCGATTGTAAACAACCTTTGTCTGACGATCCTTAACAACAACAATCACAAAGTAATATATATTTGCGATATTCACATAAGTTAAGTATCTCGGCTCCATACCATGATACCACTTCTATCCAGAAGGAAATGTACAACCCTAAGGGGCGCTACCCCCTATAACCTTGCTGCATTCTTCCTGTTTTGACCATTCCGGGGTGTGAGGTTCGACGACGTCTCGTCCACAAAGCTACACTTTTCACAAAAGCCATGCTTCGATCAACAAATGATCAGCAGCACTTTGTATGCCACATTACCAAATTTGAGAATGTATCACTAATAACCATCAACTACATAACCTCTGAGCTCGTACGTCTCAAAGAATGGTGTTAAGCTAAGAGAATAAATTCTTCGCCACCAACAGAAACGTATTTGATAGAAACCAGCTTTATATCTCAAAGTGTAACGTCAGACACACATCCTTACAAGTCCATTCCGGGATCGAACGGAACCGAAGGTACTTCCAAAGAAGCCCTTGAATTCAGATATTCCCTAATCATGTCCGGAATCCCATCACAAAGGGTGATAAAATCTCTATACCGGAGCAACCCGGTGCAGAGACAATCGATAGGTGATCCTTTCGCTTTCGAAAATACCCAGTCTTCAACACCATGTTCAAATGCAATCCCATTTCGCCTTATCATTATTCGGAATGGGTTTTATGACACAAGGTCCTCTCCCGGCTAATCCGAATAATGAGCGATTATTTTAAAAACATAAGTGTTCATTCAGTTTCAAACAAATCACAACAAATTCCACATCGATCTTTTAAATAAAGATCCATCACAATCACAAAGGTTCGATGTGGGTTTCGAATATCCATTTGGAATTCGACTCCCGGTCGCATCAAAATTCAAATGCCATTTAAAAAGGCCAATATTGATAGTTGGTTATTTAACTATCAATCATCATTCACAACAATTGTTGGATTTCAAATAATTTTCCCCCAATTATTATTATTTTCAGTATATCTTCGCAAGATAAATTTTCACTTTTCAATCCTTTGAAAACAAATTCAAATCAAATTATCACACTTCAATCCTTTGAAAATAAAATCCAAATCAATTTTCTTCCTTACGCAGAATTTTTTTTCAAATATTTATTCATTTCCACTGAAAATCTGCCGATTTCAAATATTTTAATATAATATAAAATACTTATTCATAAAATACTTGGAAACATTTAAAATAAACTATTTTAGAATATTTGCTTAAATATTAGTTATGAAAAATATTATACTAATATCTCATATAAAAATTCAGGTCCAAAACTAATTTAAAAAAAAATTGTAAATAGAGTATAAATATTGAAATAACTATTTTCTAAATCAAATATCAATTTAAATCTTTAAAATAACCCCTTATATAATTAATTAAATAATTTTTTTACTTTAAACAATTTCCAAACTAATTTCTCCAACAATATTATTTTAAAACCAAATCTAAAACTTTTAATTTTATTTCGAAAGCTATTTTAAAAATATACTCGGCTTTCCAGGAAAGAATTTTTTTTCCGTTACAAAATGGTCCATTCCAATAAATTAATAAATCTTCTTGATTTATTTTAATTTACATTCCAATTTGTGAATTTCTTTCCACACTTTAAAAATAAACCAATATTTATTTTTAAAAAGTTACCCTTTTCTTTACAAATTCCCGTTGTGAATTTACATTTCCAAATATCAACTGGTATACGATTTTTAAATCAATTCCTAAATATCATCTTCAAACCCAATCAAATCCAAATTGATTTCCAGTTTATTTCAAACATAAAATCAAATTCCAATTTGATTTCCTCAAATTAATTTTCCAATATCAAATCAATTTCAAATTGATTTCCCAAGTTATTTCCAAAACACCTAACCAAATTTCCAAATCGATTCCCAAGATTTATTCCAACTCCAATTTAATTCCCGAATCGATTTCTAAAATTAATTTCAACTCTAAATTAAATTCCAAATTTAATTTCTAAATTTATTTCCTTTTGAAATAAATTTCTTTATCTCTTTCAATTATTTAAAATACATATCTTAAATAAATCCTTCAACTATTAAACAACATTACTCGAAATTCCTTTATTAAATATTTTCCCATATTTTTGGAATTTATTCAGTAAGTTTTCAAAGATAATACTTTATCTATTCAAATTTCCTTCTTTTAAAATTCACCCAATTCCTTTGAGTGAATTTATTATAAATTTCCTACCCAAATTTTCGAAATCAAATTTTTATTTATTTCTGGTATCCAACGATACCAAAAATATATTTGGCTAAATTATAGCCTTCAATGGTTTCAATCACAAATAATCACACGAATTAAAAATAATCAACAAACAACATATGAAACGAATTAAATATTTGAGGAATCCAGTTGGATCCCTCCAACTTGTTTCCCTGCATCCACAGACGTTAGCACAACAATTAACTACCCATTCCACTTCAAGGTGGAATATCGTGGTATATGAGATTTATAAAACATTATCCGCTATTATGCGGCGCAATAGGATCTCATCCGTTATATAATGCGGGAAATCAACAACTCCAAATACATATATAATACCAATTCCACTTCGAGGTGGAATATCGCAGTATATAGGTTTAATATAATAACCTCTGCTATTATGCGTCGCATAAGGTCTAAACTAATATAACTAATAATAAATTAATTATTCAAGCACACAATCAATCAATTTTCAATTTAACTATAAAAATTAAATCAGCGATTGAGTGAGACGATCTCACCTTTTCCTTTTTATTTGCGATCCACTTCCAATCCAGCTTGTTTTTCATGATTTTTCACCTTGTATAAATAATTATATGATTTTATTAATATTTGAAATAAATTCGAACAATAAATTTCTACTGGATAAATTTAATTGACCAATGGTTTTAATTTCAAAATTTCAAAATTTGATTTTATATAAATTCTTCGATCATTTAAAATCCCTATATATTTTTTGCAATCATCATAAATAAATAAATTTTCTGTATGTATACACATTCAATTAATACACATGTATGTGTAAAGAAGAATTTATTTTCTTTCTGACCAGACTATTTTATTACAGGATGTGTGTGTGTGTGTGTGTGTGTGTTTATTGTAAAAGAAAATATACATATATTTATTTCCAGATTCAATCCAATTGAAAATTTTAAAAGTTAAATAATTCACTGCTTAATTCCAGATCCTACGCGACATGCATACACGAACCAAATCAACAAGCTTGTTCAAAACGAAATCGTCATCAGAAACAGATGAACGCGCAGGAAACCAACCTTGTGCGAGCTACCTCATCACCACCCAACGCGAGCCACAGCTCGAGCACCATCGCAGGCCCAAGCCCTAGCCTGTTCGTGATGTCATCACTAATGTCGACGCGACCATCGAGCTCCCTGCTAAACTCCACATTGAATGACGCGCACCCCACAGTGCGATGATGGTCCACTCCTCAAACTTCAGGTCGCCGCTTGGAGCTGCTCGAACCCCCTCATACGACATCACGCTCGCCTCAGTCAACCCAGTGTTGCCCCCACTTCCTCTGCCGTGCGAGCTCGAGGCAACTTCGCGACCCCATCGCTCGAACCACCCTGTCGCGATGCCAACACCGCCACGTCGAACCCCTACTCGCGATGCTCGAGATCGCAGTAGCCTTTTTTTGGATTCGCTCTGCCATGATTTAATTTGTGATTTTTGGGGGAACACGTGTAACGACCCAGAATTTTTAATAATTAAAATTTGAATATTTAATTAATTTTAAATATTAATAAGTGAATTTATAAGTCGAATAAATTTTTATTTGAATAATTGGATTTAATTGAATAATTAAATCGATAATTTAATATGTTAAATTATGGAAATAATTGAAAATAGTGTTAAATATGATTGAAAATGATTTGTAAAATTTTATTTTATCATATTGAAGTTAGAATGATATTTTAGAACTTTTAGAATCGAATTAAAAGTTTATTTGTGAAAATTGAATATTTTAATATTAAAATCGACTAGTGAAAATAGTCAATTTTTGAACAGTCTCAGAATTGGACGAGACCAGTTCCATTGGATCCGTAATAGTTAGTTATTATCGGATTTCAATTTTCGTGTCAATCGGAGTTATCGTTTGATCGTGGCAGCTCGAAACGCATTGAATTATTTTTAATTTTAATTTGGCGAGTTAAAATAGCCATTTTTCAAAAAGTCTCGGATTTCGACGAAACCAGTTTCATCGGATCCGTAATGTGATATTATTGTAAGGTTTCAAATTTTGTGTCAATTGGATTTACCGTTTGTCCTGTACAAATTAAAACGCCTAGAAAATCGTTTAAATCGGTTTAATTCAAATCAAACTTTTATTGCCATAACTCGCACAGATGTCCGAATTAGCTTCCGAAACCTGTTCCATTGTGTCCGGAACGCGGGGTAAACCTTAGAAACCCTGGTTACGGCACGTGAATCGGAGTTCGGAATTTCCGGATGAATAGTGTTCGATTTTTTCCTATAAATACACCTAAATTCACAAAAAAAAATAAGAAAATAATCAAAACCCTAATTATCTTCAGCTAGCCGCCACCTTAGCCATCAATGTCCGAAAATGCTTCTTCCTTCCCCTCTAAATTTCTTTCAATCCGTGAGGAATTAGAAAATATATTCAACTGCAAAGATCGAGAGCTCGTCGAGAGCTTTACATCCAACGGTGGATTCGAGCAATCGTCGCCATTTGAATGAGGGTATGGCCTGCGTTTCCCTGGTGTTGCGCACGCAACCCTAGGCACCAGGTGGGGCCGAGCTTGGCCTAGCTCTGGGCGTTGGTGGCTCTCGTCGAGGCCGTTCGTTTGGCGCTCCCTGATCGTGTTTTCATGCAGCGAGGAGGTGGTGAGATGGAACCCTAGTTCTATGCTATGGGTTTATGTGTTGCGGCTATAACCTGGAGATAACGTGGATGAGGAAGATGATAGAAGGCATGGCTATGATGGCTTGGAGTGGGATCCAATGGCTCTAAATTGATGGAGGTTAAAATAATAAAGAAAAATGTTGTAAATAGTTATTATAAATTCGTATAAACTTCATAAATGCATAACTTTTTCATACGAGGTCGAAAACGCGCGAAACCAGTTGCGTTGGAATCGTATGGACGAGCACTACGCGATGGAATTGGATTGGAGTCGTTTGGAGTTAGTGAAAATTTTGGGTAAAATTAAACGTCCGTTTAATTTTATTCGAAATAAATCGCTAAAACGAAATAGAAATCAAGGTGAGAACTTCTCACTCAATCGAATCAGTTTCGATTTTATTTTAAATAGTTAGATTTAAAATATTTGAATGCATGTTTGAATGATGATTGTTATCTATTGATTGTTGAAATAGACATTATGCGCCGTTAGTAAGCGGATGTTATTTATTAAAAACATATACCGCGAATATTTCATAAACAGTGAAATTGGTATTATATATAATAGCAATATATATATATATATATTGGCATATGTATATATTGGAGTTATTGATTTCCCGCATTTGTTTAGCGGATGAGACCCTATTGCGCCGTTATTAAGCGGATAATATTTTAAATCCCATATACCGCGATAATTCCGTACTGGAGCGGAATTGGTATTGTGCTAATGTTTGTGGATGCAGGAAAACAGGTTGGAGGGATCCAACTGGGTTCCTCAACAGTATTTATTTGAATTCAGATATTTTGATATTGATGAATTATCATATCGATATATGATACCGTTGTTGTCGTGATTGACTATTTGGTGTGTAGCATCATTGGACCCATATTTTGGGATTTTAAAATGATTTTTGAAAATATACTTTATTTTTGGAATTGATCCATTATAAATAAATAACGATATAATTTTTAATGTTATAAAAATTATGATTTTTGAGAAATATAGTTAAAAGTTGATTTTTGAAATTATGGGGTTAATAATTTTATAAAAGGGTTTAAATTGGGAAATTTGAATTGATTGTGAAAAGTTTAAATATAGGATTTATAAAATTTAATTATTTTATAAATCAAGAAAATGATGAAGTTTTTAAAGGAATTTAAAGACGTTTTAAATAGTAATATAAATTGATTTATATTAAAAGATTTATAAATTGATATTTATAAATTAAAATGTTGGAATTATAAAACGAGCCTTTATAATTGTTAGAATGAATTGTGAATGAATTTCATAATTGAATGAAATTTATAGAATTATAAACGGTGAAGTTATAAAAGGAATTTTATAAGCAGTAGGTTTATAAAATTTATTAAGTTGTTAAAATAATGGTTTTGGATAAATAATTGAATCTTATAAGTTATAAGATTTATAATTATGAAGTTCAAAGGAACGATTTTGTAAAATAATCGTTTTATAAGCATTTAACTTATAATATGAATCTTTGGTTTATAATTGAGTTATAAAGTGAATAGGTTAATAAAGGAATTTATAAAAGGAGATGTTATAAAATAAATAGAAATGGAATTTATAAACGTTGTTTTATAAATTCGCAAATGACTTATTTTGATAAGTAAAATTGTTGAAACCTATTAATGGAGTTATATTCACATTTTTGACTGTGAATAATCCTTTGAAATGAAATGTATAAAAGGATGAAAATTTGTTAACGTAGTATATTCACGTTTTTGAATAGTGAATATTATGTTAAAGAAAATGTTTAGAATGTGATATTTTAAACAGAATTAAAACGATCTAACGATGGCTTTAAATGTGTTGATATTCGAAACCATAGATTTCAACATTCATTGTTGAAATAGACGTTTTCGAGAAATAGAAGGAAATGATGGACTATAACACTGTTGTTATAGTAAATGATTTCCGAAAGGAAATGTTTTGTATAGTATTGGGATTTATATATCTATTTTAATTTCGAATCCCTATACTAGTGATTTTGGGTTGTCGTAACGATGTTTTACGCAACATTCGTTTTGGCCCAAATAAATATGTTTAAGAGAATGATTTCCTTAAAGAATGAAATATATACTTAATCTCGATTTAAGTATATTGAATATTTTCCAAGTGTTGAAAATAGATGGATTGAGAATTACTTAATAAGTAAGTATGGAAATGTTTTCCAATATAAAGTGAATATTAGAGAAATTATCTTTTTGAAGATAAATTGAAATGAATGATTGAAATCGTATATGCATGGATATTTTGAAATATAAATTCACTATGGAATTTATGAATAGAAGGGGAAGTGGTTTAAAAATAAATATTGATTTATTTTTTAAGTGTGAAAATTATATATCTTGTAAAGATATTTTGGAAAATAAATAATTTGGAAAATTATTTGGAATCTGGTGATGTTGTGCATATCCATTGATAGTTCAATAACCGACTATCAATATTTCCCTTTGAATGGGTATTTGATGTGATTTGTTTGAATTTGAATGTCACACTTATTTTTGAATAAGCGCTCACTATTCGGGTTAACCGGGAAAGGACCATGGGGTCGTATAACCCATTCCGAATAGCGATATGTCGTTATGAATTGCATTTGAAGATCGGTGTTGAAGACCGGATCTTTTTGAAAGCGAAAGGACAACTCGTCGATTGTCTTTGCACCGAGTAGCTACGGTATAGAGACTCCCTATGTGATGGGAAGTCCGGACGTGATTAGAGATTATCCGGATTGCAAGGACTTCTTTGTAAGTGCCTTCGGTTTTGTTCGAGCCTGGAACAGACTTGTATGGATTGTATGTCTGACATTACAAGTTGAGATATAAAGCCGATTTCTTTCAAATATATTTCTGTTGGTGGCGGAGAATTTATTCTCTTAGCTTAACACCCTTCTCTGAGACGTACGAGCTCAGAGGTTATATAGTTGAAGTTATCAGCGATATATTCCCAATTTTGGTAATGTGACATGCTGAGTGTTGCTGTGAAATGATCATTGTGTTGATTATTTGTGATAGGATCATTTGTTTGATCGTCTATCTTTGTGATCATTTCTATGATCATTTGTTGACCCAAAGCACGGCTTTTGTATAAAGTGTGTTTTTGTGGACGTGACTTCGTCGAACCTCACAAACCGGTAATGGTCGAAACAGGAATTGTGCGGCAAGGTTTTCAGAGATCGCTTCCCTAGGGTATGACCATTCCTTCTGGAAAGGGGTAGTATCATGGTATGGAGCCCATATACTTACTCATGTTGAAACACTTATTATTATGGTGTGATGTTGGTTAGAGAGCTCTCGTTTAAAGGTTCCAAAGGACCGGGGGTGGCATATCTGAGGGTTTGTAATATCCCTTGGGAAAAGGGGTTCCCGGCTTTGTTTAGCGGAGAACGGTGGTTCTCGGGGCGTCCGTCAAGAGGCGTTTCCATGTGGCAATGGGAAGTTCCTTGGCCTGACCATTTGTTGGAAAAATCCATTCATTTAATACGATCTTGTACGGATTTAGTTGTAGAACCTATCATTCACTTATGGTGGTAACCCACTGTTTGGATGGTAGCTATAGTTGGCATAAGTGCGAAATGTCTATGCTGGCTAAGATTTATATCTTTATTTTCGAAATAAATTTTTACTACACTATGCACTAGTAATAATATCAAATGTTTCTTTTAATGCGTATCAAGCATCTTTGACTATCATAAGGAGAAATCTCCTCCGATTCTGCGTTTTCATGTGTGTGTGTGCGGGAGGCCTTATGGTAGTCTCATTTTTAAAAGCATTGCGAATTGACTTCAAAAATATTCCTCTATTTTTATTTTAAAGAAAAATAAACTGTTTTGAGTTCTCACACCAGTCACATGACTGACTCGGAGTTTATTGTTTTCCTTCCTAAACTCTGGGTGCCCACCAATTTCCACACGGGCAGTCAAGAGTTTAGGTTTATCAGGATATTTTGGATATTCAGGAGTTGCAGGAGGCAAGCTGGATGGCATGGCGTATTACTAGTATATAGTACTTCTTTTTCCGCTGTTTAAAATTGTTTGTTGTTGTACACTCTGATGATTTGATGTAATGTAATTAAAATGTGATGTAATAACTGATATAGTTCTTTGTTTAAAGATTATTCATTTATTTATTATATGTTGTTCCGCTGCGAATTGTGAGATTCTGATGTTGTTTCTTTCTGTTCTGTTTCGTTCTATTTTAAAATTTTCTATTTTCTTTTCCCTCTATTTTCTACCTTCTTCTCTCTTTTTCTTTTTCTTTTCTTTTTAAAACCCTAACTATTCGGTTTTTCGGCAATGAAAAATCGATGACGTTACAACACGGCTATGGATTTCGAAATAGAGAATAGGAAAGGATGGTAGAGCTGGGCCATGATTTTGTTTTATTTCATTTGAACGAGATTTTTGAATTTCGTTTTCTTCTTCTGGTTTACATTTTTATTTGTTTTTTTAAAAGAAAAACAAACACATGCTTCAATTTCTTTGCCAAGTGTAAGAAATGAATGAAACGTGTAAAATTGTTTTGAGAAATCATATTAAACACATATGAACATTTAATTGAAACTTAAATCGAATTGCTTTGATAAATGCAACTCAAAATCTCGATCTCCAATCGAGGCGTGCCACCAGGCATTTATATTGTTATACGCCCATTTCGAACGCAATGGAAAAGGTTCCGAATCCAAATTCGATTGTATGGAGAAGTTAGCTTTTTGAACCAGTTAAAACATTAAATTTTCAATTTAATTTTCAACGCGTTTATTTATCGTATGGCCAAACGATCGCTCCAAACACTATGAAAATTGAAATCCGATAATAATACAATATTACAGATCCTATGGAACTGGTTTCGTCAAATTCCGAGACTGTGCCTCGGAAGGCTATTTTTAAATATCGATTTAAACAATAAAATTTCAAAACTGAATAAAACAGTTTCAAATTTAATTCTGAAGTTTCTATCATCTTCAGTATTATCAATAAAATTTTCTAAGCCATCAAATTATTTTTATGGGCTCAAAATTGAAAATTTATAATTTTACCCAAATTTCTATAATTAAATTCAATAATTAAATTGCTAAATTCATAGTTAAAATTTGAAATTTAAGCTAAACAATCATTCAAACATTTAAAATCAATTAAATATTTCAATTCTAAAAGTTAAAATTTCTGGGTCGTCACAAATCTGGAGTGTTACAACATCCCCTTCAGCCTTATCAACACCTGCTCCATAAACTAGAGTACTACCTATACCTTCTTCCTTACAAGAAAAATCAAATAATCTTGAAACTAGCAGCTTCCCACACGCAAATCACTGCAGACCTTTATGACAAGCATTGGCACCATACGTCTAGCAATATCTGACCCATTTATCAACCCTAAGATACCATTTTGTTGTGCATCTTTATCTATTAAGCCAACTGAATAAATGAATCTAACTGAAGTGTCAAAATATTTAAGTGAATTCATGCTTTTGTTATTTGCAATTGACTCGTTGTTAAAGGTCGAAGGAGACACTTTACTATTCAACGATGATTGAGGCAGTTGGGAGACCACAAGAGCCTAACAGGTCAAATCTAATGCCGATAAAGAAGGAAAATAGCCATAAGAATTTATAATGTGATAATGTGTTTCATCAAGCATATTGTCTGTTTCCAGTTCCTTTTCCCCACTATAACTACTTGTATTTTATGAATCGAAAGATTGTAAAATATTATATTTAAATCCATATGACGTCATATGACTCTATAACTTTGGAAAATGTCAACTAGTGGCATTTCTTATTCTCAGAATTTTTATTAGATACTTTTGACCTTGAAAATCTTGTAAAGCCCATAACATTTGATGGGAGCATAATAAGGTTTGAAACCACTTCCACTGGAAAGATACGATGTTTCTCACTCTGTAGAGTGATCATAATAAGATTTTAGACTTAATGTTTATAAGTTATGGCTATTGAAGTTCTGGCTAGTTTTAGAGATTAGTGTGTAATTAGAGGATGATTAGTGTAGCTCATTAGCATGATTCAGGATTAGGGTTAGTACCACCTCTTTCCTGCTGTCATTAGTCATTCCTCCTCATATTTATTCACCTCCTAACCCCTATTAATCCAAAATTGATCTAAATCCATCATTTTATCAAGTTAATTAACCCATTAAGTGACTAGAGGAAGATTAGCAAGGGGAAACTGTAGGTCAACTATTCTAGCACCTCGGAATTTATGAAGCGCACAATCCTACTTTGTATTTGTATAGGGATTTAGGTAAATTGGTATAAGGTGAATGGTTGTAATTCACGCTTATCTATATAATTAAAAAGTTATTTTTGGTACGATGATTAAAGTATAAGTGTTCAAAAGATAGATCTAATATTAATAACATCATAAACATGCATTTAAAATGATAAATTTTGATTTTAACTTGATTACACCATTTACCAACTATATAGCTATTTTGCAGAAAATCAGGTCTAGGATGACATATACTTGTGAACTGTGTTTGGATGAATTATATGCATCGTCTAAATGTTGTATAATGATATTTGATAGTCGTACGAATTACTTTGATGTGTTTGCCGGTAGTTTTGTGTAGTTAGAATATGGTACATCGTTTGGTGCGAATGACATCAAAGTGATTGAAATGCGATGTAACTTGGATATGATTGGTTTGAAGTCCCAAGAGACCCCAAAAAAATTTCATGGAGCTTAGAGTTGGTTTGATGGCTCAAATGATTTTTGTCCCTTATGGTCGATAGTGATGAAATATGGTCATTCGTGGAGTGCTATGGGTCAAGATATGCTCCACTACGAGTTCAGAAAAGTGGAACTTTATGTCATGCTATGGGGATCATGGTCGATAATGGAAGTGGGCTTAGAAGACTTTTGGTTGTTATTTTGATATGTCAATATTTTAGGGATCTTTGTGTCAAGGGGTATCAACTTCAAAATAAGATTAGGTGCGCATCGAGCCATGCTAAGGAACGATATAGAGTAGAAATTTTGGACTTAGTTAAAAATTTAAGGGGAGGGGGTTGCACATGGTCGGTATTGACCATGTAGGTGCTTTGAGTTTTCATACATCGTGCCTTGAGACATTGAGAAGAATGCTTTAGGTTGGCAAAGGGGAAAAGTGAAGGGATAAGGGACTTCAACACTTTTAGCCAAGTGCTTGGCCACACGTTGTCGGGGTCGACCATACATGGTCAGTACCGACAATGATAGGGGTTGGGCAGTTTGGTCAAAACTTTAGGGGATTGAAAGCGATGCTGTAGAGGCCACATACATGTGTTCATTCGTTTGTTTAACATTTGTTTTTCTATGATTGTGGCTCAATGATAAACGATGAGCCGAAGGCATGATGCCTCAACATGATGACTTTAGAACATTAATGAGATGACTCTATGACATAAGATGGACATGTAGAGATATTCTAAATTTTGAAGACGCAAGGAAGTTGATCGAATATTTCAAGAGGAAATTATATAGAGGGAAGTATACGTTAGGGACTATGGTAGTCCGAGAAGGAATGGTCAACAAAAAGAAGTGATGTAATAAGGCATGGGATGTTCAAAATCGAATTGCATGAAGGAGGGACCATTGGTAACTCTGGATGTCGGTGTTCCGTTGGGAAAGCGTATGTGAGGATACTCACTTATGTACCCTAGATCATGGTATGTTCTAGCTTGCCATAGGAGGGCGGTGCCTATGGGATAGGTATCCAAATAAATGCTGAATCTAATTGTGATAGGGATATCTTTGGCCTAGGAGGTCATTGACAAAGTTATCATTTATCCAAAACACCTTGGGAAGGTCATAATGAAGCAAGATTTTGGGAAAGTTGGTGTAGTGAAGACCTAGGGAAGATCATGGTGAAAAATGACTTTGGGAAAGTCATAGTGAAGAGGGGCTTCTATAACAATTGTAGTGATGTGAGTCGTTGGAAAAGTCATGGTGATGTAAGATGTTGGTAATGATCGTAGTAAAGCAAGAGTTTGTTAAGGATTATGGTGAAGTGAGACTTTGGTGATGATTACAGTGAAGTGTGGCTTCGACGAGGATCATTGTGAAGTAAGAATTCAGTGGTGATGCATGGCAAGGTGAGATTTTAGTGATATACGTGATGGTATGACATTGTGAGGATGGTTATTGTTGTGTGTTTACTTTGTATATATTATAATTGGTGTGACTGTTGTTTGGATATCTTATGATGTGGGTATTCCTGAGTTAGAAACCCCGACACCCATATTATACTTAGTGTAGTATACCTATATGCGATAGTAGTTTAGCATATATTGTGTTTATATGCTAAATCTTTGGATGTAGTGATATGTCAGCTATGATTGTCCATACGCTATGTCTTATACTATATCAGTTTTCATAGTGTTTAGAGATTACTTATGGCTTACACCAGACTGTATGTCTCGAGGTTTTATGCGTTGTTTCTTATTATCTCGGGTAATCTTAAATGAGTGGACTAGATAACAGATTAGAGTCTAGTACATGGAGCTGTTCAAGGGACAAGCAGGAGGCTAATGCTATTGTATTTTATTATCAACTTTATTGTTTATTCCACTATAGAGCCATGGAGCTTTATAGTGCTTTACTTAGAGGCGGATTTTCTTTGATTTTATTTTGATGATATATAAACTCTATTCATTTGCTCTGTATAACTATTCTAGACCTTGAACTTTGATATTTATTTTGGTTCATTTAATTATACTTATCTATCTCATCCATTTTATATCTATGTTGATATTCTATTTTATTTGATGCTTGTGAGACATACGATAGGTTATTATTGGAGTTCTAGTTATTTTACACTTACAGTTGTCCTGCATAAGCAGAGGATCGTTACAATGCACTTTTTAGGTATATTAGGTACTAGGCATGCATGGTGGTCATCACGCCCACTCTTCTAGATAGTTCTCTATGAATGTCCTTGATGACCAATCCCTAGTTGAACCTAAGCCAAGTTCATACTTGGTCTTTCTGCCTCCTAATCCCTCTAGAAAATAGCACTAAAATGCTAGAATAACTCCTCTACTAGTCCTATGCCTACATTCCTACTAATCCACAAACCGCCAAGAAAGTAGCATTTAAGATTCATGGTTTTGAGAACGAATTGAAATCCATGTTCTTCTCACGGTGGTTGATATTGATGTTTAAAGCTTGAGATTTGGTTAGACACTAAAGAGAAGGTGGCACACTTGTAGCAAGTAACCCATACCCAAAACATTAAATGGGGCCTCTATAACTCTTGGCAAAATGTGTTTTACTTCCACATCGATGGCATATTTGCTTTCCTTTTATGTTGGATCCAGGGAGTATGTCACACTTTGAGAATGGGTTAGTTAGGGCGATGATATCACAGTGGAGCCTTGGCAATGTCAACATTGGATGGGTTGGCCATAAATAGTGGTGGAGAAAGTATGGGAGGATGAGGGAAGCTTGACATAGTATGCTAAGGAGAACATAAAGTATAAAAATTACCATTGGAACCTGACATAAATTTTAGATGATCAGTTTGTTGAAATGCTTTTGTCTAGTCGAGTATTATCTGTTTATCACAAAACCTATTATTTAAGGATTTTATAATTAACACGATGTAAATTAATTATTTATGTCATAATATAATAGTATATAATAGAAATTAAATACTTTTATTATTATTAAGATTGGTTATAGAGTTAGATACATGAAATAAATTATATAACTGACCCTAGGGAATACCCTCAACTCACTCAAACCATACTTTCGATGAATGTAGGTACCCAGTATCTCCTCTAAGAATGGTACCCTTTCCTGACCAGAGGAGGAACCCTCTCCACTTTGTTTTGGGTTTGAATTATGAGAACATGTAATTGGAGGGATGTTATATCTTCTCTGAGGGAAGCGTCCACTTCCTATGGATAGTGCATGTCTCTTTTCAGGGAAGGGTTCCTTCTGTTGATTGTCAGGGAATAAGATTTTCGACTTTGATAAGGAGACCACAAGCAACAACAAAAAATAGGAGTAGGCGGCCTCATGTTCCCTTTTACCGAAGGAGGCATTGAGTAGTAGCCTCGCCATTCGCCGGAGTAAGGTCTCAAAGTTTCCTGCTGGGTTGGGAGTGAAAAGAAAATTCCTTAGGCCCATCATTCCTTGATCACCCTTGCTGCTTAAGTTGTTGAAATGTAATTCATGCCCTCGGTCTTCTTCCCCAAGTCATTCAAAGGTAGACTATCTTTCATGGGAAGGGAAGCGACGAGTGGCATAAGATATGGCTGGTGGAATTGGTTCAGGTGCTAAAGCATCGTGAGAATAATCGTGAGTGAGCAAAGAAAGCCCACTCCAATGTCGGATAAAGATCGCCCTACTCGATTTCTTGAGCGCATCCCTCGTCTTTGTATCATGCATGATGTTAGAAGTGTTAGGGACCATGGGTGGGAGAGGGCTCCTATCCATAGCTGCTAGGACTCTTGGACTATACTTAGCAGCTTTATGGACTTTTACCTAAGCAAGAAGATTTTTTAACCCATCGGCAATTTGTCCAATGTTGCAATCACATTAACTAGGTTGAGCCATATGTGGTTGCTCATATGAGGTTGATGAAAGTGGTTTTAGTGCCACTATAGTGTTGTGGTTATTAGAATTGTCGGCATCAGTTTCACCATTGTTAGGTTGCATGGTAACTGCTTTTTAATGAGGAATGTGTCTGTAAAGAGCGAAAAGTGCCAAAATTGAGGGCTTTTTATGGAAGGCCCTCCTTCTAGCGCATAAATGTGGACTAGATTTATAGCCAACCATGGGTAAGAATTAGTGATGGATCTTACAAAATGTTACTTGCTAAAATCTTTGTTTAAAACGTAAAAAGAGGAATAATTAAGTGAATGATATATAATGCAATTAAAGTTAATGAAATAGGATGTAGAGTAACTGATCTAGAAGAGATCTACGTTAACAATAGTAAATTTTCCAATTATATAGAGCATTTATTTATATAAGAATTTTAATGGCTACTACAAGAATTTAAGCCAGCAAATATCTCTCTTAAGAGTAGAAAAATTGAAACTTGTACAAGTGCATGGGAACCTCTGTTTATAATCGTAGAGACAATGCTTTGAAGGATTAAGATAAAAGCCTTGAGTACTAAGTTTCCTTGAAGCCATTGATGGAAATCTATTGTCCAAGTGCATCATGTTGGAATCCTCATGAAGAGAATGGTTCAGACGCAAGCTAGCTGGCAAGCCATATTTGGCATGCTTGTGTTTAATATACATAGCATGCAGAAAGATAACATGTAATATCAAAGACAGCACACATAGCAACTATAATATAGATAGCATTTCGGAGTTACTAACTAAAGTACTATCATTAGCCTAGACTGTTATAATAACATGTCCTTACAATTGCTGATATATATACATAAAATGCAACGCAAATAAATATTATGGTAGGAAAAACATCCAACGCCTCTCCAAGAGCTTAACGAGCATCAACGAAAACCTGCATTTTACAGACTGCTCGAAAGAGCGCCCATGAAAACAAGTGAAATATAAAACCGTAAGTCAAACATAAGTCTAGTGTAAGAAGAAACTCAAGAAATATGTTTGTACATATAGTAGCACCTTCCAACACTGTTCGAATCACCATAACAGTTTTCCCCTTAAAAAAAGCCAAACCATCTAATAAGTACATATTGCGATACAATAGATATTGTTTACGGTGAAGAACATAAATGAAAAAATAGCAATGCTACTTGCATTTCATGTCACAATAATATTGAAGTAAAAAAACAAAACCACTAAGGTGCAGTCGCATATGGATTTTCCATTGGAGGTGCCCTTAGTACATCAAGGCGGACCACCTAACAAGGGTTAGAAACTACCTTCTAAGCGTCATATAGCTCTAGACATAACATACCAAAAAGGAAAACATAATTGGTCCATGCCCGAAAACATGAAACCGGATATCAACAATTCCTACCAGCCAACATACCCAAAGCATATGTAGATATGGAGTTGATATAACCTAGGGATTAGCTTAACCCCCTTGGTTATGCCCTACTTTGCTTTTTGTCATTACCGATGATGAAGTCACATTCAACATCTCTACACCCATGCAATCATTCGAACAGATCATGAATCCCTAAATAGATTCCAGCATCTCGAACAAACCATGAACCTTGACATGGGTTTGAGCATCTCGATTAGATCTCGAATCTCCACATAGATCCAGTATATCGAAAAGATCCACCTCCAACAGATTGAACAAGTATCTCAGTCTTGAAGCAATTTTTAGCAAGTATTCCCTAAGTTTATTTATACCATCCTGGTCTCTTCAAGACTGAAATGAAAAATTTCGTAAATAACTTAAATGCGATTCTTTCAGAAATAAACTGACAATGAGAAAGGTGGGGATCATCTCCTATCCGAACAGATTTCTTTATCACTTTTCCTAGAAGAGCAATATGATTTTATACATAGGTTATATCATCATCAAGTGAATAACCATACCATGTTTCTTTTTGATATTTCCTAAGTTAAATTGGCTATATTCAACAATAATGAGAACAATCACATATTGAAACTAAGTCTCGTATATTTATCACGTTTTCTACCTTTTCAACATACGCTATCCCTCGGCCAGGAGAGAAGAAAGGTAGGTCAGAGTGCTGTTACTTCTATACTCTACTTGATTCAACAATCTTAACTCCCATAGATAGAATCAAGTCTACTTTATCAAATTTTAGGGCTAGGAACGCGACTAAATACTTTCCATAGACGAGTAACACACAAAGAATGATTAACTCACACAAAGCATAATGAAGTCGCATAAACGACTTTATTCCTCTTTTTATTTAATTAATCCATTTTGTTAATTATAACCTTTTTTATTAGTAAAACTCCTTTTATCTAATAAAACTTCTTTCATTAATTAGAATTTCGCTTGTTTAATTAAACCTCCTTACTAATTAAACTTTCTTTTATATTTAAATGTCATTCATTAATTAAACTCCTTTATTAATTAAAATCCTTTATTAATTAATAATCTTTATTAATTAAAATTCTTTATTAATTAAAACTTCATTCTTTAGTTAAACTACCTTATTTAATTAAACTCCTTTGTTAATTAAATTCCTTTATTAATAAAACTTCGTTTATTAATTACTACTTTCTTCAAAAGTAACTGAACTATATATAGGAGTCCTACCCGAGGGATCTCATATATATAACTTCTTAAAGCTAAAGACATTTCATGCTAATGCTCCTCCCATAGGGTTCTCGAACTGTATGAAGCCATGAAGCATTTAGACACTTCCTTTTTATACTTGTATATAGATTTTATTTACTTACATAAAAGATATATACTTGTAATCTACTATTTCACTATTCATTAATACTCTTTTCACTATTTATTTACACTTTTTCAATACTTCAAAAGTATTCACATAATTATCTAAAATGGTATAAGTATATCCATAAAGCATGACCAAGATTTACTCATTTTAAAATATAATCAAAGAGGTTAAAAACAAATGTTACTTAAACATTGTTTACTACAAACCCTTTTTTTATAAGTTAAACCTTTTCTTTTCTCCATAAGATTTCATACTTGTTGTTATCTTTAAAATATACATTATTAAAGCTCTAAGTATATTTACAAGGGTTAAAGACAATTGTTACTTAAACATTTGTCACTACAAACCCAAAATATTTCATACTTAAACATTTTATTAAAACTTTCTTTATAATGATTGATAACATTTACAACGGTTAAAGGCAAGTGTTATTTAAACATTTGTCACTACAAACCCAAAACCATTTTAATTCTAATTATCTTCAAAAAACTCTTTAAAATATTTATAGTATAATTATTAAGGTTAAAAACAAATGTTATTTAAACGTTGTTTACTACAGCCCAAAACCATTTTATGCTTCTCATTAACTTTTAAACATTCATTTCAAAGATCTAAGCCTATCCTCACTGATTAAGGTAATAGACTTTTAACTAAACTCACAAAACCATATATTTTAACATAAGAGTTAAAATTCAAAACTTCTTTTACTACATTTATAAAATATACTTTTTAAAACTTATATATATGTTAAAATGCTTTTACCCCTATAAGTATGTTAAATATCTTTTGAACTAGTTAAAAATATATTATAATTATCTATATAGAATATTATGTAAAAATAATAAATTTGGAAAAAAAGTAAAAAAAATAAACATCTTTTATTTTAAAAGCCGCTTAATTTCAAAATTCTTAATTAATAAATAAAAATATATTTAAATAAGAAACCAATTTTAAAAAACTTTATTATAAGTTAAAAAATAATCCTAAAATAGTTAGAAAAAAATATTTAATTTAAATATCATTTTTACATCGTTTAAAGTTTCAAAAAGAAACGAAAGAATTTTAGGAAATGCTATCTAAACATTCACAATTTAGAAGAAAAGACAGCATTCTTCCAAATGTTATCTATAGTTCTGTTTTCAGAATTAATATGATTTTTACATGAACCTTGAGACTAGTTTTAGAGACTTAAAATTTGATTTTTTATCCAAATTTATTACAGTAGTTATTATACTAAGAGCACTTAAAAACCATGGAAAGAAATCCCCAAGAAATTTTTTCAATTATTTTTATAAAATTCTCGAAAATAAGGTATTTTTCTGAAGTGCTCATTTAACAACCTTTTTAGTACAAAATTTCTTATTTTTGATTGACCTGTTTATACCTATTTTAAACTTGATATTTTTAAATTAGTATGTACTTATATTATACTAATTAAAACCACAAAATAACCTCTAAGGATGTCTTCTAAAGTTGACATAAAAACCATCAAACACAGAGCAATTTCGAAGCATTTCCATAACGACCTCTTTGCTTCTAACTTTCACAAATTTGTTCTATTATGTGCACAACCTTACAAACCAACTGCTTGCTATCAAATAGACTCTTATAAGTGTAGAGAACAGCAAAAACATATACTTTCACAATATATTCATTTTCAACCATTCTAACACATGTTAAATAAAAGGGATTTCAAAGTGCGTTTTTAGCGACTATTTCACTTCACACATTCACAACACACTTCAAATTTACACACAACATTATCAAATATGTAAAAAAAGGTCATAGCCATGGTATAAGTTTTTGAGGCTTATAAGAGAGATTATACTACACATAATATTGTCATTTGCTTTCCAAAGCAAGAAAAGGGTCCAAAACCAATAGCTGGCATTGACCTTTATTTTAAATATATATTTTACACAACAAAATTTATATACACAATATATATAATTAGATGGTGAGTAAGGCACATTAAAACCAAGTGTACAATAAGCATAAGCCTCCAGAATCGAGGAAGAACTTCTTGCCCCCACCTTTCTCACCAAAATAAATAGCAAAGCCTCCTACACCTCCTACGTGCTCACAGCCTGTCATAGTGTCCCAAATTTTCTTCCTTCTTCAACTTCTTAGATGATAATATGTGTTCTCTTAAGAAATATGGTGGAGTTTGAAGAGGAGTGGAGAAGGTTTGAAGGTTTTTGGAAGAAAGAAGGGGTGAAAGAGAGCTTGGAACTAAATTCCTTTTTTTCAAAAATTTGAAATATGAACTGAAGAATGAAATGACAACAAAGTGAATGATTTAGAAACAAAAAACGACCCTTAATTCCCTTAATTGGTTTGGTCGGCCACGACTCCCCCTCCTTCTTCTCTCCTTTTGATGCTAGCACATCACACCATACTTCAGTACAAGTCTTCCTTAAATCACTCCACCTTTTACTCCTCCTCATTCCTTAATTATATACTTAGATTCTGTTAACTTTGCTTATGAAAAAAGTTGAACTAAACTTTTGCAAATGTCTCCAATTGTTACTATACAACTGCCAAAGAATTCAAATAACTTTTATTTAGCAAAAAGTCATTTATTGATAAAACAATTTTAGGTCACATTATCGATATTTCTTTTATTTATTTTTGTAAACAAAATTCAAAAACATTTTTTCCTTCATTAATTATTAAATAAAAAGGGGTTAACAAGGTTATAAGTTCACATTTATTCACATTAAATCCAAGATTCAAATATTTACTTTCTCCCACTTAGAATATTTTTCCCTCGAAATTTCAACACATGCAACGAAAGAAACAATCATACATTAATACTTAACAACATTTAAATATGCTAGCAACAAAGCTCATGGTTTTCCTTGGTTCAGAAATCTTCTCATCGCATAATGATAAACAACCCACTAAGCATATCTTATGCTCAATGGCCTAAGTATATTACATAGACAGTTATTCATGCTACCTTATAACAAATCAAAGAGTTATTCCCCAAATTCTCCACAAGCCAACAAACAAAGCTTACAAATATACTGAAGCATGTACGACGCATATGGACCATTTGTACGTAATATCAAATCACTTCCAAACAAGTATAGATCACTTGATTCCTTTAGTGTGGACTCCAATCAGGTTCCTTGGTTAGAAATCTCTGTTTTACTTGCGTAGCCATATACAATGATAGAAAACTTCTGAATCATATCAGGATTCCATATGTCATTGTCAAGAATCTAGTGAAAAAGCATTGTTCAAACCGGTGTAAATTACCTCGAAATCATGTACTCAAATCCTTGATTAAGAATTGTCATGCGAATAAAATGATTTATGTGCACCTTATGTGTTTTTTCCCATTGGTTTCTTAAGTACAACAATTACTTTACATTTTAAATCATATTCATTTTCTTATATAGTATTTTCTCATTTAATATTAAAATCATTTATAAAGCATTTCAGAAAACATTCCTTAGGTTTATAAACATTTTACAAAGACTTATCTTTACTCAAAAAATATTTTATTAAAGCATAATTTAATTTTAAAACTTTTTAGAACTTAATCATACTGCTATAATACTATACTACATCCTAAGAGTATATACAAAACAATCATATTTATTTACATGCTAAAATTCCAATTAAGGCCCAAAATAAATTTAAATCTTATAATCAAGTCTACCTTTTAGACTTTTTTGTTCACCGGGTTAGGCAAGTAGCAAGGAAGAGTCGGGCTCTTGTATCCAAACTCAAAACTAGAGTCTACTTTCCTTAGACAACTCTAAAGTAAAGACATGTATTAGTTGGCCTAATAACATCGAATGTTCTATTTATCAAACACATTTAACAAATTTAAATCTTGTTTTGAATTTTTACTACCTTTTAAATTCAAGAGTTACAAAAATTCAAATTTTATTTCGACAAAAAATTTCTTTAAAGAAAACTTTAAAACTAGACACTAGATTTTTTTTTAAATCATTTGAAATTATAATACATACATGTACTCTTTTATGTATCAAATCATTGTTTCGAGATTAGACTAAAAATCATTTTCAAAACCAGTTTCCTAGATATTTTCCTTAAAATCCATGGAAAATGTACAGATAGATCGGGTGATACCAAAATGATACAAGGAACTGTGTCCTACCAAGAAGTACCATACATCCCTTTTCTAAGAAGGCTAATACTTATTATAGCTATATTTTTCGAATCCTATTGAAGGCAATATGACGTAAGCACCAAGATCAAAATGGGATACCCTCACAACAAATTATGGACTGTGAAGAAGAAAGGCAAAGTATGAAGCGAAGTTAAGGAATACCATGCATAGAAATTGTAAGACAATAACAAAGTTGACAACTGTGCCGATTCCGCTAATCCCAGTGTTGCATTATGATATTGCGTCCAAAATTAGACACAGTCACAGGGTGTAGTAGGTGGTCTACCACTATATTACATGGAACTACAATGTAACCAAAATCCCAAATAATAATAAAATGTTGATGTTATGTTGCGACACAATGAGTTGATTAAATGGCGTCAATGCTTAACACACTTCAGTTAAAAAGATGCATGCAATCACTGAAATGCCGCACTCACGAGCCAATATACACGTATAGTAGAATTGTACTAACAATCTTACATTGGCGGAAAATAGGGATGTGCTGCCCATCTTTTTTTAGCTTTCTAAGGAAAGAGTGAAATGACATAATGCATCGCTGTATGAAGTGCACCACCATCGAAACATGAGCTCAAAAAAGAAGGACTTCACTACACTCAAAGGGACAAACAAACTCTAATATCCTTTTCAAAGCATGTACATTGATAATACCTCCAAGAATTGATCTACACTACACTCACTGTGGGCTACCTAAGTAGTACCATATGGATTCAAAAGCAATCCAAGGGCTATGTAGATGGTCGCTCAAACACTACACCAATGCAGATCCACGCTTATAGATAAACGGTAGAGATATAAGTCTCCCTCATCAATAACTCATGCAGTCTATCACATAGAGCTGCTTGGTATAGAACCGCATAAAGCGATTGCCATCACAAATGGTGACATGATCACCCTACCCAACCTTGTAAATATCGTTAATGCTTAGGGCAGATCAATAGAGAAACCGTCTTTTGCGGCCAAAGATGTAGAAGAGGCATAGTTCACCCTAAAGTAAAAAAAGAACATCATCTTGTCGTACTCATACTCCAAATAGAAAGTAATGCCTAGGTCATTCATCCTTCAAAGAGAGTGAATTCAGCGCACATTCAAATTTGGAATCTCACGCCTCAAATTCAAACATGACAACTTCAATTTCACACATCCTTCCAAAACCAAAAATTCAACAGCTGAAATCATGTATCCAGCCAATAATACCCCAGCAATCCATGCACGCTAAAGAAGCAACACAGATGGTGACATGTGGCACGATCTGAGGAAGAAAATCAAAAAAGCGAAAGAAGGAATGTGGTAATCAATGTGCATCTTTGTGCTGTAAATAGAAATGGCACTATAGCAAAAAATAGATCTCTTTTCCCGATCTGATATTTTAAGGTTCAGAAAGAAAAATCATTATATTCTCTCTGCCATTGAAATCTATAACAAGGAATATAAAGAAGAAAGCGTCGAGTCCCCCATGGACATATGATTTCTTAATATCTAAACCACGTAAAATTCCATGTGTCTTTTAGTTTTCTGCATTTTAGTTTATTTTCATCCAGAGTTAAGCGTTAGATTTTGTTCAGTCTTTAGTCAAATTGAAGTACTAATTCAATTTGACATTTTAACAAACAGTTAAAGTGCAACTGCTTAATTGTGTAAGCTTCTAGCAGCACAACTACTGCCTAAAGGAAAAGTTACTATTACTTAAATTTGTAGATTCTAAATCCTTGAAGTAATTATTACTAAAGTTACTCCACATTCATTTGGGTGTGGTGAGACAAAAAATCTCACCAATATTTTGACTCGAAGGAGGGCCAAACCTCTATTCATTTCCTACATCCATCAAAATTTTACCCACATTTATTCCATATACTATGGATCCTACCGATTTAATTATCCCTCCTGCTCAGGAAAAATTACATTAACTTCAAAAAAATTCAAAGAAACCACCTATAACCTCCAAGGTGTAGACCAATGTGAGAGCTTCGGTTGTGGTCCCCATAGATCCTATCTTGGCCGCATTCAATTCCTTCACAGATCAAATTTACTAATGCATGGAAGGGATAGAAAATACGATGCCCTGACACATATCTATCAGGCTAGACACCACTCTCCCGCATTCTATAGCTTATCTCCATCACTCGCCAGCTGCGCTTTCTATATAGCAGGCAAGTGAAAACGACACTCATAGAAATGGGAACAGTGACGTTGGCCAGAAAAATAATGCTAAGCAAAAAAGCAAAATTTAAGCTAGCCCTCAGATCAAAACAAAGCCAACCAATATTTACCCACCACTTCTAGAAAGACAGGCCCAATCTACCTTGGATGATGAGGACACTGCTTCTGAAGCTAATTCATCCTAGATTAATCCATCCGAGAGAAGTCAAAATCAATCAAATAAAGGCTTGAGTGGACTAGCTAGCAAAAATCTGTGAACGGAGCACTAGAGAGAAATTAAGGGAAGAGGTTTCTTCCCTATACAGTGAGATTGTCATTGAAGCAGATTTACCTCATAACTTCAAAGCCCCTTTAATTGATAAGTTCAATGGAATTACCAGCCCCGACGACCACCTTTATACTTTTGATTATTACATGGGCATCTTGAAGGTAGGAAGAATGGGCTAATGTAAGTTGTTCCTGTTTACTAGCCGGTGCAGCCTTTTGATGATTTAGAAGTTATGGATTATGGGAGTTCCGATCTTGGAGACAATTATCTACTAATTTTCTGAGATAGTTCAATTGTCGTGTGTAAAGTAAGGTGAAAATTAAAGCATGCGCAATTTCATTAACGCTTCAAAGCCAAGGCACTTTGGATAGGAGTGACAAGTGAATAAGCATTGCTATTAGTGGGGCACACTTGGCTAGAAGAGGAACTGCTATGTGAGATAAAAATAGCAGAAGGTCATGCCACAACATGAAGGCATTCTACGAAAGAGCAGCTGGCAATATCAGAATAGAGGAAGCCGAATCTATAGTGCAACCACAAAGAACTTCCACCCCCCAACTATGACAAGAAACGGAGGGCAGAAGGATACCACCTTCCTACCAAACGAAAAACAAAATTAAACCTCACCACCAAAAAACCCCTCATTCACACTCTTGAGGAGATATGCGAGGTGATCAAGGCTGAGCTCGCATGCAATGTACTGAATAAGGGGAAGAAAGCAAAGCATCAGGGTGGAGCATACTGCCACTTCTAGAGAGACAACAGTCATCTCACTGACACATGCAGACATTTCATAAATGAAATAGAAAAACTAATCTAAACAACGTATCTATGCATATTTCAAAAGGCATATAATGAAAATAGAAGAAGAAACCTCACTCCCGACCCTAAACGAAAACCAAGTAGGAAATCCTTCCAACCTCATAGCCTTAATTCATGAAGGACAACACCTAGTAAGGAAAGCAAAGAAATAGATTTGTGCAAGAGGCTAAGATACAGCAAAGGACAATCTTTCGTGTCAAATAGAGGCCGGCTCAGGCGATAGTTTTCTCAACAGTAAATGCACCTAGAGTTGTCACTATGCCACAAAGTGAATCAGATAATAGTAATCACACACTTTAAGGTAGATTTTCTATTATCCCGTTATTTACCAGTGTTTCACAGCATATAGATAAAATAATCTGTTGTTTGAGTAGCCCCTGAAATCTCTATGTTCATGCTTGTCCTTCATTCAACATTTTATCTGTTGTCTGGTTGAAGTTATCAAAAAAAATTAGTTTCGCCTTCATATTTTCCCTCTTAATATGTTTGTGGCCGTGTTCCTTAATTATTCCCTCTTCGGTTCCCTTCCGTTCCATCATCTTAAAATATATTTCCCTCTTCTCAAAATTTCCCCTTCTCAAAATTTATTTCCCTCTTCTCAAAATCAGATTGACAGTACCCGAAACTTAAACTCGTCTTCGACCCGTCTTTTGAAATTAGGGTTTCAAACTAGTTTGATAATGAAACCACTCTATCGATACTCTCTCGCTCTCAAACAACGATTTATAAAGAAATCAGTTTCCAATTTATGGCGACGTTCATTCAAGCTTACTTCAGTTTGTCGAGTATTCTTCAATTGATATATGGTATAATTCCTGCCCTTTACGACTTTGTATTAATCTAGACTTCGAATTCAAGAGCCAATGATGAGATGGGTTTATATAGAAATTTATTTCCCATATTTTCGATTTAGACTTGACTTTGGATTTCAAACATTGGATGTTTGTTTTGTATTACTGCATATATTTTTAACCGCTTTGTTTTTTGATTTTCTACTTTATGGCCTTGACTCGTTTAACTGTTGAGTTCTTCGTCATACTCGAACATATTTTTATTTAGTTGAATATATTGATTTCGAGCTTTCTGCCTTGTTCACCTGAATTTGTATATCTGACTTGAATTTGTTGAATTGGCTAGTGATATGAGAGTTGTGTAAGGCACCGGCACTTTTTTGGTTGTTGAATTGGTTGTTCAAGGTAGTGCACACTAGACTCATTTATGCACTTATTTATGGCATGTGAACTTGAACTTGAATGATTATTCACTTCATTATTCGATTTTGAGTTGCTTTCTTTGTTTACTTCATTGTTTAACTTTGTTAAGTTCATTATTTCGCTTATTGCTTCTTGCTTGTTTTGTTGCCCCTTGCACTTATGATTTTTTCACTTCATTGTTTGATTTTTGGAACTTCCATGTTTATACATACATATATATGTATGTATATTTGTGTGAATGTTTGTGGCGCTATCTTGTTTTAATTTGTATCACCGTCTTGATTTAATTTGTGGCACTTGCAATTTGTGGCACTGCCTAGTTGCATTGTTGGCCTTGTCCATGTACTTGCACACATATGTATACACATATCTACATATACACACACACATATCCATATATACATATATGTATAAAGGTATGTTAATATACTTGAACTCTGAATGGTTTTAATTTTCTAATAGACTTATGAGTATGCCTTGACCTACCTGAACCTTGAATGGATTGAACTCTGCCTTGTTCTATTCAACTGCCTTTTGAATGTGTTAAACTTCATTTACTATAAGCACATGTTGTACCAGTTCATGAACTGGTTTGTGAAATCCCTACACTGGTTTCACTTGCATCAAGCATTCGACCATTACTGACATGTTATTAGACTTTGAGTTTGGTTTGTGAAATATCTTTCATGTATATACATACATACATATGTATGTATATATGTGTGAAACATTACCATTTTTACTTTCAACTTCCATATGCATGTCTCTTGCTTATTGCAATCTTGTTTTTGCTTTTTCTTGGTCCATGTTTTTAGCCTTGTTCACATGTTGCTTTGTTGTATTATGGACATATCCATGTACTTGCACACTGCCTTGTTAAAGGCAATGCACTACCTTGACATTGGTTGAATCCTATTCATGTACTTTGGTTTCTTGTCCATGGCTTCATTACCCTTCAGACTCTTGAATTTCTTGTTTTGAACAAGATAGTGTGCACTGCCTTGAATTCCATGTACTCCCTGGCTAATTTAATTCCTATATGAATGTTCTTTTGGTTCATGTTCATTTTTTGTACTTCCTTGAACTCATGTACTCCCTAGCTGCATTTGTTTGTGGCATTACTTGTTGTTCATTTGTCTATGGCACTTCCTGGCTGCATTTGACATATGGTGCATATATACATGTACATACATATGTGTGTATATGTGTTGCTTACCAAAAGAGATGCAAGTGGCAATATTTTGTAAATTCGTACTTGTAGTTCTTTTTGTGTTATTTGTGCACTTAATTCTATATCATTATGTACCATGCTTGATACTGCACTGAATCTGGTTTGCTGGTGCTCTTTTATGCATCTCGATGTGCATTGAACTTGTTTATGCACTTTGGATTTGCTGAGTTGCCTAATCGGTTTTTAAGCCAAATTAAACTACTTGTATTGAGCCCGAGCTTGCTTGGGCTTGAACTTATGTGTTTGCACTGAGTTGAGCTTTCGGGTTTGACCTTTCTAACTGTCCGTGTGATTGAATCAAGGATCGACCTTGTAATATTCACAATGATACATTGTGCATATCATAAGTTGCTTGTGCACATATATATTTATCTTTGTCTAAAAATGAAAAGAAAAACCACAAAAGGCAATATTAAAATTCAATTTTATTTTTGCAATTAGGTTTGTTTCTTTTTCAAATTTACCACGTTGTTGTTTATTTAACAGGTACAGGGGATGGCTGGGCACAAGTTGGAACAAGCAAATCAACATCAAAAACAAATTCGGGTGAGTGTGAGTGAGTGTGAGTAAATTTAAGTTGTATTGTATTCAAACATGTAAGTAGAGTGATAGTGAAAATTGTATTGTATTTTAATTTGATTTGAAATACATGATTTGTTTAAATAAAATTGTGATTCGTGTATTTCATTCTGTGAACAATTATTTATATAAGTTAATATTTATACGTCGTCTAACAGGTAATTCTAAAAATGATACTATAACATTACATGACATATGGATTTTTTGCGTTAGTGCATATCAGACGACGGGGAAATATTTATAGTCTGATGTGCAATGAGACGGCATGAGATTTGACAACAAATTGGTATGCAATCAGACAATGGAGCATATTTGTAGTCTGATGTGCAATGAGACGGCATGAGATTTAACGACAAATTGGTATGCAATCAGACAATGGAGCATAACTGTCGTCTAATGCATTTTTTCCCATAGTGGGTATTCCTGCAATAGGACCTGCTTATTATCATGGTGCAGATCTAGAACTGCACCATGAAGACAATCTTTGTTGATTTAGGTAGTTCGATCAATGTCAACTTTAAATCAGTATATGACAAGATGAAGCTTCCTACGGAATTCTTAAAGCCCAACCCTAAACCAATTTACGAGTTTAAGAACACAACAAATATCCCAATAGGATTTGCACTCTTGCTTATTATAACTGGAACCACCCCTCTACATAAGTCATTCTATGAAAGCTTCCTAATCATTAATCAACCATTGATATACAATGCCTTTTTAGAAGAACCGCAATTGATTATTTGGGGGCCGTCATCTTTAAGAAAGACAAGCTTATGAAATTCAACACTCCTACCGCGGTAGGATCAGTAAGAGCAAAAAAAAAATTGGCTAGAGAATTATATAATGTAACTTTTGATTCTAGCAATAAAATTGTTCAAAACTATTATGCCGTCTCTTCTAATATTTATGATAATAGTAATAAAGAAGAAACTAAGTCAACTCAAAGTACTGCATCGGAGAGCACAAAAGCCGATAATAGGTAGACTATTCCACGACACCAAAATCCAGAAGGAAGAATAAAAAACATATATGAACATGATCGTCACTGATGAATATAATTCAATTTACGCACTGTACTTCTCCAAAAAAGCCTAGAAATAAGCATCCTCAATGAACTCATGACCAAAAGAGGAAGCGAAAAGCGAGATTGATTAGAGATTAGGGGCATTAAAGAAAGCGTTAGAGCTAGTAGATGGTCTTGAAGATGTACAAATAGATCAAGAGAACCCCATAAAGGTACTCAAGATAGAAAAGAACCTTAGTGCAAAAGCACAAGTTGAATTGATAGACTTCTTAAAGAAATCAACAGACGTATTTTCTTAGACTCATTTGAACATAGTAGGAATAGACCCAACGATCTTCTATCATGCACTTAACGTCAATACAGATGCCCATCAGCCAGACAAAAACGTAGAACCTTAGATCAAGAAAGAAACAATGCCCTGCACAATGAAGTCAAAAAGTTGAAGGAAAATGGATTTAGTATGGAGGTATATCACTCAAAATGGATCATTAACTCAGTGCTCGTAAAGCAACCCAATGGAAAATAGAGAACCTGCATTGATTATACCAACCTCAATAAGCCCTGGCCGAAGGATAGTTTCCTTTTACCAAGAATTGATCAATTAGTGTACAAAACCGATGGACATGAACTGCTCTCGTTCTTACATAGGATACAATCAAATAGTAATGTTCGAGCCAAACCAAGAGCATATCAGCTTTTTGACAGATAATGACTTATATTGTTACAATGCCATTTGGACTAAAGAATGCTGGGGCAACCTATTAGAGGTCTGTTAATATGATGTTCTCCAAGATGATTGGGAAGAATGTCAAAGTATATGTGGATGATATATTGTTTAAGTCAAGGGTAGCATCAAGTTATGCCCGGGACCTAGAGCAGATATTTCAAGTCCTGAGGCAGAAAAATATGAAGTTGAACCATCTATAATGTATCTTCGCTATTCAATCAGTGAAGTTCCTAGGGCACATAGTAAGTGCGCATGGCATAGAATTGAACCCCAAAATGATAGAAGTCATAAGACAAATAGGGATCCTAGAAAAACCAAGGATCTAGTAAGCTTAAATGGTAGAGTGACAACACTAAGATGATTTCAAAAGAAACGGACAAGTGCATCACTTTCTTCGACTAGGTAAAGAAAGGGCGAAATTTCTAATGGACAGAGGAATTCAAACCGCATTCCAAAATCTAAAGGATCATCTAGTAAAGACTCCCAAACGATCTAAATCGACAATAGGTAAGGAATTGTATGTTTATTAGCTGTAATTTATAGAGCTATTAATTCTACAGTAATACAAGAGGATGAAGGGACCCAAAGGCCCATCTACTTCAGAAGCGAGCAGTTGTTAGGAGCTAAACTACTCAGTCATTGAAAAGCTAGCTTACAACCTACTCTTTACAGTAAGGATGTTGTGGCTCTATTTCCAAGCACATCCTATCAAAGTTGTTACAGAAAAACCCTAAGGCAGATATTGGAGAAGCTAGAAACATTAAGTCGCTTACTAAAATGGGAAATAGAGCTTAATCAATACGACATCACTTATTGTCCTCCAAAAGGCAATCAAAGGTCAAGCACTGGCAGACTTCATCATAGAATGCATATTGCCAACGGAACCTCAAACAGAGGAAGAAGCCTCAACCCCTTAGTTCTTGCAACTATTCGTAGATAGAGAATCAAATGAATTAGGGTGGGAATTGGGTATGTACTGACCCCTCTAGATAAGTAGAAGCTGCATGGAGCAGTGCAGCTTGGTTTTAGAGAAACCAATAATGCTGCAGAAAATGAGGCTTTACTTGTAAGTCTGAGAATAGCCCATGTAATGAAGGTAACCCATATTAAAAATCATAGTGATTTTCAATTAGTTTTGAACCAAGTGCAGGGAAATTACCAAGCAAAGGAACCAACCTTGGCCAAATATGTAGAACATTCTAAGAAATTACTAGAGCAGTTCAAACAGTTTAGCATAGAAAAATTTCATGTGAAAACAACTCGTCTGCCAACTCATTAGCCAAACATGCAAACACCAAAATAGCAAATGAAATGAAGGTAATAATTGAGCATCAAGTAAAGCCGTGTATAACAGAATCAAATCAAATATTGGTCTTAACCCGGGCCCAGAAGATAGTAATTCAAGGGGCACAAGATCGGGAAATGGCATAAAATCGAAAGCAGTCCCTAATTGAATGCACACTTCAGAAAACTACGGAAAACAACTAGATGACTCCCATTAAACAATTCCTACTAAACGGGGCTACTCGATAACAGAAATAAAGCCTGAAAAATAAAATACCAGGCTCCGTACTACTCCTTTAATGGTGCATTACATAAAAGAGGGCACTAAACCACTTATTTTAGGTGCATTTCCAAAGAAGAGGGCGTACGGGTCATGAGGGAAGTACATGAGGCCAATATAGGGATTCTTCAGAAGGAGCCAAGTAAGAAAAGAAAGTATAGAGACACAGTTATTAAGGGCCCACAACGCTTCAAAATGTGAGAGCATTCATAAGAAGATGTGACAGATATCAATGATTCATGAGTATCCCTAGACAGCCATCCCATGAGCTCATCCCATTTACCGGTCCATGGCCGTTCACCATAAGGGTCATAGATTTGATAAGTCTACTTCCTACGTTAAAGGGAGGGGCAAAGTATGCCATAGTGGTAAAAAAACTACTTCACCAAGCGGGTAGAGGCGAAACCTTTAGCTATAGGTTATGGAATTATGGATTTTAAGGCTATTCAAACACTAGAGATGGGTGAATAGCATTTTCTAACTTATATAAATCTTTTTGAATTTGTTTCAAGACTAATATCAAGTCATATATTATCAACACAGAAATATAAGAACACTCAATCTTGGATGCAATCATAGATAAAAATAAGAATAATAAAGTAAAGTATAGATATAGAAAGATAACACCAGGGATTTTATACTGGTGCAGATTTCTCGTACATTCAGTCTCGCACAGTTGCTCGTATAGATTTCTTTTCAAATGCCAATCTTTGACCAGACAGAAGGCAAACCCAAAAGTAATCTCATTCTGGAGCCTACGAGACACACCCTCTAGAATTTCCAAGCTCAAGGTAGACACATTTGATTTGATAGACTACAAGTAAGCCCACTATATATTCAGGCTACTAATCACACCCACTTGATTTGAACATGCTACAAGCACACCCTAAACCAAATACAAATAGAGTTGGTAATTTTTCCAAAGAAAATTTCTTGAACTTTGGATACAAAGGATCCTACAGTCTCTTGGACATCACATCGAATTGAGAGAGATTTTTTTGCAAAATAGTAAGAAAGTAGTATTAGATCAATACAATGAAGTTTGAAATGATTTTATGTGATTTTGAAGAGAATAGAGTATATTTTTCAATGGAGTTTTCAAGAGTGTAGGAGAAGATAAAAAAAAATTAAGTAATTAGTTGTCAAAAAACTTGTTTGTTCTCCCGTTTATGTAGTAAATGAACAAATGTGTCCGTTGGTGAAGAGTTATGACAAATAGACACTTCATTTCAAAATTTGAAAACCAGTTGGCGGTATGTATTTGACATACCTTATTACTATATGTCGACATATGCTAGTGTATTTTGAAGTTTTAAAATGCTTTGAAAATCCTATACATTGTAAAATAATTTGATACTTGTAAAGTAGTTTGAACATAGTTTATAAACATTTCAAACTTTGAAAAACATTTATAAAATATTTGAAATTTATTTTGGTTAAAAATATAAAAGATTAGAAAATTGGAGATAGTTATCAAAGATTGATATCAAGGACAAAAATATATATATTATGACCCTATACACTAAATTATAATTCTAAAATCTTCCTATCTTGATCTTTGAACTCATGATTCTTCATGTCTATCTCTTGAGTCTTTATGCGGTACAGCCTTCGATTCAACACCCATGCGATATTCTACACTATATACTATATAACTTGGTAAAACATTAGTATTTATATTTTATTTGATTGTATAAGGTTGTTATCATCAAAACCAATAACTGTGATATTAACATTAGCTACGATCAATG
This sequence comes from Allium cepa, assembly GCA_030765085.1. Classification (NCBI taxonomy): domain Eukaryota; kingdom Viridiplantae; phylum Streptophyta; class Magnoliopsida; order Asparagales; family Amaryllidaceae; genus Allium; species Allium cepa. The sequence goes on from CM060929.1 coordinate 822,281,557, forward strand.
CAAAGAAGATAGTCACTTTTGTGTTAAGAAACATAATCACCAGATTTGGAATCTCCAACAAGATTATTTCCAATAATGGCACCCACTTTGAAAGTAACGAGTTTGCAGAGCTTTGTGAAAAGAATGACATAATTACGAATTATTCCTCCATCGTACACCCTCAAGCGAATGGACGGGTTGAAGCCATAAAGAAAACCATTAAGAAGTACTTAAGAAAAGACTACATAAAGCTAAAGAAATGTGGGCAAAAGAGCTGCTTTTGGCATTATAGGCCTACCGAACCTCAACTAGATCCTCAATGGGCTATACTCCTTTTTTGCTAATCAATGGATATAAAGGCATGCTCCCAGTTAAAGTAGAAGTCCTAGCACACAAAAAGAATATCATGTATGGAAAATAAGAACAAAAGGTTGAAAGAAGTCGCCCAAGATCTCATTTAGGAAAGAAGATATGAGGCAGCAGTAATATCTACCACATATTGGCAAAGGATGAAAAAGATTACAACATCAGGCTCAAGGAGAGAAACTTCTACAAGGTGGATCTTGTACAATGAAAGGTTATGGCCAATAAAAAACCCACAGATGGACCACTGGGCCCAAATTGGGAAGACTCATTAGTCACAACAAAAGTTTTGGCAAACAGAGTGCACTGACTATCAAAGCTGATGGCAACAAAGTTCCAAGAACATGGAATTCAGAGCACCTCAGGCCTTACTTTGTATGACTTAAATTGTTGACGTAATAAATAGTGTAATTGTTATGAAAAGTAATAATAAAATGAATTGGAAGTAGGGATATTAGGTGGCCCGAACGAGTATAAACCTCCCTCTTTGCTAATATCTTTGACATGGTAAAATAATCGAACTGGACGTAGGGATACTAAACGGTCCGAACCAGTATAAAAAAAACTTTATGTGTTAATTTTGTTAGCATAGTCACGCTGAACATAAGGATATGGAACAGCGCAAACCAGCTATCAATATGAAGCTGAAAACGCAGCCCGATTTTCATAGCCAAACTGGTCGTAGGGATATTAGACATTTCGAGCCAGTAAAACAATCCCTCTATGTTAATAATGTTAACATAGCCACAACGGATGTAAGGATATTTGATAGTCTGAACCAGCCATAAAAATCATGACCATGAATTAAGAAAGCTATAAATATGTGACCTGACTGCATAGTCAAATATTAGTCGACCTCCAAATATCAAGGCAGGTCGTGTCAAGCGCATGAATATGAGCCTGCCTCCGAACCAGGGGGCATATCGTGCAAAGCATGCAACAAAAAATGCATGTCAGAAACTCAGTTCAGGATTTATGAGCCGCATACGAAGCTAATCCAGAAAATGACAAGGAAAAACAAAACGTAGAACGTACTACAACTAACAGATCACGTACGATTCCATAAACTACTTAAAGCTTACCGAGTAAACATCAGAAACTAAGTACCATTCAAGTTCACTTATTTCTACCTATATTATGAAAGTTCTACGCATAATTAGATGTTCTACACATTTGCATATACTTCGCAAAGAAGAAAGGTTTAACAAATGCTGGTCAGAGGCAGAGCACCACTGATGGGGATAGACCTTTGAGGTCATAACAAGCGCTAACCCAATGGTCCATTAGCTCTTCTGCGGCCACCTTGAAGCTTATGACATTGCAATGGAAGCTTAGGTCAAGCGCAGTTTAAGAATTGCTGAAGACATCCTTAGCGTCTAGCAAGGAAACCTACCCTGTCTTGCTTTTAGCTCTTTCTTGTTTAAATTTTATGAGAAGAAGGCAACCCTTCCTCGAACTCCATTCAAGGAATCCTAAAGCACATAAATCTTAAGTAAGACATTCTCCCTCGTACCCTTAAAATCGTCTATCAGTCAAGCTTTGGCCTTCTTGATATTTCCAGTAAAACCACCAGAATACCTCTAAGCATCAGTCCTCCACCCACTTCTCTGTGTGAGGATGGCGACTAAAACCAAATTGGGCCCCTCTACCAAAAATTTAAAATTAAAATGGGAGGAATCATCATTAACTACGCCATTAAAATGATAAATCCAGCCGAGCCATATATACGCACCCTTATTTGAATGCTAGCCGCACAACAGGAATAAAAAGGAAAATTGTGAAACATCAGTCAATTAATAGAAAAGATAATAAGTGCAAAGATCGAAACGGATTTACTTAGGAAGCAAAGAGGGTGATGTGACAATGATTCAAAAGGGATGACACATGCGTAAAAGCATTAACTATGAAACGGATACCAAGACTTTATCCCTTTGATAAAAGGAAAGAATGGAGTAGAAGAAAATGATGGGATGCGAGGGCCAATAAAGACAAGTTTACATTGATTTGCGATTACCGCAAACTTGGAGGGCAAGTGCTACACTCGTATTTCCTAAATCCTATTAAAGGCAATATGATGCAAGAACCAAGATCAAAACGGGATGCCCTCTCAACGAGAGATAGACCACAAAGAAGAAAGGCAAAGAATGAAGCGAGTCAAGAGAATATTGTGCTTAAAATTGTAAGATCGCAACAAAGATTCAAACTTCACGGATCGCCCTAATTCCAGCGTCACATTATAATACTGAGCCAATAAATGGGCACAGTCATAGGGTTGTAGTAGATGGTTGACAATTATAATACATGGAACTATAGCGTAACTAAAATCCTAAATAACAATAAAAACATTGGTGTTGCATAGCGACAGAAGTTGTATAAATGGCATAAAGTATAACACACTTTTCTTAAAAAGATGCACGCAATCAATGACATACTACACTCACAAGCCAATACACATGAATAGTAGAACTTTATTAAAAATATTGCATTGAAGGAAAATAGGGATGTATAACCCACCTTTTTTTGCTTTCTAAGAAAAGAGTAAAATGGCACAATGCACCACCATTAGAAGTGCACCACCATCGAAATATGAGCTCAAAAGAGAAGAAAACGCAAAGGGACGAATAAACACCAATATCCTTCCTAAAGCACATACATTAATGATACCCTCAAGAATGGATCTGCACTGCACTCAGTGTGGGCAACCAAAGCAGTACCACATGGAGTCAAAAGCAATCCAAGGGCTGCACATTGGCCTGCTCAAATAGCACTGATGCAGATCCACGATCACGAATAAATAGCAGAAATACAAGTCTCCCTCATCAATAACCCATGCAGTCCATCACTCAAAGCAGCTTGGCATAGAATTACATAAAGAAATTTCCATCAAAAATGGCGGCACAATCATGCTACCCAACCTTGTGAATATCATTTGTGCTTAGGGCAGACCAAAAGAGCAACCATCTTTTGAGGCAGAATATGTAGAAACAGTACAGTTCACCCTAAAGAAAAAATGGACAGTAGCTTGCCGTACTCACACTCACAAAAGGAAGTAATGCTTAGGTCGTTCACCCATTGAAGAGGGGGAATTTAGAGCTCATTCAAATTTGGAGCCTCTAGCCTCAAATTTGAACATTCTCCCTTTTAATTTCAAATTTGGCACCAAAACTGAAATTCAAATGCTCAAATCACGACATCACACCAATAACATGCCATAAATCCATGCACACTAAATAAGCAACATAGGTGGATGACATGTGGCATGATCCAAAAATGAAAGTCAAAACACCGGAAGAAGGAACATGGTAATTAACATGCATCTTTGTACTATAAATAGGAAAAACACCATAGCTAAAAAGAGATTTTTTTTTTGATCCGGTATTTTAAGGTTCAGAAAGAAAATTCATTGTATTCTTTCTGCCATCAAAATATAAACCAAGGAACATAAAGAAGAACGTGACATTTCCCCCATGAATGTAGGATTCCTTAATTTCTGAACTGCATAAAATTCTGTATGTCTTTTACATTTCTGCATTTTAGTTTATTTTCATCTAGATTTCATTGTTAGATTTTGTTCAATCTTTGCTTAAATTGGAGTACTTATTCAATTTGACATTTGAACAAGCAGTTAAAGTGCAACCGCTTAATTGTATAAGCTTCCAAGGCATAAGTATTACCGTAAGACAAAGTTAATATTATTTTAATTTGTTGATTCTAAAGACTCAAAGTAAATATTACTAAAGTTACTTCACATTCATTCGGGTGTGGTGGGATAAAAAATCTTACTAACAATACTCAAGAGAAATGCTTACCATCCAAACATATCCTTTGCACATTATTAGTCACTTTCGAGCCACTTAAACTAGATAACATAAAAATATTTATTTTTGAATCGACTTGTTGATTCCAAGAGTAACCTCTAATTCGAGCAAATCTTAAAAATCATTTTCTAAACATTCTATTTTTAAATACTTCTAAATTAATATTATTACTATTTTCTCCAAAAATCTTAGGAATAATTTTCAAAAAATACCAAGATCTAAGTTCTTAAAAATTTCAGTTTAAATCCTTTTTTTGAACATATTTATATAAATTCACCTTCTTACATAAAATCTTTTCACAAATGTTTATTCTCAAAATGTCTTATCTTTCTTTTAGATTAATAAATATCCTTTTATTAAAGTTAACTTTTAATCCAACATTATCATCAAGCGCCTTATAGTTAAACAGTGAAAATCAATTCATAAGGTGTTCGCTAATATTCCGACAGATACTACCTACCCAACTCATGTAGTAGAAAGGTAAATTACTTATAAACTAGTTAAACTCAAAACAATAATTAACAAACAATAGTCGATGATCATAAACTAGCCGAGCATAATTAAGCTAATAATGAGGGATGAATGGACATCATAATCCATACACTAATGTACTAAACTATCAAACTATACTTATATATTACTAATATATAACAAATACATAAACACTCTAATATATATAATACACTCAATCAAGCTAGGGCATTCCATACCCTATCCCTTAATGAGTTATACCCAAGCAAAGCCAAGATTCTTGCTTAACTTTCTGCTCTGATATCACGCTGTTGCGAATTCCCTTTTCGACCCTTAAATATTAACACTAACACATCCATAGTATTCGCCTGTCGAATACCCAATTCCCAGAAAGACTGATTGTCTGATAAAAATAAAAAAAGAAAAGAAACAAGATAGAGGAGAACAACATCAAAATCTCACAAGTGGAATAATAACATATAATATTAAAAGATAGTACACATAGCTACTCTAATATACATAACATTACAAAGTTACTAACTAAAGTACTATCAATAGCCTGGACAGTTAAAACTGCATGTTCTTACAACTGTTTATATATACACACGCACACACACACACATACATAAAGTAATGCAACTGAAATAAATACTATGGTAGGTAAAACCTCAACTTCCCTCCAAGAACCTAATGGATATCAGTGAAAACCTACCTTTCACTAACTGCTTAAAGGAGCACCTATTAAAATATGGGAAATATAAAACCAGAAGTTAGGCATGAGGGTGTGAGAAACTCAAGAAACACGATTGTACATATAAAAACATGTTTTGAGCCCATTCAATCACCATAATAGGTTTCCCATCAAAAGAGCCAAACCATCTAATAAGTACACATTATGATATAATAGATAGTGTCTAGGTTGAAGAATATAAATCAAAAAATAGTTGTAATGCTTGCATCTCATGCCACAAACAATAATGAAGTACAATCAAAACCACCAAGGTGCGTTCACATATGGATTTTCATTAGAGGTGTCATCGGTACATCAAGGCGGACCTCCCAAAAACTACCTTCTGAGCATCGTATATCTCTAGATAGAATATACCCAAAAGGAAAACATATCTGGTCCATGCCCGAAACATTAAAATCGATATCATTAAAAACTGTCGGTCAACATATAGTTAGCATCTCTAGATATGGAGTTGATATACCCTTGGGGTTAGCTAAACTCCTTTGGTTATGCCCTTACTATGTTTTATGTCATTACCAATGGTGAAATCATGCTTAACATATCTGCCCTAAGCCATCACTTCAGTAGATCATGAATCACCAAATGAATTTCAACATCTCGAACCGAATCACGAACCACTACATGGGTTTGAGCATCTCGAACAGATCTCAAATCTCCATACACATCCCATCATCTCAAATAGATCCACTTCCAGAAGGTAAAACAAGTATCTTTGCCTTGAAGTGGTTTTCGGTAAGTATTTGCTATGTTTACTTATTCGATCTTGGTCTTTATTAAGTCTGAATCAACGAATTCTCCAGTTAACTTAACTGCGGTTCATTCAGAAATAGACAAACAACGATAAGGATGGAGATCATTACCTATCCGAACGGATTTCCTTATCACCTGTCCTAGAAGACCAAGACGAGTTAATACGTAGATTATATCATCATTGAGTAAATAACCATACCGTATAAATCCTGTATTTCTTCTAGATATTTCCTAAGTTAATTTGGTTATATTCAACATTAATGAGAAAGATCTCATTTGGAAACTAAGTCTCGTATACTTATCACATTTTTGACCTTTTCAACTTACGTTATTCCTCGACCAAGAGAGAGGTCGATAGATTAGGGAGCTACTGCTTCCACACCCTACTAGAATCATAAATCTCAACCCTCATAGATAGAATCAAGTCTGCTTTGCCGGCTTTTAATGCTAAGCAAACGACCAAATACTTTCCATAGACAAGTAACACACAAAGCATGATTAACTCATACAAAGTATGATTAAGTCACATAAACGACTTTTAATTCCCATTTTTATTTAATTAATCTTTTTAATTAAAACCTCTTTTATTGGTAAAACTCCTTTTATCTAATAAATTTTCTTTCATTCATTAAAACTTCATTTATTTAATTAAACCTCCTCGTTAATTAAAACCTCCTTTATTAATTAAGCTTTACTCATTAATTAAACTTCCTTTATTTATTAAAATCCTTTGTTAATTAAACTCCTTTATTAATTAAAACTTCATCATTAATTAAACTTCATTATTTAACTAAACTCCTTTATTAGCTAAACTCCTTTATTAACTAAAACTTCAGACGAGCTATGCTACGGTTCTTCTGGATCGACAACATTCACAACAGGAAGCCGATTCCTTGTTCCCTTGAAACCATCGAAGAGTCGCTGTCTTGTGGTGGCTTGGGTATCCTTAACATTGACAGATGGAATATAGCTGCAATCAGTCATCACTTTGATGCGTTACTTTCAAACAAAAATAGCCTATGGTTTCAATGGACTTTCAATTATAACTTAAAGAACAAAAGCTTTTGGTCGATGGATCCACCGTCTGGATGTAGTTGGATTTGGCGTAAGATCCTTTCTTTGCGTTCCACCTTCCTTCCCTATCTCAGATATACTCTCTCTCACCTGAGCAACAAGCATTTCTGGAATGACCCTTGGATAAGAGATGGTCTCATCCTGGCTGATATTCTAAATCAACAACAGATATACCAATCTGGAATAAACATTAATGCTAAAGCTATTGACTTCATCGTGGACAGTAAGCTATCCTTCCCTTATACAAGTAATCAAACCTTGAGAGACTTCTGGGAGAGTGTGAGTGATTTTCACAATTGTTTTCCTAAAGCTGATGAGCTTCGTTGGGATGGTAAACCCCATTCGATAAAGCGCGTGTACCACTTAATTTCTAACACTCGAAACAAGCCAAAGTTTCCTTGGCACAAGATTATCTGGAATAAACATTCCACTCCCTCTGACAACCTTATGTTGTGGAGAGTTATAAATAATGCTATCTTGACTAAGGATAGGATGATTGGTTTTGCGAACGTTTCTGATCCTTTGTGCGTGTTTTGTAAAATTGATATTGAGAGCGGTAAGCACCTCTTCTTTGAATGCAGTTATCTGCAACAAACTTTGGCGAGAATGACGGTCATTCTTGGTAGGTCTTCAATGCATATGCAGTCTCCTATTGTTTGGGACTTGATTCTTAAATCCACCAGAATGCATAATGAAATGAGGAAATTACTTTGCTTTTGTCTTAAGAAGTATATTTAGATTATTTGGAGGGAGAGAAATCATAGATGTTTTAATAGTGTGAAACAATCCCGGATTCAGTTGTGGTTAGTGCTAAAGCATTCCATCTTGAAGGAATTACGGGATCGAAAGTCGTTTATAATCCCACTGATTCGGGATTGGTAGGTCATCATGGTTTCTTCGGGGTTCACTTTGGGCTGTCTCTCTTGTTCCTTCGAGTCATTGCCCGTGTTCTGCCATGTTCCCGCTTCGGGTTGTTCTTGCTTATGCTTACATTCTGCCTTGTGCATTCTTCTCTTCACTCTTGTCTTTGTTTCTCTCTGTTGACTTTATTTTCTTTCTATTCTCGTTGTTATCGCCTATGTTTTTCTGCTGCTTAAAGCCTGTTTTGAGTAGTTTTTCTTTTTCAATAAAATCTGGTAGGGGTCCAGCCAACCTCGCTAGCTTTGCTAATAAAAAAAACTTCGTATATTAATTACTACTTTCTCAATAAGTAAGCGAACTACACATAGGAGTCCTTCTTGGAGGATCTCATTTATATAAGTTCTTAAAGTTAGATAGGTTTCATATCAATGCTCCTCCATAGGGGTTCTCAAACTGCATGCAGTTGTGAAGCTTTTAGATGCTTTCTTCGTATACTTGTATATAGATTTAATTTTTCTTCATAAAAGATATATAGGTGTATTATTTTTTTCAGTAAGACCAATCGGGTTGAATGGTCCCTCACCATTTTATTATAACAAGCAAGCAAGAATTTACAAGCATTAATCAGATATCACAAAGAAAAACGAAGACAGGAGAAAGATAAGTTAAAAAACATAAACAAAAGCTAACAAACCACAGCTAAAATGATCTCCAGATATCTATATTACTTTGCTCGAGATCAACTTGAAAGAGAATCATAGCCTGAAGAATTGCAACCATCTCATTATATGTGTCCATCCGTAATTTATGTCTGTTATTGAAGACTCGTTTATTTCCCTCTTTCCATAGCACAAAGGCAAACACCTTAAGCATAATGAGAAGCACATAGGAAGAGGATGATTTCCATTTTGTTGCCTTATATATGTTAGTCCATTTGATCTTGTTGTCCCATGCTGGGTTAGCAAAGCCTCCTCTAAGCTTGTTCTTTCGCCATAAGAAATGTGAAAGAACAACTTAAAAAAGGTGGTGATTATGTTCAACTTTACATTTACAGAAAACATAAGTGTACAAGGCATTCTTAAGTACGTTCCAGAGCATGAAGTTTAGCTTTCCGCTGATTGTGTTGTTCCAAATCCTACGATACCATAGAAATTTAGAGGGTACAACAGAGGCTGTAAGACCTTTTTTAAAATATTTAAATTTCTAGATTCTTTAATTTTATTTAACTTTAGAATCTCTTTAAGTAATTTATCCTTTTTAATTCTAATTAGTCAAAAATATCTTTATTTTATTTCTAAAGAAAAATTCTTAAATCCGTAAGTTTGCAAATATCTTAGCCATGTTTCTTAGAAATTTATAATTATATTTACTCAAAGAAAGTAATCAATTTACAATTAAATTGTAAAATTATTTTATAACAACCGTATCTTTTCAAATCTAAAAATATAATCATTATGTTTTGGTTACTGCAAGCTAAAATAATTGGGCAATGAACCAAGTAAATACTCAAGAGCCTAAGAACCTTAGAAATAGAATATTTGTCTTCCACTCTATCACTAACAAAACATCTATGTAAAAGTGTCATTGATGGGTCGTCCTTATTATTTGACCAATCGAATCGTCCATAGTTTAACTGTAATTCAATTAAGTTCCTATCAATAATAAACTCATCAAACACTCCCATAGCAAGAAAATCTCCTTTAATAAGAGTTTGTTCCCTTGGGAATTTAGTGACGGTGAAAGCCTCATCAATCGTTCAAGGATCTGGAGAGAGTGAGCTAAACTCCAAATACTCATTCAAAAGAACTTTTCGATCTGACTAAGAGTTTGATCCATAAACATTGATAACATATAGAAATGAGCCATCCTTAAGATTGGAAAAAACTAAGTGCATCGAATGAGATTTAGCAATATATTGTAAAGGTTTAACACTATTCTCTTTCCAAACCACCTTTAATCCTGCCGAGCTACCCCTAGTTGGAAGATGTACCTAATAGCTACCCCAAGTTGGAAGATGTACCCAATGGCTAAAATATAGACCATCTAAACTCCTTTAAAAATTATAATCATGAAGTTCTATTTTTTCTTGCAATCGTGGAGTATCAATGTTATTATCTTTAAAAGAAGATCTAATTTTACTATGTTTTCTTAAATCACGTAGACCCCTAACGTTCCAACTAATATTCCTCATGGTCCGTGTGACCTAACATGTTCTAATTTCCTATTCCTAATATATTCAACATTCAACTGAACATCATCAAAAATAAAACCCCAACTTCTAGCTAGATAATGCATGTCACTAGTAGTTAATTTACTCAAAGCACAAGGACTATAAGTGCTATCTAAAAGAGTATCAACACGTGAGCTAGAGTCATCGAAGACTCTAAGTGGCTGCTCTACAAATACAAGCACTCCTCCAAAATGATCTAAGCATATTTGAACAAGGGTCTACTTTGTGCTCACCGCCTCTACGCCCAAAAGAACCAACACCTATCCCCAAATTAATCGTACTTCCAATGTCCTCTGCAGCTGTTGGCATAGAATCTGGAAATAAAATTTCCATATTTAATATAAAGTTTTTGCTTTTTAATAATATAGACGTTGTCAAGTAAGTTGTCCATGTACCATTGTCAATAAAAAACACGTATCGCTGTCGTTGTTACTATTCCATGTTAACATTGTTTTGCCTGCATTACTCTGCAAATAACCATGCACGAAGACCAATATTTTGTTTAATCAAACAGTTCATGCATTTTTTCACTTGAATTTTCCAATGTGATATGCATTTGCAAACCATTCTCATTATTATCAATATACATCACTCGTCCAAATCAGCAGGCGATGCCACCAAGTTCTCATCATTATTCTTTGAACCATATGAGACAACCAGACATTTTTCAAACCATCCTTTTGCATAAAATCAATATCTCCTAAGCAACTTCTGCCAAACAGTACATTGTGAATATAATAGAAAACAGGATTTAAAGGAATTTTGTTTATATTATTTGATGAAATAGAACGAATTGAGAGAGTATATTTATTGATCTTCTTTTCTATATTATAGCAAATATATGTACACAGTTATTTATAAAGTAAAATGTAACGGTCCATTCGCTAACTGGGCCAGTCAATACAAGAAATGACATCCGCCCTTGTTGCTACCGCTTGAGTTTGAGATAAGGTCATTTTTCTCTGTCACACACATATTCATTTCTCTTTAATATGCCTCTTCAATTTGACCTTGGGTTTTCTCTTTTCCCAAATCGCCTTGAGCGATTTCATCTGAATTTAATCTTTTATTCTCATTTGAGTAAGTTCCTTATGTAATTTGGACGTATGGTGCCTAGTTTTGCTTCCTTGAGTTTCCTCTTCACGATTTGCACTTTCAATTGCAGCTAGGATTTCGACTTCTTTGTTGAGTTGCCTACAGCTTGAATTGCTTGTGATTTATTTGATCTTCAACCACTGTCTTTGTTGAATGAATCTTTTTGCTGATAGTGGTTTAATTAAGACATTAACCTTTGGTAAGTGCAGGTAAATGGTTTATATCCGGTTTTTGTTTTAGCACTTGTTCTCTAATAAAGTATAGGTCTAATTCCATGTGTTTAGTCCTTAAATGTAATATTAGGTTAGCTACTATAGAAACAGTGCCGAAATTGTCTCACTATATTGTAGGCTTGTTTGACATGTAGTTTACTAGGCAAGGATTCAATCCGCATAACTTCAGCGGTTGTACAAGCCACGTTTCTGAATTCGGCTTCAGTACTTGATCTTGATATTGTAGACTGATTTTAGAACACTATAATACAGGATTTTATCCCATATATTCATAATAACTTGTTGTTGACTTTTTGTCATCCAAGTCTGTAGCCCAATTAGCATCAGCATAAGCATTAATGTTGATGTTTCTACTTGCTTTAAGAATCAAGTTGTAGTTCATTGTTCCCCTTAAGTACCTTAAGATTCTTTGAACAGCTTTCCAATGTGAGTCAAGTGGTGCTTGCATGAACTAACATACTTTGTTTGCACTAGATGCTATGTCTGCTCTTGTTATGGCAGCATATTGTAGTGCACCAACTATACTTCAGTACTGCTTTTCATTTGCAATTGGTTCACCTTGATATTTTGACAAGTTAAGACCACTAACCATAGGAGTAGGATGAGGGTTGGCTCGATCCATCTTTGACTTTATTGAGAATTTTAGCTATATCTTCTTTTGGCTTAGTGAATCTCTGAAGCTGAAGACCTTTTTACATCCATTCCCAAGAAAAGGATTCCCAAGTCTTTATTTGCACGTCATTTCTCTGCCTCCAGCTTGATTAAAATGACATGGCTACTCCATATAGACCTCCTCTTGTAATTCCCCACTTAAAATGCATTATTCACACCCAATTGTCTAATTTTCATTTATGTGCAATGCAATAGTCAACACAACTATAGTTGTTGTTAGGTTGATAATTGGTGAGAACATTTTGTAAAATCAAACCCATGCTTTTGAGTGTAGCCTTTTACTACTAATCTAGCTTTGTACTTGTGTATTATGTCATCATCTTTCTTCTTAAGCCTGTATGTCCATTTTTAGCCTACTATGTTTTTGTCTTTAAGTGCTGGAAAATTTTCATGTTTTATTTTAGTAAGAGCATTATACTCTTCTTCCATAATAGTTCTCCACTTGCTACTTCTTATAGCTTCATCATATGTTTCTGGTTCCTCTTGATCCAAGTTTGCAAAGCATATTTTTGCTTTGAATATGCCACTCTATAATCTTGTGACCACATGATGTTGAGTTTGTGTAGGTAGTGGTTAGCTTGGTAATCCATTAGTGATCCTTTGTTGAGAACTGGATGAAATTGATTCTTCTAGTTCTTGACATGTGTCCTGATGGTGACTATCGTCTTGACGTGGGGTGAAACTGATATGTTCTGAATCTGTATGTCCATGACCTTATCTGCTATTAGACTTTGTGTGTTATGGACAGCTCTCACATTGATTTTCGTCAATCTAAATTTCTGTAAATCTACTTGATTACAAGGGTATAGCGGGTATTGAAATCTTTGGATTATATACCTTTTGAGATGTTTTTACTTCTGAACTTGAAAAAGGAAAAATTTGCTCATTAAACACTATATTTCTAGATGCAATGATTTTTTCCATTGTTAGTTAAACACTCGTAACCTTTCTGATTTATAGCTTAACCTAGAAAGGTACGTAGAGATCATCTAAAATCTAGCTTATGTATATTATATGACCATAAGCAAGGGAAAAGTAAACATCCAAATGTCTTTAAATGTTGATAATCATGCTTTATATTGAGCAGTTTTCCAATTGAGCTTTTATTAGCTAAAATTTTAATTGACACAGTAAATTGAGTTTTAATAAGTAAAGTTTGGAATAAATTAATATGGTTTGAGTACTAAATTTTATTTGAATGTGTAATGCAGCTAGTGAACCATAGCGAGGGTTGGATGAGTGGCGAGGCAGTTTTGATCATTTGGTCAACTCTACAGCCAAACGATGGGGACATTCACTATAAATCAATGGCGAGGCAATATCCTTATATTATTTGAAATTTTTGAAATTAAGAATGCTAATTTTAAAATTTATCGTTTTCTGAGCAAGTCTTGTTCTAAAATTTTGGTTGTATTAAAAATTTGTTGGTGTAAATTTGTAAAATCTTTTGGAAACAAGTTTGAATTAATTATCAAATTTAATTAATTTTATGTTGATAATTAAATGGAAATTTAATTTAGGTGAAAAAGTGGAAATGTGAATTTGAATTGTCTTGATAAATGAACCATGTAAGTAGTATAATTATTCTAATTGTAAGAATTATTTTAAACTTTTTATATATATTTATCCCAAAATTTATTTTATGGACAATCAATTCTTCATAATGAAAGAGATTAGCTATCTCCTTCAAAATGAGTTTTCATGTGTTTATTATTTTAAAGTTAGATTTTGGAAAGTAATGAAGTTTTTTCCAACTAATGAATTACTTGTTTCTATAATAATTATATAGAATTGATCATAATTTTGGTTTGTCTTAGCTTTTGGAGAACAGAAGATCATTTAATAAGTGATTTAGCAAAACCTTATTTGTAAATATAATTTGAAATTAAACGGTTTGGGAAAATTTCAAAATTAAATTGATTTGAAAGATTAAATTTGGTTTGAAAAGTACTTTTCTAAGACAAAATAACTTGAAATTTATAACTTCGAACGAGTTTAAACTTTTCACAAATAAGAGATCCTTTAGAAAGCTATAAATTTTCTTTTTTCCACTTTACAAGATCTTGCTTTTTATTCATTTTGAATAAAGAGTTTTTAAATTAAATTGGATTTGTGTAAGAGGTTTTGAAAATTTTCTAAATATTGAGATTTGAGAATTTGATTAGGAAGAAAATGGATATTAAAAACCTTGACAATATTTGTTTAGTTAAATAGGAATATAAAGAATTCATTCTTTGAGTTTATCTTGCCTTTGTGCAATTATCTAGTAATTTGCATTTATGCATTCGTTTGGGTTGATGATATTGAGGAAACTACCTACCTCTTATTGAGTCGTCTTACGTCAATTATGTCAATCTAATGTTGGTGTGGTTCTTTCCATAGTGACATACGGAAAGTCACGTCGACAATTATCTAGTTGGTCGGAACCGGGATAAAATTTTGTTAAATCCTCACTCTATTTGTGAAGCTTTTGAGGAATCGATCTAGCCCGATTTATCTATTGTGTAGCCTTTAATTCATGTTCTTGCTTCAAAGGTGCAATGCCTTCGAAATAAGAACATTCTGCTCATAAAAATTCAACGGTCCACTAATCCCAATAACCGCACTTGGGTAACCGTAAAATTTATTGACCTATCTTATCCTAGTTTTCTCTTTTTTTGTTGATGAAATAATTTGTGTTGAATAAGCTCTTCTATAGAAATTGCAAGGACGCAATTTTTATAAGGGAGGAAGTCTGTAACAACCCTGCTTTTGGTGATTACCTTAAATATTAACGATGGTTATAATTTAATATTGTGAATTAAAAATAAATTAGAAATTTAAATTGTCTATTTGGAATAAACAACGGATTTTGGAAATAAAATGTGAAAGTAAAGTTTTAAAAACTTTATCTTGGGTATTTGTGCGAATAATGAGTGAAATATGATTTTATTTAGTGAAAATGCAATGATTCTTGTAATTATTGCCAAATGCTTCTTTTAATAATTTTTAAAAGAAGTATTTGATTTTAACAGCGTGTTTATTTAAAATTATCGAGTGCTTTAAGAACTAGTCGATGCGCCCGATCAACGTTATCAATAGGAATTTCCTAAAGCACTCGATAGATAATCCAACACAAAAATCATTTTCTATAAAAATGCCTCTTATATAAATTACAAAATATTCGTCGCTTGTCTCAATAAAAAAAATCTAATTATACTTAAAAACACACCTTCAATTCGAAAGATTTGAAAACTCAATTATAACTTATACTCAAAATAAAAAACATAAGAAGAAATCATCAAGATATTCCCAGATTACTCGATTCACAAGACTGATGGAATAGACTGGAGCGTTCATTATTCCGAATGGCATAACGAACCATGCACAAGAACCATACGAGTGTGGAATGCGATAAGAGGAACGCTATCCTCCGCAACTCGCAGCTCATGAAAAGTCGGTGTAGGGTCAAGTTGAAGAATGACCTCAACACCACTTAATTGATTAAAAAGAGATCAATGAGATATAGGAGTAAGGTTAAGATATCTTCTCGAATGAGAAGAAGAACGCTAACAACATATCATTACTTCGAGTGAAGTAATTTTACAAAATATATCAACAATTTAGTATCCAAAGAGGATATTTCAAAAAGGGTAAGAATGGTAATGTCAAATAAATTCAATAAACCACCTCATTCCCTAGTGGACATCCTCGTGGAAGGATGACAGAAAGGCTAAAAACCGAGAATGTAACAATCCTGAAAATTTATTAAGTTTAATTGGCAATTAAATTTATTTTGGAAAATAAATTGTGTAAATATAAATTTTTAAATAAATGTATGAACTAAATTAAAGATTGAGTGTGAAAATAATAAAAAGATTGTGATATATATGTTAATAAATGTTTACAAAAGTAAATATGATATAAAAATAAAAATAAACAATTCTTTTGTCTTTAAGAATTTAAATGTAAACATATGCATACATTCACATGGATTTGAAGTAAAGAGATGGAGTGTAGGAGTTAACAAAATCTAAAGGTTATAATGATTTCTTACAAATGGCATTCCTTATGATTGCTTAAATAAAATAATAGAATTTAAAATTATAAAATAAAACTTTCCATCTCCCCATGCTGAAATTATTTTAGTCTCGGCCAAATCTGAAAACATAGTAGAAAAAAAAAGATTGAGTATCTCATATTTTCAATATTCCAACCCCTCATATCAAAAGTCAGTCATTTTCAAATGAACCTGAAATCACCTCCTTAAAACAAATTGAATTCTGAAAGTACTACAGCAGTTTTCACAATACAGAATTTAGATGTTCAAATGCAACTCTGTAATATTCTCAAGCATGCAAACCTGGAATGTAGTTGGATTTGCATGCCTGTAAATCAAGTTTCAAATCTAAATACAACCTGAAGCAAGAATTTGGAAACCGGAAAACAGAAGCACCTCAAAATCAAAGCTAGAAGCAAATTCCAAGATCATCTCAAAGCAAATCTGGAATTTAGTCTCTGCTTTCTGAAGAAAAAAAAAAGGTAAGTAAATTTTCTTAAAGTTTTGAATTTCATGTTGTTAATTAGTGTTAAAGCATAAATTTAAAACAATTGAGACAAAAAATCAAAAATGCAGATTCAACCTGGAAAGCATGTAGTGGATTTCTAAAACAAACTCAAAGGCAAGTAAATTTCCTTTTTAAAAGAATTTGAGTTTAATGTTGAAATCAGCAAATAAGCAAAGATTTAAACAACTTTATTTAATAAATTGCAGGAAGAAATCAAGATCAAAGAAGTTTAAAACCCTTTCTGGTTTTAACTGCTGAGAAGCTTTCTCTGTTGTATAAAAATTTAAACTGTAAGTAAAATCAAATATGTTTGTAATTGTTGAAGTAAGTAAGTAAATACAATAGAAAGTAAGCAAAGTTTCTTCTTACAATTTACAGATATAAAACTCCAAGATTTAAAGAGGAAAAAAATATATAGTTCAGGCTCAAAAGAAATTCATCTCTGTCTCTGTTCTTGCCTCCACTGCACAACTCCAAGGTGAGCAAACTCATTTATCTACCTACATGTTTCTGATTTTATGGTTGACTCTTGAAGTATGATGGTTTAGATGATTGCATGTTTGAATTTATACATTTTTTATGGATGTAAATGTATGAGTATGTATCAATGCATATCCCTGTTATGAGTCAGGGTACATTTTCTTAAAGAAAATTCACATTGTATAATCGATGTTAGGCCAATATTTTAAGAAGGAAGATGATTGTAGCAAAGATTTAAACTATTATGTTAATCAGTTCAGGAAACAAATCAAAAAGAAAAAGAAAAAGGGATAAGATGCTTCTTCTCTGTCTTAGTTTCCAGCCTCAAGTTTAGTTCAAAATTCATTAGCTCTTGAATTTAATCACTGTTAGGTTCTGGAATGTAAATAAAATTGGTTTGTTAATTGATTAAGTAAGTTTAAAAAATTTATTTAAGATGAAATAAAATTTGAAACCTCACCTAAAAAAAAAACCACAAAGCACAGTGCATGTTAAATATAAGTAAAATTCAACTATCCTAATTCATTGATCCAGGGATGTAAATTGAATTCCCAAACAAAATTATGATTTTTGGAGGTGGAACCACAATTTTTAGTTTTGAGTTAAGAGGACAATTTGATTTTTATCAGGAACGGTATTTTTGGCAACTCCTGATGATCAGTGGAGAGTTGGGTCTCGTGATCGTGCCTAAAGGTGGATGGTGGGATGGGTCGGTGGGGAAAAGTAACTGGAAGATGGTCAGAAGGTTGTGGATGTGGCGGTTGAGCATTGAAGGTTGGAACCCTAGTTTCAACTAGGTCTAGAAATTCGACTCGTTCATCCTCCCTGGTTGATCGAGTGTTACAAAATTTTGGGGAGTGATAGTTGGATGGTATACGAATACGTGGCCGAAGTCGCCGTCGCTTAGGTGGCCGGAGGCGTGTGAACACGGCGTTGACAGGTTTTGAGGGGGTGGTGCCATGCTTGGTTCCAGGTTTGAAGATGAACGAACGTGCAAATTCAAATGCGAGTTAGTCTCAATTGGTTTTTTGATCATCATGGGATACAGGGGTGCTCGCCGACCTGAGGGGATCATCGATGATGATCGGAGCTCACTGCGATGATGGTGCACGTATACAGGGTAGTGGGTTGTGTCAGTGTATGGGTTGAAGCAGAGGGCAAATGCTTAAGTTTTTTTTTCTAGGGTCAATTTCGTGAGTGACTCGAAGTTGTGGGATGTTTTACTCGAAGCAAAGAGGTTCTGACTCGAAGTAAATAAAAAAAAAAATTCCCAAGTATTAAGTTCAGGTTTTAAACAGAAGACCTGTTCTGTTTTCAAAGTATTAAAGCAAGTTTTAAAATATGAACTAAAAATTTAAACTAATTTTAAAACCTGAAATTGAATTTGAATTCAAGAAGTTTGAATCTAAATTTGAAATAATTTAAATTTTGAAATGTAGATTTGGTTTTAAACAACTTTCAAAGTATAAAGAATATTGGTTTTAAAATTAAACTGAAAGTTTAAATTATAAAATAGAAGAAAAAAATAGTTTAAATCTGAGTTTTGAAATCTGGACTTGGGTTTAAACTTTAGTTTTTAAAATAAAATAAAGTTTTAGATTTTATTTGTTTAACTACTTTAAAAATGGTTAAATGTTTTGAAATTTAAAATGAAGTTAAATGTAAGTAATTTTTTGAATGTAAGTAACCTGGAATCAAAATATAAATATGTATTCCAGTTTTTAGAATAAAGAGAAGTTTTTGAATTTAAAAATTAATTCAAACAATTTTGAATGTTATAGTGTATTTTTAAGTTGATTTGAATCTAAAAAAAATGAATTTGGTTTAAAATTCTTACAAACCTCTTTTATAAAATAAATATTCTTTAACTTGTGGAATAGAAAGGTTTTTGAATTGTTTTTAAAATTTTGTTTAAGTTAAATTCGTGTTCATTTTAAATCCTAAATTTAAAATGAAATTTAAATTAAAATCTGAAAGCAAATTGTTTTTAAATGCTTTATTTAAGTAAGAGATGTTTTATCTTAAAAATAAATAAATAGAATTTAATGATTTGGATTCATTAAATTATTAAGTAAATTAATCAAGTAATTAATGAATGATCAAAATGAAAATAGTAATTACTTAGTGAAAGTAATTAAGAGAAGATAATTAAAGGTTAGGAATTGATTAATCAAATATTTGAGGTTAATTACTTTAAAGTAAAATTAATTAATGTGGTTAATTAATTAAGATAATTAAATCAAGAATAATAAATTAAGGTTAATTAACTTAAAGTGATTAAGAAATCATTATTAATTAAGGAGTAATTGTTATTTTTTTGTAATTAATTAAGGAATAATAATTCCATTGATTAATCAATTAAGGGCAATCAATTATAACTAAGATAAATAAATTAATAATTAAGGGGTTACCAATTAAAGTAATTAAATGAGGGATAATCAATTTATAAAAGTAATTAAGGTTTAATTAATTACAATCAAAGGTTAATTAATTAATATAATTAATTAAAGAAATGATTAATAAATGAAGATGGTTAAGACTTAATTTATTGTAGTTAATGATAATTAATCATTGATTTAAAGATTCCAAATAGAAGTAATTATTTGGGTAATAAATTTATAACCACATAATTTATTCATCTTAATTTAAGATGTTTGATTGCTATTGAATGATCTGTGATGGATTGATATATTTGATATGTGATGTTATGCTATGTGATGCTTTGTGCTAAGTTGTTATGTCTGTGGTTTATATATTGTTATGCAAACCCTTGACCCGTAGAACGACATCTAAATTTCGATGCGATAGGGAGTCGGATTCCGGTTGGTTGTCCGAAACCCACATCGAATCATAATGGTAAACCTCTGTGATTGGTAATTTATTTTATCTATGAATCTGTGAATTAAGATAAGCGTTATGGGTCATACCGCTTATCGATATGATTGAATCTGTGTTGATTGATGATGTGGCACTTTTATTGTGTAAAACCCCTGGACCACACTTTTACACACACAAATATGGATTGCACGTGGAAATCGGTTAAGTCACAGATTTTTTTAAAATAGTTTTGAATTTGAATTTTAAAATTCAAATGGTTTTGGAAATGAACTGGATTTTAAGTGAAAAGTTTTTAAAAAGGTGTTTTAAAAATGAAAGTTATTTTGAATAGCTTAATAAAAATTTGAAATTTAAATCATTTGATTTAAATTTGAATTCAATATTTGAAATTGAATTCTATAATTTGGGAACTAGGGTTTAAAAAGTTATTCAACTTATTAATGGGTTTATATGGGTTTTTAAAACCATTTTAAAGGTGATGTTTTGGAATTTAAATTCAACCCAAGATTTCAACTTGTACAAATTGGATTTTTCTGAAACGAAAACTATTTGTTTTCAAATGATTGAAGCTTTCACATAAGAATGAATTTCCAATTTGTGTTAAAGGATTTCAAGTCTAAAATGAAGATAGTTTTCCAAATTATAGATAAATCTTTGGAAACGTGTTTTGAAAGCTATAAATCTTTAATTTAAAGATTTAATTGGGTTAACCCAAATTGAATGGGAATTGTTTTGAAATCCATGAATAGATCTTTGTGAAACTGGGTGAACTTTGTGAAATAAAAACTTTTTGCGTAAAGATTTAAAATGGTGATTTGTTTAACCATTTTGAAAGAAAAAAAAACTTTGAATTTTTAAGTTGTGACTTAACCGAAATCCCATATCCATATGTTTTTAAATATTGCGCTCACTATTCGGTTTAGCCGGGAGAGGACCTTTGTGTCATATAGCCCATTCTGAATATGTGATACGTCGTTATGGATAGCATTGAAGACCGGTGGTGAAGACCGGGTATTTGCGAGAACGATAGGATGACCTATCGATTGTCTCTGCACTGAGTCGCGTCGGTATAGAGATTCCTTAAGTGATGGGAAGTCCGATCGGGATTGTGAATACCCGGATTTGCAAGGGCTTCTTCGGAAGTGCCTTCGGTTCTGTTCGAGCTTGGAACAGACTTGTATGGTCGTGTATCTGACACTACACTTTGAGATATAAAGCCGATTCCTTTCAAATACGTATCTGTTAGTGGCGGAGAATTTATTCTCTTAGCTTAACACCCTTCTCTGAGACGTACGAGCTCAGAGGTTATGTAGTTGAAGGTTATCAGCGATATACTCCCAATTTGGTAGTGTGGCATGCTAAGTGCTGCTGTGTGTTGATGATCATTTGTTGATCATTTGTTGATCAAAGCATGGCTTTGTGGAAAAGCGTAGCTTTGTGGTCGAGACCTCATCGAGCCTCACAAACCGGTAATGGTCGAAACAGGAAAGATGCGGCAAGGTTTCAGGGGTAGCTCCCCTAGGGTATGACCATTCCTTCCGGAAAAGGGTAGTATCATGGTATGGAGCCCAGATACTTACTCATGTGGACACACTATATTATTACTGTGTGATGTTGTATTTGGAGAGCTCTCGGATAAAGGTCCCAAAGGACCGGGGGTGGCATATCTGAGGTTTTATTCCCCGGGAAGGGGGTAGCCGGCCTTGTGTTAGCAGAGAACAGGTTGGTTCTCGGGGCGTCCCGCCAGAGACGTTCCCATGTGGCAATAGGAAGTTCCTTAGCCTGACCATTTGTTGGAAATCCATTCAATCCAATACGAGCCTTGTACGGTTTTAGTTGTATTACCTGCCATCTACTTATGGTGGCGCCCCACTGTTTGGATGGTAGCTATAGTAGGCATAGTTCGAAATGTCTATGCTGGCTAGGATTAATATTATACTTTCAAAATTGTTTTCCACTGTGCACTTATAATAATAATATCAAATGATTTTCGCGTATCAAGCATTTTTGACTATCATAAGGAGAAATCTCCTCCAATTCTGCGTTTGCATTGTGTGTGTGGCGGCAGGCCTTATGGTAGTTTCATTTTCCAAAAAGCATTGCGGATTTATTTTAAATTCTTTTGTTTGTTTTAAAAAGACCAAATGTTTTTGTTTGCTCATACCAGTCCCATGACTGACCTGGAGTTTATTGTTCCTTTCCTAAACTCTGGGTGCCCACTATTTTCCACACGGGCAGTCTAGAGTTGGGGTTTTCAGATAATCCTATAGTAGGTGTAGATTCGGTAGCTTCCAGCCTTTTGGATTTGTGGATCGCATTTGTACGAGCTAGCTTTGGATTGGAGATGGAGTCCTTGGAGTTTGGCATTTGAAGGCATTATCTTTCCGCTGCTATTCTTTGTATCTCTGATAGTGTTGATGTCTATTGTATCTTTCTATTGTAACATTCTGTTGTACCATTCATGTTGTATCAGTTATTGTATCCAATATTGTATATGATATCTGTTATTTCATTTTTCTTCCGCTGTGTTGTACTTAATGTGTTATAAGCTCTGGCGAACCAGATTCGACGTTTGGATCTGCGGCATTTGAATACGAGTGTCACATTTGGTGCCGATTTTCGAAGGTCGAGTCAGGATCGTTACAGTGGTATCAGAGCGAGGTTAAAACTTTAGCTCAGGAGTATAACACATTAAGTAGCTCATTAGAGATAGGGTGAAGTATACTCTAGAATAAGTATATCCCTAAGATATCCGTTCGAATGCCTCAGTAAATTCTCTTACTATTCACTGATAGTAAGTATGAGTGCAAGAAGAGGACGAGATAGGGGACAGGGGAGTACCACTACAAATGGTCAATACCCTGCAATAGCGGAAACAACTTTCTCTATCAATCTCCTTTGATTCGATTCCAAATTCTTTTGATTGCTTCGTACCAACCCTATAAAGAAGTTTCGGTGTGATGGTGGCCTACGTATCGTTGTAGAAGATCTTTACTTCGTATCTTCATCGGTTTCTTATCAGCTTTTCGATCTAAACCTTAATGAATTTGAATTTGAGGTTGAAAATTTTAAATAAATTGGAAACTTTAAATTGAGTTAAATTGGTTAATAGAATATGAAGATAAATTTGAATTGAATCAATAAAATGATATAGGATAAAACCAAATTTGAAATCGTAATTTCTTGTGTATATCCAACCAACTAGAGGTTGGAATCTATATCTAGTGTTTGAGAAATTGTAGAGGCTTAAATCCATCTTTCTATTCTCTGGGGACCGATATATTCTACGAGCGATTAGTTATCCCTTCGAACTAATCAATGACCTTGCACATTAGTAGACCGGTGGACCCGAGTATCTTGTGAAATAATTGTATGAGGTTGTTCTCATATTGTCGATATTCTGATTTGGTAAGCCGAATGCAGAATAAATATTTCGATCTGATCTGATCAATCATTTCTTTATCTATTATCTTTTCTTTCTCGTCTTCCTTGCAATTTCGAGGACGAAATTCTTTTAAGGGGGGAAATCTGTAACAATCCTGAAAATTTATTAAGTTTAATTGGCAATTAAATTTATTTTGGAAAATAAATTGTGTAAATATAAATTTTTAAATAAATGTATGAACTAAATTAAAGATTGAGTGTGAAAATAATAAAAAGATTGTGATATATATGTTAATAAATGTTTACAAAAGTAAATATGATATAAAAATAAAAATAAACAATTCTTTTGTCTTTAAGAATTTAAATGTAAACATATGCATACATTCACATGGATTTGATGTAAAGAGATGGAGTGTAGGAGTTAACAAAATCTAAAGGTTATAATGATTTCTTACAAATGGCATTCCTTATGATTGCTTAAATAAAATAATAGAATTTAAAATTATAAAAATAAAACTTTCCATCTCCCCATGCTGAAATTATTTTAGTCTCGGCCAAATCTGAAAACATAGTAGAAAAAAAAGATTGAGTATCTCATATTTTCAATATTCAAACCCCTCATATCAAAAGTCAGTAATTTGCAAATGAACCTGAAATCAACTCCTTAAAACAAATTGAATTCTGAAAGTACTATAGCAGTTTTCACAATACAGAATTCAGATGTTCAAATGCAACTCTGTAATATTCTCAAGCATGCAAACCTGGAATGTAGTTGGATTTGCATGCCTGTAAATCAAGTTTCAAATCTAAATACAACCTGAAGTAAGAATTTGGAAACCGGAAAACAGAAGCACCTCAAAATCAAAGCTAGAAGCTAATTCCAAGATCATCTCAAAGCAAATCTGGAATTTAGTCTCTGCTTTCTGAAGAAAAAAAAAAGGTAAGTAAATTTTCTTAAAGTTTTGAATTTCATGTTGTTAATTAGTGTTAAAGCATAAATTTAAAACAATTGAGACAAAAAATCAAAAATGCAGATTCAACCTGGAAAGCATGTAGTGGATTTCTAAAACAAACTCAAAGGCAAGTAAATTTCCTTTTTAAAAGAATTTGAGTTTAATGTTGAAATCAGCAAATAAGCAAAGATTTAAACAACTTTATTTAATAAATTGCAGGAAGAAATCAAGATCAAAGAAGTTTAAAACCCTTTCTGGTTTTAACTGCTGAGAAGCTTTCTCTGTTGTATAAAAATTTAAACTGTAAGTAAAATCAAATATGTTTGTAATTGTTGAAGTAAGTAAGTAAATACAATAGAAAGTAAGCAAAGTTTCTTCTTACAATTTACAGATATAAAACTCCAAGATTTAAAGAAGAAAAAAATATATAGTTCAGGCTCAAAAGAAATTCATCTCTGTCTCTGTTCTTGTCTCCACTGCACAACTCCAAGGTGAGCAAACTCATTTATCTACCTATATGTTTCTGATTTTATGGTTGACTCTTGAAGTATGATGGTTTAGATGATTGCATGTTTGAATTTATACATTTTTATGGATGTAAATGTATGAGTATGTATCAATGCATATCCCTGTTATGAGTCAGGGTACATTTTCTTAAAGAAAATTCAAAGAAAATTCACATTGTATAATTGATGTTAGGCCAATATTTTAAGAAGGAAGATGATTGTAGCAAAGATTTAAACTGTTATGTTAATCAGTTCAGGAAACAAATCAAAAAAAAAAAAGGGATAAGATGCTTCTTCTTTGTCTTAGTTTCCAGCCTCAAGTTTAGTTCAAAATTCATTAGCTCTTGAATTTAATCACTGTTAGGTTCTGGAATGTAAATAAAATTGGTTTGTTAATTGATTAAGTAAGTTTAAAAATTTATTTAAAATGAAATAAAATTTGAAACCTCACCGGAAAAAAAAACCACAAAGCACAGTGCATGTTAAATATAAGTAAAATTCAACTATCCTAATTCATTGATCCAGGGATGTAAATTGAATTCCCAAACAAAATTATGATTTTTGGAGGTGGAACCACAATTTTTAGTTTTGAGTTAAGAGGACAATTTGATTTTTATCAGGAACGGTATTTTTGGCAACTCCTGATGATCAGTGGAGAGTTGGGTCTCGTGATAGTGCCTAAAGGTGGATGGTGGGATGGGTCAGTGGGGAAAAGTAAGTGGAAGATGGTCAGAAGGTTGTGGATGTGGCGGTTGAGCATTGAAGGTTGGAACCTTAGTTTCAACTAGGTCCAGAAATTCGACTCGTTCATCCTCCCTGGTTGATCGAGTGTTACAAAATTTTGGGGAGTGATAGTTGGATGGTATACGAATACGTGGCCGAAGTCGCCGTCGCTTAGGTGGCCGGAGGCGTGTGAACACGGCGTTGACAGGTTTTGAGGGGGTGGTGCCATGCTTGGTTCCAGGTTTGAAGATGAACGAACGTGCAAATTCAAATGTGATTTAGTCTCAATTGGTTTGTTGATCATCATGGGATACAGGGGTGCTCGCCGACCTAAGGGGATCATCGATGATGATCGGAGCTCACTGCGATGATGGTGCACGTATACAGGGTAGTGGGTTGTGTCAGTGTATGGGTTGAAGCAGAGGGCAAATGCTTAAGTTTTTTTTTTCTAGGGTCAATTTCGTGAGTGACTCGAAGTTGTGGGATGTTTTACTCGAAGCAAAGAGGTTCCGACTCGAAGTAAATAAAAAAAAAATTCCCAAGTATTAAGTTCAGGTTTTAAACAGAAGACCTGTTCTGTTTTCAAAATATTAAAGCAAGTTTTAAAATATGAACTAAAAATTTAAACTAATTTTAAAACCTAAAATTGAATTTGAATTCAAGAAGTTTGAATCTAAATTTGAAATAATTTAAAATTTGAAATTTAGATTTGGTTTTAAACAACTTTCAAAGTATAAAGAATATTGGTTTTAAAATTAAACTGAAAGTTTAAATTATAAAATAGAAGAAAAAAATAGTTTAAATCTGAGTTTTGAAATCTAGACTTGGGTTTAAACTTTAGTTTTTAAAATAAAATAAAGTTTTAGGTTTTATTTGTTTAACTACTTTAAAAATGGTTAAATGTTTTGAAATTTAAAATGAAGTTAAATGTAAGTAATTTTTTGACTGTAAGTAACCTAGAATCAAAATATAGATATGTATTCCAGTTTTTAGAATAAAGAGAAGTTTTTAAATTTAAAAATTAATTCAAACTACTTTGAATGTTATAGTGTATTTTTAAGTTGATTTGAATCTAAAAAAAATGAATTTGGTTTAAAATTCTTACAAACCTCTTTTATAAAATAAATATTCTTTAACTTGTGGAATAGAAAGGTTTTTGAATTGTTTTTAAAATTTTGTTTAAGTTAAATTCGTGTTCATTTTAAATCCTAAATTTAAAATGAAATTTAAATTAAAATCTGAAAGCAAATTGTTTTTAAATGCTTTATTTAAGTAAGAGATGTTTATCTTAAAAATAAATAAATAGAATTTAATGATTTGGATTCATTAAATTATTAAGTAAATTAATCAAGTAATTAATGAATGATCAAAATGAAAATAGTAATTACTTAGTGAAAGTAATTAAGAGAAGATAATTAAAGGTTAGAAATTGATTAATCAAATATTTGAGGTTAATTACTTTAAAGTAAAATTAATTAATGTGGTTAATTAATTAAGATAATTAAATCAAGAATAATAAATTAAGGTTAATTAACATAAAGTGATTAAGAAATCATTATTAATTAAGGAGTAATTATTATTTTTTTGTAATTAATTAAGGAATAATAATTCCATTGATTAATCAATTAAGGGCAATCAATTATAACTAAGATAAATAAATTAATAATTAAGGGGCTACCAATTAAAGTAATTAAATGAGGGATAATGAATTTATAAAAGTAATTAAGGTTTAATTAATTACAATCAAAGGTTAATTAATTAATATAATTAATTAAAGAAATGATTAATAAATGAAGATGGTTAAGACTTAATTTATTGTAGTTAATGATAATTAATCATTGATTTAAAGATTCCAAATAGAAGTAATTATGTGGGTAATAAATTTATAACCACATAATTTATTCATCTTAATTTAAGATGGTTGATTGCTATTGAATGATCTGTGATGGATTGATATATTTGATATGTGATGTTATGCTATGTGATGCTTTGTGCTAAGTTGTTATGTCTATGGTTTATATATTGTTATGCAAACCCTTGACCCGTAGAACGACATCTAAATTTCGATGCGATAGGGAGTCGGATTCCGCTTGGTTGTCCGAAACCCATATCGAATCATAATGGTAAACCTCTGTGATTGGTAATTTATTTTATCTATGAATCTGTGAATTAAGATAAGCGTTATGGGTCATACCGCTTATCGATATGATTGAACCTATGTTGATTGATGATGTGGCACTTTTATTGTGTGAAACCCCTGGACCACACTTTTACACACACAAATATGGATTGCACGTGGAAATCGGTTAAGTCACGGATTTTTTTAAAATAGTTTTGAATTTGAATTTTAAAATTCAAATGGTTTTGGAAATGAACTGGATTTAAGTGAAAAGTTTTTGAAAAGGTGTTTTAAAAATGAAAGTTATTTTGAATAGCTTAATAAAAATTTGAAATTTAAATCATTTGATTTAAATTTGAATTCAATATTTGAAATTGAATTCTATAATTTGGGAACTAGGGTTTAAAAAGTTATTCAACTTATTAATGGGTTTATATGGGTTTTTAAAACCATTTTAAAGGTGATGTTTTGGAATTTAAATTCAACCCAAGATTTCAACTTGTACAAATTGGATTTTTCTGAAACGAAAACTATTTGTTTTCAAATGATTGAAGCTTTCACATAAGAATGAATTTCCAATTTGTGTTAAAGGATTTCAAGTCTAAAATGAAGATAGTTTTCCAAATTATAGATAAATCTTTGGAAACGTGTTTTGAAAGCTATAAATCTTTAATTTAAAGATTTAATTGGGTTAACCCAAATTGAATGGGAATTGTTTTGAAATCCATGAATAGATCTTTGTGAAACTGGGTGAACTTTGTGAAATAAAATCTTTTTGTGTAAAGATTTAAAATGGTGATTTGTTTAACCATTTTGAAAGAAAAAAAAACTTTGAATTTTTAAGTTGTGACTTAACCGAAATCCCATATCCATATGTTTTTAAATATTGCACTCACTATTTGGTTTAGCCGGGAGAGGACCTTTGTGTCATATAGCCCATTCCGAATATGATACGTCGTTATGGATAGCATTGAAGACCGGTGGTGAAGACCGGGTATTTGCGAGAACGATAGGATGACCTATCGATTGTCTCTGCACTGAGTCGCGCCGGTATAGAGATTCCTTAAGTGATGGGAAGTCCGATCGGGATTATGAATACCCGGATTTGCAAGGGCTTCTTCGGAAATGCCTTCGGTTCAGTTCGAGCCCGGAACAGACTTGTATGGTCGTGTGTCTGACACTACACTTTGATATATAAAGCCAATTCCTTTCAAATACATATCTGTTGGTGGCGGAGAATTTATTCTCTTAGCTTAACACCCTTCTCTGAGAAGTACGAGCTCAGAGGTTATGTAGTTGAAGGTTATCAGCGATATACTCCCAATTTGGTAGTGTGGCATGCTAAGTGCTGCTGTGTGTTGATGATCATTTGTTGATCATTTGTTGATCAAAGCATGGCTTTGTGGAAAAGCGTAGCTTTGTGGAAAAGCGTAGCTTTGTGGTCGAGACCTCATCGAGCCTCACAAACCGGTAATGGTCGAAACAGGAAAGATGCGGTAAGGTTTCAGGGGTAGCTCCCCTAGGGTATGACCATTCCTTCTGGAAAAGGGTAGTATCATGGTATGGAGCCCAGATACTTACTCATGTGGACACACTATATTATTACTGTGTGATGTTGTTGTTGGAGAGCTCTCGGATAAAGGTCCCAAAGGACCGGGGGTGGCATATCTCAGGTTTTATTCCCCGGGAAGGGGGTAGCCGGCCTTGTGTTAGCAGGGAACAGGTTGGTTCTCGGGGCGTCCCGCCAGAGGCGTTCCTATGTGGCAATAGGAAGTTCCTTAGCCTGACCATTTGTTGGAAATCCATTTAATCCAATACGAGCCTTGTACGGTTTTAGTTGTATTACCTGCCATCTACTTATGGTGGCGCCCCACTGTTTGGATGGTAGCTATAGTAGGCATAGTTCGAAATGTCTATGCTGGCTAGGATTAATATTATACTTTCGAAATTGTTTTCCACTGTGCACTTATAATAATAATATCAAATGATTTTCGCGTATCAAGCATTTTTGACTATCATAAGGAGAAATCTCCTCCAATTCTGCGTTTGCATTGTGTGTGTGGCGGGAGGCCTTATGGTAGTTTCATTTTCCAAAAAGCATTGCGGATTTATTTTAAATTCTTTTGTTTGTTTTAAAAAGACCAAATGTTTTTGTTTGCTCATACCAGTCCCATGATTGACCTGGAGTTTATTGTTCCTTTCCTAAACTCTGGGTGCCCACTATTTTCCACACGGGCAGTCTAGAGTTGGGGTTTTCAGATAATCCCATAGTAGGTGTAGATTCGATAGCTTCCAGCCTTTTGGATTTGTGGATCGCATTTGTACGAGCTAGCTTTGGATTGGAGATGGAGTCCTTGGAGTTTGGCATTTGAAGGCATTATCTTTCCGCTGCTATTCTTTGTATCTCTGATAGTGTTGATGTCTATTGTATCTTTCTATTGTAACATTCTGTTGTACCATTCATGTTGTATCAGTTATTGTATCCAATATTGTATATGATATCTGTTATTTCATTTTTCTTCCGCTGTGTTGTACTTAATGTGTTATAAGCTCTGGCGAACCAGATTCGACGTTTGGATCTGCGGCATTTGAATACGAGTGTCATATTCGATGCCGATTTTCGAAGGTCGAGTCAGGATCGTTACAGAGAATGAAGTCAATACAATATTAGATTGCCCAATTATGTGTCGTACCCGAAACGGACTCACAAAAATCAATAGTCACAATGATTGGAATTCAAGATATATTATCAACATCTCGAAAGTAAAGAGTGAATATAAAGACGTCAGAATCATCATTAGCATTCTGAAGGTCAAGAAGCAACAAATCAACCGAATAAGGATACCTAATATAGGATTCTTCGGACCATAGAATGTGGCTTGATAATACGCAAGCCACTCCATCTCAAATCATACCAAACTCCAAATAGAAAATGGCATGCTAATTCACACTAAAAGATAAGTTACAAGGAACAATTCCAAAATCATCAAACGCCATACCAAAAATTTCAGATCCCCTCAATAGGATTCACAATCCTCAAAGAAATCACAAGATAAGAATACCAAAATGCATCAATAAATTCCTCTGACACAGATGAGTGTCAAGCGCCCGTATCGAAGAGGACTCGAATAAAACAATCACTATTAGGATTACTCCTAAGATAAGTGTCATCAATTCTATTTTTGGAATACTACGGAATAAAAATATTCCTGGACATATCCCAAACTTCAATCTCAAGGGACACGATAAGATAAAGGGCATGATGATTAAGGAGTTTGTAACACTCGTATTATACTTGGATGTACCGTGATATATGTTTATGTTTTGTGTTTATCATATTATATTCTGAACTCAGCTTTGATACCAAGCTGTGACGCCCCACCCCGAGTCCCACATTACCAAGGAGCATTACAGGGTAACACTGTCGGTTAATGTAGAGAATAAGGCTGGATAGGAGCGACTGTCTATAGTCTTGTCTTAAATATCCATTGAATACGTCGATTAGTGCTCTATATTCTGGCAGTCTATTGATTAAATAAATTGCAGTGCTAAATGAGTCTGACCAAAACTTTAATGAAAGAGAAGCTTGAGCAAGTAAAGTTAATCGAGTTTCAACTATATGCCTATATTTTTTTCAACTAAACCATTTTGTTCAGAAGTATAGGGAGAAGTAATTCTATGAACTATTCCCTTTTTACTAAATAATCATTGAGTGGTTTAAACTTGTTTCCACCATCAGCTTGTATTATGGTTGGTCTACCTCTCAGCTTGAGTAACAAAGTGCATAACAATATTGCAAGTTTCTGATTTGGTTTTGAGAAAGTGAATCTAGGTATATCTGGAGTATGCATGAACAAAGGATATATAATACTTAAAGCCATAATCTGAGTTGATGGGGTAGTACCCTACAAGTCAGTAGTTGTTATCTCTAAAGGTTTGGTATATTTTTGTTGTGAATTTTAAAAAGTTAATTTGTTACTTTTACCCATTTGATAGAATGTGCACACAAAAGGTAGAGTAATGTCTTTAAAAGGAATTTTATTATCAACTAAAACCGTCTAACAACATTAGCAATGGGATGACCTAATTTCCAATATCATGTATCAAAGATATTCTTGTTGCTTTTAGTTTGTGCAATTTTAGGAACATTACAACATTTTCCTCTAATTCTAGAATTCTTGGAATAAACAAGATTGAATTTATATAGCCCATTATGTGCTTGCCCTGCAAAAGAATTTCTTTAGTCAGTATGTCTCTAACTAAGCAATTTAGGGTAAATTCAAAATAAACAATGTTGTCACTTGCAAATTGTGATACACTTATGAAATACTTTTTGATATGAGCCACTCTTATTAAATTATTAAGATAGTGTGGAATATATTGATACACTCACCATTCCCCATGATATGAGCACATAGCAAGCTATCTTGTCTTGAATATGTTATATATTCTTTGTTTTTGATCAACTTGCCCTTACTATCCACTGTATATCTTTCAGGAATGTTTATAATCCTAAGAATGAAATCTTCCTGCCAATATCCTCTAATGGCAGTCTCCGTTTGAAATTTCCAAAGCAAATTGTTACCTCCATTAAGTTGAATGGTAATAAGTTAACTTTAAGGGTTTATGAGAGATTTAATTGGATAATCTAGAGGGTTTAGGTGGATGTTATTTGATTTTGATCGAGTTGGAGAGGTGTTTGATGAGTGATCATCGTCATTAGTTTCCACGATTGACATTTATGGGTAAATTCTCATCAAGAATGCTAAAAGATCTTGGCAATTATGATGAAAAATGTAGTTCAAAAATGAACAAAGAAAAGAAATGATCTTCTTGATGAAGTAAGGGTGGTGCGGCTAAAGTTGAGGGTGATGAAATTAGTTAGACTCACTTTTGGGCACGGCACAAACTTCAAGAATTAAGATCTTGGGGGGAATGACCGAACTATGATGGGTAAACAGTGCTCCAACGATGAGGTTTACCTCTGAGGAGTTAAAAAAAGTAGGTGAAAATGGAAATAACTTCTCTGATGATGAGAATGTTCTGAGGAAAAGTTGTTGTGGCCACCTCCAAGTGATGAAATGATTCTGATAAAGATTTTGACAAGGCAGTGGTGATGAGCAAAGCTGTTTTGTGATGAATCTTTGATACCATAATACAAAACAAGATTTAAAGAAATTTTATTTGCAATATATGATGAAACAGAACTGATTTGAGAGAGCACTCTTATTTATTGATCTTGTTTTCTATGTTACAGCAAAAATATGTACACAACTATTTATACAGGAAAATGTAACGATCCGTTGGCTAATTAGGTCGGGTCAATATACCACTCGAGTTTGAGATAAAGTCATTTTTCTCTGTCTCACACATATTCATTTCTCTTTAATAGCATATTATAAATGTCGGAATGCATGTCTGTGTCAAAAATCATTTCATCAATTTCATACAAGAAATTCTTTCTAAAACCCACAATTCCTTTAAAATTATACCAGGGTCCAAAACAAGCAAAGCAACTTCCTCTATAATGTTGAATCGAAGCTAAGCACCTACTCGATATATTCACACCGGTCAAAAACCATTTGATTAGCTTCTAAGTTTTCATACAAAATATCCTTAGTAAATTTTGAGTTTGAACCCATTAACACCAATGGACGCATATCGGTGCCTATTACATCACCTTGTTCCTCGAGTTTCTGGTAACATTCATCTCTTCCTTCTATTCATTCAAGGCTTCATACAATTAATTATCCTCATCCAATACAAAAGGCTTTAAATTTATTTTGACAAACAATATCGGATTTACTACAAACATCAGATTCAGTCATATGATTTGTTTGATGATAATAAACACACATATATACTCATTTAAATGTATTTGTTAATGTACTATTTTATTTTTCACTTAATTAAATAATTAAATAAATATTTGTTGAATAAAATAAATAACACAGAATTTAAATTCAAACAGATATTTTATTCAAAAAAAGATTTATTACAATTTGGAATAGAACAAATTTAAGCTCTCACTATATATATACAAATTTCAATCACATTACAATTTCAATTACATCACATTTTTCACTATACATACATTTGCATCCACTACATTTCAATTGTGCACTCGTATTTGTTCTTCAACGCTATTTCAGATTGAATTCAGCATCTGAGCAATCTTCAAAATAAACACTAACACGGCAAAATTGAAAAGAAAATATTTTGCAGAAAAATAAATTGTACATTTTGAAAATCATCTTCCTCAGTTATTTGGGTTATTCCTCATCATTTATTTTTGGATTCATCTACACGAACAACTTATGACATGCACAATGTATCACTGTACATGCCACAAGGCCGTGCACACCGATATGCACTTGACAAATCTACAGGGACAGGTGAGCACAAGGTCAAACCTAAGCTATATGCTGGATTCAACTCATGTGCAACACAAAAGCATCACAAAATTATCAAGTACCATTTGTCACGCAATAATGAATCAAATTGCACATCTACAAAGCTGAAGAATGCATGAACTAGACCCAAATGTACATGAACATGTCAACAATCAATGGTGAAGCCTCAACAATCAAAGTGTAGGCATGAACCAGAACCGTTCAGCTCAAGGCAATGCTCGAAGTACGCATTAGTACAGTTTCAAACGCAGTAGACCTTGCTAACAAGTGTATATACAAAAAGCTTTAGATCCAACAAACAACTAGAGTGAATATCAAACCAAAAATACAACTATACATGATTGTCCAAGCTAGGTAGATAAGTGAAAATGCACAACACATATGTACACACACACACACACATATATATATATATATATGTATGTATGTATATAAATGGTGCTCGACAAATTACAAACTGCACATGAAACCAGTAATCATAAGTTTGATAAAACATATGCATAGGTGAAAACATGAAGACTACAGCTCCAAAGCTAACATACACATATACATACAGTATCATCAACTAGACGAAGACACATTGATAACAGAGACCAGAGAACCAAGTAAGTGAATAACAACAGAGGTGACACAATATACATGTCGACCAAGCAGCAAACATATAGAATAGTGGACAGAACTCAATGCACAAGACCGCAATGAGACAGCAAGCACGTGAAATCAAAGCGTAGGCTCACAAAACACACGAGACTTGATTTCAAGTGAAAAAGTCCAGCTTCCACATGAAAGCAAGCAGCCGGTTGAACCAGCATAAGCAAGTAACTGTGATTAAGCAACTAGAGCTAGCATATCATATATACAACAAGCTATAGACTAAAAGGAACCCAACTGCATGCAACCAAGACACACACACACACACACACACAGATATATATATATATATATATATATATATATATATATATATATGCTACAGCGACGTGTAGTCTCAACAGTGAAGACAAGTAAAGCTACTAGACTCATGTGGACAAATAAACATAAAAATACATGTGTATAGGATGAACACAGTTCTGCCTAGACCACTGACCACATTCAAATCATCAAATAATCAACAATTGTTCAACATGACTAAGTGCATATGAACTCAGACAACAAATGCAGTGACAATATACATATACTCAAGGCAACCAGATTATATGCAAGTAAAGCTACTGCAGAATCCTCAATAATGAATATACAGTGAACAGTAAAGTGAAACAAGACCGGACAACATGAAGTACAAGGATGCAGTAAACATGTACACAAGCATCAGGTTGAAAATGCTATCAGGCATGAACACAAGTCAAAGTCGGGTGGTAGCAAATCGATTAAGTAAATATTAACACCATAATCGAAGCCAACAAAAAAATTAAAACCAAGTCAAGTAGCAGTTGTGAACAAAGACAGAGAAGCCGAAGTCATAGCATAAAGATCGGAACCAATGTCATGTTTAAATGCCACAAAATTAAAGTCGCGATGATCAAGGGAAAGATCGAACAAGCCAAAATCAAAGCCTTGTTAAACAAGAAATGGAAAACACAAATTGAAAAGGTTAGAAATTATCTCAAGCATTCAAGCATAATGAAATCGCCGAACAAAAATTATGAGACGAATTCAAATAAAATATTCAAATGAAAATAAAGGGAATCAATCCCTATTTAACCCAAATCATCATCGGCTAAAAGATCATTTGAGTTTAAGCAATAACACGAAACAAAGTTTCAAATCAATAACTTGAATCAATCGAGTTCAAACAAGCTAACCAGTAAAGCAAAAAGCATAAATCATATACCATTAAAATCGAACTCGATCGAGAAGAATCTAAAGCTAAGCAATGAACGATCGATCAACAAAGCACAGCGAAATCACCTATTCGATCAATCAACTAAAGTCGGTAGATTCAAATAAGTAAAACCCAAATTTTGTGAAAGAAGAACGAATGAAAAAGAGGTAGCCATTCTCAAAGCAACAAAGATTCCAGGACGAAGGTAACAGAAAAGAAAAGGGGGAACTCTGGCTTCTATTCTCATTTGGGTCTCAATTATATTGGGCTTTTATTTTAAAAATTAGGGTTTTGTTTTTTAGTTGTTTTTTTAATTTGTATTTCTCTTTTAAACTTTGTAAATTCTAGTCGTTTTACTAGGGGACGAACTATGGTAGTGTAGTTCGAAAATTCCCAACTCAATGCTGAGTTGTGATAGGGTTTTGAACGTAGAGTTAGGTTAGTTGATAGCGGGTGTTGCAAGTTTACGTGTGTAAGCGTCTGACTACTTAATTTCTAGTAGAAACCTTGGGGGCGGTATGTAGGCAGGGTATTGCCGTAGCTGGATAAATCCGTGTTGTTCTTTTTTTGTTTTCTATTATTCTGCTTTTGCCTGTGCTGCTATTATTCTGCTATTTTTGTGTTGCAACTATTTTATATACTTCTGCATTAAATTTTTATAATTAATAGTATCACCCTATTCACCTCTCCTCTAGGGTGAAACAGATCCTACAAGTAGTAGCAGAGCTAGGAGAAAAAGTCAATTTTTGTTTTAAAAATTAATTTTTTTTTCAAAAAAACCATTTTTTTTTAATTTGAATTTTTAAATTGGCTTTTTTCAATAATACTTTTGCTGAGGGTCAGTCCACATTTAGGCCACCAATGTTCAATGGTGAATATGCTTACTGGAAAAATAGAATGATTTTTTTTTTTAAAAACCACTGGAATATTGTTGAGATAGGTTATAGAGCACCAACTATAGTTGATTGTACTACTATTGATTGTACTGATATTGTTGAGACAGGTTATCCAGAACTCACTAGTGAAAAAGAATCTCTATCATTGGTTGTACTGCTAGAAATCTTTCCAGTCTGACAATATTCTTTATAAACAATTTAGCCACTACAAGTGTCGTCCTTGTTGATTAACGGGAACGAACTGTGCACACTTGGTCAATCTATCTACAATAACCCAAATACTCTCGTTTTCCCTATTCGACCTTGGCAACCCGTCAATAAAATCCATGGATATAAAATCCCATTTCCAAACTAGTATCTCTAAAGGTTGAAGTTGTAACGATCCGGAAATTTTACCGATTTAAATAACGTAATTAACTAATTTTTTCATGAAAACAAATAATAAAATTTTTCTATGAAAATTTAATATTCGGTATGCATCTGTGTAAGAATAGCAAGTGACAGATTTTCATCAGAAAATATATAAGTTTGTTCAGTTGTGTAATTTTCAATTAAAATTTAAATCATTTGAAAATTTACTGAAAATAAAATATTTTTGAAATCTAAATTTACTTTTTGACATAAGAAAAATGTAAATCAATTTCTGAGTAAGACATTATATTTTGTTTCGCCAAATTTGGACTGCTCTAGCCCCATTTACCTTATTTTCAGCGATTTAGCTGGTAATTTGGCAGCGAAAGTCGTATTTTGAGAGGTTGGTCGCTGATATCTATGTACCATCTTGTTCGTCTCATCGCGCTGATTAGTATATTCATTTGTCCATTTCGACGTCGGGTGCATAACAAAATCTGCGAATAGCTGTATCGGTAGCCATTTTGAGCCTTTTTGGTTTCCATATGGCCAGTCATTTACCAACCGTGTAAAACCAATAGTCATTAGCTATCAAATATTTTCTGAAAATCAATCAATGACCTTCACTATTCCTCTAGTTTCAATTTATAATTTCTATTCGTTCCATTTCATTTCTCCCTTCCTTTCCTTTCTTTGTTCTATTCTTGCTTTTGTGATATATATATACACACACACACATATATATATATATATATAGTTGTATGTATTTTCGGCTTGAGCAAACATAGCTCGTTCACCTTTAGCTCGTTCACCTTCATTTGCTCGCCTCCTCCATTTCGAATAGCAGTAAATGACCACCCTTCCCATCACTTTCAACCTACTTAGCCCGACTGCATAGCCTCACCCTTCTCATCCATAACACCGTGCTCCACCTCTGGCCTTCCTCCCCGGTAACTGTCACCAGCTCCCTCTCCATCCTTCCCCATGCACATCCAGCTCACCCAAATCGATCATCCAGTGGTGAAAACCCTACCTTCCTCTCCGCCGTGACAGTCACCCCCAATGCTACACTACAAACCCTTTCACCTGCCAGAGACTCGCAAGCCCATACGCCTCACTTCCCTCCCTCTCCTTACCCGAACCACCTAACAGTTCTTCCTTTAGCCAACAGCCACCTCCGCCTTCGATTCCCTCCGATGTACCACTCGAGCACCCATCGCCCACCTCATGCAGCAGCCACTGTAATGCCACTCGACAGCCTAAAGCCCCACTATGAGCCAATTGCCAAACTCCAAGCAACCACAACACAACCTTCCACCGCTGTCAACCCTCCAACAAGCGGACTTCGCCACTTCGCCGAATAGTAAGGTCGCCTTTCCCTTTTTATTCCTCTCTACAGCCGAAGATGCTCCTCTCCACCTTTATTCCACCTGAACATGGCCGCCGCCCTCAACCCACCTTCTCTCTCGAACAGCTCCTACCACTACTGCCCCTTCACCACTCTATATAGCAGCAGCTTTCCCCACTTTGGTCAGCTCTATTCCACTCGATAGGCAGCTTCCTCTTTATTAAAAAAACAGAGAATAAATATATTATATTATATATATATATTTGATTTCTTGATTATCGTATTCAAGTTCATGCTAGCTTTGAGTGCCGCTGTCCGGATTCATATCGTAGCCAGCTTTTTAATTTGTTTAGCCATGTGACCATGTCCGTATTCGTGTGCGTGTACTGTCATCTTCTTCACCGTCGTTGTTTCCATAGCCTCAAAAGGTGAGCGATCACTCACTATTAACATTCTTATATTTAGTAAATTTAATTCATATGAAATGACGATTTTAATATGTTGTTAAATATTGAGTTGGTTGGAATTTAATTGTTAAGTAAGATATGTTATTATCTGCATTTGTTAACCTATGATAATTGACATATGACACCATTACACATTGTATGTATATTATATTTTAAATTGTTAAATATGTGATAGTATTGTAATTGATATGCTATGCTATTTTATATTTTTATTTTATTTGTTCTTACTCTGCTAGTTCACTGTTAGTTAGGAAAATCCCTATGGGTTGAAATGATACATACCGAACGATATTATAGATTGGGGAAAAACTTTATGGGATGAAATGTTAAACCCAAGCGATTTTATTGATTTTGAAATTTAGGATTACGGGCTGAAATGATATATACCCATAAAAATTATATTATAGCGGATTGAAACGATAAATATCTATATCACTTGACCATATGATAGAAAATTATATACAGACATCGTTGGTCTATTTTTAAATGATTTTCAAATTTTTCAAAAGGAGAAATATATGTGCATTGATTTTTGAATATAATATGAAGATATTTTAAATCTTAATATATGTGTCGAATTCAGATTTTTAAAATTATGTATTTTGGAAATTTTAAAATTATAATCTAAGTTTTTAAAGTGCAAATTATAAAATTTCACTTATAATGTATTATTTTAAAATACATAAAATTAGATTTAAAGCAGATTTACTAATAATAAGACTCAATTTAATAAGAATTTAATTTAAGTGTTATATATATATTATGTTTTAAATATTTTTTACAATTTATATTAATATTTTTGTAAAATAGATTTGAAATAATTTGTGAAATCGGAAGAAACTGTTCTAATTTGAAACTGTTTTTGATATAAACTCTTTTTAATCTATAAACTATTTTTTTATCTAAACTATTTTCACATATAACCTATTTTTAATATAAAATTATTTTAATCTATAACCTATTTTTAAGTATAAACTATTTTTAATGTATAAATATTCAAATATATAAATTACTTTCAATATTTAAACTGTTTCAGTTGGAAGTTTTATGATTTAGATTTGATGGATTCAAATGTGAATACTTTGATATGACGGTTTAACCTATTTTGTGGCTATGATTTTGGAAGTGATATGATTTCGAAAGCGATATGATTTTGAAATGAATATGATACTTTGATATGAAGTATGAACTGTTTGAAATATAAAATGACCATGGTGTGAAATAAGCATGTGGTTGTTAAAGAGACTGGGATCGGGTATTGTCCTACTCTCTACCAATACCGAAAACCACTTTAACAACTATGCACATGGTGGAGAATCCAGTCGAAGTAGGATGGTTTGGCAAACGTTTTTGATGAGGTATGAATGCATCCATGACCCCATCAAGTCAGCTTGATGTGACTAAAACAGAAGCAACGTCGGGCCAAGTAAGGTCTCGCCTCTGATCGAGCATGCTTCTTCGATACCATTCTATTACATTATGATTTTATTGGGTGCACCTTTGATTATGGGATTGTGTCTCGAGGTGGGCGGTAGTAGCTACTATGCATTACCACCAGTCTGTATCCGCAAAACGGTAGTATCCTACCCTGTGCATTGCCTCGCGTGCCTTTTCACATGCCTTATCGAGCCACTCACAAGTTTGGTTCGTATCGTACCTATGGAGTGCTAGCTAAGTATCCCACCGGTTTGGTGGAGCTTACAATATCTGTATAGACTACGATATTTATATAAAAATATGTTAAGGGGGGTATGTGTAACGCCTTAATGCTATTTTAATATTCTACTTTACTGTAGACATTATTTATGTACCGTATTGTACTGTGTATGTTGATGGTTCCATGGATTTTTATAGGATGGGAACACTAAACATCCTTTAAGTTATATTGTATTTCACTTAGACATTTCACTTGAGTTGATTTACTTCCATAAGAATGTTAATCCTTACTCAAGTGTTTTGTATTTTGCTTTATGCTCGGGTCAGACTGAATTCACAGCATTTGAACTGATTTAAAATTAATTTTGGAACTAAGGTTGATTTGAATTTATTTGTGAAATTGGAAGAAAATATTCTAATTTAAAACTATTTTCAATATAAACTCTTATTAATATATGGACTACTTTTTTTATATAAACTATTTTAACCTATAACCTATTTTTAATATAAAATTATTTTAATCAATAACCTATTTTTAAATATAAACTATTTTTAATGTATAACTATTTCAATATATAAACTACTTTCAATATTCAAACTGTTTGATTTGGAACTGTTATGATTTAGATTTAATGGATTCAAATGCGAATACTTTGATATGATGGTTTAACCTATTTTGTGGCTATGATTTTAGAAGCGATATGTTTTTGAAAGTGATATGATTTTGAAATGAATATGATATTCTGATATGAAGTATGAACTGTTTAAAATGTAAAATGACCACGGTGTGAAATAAGCGTTTGGTTGTTAAAGAGACCAGGATCGGATATTGTTGTACTCTCTGCCAATACCAAAAATCACTTTAACAACTGTGCATGTATTAAAGAATCCAGAACGAAGTAAGATGATTTGGGAAACGATTCTGTATGAGGTATGAATGCAGCCCTGACCCCCTCGGGTCAGCTTGATGTGACTAAAACAGGGGCCATGCCAGGGCATGTGAGGTCGCACCTCTGATCGAGCATGCATTTTCAATACCATTATATTACTTTATGATTTGATTGGATGCACCTTTGATTATAGGAGTGTGTCTTGAGGTTGGAGATAGTGGCTGCAATGCATTACCACCAGTCCCGATCCGCATAACGATGGTATCTTACCCTGGCATTGCCTCGCCTGCCTTGTCACGTGCCTTATCGAGCCCCTTATGAGTTTGGTTTGTATTGTACCTATGGGGTGCTCACTGAGTACGCCACCGGTTTAGTGGAGCTTACAGTATCTATATAGACTACGATATTTATATAAAAATGTGTTAAGGGGGATATGAGTAACGCCTTAACCCTATTTTAGTATTTTGCTTTACTGCAGACGTTATCTATGTAGCGTATTATACTAGTATGTGGATAGTTTCACAGATCCTTAAAGGATGGGGA
The DNA here is from genome assembly GCA_030765085.1 of Allium cepa. Taxonomy (NCBI): domain Eukaryota; kingdom Viridiplantae; phylum Streptophyta; class Magnoliopsida; order Asparagales; family Amaryllidaceae; genus Allium; species Allium cepa. Next base: position 822,323,790 of record CM060929.1, read on the forward strand.
TCTCAAACATCCTTAAGTTATATTGCATTTCACTTGGACATTTCACTTGAGCTGATTTACTTGCATAAGAAAGTTAATCCTGACTCGAATGTTTTGTGTTTTGCTTTACGCTCGTGTCAAACTGAGTGTTACAGCATTTGAGATTCGCCATTGGAGCTTGAAGATTTTCTTGGAGTTCTATCTTTTATCTATTTAGCTTAGTAGTTATTTCCTATTGTCTATGTTTTGATTTGTCATTTGCATTTGTAATTGAGACTTCTATGTACTAGGGATTTTTTTTTGAATTTGTCTCAAACTGATGTTCTGTAATAGGTTCATAAACTACCATTTATCTATTTTTGCTTCTTATTGTTGTATTACTCTATGTCTGTGATTTTATGATTGATTTATTTACTGTGTATGCTAAGTTTTTACAAATATAAATGAACAATCTGTTGTTTTGAGCAATTCAAGTCTGAAAAGTGTGGATTATTGTCGATTTGAACGGTTTGAAATAGCGGATCGTTACAAGTTGTTAACCATTGGCTTCTAATGCTTGGCTTTACTTACTGGCAATTCAAACAATGCTTTCCTATAAGCCTACATCCCTATTCATACCTTCCCAGAAGAAACTTCTCTTCATTTCCCGATACATCTTAGTCCACTCAGGATGAATAGTAAACTTCAATATATGACACTTCCTAAGAACTTCTCTCCTTAGGTCATCAACATCCGGAACACACAATTGTCCCTTCGTTCTTAACCACCCATTCTAGCCAAGACTAAAATCCTTTAAGTCATCAATCTCATTTCTACCTTCCAATCTTCTGATCCTTTCGGCTAGCAATGGACCATCTCTTTACTTAGAAGCAATACTTTCGATAAATACTGGTCGAATGTCTAAACATGACAATATGGCGATACACTGACCTAGAACTAGCAGCTGATCTTAACTTCATGATACAAGTTATTAATGCCTCTAAATCTTTCCATTTCGCCAACATAGCTAACACCGCATTTTGATGTTTTCTGCTAAGTGCATCAGCAACTTTATTTCCTTTCCTTGGCGTATACTCAATCTCAAAATCATAAGCCGCTAAAAAATCCAACCATCTTTGCTGTCTCATATTCAATCTTTTTGAGAGAATAAATACCATAAGGACTTATAATCTGTATACAACTCGAATCCTTCTTGCAAAAGATAGTGTTTCCCAACCTTCAAAGCAAAGATTACAGCTGCAAACTCAAAATCATAAGTCGGATACCTAACTTCATGTGGTCTATGCTATCAAGAAGCTTAGGCAATTACTTTACCTCTTTGCATCAACATGACTCCTAATCCTATTCCACACATATCTATATACACCACCAAATCTTGGCTACCATCCGGTACAACTAACACGGATGCATTAGTCAACAAATTCTTTAACTTCTAGAATGCTTCCTCACATTTAGTAGACCAAATAAACTTTACGTCCATTCTTGTTAGTTTAGTCGGAGGTTCTATTGTCCGAGAGAAATCCATAATGAATCTTTGGTAGCAACCAACTAATCCAAGGAAACTTCTTACCTCGGTCATTATCTTGGGACTCTTTTAATTATTTACAGCCTCAATCTTAGCTGGATCCATAGTCAACCCTTTTTCTGAAACTACATGACCAAAAAACTCCACCTCTCTCTTCCAAAATGACACTTCAAAAACTTTGCTTTTAGTTGATGCTGCCTCAATGCCTCAACCACTATTCTAAGATGAATCTCATGATCTCTCTCATCCTTAGAATATATTAAAATGTCATTAATGAACACCAACACGAACCTATCCAATTGCTCTTAGAAAATTTGACTCATTAAATCTACAAAGAAAGAAAGTGCATTAGTCCATCTGAATGACATTACTAACTGCTCGTACAAACCATATCTTGTTCGAAATGCTATCAAAGGAATACTTTCCTCCACCGCCCTCAGTTGATGGAATCCTGTCATCAAATCCAACTGAGAAAATACTTTGGGTCAACTCCTCTAATCAAATAGATCATCAATTCTTGGCAAATGATACCTATTCTTTATTGCCTTCTCACTCAACTTACAATAGTCCATACACAATCTTAATGACCCATCCAGTTTTTTTACAATTACCACGATCGCTCCCTAAGGCGAACAACTTAGTCTAATAAAACTCTTTCCTTTGATGTCCACTAGCCGTACCTTTAACTTCTTTATCTCGGTAGGTGGTATTCTGCTAGATGGACTACTTACGGATTCCGCTCTAGGTACAAGATCTATTTTAAACTCAATAGCCCGTTTCGGTGGTAGTCTTGTAACAGGCTCAAATATATCTGCATACTCTCTTACAACAAAACCTGATTTACTTCGTCCTCTACTTGTGTTACACCCAACAAAACACAAGCATCCAAACTCAAGTTCTCAACTGAGAATAAAATTCGGTCGTGGCTATTAGGGTGTCTTAATCACATCTTCCTATCTAGGAAAGATATCCTAACCCCATATCTATTCCACCAATCCACACCCAAAATGATCCCAAAACGCGCAAAGTCAAACACATACAAACAACATGCAAAAGCATGGCCTAACAACTCAATATTTAACTGGTCACATCTTATCCCAGAAATGCATACCATCCTACTGGATTCACAGTCCTTAAGGAAGTAACAATTTATGATGGCTCTAATTGTAATTTATGTACCAAGCAGTGAGAGATAAATTAATGTGATGCTCTTATATCAAATGATGTGTACGCAAATGTGCATATATTTACATACATATTTTATCTCCTTCTATTTAAATAAACATCAATTTGTGCATTTTAACATGTTTAAAACCAAAATTCAATTATTTTCAAACCATCATATTTTCATCTTCATTCAGGGGCAAAATGGTCATTTTTGTGCATGAATCAATTTAAGAATTTTTACTTGGACATTTTTTGATAATTTTTGTAGGAATTTGGATGTATATGGAAGAGGCTTATATGAAGATACATGCACGCATAAATGAAATACAAAGGAATGAAGATGAAATAATTCAAATTCAAGATCATGGAGGACCCCACCCACTTACCTTAATGTACAATTATGAGCTAATGGACAACTAAGTGGAGGATAAAGCTTCATGCACAACAAATGATGGATTAATTAGTGGCTAATGGTTACTTGGTGGCCATACTTCCTAAAAGGCATTTTGGGAAGCCCCCTAAAAATAGAATCAGGGTTTTATGCATGTATATATTGCCCTCTTATGTATATGAAACCATCTTCTACTCTTTCATTTTACATAGGAAATTAAAAGATCAAAGTGTAAGCTCAATGTTCTACAAAATAAAAATGGCTTCCAAGCCTCTTTATTCTCTCTTTTCTACATGCTTTTCTTTGTTTTATTGTTAATGTTTATTTCTATGCCTTCTTTCTCCTTATGTTCATAGCTTAGATTTACATTTACGCAAGTAGTTAGTAGCTAATTCCTTTAGCTTTCTTTGCTTATTTTCTACTTTCTTTTCTTTTTAATGTTGAAACTTACTTATGTTGCTTAAATGCCACAAATAAGTAGCTAAACCCCATCAATTTAGGGGTGTTGAAGCTCTCTAACTTTATGTAATTTCAACATTTTATGATTGATGATCTTATTTGGTTTATGCTTCATGAAGTGGATTTTGATGCAAGTTTATACAAGTGGGTTTGATAGCTTATATTGCTTATGCAAATGAGCTATTCTTATTCAACATAAACACAAGTTGCATCATCATTTGCTAATCTATTTTTGATTGTGAATGTAAAGTAAAAATGAAGTTTGATGATCTATATTACTAGTTACAATAGTAAATATATCATACTTAAAATAGCTTTTGCTTTGGCTTCATTTTCATTAGAATTATAAGTGGATTATTTGTTGTATTATAGTTTGATGGTTTGAGTTATGTTAATTAATAACATAAACAAACTATACTTTTGATAAATCCAATAATATTTCGCTTAAATCAAAGTTAGAGATCATAAATTGTTTGTTTATTAGTTTACAAAAATATGAGAGTGGATTTGCCTCTAAATTGTTCTCTAGTTCAATAGTTTTCTAATCACATTTTAATTTTAGTTTTAGCTTCATTTTAGTTCTAGTCAACAATTTCTCCTCCATTTGGTCTAATTTGATCGAATGGGTTTTTAAAACTCTAACAACTCCCTGCAGATCGACCCGTATTCGCCACATACTTCAATAGTACGCCGTGCGCTTGCGGAAAATTTCATTTGAAATTTTTCAACAAATTTCTAACTCGATAGAAATTTAGTCGATAAACATCAAACAATACTCTAACTGGTATGCTATGAATCAAAAGTGTACCTTCCATCACAGAATTTTCTTTCTCCGCACCACTTAGTCACAATGTAGATGGTTCTAAAGAAAATACCTTTCCTTTATCAGCTTTAGCTGGTTTTGGACACTGATTCTTGTATTAGCCTATCTAGTCTAGTTGAAACATTCACACCATTATTTTCCACAACCTTCTTTCCCTTACCGATTCGACACTCATAAGCAAGATGTCCTTTCTTATCGCATATAAAGCAAATAAGGTCGTCTTTTCCTTTCTTGGTAGCTTCTGGTAGCTCCTACCGTCTTATCTCCCATCTTCTTGATGAACTTACTCTTCTTGTTCTGAGTACCTTGAGTCTACATGGATTTCTCCTTACTAAAATTCACAAGTATCTCCTCATCTCTTATAGTCATTTCCACCAAGACATTACTCGAATCTCGGAGATGTGTCATAGCTGACTTGGAAATCTCCGGCATCAAACCTTAGATGAACTTCTCATTCCTCTTAATCACAGTATCGATGGTGGCATATCCATATTTAGACAACTCATCGAACTTAGTAGCTACTCCTGTACAAACATCGCTCCTTGCTTCGATTCCATAAACTTTCTAAGCAAGGTTGATTGGCTATTTCAGATAAGAAATCTCCTCAAACCTTCTCCTAAATTCAACTCAAGTCAGTTCCTCTTCAAGCACACTAACAATTACCCCGTTCCACTGGCACAGTGCTGCTTCTTGCAACTACCTTGATGCCAGCCTCCCCTTCTACTCGTCATTCAATCCAAGTTCAGTATTTATGCTCTCACATTGTAATAGCCAGTTTTCTACTTCAATAGCATCTTAATTCCAAGAAAAGGCTTTTCCCGAGACTAGTGTAATCACGGTTCAGCTTGTCATGGTTATTGGCAACCGGTACCATGGAATTAGCTTCTCCCACATCAACAGCTTTACCTCTAGCCAAACCAGCAGCAGCTCCAGCTTGCATCATGTTGATAATGAATTGATACATAGTCCTTATACTAGTGGGGTTCCAACACCAATATTAGCATTTGCATTTTAATTAGCATTTGCATGTCGATCTTGGTTCCTTCTTATATTGGGTCGAACATTTCCATTGGTTGTAGTGCTTCCTCCACCTAGATTGACTCTTCTATTTCATGCTTCCATATCATGTTTTCTTATCATTTGCATACGAGCCTTAATAAGATATATAATAACATTCTAAGAGAGAGGGGAGAATACATACTTATATATGGAAAATACAAGTACGTTACTATTGTGATAACCCGGGCTTTGGACATCTGATAAATGGGTAATTAACTGTTTTAATCAATTGAACAGATAAAATTATGATAATAATAGATATCAGGATGTGTAAAATATAATAAGAATTGAATTATTCATATCTGGGAAAATAATTATTTAATAATCTCCTTTATAAATTATTTAGACTGGACAAAATTGTTATTTTCAAACAATAATAGTAATTGTGATGTGTTGTATATATATGGATTTTAAATAGATTATTATATATAAATGGAATTTGAATTTGTTAACATAGTATGTAACCATCAATTGGATTTTTAATTTTAATTTGAAATTTAATTTGTATTTGGATATTTAAATTGAAGTTCAAAGGATATATATATATCTTTAATTATACGCTGGTTTTAAAATGTCTTTTATTTGATTTTATTGAGAACATAAATTGTTTGTATTATTTTCTTTTTAAAGAAATTTATTTATATGAATTAGAATATGTATATATAAATTAGAAAATTAATTACAAAAGCATTTACTAAATTAGAAATGTATTAACTAATTAGGATATTTATATAAAAGCTTTTAAAAATCAATTTAAAAATAAATGAAAATACACAAATACATGTGTTAGCATTTAAATTTACTTGATAACAAGTGTTAAGAAATTAAATATGGTAAGGGACAAGTGTCACTCCTTTAGTTTATTTTTCTTAATTTTTTAGATTATATAAGTGTACATCTTTCATACTTGTTTCTTTTTCTAATCTTAATTCTAAACTCAACGAAAAACTCAACCTGATCTACCCTACAAACCACAAAGAAAATCAGTAAACACTCTTCAAGTTCAAAACACAAATACCTATAATACATTTCCAAATCAAAAGATCAATCCTGTAACCATTCTTATTTCAAAGATAAAACCTGTAATCAATTTACTCTTATCAAATGCAAGCCTGTAACTAAGACACATTTTCAAACTGATAGTGCAACCTGGAATCAAACAAAAATCAAGTTCAAGCTCCCTGCAAATTCAAAATCAGTCACACATTTAAAATCTTGGTCTCTGTTTCAAAGGTGAGTAAACTAAAGTTTTTTTTCAGCCTTAAAACCGGATGCATATTGATTAATTTTTGAAGAAACTTGTGACATAAATGATTGCATGTTTGTGTTAAGGTAAATGCATATAGAAACTGTGTGTATATTTGGACATGAGAATGTATATGATCTTTGTTTGAACTATAGGCTTTAATCCACTAGATAAAATTCAAATTTGTTCTTCATAAAACTAAAATTAGGATTGATCAGGTTTGCAGGAAAAAAAGTCAAGTCCCATAAAAACAAATTTTAAGACCCTTTTCCTCTGTTTAACAAAAACAGTGAGTAAACATTTAATTTTAAAATAGTTATAAATCTGGAATTATATTTGATGCATGTGTGAAAATCTTGATGTTAACATGAATGCTTGGAGTGCAATGCATGTGTATATAGATAAATGAAATGCATGTGTATATCCTGGTGATACCTCTTTGTTATTTCCCAATATCAAAGAGCAACATCTTAAATTCATATCATTCTATCTAAATTGATTCAAGCTTTGTTTTCTGAAAGGAAATTGTATGTAATAATGAAACATCATTTTTAAAATTTGTTGCATGGATTTATATTTGAGGAAATGTTCTAGAAATAGAAATTATAGTTAAAATGAATCAATGTCAATAAAATCAATGTTCAAAATTTATTGTTTTGATTATATAACCCGTTTCGATCTTGCAAGATATGAATTTTAATATAAAAATCTGGATTTTTAAGTTCATATATTTTGGGAATTTCTGGATTGATGAAATTTTGTATTTTCGTCAATTGTCGTTGAACGGCTATGAGTGGCACGGCGAGATTTGGACTGGAGATGGTCGGGATGTCGTTAAACTCAAGAAAATTAGTGTGGAGGTTTATCAGAGATCGTGGTGGTCTGAGGTCGGCAAAGTAGGGTTTTGAGTGTTGATTTTGTGCTGTTGGTTGCTGAGGAAATCTTGACGTCTAGAAGGCATCGGGATTGATCGCGAGGGTGGTGACGGGTTCATCGCAGCTTAGGGTAGCTTCGGGAAGGTCGGTGGGGGATTCAAAGGTCGGAATCGTCGACGGCAGAGGATTTTTGGCAAATGGGTTGGTTCCAGTTTGAGTCGAGTCACTCGTTTTGTTTTCCGATGCAGTAGGTCGGAATTGGGTGGCTGCTTGGGTCGAGAGGGTCAATGATGACTCATGGGAGGTGGAGGTGATGATCGGAGGAGCTTCGATCATCTGTGCATGTGTATGTGCATATGCGGTGTGTCTGTAGGTTGGAAAGAAGGAGATTGGGGTGGGACTTGGAATGAATTCAAGGATTTTGGTTTGTTGCTTGAGTAAGTATTCGTGTCATTTGCGAGCTTTGATAATACTGTAATTTTGAATTTAAGGTACCAACAGAGTTATAATGGAAGAAGAAAGAAAAAAGAAGAAAAAAAGACTCAGGAAGGAAGAGGATTCGCTCGAGTTTTGTTCGAACAAGTTTGTGGTGGGCTCGAGTCTGACAGTTAGTAATAGGATTTCAAATCTGAAGTAAGTTGTACAGGTTTTTTTTTAAAAAATTAAGTAAATTTGTACTCGGTTTTAAAAGGCAAAGAAAATATTTTAGCTAAGTTTTAAAAGTTAAACAATTTTTTTATTAATTATATTATCTTATTTTAGGAATGAGATTTAAATGAAAGGTTAATTACATAAGAGAAGTAATTTAAGAATTGTTAATAGTTAATGAAGGTCATTAACTAGGATTGTTAAATAATTAATTAATGAGTTTAATTTAAAAGTGGAATGTTTTGAAATATATTTAAATTTTGCTAATGATAAGTAAGTCATTAATGACAATAATAATAATAATAATGAAGATTTATCTTTAGAGATAATTAAGATTTGGATAATTAATGACTAATTACTTAAATAAGGCAATTAAGAGTAATTAATTAGTTTAATTTAATAATGTTTAAATTTTATTAACAAATGGTTAGAGGTTAATCAATTAAATTATTGACTAATTAATTACTTAATGGAAGTAATGAAGGATTAATTGCTTAGTACAATTAATTAAGGATTGTTTGATTAGTTAAATAATGATTGTGATTAACTAAGGGATGATTGATCAATGAACTGGTTATGAGATAATTAATTTGAGTGATTAATTAAGGATTAATGTAATTAATATGGATGGGCAAAGGATAATAAATTTGTGTAATTAATTAAGAGTTAGTTACTTATTCTAATTAAAGAATAATTAATCAAAATTGATTGATTAAGAAGATAATTAGAGGATGATTAATTAATTGATTTGTAATTAATTAATGTTGAGTAAGTAGTATTTAAGGATGATGGATGTAACTAAATTTAATTAGAATGGTATGGCTAATCAACCTTGTGGATGGATGATCGAATGATATTGAATGTCTTGGTTTAATTGTTATCCCTAATATGCGATTCGTGATGCTATTGATATGATATGTTTGATTGAAGCTGTGATGATGAGGTTACTTATTAATGATATATTACTGTGACACCCTGTATTTAAAGTTGAATTGTATTTCACTTGAATAACTTGGGTTAAAATGACATTGGATTCGAAGAGACCGGAGTCAGGTATTTGTTAATACCCGAAACCACTTTGATTTATAATCTATAATAATTCTATATAGATTTGATATGTGAAATCAATAGGCAGTAATGGAATGAGTTAAGTGAATCGAACCATTTATTCTAAGTTTTGGTACTTAGAAATTGAGGTGTGAAATAAGTAATGTCTATAACCACTTGTGAAGTTGTAAATTGATACAAGTTACCTGGGTTTATATAAGTTGTATGCTTTTGTATTCCATGTTAGATGGTTTTACTCACACTGGTTTCCAGCTTGACCCGGGTGTTACTTTGATGTAATGCTCGGGTCAGACCGAGTATTACAGATTTTCACGTAGGCACATTTTGGAGCTTAGAAGGCGCGCTGGATGGCAGGAACTTATAAAGCGAATCCCGCTGTATATATTATAGCTTATCTTGGACATGTTTGTTTGAACTGTCCAGTGTTGTGTATTGGTTATTAACTCTGATGTATAAAATGTAAGTGTACTGATACAGTTCTTCTTTTGTAAACTGTTATTTATGTGATATTTTATTTTGATTCACTGCGGAGGTTTCTGTGATTTGTTCCTATTTTCTTTTTCTTTTTCTTTCCTTCTTTTCCTTACTATCTGGAATTTTCGGGATCGAAAATTCTGGGTCGTTACATTTGGTATCAGAGCAGAAGGTTAAGCGAAAACTTTGGCTCTGGTGGATGTACTCATCTAGAATAGGGTCAGTGGTACCCTAAGATGAGTTGAGTGTGTGTGTGTGTGTGTGTGTATATGTATATGTGTGTGTGTGTATATATATATATATATATATATATATGAGAGCGTACTTGTTATTTTCTTATATAAAAGTTTTAAAAATGATTTACTGAATGATTCTTATACAAGCTTATGTTTTGATAGAAAAAGCAAATCATTTTCCAATTATCGTATATAAAGAAAATTGGTTGTTAAAATACTGGAATTAAATTAAGTGGTAATAGAATACAATCAGATTGAAATTAAATAAGCATAAGTTTGAAATGGATTCAAACTGAAATTAAATCTTGAAGTTGGGGAAGAATTTCAAAATAAGACGAATTAGAATTGGTTTCAAACCAGAGAAATAGAATGGTTATTGTGTTTAATAATGAGATGATTGTTTTCCAATAAACAATAAAATGTTTTAAGGAAGTAACCATTTAAAAAGAGTAACTTGTAAATTTTAAAAGATGTAAATTAAAGTGGGTTTCAAATTGTGAAGTTTTGAATTCTAAATTTAAATATTTGAAATTGTTTTCAAAATGTTAAAGGAAATAATATTATTCAAACTATTTTGAATGTAATATTATTTTAGAATAAGAAATTGTTTGTAAAGTTTAAAAGAATTTGTTTGAATTAAAACCAAAGGTGGTTTAAATTTTAAAATTTGGCTTGGTGGGCCAAGGAATAAATATGTATATATGAGAGATATACATAATATCAAAGATAGTTTAAGATAAACTCTAAATGTTGAGTTTTAAATTTGGAATGAGATGTGATACCCAAAGTGATAAGTTTTGAAACTTAATAAGTGGGAAGATTATTAATGTGAAGTTTAAAAATTTGAAATTGGAATTCAAATTGGGTAAGATTGGCTGGGTTAAGCAAGTGGAATTTGACTTTGAAAAGTTAAATAAGTTAATAAGCAACCTGATTTGGAAATTTTAAGATGAAATTGGGATTTAATTTGGAAAGTTAAACGGTTAATTTGAATATGGAATCTGTGTGATCTCAAAATGGGTTTTGAGATTTGGAAGTTGGAAATAGATAGATGTTTTAAAATAATTTAAACGATACCATCATGTTGTTATTAATAATCTAAAATTGGATTTGTTTAAATAAATGAAGAAATGGGGTGTGGTAATATATCTATTTATAAGATGAAATGGAATCATTTTGGACTTAAGATTTGGATGTTTAAGATAAAACTTCAAAGGTTTGGTTTCAAAAATTGAAATTTAGTGATAAATTGAATCTCAAAGATTTAGCTGTTTAAAAAAAAAATTGAATTGTTATTTGAACTTTGAAATAAGTTTAAAATGGAATTTGGATTTAGAACTAAATGGTTTATAGATATAAGTTGATTTGATTTAAAGGATTAAATCAACATTTAAAAATTTAACTCGAATTTATATAATTCGAGATGGTTTAAAATTGAGATTTAAATTGCATTTAGTTCAAATTAAATTAAATTTGAAATAATTGAAATTGAAGGTGAATAAGTATAAAATTCAAATGGAAAATTTGAATTGGATTAATTTGAAATGAAATTGAAGATGAATGAGTTCAAATTCAAATGGGAATTGGGATTAATTCAAACAGGAATTGTAATGATTTGAAATTGAAGTGGGTTCAATTTGAAATTAGTCCAAATTGATTTGAATAATTTGAAATCTGTGATTATAGTTGAATAGGTTTAAAAATTCAAATGGAATTTGATTTGAATTTGGAAAGAAATTGCGGTTAATTCAACTTGAATTGGGATTAAATCAATTTCAATGGAAATTGAAGTCATTTAAATTGAAATTGAGTCAATTTAAATGGAAGTGGAACTTTAAATTGAATTGATTGGAAATGGAGGTTGGGAATTGAACAGTTTGGCTCTGGACTATTTTTAAATAAATCATTTTGATATAAACTGTTTTAAATCTACTTTCCTAACTATTTACTATACAACTTTTTTTTAAATTCCAAAAACTATCTTATATTTACTTAATAACTACTTTCAGAACTATTTAACAATTTTTCAACTGTTTTATAAACTAATTACTATTTTTCAACTATTTTACAAATTAATTACTATTTTATAACTATTTGCAATTATTTAAAAAATTTATAACTATTTGACTATTTTTCAACTATTTTACAAATACTTAACTATTTTATAGGTATGTTACAAACTAACAATTTTTTTTACTTCTTATCTATTTTAAACTTTTCAAGCCATTTTCTGAATTTAAGCTGGACAGAGTTCAAACTATTTATGATTGAATATCCATTTGGGATAACGTAAAGTGATAGTCCAATGGGATTGATGCAATTGTGAATAAGTGAATGAAATTAAAGTGAAGGTGAATAGAAAAGGAAATTGATTTGGTTAATAATCAATGAAGAGAAATACGTAGGATGAACATATATTGTTCTATTCCCATAGTGATTTGATCTAGATTCGAGCACAGAATTTTGAGATAATTATATCGATCCAAGTTGGGATTTTCCACTCGATTTTCAACTGCGAACCTGGATATGGATTGTTGATTGGTTCTGGATATTCTCTATCATAGTTAGGCTATGCAAGGAGAATGACAGATTATGATCAAGAAACTAGATCTGTGTCCGCACTTGGAAGTCGGGTGGACGATACTAGTTCGAAAGTGAAATTGTGTGATCAAGTGAACGATCAGATTGGTATGGCATATGGATGATATGTGTGCATCGTACGGATTGGAATGAAATTGATATTGAAAGTTTGTGGACAAGAACTGTAAAATGGTTTTTGAAGTGGATATATATTTTGTGAAATATATGATGAAATAAAATAGAAATTGGATATTTCTATGGTAAAAATTTACTTTGTGGGAGTGAGTAAATTTGGTAAGTGACTTTATAAAAGAGTGATCAAATTTGAATATTTGATTTAGAACAAACAAAGTTATATAACTTTGTTATATAAGATAAATCTCCCTTGTTGAATCTATTGCCAGAAGGAAAGGATTTTAAAAGTGTTTGAAGTATAAAAGGAGTTTTATACAAGTTTGAAATGATCCAAAGATTTTTTGAAAGTTATATATAGAGGATCTTATGAGGATTTTAGAAAAAGGTTTTGGGAACCTTTGGATTTGGAAAGGCTTTTGATTTTTGGGTAACATCAATATTGGAATTTGGAAAATTCTAGTTTGAGAATGATCGATTTTGGGATAATCGATTTTGAGAAAGGAGATTTATATGAGATTCATACTAGGTGTATGATTTGGAAGATACTAAATGTATATAGTATAAAGTGTTTTGAAAATGGCTTTGGAGAAAAAGACGCTCTCTTGGGATGAACTTCTCAGGAGTACCATAGGTTGGTACTGCCTTGAGCCTCTAAGAGGGAGGTTCTAAAGTTTATCCTGTGAGGAGTCCGGACAAACTAGTTCCTAAGGATTATTGGGTAGGGAAAATCGAGGGCGCTGATGCCTACAAAGGCATTTGGGTTATGCTGTGACGATAGTGTAACTCGATGTCGCCGCGATCTACTGTGTGGACCATAGCAAAAATCGTATGGAGGTGAGTGCCAACGGCCTACGCTTGATTTTGCTAGGAAGGCAACATAACATCGGTAGACTGCGATCTATGGTCGAGTGGAGTGGAGAAGTTTCATTCTTTTGGCAGCGAAATTCGAAGGCGTTGAGGCCTACAGTTATATGGGTTTTTGCTGTGATAGCAACGTAACCCCAGTTGTAACTGCGATCTGTAGCGGGTTCTGTAATGATCGCGATTTTCGACTCACGAAAGTCGACATTAATACGTCCACTGTATCAACTGCCTAGCAATCGAAGACCGAAAAACCAAACCATTAGGTTTTAAGAAGAAGAAAAAGATAGAAGAAGAAAGAGAGAAAGAAAAGCAACAGAACAATATCAGAATCTCACAATCGCAGCGGAACGACATATAATAGGTTAATGAATATCTTTAAAACAAAGAACTATATCAGTTATTACATTACATCACATTACATTACATTATCAGAGTTTACAACAACAAACAGCGGGAAAAAAATACTATATACTAGTTGATACGCCAAGCCATCCAGTTTGCCTCCAGATCTCTACAGAAACTCTTGAATTCCAGAATGACCTGATAACCTGACTCTAGACTGCCCGTGTTAAAACTGGTGGGCACCAAGAGTTTAGGAAGGAAACAATAAACTTCAGGTCAGTCATTGGACTGGTGTGAGAACTTAAAACAGTTATATCTTAAAAAACAAACAAAGAAATATTTTAAATTAGATTCGCAATGCTCTTAGAAAATAAAACTACCATAAGGCCTCCCGCACACACACACAATGCTAACACGGAATCGGAGGAGATTTCCCCTTATGATAGTCAAACATGCTTGATATGAGAAATTTTCTTTGATATTATTACTATAAGCGCGAAGTGTAGAAAAACATTTCGAAAGCATAATATAAATCCTGGCCAGCATAGACATTCCGAACTATGCCTACTATAACTACCATGTAAATAGTGGTGACCACCATAAGTAAATGGCAGGTTCTACAACTAAAACTGTACAAGGTGCGTATTGGAGTTTGGATTTCCAACAAATGGTCAGGCCAAGGAACTTCCCATTGGCACATGGGTACGTCTCTGGAAAGATGCCCCAAGAACCTAACCGGATATCTACCAACGCAAGGCCGGTTACCCCTACTGGGTAACTACTGACACGAGTATGTCATCCCCCGGTCGTAACCAACCTTAATCCCGGGATTCACCAACAACCACAAAATAATAAGTTTGCAGCAACAGCATAGGTTAAGTATCAGGGCTCCATACCATAATACCACCTCTATCCAGAAGGAAATGACATATACTAAGGGGGTGCTATCCTCTAATTACCTTGCTGCATTCTTCCTGTTTTGACCATTTCCGGGGTGTGAGATTCGACGAAGTCTCGTCCACAAAGCTACGCTTTATACAAAAGCTGTGCTCTAATCAACAAATGATTAGCAGCACTTCGTACGCCACATTACCAAATTGGGAATGTATCACTAGTAACCATCAACTACATAACCTCTAAGCTCGTACGTCTCAGAGAAGAGTGTTAAGCTAAGAGAATAAATTCTCCGCCACCAACAGAAATATATTTGATAGAAACCAGCTTTGCATCTCAAATTGTAACGTCAGACACACATCCATACAAGTCCGTTCCAGGATCGAATGAAACCGAAGGCACTTCCAACGAAGCCCTTGCCGGATAATCACTAATCACGTCCGGACTTCCCATCACAAAGGGTGATAAAATCTCTATATCGGAGATCATCCGATGCAGAGTCATTCGACGGTAATCCTTCCGTTTTTGAAAATATCCTGTCTTCAACACCGGTCTTCAAATGATATCCATTATGACATATCGCTATTCGGAATGGGATTAATGACTCAAAGGTCCTCTCCCGGCTAAAGCAAATAAGGAGCGCTTATTTTAAAATAAGTGTAGCATTCAAATTCAAGCAAATCACAACAAATACCCATCAAAAGGTAAATACTGATAGTCGGTTATTTAACTATCAATAGATATGCACAACATCACCAGATTCCAAATAATTTCCCAATTATTTATTTTCCAAAATTACCTATTCAAGATATATTTTCCACACTTCAAAATAAATCAATGTTTATTTTCAAACAAATTTCCCTTTCCTTTATAAATTCCATGTGAATTTAAATTTTCAAATATCCATTGGTATATGATTTTCAAATCGACTTCAAATATTCACTTTCAATTTATCTTTAAAAGATATAATCTCAAAACATTTCACTTCATATTGGAAAACATTCCCATACTTATTTAATAGTAAGTAATTCATAAATCTATTTATTTTCAATACTTAGAAAATATTCAATATACTTAAATCACAATTAAGTATATATTTCATTCTTTAAGGAAAACATTCTCTTAAACACATTTATTTGAGTCAAAAACGAATGTTGCGTAAAACATCCTTACGACAACCCAAAATCACTAGTATAGGGATTTGAAATTAAGATAGATATATAAATCCCAATACTGTATAAAACATTTTCTTTCGAAAATCATTTACTATAACAACAGTGTTATAGTCCACCATTTCCTTTATTTCTCGAAAATGTCTATTTCAACAATGAATGTTGAAATCTATGGTTTCGATACTTAACACATTTTAAAATAATTTCAAATCGTTTTAATTCTATTTAAAAGATCACTTCCTAAAATTTTTCTTTAATATATTATTCACCGTCCAAAATCATGAATATAAATCGTTTGTCAATTTCAACACTTCTACATATTTTAATTTAAAGGATTATCCACTGTCCAAAATCATGGATATATCTCCTTTAATAAGCTTTCATATTTACTTATCAAATTCAATTGGTTTTAGATTTATAAAACAACGTTTATAAATTCACATTTATATAAATTTTATAAAAACTTCAACTTATAAAATCCCTTAATTTACAAATTCTATTCAAATCTCATTTAAATGCCAAAATCCAATTTATAAGTTAATTACTTATAAATCTTTTATTTTACAAAATCTATTCGTTTTATAACTTCATAATTTATAAATCTAAAATTTTAATTCCTTTATGAAATCCATTTATACTTCATTTTAACACTTATAAAAATTCGTTTTATAATTCCAATATTTTTAATTTATAAATATCAATTTTATAAATCTTTTATATAAACCGTTTATAATAATTTCAAAAATCTCATTTTAAACTATTTTATAAAATTCATTAACTCCATATTTCAAAAATCAATTTTCAACTATATTTCTCAAAAATCATAATTTTTATAACATTAAAATTATAACATTTATTTAATTAAAATGAATCAATTCCAAAATTCAATAAAAATGCATACTTTCAAAAATCACTTGAAAAATCCTTTTAAATTCAAAATCGTTATTTTAACATTTTTTGAAACTTTAAAAATAGGCCCAATGCTGCAACAGCACCAAAACATCAACCACGGCATCCAAACATCATATATCAATTGATAATAGAATATATCGCAAATATCTGTAAATAAATCAATACTGTTGAGGAATCCAGTTGGATCCCTCCAACCTATTTCCCTGCATCCACAAATGTTAGCACAATACCAATCCCGTTTCAAGACAGAATATCACGGTACATGAGTTTATACAAAATATTATCTGCTATTATGTGGCGCAATTGGGTCTCATCTGCTATATAATGCGGGAAATCAACTCCAAGTACATATATAATACCAATTCCATTTCAAGGTGAAATATCGCGGTATATGTTTTTAATAAATAACATCCGCTTAATATACGGCGTATAGGGTCTATTTCAATACATTAGAAAATAATTTATCATCCAAACACACAATCAAGCAATTTTAAATCTAACTATTTAAAATTTAAATCGAAACAGATTGGATTGAGTGAGAAGTTCTCACCTTGCTTCAAATACAGTTGCAGTGTTTTATTTCGAATAAAATTAAACGCGCGTTTAATTTTATTTGAAATTATAACTAGCTCCAATCAACTCCAATCTAGCTCCATCGCGTAGTGCTCGTCAATACGAATCCGACACAATTCATTTCGTTCGAAACGGACCACGTATGAAAAAGTTACGCTATTTTAAACATTGCACGATTTATAATATAATTAATTCAACTTTTATTTTAATTTTTAAACCTTTGTACATCTGGACCGTTCGTATTCATCTAGCAAATCAAGGCTGTTGCCTTTATTCTTCTCCCCAGGTCAAAAAATGCGCACGAACCCATTTAGAGCCGCCGTTAACCCTAGTAGTCGTGACCTCCTCGATGCGTTTGAAGTTGATCGGTGACCACCGCCACGTGCGCCTAGCCTAGCTCCTGCCACAGCCAGAATCTTGGTGAACTCAGCCACCCTTTGCTAGAGAAAAATGTGCGCGACTTCCATAGGTTCGAGCATGATTTGCCGTCAATCCATAGCCCCTTTTACGATCTTGACCGTTGGATGTATAGCTCTCATCGAGCTCTAGAAAGTTGTAGTTGGATGTTTTCGATGATTGTTGGTGGATTGGAAAAAAAAGGAGGAAGGAGAATGAATTTCGGCCATTAATTTCGTATGTGGCGGCTGTAACCCTAGCTAGGATTTTGGTTTAAATTGTGAAAGTAGCCGTGCTTTTATAGAAAATTCTCAAACACTATTCACCCAAAAATTTTCCGAACTCCAAATGAAGCGTGCTGCCTTGCGTTTATAATGTTTTACCCCTATTTCGAACGTAATGGAATATATATCGGGAGCCAATTCGTTCAAATTTGAAACATAAGTTTTCGAATCAAATTATTTAAATTAAAAATTCACTCAAACCGATTTCTACGCGTTTTAACTTACCCCGGACAAACCGTTAATCCGATTGACATGAAATTTGAAACCATACAATAATATATCATTACAGATCCAATGAAACTAGTTTCCTCGAAATCCGAGACTGTTTGAAAAATGACTATTTTTACTCGTCAATTAAATATTAAAATACTCAGTTTCCACAAATTAACTTTTAATTCGATTTTAAAAGTTCTATAACATCATTCTAACTCCAATATGATTAAATACAACTTTACAAATCAATTTTAATCACATTAAACCCAATTTCCAATTATTTAGGAAATTTTCAAATATTAATTTATCGATTTAATTATCCAATTAAATCTAGATATTCGAAACAAAATTTATTCGACTTAGAAATTTTACTTGTTCATACTTAAAATCAATTAAATATATGAATTTCAAATGACAAAAATTCTGGGTCGTTACAAACTTCCCCCCTTAAAAGAATTTCTTCCTCGAATTTACCAAGTAAGAAAAAGTTACAATATCCATTAACTTTTCAAAACCATTCAAATTAAATTTAAAATTCACTTAAGTGTTTAACTTTCCCAAAATCCAATAGTTAAACTTCTTACAATAACTTTACTAAGTTTTCAAATCATACTTAGTTATCTTTTCAAAACCAACTATATCGTTTAACTTTACACTCCAAAATCAAAGTTATAGTTTTCAAACAATTTTAATTTTCTCAAAAATATTCTAACGCCTTAAATTTTCGAAAAATTTCGCCAGCGTCTCCTTTGCGCGGCTCGATCCCAAAAAAATGGTAATATATATCACAAATATACGTCTCATCAAAGTAATGAGGCATCCCATAGGAAAGAAGTGTAAAAGTACGATATGTAATCAGAGATATGTACCTTATATATTATTAGTGAGCATATACGGCTAATATAGCGCGAAAGCGAGCTCCAAAAGCGAAACAAGCACAATCCGCACCTACTAAACACTCAACAAACAATGAGAAACATGTTTATATGAAAATAATGTCAATATACAACATATACCAACAACTATTTGTGCCAATATAGCAAATGCAACAAAAGGCTATAAATGCAACCATCAACCAACTAGCATTCAACTAACATCCATAACCAAATCAATACATTTTCACTTCTCATTAATATTCATCGAATTGGTCTTCCAATTTAAATCACATTTGATTGATTAACATTGGATGTTTTTACTAACATTCATTTATTTATTTTCAATTAGTTTGCATTCACTAATT
The DNA here is from genome assembly GCA_030765085.1 of Allium cepa. NCBI lineage: Eukaryota > Viridiplantae > Streptophyta > Magnoliopsida > Asparagales > Amaryllidaceae > Allium > Allium cepa. Next base: position 822,343,345 of record CM060929.1, read on the forward strand.
TATATTCAAGTTTGTTCACTTCCAAATCAAATTCAATTACACAGCTTTCAATTTCATTAATTCAATTTCATATGGATTTCTATACAATCAACTAACCATCATCTAACAACAACGTATATCCAACATTACCAAATTTCTTTACTTTGCTTACATTCATTCAATTTTGTTCATCACTTTTAATTAGCTTTAATGAATTAACACTTACATCTATTATTTCATTTCAATTTATTTACATTCAATTGATTTACATTCAATTCATTCATTAATTCAATTGCTAATTCATTTTACCATATAAAGTTGAATTTCATTTATATAACTCAAGTTCACATCCATTTAATTCACTTTATTATTTTATTTCGATACCAAAATCAACTTCATCCAACATTACTTGAGTTATATACCATTTCAAACATCATTTGTTTAACTTAAACTTAAATTTCTACTTATAAATCCAATTCAGATTCCAATTCTAAAATAAATTCTATTTAACTTTCCTTTAGTTAAATTTCAAATTTGTTTATCACAACAAAACTTCAATTTCCAATTTACTATAGTAGCAAATATATCACACAAAAACTCGAAAATGATACTGATGATGCTGCAGCCATCACCCTTATTATTTTCCAGCAACAGTAGTGAATCCAGTGCTTTAAATTCTCTCCAAAAAAAAGTCTTTTACTTATAACTCACATTGATAAGTCGTTTTCTTATAGAACTTCACTATTTAACTTTTAATTTTGGAAAATAAAATTAACTTGTAAATATTCTTACATTTTCAACAACCAAGCAATCAATTTATATATACTTTAATAATGTTTAAAAATTATTTCTTTATATATAAAATATAATCAAGGTAAAATTATTTCATTTACCCAATTTAAAATGATACTATGTCGACTTGCCTCGTTTAAGTGTTTAGAAACCCCTATCGATGATATGGCGTCCCACATACCGACCAGAATTCACAAACAGCTCAACGGATAAGCAAACACAATATAAAACAATTTCATATTCACTAACAAATACGCGCTCATATCCATGATTACACTCACACTCATTCTAGAGTACTACTGACTCTATATTTAATGAGTAATTCCCAACAGAGCCAAGGTTGTCACCTAACCAAATGCTTTGATACCAGATGTAAGGATCGTGATTTTTGACTCACGAAAGTCAACATTAATACGTCTACTGTATCAACTGCCGAGCAATCGAAGGCCGGAAAACCGAACCCGTAGGTTTTAAGAAGAAGAAAAGGATGGAAGAAGAAAGAGAAAAAGAAAAGCAACAGAACAATATCAGAATATCGCAATCGCAGCGGAACAACATATAATAGATAAATGAATATCTTTAAAACAAAGAACTATATCAGTTATTACATTACATCACATTACATTACATTATCTGAGTTTACAACAACAAACAGCGGAAAAGAAATACCATATACTAGTTGATACGCCAAGCCATCCAGTCTGCCTCCAGATCTCTACAGCAACTCTTGAATTCTAGAATGACCTGAGAACCTGACTCTAGACTGCCCGTGTTAAAATTGGTGATCACCCAGAGTTTAGGAAGGAAACAATAAACTCCAGGTCAGTCATGAGACTGGTGTGAGAACTTAAAACAGTTATATCTTTAAAAACAAACAAAGAAATATTTTAAATTAGATTCGCATTGCTTTTTAGAAAATGAGACTACCATAAGGCCTCCCGCACACACACACACACAATGCAAACGCGGAATCGGAGGAGATTTCCCCTTATGATAGTCAAACATGATTGGTATGAGAAATTTTCTTTGATATTATTACTATAAGTGTGAAGTGTAGAAAAACATTTCGAAAGTATAATATAAATCTTAGCCAGCATAGACATTCCGAACTATGCCTACTATAGCTACCATCTAAACAGTGGTGACCACCATAAGTAAATGGCAGGTTCTACAACTAAAACCGTACAAGGTGCGTATTGGAGTTTGGATTTCCAACAAATGGTCAGGCCAAGGAACTTCCCATTGCCACATGGGTACGCCTCTGGAAAGATGCCCTGAGAACCTAACCGGATCTCTGCCAACACAAGGTCGGGTTACCCCTAGCTGGGTAACTACTGACACGAGTATGCCATCCCCCGGTCGTAACCAACCTTAATTCCGGGATTCACCAACAACCACAAAATAATAAGTTCGCAGCAATAACATAGGTTAATTATCAGGGCTCCATACCATAATACCACCTCTATCCAGAAGGAAATGACATACACTAAGGGGGCGCTATCCCCTAATAACCTTGCTGCATTCTTCCTGTTTTGACCATTTCCGGGTGTGAGGTTCGACGAAGTCTCGTCTACAAAGCTACGCTTTATACAAAAGCTGTGCTTTGATCAACAAACGATCAGCAGCACTTCGTATGCCACATTACCAAAATTAGGAATGTATCACTAGTAACCCACAAAAATATCTTTACAAGATATATCTTTACCAGATGTATTTTCCCATACTTCAACCATTTGAAAACAAATTTTCAAATCATTTTCCTAACGCAGAAACACTTCCAAATATTTATTCATTTTCATTTCAAAATGGTTCATTTAAACCAATTAAATAAATCCTTACCGATTTACTTCAAATTTACGTTCCAAATCCGTAATTTATTTCCACACTTCAAAAATAAATCAATGTTTATTTTTTTAAACAATTTTCCCTTTCCTTTATAGATTCCATGGTGAATTCACGTTTCCAAAATATCTATTAATATACGATTCTCAAATCGATTTCAAATATTCACTTTCAATTTATCTTTAAAGGATATAATCTCATTTCACTCCATATTGGAAAACATTTCCATACTTATTAAATAATAAGTATTCACAAATCTATTTATTTTCAATACTTAGAAAATATCCAACATACTCAAAACACGATTATGTATATATTTTATTCTTTAAGGAAAATATTCTCTCAAACACATTCATTTGAGTCAAAATGAATGTTGCGTAAAACATCGTTACGACAACCCAAAATCACTAGTGTAGGGTTTCGAAATTAAGATAGATATATAAATCCCAATACTATATAAAACATTTTCTTTCGAAAATCATTTACTATAACAACAGTGTTATAGTCCACCATTTCCTTTTATTTCTCGAAAACGTCTATTTCAATAATGAATGTTGAAATCAATGGTTTCGATCCTTAACACATTTTAAAACAACTTCAAATCGTTTTAATTCTATTTAAAAGATCACTTCCTAAAACATTTCTTTAATATATTATTCACTATCCAAAATCGTGAATATATTTCGTTAACCAAATACAACATTTTCTACACATTTTATTTTTAAAGATTATCCACTGTCCAAAATCGTGAATATATCTCCTTTCATAAGCTATAATAATTAACTTATCAAAATAAGTCGATTTCGGATTTATAAAACAATGTTTATAAATTCCATTTATATTTTATAACAACTTCAACTTATAAAGTCACTTTATTAACATATTCTATCCATTTCTCATTTACACGCCAAAATCCAAATTATAAGCAAATTACTTATAATTCTCTATTCACAAATTCATCCATTTTATAACTTTACAAATCATAGATTCTATTCTTTTATAAAATCCATTTATAACATCATTTTAAAACGTCTTTAAAACTCCTTTATAATTCCATCACTTTGATTTATAAAAATCCAATTTTGTTTTAAATTTACATATAAAGTTTTATAATAAATTCAAAAATCACCATTTAAATTATTTTATAAAATCATTAACTCCATCTTTCAAAAATCACATTTCAACTTTATTTCTCAAAAGTCATCATAATTTTTATAACATTAAAATTGTAATGTTTATTTATTTTAAAATGAATTGATTGCAAAATTAAATAAAATGTATACTTTTCAAAAATCACTTGAAATCCTTTTAAACTCGAAATCGTTACTTTAACATTTTTAAAACTCCAAAAATAGGCCCAATGCTGCAACAGCACTAAATATAACAATCACGGCATCCAAACATCATATATCAATATGATAACAGAATATATTGCTTTCTCTCTTTCTTATTCTATCTTTTTCTTCTTCTTAAAACATAAGGGTTCGGTTTTCCCGCCTTTGATTTCTCGGCAGTTGATACAGTCGACATTTGGTATCAGAGCATTTGGTTAAGCGACAACCTTGGCTCTGTTGGGTGTTACTCATTGGAGATAGAGTCAGCAGTACTCTAGAATGAGTTTGAGTGCATTAATAGATATTAGTGCGTATTTGTTAGTGAATATAAAATTGTTTTATATTGTGTTGATTGGTTTGTTGAGTGGTATATGGATTCTGGTCAATACGAGTAATTAACGTTATTGATAGGAATCTCTAAACACTTGTGCAGAACAAATTTGACACGATATCGTTTTAAAATAGGGTAAATGAAATAATTTTACCTAAATTATTTTCGTATATAAGGGAGAAAAATTTTCTGTGAATTATTATAATATATGATTGCTTGGTTGCTAGAAAGTGATGATATTAAATTGTTATCATTAAAGTTGAAAATGAAATCGAAATCGTAACTCCAAAGTTAAGAAATAAATTCACATACAAATAGAATTAGAGAATATAAATTGTAGATGTGATTTTTAATTTGAAGTAAAATTCCAAAGGAATATTTGGAAATGTTTTTAAAGGGTTTGCAATTTGGAAAAGACCAAATTCCTTTTTGAGTTTGAAAATGGTTTTCAAGGGTTGGAAAAATGTTTTGGAGGGATAAGAGCTCTAAACATTTTTCGGTCGCTGGAAAATAATTCCGATAATGATTGCGACATCATTTCATTTTCGGGTTTGCAAAAGAGGACTGCTGCCAAGTTGTTTTAAATGGAAGTTGTTTGGAAAATTTGGGTTTGGGTTTTGAAATTCAAAGGATAATCTGAATTGGTTTCAAAATTGGTTTTGAAATGTTGGAAAGATAAAAATAGTTATGGAATAAAATTTATTAAATTGAAAATTTGTCAAGTTGAATCAAATGAAGCTAAGTATTAAAATAAAATTAGTAAGTAAAACTAATTGAAGAAATGACAAATTAAATATGGGTTGAAATGAATTGAATTCAACATTTATAAATAAGGGGTAAATTAAATTCATATGGAATTTGAAATTAAATATAAGTGGTTATAAACCGAAATAGTGAATTAAACTGTGTTTGGGAACGAACAAAAGAATAAAAACTGAATATCGAAAACCAAATTGAATTGTGCGAGATGAAATGAGTTAGAACTGGTCATGAATAAGTGAAAGAAACTAATTTAAAAATAGAAAGATGAATCAGTTGTGAATGGAAAATAATTGATAAAGTTCAATATTCAGAAGGTAATTTGAATCTAAATAGAATTGAAATTGTAAATTGAATTCAAATGTAATTGATAATGTGACATTGAATGAAAATGGATATTATGGTTAGTAGGATATATAGGTGGATTAAAGGAAATTGGGATTTTGATTTCGAAGATAAAAAAAAATTGAATTGCTCGACAAAAGGTATGTATTTGAATTTCAGTATGAAATTTGATGATTTTCTTTTCCAGCCACTTGGCTTTTTCTTTTCTTTTTGAAATCTAGGGGGCCGTGGTGCCATTTTTGTAGTCGTACAGAGCTAGCCGCGCAAAGGAGTCGCTGGCGAAATTTTCTGAAAATTTAAGGCGTTAGAATATTTTTAAGAAAATTGGAAATTTTTGAAAACTATAACTTCGATTTTGGAGTGAAAAGTTAAACGATATAGTTGGTTTTGAAAAGATAACTAAGTATGATTTGAAAACTTAGTAAAGTTATTGTAAGAAGTTTAACTATGGACTTTGGAAAAATTAAAATGTTTAAATGAATTTGAAATTTAATTTGAACAAATGGTTTTGAAAGTTAATGGATTTCAAGACTTTTTCTTACTTGGTAATTTCGAGGACGAAATTCTTTTAAGGGGGAAGTTTGCAACGACTCAGAATTTCTGTCATTTGAAATTCATAATTTAATTGATTTTTTAAATATCGACAAGTAAAATTTGTAAGTCGAATAAATTTTATTTCGAATATCTAAATTTAATTGGATAATTAAATCGATAATTTAATATGTGAAATTACAGATATAATTGGAAATTGGGTTTAAAGTGATTAAAATTGATTTGTAAAGTTGTATTAAATCATATTGGAGTTAGAATGATGCTATAGAACTTTTCAAATCGAATTAAAAGTTAATTTGTAGAAATCGAATATTTTAATATTTAATTGACGAGTAAAAATATCCATTTTTCAAACAATCTCAGATTTCGACAAAACCCATTTCATTAGATCCGTAATGTTAAATTATTTTATGATTTCAAATTTTGTGTCCATCGGATTTACGGCTTGTCCGGGGCAAACTAAAACGCATAGAAAATCGTTTGAGTGAATTTTTAAATTTAAATAGTCAATTCAAAAACCTATCTTCCAAATTTGATCGAATTGGCTTCCGATATATATTCCATTGCATTCGGAATGGGGGTAAAACATTATAAACGCCAGGCGGCACGCTTCGATTGGAGTTCAGAAAAATTCGGGGTGAATAGTGTTTCGATAATTTTCTATAAAAGGCCTCCACGTTCACAATTTTACACCAAACCCTAACCCTAAAAGCTTCAGCCGCCACCTCTATTTTAATGGCCAAAATTTCATCTCCTTCTCCCTCAATTTTCTTCAAATCTACATACTAATTCGACAAACTTCCTAAATTAAAGTTGTAGAGCTACGTGAGATCTTCGATCTCAACGGTCATGATCGTGATTCGAGCAATGGATCGTCGGCAATTTGAGCTTGAAGGCACGCCGCTCGTCCATGTCTTTTGAGGCCAATATAAGGCCGAGCTTGGCCAAATTGTAGCCGAAGGTGGCTTTCGCGTTGGGCTTCGATTTGAGGGTCGCCGATCATCTCCAGGTGGCTCGAGGTGGTTGCGAGCATTAGGGTTTCGCGGCGGCCTTTGGGTTTGTTGCGTTGGTATGTTACTGATGGGGAAGAAGAAGATAGTAGCGGCCTAGATTTGATGGAAAACGAAATCAACGGCCAGAAATGATGAAGGTTGAAAATATAAAAGAAAATTGTAAATATAATTTTATTTATAAATCGTTCAAACTTTAAAATGCTGTAACTCTTTCATACGAGGTCCGTTTTGGACGAAACAAATTGCGTCGGGTTCGTATTGACGAATACTACGCGAGGAAATGATTTGAATCGATTTGATTTATTGAAAATTTTGGGTAAAATTAAACGCGCGTTTAATTTTATTCGAAATAGACGCTGAAACCGCTATTGGAAATAAGGTGAGAACTTCTCACTCAATCGAAATTTGTTTCGATTTAAATTTTAAATAGTTAGATTTAAAATTGCTTGATTATATACTCGGATGATATTAATCTGTTGTATTGAAAATAGACCCTATACGCCGTATATTAAGCGGATGTTATTTATTAAAAACATATACCGCGATATTCCATCTTGAAGTGGAATTGGTATTATATATATACTTGGAGTTGATTTTTCCGCATTATATAGCGGATGAGACCCTATTGTGCCGCATAATAGCGGATAATATTTTATAAAACCCATGTACCGTGACATTCCGTCTTGAAATGGGATTGGTATTGTGCTAACATCTGTGGATGCAGGGATACAGGTTGGAGGGATCTAACTGAATTCCTCAATAGTATTGATCTATTTACAGATAAGAAAAGCAACAGAACAATATCAGAATTTCACAATCACAGCGGAACAACATATAATAGATAAATGAATAACTTTAAAACAAAGAACTATATCAGTTATTACACTACATCACATTACATTACATTATCAGAGTTTACAACAATAAACAGCGGAAAAGAAATACTATGTACTAGTTGATATGCCAAGCCATCCAGTCTGCCTCCAGATCTCTACAGCAACTCTTGAATTCTAGAATGAAAATTGGTGATCACCCAGAGTTTAGGAAGGAAACAATAAACTCCAGGTCAGTCATGAGACTAGTGTGAGAACTTAAAACAGTTATATCTTTAAAAACAAACAAAGAAATATTTTAAATTAGATTCGCATTGCTTTTTAGAAAATGAGACTACCATAAGGCCTCCCGCACACACACACACAATGCAAACGCGGAATCGGAGGAGATTTCCCCTTATGATAATCAAACATGCTTGATACAAGAAATTTTCTTTGATATTATTACTATAAGTGCAAAGTGTAGAAAAACATTTCGAAAGTATAATATAAATCTTAGCCAGCATAGACATTCCGAACCATGCCTACTTTAGCTACCATCTAAATAGTGGTGACCACCATAAGTAAATGGCAGGTTCTACAACTAAAACCGTACAAGGTGCTTATTGGAGTTTGGATTTCCAATAAATGGTCAGGCCAAGGAACTTCCCATTGCAACATGGGTACGGCTCTGGAAAGACGCCCTGAGAACCTAACCGGATCTCTGCCAACACAAGGTCGGGTTACCCCTAGCTGGGTAACTACTGACATGAGTATGCCATCCCCCGGTCGTAACCAACCTTAATCCCGGGATTCGCCAATAACCACAAAATAATAAGTTTGCAGCAACAACATAGGTTAAGTATCAGGGCTCCATACCATGATACCACCTCTATCCAGAAGGAAATGACATACACTAAGGGGGCACTATCCCCTAATAACCTTGCTGCATTCTTCCTGTTTTGACCATTTCCGGGGTGTGAGGTTCGACGAAGTCTCGTCCACAAAGCTACGCTTTATAAAAAAGCTGTGCTTTGATCAACAAATGATCAGCATCACTTCGTATGCCACATTACCAAAATTGGGAATGTGTCACTAGTAACCATCAACTACATAACCTCTGAGCTCGTACGTCTCAGAGAAGGGTGTTAAGCTAAGAAAATAAATTCTCCACCACCAACAGAAATATATTTGATAGAAACCAGCTTTACATCTCAAATTGTAACGTCGGACACACATCCATACAAGTCCGTTCTGGGATCGAACTAAATCGAAGGCACTTTCAGAGAAGCCCTTGCAAATCCGGATAATCACTAATCACGTCCAGACTTCCCATCACAACGGGTGATAAAATCTCTATATCGGAGATCAGCCGATGCAGTGTCGTTCGACGGTAATCTTTCAGTTTTCGAAAATATCCGGTCTTCAACACCGATCCTCAAATGCTATCCATTACGAATATCGCTATTCGAAATGGGATTTATGACTCAAAGGTCCTCTCCCGGCTAAACCGAATAATGAGCGCTTATTTTAAAATAAGTGTAGCATTCAAATTCAAGCATATCACAACACATACCCATCTAAGGGTAAATACTGATAGTCGGTTATTTAACTATCAATAGATATGCACCACATCACCAGATTCCAAATAATTTCCCAATTATTTATTTTCCAAAAATACCTATTCAAGATATATTTTCCACACTTCAAAATAAATCAATGTTTATTTTCAAACAAATTTCCCTTTCCTTTATAAATTCCATGTGAATTTAAATTTCCAAATATCCATTGGTATATGATTTTCAAATCGACTTCAAATATTCACTTTCAATTTATCTTTAAAAGATATAATCTCAAAACATTTCACTTCATATTGGAAAACATTCCCATACTTATTTAATAGTAAGTAATTCATAAATCTATTTATTTTCAATACTTAGAAAATATTCAATATACTTAAATCACAATTAAGTATATATTTCATTCTTTAAGGAAAACATTCTCTTAAATACATTTATTTGAGTCAAAAACGAATGTTGCGTAAAACATCGTTACGACAACCCAAAATCACTAGTACAGGGATTTGAAATTAAGATAGATATATAAATCCCAATACTGTATAAAACATTTTCTTTCGAAAATCATTTACTATAACAACAGTGTTATAGTCCACCATTTCCTTTATTTCTCGAAAACGTCTATTTCAACAATGAATGTTGAAATCTATGGTTTCGATACTTAACACATTTTAAAACAACTTCGAATCGTTTTAATTTTATTTAAAAGATCACTTCCTAAAACATTTCTTTAATATATTATTCACTGTCCAAAATCGTGAATATAAATCGTTTGTCAATTTCAACACTTCTACATATTTTAATTTAAAGGATTATCCACTGTTCAAAATCGTGGATATATCTCCTTTAATAAGCTTTCATATTTACTTATAAAATTCAATTGGTTTTGGATTTATAAAACAACGTTTATAAATTCACATTTATATAAATTTTATAAAAACTTCAACTTATAAAATCCCTTAATTTACAAATTCTATTCAAATCTCATTTAAATGCCAAAATCCAATTTATAAGTTAATTACTTATAAATCTTTTATTTTACAAAATCTATTCATTTTATAACTTCACAATTTATAAATCTAAAATTTTAATTCCTTTATCAAATCCATTTATACTTCATTTTAACACTTACAAAAATACGTTTTATAACTCCAATATTTTTAAATTACAAATATCAATTTTGTAAATCTTTTATACAAATCGTTTATAATAATTTCAAAAATCTCAATTTATTTTATAAAATTCATTAACTCCATATTTCAAAAATCAATTTTCAACTATATTTCTCAAAAATCATAATTTTTATAACATTAAAATTATAACGTTTATTTAATTAAAATGAATCAGTTCCAAAATTTAATAAAATGTATACTTTCAAAAATCATTTGAAAAATCCTTTTAAATTCAAAATCGTTATTTTAACATTTTTTAAAACTCCAAAAATAGGCCCAATGCTGCAATAGCACCAAAACATCAACCACGGCATCCAAACATCATATATCAATTGATAATAGAATATATCGCAAATATCTGTAAATAAATCAATACTGTTGAGGAATCGAGTTGGATCCCTCCAACTGTTTCCCCGCATCCACAGATGTTAGCACAATACTAATCTCGTTTCAAGACGGAATATCGCGGTACATGGGTTTATACAAAATATTATCCGCTATTATGTGGCGCAATAGGGTCTCATCTGCTATATAATGCGGGAAATCAACTCCAAGTACATATATAATACCAATTCCACTTCAAGGTGAAATATCGCGGTATATGTTTTTAATAAATAACATCTGCTTAATATACGGCGTATAGGGTCTATTTCAATACAATAAAAAATAATTTATCATCCAAACACACAATCAAGCAATTTTAAATCTAACTATTTAAAATTTAAATCGAAACAGATTCGATTGAGTGAGAAGTTCTCACATTGCTTCAAATATTGTTGCAGTGTTTTATTTCGAATAAAACTAAACGCGCGTTTAATTTTACCCAAAATTATAACTAGCTCCAATCAACTCCAATCCACCTCCGTCGCGTAGTGTTTGTCAATATGAATCTGATACAATTTGTTTCGTGCGAAACGGACCTCATATGAAAAAGTAACGCTATTTTAAATATCACACGATTTATAATACAATTAATTCAACTTTTATTTTAATTTTTAAACCTTTGTACATTTGGACCATTCGTATTCATCTAGCAAATCAAGGCCGTTGCCATTATTATTCTCCCCAGGTCAAAAAATGCGCACGAACCCATTTAGAGCCACCGTTAACCCAAGTAGCCGTGACCTCCTCGATGCGTTTGATGTCGATCGGTGACCACCGCCACGTGCTCCTAGCCTAGCTCCTCCCATGGACAGAAACTTGGTGAACTCGGCCTCCCTTTGCTCGAGAAAAACGTGCGCGACTTCCACGCGTTCGAGCTTGATTTGTCGTCGATCCATAGCCCCTTTTACGATCTTGACCGTTGGATGTATAGCTCTCATCTAGCTCTAGAAAGTTGTAGTTTGATGTTTTCGACGAATGTTGGTGGATTGGAAGAAAAAGAAGGAGGAAGGAGAACAAATTTCGGCCATTAATTCGTATGTGGCAGCTGTAACCCTAGCCAGGACTTTGGTTTAAAATTGTGAAAGTAGCCGTGCTTTTATAAAAAATTCTCAAACACTATTCACCCGAAATTTTTTCGAACTCCAAACGAAGCGTGCCGCCTTGCATTTATAATGTTTTACCCCTATTCCGAACGTAATGGAATATATATCAGGAGCCAATTCGATCAAATTTGAAAGATAAATTTTCGAATCAAATTATTTAAATTAAAATTTCACTCAAACCGATTTCTACGCGTTTTAACTTTCCCCGGACAAACCGTAAATCCGATTGACACAAAATTTGAAAGCATATAATAATATAACATTGCGGATCCAATGAATCTAGTTTCGTCGAAATCCGAGACTATTTGAAAAATGACTATTTTTACTCGTCAATTAAATATTAAAATACTCAATTTCCACAAATTAACTTTTAATTCGATTTTAAAAGTTCTATAACATCATTCTAACTCCAATATGATTAAATACAACTTTACAAATCAATATTAATCACATTAAACTCTATTTCCAATATTTTATGAAATTTTCGAATATTAATTTATCGATTTAATTATCCAATTAAATCTAGATATTCGAAATAAAATTTATTCGACTTACAATTTTTACTTGTTCATACTTAAAATCAATTAAATATACGAATTTCAAATGATAGAAATTTTGGGTCGTTACAGGTTCCATGGTGTAATCGAGGGGCGTAGAGGCCTGCAGTTATATATGGATTTTGTCGGGATGGCAACGTAACCACCGGGTTAACTGCGACCATGGATGGGGTGATGATTTCCAGAGCATTCTCACCAAAAGATATTTCCTAAATTTTCAAAAATGTTTTCTATATTTTCAGTAAAATATTTTTCAAGTATTTTCACTGGATGTTGAAAATGGGTTTACCGAGTACTTATAGATTTTCAGTCTTACGCCTAATCAACGTTTGAACGAATTTCTGTGAGAACAAGAATGGACTGGTTGAGACATCGAGTTATAAAAGTATCTTCATAAAAACTATTTTCGTAATATTATGTAGATTTTAAAAGTGTTTTGAAAATAATCAAAGAAATTTATCTGATTTTGAGCATTTTAATAAATTCTGGGTTCGATCCTTTTCGAGGACGAAAAGTTCTAAAGGGGGAGAAATGTGATAACCCGGGCATTGGACATCTGATAAATGGGTAATTAACTATTTTAATCAATTGAACAGATAAAATTATGATAATAATAGATAACAGGATGTGTATATGAATTTGGAAATATAATAAGAATTGAATTATTCATATCTGGGAAAAATAATTATTTAATAATCTCCTTTATCAATTATTTAGACTTGGCAAAATTATTATTTTCAAACAATAATAATAATTGTGTTGTATATATATATATATGTATTTTAAATAGAATTATTATATATAAATGGAATTTGAATTTGTTAAAATAGTATGTATCCATCAATTGGATTTTTAATTTTAATTTGCAATTTAATTTGAATTTGGATATTTAAATTGAAATTCAAAGGATATATATATATATATCATAAATTATGCTTTGGTTTTAAATTGTCTTTTATTCGATTTTATTGAGAACATAAATTGTTTTTATTATTTTCTTTTTAAAGAAGTTTTTTTATATAAATTAGAATATGTATATATAAATTAGAAAATTAATTACAAAAGCATTTATTAAATTAGAAATGTATTAACTAATTAGGATATTTATATAAAAGCTTGAAAATGCACAAATACATGTGTTAGCATATAAATTTACTTGATAACAAGTGTTAAGAAATTAAATGTGGTAAGGGACAAGTGTCACTCCTTTAGTTTATTTTCCTTAATTTTTTAGATTATATAAGTGTACGTCTTTCATACTTATTTCTTTTTCTAATCTTAGTTTTAAGCTCAAAGAAAAACTCAACCTGATCTACCGTACAAACCACAAAGAAAATCAGTAAACACTCTTCAAGTTCAAAACACAAATACCTGTAATACATTTTCCAAATCAAAAGATCAATCCTGTAACCATTCTTATTTCAAAGATAAAAACCTGTAATCAATTTACTCTTATCAAATGCAAGCCTGTAACCAAGACACATTTTCAAACTGATAGTGCAACCTGGAATCAAACAAAAATCAAGCTCAAGCTCTCTGCAAATTCAAAATAAGTCACACATTTAAAATCTGGGTCTCTATTTCAAAGGTGAGTAAACTGAAGTTTTTTTTCAGTCTTAAAACCTGATGCATGTTGATTAATTTTTGAAGAAACTTGTGACATAAATGATTGCATGTTTGTGTTAAGGTAAACGCATATAGAAACTGTGTGTATGTCTGGAAATAAGCATGTATATGATCTTTGTTTGAACTATAGACTTTAATCCACTAAATAAAATTCAAATTTTGTTCTTCATAAAACTAAAATTAGGATTGATCAGGTTTGCAGGAAAAAAAATCAAGTCCTAGAATTTTTTTTAAAGACCTTTTTCCTCTATTTAACAAAAATAGTGAGTAAACATTTTATTTTAAAATAGTTATAAATCTGGAATTATATTTGATGCATGTGTGAAAATCTTGATGTTAACATGAATGCTTGGATTGCAATGCATGTGTATATAGATAAATGAAATGCATATGTATATCCTGGTGATACCTCTCTGTTGTTTCACAATATCAAAGAGTAACATCTTAAATTCATATCATTCTATCTAAATTGATTCAAGCTTTGTTTTCTAAAAGGAAATTGTCTGTAATAATGAAACATCATTTTTAAAATTTGTTGCAAGGATTTATATTTGAGGAAATGTTTTGGATATAGAAACTACAGTTAAAATGAATCAAAGTCAATAAAATCAATGTTCAAAATTTATTGTTTTGATTATATAACCCGTTTCGATCTTGCAAGATATGAATTTTAATATAAAAATCTAGATTTTTAAGTTCATATATTTTGGGAATTTTGGGATTGATCAAATTTTGTACTTTCGTCAATTGCCGTTGAACGGCGATGAGTAGCACGGCGAGATTTGGACTGGAGATGGTCGGGATTTCGTCGTACTCAGGAAAATTAGTGTAGAGATTTATCAGAGATCGTGGTGGTCTGGGGTCGGCAAAGTAGGGTTTTGAGTGTTGATTTTGTGGTGTTGGTTGCTGAGGAAATCTCGACATCTAGAAGGCATCGGGAATGATCGCGAGGGTGGTGACGGGTTCATCGGAGCTTAGGGTAGCTTCGGGAAGGTCGGTGGATGGTTCAAAGGTTGGAATCGTCGACGGCAGAGGAATTTTGGCGAATGGGTTGGTTCCAGTTTGAGTCAAGAGACTCGTTTTGATTTCCGATTCGGTAGGTCGAAATTGGGTGGCTGCTTGGGTCGAGAGGGTCAATGATGACTCGTAGGAGGTGGAGGTGATGATCGGAGGAGCTCTGATCATCTGTGCATGTGTATGTGCATATGCGGTGTGTCTGTAGGTTGGAAAAAAGGAGATTGGGGTGGGAGTCGGAATGAATTCGAGGATTTTGGTTTGTTGCTCGAGTCAGTATTCGAGTCGATTGCGAGCTTTGATAATACTATAATTTTGAATTTAAGGTACAAACAGGGTTATAAAGGAAGAAAGAAAAAAAAGAAAAAAAGACTCAGGAAGGAAGAGGATTTGCTCAAGTTTTGTTCGAGCAAGTTTGTGGTGGGCTCGGGTCTGACAGTTAGTAATAGAATTTCAAATCTGAAGTAAGTTGTACAGGTTTTAAAAAAAATTATGTAAATTTGTACTTGGTTTTAAATGGCAAAGAAAATGTTTTAGCCAAGTTTTAAAAGTTAAACAATTTTTTTTATTAATTATATTATCTTATTTTAGGAATGAGATTTAAATGAAACGTTAATTACATAAGAGAAGTAATTTAAGAATTGTTAACAGTTAATGAAGGTCATTGACTAGGATTGTTAAATAATTAATTAATGAGTTTAATTTAAAAGTAGAATGTTTTGAAATATAATTAAATTTTGTTAATGATAAGTAAGTCATTAATGACAATAATAATAATGATGATGATGATTTATCTTTAGAGATAATTAGGATTTGGATAATTAATGACTAATTACTTAAATAAGGCAATTAGTAATTAATTAGTTTAATTTAATAATGTTTAAATTTTAGTAATAAATGGTTAGAGGTTAATCAATTAAATTAGTGACTAATTAATTACTTAATGGAAGTAATTAAGGATTAATTGCTTAGTATAATTAATTAAGGATTGTTTGATTAGTTAAATAATGATCATGATTAACTAAGGGATGATTGCTCAATGAAGTGATTATGAGATAATTAATTTGAGTGATTAATTAAGGATCAATGTAATTAATATGGATGGGCAAAGGACAATAATTTTTTGTAATTAATTAAGAGTTAATTACTTATTGTAATTAAAGAATAATTAATCAAAAATGATTAATTAAGAAGATAATTAAAGGATGATTAATTAACTGATTTGTACTTAACTAATGTTGAGTAAGTAGTATTCAAGGATGATGGATGTAATTAATTTAATTAGAACGGTATGGCTAATCAACCTTGTGTATGGATGATCGAATGATATTGAAAGTCTTGGTTTAATTGTTATCCCTAATATGCGATTCGTGATGCTATTGATATGATATGTTTGATTTAAGCTGTGATGATGAGGTTACTTATTAATGATGTATTATTGTGACACCCTGTATTTAAAGTTGAATTGTATTTCACTTGAATAACTTGGGTTAAAATGACATTGGATTCGAAGAGACCGGAGTCGGGTATTAGTTAATACCCGAAACCACTTTGATTTATAATCTATAATAATTCTATATAGATTTGATATGTGAAATCAATAGGCAGTATTGGAATGAGTTAAGTGCATCGAACCATTTATTCTAAGTTTTGGTACTTAGAAATTAAGGTGTGAATTAAGTAATGTCTATAACCACTTGTGAAGTTGTAAATTGATACAAGTTACCCCGGTTTATTTAAGTTGTATGCTTATTCCATGTTAGATGGGTTTACTCACGCTAGTTTCCAGCCTAACCCAGGTGTTACTTTGATGTAATGCTCGGATTGGACCGAGTATTGCAGATTTTCTGGTAGGCACATTTTCGAGCTCAGGGGGCGCGGTGGATGGCAGGAACGTATGAAGCGTATCCCGTTGTATATATTTTAGCTTATCTTGGACTTGTTTGTTTAAACTGTCCAGTGTTGTGTATTGGTTAGTAACTCTGATGTATAAAATGTAAGTGTACCGATACAGTTCTTCTTTTGTAAACTGTTATTTATGTGATATTTTATTTTGATCCGTTGCGAATGTGAGGTTTCTGTGATTTGTTCCTGTTTTCTTCTTCTTTTTCTTTCCTTCTTTTCCTAACTATCTGGAATTTTCGGGATCGAAAATTCCAGGTCGTTACAACTATAGTGTTATCCTATACCCCAATCTTATTATTTTATTCATTTGAATTATGTCTTCAAAATCATTTAATCTTTAATTTTTACATAAACTTATGCTTTGATACCAACTTGTAGCATCTCTCATTTTGATCCTCAAAACTAAGCACTACGAATGCTACAGCCATCCATAGTATTAATTTCAGATGACGGGATTCAATTATGTTAACCATATCAATAATAAAAAGCACATGAATATGAAAATTTCAAAACATAATTTAAGAACTGGTTTTTGCATTTCATTCCATAAATAAGGTTTCGTATTCATTACATAATCCCATTCGATCATACGCTTAGAGGAAATACAATTATTGTAAAATACTCCATGAGCGACATATAAAGATGCCACCTTGGTTGATCATAGTCTACTTATACTTGACAGTTATAACTTTCGCCATTACATCCATTCAAACAAAATAAACTACACAGCGGATTAAATAAAACTCCTAATATAGCAAGCTTGCCTCATGCACATCTGTAGAAGTAGTAGTAGACTTTGATGAACCTATTAAACTTTCGACCTACTCTTGACCTACTCAAATGAGTACTTGAGAGTTGAAGGGAAAAACAAAAACTTCGAGTAAGGAAAAAAGTCTGTGTGAATAATAATCGACCATCTCGAACCCTTAGATATCAAGTGAGACCACGCCGTTGAGTAGAACGGATTTTATCCTCACTATTATCTTAATCAACTTACAAACTATATATTATGCTCTTGCATCCACAATGGTTAAAACATAATAACATAGTCACATGCAAGAATGCAATGGGGTAAGTCTGACTCCACGGTCAATTTATGATTATATCTACCTTAAATTCCTGCCTTCTCACAAAACTGACTTTCGGTCTCAATTCATAGTTTTTCTAGGGTCAGTATGAACCTATTTGTTTTCATAAACCAATGAATAAACTGTCAAAAATTTTAGGGATTGCCTGTCCTAAATCATAGTTTTCCCAGGACCACTAAGAATCTATTGGCTTCTACTAATAACACTTTCCAATTATAGTTTTCATAGGATCACTATGAACCTATTGGGATTTTCCAATAACATCTCTTAGATCATAGTTTTAATAAGAACTTGTTGGATATCCCCAATAACAATGCGCAAGCCATAGTTTTCAAGGGATGACTGTGAACCTATTGTACCCTTCCAATATCATATCTTTTGATCAGTCTGGGCATCTCACACTTTTGCTCCACCTGATCTCCTGGATGCAATTCTACTCATTCAAGGGTTAAAACTGATTATACTTACTAATAGGTCAACCTAACTCGTTATTCTGCCTTTAAATATCCCAAAACATAGTTATGGATCAAGATGATGAGAGTATGGCGATAATAATCATGTAAAATAACCGATCAAATAATAGCAAGAACATATAGCATTAATCATTCGAATATGTCCAATCAATTGTCATCTTACACTTACTTAAACTTAAGCAATAACAGTCTTTCGTAATGTCATGTCAAAACTTGGGCTAGGAAATAATTTGTTCCTTGAAAATATTTATCATTATATATGATTAATTTACTTAATATGTATTTAAAACAAGAAAAATATTGCTCATTACTTTACCAATTTCCCATGCCAATTTTTAATCTATTTTAATATCGCTACGTAAACTTTTAGTATTAACATTAAGGAATCACACCTCTTCATTATAGGGCATGATGCCATAGAATAGGATACGTTCATTATTGAAAACTCGCGGCGTCGCCGATGTGGGATGTTGCATCCCTTGTATCAAAGCTTTTAAAATAATTCTGGTTTTATAAAAGTATATGGCTATAATGCCGAAATAAATGTTTACCTAACATAGAAATTTATAGGTCATCGAACCTATTAAATATAGCCATTTATACATAAAATACATAAAAGCCAATATTGATGATATGCAACATCAATATCATAAACCATTTATATCGGGCGCTTTAAAATATTAAGGGCGACATTAATGACTTTCAACATCAATTCTGTAAAATAGTTAATAATGATTTCATAAAAATAGGTTACTATAGCACTATAAAATAGAATACCGCTCTTGATAACATGCGGCATTATTGCCATTTTATATCAGTGTGAAATATAAGCATCATTATTGCTATAATACTTCTAACTCCTAAGTAATACTAATGGCATCATTGCCTTAGACTATGGTGTTTAATAAGAAGCATAGGGCATAAATTTAAAAATGCTTAGTACTGCCGACATTGATAACTCACGACGTCAATATCATGTACCTATGAGATGCAGTATTCTCATGTCGTCAATGGTGGATGCATGACTCAACGCATAGCAAACTTATTTCATAAGTTTCACATGCATTGCTTCATGCCAATGCCACCTATTTTCAATATCTCTTACAACTGTAAAGTGACATCGCCTATTATCAATGTCGAACGTCATGACAATGCCTTATACTGATAGCATTGTCGTAATTATGATAAAAAGTATTTTATTTCCATTAAAATTAATTCCTTCTACCAACTTTTATTCTTTGTTAAATTTCTATAGGACATAACATACTTTACCCAAATCTTTTCAGAGAAACTTCCGCATTTAATTTTCTTTCCCAAAACAATTTCGCACCCATCAAATAATATTGATTATTTATATTTATTTATAAGTTTTTTTAGCTTAATAAATTCATATAAAATCATAATCTTTTGAGAAAAATATCAAAAAGTACCAAAATTCATAATTGACATATTATATAACATATAAAAATTTTAGGACCAGTATTATTTTTTTAATTATCTTTAATAATTAAAAGTATAAATAAATGTCCTTTCCTTCTTAGGAAATTTAAAAAATATTCCTATTAACTTGAAAAATATGAAATTCAAAAATCATCTCCAAAATTATGTTTTATACGGCATACTCAAAAATCTAGTGATTTGGAGATAATAAACTAAGGTTTTGATCATAAACGTATCATAATAATTTCATAAAAATTCCAATAATTCATTATATAACCAATCGATGGTAAAATCAAACATGGAACATCATAACATCATCAACAAACCAAAATCAATCAGATCTTAAACCAAATAAGTAAAAAATGAGGTAGTTTATCATTATTCACCTTAAATTAGATGTTGGAGTTGACATTTGATGGAGTTTAGTTTTTCAAAGTTTTGCCTTTCGAATCCCCTTGATTTATTCTTCCTTCTACCTTGGTTAATGGCCAGCCCTATTTCCTATTTATGATGGTTTATGAATGTAAAAAATGAGAATGAATTAGAGGATGAGGGTATAAGGGATAAAAGTATATTCCTAATTTTCCCTCCTTATATTTTTTTTATATGTTAAGTTTTAAAACAGTCTTATTAATTTATTAGTTAAGGCCTAGTCTAATTAATTATCAAATCTCATCCTCTTTATCTTACTACACATCACATTATTCTATTTAATTTATCTAATTAAATCTCCTAAATACCACTAATCAAAATTATGGATGTTACACAAAATATCTAGCGGTCCAGATCTATTATGTCAACAATTATGTTTTATATCCAAATAGCCACCCCCTATATATATGTATGTATTTATATGACAAAGTATATATCCATATTGTTTTTGACCTATTAATAATACTTAAATAAAAAAATACTATATTTATTGATAACTTCGACCAATTATAAATTTTTTATAATTGATATAACCATGAAAATATTCAGAAAATATTATAATGTGAAAAAAAAATAGTTTTCCTTTTAGACCCGACAATATTTCTTTATTTTATATTTTTCAAAATTTAATTTATAATATATTTATTTTGTCCAAAATTTGTAACGATTAATATATCCATGATAAATCCAATTAAAACAATGCTTAAAAGTTACTGAAGTTGAGTTGTATCATGTCATTTGGGATCAAATTAATTGTCCTAAAATGAAAAATTATTTATACACAACAGTTTAAGCAAATTGTTGGATTAGGTGCATCACGCAATAGGGTAAAAGGGGAGATTTTAAAAAAATCCTTTTTAATCGTTATGCACTGGATGGTTTACTTGTGTTATCATGAATAATTTTTCATTCATGTTAAATTGTATTTTATTTTTAACTGGATTTTAATTTTGAATTTAATGGTAAATTAAGTAAAACTAAAATTTTAATATTATAGCTTTATATGAATCATTAATTTACTTAAGTTTACATTTAATTAATAAATATGTCTTGAGTAACAAATGTTCAATGACTATTAGGATGTGTAAATACATGTTGATATAAGGTTTAACTAAAAATGGGAGCGCTGTCCAAAATATTTGAAGTGATATAAATACATAAGAATGTGTGTGTGTGTGTGTGTATCTGTATGTGTGTGTTTTCATATATATGCAACAATAATATGAGAGTACATGTACCAACATACGTGAAGAGATATAAATACACTAGATCACTTCTTTGACACACACACACACACATAGAGTAAATATGATTATTTTTGGCCTATAAACAAATATGTTAAATATTTGACTTATTAATATTTATATTTAAATATAATCTAAAAATATATTTATACATGCATGTATTTGTAAATTTATATCTTGGTTTTAAAATATTCATCGATATTAATTAATGGTATTGACCGTTGGTATTAAATAAAATTATATTATTCTTGAATTATGAGATAGTTATCCCGCCTTTTGGCAAGGCCGAGCAAGGAGTTGACCGAAAACCGATAATCGCTCATCCTGAATATCGAATATGCACTGGTTCACTATGGATGTCGATAAATTTTATCCAAGTATGAATCAAGCTATAATTGATAAGAGGTGACAAGCAAAGCTATGAAAGCTAACTTCCAAATTTCGTGTCAATCCGAGTTCATATGTTCAAGATATGATCGATGCAAGCCAAGGAGGCCAACTCGTTCGTGCCCGTCATTTCGTATCGATCGAATCACAACCCATCATTTCGCATCGATCGAATTCGTATCCATCACATATCTATCTATTCGTGTCCATCGCCATACAACTGTCTTGTTCGTATCCATTAGCAGATAGGCTCACTTCGAATCGGCCGGCTATTGCCTACTTCGCATCCATAAACTATAACACGGAGGTCAACTTTGTATCCATACAAAGGTGGCCTCCTTCGTATTTGACTTGTTCGTATCCATCAAATAGTCACTACTTCGTATCCATCAAGTAACCACTTTTCGTCTCCATCAAGCCAAGCAAAGTCGCCATCTGTTTGTATCCATCACAATATTGTTTTATTCGTGTCCATCAAGTTGAAGCAACTTCCATCGATATGAACAGAGCCACCTTCATCGATACGAACTGAGCAACTTCCATCGATACCAATTGAACCACCCCCATCGGGTCGAACATGGCAACGACTATCGGTACGAACAAGGCAACGTCAATCGATACAAAAAGGCGAAAATCTAAGGAGGATACGGTCAACTCGGCATCGAAAATGGAGCGATCCAAAAATCAAGCACCACATCAACTCACAGGCGCGTGACCAGCATCGAGTCAAAGTGATCTATATGAATCGTATCGATACGAATCATATCGATACAAAAGGAACCGAAATCGAAAATTACTGATTTGCATCGATCATAACTCGCAGTCCACAAGTCAAAATGCTATGAAATTTTCATAGGAACTTACGTACGACCTAAAGAATGTTCCTGCCAAGTTTCAACTCGATTAAGTCAAATCTTGATTAATACGAAATTCGTTCGTATCGATCATGGATCGAGTCGAAATCCCCTGGGATCGATTGCGTGGGCTCACCCACGTGCCAAAAGAAGTTTCCCGAGATCTGAGCAAGCTATCTGCACCCTACGCCTATAAATATCATCCAAGAGCCTATAAAAAAGGATCTTTTGGCTCTTTGACGTCTAGACTCAACCGAAACAATTTGTATATCTATAGGCTTCTATTGTACTCGAATTTTACTACTATAATACATTGTAATCAGTTGTAATCAGCAAGTGAATATCAATAAAATCATCAACTTCATAGTGGACGTAGGCCATAAGCCGAGCCACTCTAAATCATCTTGTTGCTGCATGTTTTCACATTTTTTTTGAAGCGTTTGTTAGATAATCCTCTTTTTACGTTTCTATTCTTCATTTTTATCTCTTAAAATACTTTCGAAGAGTGTTATGCCCAATTTTAGTACAAACATTTTGGTGCTTTCACGGAGAAAACAAAGTTTTCTCACTTTGGATCCACTATCGATACCGGATTGCACAAATCCAAGAAGAAGATCCAGATCTCAAGTCCGAGTTCTTCCATCCTATTCAGATTTTCCTCAGATCTCGGAAGGGACTTCATTATCTACCATCGTTGGCACGAGGACCGCCTCTATGGCTGTAGATCAGGAAGCACGGAATAGACAGAATCCCATACAACTGCCTCCGTTCAACCAGAATACTGTCGGACGGTCGGACCGTCAGGCCCTGTTACCCGACAAGTGTTTCAGATGCTACTTCAAGAGTTGACCCAGAGTCAACAACAACTTACCGAACAACTGTATGCCAATGCAGAGTTGACTAATCAACTAAACCACCAAAGTTATAGAAGATCTAGAAGAGATCATGCTTCTTATTCCTCCACCGAGAGTTCAGCCTCATCCGACTACCGCCATAGATCTGCACGCCCAAGAATGGACGTAAGCTATACCCAAGCCACCGGACATCAACCTACACTGAGCATTGGGCAACCCAGAGTTGGCCCATTAACCAGTTACCAGACTGGATCCTCCTCCCGGGGAGGCACTGTTCCTCACTACACCACATATAACCGCGCTACCACCGCTGCTGTTGAACTAGGGGTTGATGCTGGGATTCGGCCAGATCTAAACCACCATCAGCATGGACGTACTCTCGAACCCTACGTCCCCGAAGACTTGGAACACTGGAGGCGAGACATTGACCGTCGACCGTGTTCGGTCCAACCTCACACTGTGGAACCCGACCACACCTTGGCTCAATGTGCGCAGAATGTACAAAAGCCAGACATCCCCATAATGATCCGTCAGATGATTCAAGAGTGTCAAGGGCTCACAAATGACGACTGGGTAATCTCCCAAAGTCATACAACCTTTACAGATGAAATACTTTATGCTAAACCACCTCGATGATTTAGAATTCTAGCTTTACCGGTCTATGAAGGAAGTTCTAATCCAAACCAACACATTCTAAAGTACGAGTGGTTGATGAGCGCTGCACGAGTTGGCGATGCGGTTAAATGTGAAAGCTTCTCGATCTCGCTAGGGGGCATAGCTACTATGTGGTTGACTCATTTGCCACCCCGATCTATTTCTTGTTTTGACCAACTGACAACCAAATTTGTTGAGCAGTTTCGTATGGATGTGGCAAGGCCAAATGATGTTAATACTCTGTCTAGTGTCACTCAAGCTTCTGGAGAGACAGTCAAACGCAATTTTGAGAGATTTCATGCTGTATGTGCAAAGGTAAGCAATCCCAATGATAATTCTATTTTGATGGCATTAACTAAGGGGATTGATCCTGACTCCGAGTTCATAAATTGGTTGGTTGGGAAGCCTCCCGCGTCATTGGATCATTTCTACTCCAAAATAGCCCAATTCTTGAGGAGAAAGGATGCGAAACAGTTTAGGAAGAAGGATGACGCGGGGCCTCGTGGTGAAGTAATTCAAAGTAATGTCGAAGTCAAGCGGTTTAGGGAAAGTTTTGGAAAAGTTCAGTTAAACATTCAAAATAAGCAAAATAAGCAATGGGATAATGGAAATCAAAGCAAAAAACGAGATCAAAACTATGGTCCATGACGCAAAGATCCTATGTTCGATAATTAATCTCCTCTAAATACATCGTTAGAGAATGTTTATCTACAAACCTCCAATACTATCTAGTACAAGAAGCCTGCTCCGAAGCCATCATTGGAGAGGCAGATCCAAATAGGAAAATTTTGTAAGTTTCATGAGAGTTATGGCCATAATACAAATGAGTGTCACCATTTGCAAGATCTCACTGAGAAGCTGATTAGAGAAAGGAAGTTGGAACAGTTTGTGCGGACGCCGCAGTCTGGATGTGCGGGCCCATCGAGTCAGAATAATATATCCAATCAGGAAAGACAGGAGGAACCGCTCGGACTAGCGAGAGGTTGTTGATAAATACAATAAGTGGTGGTCCTCATCCAGCAGACTGAAGCTAGAGGGAAATGGAGTCGTATGCCAACTCTATTAGGTATGCAGACTTCGAATGTTTTAGTAGTTGTGATGATGGGGCTCCGGCCAAGCAACAAAAGACGATGACCGATGGCATAGTGTTCTGAAATAGAGATGCTGATAAGGTCGAAGCCCCTACTATCGATCCACTGGTCATATCGGCTCAGGTAGATCCTGCTTTGATGAAGAGGATCTTGGTTGACAGTGGAAGCCCTATGAATATTTTGTTTAAACAAGCATATGATCAAATGAAAATGGAAGCTAAAGACTTGAAGCCTTGTTAATCTCGCATTCATGGCTTTAATGAAAGCACTACTATACCCACTGGAGTGGTGATACTGCCAGTGGAGTTGGAAGTTGGAGAACGTCGGAGAGTCCGAATACTGCAGTTTGTTGTATTAGACATAGACTCCCCTTACAATGCTTTCTTGGGCCGACCGACCCTTGCTGAATTCAGTGCAGCCATTGCCCCATGGTGCTTGATTCTAAAGTTCCCCACTGATCGTGCGGTTGGAGTCATTCAAGGAGATCATGCTGTTGGATGAGCCTGTTATGTTGCTGGGCTGCGCGGGGCTCAGTGAAAGGAGAAAGGAAAGGGCTTAGAGGAATCTCCCTGCGTCCGTTTTGCTGACAATTGACAATTGGAGCTTGGGCCCTGGCCCAAGCACCCTAACCAATTCCAGAGGGATCTTGACCCAAGAGACACTGAAAATAAAGATGCAACTAAAGACGGTCAATCTTCCCCAGCCGAACTGACAATCAATGTCATAATCGATGATGATGACGATTTAAAGATGGGATCTCGGTTAATCCAACAGACACAGAAGGAATTGGTTGAATTTCTTTGGGCGAACCTTGACGTATTCGCCTGGACGCACTCTGACATGTCTGGGATCTCCTGGACATCGCTAGCCACACTTTGAATATTGACCCACGATATATCCTGGTCAAACAGCAAAGGCATGGTATGGATCCAGAGAGATCTGCCGCCTTTAGAGAAGAGGTTGATAAGTTGAAATCAAATGGGTTTATTCGAGATGCCTTATACCCAGAATGGTATCCAATCCCGTACTTGTCCGAAATCCAAACGAGAAATGGAGAACGTGTGTTGATTACGCAGACCTAAACAAAGCTTGTCCGAAAGACAATTTTCCACTTCCCCGAATTGATCGGCTCGTAGTTTCAACGGTTGGGCACGAATTATTATTTTTTATGGATGGTTATTCCGGTTACAACCAGATATCCATGCACTTACCCGACCAAGAACACACCAGCTTCGTAACCGAACTAGGACTCTAATGCTACAAAGTCATACCTTTTGGACGCAAGAATGCCGAGGGAACATACCAATGACTAGTCAATCGAATGTTCGCCAACCAGATTGGAAAGACCATGGAAGTATATGTGGACGACATGCTGGTGAAATCAAGGTTCTCCACTGATCATATTAATGACTTGGAATCGATGTTTAGCATCCTTCGAGGATACAGGATGAAGCTCAATCCACTGAAATGCCACTTCGGGGCCGCATCTGAAAAATTCCTTGGATTTATCATCAACGCTCGAGGAATCGAAGCAAATCCCAAAAAGATCTGGGCAATCAGAAATCTTGAAACTTCGCGAACTATAAAGCAAGTCTAGAGCCTCAATGGAAAAGTAGCAGCATTGAGCAGGTTCATTTCAAAGTCCACTGACAAATGCATTCCTTTCTTTGATTTGATTTGGAAAGGGAAATGGAATTTTGAATGGACCACGGAATGCGAGGGCACATTTCGAGCACTAATTCAACATCTCTCCACACCGCCGATTTTGTCAAAGCCTATCAATCACGAGCAGTTGTATCTTTACTTAGCGGTATCAGAAAATGTAATCAGTGCTGCCCTAATTCGGAAAGAAGATCGAGTGCAAAAACTCATCTACTATATCAATAAACGACTAACCAGAGCTGAGAGGAATTATCTAAAGCTAGAGAAGTTGGCTTGTTGTCTCGTTATTGCCTCAAGGAAACTACGTCCGTATTTGCAGGCTCATCCTATCACTGTTTACACTGATCAACCGTTATGACAGATCCTTACGCGGCCTGAGACGTCTGGTAGGTTACTCAAATGGAATATCGAATTGAGCCAGTTTGATATTACTTACACTCCGAGGCGAGCTACACAAGGACAAGTCCTAGAAAATTTCATAGCCGAATTTATCATCTCCGAGGACTTTCCCAAACCAGAAAATCTCCAGAGTATATCTGGAAACTGCATACTGATGGTGCATCAAACGGCCAGTGCTCAGGTGCTAGAATTGTACTTGAAACCCCTGAAGGATGGTCCATATGTTATGCTTTAAAGTTTAATTTTCTTGCGACCAATAATGAAGCTGCATATGAAGCCTTGCTTGCTAGACTGAAACTCATCCGAGATTTGAGAATTATTTCTGTGGAAATTTACTATGATTCACAATTAGTTGTATGTCAAGTTTGAGGTGAATATCAGGCAAAAGATCGAAGAATGGCCGCTTACCTAGCTCGAGTCCAGGAGATACTTAATCTATTTGATTATTATGTCATCTTCTACATACCCCATAATCGCAGTCAAAAGGCTGATTCATTGGCGAAGTTAGCTAGTACGGGCAAAAGCGCAGCAAATGGGACTCGTTCCTGTGGATACGTTATCTTCCCCAAGCATTGATCAGATGATGACAGATTGGATATTTGAAATTACTCCCGATAAGGAGCGTGGATGACTCCATTTTGAAATTACCTCGAGCATGGAATGCTACCTGAGTGCAGAAGTGAGAAGAGACTGATTCTTCGTAAAGCCGCGTAGTTCACTATTGAGAATGGAGTCATGTGTAGAAGGGGGTACTCCGTTCCTCTACTCCGATGTATCGTCCACTATGAAATTAAGCGAGTGTTACATGATGTTAACGAAGGAGAATGTGGCGATCATATGGGGGGAAGCTTTCACTATGAAATTACTCTGATATGGATATTATTGACCGACTATAAATAGCGATGCAACAAATTGTGCTAGAAAATGTGATAAATGTTAGAAGCATGTTCGAATTCCGAGAGCACCACTTACTGAGATAACCCAAATGGTCAGTCCATGGACGTTTATAGCATGGGGAATCGATATCATTGGCTCTCTACCATTGGCCAAAGGTGGTGCGAAGCACGCCATCAACGCAGTTGATTACTTTACCAAATGGGCCAAAGCTGAACCTCTTGCTACAATCACGATGAAGAAGGTGGTCAACTTTATAGTTCGCAACATTATCTACCAATTTGGTCTCCCGCACGCCATCATCACTGATAACGACACCCAGTTCGATAATGTTGAATTTAGGGATTTCTGCCAACGATTCCACGTCCAAAAGAAATTCTCTACAGTTGCACACCCTCAAGCGAATGGCCAGGTTGAAGCAGTTAATAAGGTTATCATGTCTATCCTGAAGAAACGATAGGAAAAGGCCGAGGGTAAGTGGGTTAATGAACTTCCTATGGCTTTACGGGCTTACAGGACAACCCAAAAGTCCGCGACAGGACACACTCCATTCTCTTAATTTTATGGTTTAGAAGCCATTATTCCAGTCGAGATGGAAGTACCTTCTCATTGTGTGACTTATTATGATCCAAAGACAAATGCCATACTACTTGCTGAATCCTTGGATTTGCTGGATGAGAAGCGTGAAGAGGCTGATTTGAGGGCAGCCGCATACCAAAGTCGAGCCGCTCGATTATACAATGCCAAGGTCAGACCCCGAACCTTTGAACTCGACGATCTCGCCTTCAAAAGAATCTATCTGGTTCCTTTACACATGAAAGCAACGTGGAAAGAACCGTATGTGATTGAACGAAAGCTCTGAGATGACACATTCAAGCTATCAACCGTAGACGGTCTTACTTTGCCGAGAGCCTAGAACAGCGGGAGTCTTTGTCGCTACTACACATGACAGGCTTTATTTATTTTATTCTATTTTTCATCTGCAATTTGTTTCTGCATATCAAATTTTGAATTTGTAATAAGGCAACTGACTTTTTCGTATTTTCTCATTTCTGCAATAAAATGCGATCTCTTTGAGACAAAGCTATGATTATTGAATGTGACATACAACCATCACCATGCACGAAGAGCTAAATTCCATTATATGATGGAATTTATTCAAAGAGGGAGTGACTGCGATATGACCGGCCACTCACTAAGTGAAACCCGAGCTTGGGAGCAAGCCATCACACTAAAGCCAGAGAAGGATTGACACACGACAATCTTTTAACTAACTCAAGTCTCCCAAAGTGTGAGCTGGAGTATAAACTTATAGATGTGGTTTCAAAGAGGGTGGATCCGTCCACCTAACGACTTCGACCATATCCCAACCAAGTTCGAGGAGAATTGGCCCATCCATCTAACGACCTCATTTGTTAAATAGGGTGGATGTGAATCGATCATCCACGATCGTGATAATTCCATCATTCCTAGAGTGCGAACGAAATCCTAAAATCTTAAACAGATGTGACTGACCATCTGTCGGCCAACTCCAAATTCCCAGAATGCGAATTGGAGTATAAATATAAATTCTAAGTTTCCAAAGTGCGAACCGGAGTATAAACAATAACTCCAAATTCCCAGAGTGCAAATTAGAGTATAAATATCAATTCTAAATTTCCAAAGTGCGAATTGGAGTATAAATATCAACTCTAAGTTTTCAGAGTGCGAATTGGAGTATAAACATCAAATCTAAGTTCCCAGAGTGCGAACTGGAGTAAAAACGTCAACTCTAAATTCCCAGAGTGCGAGTTGGAGTATAAACATCAACTCTGAGTTTTCGAAGTGTGAGTCGGAGTACAAACATCAATCAACTTCACGTTCCCAGAGCGCGAACTGGAGTACAAACGTCGGCTATCTCTAGATTCCCAGATTGTGAAACAAAATATCTACCGCATTATAACTCTAAGGTCCCAAAATGTGGTCAGAGTATAAACATAATTCGGATGTGAATGACCGCTCGTAAACTAACTCAAGTCCTCGGAGCATGGACACATACTTAAAACTTAAACAAGCGTGACCGACCGCCAACTTACAAATGCAGGTCCCTAGAGTGTGGACATGATCATTGATAAGTGAGCAAGTGTAATTCAATCACTCGACTTTCATTTGTTTTAGCATCGATTCAATGATGTTTAGCTCGAAGAAATGAAGGCGAAATGAAATCGCTGGCAAATCTTTACCACTCCTCCTCGAAGCTAGGGCCAAAGCTTAAGTGTCAACCATTGACCGAAGCAGTGCAACATCAAAGTTCAACTTAATCCTCGGTCATGAATCGTGTCTATGATTTTCGAACTCAGCAAATAAAAATAAACTCGACTCAAAGGTTGGAACTCCGCAAGTGCATAGAACTAGAATTGAAATACTAGAACACTTAAGCAAAAATAGACAATAATTGAGATGAAGTCAAAACAAAATTTCATTTCAACTAATTGGAATGAAGTTCATGTACAAGTTATTTCCAAATATCCTACTAGCAGGGGCCAAACCCACATCTATACATGGCCTACAAAAAGAAAACAAAAGAGATTCCTATCTATCTACCAAAAAATGTGCCAAAGAGGCCTATCTACTCTTTCTTCTTCCTCGGCTTCTTCTTCAGCGTGGACCCGCTGGAGCTGCTAGTGATTTTCCGCTTTAAACTCTTGATATTCGACGACCGATCACCATGCGGAGGCATGATCTCAACGTCCTCCTTCGAACATAAGTGTACAAGGATACTTCCTATAGGCAGAGTCAGAGGGATCAGATCTACTATAGGAGGTGGGATAGGCATGATGATGTTGACAATTGTACCTCCAGGCGATATCATTCTCAGCGGAGCCGGGCCATGTGCCGCCATTCCACCTCCAGAACTACCGCGACGAGCCACTGCCTCCTTTTCAGCATCGATTTCGGCCAATATCTCTTCCTCATGAGCTGCTTGAGCCTCGCTAGGAACATCAGTAGTCGGCATTGAAGAGCCAACAGCCGGTGCGATTCCACTCATAACAAATGGTAGGTCCGCAAAAGGGTTGCTGTGGCGACTGAGGAGTTCCCCCATCATCTACTCATCCAAAGAGAGTGTGCACCTCTGCATTCCATCAATTGGTGCAGTTGTTGTTGTGGTGGTCACCTCAGTATTGATAGCCTCCTGCGCTTGATGCGATTCTTGAGTTGCAGGAGGCGTAGTCAATGTAACTCCAGTCACTATAGAGAAAAAGAAAGATTGTTAGTAAACGCTTTGAATCGAGCTCCTTATTTTGAACACACATGAGAAATGTTCACCTTCTCAGTTAGGCTCGTGGAAGGCCGAACGGCTTTAGAAGTGTGCTCTCTAGCCGAAGATAGCTGCGGTTGTTCCGGATTATAAGTAGGGATGGATTGGGGTTCTACCATTGGTGCAAGTTTAGGTTGGGTTCGCGTAAGAATCTCAAGACTTGCTTGGTGATGCTCAACACCTGAACTTTCTCCAATCTCTGAGTGTTGGGCGTGAGTTTCTCCCTTTTATGTGAAATCATCGACTTGTTAAGAATCTTTCTTTCAGCTTTAGTCAGCATGCGATTCTCAAGCTCAAACTCATTGATTCACTCATCTAAATGCACCGCCTTCTCCTCCTCAACCAATCGGCTCCAAGCATTGTGAAGATGTATCGAATATTCTCGAGCTAAGCTAAGTTCATGTGCTTCATCACATTGTCATTGTAAGTGATGAGGAGATCTTCAATATCAGCCTCTAGCCTGAACTCTACCGTCCGGATCCTCTCCTCGACCTCGGTCTCCATCACACGGACTATCTCCACTGCCGCATCCCGTTCATCTTGAAGCACTACGGCTAGATCACATGTCTCTTGTGCTGCGGTATTGGCATCGTCCCTCTTATTAACGATTTCAGAAAATTTG
Source organism: Allium cepa (assembly GCA_030765085.1). NCBI lineage: Eukaryota > Viridiplantae > Streptophyta > Magnoliopsida > Asparagales > Amaryllidaceae > Allium > Allium cepa. The sequence goes on from CM060929.1 coordinate 822,375,834, forward strand.
GGCTTAAGCTCGTTAAGTTCTTTGAGGGCCGCATCCCACTCGGTAGTAATGGTGGTGTTCTGATGGCCCATCACCTCCACCAACGCATAGTGTGTCTGCCTCATCCTCCCTATGGCCAAGTTAGCCTCATTGGCCTTTTTAGTGGCCTCTATTTCTGATTTTCGAGAGGATTCAGCTTCAGTGTTGAGAACTTGGATAATTCGGTCCTTCTGAGCAAGCTCATTCTCTAACTTCTCTATGGTGGTCGCTCGCTCAAAGGCCAACCTCGATGCTTTCTCTACTTCTTTCATCCACTCCTTATGCTGAGAATAGATGTCGTGAATATAGTCATGCATTGTGTTCTCTACTTCCGTTGGGATTCACTTTAGGTACGGAGGGAGAATATAGTTATTGAAGCAGACGTTCGGGAAATCCTTTTCAGCTGTGCAATTTTAATAGCCCCTTCCTCGGTGGGCTTAGTAATAGCCTGTTCAATGGCAACAAGAGTTTCGGTCTCATGTCTATGGCGGTAAGGATCAGGCCTCCGAGCATGGGAAGGCTGTTTGTGACGCGAAGGCTCCAAAGGATGTGTGACATAAGCAGAAGGTTGTGTAGAGATTCGAGGACATGGAGAGCGCGATTGAGACCGGTACCTCTGCTCTAGGTTCATATCCCTATTCCTATCTCTGTCGTAGTATTCTTGGCTGGAATAACCACGATCGCAGTTTCTATTATCTTCCCTTCTGCGGGGATCAAGGTATGAACTCGATGACTAGCGCGCTGAACTGAGGCTACCAAGCATAGAATCTCGCTTAGTTATTGTACATGCAAAGTAAAAAGAAGAACAGAGTTAGTGATCTCTTGAAGTAAACAGCTTACGATCGGAAATCATGTAGTGCCGTTAAGTGTATATGTATATGCAACCCCTCGACTAACCAGAAATGTCGGCCACACTAGTGGAAAGAGACTCGCTTAAGTCTAAAGCATGCTTAATCCCCCCGAATCCAGCATCAGGTTGAAGTGACACATAATCCGAAATTGGAATGTCGGCGAGCCCTTCGACAAGGTTTTCCACCTACGAGGGAGGAGCCTCTGAAATTTCTAATCCTGGAAATAGGCAAAGATATGACCACAGATTTCCATCTCATGGATTTAGAACGTTTGAAAGCAGCTGCCTTTCCTTTTCTCTTTCCTTCGGAATCCTGAAAGGCATCAGAAGGCCCGGCCACGATTTCATCATCGGTGGGTGTTCTTTCTGAATCAACCCCTTAAGTTATAACAACTCCGTGCGTCTTAGTTTCACTCATTTCTTCGAGACAGCCCTTAAAGTCCCCTCAAGCCTTATACTTTGGCTGCGCTCGATCAACCCGACGATTCTTAAATTCCTGTCCGTTAGAACTAAATCGATGTCCCTCATCTCATTTGGAACTTCTTGGAGAACCCTTACTATCTCTTTGAAATGCGCACCTTCGGGTTGTGAAATTACAGCTGTAAAGAAAAGGACATGTTAGTTTGACATCAGTTATGATCACCATATTAACTACTTGAAAAAGCTGTGGTACTTACGTCTGAATAACCTTTGGCTGGCGAATCCTAGGGGGCAGCGAACATAAAACCATTCCGTTTTAAAGTAGCTCAACCTGGTCCAGGACCCTGTTACCACTTGGTAGTTTCTAATCGCTTCTAAAAATGTAAAATAAAGGCTATCTCCCAAATTCTTGACATTGAATAAGTATCTAATCTCGAGCGGGGTCGGTGGTCGGAAGAGATGCTCCATAAATATGATGAATAGACTGTTCAACAGAGCATATCCATTAGGGTGTAGTTGAGATGGAGCGATTCTAAAGAAAGATAACACTTCTCTAATGTATTGGTTAAATGGAGGAAGTGTTCCTGCTGCACATGTGTGGCGATTGAAAGTAGTAAACCCCTCCTGCGGATAATGTGGTCTATCGTTTGGTCCCGGCAATAGCACGTCGTCCAATGGCAAGTCATGCCTTTAGAATATCCGTCTCAACATGTCTTCAAAAAAATTGGATGGTACAGAATCTGGCGGATTGCCGATTAAAATGGTGCCCGGTAGCTCATTTAGAGCCGGATCTAAAACTTCAGCCTCGACGGTCGGTATCTCGATTGTTAGGGGAAGTAAACTCTGAGTTTCCTGCTGTTGTGATCTTGTGGACTCCATAACTAATTAATTTATGAAAAATCATCATTAGACGATAATAAGCTTGTGTGTCCCTAGCGTGAAGCGTGTGGATGTGCAGTGCAGTGCTACATATTACTTGAGAAATTCTACGGAGTTTGAAAGAATATTAAAACAGAAAGACTTTGAAATTCAAGTAGAGTAACCGTCATCACTGACCGTCACAACCATGCCATCTAGGCTATAGAGACCGATCCAAGTTAAAGTTCGTTATAGTTTTGTTAAGTTGCAGTTCCACCGACGAGCTTCGTAGGGTAGTCAAATATGCAGTCTAACAGTTAAGTCCAGATATGCAAGAATGAAGCTCGTCGGAGTCAAATGCTCGATTGTAAAAGATTTCATATCCATCATGGTGTGTACTTGGATCGATAACTAGTGATGAGTTCGTATAGGTCATGGTAGACAGCAGTTCGTATCGATCTTAGAATGACGTTTCGTATCGGTCACCCAAAATTCAGTTCGTATCGATCAAAGTCCTCTAATTCATATCGATCACCAGATCCAGCATTTGCATCGATCACTTTGCATCGATGTGAATGACCATCATCAAATTATCGACACGAGTACCCACCATCCATCGGTACGAAGCGATTCACTCATTCGTTACGAAATTTTTTCGTATCCTGATCGATACGAACTCACCTACAATCCATCATCGATACAGATCTCTTCTTCATATCCCTCTGCACCTCATCTTCTCCAATCAACACAATGCCATTGGTTTCTCCTCAACCTTGCTCCAACCCAGCTCCAATACCAACAACACCAGAGTCAGCCATGACTCTAGGCGATTTGGCGTTAAAGTTTGAGTCTCGTCATTTTAGACTGATTTAGATTGGTCAATTACCATGTTTGCGGATTCGGGTTAAGAAGTTAGTGGGTTATTCGAATTGAAGACAAAGGCAATATCATTCTCTTGTTTCGATCGATTCGAAGACAAGCGAGCTTCATTTTCCAAGTTTCTGGAACGATACAAAGGCGAGGGTAAAAGCAGAAAACAAGTGAAATTTCTCTAAGTCCTAAAAGCATTTATATGGACTCAAATGTGAAAGGGAAACGATTCGCCTCCCAGTAAAAACGACCAGTTACAACAGCTCTACAATCGGATTGATGCGAATTGGTTATTCGTGTCCCTCGACTTAAGCTTCATCGATACAAAAGGAACAGCCATATTGCACTAGAACTATGCGACTCCATCGATACAAATTTTCCTATTCGTACCCATCAACACAAGTCCCATGAAAGCTCCTATCTATTGATATGAATAATGCATGAAGAATCAACTGCTCTATTCGTATCCCTCATAAGTCCATCAATACGAAATGTGCAACGAATACTTTTCTGAAGCCTTGAATTCCATCGATACGAAGCGTATTCATATCCACTATTTTCGACTCCATTTAAGATGCATCGATACGAATTGCACTGTTCGTATCCATCAATGCGAATAACATCGATGCGAGAACAATATTTCAACCTTTTACATCGATCTAGGAGAGGATCGATAGAAGGAACATTCTAAAGCAACCGTCAAACGTTGTTGCAACTCGAATTTCAGGAGAGGATCGATACGGGATTTGATATGGGAAAACTGACAACGACTTGCAAACGTGCGAAACTTAACAAGAGTCAAGTTAACACATATGCATGTATATCAGACTAACTTTCAGTTTTAAAAATTAGTAGGTTGAATGCCCATCTAATGATGATTACAATAACAAACAACTAATCACTATCATATAACAATTGGTTACAATAGTACACGGTACAACAGTTGGCAGTCAACGGTTCATATTACTAAAAAATCAGTCAAGGAATATAACTTCCAACGAGAAGACGATAACCATCTAACAAGTTAAATGGAACTATTCAGAGTGAAGATTGCAATTTTTCAAAGCACGTCATGTTCACACAAGATGTACTTTGAGGGGAAAATATTATCCTGCCTTTTGGCAAGGCTGAGATATCAAGGAGTTGACTGAAAACCAAGGATCGCTCATCCCGAATATCGAATATGCATAGGTTCACTATGGATGTCGATAAACCTTGTCCAAGTCCGGATCAAGCTATAATTGACAAGACATGACAAGCAAAGCTATGAAAACTAACGTTCTAAATGTCCAGTCAATCCGAGTTCATATGCTTAAGATATGATCGATGCAAGTCAAGGAGGCCAACTCGTTCGCACCCATCATTACGTATCGATCACAACCCATCATTTCGCATCAGTATATTTCGTATCCATCACATATCTATCTATTTGTGTCCATCGCCATACAACTGTATTGTTCGTATCCATCGAAGATAGTCGTCTTCATATCCATCAGCAGATAGGCTCTCTTCAAATCGGTCGGCTATTGCCTACTTCGCATCCATCAACTACAACACGGAGGTCTACTTCGTATCTATCCAAAGGCAGCCTCCTTCGTATTGGACTTGTTCGTACCCATCAAATAGTCACTACTTCGTATCCATTAAGTAACCACTATTCGCCTCCATCAAGACAAATAGAGTCGCCATCTGTTCATATCCATCACAATATCGTTTGTTTGTATCCATCAAGTTGAAGCAACTTCCATCGATACGAACAGAGCCACCTCCATCGGTACGAACTTAGCAACTTCCATTGATATGAATTGAACCACCCCCATCGGTTCGAACAAGGCAACGGCTATCGGTACGAACAAGGAGAAAAATGTTAGGAAGATTCTGCCAACTCGGCATCGAAAGTGGAGACATCCAAAAATCAAGCACCACATCAACTCACAAGCGCGTGACCAGCATCGAGTCGAAGTGATCAGTACGAACCAGATCGATACGAAAGGAACCGAAACCAAAAACCCTTGATTTGCATCGATCATAAATCGCAATCCACAAGTCCAAATGCTATGAAATTTTCAAAAGAGCTTACGTACAACCTAAATAATGTTCCTGCCAAGTTTCGACTCGATTGGGTCAAATCTTGATCGACACCAAATTCGTTCATATCGATCACGGAACAAGTCTAAATCCCTTGGGATTGATCGCGTGGGCCCACCCATGCGCCAGAAGAAGTCTCCCAAGATCTGAGTGAGATATCTACATTCTACACCTATAAATAGCACCTAGAGCCTACAGAAAAAGGATACTATGGCTCTTTGACATCCAAACTCTACCGACCATTTTTATACTTTAAGGCTGCTATTGTACTTCAATTTTACCACTATAATCCGCCGCAATCAGTTGTAATCAGCAACCGAATATCAATAAAATCATTTACTTCATAGTGAACATAGGCTATATGCCAAACAACTCAAAATCATCGTGTTTCTGCATGTTTTCACATTTGTTTTTGAAGTGTTTGTTAAATAATCCTCTTTTTACATTTCTATTTTTCATTTTCACCTCTTCAAATACTTTTACAGAGTGTTGTGCCAAATTTTGGTACAAATATAGATACACACACACACACATATGTTTATATATACAAAATCAATAATTTGAAATTTGAATTTTGAATCTTTAAACATTCAACTAGCCAAAACACAATATTTATGTATAATACTTAGCTAAATTATAATATTAAGGTTTTTCATAAGAGGTAAAGGCAAAAAAAATGTGTTTTTATAATTTTATTTTTATTTATTTATTTTTAAATTTGAATTTTAGAATAAATCTTACTAGTTTCAAAGTTATTATAATACAGTAAACATATTAAAATTTAATCTTTGATTTTTATATTTTTATTTTCCAGTCTAAAAAATCTAAATTAATATACGTTTTTAACATAATTCATGCAAATATATTATTTTAATGAAGTAGATATATATGTATATATTAATTATACATGGATCTATATATACATTATTTATTTATTTATCAAAATTTAAATATGTGTGTATATATATTGTAAATTTTATAAACTTAAAGCTAATATATACATATTTAATATACATGTATTTATTACAATATTGTATAGTATAAAAATATATAGTTTTACAATGTCAAAAATATATGAAATTTGAGGATATAATATAATATGTAAAAGAAATGAAAGCTACCTAAATAATGTGCTGATCGATTACATCTTGCGTTATGCATCTCCGACTTGAAGTTCCTTTTTCCATCTTCTAGTTTTGTTTGCAAGGTCTACTTGGAGCTTCAAAAAGGCAGGTAGAGCTCTTCAAAATTTATCTCTGAAAATGAACTAAAAACAACTTTTATTATTAAGGAGAAGTCATGGTTTATGAGTCCTCCATTGATCTAAAAATTGCTCTGCCACTAGGAGAATGTGTAAATAACTATCTCCAATAATCACAACAATATTCATTCGCTTAGCCTATTAGGAACATGGTTGTAGCATTTTTATTCTAACAACAATATGAAAATTCTACTAACGAACTTATTGAGTTATTTTAGGTATGAACTTATGTAGAAGTGGTGGTATGATAACAACGATATAAGCTCAACAAAGGCATTTATGGTAAAAATATCAAAATAAATCAAACAAAGAAATATGCAATGAAGAACAAGCCTTAGAAGACATTTAATGAAGTAAAAAAATACTGGAACACAATAGCATAGTAAAAATACTCGAAGATGGATAATGGACATAAAAATAAAGTATATTATATATCGAGTCCTTATCGAGAACTTTTAGTATATTTTGTTAAAACCTCATAAATAATATTCGAACCACTCCAAAAAATTTACATAAGCTTCTACACATCCCAAAGTGGTATTTTGAATTTTCTTTGGGATTTTTCATAGCTGCAGTAAAGATCTAACAAGGGAGAAATGGTCAAAAATAGGAAAAATGTCAAATAAGGTCAACATATTCTTTCCAATATGTAGACCTATGTATTTCTATAGCTTAACCAGTGGAGACTATTCGACCTGTGATGATCAATAGATTGACTTATGACCCCTTGGACACATTTTTTTTGAATTTTTTCTTCCCTGTAGTTTTCTTCTCTTCATCTCTTTATCGTTTCTCTTCATTTAAAAGCTACTTCCAACCATTACAGCTCCTTAATAACATCTTTATAACATCTATACAAACCGCTAAATGATCTAAGGTGAAAATAATTTCCCTTGCTCTCAATTTATGATTGTATTTCTTTCTTTAACAGCCAAGGCTTTCATCCAATGTTCAGATTAGTGTATATTCTTCGACCAATGATCATTCAACACCACAACATTTGAATATATTCCTTATTCACTTCCTAGCCTTTACACATTCAATTCTACATATTGGAGAGGGTTATAAGATATTATAATTAAAATTTAAGCATCCATCCACAGAAGATACAAGGGTTTTCAAAGAAAAATTTGTGAAAGAAGTCGATGGTGTTGAAATGTGGAATCTTTAGGAAATCTATGTTGAAGTTCTATTTTGTTGCTAAAAAAGTTGTATTATACATGTCCCTCGGAGCTAAGAGAGTTACTGAATTAGTGAAATCCAAAGAGGAGCCCTAGTACTAGATGTAAGATAGGCTCTAAACCAGCATAAAAGAAGTTCGTATGGTCATTTATTATTTCTGTTGCATTTACTCCATATTGCTTTGATTACATACATTGGCCATATTCAATCCCAGTAACATGATTTTTCACCGATATCAACCGTGGTATTTTATCAACGTTAAAAATTCATAGAATAATGGCAATAAGAGATGATCTAATCAAAGCACAGTTAGTTATGAGCATCGAAATTCATGTTCCCCGGCTATAGTTGACGATAGCACATCTTAACAAGACATTAATGAGGTAAAAACTGTTTATGACCATTTATATGAGTTTTGCAGAGATTCCTTTAAAAATTTAAAAAATTTATAAAAAGTCATACGAGAAATTTAAAAAGGATAAATATGAGACTGAAAGTGATATGTTGAAAAATGAAAAAAAAATTAGAAAATGAAAACAGTTCTTTGAAAATTTCCTTAAATGACACTATTTCTAAATTATATCATCTTGAAAAATTAAACAATTCTTTAGAAATAGAAAATATTGATTTTTCAAAGAAGTTTAATTAATTAAAATTATTAAATGATAATATTCAAAATCCTTTAAATAATGTTATTTCTTAAATATTATCTCTTGAAAGTGAGAACGGAGCTTTAAAGAATATAGAGTTACTTAAAAAATGAGGATTTTCCAAAAATAAAAATAAAATTTTAAAAAATAAAAGTTGTAAAATAATAAAAAATCAAAATATTTAATAAAGGGCATTTTATCTTCTATCATAAAGAGCTCATAATGATAAAGTGATTTATAATATAGTAAGTTTGAAAATAAAATAGTTTGTGCATATATGTGTGTGTGTGTTCTTGGATAAAAATATTAGTGCTAGACTAAAAATCAAGATATTTCTATAAGCACTTATTATCACGATAATACTTTGTATAGGAATGATAGAAAATATTTTCATGTACCAAAACCACAGTAAGAAATATTAAATTATGGGTTCCTACTAGAATGAAAATATGATAAACAATTATATGTTAGTGATTATTTTCAAAAAATAGTCAATAACGAAAATTTTATTTTTAAAGGTACAACCATACCCTCTTACGTATGATTTCCTAAAAGCATAGGAAATATATACAAAAAATAGGGAATCAGTATGCTTAAGTGTTTAAATTATAAGATACCCTTGGCTATATAGTTGTTAAATTATAATTTGTTTATATATTTCTTTTTAGGGATCAACTGCACCTATCGAGGTAATATTCATACAATTTGACTAACCCCTTGGACCACGATGTAAGATATGGGTTAAGCTATTATTTGCAAGTACCTAATAGTGTAAAGGATAATAGGATAATAGACATTCTTGATCAGAATAAAAAATATCATGAGAATCGAGAATGTCGGTTTCAAAGGTACATTTATTTGAGCTTTTCATATTTGATATCTCACAAACAAAATAATGTTCATCTCATATGCAAACTACAACAAAAAAATTTATGCAAAAAATTAATTTTGTTTTATTAGATAAATATTAAGAGCATGATAAATGTCATAACAAGCGAGAAAAATATTTAGTGTTAAATATCTATGTATATTTCTTAATTTTTTGCCTCATTTTGTTGATCACAAAGGAGGAGAAAAATGCAAAAAGATCTAGCATGGCAAAAGAAGGAGTACATATAAATGGGTGGAGCAATGATTTAGGAAGAGTTTTATTTAAAATTATTATATATAAATTGTATGGTTGCCATCATCATAAATGGGGAAAATAGTAACACGATTCTAGTGTTGTGATGATAACAATAATATGATGGTTCTATTGAAAAATTTATTAAGTTATTTTGAATACAATAGCATATACATAGAAATGAGTTATTAATGGCGATCGGTATAAGCTTAACAAACGAATTTATGTGAAAAATATGGAACTTACTCAAATGAAGACGTATATAATAGAGAATAAACTTTTAAAGAGATTGAATGGAGTTGAAAATCTATTGGAATGCAACAAAGAAGGAATACTCGAAGATGTACGAACAAGCACAAAAGTCTTGTGAGTCCTTTTGTTTAGAACTCTGTGAATGATCTTATAACCACTCCAGATAGTGATGAAACATCTTACATGCCCAAATTATTTTCGATGATATTTAGGAATTTTCAAAGTAGTAGAAAAGGTTGAACAATGGAGAAATGGTCACAACAAATAAATTTCAACACAAGGTCAACATGTGCTTTCCAATGTATTGGCCTATGTATTTCCATAGGATGAACTGTGCAGACCACATGTCAAACTATGGTGATTCAAAAAGTTAACATGCAAGCCCTTGGATGCATTTTTATGTATTCCTACTTCCCTGTAGCCGGATCCTTTCACTTCTTCATCATTTCTCTTTGTTTTAGAGCCACTTCCAACAGTTACAACTCCTCGATAATAACCATATAGCATCTATATAAACCCGCAAATACTCCTAAGCCAAAATAACTTCTATTTCCTCAATTAATGATTCTAGTGCTCATTTGGAGTGTTTTTGACAAATTTTACATAGTCTTTGAATTGACTCAAACCAAAGAAACTAGACTACAAAATAATGAAGAATGGATCGGGAACTTCAGAAGATGTCGAGTTTGAAGAATGGGGAAAATTCTCCTAGTATTGAAGGTTTATAATGGCCAGTATGAACCAATATCAGTTGGTACCTAATGATCTCAATAATCACTATAGCGTCACTTCACGCTTATGGAACTCTATACTTAAAGAAAGATTTGCATTCTATGATTTAAGTACTAAAAAGCAAGAAGGATTTGATTATGCGAAAAAGCAAACCAAACGAAGATAAAATATCAATCGACACTGTACGATAATAATGTTAGAAAGTGTGATTTTGGTTGTTCTTCGTATTGGAACTTTGGATATGGGTGTTTACTTGTTCAAAGTCGTTCTATTGACTATGCTAGAAGGATTTTCCTATAAATAGAGAGCTTTCATTAACTAGAAGGAAACTTTTGGAATCTTCTTCTTCTTTCTTCCAATTTTGGTGGCAAACCCAAGATCTAACTATTGTATTTCAAGATTCAATTATAATTTGAGAGTTCTAGAAATAATTGTTGAACAAAAACAACTATGAGGATGTAGATTGGGGATTTTTTTGAATCATTATGAAAATTTTGTATCTTTTCTCTCTTATCTCTTGGATTTCTTACCTTTGTAGGTTATTTAATTTGTTTGTACGAATTAGGGATGTTTTCCCATTTACATGCAAACATTTTTTATCCATCCATTGAGTAAGAATTTAGATGTAATTTATCGAGGATGAAGAAGCTTACTATAAGTAAATCTGTAGCCATAGGGAAATAATCGGAGCATGGGGCAGCTAGGAGGTGTCCTCAAGTTTGAATCCACCTTTCATGTTTGTGGCCAGAGAGGAAATGGAAGGTATGATGACAAATATGCAAGTAACTTTATTGGCTCCAATAAGTCTATATGTCGAATGGCCTTTTCCAGTGATTTGAACAAAGAGTACCTAGAGTTGCGGGAATTAAAACCAAAGGTAAGAAAAGTGATGATGGAACAAAAGCGCCAAGGCATGAGATTTAATTCAACCTCCAACTTCCACAAAACAATGATACTGATCAATTTAGACAAAGGGAAGAGTTGGTTTAGACGTCGAGCAAGGTAGAGCACCTCGGATGGGTAATGCCGAAGCCAGGAAAGAAGATCTAAATGTAAACTTAAAATAGCATGTAGAAGAGCTAGAATGGAAGCATGACGAATTTTTAGACCATGGGCATGTTGAGCCTCATATATTCCAACTGAATCAAGAAGAACAGGCAACCGAGATAATATGACAGGATATTCGAGGTGGAGCCCTAGAACGAAGTTTAGAGGGTAAGAATATAAACCCCTTAACCCTAAATATTTGATATGCTAAAAATCCAAATGAATTCAAGTTACATGAATTGGAACCGTATGATGGAAGAACTGATCCTACAGTTCATTTGATGAGATACATCTAACAAATGGAATTGTTAGGGGCTTCAGAGGAAGTGATGTGACATTTCTTTCCACTGGTTTTAATTGATTTGGCCACCACGTGGTTTCTCCAACTTGATAGTGGATCCATAAGGACATGGACCGAATTAGCCGAGAGATTTATGTGCCAGTTCAAGGTGCACATTATTTGACCAGGAGTGATGACGCTTTTGAAAGTGAAGCAGAGGAAGAAGAAATTTTTACGGAGTTACCTGACCAGATTTAACACAATAGCAGTTATAGTTTAGGAACTAGACCCGTTAATAGTTCTTACGAAGATGGTTGTCGGAATCATTGGTAAGAATTACTTTAGAAAGGCATTGGAAATGGATCTAGTATACGTCTATTATTAATTTGATAGATATTTAGGTCAAGAAGATGTGGGAACCCAAGAATGGTGATGTTAATGTTATAGAGGATAGAGGACCATTCAAGGTCGAACCCAAAAAGGATAAAGGGAAGAGGAAGGCCGATGATGGTTTTAGAGCTCCAAAGCATTCGAAAAGGGAATCAAAGTTTGCTTCTTATACTGATTTAACTGAAAATAAGAAGAGGATTTATCTGGAATCTAGGAGACAAATTCTACACAAGAAACCTCTTAAGAGAGAGCCGACCGAATGGGAGAGAAAGTTTAGAAAATTATGTTTATTCCATGAGTTGGATGGACATAAGAAGAATGAGTTCAAACACTTGAGGGATCCAATGAAGGAGCAAGTTCGGAGCAATCGATTGTAACAGTGTGTAAGAAACTCAATAATAGTAGCACAAACTATAGTGGTGCCAAAGCTACAACCACAAACTATGGTCGATGACCCAAGTCGCAGTCGAGGGTATGGATAGGGAATAGTTACTACATGATCGTGATGGTTCGAGATTGGGCCTATTTCTACATTTTGATTTATTTCAGCTTTATATAAATCCTAAATGTTTTACCTTTGGACTGCTTATGCATGCATGCATTCTCATCAATCCTATAGGAATGCATAGAGTTTGAACTCAAAAGTAATCCTTGATTGGACTTGTCCTTTAGATTTTCATTATTGCACTTTGATTTGAGTAGGGATGTTTGAATAGTATGATGATAGATATTTATTACACATGATTTTTGATTTCAATATTACTATAGGATACTAATTAAACTAGATTATCCCTTATATTTGATACATAAATCGATAGATTATAGTTCGTACTGCCAAGGAGCCAGGGTGATGAACTATGGAACATAATCCTCCTAATTGGACAGTGAGTGAATGGACTTGTATATGATAGCGATCCCCCTCATCGACGAGTGAGTAAATGGACTTGCCTTAAACAATGAGTCACCACATCGGAGAGTGAGGGGATGGGCCTAATATAGATTTATGATTAATTAATCTGGAGAGATCAAAATTTCACCTCTAGGTATGAAAGCCTTTTGGTTCTGAATGATGTGATCATGATTACTAAATGGTTGATGAATATTATTGCCTTGATCTAGTTGGATTACTTATAATGGAATGCTCTGAGATACTAGATGATTTATAAGTAATGCTCCAATCGAGGGAAATACACCATCATGATTTATATTATATGACAACAAGATATATGATGCATGATGTATTTATCCCAAGAGAATGCAGGATGATAATGGTTCATGATTGACTTTTAGGAAAGTACATGAGCTCTTAAGCTTGATGGGTCTATAATGACCTGTGATTTGCAAGTTATTTTGAGGGAATTGAACGATTCACTATGATTGGTTCTATAGATAACATAGAGATACAACTAATAATTTGCTAACATCGACGCATGTGCTTGATCAAAGCACGCTGTGTAACTACAAAAGCATGCTTTTGGAAGATGCTAAATTTGAAAAAGGGGAAACTGGACTACAAACCTGAGATCCGATTCTTGTATTTTGAGATTTCATTATGATTTAAGAGTTATAAAAAGAATTATTAAATAAAAACACATGTGGATGTAGGTCGAACATTTTGTCCAACCACTATAAAAGGATAGTGCTTTTCTCTCTTCTCTCTTAGATTTATTGCTTGGGATTTCTTACCTTTTTAAGTCATTTAATTTTCTTATATCAATTTGGTGTGTTTGCTTGCTTTACATGCAATATTAAGAGCCACTGCTTTCATTCTTTATTCTAATGATTGTATATTTTTCGGCCAATGATCATTCAACTACACAACTTTGAATCGATTCCTTATTCACATCTTAGAAATTTCATGTTTAATTTTACATCATTTATGAGAGTTATATGATATTATACTTAAAAGTGACATATCTACATATTGAAGATGCAAGGGTTGTCAAAGTAAAACATTATAAAAGAAACTGTGGTTTTTGAAGTCCTATTATGGAGTCTTCAAGTAGCCTATGTTGAAGCCCTGTTTAGCAGCTCAGGTAAAGTTATAATTTAACATCCCCTATTTTAAGATCCAAAAGTATACACTAATGATCTTAAATTCATACTTAGTATTATTATCAAATGAAAAAATGAGATAATTTATTATATCATTAACATCAAGAGCAAATGAATTTACAAATTTTCACAAAAACTTCTCATTCATTAAAATTCATTACCAATCACATAACCCATGATTACATCATTCAGATAAAATATAATAAATAGAAAAATAATTCGAAGACTGACATATGGTAATGCCCACCTGGATGATCAAAGTCGTCATAATTACTAATGCATCTTTACAAAAGACAACAAAAGTAGTAATATTGGACAGTGAAAATAAACTATACTAGTAATGACTTGCCTTCTGTACATCTTCCGAAGCTTTATTTATCTCAAACCTGAAAAAACCTACCCCTGACCTACTCAAATGAGTACCTAAGAATTTAGGGGGAAATATTAGGTTAGACAAAAATCTATTTTGAATAATATTAGCCCATCCCAATCAGAATAGATACATACTAAGACCAAGCCGTTGAGAGGAACGAATTTTCCTTCATAGTATCTTATACTCAATGCCAAATGTAACATACATTGATAGGATGAGACAAGTCGAACACCTTTTTCTTTCCTCATCCACTTACAACTACAATGATTAAAACATAACATACCATCATGCAAAATGGCTCAAATTTGAATAGTCTAACATTCAACAAGGTCCAAGGACATCCCATATCTATCATTCCCATCAAGTGTCTAAACATCGGCATAGATTTCCTAGGGTCACTATGAACCTATAAGTTTTTACAAACCAACTACAAACCTATAACGTCTACTTAGGCCAAGATAACTAGATAATCCTATGGCCTTCCAGCAAGAGTAGAAAGATACTGCCATGACAGAAGAAAATTACTAACGACACTTCCAATCCCCTAAGGATATTAAGATATTCCCATGATAGGAGAAGAAAATCAATGGCCATCGTCACTGCTACGATTCTTGGATCCATTTTCATAAAATTTTAGTCTTAATATTGGTAAAGCCCTAAGCCTTACAATCGAGGACCTGAAAAGGTGTGGGCCGAATAGCTAAAGTGTGGGGCATTACCCCGACACTATTCCATGCCCTTAAACTTAGTTTTGTAAACATCGAGTGATTCATCTCTTTTAATATATTCCAGACATCTTGACAAAATTAGATCTTCCCAATTCCTTAGATATAATTCTACACACACGGAAGTTTAGTCTGATCATGCCCACTAGTGGAACAACCTTAATTGGTTATTAGCTCCAAATCCCCAAAGTCATAACTATTAGGTGATATAATATGAGTGAGTAAGTCAAACTTTATATAAGCACTAACATAACTGACCAATGGATGTATATATATACCAATCTTCATGCTAATATATTACCATGTTCGCAATTTAAACACAAATCATATATAAAACATACATGCAGTTTATTCCATATAAACTAAGTAAAATTGGGATAAATTTTCATTTTCCTTCTATAAAAATCATATTATTCAAATTTATATCTCACAGAATCCATAGTTTCGTTACTAAGAAAAGCCATAACCAGTGTCAATTATGTACTACCATGCATATAAAAGAAGATCGTCGCACTTCTCAAATTTTTAATGTTGTTGCACCTTTAATTTTTTAGGCTATCATAAATATACGAGCCCATGTGAAATCGCACCTTCAAAATAGCCGTCGTAAACATAGAGTATATAATTATCGTAAAATATAAAACTATATATCATCTCCCTTTAAATAGCTATCGTAAAACATAGAATACATAACTATTGTAAAACATAGAACCACGTGTCATCGCACCTTGAAATAGCCATCATAAGACATAAAACCGTGTACAATCGTATCTTTAAATATTTAGGACGTCGTGAGTATAAAATAATATGATATGACATCTCTAAAATCAGAGCTATCGTAAGTTTAAAATTATAGCTATCATAAGTATAAAATCTAGAGCTATCGTAAGAATGAAACATAACTATCATAAGTATAAAAACATGGCTATCATTAGTGTAGAATCATATCTATCTGAAGTATAAAATACGGGCTTATTGTAAGCATAAAATCATGATGGTATCGCACTCCTAAATCTCTCTTGCTATCATAATTGTAAAATAACATTTATGTAATTATTCTTAAAACTGATTTAGTTCCTTTAAAAGTGATTACTTTTCACCAGATCAAGTTATTTGCCAAATTTCTATTTTTTTACTCAAAATCTTTACAGAAATTTCAGTGAGAATTTCACTTTTGCTTAAAATCTTAAGAAATTCTATAATTAATTAATTGTGCTTTATATAACTAAATTTACCCTTCACATGGGAATTTTTAAAAATTCCCAAAATCATAATTTGTAGGTATTAACACACATTAGGATAATATGATTATTTTTCATATTATAAACAATTAAATCTGAAAATAAGCATTTTACCAACATAGAACATTCATAGAAAATCTAACTAATTTTGGAAAAATATGAAATTAAAAACCCATTTCTAGATTAATGTTTTAACAACTTACTAAAATTTCAAAGCATTTAGAGATTACTAACATAGGAAAAACCATTTTATTAAATTTCGTAATTTCCTAAATGATATCCATAAATCCATATGAATGATTATCTCAACCAAAACCATGTTCAAACATCATAGAAAATTCGTATCTTGTCCAAATCTGAGCTAGAGCAAATCAAAACACAGGGATGTTGATATTTTTCATCTTAATTATTTGTAGTATGGAGATAATGGCCTTAGCTTCCTTCTTCTTTTGTTTACTGAACTTTAATGGAGTTATCTTGGTTTTCTTTTCTTTTTCCTTTTCTTAGTTATGAGATGAGGCCAAAATTACAAGGGAGAAGGGGAGAGAGATAGAGGAAACAAAATAAAAGCCTTACCTACTTTTCCTTATTAATTCATGGTCTAATTAAATCTCTTAATTCCTTTTCTCATAAAACATTACTCCATTTATAGTTTTAAAAATTCAAAATTAAACATTATGGTCAATTTCCATACTTAAACCACTTTCCAACTTTATTTATTCAATCATTTTTTTTATTAAAAATCCAGAATAATTTGACTAAAAATAAGGGCGTTATAGGCTCCACTCCTTATAAAAATTCTATCTTTGAAGTTCCAATAAGGTATAACAACAAATCATATTAATCATGCATACATGTGACAATTGCACACAAAATCAAAAATTACTAGCATAGCTACTAGTAAAAATGTCTATACAACAATCAATATTGAACATACATCAAAATAACTCAGGATAAACCTCTTTAATCTTATCCTTGGTCTCATTTATCATCGCTCAACTGGAATTTCACAAACTTGATCGTCTTTGTAACGACTTGACTTTTCAACCTTCAAATGTCGACACTAAATACAACCATGATATTCATGTGCTGAGCACCCAAGTGTCGGAAAGATAGATAGTGGGTAAATTTAAAAAACAAGAAAGAAAGAACACAACATTAGAATCTCACAGTGGAACAATAATATATAATATCAAAAGAACAATTTAAAGGGTTACTCTGAATACTGAAATTTCAGAGTTACAAAACCTAAGTACTATCATCTATTAGGACAGTTATAATTGCATGACCTTACAATTCCGATATATACATACATAATATAGTGCAACAAAAATAGAAATAGATAATGGAAGCCTTCACCCCTTCTCCTGAGCATTGAAGCATCCAAAGTAAAACCTGCTTTGCTCAACCTACTCAAAAGAGTACACGGGGGATTTAGGGAAAACAAAAACCATGTGTCAGACATAAGTCTAATATAAGAAAATTCAAGATACATGCAACATGTAGCAGTAACTATTGAGACCGTACAGATTTTTGTAACAGTTTTCCCTTCAAAAGTAACCAACCATTCATTAGGTTAATATAGTGATTTAATAGAAAAATCTAGAATATAGAAAATAAATCATATCAAATAGCTATGTTGCATGCATCTCACACCACAACAATATTGAGGTTACAATCAAAATTTGCATTCGCATGTGGATTTTCTGTTGAAGACATCCTCCGAACAACTGGGGCCAGCCTCCTGACAAGGGTCCTAAACTACCTTTCGAGCGTTGTATATCTCCCGATAAAATATACCATGAAGGTAAACATAGCTGATCCACATCCGAATACGTGATACTAAATATCATTAAATCCCGCTAGAAACATCAATAAGTGTACTCATGATATGGAGTTGATATACCTTATGGGCTAGCTAAACCCCGCTGGCTATGCGCCTACTTTATTTTCTATCATTTCCAACATTGAGGTCACGTTTGGCATCTCTCACTCAAGTCTTCATCACTCGAATAGAACATGAATCGCCACAAGATCCCAGCATCTGGAACATTCCATGGATCTCTAAAAGGATACTACCATAAGCCTGTTTGCAAATGTTGACGCTAATCCCTCCCTTGGACTTAACCTTAGGATAGACAGTTCAACTCTATAGTATAAGTCTAAAATGTTAACGCTGCCCTCTCCTGTGGACTTAACCTTCAAATAGATAGTTCAACTCTATAACATTCATTTCATAACCGCTTCCAAAACATAGACTCATATACTAGTTTTGAAGTGGTATTTGGTAAGTAAAACACTTACTGATCCTAGACTGTTCGAAACTAAATCGATGAAATCAGGTAAACTCAAATTTGGTTCTTTTAGAAGTAAGCGAACCATATAAAGAGGAGTCCTTGGTGGATGTCGTATATATAAGTTCTTAAAGATTGAGACATTTCATACCAATGCTTCTCCTCGAGGGTTCTCAAAGGGTATGAATTCTTGAAGCTTTTAGATCCTTCCTGAGTTATAGTTGGTCAAGTTCGATAGACGAGCATTGCTTAGGCACTTCATTCTTAACTCTCACAGATAGACAAGTCTACCTCATCAGCTTTTAGTGTTAAGTATAATATTAATTAATTCAATAAATGAGTAAGTAATCAGCATGATTAATGGCCTTTTAACTCGGCTATATATCTAGGCTGACTGGACAACTTATACTCGATGATAGACAGAGAAAGCAAAAAAGCTTTGCACCAAAATTGATCACGAACACCCAACAGAGTTTTGTAGAGAAAGAAATAAATAAATCTAAATGAATATAGAGAAAACAAGCAATTGAATAACAAAAATTAAGTAGAAAAACAAGAACACGATGATTTATATTGGTTTGATGTTGTTTGTCTACGTCCACTTTGATGAAATTGCTTTATTAATGACTTTGAATTCTGAGTACAAGAGCGATCAGATTGGAATCCGTGAATACAATGAGTACAAAGCAATTAACATTGCAAAAATTCTTTAAATGAACCACAAAGCCTGTTTTATAGGGGAAGACGACCAAATATCTTCATGAAAAATCGCAACAGAATCTCTAGATGCAGAAGAAGTCATAAGAGCAATTGCCAAGCCCAAATCCAAGGAATAAGGATCGGCCACAATCCCTCTTAACAACTACATGGGGCCTCGTGATCTTTTTAGCGGGCCCCCCTTCATCTTAACTCTATGTCACCAAAAGTGCTCACATTTGACTTTTGGACTTTGAGATATCGATCAATCTCCATTGAGTTGAACTACTAAGCTGATGTAACCCGGTCTCTTGTATATAGTAAGCCGATCCATAGCCTAGTTGAGACTATAATCCATGCTTAAAATATTTTATAGAGTCCATCTCTCGGTTTTGTTTAAACCATTACTTCATATTGACGTCTATGCTTGATCTCTGAACTCTGTTATCACCTCTCTGAACTGTTTTCTCCATCTATCGTCCAGTCTAACTTATCCAATCAGGCTAGATATATAGCCGGATGAAATGTAGAAAATAGTTACCCCCAAAGTACGTCATGTTTCAAATATGACATGCTTTTAATCGAAGCAAGTAAGAGTGTAACACCCGTAAAATGAGCCATAAATAAACACTACAAGAAACTATACTTTTCTCAACACTATTAGACAGCGTTTTACTGAAAATGCTATGGTTCTCTGAATGGTTTATTAAAAAAAACAAAAAACAGTCTTAAAACGATGCTTCTATCACATGAAAAAAGGAGGGAAAATAAAATTGTCGCGTGCCTCTATCTCTCGTCGTCGACTTCTCTCCCTCTCTCCCATACATCTATATCCTTCATTTAATTAAAAAAATAAGTCCTTCCACGAGTCCATCGTTATCTATATTGAATTCATCCATGTTGTTGAAACTTGAAAAATAATGAGGTGAATTCTATTTTTAGGAAACAGCAGCTGTCTAGAATGTTAGTTTGTATATATTATAGTCTGATGCATCGTCTTTTAAAGGAAAAGATAAGGCAATTCGTTGCTGGATCCTGCATATTTTGGGCATATCGTAGTTATGTAAATTTACTGATTTTGCTAATATTTCTTAGTTTATTGTTTCTTCATATTTAACAGACACACTGTCACAAAAAGTAAAAACTTTATTTTATGCATATAAATTACTGATTTAGTTTGAATAGTTAAATCTAAAAAGTTCCATTTAGCTGTCAGACTGAGTTTGTACTTCTTACCATCTATTTCATTCTCATTGGTAATTTTCATTAGCGATAACTACTTTGTTGCACACGATAATATTTTCAAGAACATAGTATCAATACTTTATTTAAAATATAGTTTTGTTAGGCCATGTATTAACTAAGATAGATGCTTTACAAAATTAAACTGTTGAAAAACGATTACACTTTTGTTTGCTTCAAAGAAACTGTCGCCTGCAGGTCCATAAAGCTCTGGGGTTTTTTGCAATTGAGCCTTTTTTGCTTTGTTAAGATTTCTGACTAAACGTCATAGATAGTTTTAGCTGTTCATGACAATTTGGAGGCATCATTGCAGTATGCGTATTTGTTTACTATTTTCTCATAAATAATAAAAGTACAAGGATAGTGGTAAAGTAAAAAAGAGAAATGATGACCAACGGCGCATAAGCTCTTTATGGTTTGTGTTTTTATTGTGATAGAAATGCTTTGTTAAATGAGTTGGCTTTTTTTATTTATTTTTTTGGCAAAGCCAGCGGGGTTAACTGGGCCCCTACCAGTTTTATTGCAAACAACAATAAAATAGAACAACAGAGGGAAAACGTAAGCTAGAAAAAAAACAAGAAAATACATACAAGGAAAAGAAACAACACAATCAAGCCCAAACTTGTATCATTGACTGTGGGTAGATGCTTGCCCTGTTCCTCAATAGATTGTAGGTGCGGCACTTGACTTCATTCCATAATTCATTTTCATTTCTTCTAACATTTTCAAATACTCTGGAATTTCGTTCACTCCATATCACTGCCATGTAAACTTTCATGCAAACTGTCATCACTCTACCATTCTCAGTTCTCCACCTAGTAGCTTTGTATATTATACTCCACAGAATTGTTGTAGTGTGTCCAGTAAGTATAATACCAGTGAGTCCACCGATCTTATGTAAGAAATGTTGCAAAGCAGGACATTCAAAGTATAAGTGATCAGTAGTTTCTTCTTGAATATCACAATACAAGCACTGAGTTGGACATGCCATCCCAAACTTATGCAACAGACTTCTAGTAAGTAAAGCACTGTTTAACACTTTCCACATCATTAAATTATCCTGTGGAACAGAGTCAGTTGTCCAAATAACCTCATACCATTTTGCTGCAGGTACGGGAACACTATCAGTAAGGGATTTGTATACTTCTTTGACAGTGTGTGGTTTGCTGTTCCATAGCACAGAGTCACTTTGCAATTCACTGAAAGTTATTTGTTGTATATTGGACCATATTTGCTGAATAACATGATTACTGCTGTTTGGCAACTGTATTTTACCATTATGTATGAAAGCATTTGCATAAGCTGTATTTTGAATACCAGTTTGCATTATTTGTGTGTAAGAACATAATTTAGATAAGATTAGGCCATTTCTAACCCAAGGATCATTCCAAAAATTAACTGCAGCTCTGACATTAACTGGATATTGTATCATAGGTAGGTAGACTTCTCTATACTTCAGCATGCTTCTCCAAGTCCAACTACTCAGCTGAGGGATTTCCATAATCCAGAATTGCCTGTTCTTAATGTTGTAATGCCATGTCCACTCAACCCATAAACTTCTTCTTATATTTATGATTGCATCAAACTGTTTACTTATAGCTGCAATGTTCCACTTCTTGACATCCAAAACTCCCAGCCCACCAGATTTCAAGGGTGCTTCAAATTTGGAAAAAGCACAAGGCACTAGTTTTCTGTTGTGTATACTTCCTGTCCAAAAGAATCTATTCATTGCTGATCTGACAAGTTGTAATAACTTTGTTGGTAGAATCATAGTTCGAGCCCAGTATACAATAAATGAGAAGACCACAGATTTTATGAGTACAAGTCTGCCACTTTGAGTTAGGTACCTATTTTCCCAAGCTGACATAACAGAGGTAATTTTATGGTATAGTGGAAAACAGTCATCCTTTGTTATTCTTTTAGTTATTAGAGGTAGACCAAGGTACTTCCTGTCATTTTCCATGCTAGAGAAACCAGACTGTTGGTGGAGGACAGCAGCCATACCAGGACCGATTCCAGTAACAAGTAATGATGATTTGTTTTGGTTTATTGTTAGGCCAGTCATTTTGTGAAATGCGCGCAAAGCATCCTTAATACCATTTAAAGAAGTCAACTCAGGTTTTGTGAACATCAAAACATCATCAGCAAACATGATAGATGTAATATGGTGATGAGAACACTTTGGATGATACTTTATGTTCTTATTGGTGTAATTTGTTCTGAGAATAACAGTTAACACCTCCATGACCAACAGAAACAAGTATGAAGATAATGGGTCCCCTTGCCTTATTCCTTTACTACCCCTAAAACACCCAACAGGTCTTCCATTAATAACTACAGAGTATGATGGTGTGGATATACAGACATATATCCATGACACAAATATTTTTGGGAATCCCATCACTGCCATTATCCTGACTATGGATTCCCAATATATAGAATCGTAGGCCTTAGATATATCAATTTTGAGAGCTGCTGCAGGGGGGCCATAACTTTTACCATAGCTTTTGAGAAGTTCTTGTGCCAAGAGAACATTATCAATTATGTCTCTGTAGCTAACAAACATATTATGTTGCTGAGTTAGACATAAGCAGCAAGCTAAGCATTAGTCAATGAGGCTGTAATGTGTGACTTTCATGTAATTATTTTTAGCATTATAATTTCCTTTACTATGCCTACAAGTTGTAACATATACTACAACATACTTTTCAATAACAGTAGAAACAATGCAGATTTTCTAGACTATTGAGTAAGCATTAAGGGAAGAGCAAGCAATCACAGGTCCATTTATTCAATTGTAAAACAACAAGTCTACTAGCCGCTCATAATTTTATAATTGTTTCAATATTTTCTCCTTTTTGCTTGACATCTAAGCATCACCGTTATTGGTTCTATGCATGGATCGCCAAATTTTCATGCATATATGTGGTCAAATTTCTCAGGCACGCACAATGTGGACATTTTTGGTCACTTATTTTTAGTTTTGCATGGTTATAAAATAGACAATGTAAACAATAACTGTTACTTAATTGGCATTAGTGTTGGTTTATAAAAGTTTTCTTCTTATCTAATGGTGATATGCCTGAGCTCAACACATATATGTTTGAATTTATTCGATATCATGATTTTTCTGTAATTATTATTATTATTATAAAAATAAACTTCAAAAACAATAATAATAATGGAATCTCCCACTTATAATTCGACATAATAAGATAACCAGTATTGTGGTCGAATAATCTTTTTCTTATTCACGTGTTTATTTGTAGTCATCTAATCTCTGACTTATAATTTGGCATAATAAAATCTCCGACTTATAATTTGGCATAATAAAATCTCCGATATCATTGTCATCTGATATATTTTATTCATATTAACAGTATCTTCATATTGGTTGAGCCATTTACTGCTTTATGTACACCTAACATTAATAGTAGCTTCTTATTGGTTAGTTTTTGTGTGATCTCCATTTATTTTATGCTTACTCATTTGACCGAATACATAATAATCAAAATATATTTCAATCCATCTCGTGTTAAAGAATTATTCTTGATTGGGAAGGGATAGAGGAAACATGTTCATGGTGTTTACTGTTATGCCTTGAATTCTTATGACAATTGGCTTTAACAATACATGAACATCAAAAGAAGATTATAAAAAACGTATTTTGAAGTTACAAAAATACGAAGTCCATACTAGATACTCAAATAATGCATTCATCCTTTGTAATATTTGTGGTGATTATGAACGAATTTTAGTTACATGTAAAATCATTTTAGTTATATATTGTAATCTCAAAGTGTGATTCATGAATGTGATATATTTTTTAAAGAAAAAGGGCCATCTTATTTAAACTTCAACTACAGACTATACACATGATACACTCAGAAGATAAACATAAGATTTTAAGTAAAATGATGGAAAAACTAGAGAGCAATAAGCTACATACATATTTCAGGTAATTATAATATCTTAGAAAGTAACAACTAATATCTACATAATTTATATAGTTATTGAAAAATGGATCTCTTTTGCTTGAAACAGACGTAAAAGTTTTAATTCTATATCCCCAATTAATAAGACACCTTATTAGTTGACCTTTTTTTACACAAAAATCTATATAATTTGTACAGTTTAAATTCTATAATTCATATGTTCCCCCATTAATTCTATATTCCCCCATGGCACCTTATTAGTTGCGCTTCTTTTTACCCATTGTGCACAGAAAAAGTTTGCTCTATTCCTACAAAATGTGCATAGATTATTCATGCAATTATCATAAACCACAAGCCGTAGGAAAGGGATCAAAAGAAACTCAAAATAGCTGAAACAGAAGCAAATGTTTTATATACTAAATTTAAGCAAGATACAAAAGAGCTCTAGTTTGCACTTATTATTTCAGCGTAGTCAAGTCATGGAGAAAGCTCAAAATGTTGGATGGTCACCTCTATAATAGGGGTCATAGGTTCAAAATCATAGCTTTTAAAAAAAAAAAATTAATTTTTTTGGGTATACTTAAGGCGATCACCATCCTCTTCTTTGGCATACAAAGTTTAGTATTGTTTTTTCCAAAGAAACATGTCTACTATTATGTTTTTAGTTTATAGAAATGTTGTTCCAAGTCACACCAGTCTTCAATATTATTTTTGGAAAAAGGTACATTATATACTGAAAAAGAAACACATATACTTCCATGATATGCCTCATAAAAACCTTGCAACCTCCTAACCTATATGGATAACTTGCAAGGAAAAAGAGTACATATCATTTTCATATATTAATGATACATCGAGTCTGAGCCTGAATCAAGTTGTCAAATAGATGGATGAGTAAACTAATAATGAAGACAATCAAAACCATCCATATGAGCAACTTAGGTCGGTAAACAAAACAAAAAAGAAGCAAGAAGCACAAAAATCAAAACTCAAAATACACGTGAATGCGGACAAAAAGAAAAATGGAAAAAGACACTTCGGTCAAACTTCAAGTGTTATCACCAACTGGAGAGAGAAAATATTCAACTTTATCAAATTAGAAACCAATCTAAAACTCTTGAACAAATGAGATCAATAATGGCAGAAGTTGGAGCATTAATAGAGGATGAAGATAGCGACCACCAGCTTGAAGAGGCAGGCAAATCAGAGTTCATGGAGGTCGATAGTTAGCAGAGGAATCTGTAGCGATGCTAAACTCAGTTAAGATAAGTTTCAGCTCTGAGCTTATCATTTGAGGCTTTAAAATATGTTGAATTGGAAATTTACTATCTTGGATTATGTGGTTAAGTCTCAAATTGTTAGGCAGTTCCATTCCTTTAAAAACATGATTATTTCGCTCACACCAAATATTCCAGATTAGGGAAGTAATTGTTATGTTGGTGATTTGGTTGCTTATTAAGTTATTTTTCTAAGTTTGACAAATAGTTTCCAAAAGACTGTGTATATCATGATTGTTACCGAAATTTAACTTAAGCTTAAGCATAATATCTTCCATTAATTTCCTCGAGTAGCTGTATTTAAAAAAAAAAGATGATCTCTGTCTTCATTTTGGTTTAAGCACAACATACAAATTCGATCTATATTGGGATTCCATCTATCGATCCTATCTTTGGTACTTAATTTGTTTAGAATAGCCAAGAGGGCACAAATATATATATATATATATATATATATATATATATATATATATATATATATATATATATAGGGCATAACCTTTATCCCAAATTACCTTTTTCCAATTAAAATCAGTGTGTCTGCATGTGAAATGTGTCCATGCCGATTTCAGAGTAAATTGGCCATGACTATTAGGAGACTAGCACCAGAATTCTTATTTTATTTTTTTATGAATGGCTATATTTTTGACTGAGTGGTGAGATTGTGTAGGAATATAATCAAGGGTTGTTTCCACTTAGCATCTGAAATTAGAATGGAAACTTTTTTGTTACATCCACCAGTAACAGACTTGTACTCCATCCATACTTATTAATCAAAGAGGCACCATTAATCCTTGGGTCAAACCAGATGTCAGTATTTTCATCATTGACAATTTTCCTACCTATTAGGCCTTTACACCATTCTCTATCTCTTAGCATGGCCTTTCAAGTATATGAAGCATTGTTGTCCATAGTAGGTGTCCAAAAATTAACAATACTACAATATTTATTATGCATCCTCTTGGCCCAAAGAGAATCACCTTGAATATAATTCCATAAGAGTTTTGCAGCAAAGACTTTGGTAGCTTCATCAATTTTCCTGATTTCAAAACCACCTTCACCTTTTCTTTTACATACATTATCCTAACACATTTTATGAGCTTTTGATTTCCATAAAAAATTAGTACATAAAGAGTTGATTTTCTGAGTAATTGTCACAGGAAATTGAGTGACTGGAAGCCAAAATTGAATCATAGGTTATATGACAGTTTTGATTAGCTCTGCTCTACCACTAATGTTGAGGAACTTGTTATGCTAGTGAATGAAAATTTTGTTAATTTTGTCAATTAGCCATCCAATGTCCCTCGCCTTTCATTTGTTGTTAGGTAGAGAGATGCCTAAATACATAATTAGCAGATTTCCATCATTGATTTTAAGCATGTCGGTAATTTGATGCTTGTTAGTTGCACCTTTACTGAAAAACAATGTTGATTTATTTGCATTTAATCCAGATCAGTTAAGTTCCTCAGGTTTTGAAAGATGTGATGTAGGCTTTCAGCATTTTTAATGGTGGCTTTAGCTAAGATTTAAATATCA
Organism: Allium cepa; assembly: GCA_030765085.1. Classification (NCBI taxonomy): domain Eukaryota; kingdom Viridiplantae; phylum Streptophyta; class Magnoliopsida; order Asparagales; family Amaryllidaceae; genus Allium; species Allium cepa. The sequence goes on from CM060929.1 coordinate 822,403,229, forward strand.
TATGCATATAGCAAACGGGTAATCATTGGTTCAATTTGGTATTTGCGGATGATATTAACTTTCAAAAATTCTAAATCAAGATTTATGGTATGGAATTCCATAGCAATAGAAAATAAATATGGGGAGAGAGGGTCTCCTTGTCTTAATCCACTCGAGCTGACAATGAAACCATAGGCTGAACCGTCTATTAAAACTGAAAACGAAGGAGTAGAAACAGTCATATATGAGATTGGTGAATAATCATGGAAACCCCAAAGAAATCAATATATGATGAATAAATTCTCTACTTATTTTATCATAAGCCTTATGCAGATCAATTTCCAGGCAAAAATTGTTAGAATTTTTCCTGTTGAAACCTCTAACCATTTCATTTGCTAGTAGAGAATTTTCAAACATAATTCTGCCAAGAATGAAAGCAATCTGGTTATATGAAATAAGGTCATTCATATAAGCTTTCATTCGACTACAAAGAAGATTGGCTAAATTTTTATATGAGACATTACATAGAGAAATTGGACTAGAATCAGATATGTTAACCACATCAGGTTTTTTTGGAGTAAGGCCGATAAAAGGATGGTTGATTTCTCTAATAATTTTCCTAGATTGGAGTATATCATTTATAGCATTCCAGATATCATATTTAATTTTCTCCAATGGACTTTATAAAATTTTGAATTAAGACCATCTAGTCCAGGAGAGCTGTTATCATTAGTCTGGAAAATAGATTCTTTAATTTCCTTCAGCTGAAATGGTTTGCACAGATTATTTCTTGCATTATCAGATTGAATTTTCTTGCATGTTATGTCTGGAAATTGAAATGTGGCTTGAGATGATAGGAATAGTTCAGAGAAATAATTAATGGCTTCATGAGCAATTTTTTCTGATGGTGATGACCAAGAACCATTATCGTTAAAAATGAGATTACTCCTTCGTTTGGGTTCGAGGATATTTATTTTACTGAAAACGAATTCAGTTGGTTTATCCCCTTTAATAAGCCAATTTATTTTCATTTTTTGCTCATTTTGACAGCAGTGTTCCTCATTATAGAATGAATTTGTTCAAAGTTTAAAGAGTATAGTTCCATTAGGTTTTTATTAAGAGGATTATGAATAAGCTGATTATATATCTTATTAGTTTCCTTTAATTTAGCAACCATTGTATATATGTTGCTTTTACGTTTTGTCTATGTCTTTAATGCAGCTTTTACAGATTTCAATTTGCATAACATCATGGGGAGAGGACTGCCAAGGAATACATGATTCAGGGCTTTATGGAGGGAGGAATGGCAATCTACTTACAAGTGCCAGGAGTTATTATGTTTAAAAGGTGCTCGAATTCTCATTTTATTGTGTAATATAAGATTGATCATGATAGGGGTATGACCACTCAAAGAGTGATTATCAAAATTAATACCAAAGTGATCAAACTTTTCCAACCATAAATTGTTAACAAAAACACGATATATCTTACTATAGACAGAGAATATATTACCTCCTTTCCATGTAAAAAATTACCTAAGAAGTCAGGTTCCACCAATTTAGACAAAGCAACACAGTCTATGAAGTCTTGGTCCCCCATTGAGTTGAAAATTCCATTATTCGTTCTGTCATTAGGAGATAGAATAGCACCGAAATCACCCGCCACGATCTATGGAAGATTAACAAACTAAGATTGTGCCGTAACATAATGCCACTGTTTTTTACGCTTCACATCCTCATTGAATGCATACATTGTGGTACACAAAACACTAATGTCATTTACAATATGTAATATACGAGAAATGTATTGATCATTTGTGTGTAATATGATATTCGACCAGTGAGCAGAGTCCCAAATGAGTAGGATATGATTTCTTTGATCATTGATTATGTTGTGAGAAAATTTCTAATTATTAGAAATTTTTGTCATAAATCTATCAGTGTTATTTAGAGATAGTTTATTTTGAGAATTCCAATAAATTAAAACTTGTTACTTTTAAAATTTGAAAAATCTCCAACTTCTTAACAGGGGCATACGTACCCCTAATGTTCCAGAAGAGGATCTCCATCTATAATTTCAGGGTTGGTACCGCCTTCAGGGGGAGTAGCTGTCCTCATTATCTTAGCCTTTTTAGTTTTTTTGCTTTTTCCTTTCAGTTGATTGACTAAACTTGCCCATGCTCAATCACATCAAAGTTATTGGTGGCTTTAAACTCGAAAGGGACTTCCTTTGACCTAGTCTTTCGAGCAGCTCTTGTTCTGGAGGTAAGCAGGGATTCTGAATTCTGTGCAGTAGTTATCTGGTTCAGAGGCATTCCAACTGGATCACTAATAAATTCCTTAGTACAGTTGTTTGGAGCTTGTATTTCTTAATTAGTTTCAATAGCTACAAATTTCTAATTCACAGTTGTATTAAAATTCGAATTCTGAGTCACAATTGTATTAATAGTCGAATTTGGAATGTTCGACCGCTGTTTGGAACATATAAGAAGATTTTTTTAGACACATTATTACAGTCATTATTTGAATTGAAGATGCGAAAATTTTCCTGTTCTAAGCTATTTGGTTTCAATTGATCATTTGTAGTAGAGGTGTTGTCATTGGATTATCTGAATTGTCTATCGTTTTCCATGTTGATATCAACATATTCCATATTGGTATCAATATTCATGACTGGGTTTTCTTTCGTTGGATTTTGATTCGTCGCTTTAGGCATCCAAACTTAAATGAATTGACAATATGTAATGACCTATCATTTTGGACGGTTTTAAATTGATGATAAACCACACACATCAGACTGAAACCATTCAAAAGGGCAGGTTGTTATGGGATAAATGAAAAAAAGCAGAGAAAGTAAGAAAATAAATCCAGCTCTCACAACAGAATGACAAAATATAATAATCAAATAAACAGTTCACGAAGTTGTTTACAAATAACATTGATTAAACTTTTATAATACAGATCAGAGTTATATACAACAAGAATACATAATAAATAAATGCAGGGGAACAACATAATGCAATGGAATACATATAATAACTAATAATAGCACAAAATCTTCGTCTTCCTCCTCCAAAAAGCATTCTTCGATAAATTGAAAAGCTCAAAATGACCCGAGCGAATTGGAAAGACAAAACACTCTAGTCAGAACTAAATGATCTTTTATAAATTAAATCAATAGTAAACAAATATGAGTATAACAGCGTTAGAGATATATACGAGGTTTGACATCTCATATCTAGTGACTAACGGGAATGCAATGACTTAAGAAATGTTCGAGATTTCCATCTCCTAAGGATCCGTTAAACTATCTACTAGTACAATACGCTATTATAATAGTGTCTATAATAAAGTAAAGTATTAAAATAGCGTTAAGGTATTACCTATATCCCCCTTAACACATTTTATATATTCCCATAGTCTATACAGTATTGTACGCTCCTCCGTAAATTGGAGGGTTACACAGAAGACACTCTATAGGAATGGTATAAAACAAACTCGTAGAAGGCACGATAGGGCATGTGAACCCGGCACTCGAGGCGATGCTAGGGTAGATCTACCAATTGCACTCTTGGGCTGGTGGTAACGCCGAGCAGCTACTACCGCCCACCTCGGACACACTTCCATAATCACTTGGTCTGATATAGCTTTTTTTTAGTCACATCTAAGCCGACTCACGGGAGTCGGGGTCACGTCAATACCTCATACAGAATCATTTACCAAACCATCCTACTTCATTTCTAGAATCTCCACCACGTACAGAGTTGTTAAAGTGGTTTTCGGATAGAACAATATCCGATCACGATCTCTTTAACAACCAAAAATTTATTTCATACCGGATGGTTCTTTTACATTTCAAAAGTTAATTCACAATTTATATCAAAATATTATATTCTCAAAAGTATGTCATTTTTGAAATCACATTTACTTCCGAAATTATGTCACATTTGAAATCATTTCACTTCTGAATTCATATTTCCAAAAATAGATTAAATCCTCATTCAAAATCATCATATTACTCAAATATGTCATTTAAATTCCTACTTATGTTATAACATCATTTAATCGTATTCTACATGAAAATCAAGGATTTAAATATAAAACTTTCACTTTACAAAACTTGAAATTCGGAAAATTGTTTAGATAGTTTGAAATAGTTTTAAAAAATAGCTCAAGATAGTTTAAAATAGATTAATATAGTTGAAAATGGATTAATATTGTTTAAATAAATTAAAATAGATTAATATAATTTAAAATAGATTAAAATAGTTTAACATAGTTAAAATAGATTAAAATGGATTTATATTATTTGAAATGGATTAAAATAGTTTAATATAGTTTAAAATAGATTAAAGTTCTTAAACTATATTTAATAGATTTAAAATTGACTAAAAGGGCTAAAATACTTTAAATAGATTTAAAACGGACTAAAATACTTTAGAATTTCAATTTAAACCAATTTCTAATTCCAACCTTCAAACTTGGATTTCAAAGTAATTCAATTTATATAAATCAATTTCCTTCAAATATAATTTAATCCAATTCACGATTTAAGGATTTTAAAATCGTTTAATTTAGTCAATCCGATGTCCGTACATAATTTTCTATCATATGGTCAAGTTATATAGATATTTATCATTTCAATCCGAGAAAGTTTAAATTTATGGTATATATTATTTTAACCTGCAATCTCAAATTAAAAATTCAAAATCCATAAAATCGCTCAAGTTTATCATTTCAACCTATAACGATTTTCCCTAATCTATAATTGCATTGGGTTATGTATAATTTCAACCCATAGTGATTTACTAACAATAAACTGAGGGAATTTGTAGTACGATAACAATGAATAAACATACATCCAATCATTCAAATATCAACAATTAAACACCCATCACAATCATCATTCAAATCAACCAATAAATCACAACAAATAACTGGTTACATATTTAACTAACAAGTTAAATTCAATATTAATTTATTTGGCAATTAAATTCAATATAAATTCAATTTCAATTAAGATGTCAAATAATCCACCAAACATCAACCAATAATATTCTTATCACATCGAAAATTTAATCAACTAGCATAAGAAGGCTTAGTATTTGTAAGTGGATTAAATCATTCACCTTTGATTTATAGTCAATTTAAATCCAATAAAAGCCCAAAATTCCATAGAAGAAATCGCGTGTGAATCGAAGTTTATATGAAAATGATACTCATGTTATAAGAAATATTATCAAAATAATAGTCGGTACACATTTAAATAAAAATAAACAAACTTTATACTTACGTTTTTCTTAAGTAGGCTTTAGGCAAAGATGGAAGAACAAACTAAGATGAGGGCAGGACACGTAGGAAATAAAAGCATGAAACTCATGTTTCGTAAAAGAAAGCTTTGGAATTTACAAAATGAGAGCTTTTGAATTTGCAAGTTCATATTAAAATTATTCAGGGAAATGAAGATTTGAAATGGATATATAAACATTGGAAATGAAGCAGCGATATGAAAAAAAAGAAGGCATAATTTTAAAAACGTGAACAATTTGCTGATTAGACTATAGCTTCAGTAAAAAATGATTTAAACTAAATAAATATAAGGTGTCAGGAGAAACAAAATGTAAAAGAAGAAATAAATTGGCAGGTTATTTATAATAAATAAATGAAGGTGGAGAGACAAAAATGAATGTCTAAAATAAAGGCTTTAGGAAATATAGGCTGCCAGAATAAATAAATAAAATATGAGGTGGAAGATGGCTACAGGATAACAAACTGAAAAGAAATGAAGTAGCTATAGAAATACGAAATGAGATGGAGAAAACAAAAAACTCACATTTTTACTTTACCTTAGAAATTGGAGGTAGGACATGGTGTAAAGAGGTGAAGAATGGTTAAATAAAAAAATGTGTACATATAAAATGAAACTCACATTTGAGAAGACGTAGCTTCAGAAAAAAGTGGAAGGAAATAAACGAAAATGAAGAAACAAAAAAATAAGGAAAGAGATGTGGTATGTATTAAACAATGATGAAGGAATGCATGGACCAGATGTACACTACCAACAAACCTTTGGAATTCAAATTACAAAATAATGTCTTCTCTTTATTACTTTCCTTAACTCCCTTAAACCCATAGTTACACCTATTTAATTTTACATTAACACACAATAAATAAAAATAAATTCTTTACACAAATTTGTGTAATTAATTAAGGCAATATACATCATTAAGAACCTTTCATTTCTCTCTATGTGATTAGATTAGAAAATTAAACAAACATATTAACATTTCGATTTAACATTTTACTAGGAACGCATTAACATACATTAAACAAATATAACAGCATAAATGAGGTATATAAACAGGTGTATAATATATATATACACACGTCCATGTATGTGTACATCTTTATCTCCATTTATGGTTTACATTCATAAACAAAAGGTATGCTACTAGTCCACATAAGGAGGCAATGAATGTAAGAGTAAATTAGAAGAGTCAAGATGGAAATGTAAATTATGGTGCAATTAAAATCTAATCAAGTCTAAGTAAAAAGGAAATAGTCAAGTGTAAATCTATTTTAACCCTTTACGTCTCCTATTAACATTTAATTTAAAACCATATGAGATTTCAAACCTAAATAATCCTTTTTATATTATTTTATCTGAAACATATGTTTATATCTAGGCACAAACATATATGCAGTAAACCAACACTAAAATTAGAAACATGAACTGAATTAATTGAAATAAATCACCAAATTTAAATTTATTTCAATATACGTCTACAATTAACATCTTCTCCCTTCTTAATTAAAAGGTTCCAATCCCATTAATTGCCATTGATTTCTATGTTAAATTCTAAAAGAGAAATGAATTCAATTCCTTTTATAGTAATTTGACGTATTTATGGAATTATTGTATACAAACCAAAAGCTATTAATTTCTTGCTAAATAATTGATTTCTTATTCCTGTAATTAATCTGTAAGCTAAAATACATTTCAAACAAATAAACATATGTTTACTCCTTTACTTAACTTACTCATTTTTATTCTTTTATTTTTGATTTAAATGTTCTCATATTAAATCAACTATTACCTTATGAATTTATTCAACATAATTTCTTATTTTATTTCACTCAACTAACATCTTTTCTTATATTAACTGCAATATTTAATTACATTTAATTTCATTGATTTCCAAATTGATTTCAATGGATTAAATAATAAGATGATAAGTAAAACAATATTTACATCTAAGAAATTCAAACACATTTAAAAAAACACATTTATAAATCAATTCAGCGTTGAATATTACAATAATTATAACATTCAATTTCAACTGTGATTAAATCCAATTAATTATATTTTAATTCCAATAAATTGATTAAACTTGATTTCAATCTTTTATTGTCAAATGGGTAAAACTAACACTAAATTACATTTTATTACCTCAGTATTATATAGTTATTGCCTTAATTCATATTAACAAAACATTTAATTACGTTTAATGCAATTTATTTCTCATTTGATTTCAACAAGTTAAACAAATAGGTAACAAATAACAATTATCACCTTTAGCTTAATTTAATCATATTTATAAGTTGATTGTCTAGACAAATGTTATAATTATTTGCACAACACTAATTTTAATTCAATTACAATTTATTACATACTATTTCATTAATTAATATAACATTTAAATTATCAATTACTCTTTTTATCCAATTATCAATTAATACACACGTTATTTCATCAATTAATATAACATTTAAATTTATTCCTTATTTTAAATTTATAATCAATTGTCACTTACAATTATTACAATTACTTGAGATTACGTTCAAGTACAATTATTACAATTACAATTAACTATTTTAAGCATCGAAAATTACGGATCGTTACACAATGATTATCAACATGCCTAAAACTTGAACAATTCGAGCAAGTAGATAATTTCCATTCATATGATACTTGTCACAATGATTACCGAAAACGAGAACTATGGAGTTTGAAACCCTAGCAGCCGCCTTCCTTCTCGTCTAATTTTTGCGATCTTCCTTCTCTCTCGTTCGAATTTCTCCTTTACTTCAACCTACCTGATGTCCTTACCTCCTCCTACTAATCAGGGATCCCCACATCCCGGTCCATCTCCCACTTCTCCTACTCATCCTTGGGGATTCGAACCACCACGAAATGATGTTAATCGGATCCATGATGATGATGGCTTCACACAAGTGATATCCCGCAGGTGGAAAAGACAAAGTGCTGCTAATAAAATTAGTATTCAGTCTGAGAAGAGATCCGTTCGTAATTATAGCGAACCTATAAAATCTAATTTTACATCAAACCAGTTTAGAACATCTAACCCTTCGATTACGAATGCTCATGTTCCATCTCAGAGTAAAAATACTGGATCTGTTAAATGGAATTTTTCGTCCACTTCAAGTAAAGCATGGAACGAGGTAGTCAAAGGCAATAATATTCATATTTCTGTTCCACTGAAATTCTATCAGCCCCGGGAAATTAATTCTTTGAAGTGTGCAAAAATGTCTACTGAAGTGATATCGGATGCCAGAAAGCAATGCAACAACGCCATAGTGATTTATGTAGTTGGCCCTAAACCGTATTATCCATATTTTAAGCACCACATAATTAGAGTTTGGAAACCAGCAAAGGACTTCTCAATCTTTTCGATGGAAAATGGATTCTATGTGATTAAATCCAATAAAGAACAAGATTGTGTGAATGTTCTAGAAGGTGGACCCTACTACTATAATAAGAAACTTATGATGATCAAAAGATGGCATCCAGGAATGCAACTCAATAAAGAGTTACTTCATACTATCCCGATTTGGATTCGACTACCGAATTTGCCACTTGACTTCTGGACGGAAGAGGGGATTAGTCGTATTGCTTCCGTCATTGGCTCTCCTATCAAACTCACTGAAGGTATAATTAAGATTGCATACGCTAGGGTTTTAATCGAAATCGAAAACTCTTTTAAATTTCCTACTAAAATTCCTATACTAAATGAGAAAGATGAGATTATATGGCAAGAAGTTGTCTACGAATGGAAGCCTAGTACGTGCTCCAATTGCTCGAGTTTTGGTCACATGGAAAATCAATGTCAATTCAATAAAGTATGGGTTCAGAAAGCTAAACAAGATATCACAGATAACACTTCAGCCATGAATATAGATTCAATCGACCCCCTCCCAACTTATAATGGCGCAAGTGAAGAAACAGTGAAGCAGCAAGCCATATTGATGAATGAATACGAAGAAACACAAAACCAGCCTGAGGTAACAAATCAAATTCTCCATTATAATCCTCAATCAAAAGTCGTAACATCAGAACAGAATCAAAGTGCTATGCTCAATGATCAAACAGTCCTGCCAACTAAATCTAGTTTGACTATTATTACATCAGCAGATAATAATAACATTGACAATATGCAATCTCTAAACGACATTAGCAATACAATTGTTCACAATGAGATTCAGTACACAGATCCAGATAATACTTCTTTAGCTGAAGATTCTGCTCAAATGACAATGAAACATTCTTTGTATCAACAGCAACATATGGCCAACCCAGAGTCCCTGTCTTTCGTCAAATCCAAAGCATCCCGCAAAACTAGAACAGAGGAAGCCCCTTTCGAATTCAAAGCTTCATCGAACTCTGAAGTAATGGATAACCCTGTATGGGTAAATATGGTTAATCAACTAAAAGGTAAACAGAAAAAACCAAAGAAAGCAAAGACTTTGGGGAAAGCTACTTCCCCGGAAGAAAGTAGCAACCCGAATAATAATAATTAATGGAGTTCCTCTTCTGGAACATTAGAGGGATAAATGCCCTCTATAAGCAAGTGGAAGTTCGTAATATTCTTAACTCGAACAAGTATTCCCTTATTAGGATTCTTGAGAATAAGCTTTCTAATCATTCTATAGAAAGTTTTATAAATAAAATTGACAAAAAATGGAAAATTTCCCACAATATTTCCGAAGATCAAAGAAGTCGCATCCTTATATTTTGGGACTCACTGATTTGGACCAATATTATAGTTCATACCAGTGAGCAATTCATTACAAGCATGCTTTACAGTGCTAGTAGTGTCAACCTAATGTGCACAGTTATTTATGCTTTTAACAAGGAGGAGAAGCGTAAATCACTATGGGATTATATAATAGACCAATCCAAATATGTCAACCTTCCGTGGCTAGTGGTAGGAGATTTCAACTCTATTCTTTGCAATGGTGATAGAATGAATAATGGATCTTATAATTCTGTTGGGGATCATAATTTCATTGATTGCATCACCTTATCAAAACTAGTGGAACCTGCTTTCACAGGTAATTTTTTTACTTGGCGAGGAGGTAACTCTTTTTCAGTTCATAGTAAGATAGATCGTGTGTTTGTTAATTCTATTTGGCTTGATAAATTTGATAAATTTGGCATTTGTTTTGGTAACCATTCACTGAGTGACCACACACAAATTTTAATTAACCTCCAAATGCAAAACATGAGAAAGAGAAAGATACCTTTCAAATACAAAAAATCTTGGAATGACTATGATGATTATCACCAAGCAATCCATGAATCTCTAGAAAATAGCAACACTAGCAATCCTCTATACAAGCTGATCTGCAAACTGAAAGCCGTGAAAAATAAATTGAAGAAATGGTCAAGCAATTTAACAAATGTGACAGTAAAGATTAATAGGCTGAAAGATCAAAACAACAAAATATACAATCAATTAATCAACAATCCTCTTGATGAAAGTCTATTGACATCTTACTCTAATAATTACGATTGTCTACACAAGATGATGAGGAAAGTTGCTTTAGACAATGATCAAAAAATGAAAATTAATTGGCTCACTAAAGGGGATAGACCTACGGAGTTCTTCTACAGTAAAATTTCTGAATGTAAACCCAATAGAAGAATCAACTTTACTGTTAATAGTGAAGGAAAGTGGGTCTCAACATCAGAAACTATAGCAGAAGAAGCAATTTGCTACTTCTCAGATTTATTTCATTTGCCACAAGCTGTAAATCAATTTCCTAACAGTACTTGTAAGAAAATCTTAACAGAAAATGCTAGAATCAGTTTATGCAGTCCTTTTCAATTGGAAGAAATTAAAGAGGCAGTCTTCCAAATTAATGAAAACAGCTCTCCCGGTCCAGATGGTTTCAACTCTAAATTTTATAAAGTTCATTGGGATAGCATTAAAATGGATATCTGGGAAGCCATGAATGGTATTCTACAATCTGGTAAAATCATCAAAGAAATTAATCATACTTTCATATGTCTAATTCCTAAAATCCCAGATGCTACTACCATATCAGACTTTCGACCTATCTCATTATGTAATGTTGCTTGCAAAATTCTAGCCAATCTTCTTTGCAATCGAATGAAAGTATACATGAATGACCTAATATCATATAATCAAAATGCTTTCATCCCAAATAGATCAATCTCAGAAAATTCTCTTCTAGCTTATGAGATGGTGAGATGTTTTAACAGGAAAAATTCAAATAATGTTTGTATGAAAATTGATTTACATAAAGCTTATGACAAAATCAATAGAGAATTTATTCATCATATGTTGATTTCCATGGGATTCCCACTTTCCTTTGCCAACCTCATATATGAGTGTATATCCACTCCATCATTTTCTATTTTAATAGAAGGTACCCCTTATGGTCTTATAAATAGCTCGAGAGGACTCAGACAAGGGGACCCACTATCCCTATATTTATTTGCTATTGCTATGGAATTCCTGTCTCTGAATTTGGAGCTAGAATTCCATAAAGGAAATCTCAGCATTATTTATCAAGTGGAGCCCATTATTACTCATTTATTGTATGCTGATGATATTCTTATTTTGGCGAAGGCTACTACTAACAATGCAGAAACCATCCAACATATATTGCAGTGTGTGACAAATTTCACAGGCCTTGAATTAAACTCCGGAAAAAGCAGTTTACTTTTTAGTAAAGGGGCAAAATGTAAGCAAAATATAATGGATATAATAAAAATCAAACCAGATAACCTGCCAATAAAATATCTGGGAATTCCTCTATCAAATAATGCTTTGAAAGCTAGAGACTTTGGTTTGCTCATTGATAAAATCAACAAAAAATTCAGCAACTGGCATAACAGATTTCTCAATATTAGTGGGAGGGTAGAACTCATAAAAACTGTTATCCACCCTATGTTACATTTCTGGCTACAAATTGCTCAAATCCCTGCATCTATTATACAAAAAATCAATTCCCTGTGTGCAAAGTTCTTGTGGAAATCAAAATATCACAAAATGAGCTGGGAAGAGGTATGCAAAACCAAAAGTGAAGGGGGTCTAGGAATCAGGAAAATTGAAGACATAGCAAAATCTATTGCTGCAAAGTTGTTATGGAATTATATTAATGGAGACTCCTTATGGGCACAATGGATGCATAACAAATACGGCAACAAAGGAAATTTCTGGGTAGCCAGAATAGATAACAATGCATCACATACATGGAAGACCATACTGCATGCTAGACAATGGTGCAAGGGGCATATTGACAGGAAAATTGTCAATGGTGCGAACACTGACATATGGTTTGACCCTTGGATTCAGGGCTCCAACCTTATTGACACTTATGGGTGGAACACTATGAGAACTATGGATGGCTGCTACAAAACTGTTTCAAGGTTTATAGCTAATCATAGATGGAAACATAGACTCAATTTCATCCCTATAAACTCACATGCAGAGATTAGAAAAAATTCACATTCATCAAGACATGAAACATGACTTTTGGTGGTGGCTGCCCACCAACCAAGGCCAGTTTTCCTTGAAATCTGCATGGAGCATAGTTAGAACCAAACATATCGAATTCAACTGGTCTTACTGAATTCGATTTTACTAGCTGAGGATAAAATTAAATCACCGATAAAAAGCATTCTAAGCATCTTCTTTGCTACTATCATATGGAATATCTGGGGTGAACGTAATAACCGTGTTTTTAAAGGTCTTGAACAACCCTTCAGATTAAGAACCAACCAAATAATTATCGAAAGCAAGCATCTTTTACAAGTAAGATTTCAAGGTCATTTACTGAACGAAGAGGAGAAACTTATCGTTTCGAAGTTCGATCCAGAAATTAGATTCTAAGATTGTTTTCGCCCTCCCTGATTCCGCCCCACTGCTGGCTAATCATCAGCATCTAGCTCTAGTAGATGCGTATTGTTATCTGCCTCCGGAACTGGCCGTAGCCCATTTGTTTTAGATCTGATTATGGAAGTCGTTGGGTCTTTTTTCTCTCCTCGTTTTTCCTAAGAGAAGAAATTAGCCGACCTTTTCCTTTCTTTTTTCTTTTGGTCTGTTGTTTTATGTTGTAACTTGTAGTGGCTTTTGGTTTTTGTGGTGTTATTTCTAGTGCAAGCTGTTCGTACGGATGGTTTTGAGTACCCATTAACTCGTTTTTACTCCATCTGTTTGATAGCTTGGCACAGATTTTGTTTATTGTACTGTTAATATACGGAAATGATATGTACTCTTTTTCCTTTTCCAACGCACCCATTTAGGTTAGGGGGGTTGAAAAGTTTTAATGAGGCATATCATGGATGTATATGCTATCTTGTTAATAAAGTACCTTTTTTCAACAAAAAAAAAATGATACTTGTTACCAAATAACTTCATCTTTCTCGGTTAAGATAAGGATTTTATTCGGGTACTTAAATGAGTTGTTAATTTCAATTAACACTCTAGCATATGCAATTTTGATAATACCTTCAGTGAATTTATCCAGTTTGATGCAGAAGCCAAGTACGGAGGCAATACGACTAATCTCCTCCTCTCTCCAGTAGTCAAGAGGAAGACTGGGGAATCGAATCCAAATCGGAATGGGGTAAAGAAGTTTTTTGTTGAGCTGCATTCCAAGAGACCATCTCTTCATCATCATTAATTTTTTTACTGTATTAGTAGGGACCCCCTTCTAAAACTTTATCACCGTCTTGTTCTTTGTTAAATTTAATCATATAAAAACCATTTTCCACTGAGTAAATCAAGAGTTCATCAGTTGGTTTCCAAACTCTAGTAATATAGTCTTTGAAATATGGGTATTAAGGTTTAGCGCCAACTATGTATACCACAATGGCATTATCCCACAGTTTTCTAGCATTCCGAACCACCTCGGCTGACATTTAAGCACATTGCATGGAATTGAATTCGCGGGGATGGTAAAATTTTACTGGATAGAAACTGGAATATTATTTCCCTTAACAACTTCATTCCATGCCCTACTAGACAAGGTGGGAAAATTTCCATTTGTTAGCAGCAGGTCTACTAGTCGAAAGATTAATCTTTAATATTACATCAATGTATTACTTTCATTGTTGGCTTATACATGACTAAATTCATCTCCATACTTTTATTTAAACCACTTCTGCTTTATGGTTTGTAATGATTTAGCATTGTTTGAGATTTTGTTCATGTGTTAGCCTATTTTTACCTTTAAACATATAAAGTTACATGTAAGAAGGTTTTGTAAATTGTTACAGGAACATCGAGCAGCCATCCCTTGGGCTATTTAAACAGCAACGTAAATTTTGGAATAGCAGTAGGGGTACAGATTCCATGGGGACATGGTAGATTACTAAAATGGCACTTTCCTCTTTTTGATAGGTTTCACTTTGCTGGGAACACTTCCCTTATCAATTCAGGGATCTCATCTCTGTTAGGCTTCAAGACACGAGGGGTCGGGCTTTTTGATCTTAGAAGACTTATACCCACAAGTTTCAATGACTCTCAGTCTCCAGAAGCTGAAAAGGATTTCACTAGAGGTAATTGGTAAGAAACATAACATGTACAATGAACTAATGTAATTTCCATATGCAGTAATAATTTGCGTTACTAAAGGCATCGCACCTGTTTGTACTAGAAATTGTCATTGAAAAAACAGAGTATATAAAAGTATAGTTTGAAAACAAAAAATACTGCCTGGAAGCAACAGCAACAGGCTATTGCAAACAAGGAAGTACGCACACATTTTCAAGTTTTGTTAATAGTATAAAGTCATAGAATTTTGGATTTCATATTAGAGCTATGCTTAGCGAAAGTGTTCGCTTTTATATGTTACCCATTAGATTAAAATTTAGGAACTAAGATCTGTCACTTTATTATACTAATTTTATTTCACTTAAATGTGTTGATTAATCTCACCCATACGAATCAGATCTAGAGGTTTAAATTACTGAAAAATTATATACTAGGATACAACAAAAGCAGGCAATCTTTATTACTACGCTAACTTGCCCAGTACAATTTCATATGTTTAGAACATGCTAGTTAGCATCATAGATTCATACTAGTGTTATAGTGCATGCATGGAAATCAAATTATAACCTGTGATATTTTCCCATTTTATTAGGGATATCGGCATATCGCATATTTATTTCTAATCGTGCATATGTTAATCCAACGTTTGCATCAATGAAAATCAAAACACTTGCTACTTCACTTTCTTCTACTTCTGTCTAATGAAGTACATAGCCTTTATGGTAAAAACTAATAGAAAAAGTACCCAAAAAATTTATTTATGATTTTCCATGATTATAACTCCAAAATTTATTTTTACTTGTATCATGAATAAATTTATAACTTTCAAATTTTAGTTTTATTTTGCTTGCAATCAGTAAATGTTCTTTAAATCTTAGAAAATTGTCTGCTTATGTATCATCTGGTGATGGGATATAGATTAGGTGCATCTATACAGGTAACTATATAATACTGAAGATAAAAATAATTTAAGAACCAAATCAGATACTTTGATGCTAACTTTTAATAATATCGTTCTTCATAGAACAAGCAAGGAGTATGAGCAAGGAGCTTGGAAGTTTGTGTATGCTATAATAATAAGTATGCTCTAATAATAAATTTGGGAAATGTAGAGAAGATTATATGTCCTTGCTTAGATTTTATGTCATAATCTTTGTCATCATTGCGGAAATACTATCGTCGGGCATTTAATTATAAAAGGAATGGATCACATATACAAGAGCGGTATGTGGTATCATCACAACGAGCAAATAAATATAATCAAAGATGTTAAATCTGATGACATTTATGATTTATTATAAGCCATTCATCATGAAGATGAAGGTTTCATCAATCATATCTTTTCCGATGATGATAAAATTGAAGATTGTGCACAAAGTAGAGAGGAGGATTTATTGAAAAATTTGGAAGATGTGGAAACCCCATTATATCCTAGTTGCAGGGCTGTCAATGGGTACCCCAAAAATCCGATATCCGTCCGAATCCGTGTCCGAAAATATGAAAAATATCCGTTATCCGAAAAGCGAATACGGATATCCGATATCCGAAAAGCATTCCGGATACGGATATGGTAATAGTGGTATCCGTATCCGAAAAATATCCGTCCGACTTTTTAACGTGTAAGTATATATATAATATTTAATTAGAGTCTTAGACCATTAAGCTTAAATTATAAATGTACATATAATTTTCTTTAACACCAAGTCGGGTCGGATCTGAAATTTCATAGCTACTAGGACCGCATCTCATACAAAATTACAGTTTCCCCACTTCGTTTATTTCAAAACTCTACCCCAAAACAAAACAAAATTCAGCCGCCATTCACGAATCACAATTTCTCAACTTCGTCTTCGTCTTCGTCTTCACAGTTGTTCGATCTCGTGCCGACTGCCGATTGGAGTTATTTGGCTTAATCTACGGAGAAAATTCACATATTCATGTTGGAAAAATAAATGCATCTTTAAAGGCTCTTTTTTCTTTATATGAAAAGGAAAGTACTTCATCCATGAATGCATCTACCAATTCTTCTTGTAATATTGTGGATTTATCTACTAATCTTCCTAAAAAAAGAACAAAAATTGATTTAAAATGGAGAAACTACGTTGAGCAGAAAGTTGGAAGTTCACTAGTTTTAAAGACGGAACTTGATAAGTATTTAGAAGATGAATTGTTGCCAATGGGTGAGGATGAAGATAACTTTGATATTTTGATGTGGTGGAAAACTAATAGCCCCACTTTTCCCATTCTTGGAAAGATTGCTCGCGACATCTTAGCAGTTCCTGTATCGACTGTAGCATCCGAATCGGCTTTTAGTAGCGGTGGAAGGTTGATTACCGAGAATAGATCTTCATTGTCTTCAGAAATAGTAGAAGCATTAATGTGTATAAAAGATTGGTTACCATCTGATATTGGTTAGTTTTATAATTTGGTTAAATGCAATAATTATTTCGTATAATTATTTAGTTCTTTTTATAGGAAATACCGTTGAGCTTGCGGACGATGCATCAGTTACACTGTAGCCTATATGTAATCTTCACATACGGTATGATTTTATTATACTGTTTTAAGTGCATACTGCATACCCTTCAAGCTTGATCGTTGCTGCAATACTGTTTTAAGTGCATATTGCACACCCTTCAAGCTTGCTTGCTGCTCCAAAGCTTTGAGCAGCAAGCAAGCTTTTTCATGCTCTGCAAGCTTGAAAAATCATGCTCCAAGCTTGGAGCTGCAGGCATGAAATGCTTGCTGCTCCAAGCTTGCATTGCTGCTCCAAGCTTGGAGCAGCAAGCATGAAAAAGCTTGTCCAAACTTGGAGCAGCAAGTGTGTTTGGTTAAGTAATTTTGAAAGTTAAAGTCGTTTGGAATTTTGAATGCATTGTTATGATATAGTATACTCAACGTACAAAAATAATCTACTTCATTTTAGATTTTTTTTTTAGTAACTGATAGTCTATTACAATTTGCAGGGGTATACTTTTGAAGCATCGACTAGCCGCTACTCCATGAAAAAATGAAAAAAGAATGAAATATATTAAATTATATGTGTGCTATTCAGATGATTTTTGGTATTTGCAACAATTTATGACATGTATGATGTATTTGCTTTTATAATTTATGTTGTTTTAGGTTATGACATGTATGATGTATTTGCTTTTATGACATGTATGATGTATTTGCTTTTATGATGTATTTGCTACAATTAAAGTATTTGCTTTTATGATGAATTTGCTACTATATTTGCTGCATTTATGTATTTGCTTTTATGATGAATTTGCTACAATTATATGGTGTATTTGCTACAATTTATGCATTTTCGGATATGCATTTTGAAATTCGAATACGGATATTTTTGGATATTCGAAAATATCCATATTCGCTGAGCCGGATACGGATATTTTCGGATATCCGCGGATACGGATACAGATATTCTTTAACCGGTATCCGCGAATATCAGATACGGATTCGGATACGGATTTTTATTTTCGGATACGGATTCGGGTACAACACTATCCGTATTCGATTGTATCCGTTGACAGGCCTACCTGGTTGCACTGATCAAACAAAATTATCTGCAATTATTTCCTTGTATAATCTTAAATGTGAGACTGGATTGTCCGACACTAGTTTTGACAAAGTTCTCAATTTACAACAACTGTTATTGCCAAAACATAACATACTTCCCAAGATGCTTTATGATGTAAGAAAATTTCTCAAAATCTGTGATATGGGTTTCGAGAAAATTCATGCTTGTCGAAATGATTGCTGCCTTTTTAAAGGAGAGTACAAAGATTTTGACAATTGTCCAAAATGTAGATTCTCAAGACGGAAGTTGAACGGACGCACAAAAGAAATTATAGATGATATTCCAATTTTTTTTTATAGACATTTTGCAATTTTTCAAAGATTTAGAAGAATGTTTAGATCACAGAAGATGGCAGAAGATTTGTGGTGGCATTTCAGTAATAAAAGCAATGATAGAAAAATGCGTCATCCTGTAGATTTTGCGACGTGGAATGTGGTGGATGAGAAATAGAAATCATTTGCAGCTGATCCATGCAATCTAAGACTTGGTCTTGCAACGAAATATAGTTGTTGACCTGTGATGCTTGTGACATACAGTCTCTCGCCAATTTTATGCGTGAAATAAGAAAATATCATGCTAACATTGCTTACTCCCGCCCAAGACAACCTGAAATTGATATTGACATATATTTGGATCCATTGATGGAAGATTTGCATTACTTATCGGATAACGGAGTTCAGATTAATGGTGCATTTAGTAAAACACTTTTTAATATGAGAGAAATTTTGTTATGGACGATACGATTTTCCAGCATATGGAAATCTGCTAAATGTTGTTTGAAGGGTAAAAATGCTTGTCCATTATGTGGTGTCTATACTCATCACCGGTGGTTGAATCATAGTCGAAAAAATGTCTATTTAGGTCATAGAATTTTTTTACCTCATTCAGATTTGTTAAGAAAACAGAAAACTTGATTTTATAATACCACATAAAACGGGCACGGACCTAGAATTTTAATCGAAAGGAATATTTCTATTATATTAAAAAGCTTCCTGAATTATTTTAGGAAAAAAGGCGAAATGGAAAATAATAACAGTAAGAAGGGAAAAGGTAAAAAGAAATTAATGAAGAAGCGACAAGGTAGGAAGAGGAAAAAATTCTAATAATAAAGAAGATGAAGATGATTCTACAAAAGGAGAGTTATCAAGGTGGAAAAAACGATCAATCTTCTTTGATTTACCATATTGGTAGGTTAGTTATCCTGTTTTTTTTAATATACCAATATATAGAAATATATTAATGAAGTATGAAATGTTGAAATTTTTTTGCAGCAACTTCCAATGCGTCATAATTTAGATGTAATGAATATAGAAAAAAATGTTGGTGAAAGTATTATAAGCATAATGTTACATGATAACAAATCAAAAAATGTAACTAATTCAAGAAAAGACTTGGAGGATTAGGGTATTCGACACGCTCTCTATGCATTGTCTCGTGGGGAAAAAACATATCTTCCACCAACTTCCTACACATTATCAAATTATGAAGAAGAAAAACTATTCTGTAAAAGATTGCATGATTTCATAGGATCTGATGGTTATTGCTTGAATTTTAAAAATTCTATATCGTTGAAGGACTGCAAAATTAGCGGCTTGAAATCATGCGACTATCATGTTTTAATGCAGCAATTCTAACTCATTGCAATAAGTGGACTATTGCCAAAGAATCCAAGAAATGCAATAATTCATTTATATTCATTCTTCAATAAATTATATCAACGTGTCCTTGATAGAGAAAAACTGCAACAACTTGATGATGAGATTTTTATAACTTTGTGCGAACTTGAAAGATATTTTCCACCTTTTTTTTGATATAATGATATACCTAACAGTTGATCTTGGAAAAGATGCGCAATTGTGTAAACCCGTTCACCTTCGTTGGATGTACCCTTTTGAAAGATACATGAAAACACTTAAACAATATGTAAGAAATCATGCATGACCAAAGGGATGTATTGCAGAATCCTATCTTGCAGAAGAGTGCGTGAAATTTTTCGGTGATTTTTTAGAAAAACCAATGCAACTGGAGGAAAAGGAAGTCCGAAATAACGATTATAAAAATGATGTAATACTTGAAGAACGTCCAATTTCAACTTGCAAAACAGTTGTGTTGGCTTCTGGTGAAAAATAAAATACTCACTTGACTGTGCTAATGAATATGGCTGTGGTGGAACCATTTATAGAGTAAGTACCTATTACAACTTGGTTCTATTGTTTTAAATATCTATAATTTTAAGTACATCTTAGCAAAACTTGTATTACGATAGTTTTCATCTAGAGGAATTTATAACAGTCAAACAAGCGTATAGGAAAAAATGCATCCTTACTTTGGAATACCCATACGAATAAATTTACGGATTGGATTAAAAAGAATGTGAGTTAAAAGTTGATATGTTATCTCATTTGCTTTAGATTCTTATTATCAAGATTCGTTCTAGTTTTTTTTAGATACCTACTAATTCAAAGGATCATGATGCAATGTTAAAATGGACTGTGTTTGGTCCGAGGAGCGGTGCATTGTCTTATACATAATATAACATTAATGGACGACATTTTCACACAAAGATATAGAGAGAGAAACTCAAAATAGCGGGGTAACTTATTATGCAACTATTATGTGCAGAGAAAGCGTAAAAGATACTTCTCAAGTAGTTGGTGTGGTCACTTATTATGGAGTTTTAACAGATACAATTTTGCTAGATTATCATGTTTTTATATTCCCGTCTTTAAGTGTCATTGGGCAAACATAGGAAATGGGTGAAGGTTGAAGATGGTTTCAGTCTTGTAAACTTACATCGAAATTAAGCTTTATTTTCAAAAGATCCATATATCGTTGCTTCTTAAGCGGAACAAATTATTTATTCAAGAGAAGATGATTCTTTTAATTGGTATGTTGTGATGAAGGCACCACCAAGAAGCTGTCATGACTTAGATATAAACGATTCATTTGAGGAAGTTACTTTTGCTATGGAGAATTATGGAGAATAGAAATAGAAATTAATGAATTAATCAAGGATGTTAGTTGTGTTAGAGAAGATTTTGAAGGCATACTTGAGTAGTTTAATTGTTATATTAACTTAACAAAATTGTTTACAAGGATGTGAACTTGTTATTACTTACTGTTTCTTTGATAGTTATGTACTTAAGTGGAATCTTTACTCTATACTTTAATGTCTACTTGCCTTTGCCTTGTCATTCTATAATAAGTATGATAATATATAATAATAAATGATGCAATAATATATAAATGATTTTTTTTTTTTTTACACTTTTGCATTCATGTATATCCTTTTAACCCAAGCTACCATGTACACGATTTCTAGTAAATTTAGGAATATTAATGCAGATTTTAACATGTATATCCTCACATTATCCATATCCGATAATACTTAGGGATATACACACAGATACAACCTGTATCAGTATTCAACATTGGCAAATTTAGGAAGAACATCCTAACATTTTACTTCAAATCTTTTCATCGCCCGTGTTTCAGGTACGCTTTTTCTGTTTCTTTCAGTTTTGTTGAATTCATTCTTAACAGTCACAAATACTTCTCGACAGGAAAAAAGAGAAGATTGTAATAGCTTATATCATGCCATATCATTTATATTAGCACTCATATTTTAGTTGGAGATATCTGCATATCACGGTTTGATGTTACAGTCCAAAATTTTAAAGAAATTATGCATGCTTTTTATGTACTTAAGGCATCAAATTTTTTATTTTCAATTAGTACATCAGCTTGTCCGTAGGTGATATATGGTTATAAATTTAGTGATTGAAATATACACGTATGCTATATTAGAGATTTGAGCCTGAACATGTTGATGTTTTCACTTACATTTACTTAAGCGTGTTTTTCGATCATAGATCCCAAATATGGCACCATACATAACAAATGATTTCAGTGACTGAAATTTACTTATTTTTGTTCATTTTCATGTTGTTTGAATGGTGTATTAGTTTCCATACAAAGAGACTAAAAGTTTAGTTAATGTGATCATTTCTTAATTCAGTAGCCTATATCATGGTAGTTCACTACTTGTAGCAGGAGGTGGCTCACTTTGATTCAGTTGCCTGTATCGTTTCTTAACTTAGTTAATGTGATCAATTTCTAAAACAAAAAATAGCTTTTTGATATGAGGTAATATTAGTTTAATTCATAGCATGCTGGCCTTTATATTGAAAATGGGAGAAATATATTTAGCCTGTACAAGTACAATTGTTATGTGAACAAAAATTCTACTTAATGAGTAAATCCATGTAAGTTTTCAATACAGTAAAAGTTATTTACAATAGCTTCTAGTAAAAGCAGTTTGTGATATACGTTAGTAACTTGAACATGCATACATTTTGATTTCGTATGCTAAAATAATGTTCTACTCATTGTCAATGTCTTTAAAGGCTTGTAGATCACATCAGCTTAAGCAACATTTATTACAATTTCTATATGAACTAACCAATTTTGAATATTTGGTTGCATTTAATTTAGAGACAACAAATTCACATTTATCTTCATGTTTTAGTTCAACAAGATTCTTTTATTTCTGTTATAATTTTGAATTTCAGTAATTGTTAAGTTACGTATTGAATTTATTGTTCTTTCTTACAATATCCCAGAAAGTTTATACCTCTGTATCAGTATTCAACGTTGGAAAATTGAAAGAAATAGCAAAAGCCCAGACAAAATTGATCCTGCTCTTTTAAGACTAGGTATCAATTTAAGTTTAGTTACTCTAGCCATCCGTTCTCTTTATTCTTTATTGTAACTTAATGTTAAAACATTACTCAAGTTTAACGACCATTTTATATGAGATACATATGCTAGTTTGTCTCTTTAATATCCAGTACACAAAATTAAGAGAATAACTCGAAACCAAAAGGAGGAATCTGAATCACTCAAGGAGTCTAATGTACAAAACAAGCATATGGAAGACAATAATGTTCAAAATGACGACAACGCTCATGCAGTTGAAGATAATACAATGCAAGTCGAAGAATATGTTGAAGGTAATAATCATTAAAAGAAGACAATCCACATGCATTTGAAAACAATGAGACACAAAATGAACAATGTTTGGACGTCACGATGGATCTATCCAAGCTGTAGCTTCAAATGTACCAGGGAAAAGAAAACATAGAGGTCCCATTAAAATAAAGAAACTTCCATCAAGTTTCACAAATCGAATTGAAATTGAATTTAATGCACATGACGAACCAATAGGTGATGGATCAATCCGCTTATCTTCTTATCTAGGGCCGCTTGTACGAGAGCATGTTCTGGTTACGCTTAATAATTGGAGACATCTTTGTGATGATTTGAAATCTATTCTATAGGAATCCATTCAGTTAATTTAGTTTTTGTATACGGCAATTGAGTTTCAGTTTCACTAGAAAACAATGGATTTTGATTAAATATTCCATACATGAAAAAGCAATCTGAAAAATACATTTATGAAATGCCTTTTTGTTTTAAAAGAAAGTTTGAAAACCAACCATTACAGCTATTAATATGAAACGTTACAACCATTCCATGTGTTTAGCATAAGTAGAAGTGCATGTAGACATGAAAACAAAGCATTATTAGTTCAAAATTGGAAATATGTAACGATTCAAAATTTTGGACCATTCAAATCGATAATAAAACCACTCATGTCTGACTTGAATAGCTCAAAATACCGAATTGTTAATTTAAATTTAGCAAAACTTAGAATATACCACAAATAAATAAATCACAGATCACGAACACAGAGTAATATAATGCAACGGAAGAAAAGAGATAGTAGTTCATGAAGCTACTATATAAATATACATCAGAGTTAAACAAGATATAACAGAAGTCTCAATATGATAATCGAGTACAAAGATGAATACGTTAGTGGAATCAACTGGATAACTGGAATCAACTTAATACTGAAATTGTAGTAGATAGCTGGATCTCTAAGTGAAGCTCTAACTCCAGAGGTGAGTCTTGAATGTTGTATCACTCAATCTGACCCGAGCGTAAAGAAGATGAAAAAACACTCGAATTAGGACATACATACTTATACAACGTAAACCAACTCAAGAGAACTGCAATATAAAGGTACAAGTAACTTAAAGGATACTTGGGACCGCCCATCCTCTAAGGATCCGCTAAACTATTTACTATGTAGTAATATTTCGCTATAATAATAATGTCTATAGTAAAATAAACTTAATTTTGAAAGCGTTAAGTGGTTATCCATATAGCCCATATCATGTAACAGTCCCAGTAGTCCATCTAGTATCATGGTCCCTCCTGATCGAGAAGCCACCAGAGGATACTCCATGGGCTACGGTAGAAAACCAAACTCGTACAAGGCACGATAGGGTAGGCGACACGGCACAACAAGGCAATGCCAGGATAAATATACCGATTACTATCCGCACTGGTGGTGACGCATAGCGCACAGCTACCGCCCACCTCGAGCCACACCTCCAAAAAATCAAAGGGCCCCAATCAATCACAGAGTAATAAAATGGTATCGAAGGAGTGTGTCCGATAAAAGAAGCTACCTCACTAGCTTGGAATCGCTCTTGTTTTATCCACCTTATGCCAACTCAGGGGAGTCGGGTCCACATATATACCGCAAAGGAATGCCGCCACCATGCTACTTCATTTTGGAATCTCCACCGCGTACACAGTTGTTAAAGTGGTTTTCGTAGTTGGTAGAGAGTATGACAACTTCCGATCCCGGTCTCTTTAGCATTCCACCGTTACTATAACTCATGGATATTTCTTTCAAAATCATTTATACTTTAAAACCAAAATCAATATATCATTTCCATTTCAAAAACCCGAAGTAATAATATATCATTTAAATCCCAAAACCAAATCAATATATCATTTAAATAAACCCAAATTTCCAAATCATTGAATATTCCTTCAATTCATTTACTTGAAATATTCCTTTAAATTATCTTAAACCAAACCTTTTTATAAGGTCATATTCTTAAATCTTCAATTCCCATAAGTTTCAATTTTTAGGACAATACAATTCCCAATAATTTCATAGGACTTAAAATCACAACACTTTGGAAATTATAACTCTTTCAAAAATCATTATACTTAGAAAATCATAACACCCTTAAAATGACCTCCATTTAAACCATTTAAATTCAATGTCAAATAATATTCATTTCTAAGTTGTAACATTTCTAAGTTCATTTATTCAATTATAAAATTTCCAAAGCATTGTGAATTTCAGCTACAATAGCATTTATAAAGTGTTACCATTGTTATATTAGTATTTAAAAAACATTGTCAAATTCAAAAACAGCAGCACTTACGAAGTGCTACAGTATGTATTTAGTTATTATTTCAAAACAGCTCAATTTCAGAAATAGCAGCACTTATAAAATGCTGTAATAGATCTTCAGTTACTCAACAGCTCAGTTCAGAAACAATAAAGTGCTGTAGTAATTATTTAGTTATTTTCAGAAACAGTTCAAGTTCAGAATTGATGGCACTTAGCAAATGCTATCTTAAAACCACAGCATTTCTGAAGTGTTACCGATAAAATTCCAGATTTTATACTAACATTTCAGCTACATTAAAGTTTCAATTTTTAACCATTTTAACTTATAAAAATCATATTTCACGCTTAAGAAATATTCACTTGGATATCATTTAACTTATTATTAAGTAGAATAAATTTTTATAATTAAATATCCAATTTAACTAAAATTCATTTATAAGTCAAAACGCATTATTTTACTTAACTTTTATTTCAACAAACAACTTAGCACTTTATTTTAAAAATCTGCACTTCACAAATAAAACTAAATTTCCATTTATTTACTTAACCTAAAAATTTCATTTAAAACCAAATTTCCAATTATCAAGTTAAGTCAACTTAAGATACATTTTTCCATTTTTAAAGTCATAGCTGTTTATCTTACAAAACATAACATTTCACAAAAGAATATTTTATCATAGTTAATGTTCAATCAAATTTTCTTTATAGATCTATTCGTTTAGACATCAATTAACTATGATTTTCTAGTTAAATAAATTTTATTACACAATGTCCAATTAAAACTGTATTCCATTTTACTAGCTCAAAATAAATAAATTATTATACAAAACATGTCCATTTCATAAAGTAAAATTCATAACAATTTCTAGGTTAGATTTACAACTATTAGGTCAAACTCACTTATTAAATTATTTATCATCAATAAAAATCTTAAATTCAAATTAAAGCCAATTATTAACTTACAAAATTTAACTTATAGAAAAACCAATACATCTTTATAATTTAAAGCATTAAATCAAATTTTAAGTTAAAATTTCATATATTTATAAAAATCAAAAATACTTATAATCTTTTAGGAAAATATTATCTAAAAATACTTAATAAATTTTTAGGAAATAT
Source organism: Allium cepa (assembly GCA_030765085.1). Taxonomy (NCBI): domain Eukaryota; kingdom Viridiplantae; phylum Streptophyta; class Magnoliopsida; order Asparagales; family Amaryllidaceae; genus Allium; species Allium cepa. The sequence goes on from CM060929.1 coordinate 822,430,019, forward strand.
TATTTAAAAATATAACCATGGGCCTGTATAATATTTTCTAACCTAGGTTAAGTGATACAGATATGTATCATTTCAATCCGTAATTTAAAAGAAAAATCCAGGTTCTATCATTTCAAACCCGCAATCCCAAAAAAAAAAATACAATAAAAATCACCCGAGGCTATCATTTCAGCCCATAGTGGTTTTTTCTTATTCTAATGTTTGTTCGGGTATGTATCATTTCAATCCATAGTGATAGGGAACTTGCAGTGTGAGATGTAGACAATAAATAACAGTATAGCATATAATATCATAACAGATGATATAATAGATATATAAACAACATTCAACATCATATAAATATATCACAGGCAGGTACGAACATAGCATAATAATTTATACAGTTCACTAGTCATCATTTCACAATCATATAAGTATGTAATGTCTAGAGTGAATAACTCACCTTCTTAAAGCTGAAAATCAAGTTCAAAATACAATTCAAACTCCGCAAAGCATGAAAAGGCACGATAAAGCACGACTATATTTTTGAGTGAATGAAGAGTCAGATCCAAATCTTGTCTACAACCAAAAAACAATCATAAGGATATAATTCAACACAAAGAATGGATGGATGAAAAAAATGAAAATACACGAAACAAGAGATGAATTAAACAATGAAAATATGAATCAAAGAGGACATAACCTTGATGAAAACACCAAGTGGGCTCGGCCATGGTCAAGTGGGCTAGGCATCATCATGTGGCTCGGCCACATCATGTTTGTTCCTTGGTCAAGATGATCTAAAGCAAGCTAATGTATGGCTAAGGTCATGGAAATGAAGTGGTGGCAAGTTACAATTGATAGGAAGGCAAAAGGTCAAGGTTTGCAACAATTTTGGATCGGCCCTATGGTTTGTTTGGCTCAGCCATGGTGATGCTTGAGTCTAAGCACGACAAAAGGTGTGTTAGAGGTCATAGCAAGGCAAAGAGGAGGTGTGGAAAGGTGTTATGGCCGAGCAAACAAAGGAAGAGGAAGGTGAATGTGTGATCTAGGCTAGGGTTTTTTTTTTAACTTTTGGTGATGTATGGAAACTAGGGGGTCACGGCTTGGATTTTGTGGTGAGGAGGAGGTTGTGGACGTGGTCATAGTGGTGGTGAGATGGTCGACAAGGCTTGATCATGGTGTGGCTGAGCAAGGCATGAAGGGAACCAAAGAGAAAAATAAAAGAAAATAGGAGAGAGAAGGAGGAAGCCATGGATCTAGAGCTTGAATATTTTTTTTCTCACGCAAACGGGTATGAGGAGTTTTGAGAAACTTTTGTGCATGATTGATAGGAGGTAATCATGGCTAAAAAAAGTGGTGAACGGCTAGAAGAGGAATTTTAAATGGCAAGAAAAGGAAAAGTCACCCTTTGTATTAAAGGAAAAGAATCTTATATATATATATTATTCTCAAATGCAAATGAGAAATGAGGATATTGAGATGAAAATGAATATTCTTGTACGTGAATGGCAAAAGGAAATACACGGCTGAAAGATGGTTTGGATGGCAAGTAAAAGAGTGAATGCTAGGAAACGGAAAAGACATAAGTTAAGGAGAAAGAAACGTATATATGTTTTATTCTTAATTGCGAAAGAAAATGAGAGAAAGGAAATAAATTTTTGTACATGAATTTCAACTGGATATGCATGGCTATGAGTAGAGAAATTCATGGCTAGGAATGAGGAGGAAACAACTATAAAATTAATAAAGACGTTAGGAAATAAAAAGGTAAGAATTTAAACAATGTAACGTGTGTTCCCTCCAGCCATTTATAAAAAGATATAAACAAATAAATTCCAATAAATACAATAAAAGTTTATACAAAAAAAATAGAAAATCAAATACAGGAAATAACTGTGTGTAAAACACTGTATTTTATCCAATTTAAAAAGTATAAAGTAGAATTTTACGGAAAAGCAGAACTAATATAAAAACTATATTCTGCTTCAAATAAAAAGATTAAAAATAAAAATTTTAAATTTAAAATTTAAATTGTAATTCAAAATTTGACCAGGTTTGACTAAAATATAAAAATTTTAGATAATGTTTATTTATTGTATTTGGAAAATAAATTACAAACAGATTCCAAACTTACATTGGAAAATTCTAAAAATTCAATTTTAAATAATTCAAAAATGAATGTTTTCACGTAAAAATTTAATTAAAAATATTTACAAAATTATGGGCTGTTACGCTCTCCCCCACTCAAAATTTTCTCGAAAAGGAAGGAAGTAGGAGAATAGAAACATCCCGAAAGAATAGGGATTGGAAAAACAAAATAAGATGATAAATAAAAAACCATGAAAATTTCAACTTAAGTTAATTATTGATTACATACAATTATCTTAAATTAATAGTTTCTAAAATCATGAATTTGGAAAAATCATTTATTATACTCATATTTATTCCATAAATTTTATTCTTCTTTATTCCAAATTATTTACGACTTCATTTAACACCATTTTATATTGTATGTTATTCAATTAATTTTTCCTTCTATCATGTCTATAAATCTTTTATAACTAAAATTCAAGTGTATAACCTTTATTATAGCCACTCAAATTTTATTTATAAAATACCTTTCATATTGTATATTATCCAGTTACATTGTTAACTTCTAATAATTAAGGTAAGTTATTTTGGAATGCAATAGAATATTATACAAATAAAATTTTCTTAGTTCAATTGTCCAAGCTTAAATATTTATTCAAAATTTTAATTTCATCTTATAACTGAGATTATCCTTCAAGATAAAAATTTAGAATTAAATTTCCAATTAACTCCAAACTATTTTAGAGATAAATAAATATACACAATATATATATATATATATATATAATCAAATTTTAAATCATATATCACATATATTATAAATCAAGTCATATTTTAGAAAAATCCAAATCAATTTACTTCTCCAAAGTAAGACTGTAGCAAAACTACAGCATGGTCTCTTCCCTTCGGAACTCAAAAATGAATGTCGATGAAAATTTAATAGTTCAATTATTTATTTATGAAACAAAAGCTAATGGTTACAAGCTATATACAAAGTCAAATATTATTTCTCATCATCCAATTCAATTAACTATCAAAAATTCAGAAAATTTTACTTGTATGAAATATAATTATACAAAATTTATTCGTTTACTAAGTTTGAAAACTATATTGTGTCGGTTTGCTCTGTTCAAGTGTTTTGGAGATCCTATCGATAGCGTTGATCAGACGAATCGATCAGAAACCCAAATCAACATCAACAACTCAAACAACACAATATAAAAAAAATATAGCTTTACAAAGCAAGAATATGGGTTCAAATTTAATTGACTCAAATCAAAGAGAATTCTAATTTGGATATAAGTTGGAAACAAAAGATAGGATGATAAATAACAGAGTAGCGAAATGGATAAGCTTGTATAAATCGCAATCGGGTCAACCGTGACTTCAAGAATTGGATCGATGTGGAATTCTAACGCAAATGTACATTAGATCTCTAGAGATAGAATTCGGGACAACAAGAGATAATAGCATCTAACCGAGGATATATAGAAATCTCTGGCGAATCAATGCCAATTGTAAAGGAGTTTCACCCCTTTACAAGTCATTCAATAGAGCTATGGAATGCTCTAGAATTCAGAAGAATACGAAAAGTAAGGGACAAGAATGGATTTCGAAACTGAGGGGAAGTTCCAAAATTCAAAGGAAAAGAGTCAAAGAGAAAGAGATACAAGCTCGAATGAAAGTGATTCTGTAAATATATTTACTATATATACTAAGTTTTACCCAGAGCCAAAGCTCTGACACCAACTGTAACGACCCGCTATTTTGGACCATTCAAATCGACAATAAAACCACTTAGGTCTGACTTGAATAGCTCAAAATACCGAATTATTAATTTAAATTTGACAAAACTCGAAATATACCGCAAATAAATAAATCACAGATCACAGACATAGAGTAATATAATGCAGCGGAAGAAAAGGGATAGTAGTTCATGAAGCTACTATATAAATATACATCAGATTTAAATAAGATACAACAAAAGTTTCAATATGATAATCGAGTACAAAGATGAATACATCACTAGATCAACTGGATAACTAGAATCAACCAAATACTAAAATTGTAATAGATAACTGGATCTCCAAGTGAAGCTCCAACTCTAGAGGTGAGTCTCGAATGCTTCATCATTCAGTCTGACCCCAGCGTAAAGCAAAACACAAAACACTTGAGTCAGGACATACATACTTATACAATATAAACCAACTCAAGGGAACTGTAATATAAAGGTACAAGTAACTTAAAGGATGCTTGGGACCACCCATCCTCTAAGGATCCGCTAAACTTTTTACTATGTAGTAATATTTCGCTATTATAATAATGTCTATAGTAAAATAAACTTACTTTTAAATAGCATTAAGGGGTTACCCATATAGACCTTAACACGTAATAGTCCCAGTAGTTCATCCAGTATCATGGTCCCTCCTGATCGGGAAGCCGCCAGAGGATACTCCACGGGATACGAGAGAGAAACCAAACTCGTACAAGGCACGATAGGGTAGGTGACACGGTACAACAAGGCAATGCCAAGGTAGATATACCAATTACTATCCGGACTGGTAGTGACGCATATCGCGCAGTTACCGCCCACCTCAAGCCACACCCCCAAAAATCAAAGGGCCCCAATCGATCATAAAATAATAGAATGGTATCGAAGGAGTGTGTCTGATAAGAGGAGCTACCTCACTGTCCCGAAATTGCTCCTGATTTAGCCACCTTATGCCAACTCACGGGAGTCGGGTCCACGTATATACCTCAAAGGAACGCCACCGCCATCCTGCTTCATTCTGGAAGCTCCGCTGCATACATGGTTGTTAAAGTGGTTTTTGGAGTTAGCTGAAAGTATGACAACTTCCGATCCCGGTCTCTTTAACAACCCATCATATAACATGGATATTTCTTTCAAAATAATTTATACTTTAAAACCAAAATCAATGTATCATTTCGATTTCAAAAACCCAAAGTAGTAATGTATCATTTAAATCCCCAAACCAAATCAATATATCATTTAAATACACCCAAATTTCCAAATCATTGAATATTCCTTCAATTTATTTACTTGAAACATTCCTTTAAATTATCTTAAACCAAACCACTTTATAAGGTCATATTCTTAAATCTTCAATTCCCATAAGTTACAATTTTATATATTTTAGGACAATACAATTCCCAATAATTCATACTACTTAAAATCACAACACTTTGGAAATTATAATTCTTTCAAAAATCATAATACTTAGAAAATCATAACACCCTTAAAATAACCTTCATTCAGACCATTTAAATTCAATGTCAAATAATATTAATTTCAAAGTTGTAACATTTCTAAGTTCATTTATTCAATTACAAAATTTCCATATCATCGTGAATTTCAGCTACAACAGCATTTATAAAGTGTTACCGTAGATATATTGGTATTTCAAAAACATTGTCAACTTCAAAAACAATCGCACTTACGAAGTGCTATGGTAGGTATTTAGTTATTATTTCAAAGCAGCTCAGTTTCAGAAACAACAGCACTTATAAAGTGCTGTAATAGGTGTTTAGTTATTCAACAGTTCGGTTCAGAAACAACAGCATTTTTATTAAGTGCTGTAGTAATTATTTAGTTATTTTCAGATAAAGTTCAAGTTCAGAATTGATGGCAATTAGCAAATGCTAACTTAAAACCACAACATTTCTGAAGTGCTACCGATAAAATTCTAGATTTTATACTAACATTTCAGCCACATTAAAATTTCAATTTTTAGCCATTTTAACTTATAAAAATCATATTTCGCGCTTAAGAAATATTCACTTGGATATCATTTAACTTATGATTAAGTCGAATAAATTTTTATAATTACGTATCCAATTTAACTAAAATTCATCTATAAGTCAAAACGCATTATTTTACTTAACTTTTATTTCAACAAACAACTTAACACTTTATTTTAAAAATCCCCATTTCACAAATGAAACTAAATTTCCATTTGTTTACTTAAATTAAAAATTTCATTTAAAACCAAATTCCCAATTATCAAGCTAAGCCATAACTTAAGATGCATTTTTCCATTTTTAAAGTCATGGCTGTTTATCTTACAAAACATAACATTTCACAAAAGAATATTTTATCATAATTAACATACAATCAAATTTTCTTTATAGATCTATTCATTTAGACATCAATTAAATATGATTTTCTAGTTAAATAAATTTTATTACGAAATGTCAATTAAAACTGTATTCCATTTTACCGGTTCAAAATACATTAATTATTATACAAAACATATCCATTTCATAAAGTAAAATTCATAACAATTTCTAGGTTAGATTTACACTTCCATGTAGCGCCAAACTTACTTATTAAATTATTTATCATCAATAAAAATCTTAAATTCAACTTAAAACCAATTATAAACTTATAAAATTTAACTTATAGAAAAACCGATACATCTTTATAATTTAAAGCATTAAATCAAATTTTAAGTTAAAATTTCATATATTTATACAACTCAAAAATACTTAATAATCTTTTAGGAAAATATTATTTAAAAATACTTAATAAATTTTTATGAAAATATTATCTAAAAATATAATCATGGGCCTGTATAATATTTTCTAACCTAGGTCAAGTGATACAGTTGTATCATTTCAATCCGTAATTTAAAATAAAAATCCGGGTTCTATCGTTTCAAATCCGCAATCCCTAGAAAAGTAAATATAATAAAAATCGATAAAAATCACTCGAGCCTATCATTTCATCCCATAGTGATTTGTCCTTATTATAATGTCCATTCGGGTATGTATCATTTCAACCATAGTAATAGGGAACTTGCAGTGTGAGATACAGAAAATAAATAACAGTATAGCGTATAATATCATAAGAGATGATATAACAGATATATAAACAACATTTAACATCATATTAATATATCACATGCAGGTATGGGCATAGCATAATAATTTATGCAGTTCACTTGTCATCGTTTCACAATCATATAAGTATGTAATGTCTAGAGTGAATAACTCACCTTTTTAAAGCTGAAAATCAAATTCAAAACACAGTACGAAAAGGCACGACAAAGCACGACTATACTTTTGAGTGAATGAAGAGTCAGATCCAAATCTTGTCTACAACCAAAACAACAATCATAAGGATATAATTCAACACAAAGAAAGAATGGATAAAAAAATGAAAGTACATGAAACAAGAGATGAACTAAACAATGAAAATATGAATCAAAGAGGACATAACCTTGCTTAAAACACCAACTGGGCTCAGCCATGGTCAAGTGGGATAGATCATCATCATATGGCTCGGCCACATCATGTTTGTTGCTCGGCCACATCATGTTTGTTGCTCGGCCAATATGATCTTTAGCAAGCTAATGTACGACTAAGGTCATGGAAATGAAGTGGTGGCAAGTTACACTTGATAGGAAGGCAAAAGGTCAAGGCTTGCAACAATTTTGGTTCGGCCCTATGGTTTGTTTGTCTCGGCCGTGGTGATGCTTGAGTCTAGGCGTGGCAAAAGGTGTGGAAAGGTGTGGCAAAAGGTGTGGAAAGGTGTTGTGGCCGAGCAAACAAAGGAAGAGAAAGGTGAATATGTGATCTAGACTAGGGTTTTTTTATTAACTTTTGGTGAAATATGGCAACTAGGTGGTCGCGGCTTGGGTTTTGTGGTGAGGAGTAGGTTGTGAAGGTGGTCATGGTCGTGGTGAGATGGTCGACAAGGCTAGATCATGGTGTGGCCGAGCAAGGCATGAAGGGAACCAAAGAGAAAAATAAAAGAAAAATAGAAGAGAGAAGAAGGATGCCATGAATCTAGAGCTTGAATTTTTTTTTCTCACGCCAATGGAGATGAGGAGTTTTGAGAAACTTTTGTTCGTGATTGATAGGAGGTAATCACGGCTAGAAAAATGGTGAATGGCTAGGAAAGGAGTTTTAAATGTTAAGAAAGGGAAAAGTTACTTTTTGTATTAAAGAAAAAAAATCTTGTATATATTTTATTCTCAAATGCAAATGAGGAATGAGGATATTGAGATGAAAATGAATATCCTTGTACATGAATGGAAAAAGGAAATACACGGCTAAAAGATGGTTTGGATGGTAAGTAAAAGAGTGAATGCTAGGAAACGGAAAAGGCATAAGTTAAGGAGGAGAAATGTATATATGTTTTATTTTTAAATGCAAATGAAAATGAGAGATGAGAAATAAATTTTTGTACATGAATTTCAACTGGATATGCACGGCTATGAGTAGAGAAATTCATGGCTAGGAATGAGGAGGAAATGGCTAGAAAATTAATAAAGAGGTTTGGAAATTAAAAGGTAAGAATTTAAACAATGTAACGTGTGTCCCCTTGATTCTCTCCAGCCATTTATAAAAAGATATAAACAAATAAATTCCAATAAATATAATAAAAGTTTATACAAAAAAATAGAAAATAAAATTAGAGAAATAAACATAGGAAAATAGAAAATCAAATACAGGAAATAACTACGTGTAAAACACTGTATTTTATCCAATTTAAAAGGTATAAAGCAAAATTTTATGAAACAAAAGTAGAACTAATATAAAAATTATATTCCGCTTCAAAGAAAAAAAATTTAAATAAAATTTAAAATTTAAAATTCAAACTGAAATTCAAAATTTGACCAGTGTTGACTAAAATATAAAATTTTCAGAAAATGCTTATTTTATTGTATTTGGAAAATAAATTACAAACAGATTCCAAACTTACATTGGAAAATTCCAAAAATTCAATTTGAAATAACTTAAAAATTAAAGTTTTCAAATAAAAATTTAATTAAAAATATTTACAAAATTACGGGCTGTTACAAAATCGATAGAACTGATTAGAAAATATATTGGACGCGAAATAACAATGTCATCTTGCAAAAAAATTGTAATAAAAATAGCAAATTTCTATCTCCTTACTTGCAAGAAAAATAGAAGAGGGAGTTATCCAATGATTAGATCTTCAGATGATAAAATCTAATGGATCAAATGTTGTTGATTTGTGCATTATTTCGAGTTTCCAAGGGCTAAATTTTATTAAGATTATTTTATTTTAAAATCATATGGTCCACCAATTTACTTGTATGAGAACTACTATTCTACTATATCAAATCTGAAAACAATATGAAAGATTTAAATAGGTGGTCTGGCATAAACCAAAGTGTTTCAAAGTATAGGCAAACAACCTACCAAATTTCTAACAACCATAAAGGAAATTGTAACATGAAAGATTTATTTATATTGTGGATTCCTATATTATTATATCCAAATTCGAAAATAATTTCTAAGTATAGGCAAGCAACCTACAAATTTCTAGCAACCATGAAGGAAATTGTACTCTGAAAATTTTAGTTATATTATGGATTCCCATACTGTTGTATCCATATTCGAAAATAACATGGAAGATTCTACTAGTTGGTCAAATATAAACCAAAATATTTCAAATTATAGGCAAACAACTACCAAAATACTAACAACCATAAAGAAAACTGTAACATGGAAATCTTAATTATATTGTGGATTCCTATACTGTTCTATCCAAATCCAAAAATAACATGAAACATATCACTAGACAGTCAGGCACAAACCAACGTGTTTCAAAGTATAGGTAAACAACATACTAAATTTTTAACAACTATAAAAGAATTTGAAACGTCAACTTACTAAATGTAGTTGTTAGTCTACATAAGTTATCATCACTACTTATTATTTACATTATTAGCCATAGCATGTGTATCTTGTCATTTGTCACTCCTTTCATGAAAATCCTATTAAACTTGCTATCAACACTTGTAATGCAAGAAAAAAAAAGACTCCTTACAAACCCAAATGATTATATCACTTAGAAACATATATGTTCCTTCTACACATATTTGAAAGTTGCAGCAGACCTCTCTATGTTTAAACCAAAAACAGAAATCATCGGAATAACCTTTAGCAATTTTAATCATAGATCAATAGGTTATCAATAGTAACCAAGCTTTGGAGGAAAGATACAGTGTTAATAATCAAAATAGAAAGGAAAAAATATCACTTTGTAGCCTGACACTTCTAACACATGATTCCTAGATTTTATTGTATTCTAGAATAATTTTTTGTGTAACTAAATCCTTCATTCTAGAATCATTTATTGTGTTCCAAATTTTATTTCAAGCATTAAATCCTGGTTCTCAATACATGCTAGATTTAAGTTAGATGAGGAATAGCAAAAGGTCCCCACATTTCAGCAAATAGGATGTATTTCAGATGTTCAAAATCTAGATTAGTCCAATGAATATTAAAAGCAAAGTCCAAGGAGGAAGACTTCAAATAAAACTAGATAACATTATAAGTACAAAGAAGTGGAATGATTTTATCAACTTGAAAATTAGCTCAAAATTTAAGGTTAATTACATATAATCGCTCATCATTTGCATGTATAGGAATTAACTATCCAATGTATTATGTTTTATTTAAGGACAAAGCTAAACATTCAAAGATATTAGGCACAAACAAATGTCACATACATGCGATTGTAAAGGAATGGATCGATTCGCTGAAGATATGGCAAGACGTTTATTTGACATGAATTTAACTTTCTATTGAATATAATCTTTATAACATTAAGCTATAAATAAATGTCACTTATTATTTGATAGTATACATGTGTATTTTCATATGGTGAACACTACTTATGTCTTGGACTAGTTTTAAGCATTATAGCTAAAATGATCAATTATTTTATTTTGATGCAGAGAAATTAGAGTTTCGATCCATCTTCTGTTTCTAAAGTTCATGTTTGGATTAAGTCTCACACTCGAAAAAATGGTGAGCCAGTAAACACGACTATTGGAGATACTATTGTATGTGCTTTTTTTTCAGTTTGAAATGTTGTAAATGACTTGAGAATGTGATAGCTATAAGATAACATGCAAAAAAATCGAAAATGAATCACAATCTAGCTCAACAACTAATGTGAGAGAAGATGCTCTTTCAGTAGTTTTGGTTAGGCAAGATAAACAGGGGGATTAAGAGTAATGGGAAGAAGTATGACCCATACTAAGTTTATTTTGTCACAAGCTAATAAGAAACATACGACCCACCTTCAAAATAGAGTTGTCGATTTGGAGAAGACGGTCCATATGTTGGTATCACAAAATAAGGCGACACTTAGAAAATTCACTTTTTGTATGTTAATATAATCTACTATGTTCTATATTGTTGAATCGGTACGAAATCAACAAAAATTTGAGAATACAAGCATGTAGTAGTGTATGACTTCTTTGAAAAATCTAACTTACGTACATATTGGCTTATCCGGGGAACAGAAATTGTAGAGATGAGAGCGCAACTCAAATTGTAAGAATTACTGCATTATTGTTATTATATCAATTAAATTTTGATTTTTAATTCAATATATAACATCATTTGTTTTTATTTATCGTAGAACAAGTATGACAAAAACATGATAAATGTGATATATTGGATTAGTCCGGATTTGATGAAATAGTAGCCAAAAGAATGATTCTTTCAACTAATCCTAAAGAGCTTATACATAATATTCCTCTTGGACTTAATGCCATGGGAATTTTGATAGATTTTCCAAAGAAATCATATGCTTTTTATGGAGGGAATGATCACATATATTGGAGAAGCTAAGGATGATATAGTAGCACAGCCAATTGATATAATTGTTTCGCACACCATGAATATTCCAAGAAAGAAGATAGAATGGTAAACATGATTTCTTCATGTATTTAATAACTTTATGGTTTAGTATACAAATTTTTTTTGATAAATATGATCATTCCTAAAGTAAAACCAGCAGGATATATATCAAATGCAAGCTGTATGATTGGATCAGAAGTAAAGAATTAGTTGCCGAAGGACGGTTGCACTCCAGTGATATGAAGCAGCTTGTAAATAATTTTCCTCTTGGACCATCTTTTGTGCTTGTATTTATCGATGAGAGTAAGAAACCAAGTGCATTTTTGTGGAGACCGCCAGCGGGTATGACATGCGTTGCAGAAGCTATATGTAGAAAATTTGCATGGCCGGAAGAAAATGTAGTTGTTACATATATCAATGTCAAAACATCTTCTCACACAATGAATGTCGTATTATCTTCAGCGATAATGTGCGTAATTTATGTGTTAAATATATTAAACATACATTTAGACAATCTTATTTTTTTAATACATTTAAACAGTTTTTTTTGTTGTGTGATAGAGTACAAATATGAAGTTAAACACTAAATGCAAGTTGATTGGTCTTGATGGAATTGAAGTGATTGCCAAAGGGCGTGTGTCTTCAATTGACCCCAAAGTATTGGTCCGTTTTGTTCCACTTGGAGAAAATGCAGCTAAAGTTTGGGTAGACATGGTAAAATTTCCAAATGCATGTCTGTGTAAAAGCAATAACTGTAGAAAAACTGCTTTTATTGATATGTTTGATACAGATTTAATTACAAGAGCAGTGTATTTATATACAAATATATTGGGCTGGAAACAAGCTAATGAGCCCATATATTATCTTTGGCAATCCAAATACAATAAAAGCTCTAATACTGGCCGTTGATCATAATTGAAGGCTGATATCAAATGCTGTCAACCACATGGATTAATAAGTGCGCTTCTAGTATTGTTGTCTCTCAATATGCCACCTCAAACAAAGCTAGGGTTTCATATTTTCCTTGTCTTCCATGTCGGCTGAATAAATCCTGAGCTCTTTGCGAAAGCGATTGAAATTTTTGACAGATAAAGCTTTGGTTAGAAAGTCCGCTCTTTGATAGTAAGATGGTATGTGGTTGATGGCTAACTTGCCGCTTCCTGTTCGTTCACGAACGAAGTGGAGATCTATCTCCATGTGTTTTGTCCGAGTATGCTGAACTGGATTCATGGAAAGAGAGATTGCACTGAGATTATCGCACCAGATGATGGGTTTGCGAGTTGATTCGAACCCTAATTCCCAAATTAGGATTTCGATCCAGGCGATTTCAGCGACCGTACTTGCTATACACCTGTATTCAGCCTCAGTGCTGCTTCTAGAAATGGTATTTTGCTTCTTCGTGCACCAAGAAATTGGATTTGGTCCCAGGTAGACGCAATATCCAGAGATGGATTTCCTGTCGTCTATGTCATTTGCCCAATCGGAATCACTGTAAGCATGAATATTTATATCTTTGCTAGCTTTTAAACTTAATCCATATGTATTGGTGCCTTTGAGGTATCTAAGAATTCGCTTGACAGCAATCCAATGCTCGTTTAAGGGATTCTGCATATACTGACATACCCTGTTGACACTGAAACATATGTCCGGCCTTGTAATAGTTGCATACTGAAGTGCTCCAACAATACTTCTGTATTGCTTGGCATTATCAATGGGTTCACCTTTATTTTTGGATAACTGCTTGCTGCATGTCATAGGTGTAGGTAGTGGCTTTGCTTTTGTAGGATCGATTTCACCCTAGAGGGGGGGTGAATAGGGTGATAGTGTAAATTATAAAAACTTAATGGCAGAAGTTAATTAATATTAACACAGATCACAGAATAGCAGCACAGATATAGCAGAATATAAATAACAGAACAGAACAACACAGAATTTACCCAGCTTCGGCAAAAACCTGCCTACGTGCTGCCCCCAAGGTTTCTACTAGAAATTAGATAGTCCCTCGCTTACACACGTAAACTCGCTATACCCGCTATTGACTAATCTAACTCTACGCTCAAAACCCTGACCACAACTCAACTACCGAGTTGCGAATTCCCAAACTACACACCGTAGTTTGTACCCTAGTCACACGACTAGAAAATTACCACGGTTTAAAAGAGAATTTTAAAATTAAAAGAAACACAAACATAAAAAGCAAATAACCCTAATTAAAAAATAACTAAGCCTAAACGGCCCACTAATTAAAATATGTCTCCCTTTTATTTTATCGGCCCGGTTCTTTTTCTTTGCTTGAGTATAATGGCGACCGTTTCTTTTGCAAAATTGGGGCTTTCGTTCTTGATGTCGTGCTCTTAAATTAGGGTTTTAAGTTGCTGCCTTTGTTGGTTGATTGCAATTACTGTTTCTGATTTGCTTCAATTTGTTTGCGGCTTCTCCTCCTTGCTTGATCGAGTTCGATTGCTTCGATTGCTTCGGTATGTATTTTCTTCTTTTTGCTTTGCTGGTTGATTCTTGAACTCGATAGATAAGATTGCCGATGATGATTTTCTTATATAGGGTTTGTAACCCTAGATTTTCGTTCGCACAAAATATATTTGATTTTATCTCTGCCGATCGTTTATGCTTGGATGATTGCGATTTACCTTGACTAATTCATATGCGAATTATTCTTATTATTTCTTGATTGACTTGGTTTAAAAACGACGGCTTTGAATTTATGTTCAATCCTGGCTCCGTGAATTTCTCTGACCTGACTCGATGCCTTGAATTTGAGATGTTTGGTTATCACTTGCTTTGACTTGGTTACACGGCAATGTGAATCGCTTTATTGCCAAGGCTCTGACTTTGAATCGTGAATTCAACTTCTTTTACCTGATGACTTCGGCCATTTTGAATTTTTTAAACTGCACTTTTGAATTTATGATATCATTTAGTTGACTTCGGTCACTTGAACTATTTTGATTTGGGAATTTTTGTACTGCTGGCTTCGGTCATGACTTGAGATTTCATGTGCTTGCAATTGCTTGTGATGTTGTACTTCACTTTTTCTTGGTCTTGTTTGTTGGTTTAGTGATGTACTTGCTTGGCCATTCTGTACTTCTGGTCTTTGCATGTAGTTTGCATATCACCTTGTTGCATTGTTGAGTCACTTGAGTGTGTTGATGGAAGATGTTGCACTGCTTCATTATGATTCACTTGATTCACTTGTGCACATTGTTCATTGTGAAGTAACTGTCTTCACTGATGCTGCACTTAGTCTTGTCTTTGATGTTCCTCTCATTGCATATGAACTTGGTCTACTTGATGCTGTAGCTTTCAAGTATATGTGCATCACTTGACTTCATTCCACTGTGCATTTCTCTGGTTTATTAACCTGAGACAGATGCTATGTCTTTGTGCATTTCATTCACTATATTCATTTGCTTCATGTCATACTATTTTGTTTCATTACTGCACTTGACTTTTGTTACTTGAGCTGCTTTCTTGACTGTACTTGTACAACTTCATTTTGGCTTGTTCATACTGTATTGTCTGGACTTGACGTTGCCTTGTGTTGAACCCAGTTTCAAAACTTGGGTTTGACCTTGTGCTCGTGTCGTGATTTTGAATATATTGCACGTGAGTTGAACTCGGTTTTTAATTTGGGTTTGACCTGTGCTTGCCTGTCCCTGTAAATCAATCAAGTGTATATATCGGCGTGCACGGCCTTGTGGCATATACAGTAATATACTGTGTATGTCACAAGTTGTTCGTGTATGATGAATTCAAATTTAAATGATGACGAACAACCCAAATAACTGAGGCAAATATCATTTTCAAAATTCACGTTTTATTTTATATCGCAAAAATATTTTATTTTCAATTTTACTGCGTTAGTTTATATTTTTGCAGATTGCTCAGATGCTGGATTCAAACTTGAATGCAGTTGAAGATAAATACGAGTGTGAGTGATATGTAGTGAGGTGCTGATGTAAAATAGTGATGTAATTGAAATTGTATCAAAGTTGTATAGAAAATAGTGAGAGCTTGAATTTGTATACTATTCAAAATTGTAATAAATATTTGTTTGAATAAAATATTCGTTTGAATTCAAATTCTGTGTTATTTATTTTATTCAGCAAATATTTATTTAATCTGTGAAAAAAATAAAATAGTATATTATCAAATACATTTAAACAAATGAATATATGTTTATTATCATCAAACAAAAATCATATAAGCGCATATTCAACAGCTTTGTCCATGTTGTGCCTGACCAAAATGTCATTGATGTATTGCTTTTGTGACAGAAAGAATTCATTGTCAGTTTTCCTTTGGATGTTGATTCCTAAAAAATATTTTAATTCACCCATGTCCTTGATTGCAAAGTGCTTGTCTAGTAGCTTTATGATATGGTTGATTTCCTGCTGATTATCTCCTGTAATGAGTATATCTTCCACATATACAAGTATATATATGCTGATATCTTTGCCCCTTTTTAGGTAAAGAGAATTGTCTGACTTTGTGGCATCAAAACCCAAATGTATTAGTGTACCTTTGAGCTTCTCGTACTAAGCTCTAGAGGCTTGCTTTAATCCATATATGGCCTTGTGTAACTTGCAAACATAATTTTTATCTGCATGATGATTGAATCCTTCTGGTTGTTGCATGTAGACATCTTCACATAATTCACCATTCAAAAGAGCATTATGAACATCTAGCTGTCTTATTTTCCAATTTTTGTGAAGAGCCAAGGTTAACATAATTCTTATAGTGGTTGGTTTGATTACTGGGGAAAAAGTTTCAGTGAAATCAAAACCAAACTGCTGTGAATATCCTTTTGCTACCAACCTTGCTTTATACTTGGATATATTACCATCTGCATCTCTCTTGATTTTATAAGTCCATCTGCATCCCACTATGTTTTTGTTCTTTGGTGGTTGCACAAGTGTCCAGGTCTTATTTTGACTAAGGCATTTAATTCTTCATCCATTGCCTTTCTCCATTTCTCATGTTTGCTAGCTTGATCATAAGAACTTGGTTCCACCTCATGTGTTTGAGCTATGTATAGTTTAGGTTTGAAAATACCACTTTTAGATCTGGTGATCATGGGGTGTCCTATTTCTGTCTGCTGTCTGTGAGAATCTTCTAGTTGATTGTCACTTGTGTTGGTTGCTATATCTGTTGCATGGTTGCTATTAGACACACTTGTACTTTGATCATTATTCTGGCTACTACTTGATATGCTAGCATTTTGCTGATTGTTGAAATCAATTTGTGAGTAGCTGTTATTATTTTCATTGTCTGAACTGTATCCAGATTTGGTGCTGGATATGGATGCATCTTTATCACCATCCTGCAATGTCTGATTGATTCTTTAAGCACATTCTGTCAAATCTGGGATGTAAAAATCATGAATTTTGTTATTGTTTGCTTCATGATTCTGCCCTTTTTGACCTGTAAATGGAAACACATTTTGATTAAACACAACATGCCTAGAAATATAAATTTTGCCTTGATTGTCCATGCACTTATATCCTTTTTGATTGTGTGCATATTCCATAAAAATGCATGGACTTGATCTTAGGCTCAATTTGTGTTTGTTGTATGGTCTGAGATAGGGATAACACAAACACCCAAACACCTTTAAATGATCATATTTTGGTTTAACATTAAAGAGTTTTTCATGTGGGCAAATATTGTTTAGCACCTTTGTCGGCATCCTATTAATAAGATATACCGCAGTAGAAAAAGCATCACTCCAGTATTTCAAAGGTAGAGATGCCTGAGACAAAAGTGTTAAACCAGTTTCCATAATGTGTCTGTGTTTTCTCTCAACTATACCATTTTGTTCTGATGTGTGGGGGCAGGTGGTTCTGTGAAGAATTCCTTTTTTGTTAAAAAATTCTTTTAATGATTTAAATTCCCCCCACCATTTGTTTGTATTATCTTTACACATTGATTAAATTGTTTCTCAACATGAGTAATAAATTGTGTTATAGCAAAACTAGTATCAGATTTAGCTTTGAGAAAATAAATCCATGTATGTCTTGTGTGTGCATCTACAAGAGATAGATAATACCTGCGCCCTTGTGTTGAAAACAGTGGTGCTGGTCCCCATAAATCTGCAGTGATTAACTCAAGGGGTTTTTCATATATGGTTTCAGAAATTTGAAAAGGCAATTATGCATTTTGCCCATTTGACAATGATCACATAGAGATAAATCAGACTTATTTGCGACAGAAAAATTATTTTGCATTAAAATCAGTTTAACTACATCATAGCTAGGATGGCCGAGTTTACAGTGCCATTCGTGAAACAACTTTACATTATTGTCATTTGTTGAGCTAACATTATATGACCAAATTCTTTCATCAGCAGCATCAGTGTTTTGAACATTGCTAAATTTGTATAGACCATTGTCCAGCTTACCCTGCAATAATATATTTTTATTTAATGAATCTCTAACAAAGCATGTTTTTGGGTGAAACTCAAAGTACACCTTATTTTCACTGGCAAATTGTGAAACACTAATAAGGTTTTTCTTGATACTTGGTACTCTTAATAAATTGTTTAAATAGAGTAACATTGTACCTTTTATATAACCAGTACCAACATGTGTTATGTTTGCAGCTTCACCATTTCCCATAAGAACAGTTTTATTACCTGTGTATCCTTTGTTCCCTAAATTCAAATTCTGTAGGTTGTTTGTGATGTGATTTGTGGCTCCAGAATCAGGAAACCATTCATCCATGCTGTAATCATCTGTTTTGGGGGTATCATCAGTAACATTATCTCCATTATTTCTGGATTGATTGCTAATTTGAGTCACATTTGCACTTGGTTGTTTGCTGGTTTGAAATGTTTGTCCTGCGTTGAAATCCTCTTTATATCTGAAATAGCATTTGTTTGCTGTGTGCCCAAGTTTTTCACAAATCTGACATCTAATTTTATTATTGTATCCACTCCTTCCTCTACCTCTTCCTCTTTGAACATAGCCTCCTCTCTGACCTTGATTGTCTTGTTTGGATTGATTTGATGAATTTTTCTGATTTCTGTTTCTTGATGTGACTGCATAATTGACACTGCATTCTTCTTGCATTGACTTTCTTTGTTGAATCCTCCCCTCATGAGCAAGTAAGGCAGTGCGGATGTATTCAATATCGGGTAGGGTTGGTTGTGTGGCAATGTATATTATCAAGGACTCATAATCTTGATCTAATCCATTGGTTATCAGCAGTATCTGCTCACTGATAGACACATTATGACCTACCCCCTTTAATTTGTCACATAAGTTCTTGATCTTGGCAAGATATTCACTCATTGGCATATCATTTTGCCTTGCATTTTGTAATTCTCTTCTATATTGCATGACCTTTGCTGCTGATTGTGAACTAAAAATGCGTTCAATTGCTGACCAAATCTCATAAGAGCTGTTGCATCCAACCATTTGTGAGAGTAAGCTTTTACTAATTGAAGATAGTAGCCATGATGATAAAAGATTGTCCTGTCTTTGATAATGTTTGTAGTCTGGATTGCTAACCATTTTGTCTTCTTTGTCAGTTATCATGACTGGTGGTATACTCTTGGTTCCAGCAATATACTCATGTAAGTCGTATCCTTTTAATGCTATTTCAACTTGATATTTCCATAAGATATAGTTGTCTTCATCTAGCGGTGTTGTGATAACTTGACTTTTAGGTTTGATCAGGATCAGATTCGAATCTTGGTGATTGCTGGACTGGTTCCCTGAAGTGGCTGATGTCGTTCCTTCTTCTTCAAGAGCCATGGTGATTCAAGAATCTTGAAATGCCTGATTTCTTGATGTAAGTTGCAGATAACGGAAACTTTGGCGTGGCTATTAGGAAATAGCAGCCAAGAAACAAGAAAAGGTTGAAATGATACTACTAGTGATAAATGTATATTACTGTTTCATCAAGAAGCAGTAATATAGATGGACAACGGTAAAGAATCTTGCAATCAGGGGATAAGTGATGAAGTAATTCTGATTTCTCCTCTGATATGGCAGGAAGTGGATATGGAACAGATATGACCGATCTTGATGCAATTGAGAGAAAGGTATACCTCCTCGATGATGATATTTTTCTGAGAGGAGTATACACAGCCTAAATCTTTGAAATCCTTTTTTTTATTTTATGATTCTTGAAAATTTTGCCGTTTGGCCTTGTGCTCTGATACCATAAAAGCAATAACTGTAGAAAAACAGCTTTTATTGATAATGTTTGATACAGATTTAATTACAAGAGCAGAGTATTTATATACAAATATATTGGGCTGGAAACAAGCTAATGAGCCCATATATTATCTTTGGCAATCCAAATACAATAAAAGCTCTAATACTGGCCGTTGATCATAATCGAAGGCTGATATCAAATGCTGTCAACCACATGGATTAATAAGTGTGCTTCTAGTATTGTTTGTCTCTCAATACTGTGGAGAAGTACATCTGAGTTTGAAACCAACGCAGATGCAATTGGTTCTACTATGGCTTGGCCTTCTACAAATGTTATAACAGATTCACCTTCTAGTAAGCATGAGATATAATTTATTATGCTTATTTCTACACTTAGGAGGATCGTATTTCGTTTCTTTCTTTTTTACAATTAATTCAAATAGATAAATCATAAATAAATGTGTGTATTTTTTGAATTAATTGCTGTAGTTATTTTTCATATAGGTAATTGTTAAAGCTTTGACACAAACTTTTTGGATGAAGGCTTTCTTATATATGGACAACCGTAGGAATTATTTTCCTTCAAATCTGTTTGGTATAATGGTCAAGGCAGATACTCTAATTTCTATCGTTTTCTTTATTGCATATTGTTGCATATTGTTTCATATACTCGATCATATGCGCATGAATGCATGTTCAGCTTGAACAACGATTAAACTACTTACCTTGCCAATTAAACAGTATTTATTTTAATAGAATTTATAAAACTCCGTTGTCCCTTTCTGGACAAATTTTAGTCGGGTTTACGTGCTAATGCATCATTGATCTACTTCGTATTTTGGGTAGTGAGTTAATGCGTTTGAGCAACGGTAGATTGCAAATTATTGAGTTAATTAAAAATGTCATAGTTATAGACTAAATCTGAGTAATCTTCTGCTTCCCTTTAGCATCCAATTCTGTTGTAGTGATTTGACTCTTTTCAGCCAAATCATTTTCCACGGTTGAACTTTGTAGGCTAGGAGGAGTTACCTCTAGAAATAAGTATTATTTGAATTTACTGATCTAAAAAACATGATGTAGAGAGGTAAACATATATTGGAGGAAACCTTGTTACCTGGGAGGTAAACATGATGTATATAATGCTACGTCGAGAATATCATTTTCTTCACTGCATGGATACGGAAAGCATGCCTGCATCGCTAATCACCAGCTTATTGCCTGGATAAATTTTGTTATGCTATTAGTTGTAGTGGTTTGAGAATGCAATTTTATTTATACCTTTTACAGTTGCAGTTTAAAATAATGGACTTGATATAGCAGGCCTAATGTAATTAAATCTTGATATATCACAAGCTTTAACACATATTATGCTTTGATTTATTGGTTCAATAATAATACTGTTGCTAATAATTGACCAGTTATAGTAACTGTTAACCTCTAATGCTTTGACTAATTCAGATGCAAACAAATCTTTTTTGTGCACCATGAACTGAGTAATGGGTAGCAAGATCCATTCTAGCTTTTTACCAGTTAAATGTATCGAGCCAGAACAAGGAATACACTCTCCATTTGTAAATCACATATATATGTCAAACAGATGTCTCATTTTTCATGAAAATAACACCCGCTATCCTCATATTATAAAATCAAACTTGAATGGTTTCTTAAAATGTGGATTTGTTCCTGGACTTTGCTCTAGTGCTGCATATTATTTACATGGTATCTGTAGAATGCTAGAGGCAAATCTTTTGCATTTTACTTCATTGAATTTACAATTAACTTGTTTCAATTAATTATTATTAGATCCGTCATCATATAAATTTCAGTGACAAGAACATGTACTTTCTTAATTTCGAGTAAATTAGAAAATAAAAAATACATAGTTTTGAGTAAACCTCTGCCACATGGTTTTGAATATTCTTTCAAGTTGCCACACCTCAACATATGGTTTACTTTTTTCATGTTGTATTTATTTTTTATTCAAAAAAGTTCATTTTTACAGGTTATGTCCTTCAAAATTATATATCTTGACTCTGAATTTGTGCCATATAAAGAGAAAAAATATGTACAATTATCAACTTTACTTGAACTATTATCGACATTGAAAATTAGATATAATGACTAATTATGTACATCTCCCGCCTCTTATATTTTAGTTGTTAAAATAGGAGAACTTAACTATGAGTAATGAAATTTTATGGACGTTTGTTAGAGTAAATCTTGATTAAGATCATAGTATGAAAAAATTATACAAATGTGCTTTCAAATAGATTATGCATCATAAGATGAGATGGGAGAGAGTCCCCAACTTTTGGTCTATTGCTATGAATCAATTCACAAGGAGGTTATTTCTTTTTATAATACAATTCTAGTAAGCCAGCAGGCAATAATCCAATTTCATTAAGTTAGTGGGCTCTGACCCAATTCTAGGTAATGGTATCTGACCCAATTCCAATGAATTAGCGGGTATGACCCAATTTCAGATGACAGTATCACTTAGGGATTTATGTTTGATGCTTAATTATTTGTAGATGCTTAATTTAAGAGAGTAGTTCTATATCCTAATTGAATCAAGACACATGTGTGCTCATTTTTTAGTTGCATACATCACAAATAAGATGGAACTGGATAAATTCATCCTGGATACAACTATCAGAGAGTAGAACTTTAGTTTGTTTATCTTTTGCACTATTTTTTTCATCTTATTTGAAGGTACAAAGATTAAACTTGACCACATTACATTATTTGTGTTCATGTTATTTTGGTTTCATTTTAAAGAAAATTGCTACTTAATGGTGTGATTGAGATACACACTTGGGATGAATATATCATAAAGTTTATATAATAACATGCTTTTATTAACAATTTATATTATATAGGCTCAAAGTTATATGTGTCGTAGTATATGATATCAATTTGAATATTTCAGTTGTAGTTTTGTAAATGCATTTCTTAGTTCAATTGATATTAATGTATAAGTTAACATTAAGCTAAGTTTCTAATTCAATATTAGTTCTTGATAGTGATTTGCCTTGGTTCTAAGCATGCATTCACCATTAATTTCCTTCAAATCATTACATCTATGTGTGTAAGAAACGCTGAAAAAAACCAAAAAAAGATATAATAAACTAAAATCATAAACTCTATTTTAATTGCTAAAGAATGCTATTTGCTGTCATGTGCTACTGTTTTACCATCACATGCTATTTGCTAAAGAATGCTAGTTTTTCCCCTTGTCCGCTTCATTTTTGAACTTGAACTTTATTTCTTCCGCTGTTGATCTCCAATTGTTTTTTTTTCTTGTAGGAATATTGGACTTTTGAAGGAGAAAAGCTTGGACTTTCCTCGATTTATATTATGCTCTTTTAACAATTTTTTTTTAAAGATTTTATGTCGCTAACATTTGAGTTAAAACATGGTTTTTAAATTTTTTTATATGATTAAATATTTTGGTTAATGAAATTGATGTGACTTTGATTATGTTTAATCATTATAGTTGTTTATTATATCACGTTACATCCATTAGTGTTTCATAAATTGAGCGGTTTGTTATTGAATAGATTAGCTATAACTGATTGAAAACTACTACAATAAAAGAAAAAAGTGAAGCAAAACTATGATATACCGCAACATTTTTTAAGAGTTGCAAACTAAATAGCAAAATGCCGCAAAACAACAATCTAAAGCAAAAAGTCTACAAGTATCCAAAACTTAAGAACAAAAACGCTGCATTATATATTATTGCAGCGTTTCATAAATAATGCTATATTGATGACCGGTCGAAGCATGTTTGCTTAAATGCGTTCTTTAAAATGCAACTAAATGAATTCGCATCATTTGTAAAACGCTGTAATAATAATTTATTGCAGCGTTTCATAAAAGCTTCAGTATTCATTTTTTAGCAACCTTTCAAAAATACTGCGGTATATTCGTGCTCTTCTACAGCAGCACATAAGACAACGCTCTTCGAAACGCTTGGATGATAATAACAGCAATTTTAAAACGCTATAAAAGTCCTGTTTTGCTGTAGTGAAATAAAGTAAACTGAATTAAATATGATAAGGGTTAGATATGAAAATTTAATAAAAGTTGAAATTTGACCATGAAAGTTATTCATTGCATTTATAATGAAATTCTGATCTGTTTTGATATATAATATATTGACAACTGAGCTCAAACAAAGAACTTACGAGCATTTGAAGTTCTCAGATTTAAATTAATTTAATTTAAATTCAAATTCAAATGAGAAACTTAATTTAGGATTTGAATTCCAAAAATTAGCTTGGAGGCTAAGTAAATGTTTAATTAACGCTTAACGGTAAAAAGTTAATTAGGGAATAAAATAATACGGCAACAGTAATAGATAAACGTCCCTGAATGGAAGGAGTGGTCGACCTGAATAGGTCAACCGGTCGATCAGTCGCCCAAGTGCGATAGACCGCTTGGTAATAACAGTTGCCAATGGTGGCTAGGATTCTACGTTATGTCTATTTGGTTGTGCGCTCCAGATTTACCCGTTTCTACCTACTTTCATCCTACAGTTTTGGTGTGTTTCAACTTTTATAAATAGAACCTATCCTCTCCACTTGTATTCATATTATTTTGGAGAATACGATGAAACTCTACCATCGCTATCTCTCTAATAAGATTTAGAAACTCCGTAGAGAATTCAGGTAAGGATTCAACTTATTTCCTTTTTTCTTCCCCAAATCTATTTTTTATCATATTCTTCTCTAATTAATCTGAACCTATTAATATATATACATCTTTCCTATTGTTTGTGTATATATCAAAAGGTAGAGATTCTGGAAGAGATTGGAAGACAACAAATCCATTGAGTAAAGGCACGGTTCTATTTTAAAATATTTTGGAGCGTTTTCTAAACGTTGTAATAGAGGGTACGACTTATATCCAAACCCTATCGCTGCGTTTATTAAACGCTACCATATATGTTTTGGATGTTTCGGCACTATATATTTTTTGTAGCGTTTTTTCCGCCACCATATCTTTTAGTTTTTACTACACGATAATTCTGTATCCTTTTCTAAATGCTGCTAAAAATCTTCCAACTCCGCTGCTTTATTCACCTTCTAATTCAATTTGTTCATAGCTTATATTATAACGTAATACATAAAAAAAAAAAAAATATAAGGACATTCAACAACCCTAAAATATGTAAACACATACATATTTAAGCATAAACACGTTCAGCAACCAAAAAATACATAAACACATACAAATTCAAACATAAAAACAATCAAAGAACAAAAAATACATAAACAACTAAACATAGAGAAGTTTACCATACATAAAAAAGTTTACACAACCGAACTACCATAAATAGTATGTCATAATAGTGTTGCAACTAAAGTACCATAAACAGCTGAACTAAGCATGTACAATATACAACCAAACTACCTAACAAGTACCATAACAAGTAGTGCTGCTGCTGCTCTTTTCTTCTGAAATGTTGATCTGCCTGTAGACAAATAATAATCACAATGAGACTCAAGTTATAATCAATACTGAGACTTTATCCAAATGTGATATACCAAATGTCAGAATGGAGAATCTATCAGTAGCAATACCTGAAGCTATACCTGAACCATCATCCAAAATATCAGCAGCACGTCAATATCTGCATAACACGTCCAAAATATAATAGGTCAAATAGAAATGGCATGTGTTTAGTGATAAGATAATATGAAGGGCATGCCGAAAATATAATAGTTTCAGTAGCGATCCTATATAATATACACATCAATACAACAAAGAAAGAACAAGTGGTCGGTCAAACATTAATAACCTGAATAGCTAGTTATGAAACATAGATATTGAATACTTTCTACGCCTATTATTCAACCGTCAATAAAACACTTTGTCTACAAATAGTACTCTGATATTTTAAGGTCAAGCTTAAATTGCAGACTAGTGGTATCAAATATCATCTTTGCATTGTTCACATGCTCGTCACTTTATGTTAACCGAAGATACAGAACTAAAAATATGTACGATATATACATACATACATACATACATACATACATACATACATACATACATACATACATACATACATATATATATATATATATATATATATATATATCAAATTTTGGTGTGGAAATATAAACTTGCATTCAGTTGTCTATGGTTAGTTTATGCAAAACAAAAGGCAAATCATAAAGTGTTCAATCGCGGGTTCAATGCACTTGCAAAATGGAAGAAAACGCTAGCGTTCATTGTGTACAAACCTAACAATATTTACAGAGAAATAATAAATATGGTGCTGAAAACATAGCAGGTATATGATATGCAAACCCAAAGATTATAGGTAGAGGAGGTTGCTGTTATGAACTATTAATGTATTTTCCATGAGCAAAATTAATGGCCTTTTAAATTTTGGGTTTTCAACAAAACAAAAATATCATAGAGCACACAGAAAACGATCAATTTTCTCGTTTGCCCGTCATTTTAAATTTTGTTTTAAACTGCAATGCTTGTAATATATGTTGAAAACACTAAAACAAAACTCAAATTGAAACCAACTTGTTATTGCTTCAAGAATTGACAGCCAAACATAAAAGAAGACATCATAGATATACGAAAATTTTTAAGGCAACAGACCATCTAAACTGATAGGGACAAAAATTTTGCAACTGACTATTTAAAAATATTTCAAAGCAATTATTTAAAGCAATATTATGACATATAAACTGATAGGGACCAAAATATTCAACTACATACAGAATTGCGTACCTTTCATTTTGTTTCCGTAATGACTTTTGCAATCGACCAAGCTATGGGAACGCCAAAGTCATCTTCCATGCACATCAACTTCGATGTAGGTCTCCATAGCTCTATATTTGGAACTCTTACAATTTCAACCCAAACTTTTACAGCATCACATCCCAGTGATTGACAATGGACCATCATTATTGGATCAGTTGAAGCAATAGTTCCTTCAGCCACTATTTCATTCGTTTCACCCACATCAATCAACTTGCAATTAATATCTTTTGCCAACTTTGAAATCGGTTGGAAAAAAAGAGATTATTATGCAGAATATATACATACACATAAATACTGAATATATATGCAATTTAGATACATACACATAAATAATGAACATAAATACATCGACACACAAGAACCATAATTATATTCATCATAAATGATAAAAAGAAGAACCCGTCCGCATCCCATCATTCATCATGTATACTTAAGTTTGAAACCAATAAACAGTAACCACTTATACTATAAGTCATGTTGCCACTTCATAAAAAGATTGGGAATGTGGGCAGAATCAAAAATGATACTGAATATCACTAGAAGCTATAAATTTTAACATTACATATTGAACAGAAAAGCCATAAAATTACACAAAGAGTGGAACTAGAGACAAATTAATGGGAAAATCAATGCATTAAATAAAACCAAAATAAAAATGATGAATAAACAAATTAAGTAAACCATGATCCAAAATAAATTTAACTAAGAAATTAGATTTAAAATCCTGTACTTAAACACGAAATCATATAAAATAAAATATATGCATTTCATGTGATGTAGCACATATTTTCCAAAAATTGATCCAACAAGGAACTTCCATATAGTAATTTAGTTATTTTTGAATCAAGAAAAAAAAATAAACCCTAGAAAAACTGAAAAAGCCTAAAAATTAGCTGTCAATTTATACTCAGAGAGAGAGAGAGAGAGAGAGAGAGAGAGAGAGAGAGAGAGAGAGAGAGACATACATATTATTATGGTCCTTTTGATTTAACTACTTGAATGTATCACTGCACCATCATGAGTCGATACATATTTGAAAATTCTAAATTGAATTATGAGCATCGTTGAAATTATAAACTAATAGATATCACATACTGTAATCCAAATTATCAATGCTTTTAAGACAATTATAGTTGCATACTATTCCTAAATTTTGGTAAATTATCATAGCATTGATTCATCCTGATCATTATATTTTTGAAATCATTGTCATTTGAGAATAAAAAAGTATACAATGTAGTTTAAGTTGAACTCGGTTTAAGCATAATCTTTAAATTTTGTATCAGATAGCTCAGATATCATTAGTTAAAGTAAAATGTTAACATCATATGTTAAAATCGATCAATTACACAAATATCCTAACAATAATTCAATCCAACTTTAAAGTGAACATGGTATCTTTTATAAATTTGTATTTGCTTCTCCCCACTCTCCATATAAACAACTCAACCAACCATCTCTAGTCCCAACTATAGCTATAGTGCAATAAACTTTTCTAAATTATTTAAGTTCAATTTCAATTTCAAACAGAATAAATAAAAAAGTAAAAAGTAAAACATGGAGATGGAGAAGAAGACAGTGGTGCAAAAACTAATTCGTGGGAAAAAAATTTAGAATGTAAACTTTAGAATATTTACTTACATATTTTTGTGGTTTCTTTAAGATTTGGGTGTGGATCTCAAGGGAGAAGTCGCACAATTTACGTTCATATTTAGATTTTCTTTAGCAACTTCAACTTTTGATTTTGGCCATGCTAATTTCCTACCAACTATACCTCTAATGTACGTCATTCAAGTGTGGGTCGCCACAGGTATGCATCTCCATTTATTACATTGTCCACCCAAATCACAACAGTGGACGGATCGAGCGAAATACCATTAACAATATTTTTTGAATCCCTGGCATAGATTCTTCCTTCGAAAACTGCCCCTTCACCCTCATTCCGACCATAAATCTTGCATTTGTCATCTTGGGCACTCTATTACTCTAAAAAGGAGAAGTGTAAATCAAGAGTTTAGTTATTAAGTGAAAATATTATACATGACATATTTCTAAATTAAATTTGTGGAAGACCTACCAAATTATTCTGAATTGTAAAATTTACCATATTGACTTCATTTAAGTTTCCTCACAGTGCCATCTTAATGCAAATAGATGGCAATGCTACTAACTTTTTCTCAACGTTTGCTAATACTGTCATATCAGGTATAGGCCTCCATAAATAAATATCTGTTTTTTCAACGAAATCTATAATAACGCTCATAGCATTCGATCCAGTATGAAAGCCATTGAGAACGTCATTTGGGCCCATGGACAAAACTCTCCCGTCGACAACAACTTTAGAGGTTCCATCCTAATTCAACACGGAACATATGTCATTATTTCTCTATAATTATTCCATAGAAAATTATATAATTATTATAAACTAAAATCCAAATGTTATTTCTTGAGTAATATAATTATTATTTTTACCAATTCTGGTGTGCTCCCTTCTTTTAAACTTTCTTTGCCTACAATAGAGCACTAATATTAGGATACTTTAACCTTAGCAGCACTGAAATGGATATGCACAATTAAATCATAAATAGCTCACATTTGTATTGGACCTGTACATGTGAGTCACTGTACACAATCACAATTTAATCGCATATAGCAAATAACAAGTAGTTGTGAGTCTATGTACACCATTATTACATGTATTACACTCAAACTACATCCACAAGCCAAATAAAACCATAATCTTTATCAGATCATAGTTATAAAGTGTTCAAAATATATTATCTAAACATGACATAAGTAAATTGAATGAGTCAATTATACATGTTAGTAGTGCATTCACATCTTTATACGTCAAAATTCAAAACTGCAAATAGAAAGACAACACTACAAAATTAAGAACTACATCTTAAATTTGTAAGACACTAAAATATCCCTTATTTTATATTTTAAAGATAAAAATTACTTTTAAAATTTTACCTTCTAGTCCACCGACATTTCCACCGTACTCTTCTGCTATTTGATGTTGACACTGAGATAATTTTTTATATCTAAATTGGGCCACAGCTAGCTTGGTTAAGATGCAATCCCTTCCTAGTGCCCTTAACCGTCCTGGTTTATCTTACATGTGCAAGAGCGTCTCCGTTGACATTCAGCGGCGAGTTGGACTATGATAGGCTACCATAATTTTAAATCCCCTCTTACATAAATAAATACATACAGATAATGTACAAAGGTAAAACCATTGTCTAAGTGGTTAATTGATTCGGCTTTGGTGAAAGAGATCACAAGTTCGAAACTTGCTTTCGAACGTTTATTGACATGGGATATGCCGTCCCAACGGTTTGTTGTATAAAAAGTACCATTTCAAAAAAAAAATATCATAGTTTCGAACATCTTTTTATATACAAATAAAAATTCTTATAATAGTACTTGTAGCTTCCACAACCACTGGTTCACCATTTTTTTAATGTGAGATTTAATCCAACATCAGCTCTAGTTACAAATGATGGATCTGGACTTTCCTTTTTCTAAATTTAGAATAACATTAAATAAATAAACTAACAAGTATTAAATACTATTAAATAATGCTATACTTAATTAACTAACCATCTCCTTAGTCAACCTAACAATTCCTCTACGACCAGGTCTATGTGGAAGTTGTTTATCCCTAAGGACCGAAAATTTCTCACTTTGTTTTTGAAAATATTGGAAGGTGTTAGAAGTAATTATGAATTCTATAAATATTTTTAAACTTAAGTAAATGTGGCTACTTTGAATTTAAACAATCCTAAAGTGCGCAGCTCATCATATTTTTCTGTCAAATTGATTAAAATCATGAAATTATGGATCATGATTGTAGAATCAATTTCCAACATGCTTACAAGTTGGTCAAACATGGAAAAACAGCTGGCTCTAAAATCCAATGACAAGTGGCCACTGGTAAGCTAGCTTGCTTAAATTGATTTGATTGTTACATACAAGCTATACAACAAATAATAGTACATAGGCAAACGACTGTTCAATTTTTGAATATCTATTATCATATTGCTTGATATCCACATGTTATATGTGATTTACAAATGAATAAAAAATATTCTTAATGTTCCTTAAACTCCGGACTAGTTTTCACCTTTACAATTTTTCTCCATTCGTTCATGCTTTTGATGTTGGTAGGTCTCATTTTAAGTCTTTCCTCTTCATTCTCCGCTTTATTTAATTTTCAAACCACTTTGCTTTTTTAGAATCTCCAAATTGCTGCCATTTGTTGAAATACGGGTTTTCTTTGCCAACCCTCTTTCAATTCAAATCTAATTTGCAACAATACATAAAAATATGATATTAATAACAACTAGTTTATCAAGTAAAGGTATGGTTGAAAAAAATTAAAGGGATCTCTGCTTAAGATTTATGTTGTTGTAATACTGTTACCGTTACTATAATGGGATGAAAGAATAAATTATAGATAGAATGCTCAAGAAAATGTGTGACCACGGTTTCAAACACAGAGATCGCCAAGAAGACAATCGTCATTGTGAGTACCAATTTCATCGACTCTCGAAAATCGACATTAATACATCCCTTATATTCACATGCCATAAATCCAAGTGTAGGAGAAGCGGATTCTCAAGGGTAAGAAAGAAAAAGAAAGACAGAAAAGAATCTCACATATGTTATTTCAATCTAAACTTTATGGTGGAAATTTAAAATACATTCGTTAGAGTTAAACATGGATAGTTATAAATTTCTATCCTTACAAATGCAGAATATTATAGTACAAGTGTGTACGGATATAGACAAAAAATTTCTAACTCTATGCTTCGAGCTCCATCCAGATTTCTTCTAAACTAAACCTGACTACTAGGCTGCCTGGGAAAATTAGGGCACCTAGAGTTTAAGGAAAAGGAAAATAAACTCCGGGTCAGTCATGAGACTGGTGTGAGAACTTAAAGTACGTGTTTTGAAAACAAAAAGGTATCTCAGAAGATCATGCCACACAAAAACATGGGACGGGTTTTTGCGCAATGATGACCAAATCATTATTACGTAAAATTTCTTAATATTATTTTTAATGACATACCTTTGAAAACATTTGCAAATAAACTTATTAATCTTAGTCGAAATTGGTACGTTATTAAATTCTAGTATACCACCTTGTAATACAAGGCTTTGTATATCTAAAATCGTACAGGCACTTATTGGAGAATGGGTTTCCATACAAATGATCAGGTGAATGGACTACCTTCCAACAGTACATCTCTAGAGGAATGTACCTAGGCCAAACTAATGGTCCTCTACCAACACAAGAATGTCCAACCACTTCCTAGATAGTATCAAATGTGTCATCACCCCGGTTGTTATCAACCTATCCGAGGGCCCTCACAACATACATCCACAATAATTTATGTCCTAAATGTCATAGCAGGAATAAATATATTTAGAAGGGGATGATCATATTCTAATGGTTGCGAACCACATAGCCTTGCCGCATCTACCCCATTTTGGCCATTTGCGGGTCTGGGGTTTGAGGTAATGATTACTTTTACTTTGCGCATCTCACTTTGAATGCTGCATCTCCATTCCATCAATCACTATTGACTTCCACAAACATACAACCTCCGAGATCATACGTCTCAAAGAAGGGTATTAAGCTAAAAGAAGTTACCTTCTCCGCAACCAAACAGATGTATAATTATAAAAGTCAATGATGAAATCTCAAGAATACAATGTCAAACATCCATCCATACAAGTTCGCTTTGGGATTGAAAAGAAACTGAAGGCACTCTCCTACCATATCTAATCGGGAGTTACCCATAGGATTAGAAGCAAGAAGTCCTTGCAAAGTTTCAGAAATGAAGGGACCACTGCTACTTTAGTATTTAGGAGCTAACCAGAACTTTCAACAAGCAATCCTTTAACCCCAAAAATCTTCGGTCTTCATCCTTCATCTCCTTTATTAAGGCTGCAATATTCGAATGCATACATTGGTTGGAAGTGGTTTGCGGACAGGAATTTACCCCAGATACGACCCCGGTTCCTTCGATCCAATTATTGTTAAAAAGAGGTTCTGTGAATAGGGAATCATTCTTTAATTGAGTTTGTTCTTTTTATCAAAATCTCTCTTGGAGATTTATATTTCTAAAACATTCTTTCCGGTATATACAGAATTATTAAACCTCTCTTATCAAATCCTTTGATTTCGGAAACCCTTTTTACATTTCATATTTTTTTAGGAAAATATTTCCAAATCATTTATTTAAATATTAACAAAGATTTCCAAATCATAATTTTTAAAACGGATCAAAAAACAATGTTATTCAAGACATCATTTACTATAAATCCAAACCAATAAAATTTAAGTATAGGAATTAAACTAATTCTAAATTATTTCACTTAAATCTTGAAAAAGATTTCTAAATTCAAACTCATAATTTTGATTTGGTTGAAACCATGTATTTAGGATGTTAATCCAGAACCAGTAAATATAAAGTGAGCAGAATCTATAAAAATCATCTAATTCTACTCAATATTAATTCTCGTATTGAACTAATACTATGGGCAGCATAACGGCGATATCACCTTTTAGATTCCACGAATAGTACGAGTTCCCTATTTGGGCTTCAACACCAAGTATAAGGAGATTATCTCTATTAAATCAAGGTTTTGTTTAATTTAAATTTGGAAAATTTTAATCTTTTTATACTTAACTCGTTTTCGACATTTCGACCTTGTCTATCCCTCGCCTAGGGAAGAGGCTAGGTGAGCCAGGCCAGTGGTTGCTCCTGAACATCTCTTTAGTTTAAGCACCTCACATTTGGATCTCACAAATAGAAAAATCCAGTCTACTCATCGGCTTTTAGAGCCTAGATTTAATCACTTAATTTGTAATACTTTTTTTTGTACGATTTAATTAAACTCTTGTAAATAAACCATAAAAATCCTAAAACATAATTATCCATTTAAAAATATTTATAAAAGATTTGGAAAAGAACTGTTATTTAAACTACCATCACACGATGTGCCTATTTATTTAAACTACCATTACGCGACGTGTCTATTTTTAACTATATTTTCCATTCTCATTCAAACTTCACCAAAACACTTTTAAATGTTTATAAAACATTTTAAAATCATTTTTAAACCTTTTTAAAGAGGATTAACATTCCATACACATCATTTCATTAATTCAAGGAAAGTGATTTCCTTTGTACTTATCGATTTGTATTTCTGTGACTTGCATATATTTTCTGCATTCATATGCAACAATCCAAATTTGATGATCAAAGCATATTAAACATCCATTTGCAAACATCATATCATCCTCCAAAATATAATCCAATAGTTTAGGAATTCTTACCTCGGTTTTGAACGATTAACTAAACTTTCGCTATAGCTCCACTATTTGGATTTAAAGTTCACGATCGTCCGGACATAAGCTCCTAGATGGCTCGGCCTTGCTTGGGGATGGCTAGAGGAGCTCACATCTTAGGGTTGGGAAGGTGAAAGGCTCAGCCTTTGGCTTGTATGGTGGTGGCCGTTGAGTGTTAAGAGGAAGAGTGGGGTTTTGGAATAGTTTTGAGGTGCTTAAGTGCATATATATGTATATATTAAAATTAAATTTATTCTAAGAAATAATTTAGCATTACTTTGTTAAGATGAGAAGCCATTAAAATATAAGAGAGAGCATAGGAAATGAAGAAGAAGATGAATGAAAATGAAGTGGAGAGGGTAGGGTATTTACAGGAAAAGAAGAGTGTAAAAGTATCCATGCATATATCATCATCTTCATCACCATTATAAGCCTTCACCAACACACTCCCCCCCCCCCCCCACGTATGACGATCAGACAATCATCCCTCTTCCATGTGCCTATTACTTCCATCTTCTCATGTATGCATATGTTGACTTATGTATGCTTAAGGAATAAGCAACCTTAAAATATATTATATATTTCATATTATACTTTTATACTTAATTATTTTTGTATATATATGTGTGTGTGTGTTTATGGGAATTTTCTCATGTGCATGTGACATATATGTATGTACATGTCGGAGCATAACACTTCGAACTTCATCGAACAACTTTTGTTCGTTAAATCATTGAAATTCGAAAAACCGATTATCAGTCACATTTTCTCTTATTTATTAACGTACATATATTTGTAAACAAAATTAAAAAATAAATATCTTATCATTATACTAATTAAAATGATCACATCGGAATTATTAAACCACATAAATTATTATTAAAAATTATTTACAATAATTTCCATTATGCTGATTAAAGCGATATCAATTTTCTTTATATTTTCAAATCAAATATATATATTTATAAAACTATTATAAATGATTCTTTATCACTTTATAACTATTAAAAATGAATTATAATCATTTAGAATAACTATTTTGATAAATAAAATAATTACTAAATCATTAAATCTCAATTTAAATTAAATAAATCAATTATTTAAATTCAATGTCTCTTATCGATATAAATTTCGAGGAACATATTTTATTTAAATATCTATTCAAAATAGGATTACTGTTACTTATTATAACTTTAAACAATATTATTCTTTTATTTGCATATATTTAAAAATAAATCCAATTTTTCAAAGTTTTCAAAGTGATAAATTGGTGGGTTGTTACAGACTCGCCTCATTAA
Source organism: Allium cepa (assembly GCA_030765085.1). Taxonomy (NCBI): domain Eukaryota; kingdom Viridiplantae; phylum Streptophyta; class Magnoliopsida; order Asparagales; family Amaryllidaceae; genus Allium; species Allium cepa. Next base: position 822,465,376 of record CM060929.1, read on the forward strand.
AAGAATTTCATGTCTGAAATTACCCAAAAAAACCCATAGGTTTTGCCTAAAAATATTTATTTTTCAATTTATACCCGTATGACGTATATAGATCACTCGTATGCCATATTTTATTCGATCTTCTTTTTGGATTCACAACTTTACTTTCGAACTAGCACGGATCCCCTGATCCTTTAGTGCGGACTCTGACCAGGCTTTCTGATCAGAACTTTAGTTTTCCTTGCATCGCTCTCAACTATGATAGAAAACTCAAGTATTTAACCAAAAACCCTCATCAATGTTCATCGTCAAGAATCGAGCGATAAACCCTTTTTCAGATTAGTGTCAACACGTAAAGTTCTGCACTCGAATCTTAGATTAAATCATGTGACAAAATAATCCACATACTTCATATTAATTAACCTTTCCAAAATTCTTATGAAAATACTTCATAAAACTTTTATCTTTCATTCCAACTTTTATGAAGGTACTTCTTTATACATAACCATTTATATTTATATTTCCAAATATTTCAACTTAAAGAAAACATTTCCTTTCAAAGATGAATATCTTTTTATTTTTCTATAATAAATTTCTTAATGTATCTTAATTGTTTTCGAAAACTTATTTTCAAATGATTCATTAATTTGATAAATCACCATAACTTTCATATAATTTCAAATGTGAAAACATTCTTTATTTAGTTAAAACTTTCTTTATTAATACTCTTTTATTAATTAAAACTTTCTTTATATATGTATATATATGTATATATGTGTGTATGTATGTGCATAATTCTTTACTTATGCCAGTTTTAGCATATAAAAGTAGTTATATACCTATTCAAATGTTATAAATATATTTAACAAGTTTTCCTTACTTCAGAATACAATTAAAGTGATAAAATCAATTATTACCAAAACATTATTATAATGAGCTACTCTTTTCTTTTATAATTTGAACTCGTAACATTTCTAACTTTATATAAAAGATTTTAATATTTTTTACTATCTTTAAAATCCTATTATCAAAGATTTAAATATACCTTTAAAATTTCTTCGAAAGTGTCATTTAAGGGTTTAAAAACAAATGTTGCTAAAATATCGTTTACTACAAACCCAAAACATTCATTAATAACTTTAAATATTTATTTAAAAGATCGGTATTGATGAGAAGTTAGAACAACATCATATTATAAATTCTCACATGCTTACATCAATTTAAAATTTCCGAGGTATGGATCCATAAAGAAAAGTTCCCCTCCCTTCCTTACTCTAATACAATTCAAACCCCAAAATCAAAAATAAACATCCCATCCATCCTCATACATAGTGGAATTATCCTTAATTCCCCAAATGCTATTCTTATTCTTTCGAATCCGAAGATAATAGTGGATTCCAACATCTCAGTTCAATCATCACTTCACCTTCTTCTTCTTCTTCATGGCTATCTAATTCATCGTCGGCCTCACTGTCGTCTTCCTCTGGTATCTCTCCCATTACCTAGGGTAACCATGGTTGGTTCTATAGGACATGTCCCATGCCGATTGGTATTCCAGGAATAACTCCTCCTTCTTCTAACTCCTCCAAGCCTTGCACGTTTTCCTCCCAAGGGTTCTCAAATTCTTCGACCCCCTCCTCTTCTTCTTCTATTGCTTCTTTATTATTGCTTCTTATCTCGTTCCAGTTTATATACGAATTTGACGATCTTTCCTGCCATACGACATGTTCCTCGTCCATATCCCATATTACATTGCTATATTCGCTTAATATAGTAGCATTAGGGTCTTCCATTGGCTCTAATTATTCCTCCCTAGGCTCTATTTCCTCTTCCATGGGTTCTGATTCTTCTTCCATCTGCTCAATCTCATCTGTTGGTTCCAACATGGAGCTAGCGGGATCTTCTATCTGATTTCCCCCCGAAGCCTGCCTAGTTTCATCATCGCTAGAGATTATAATTACTTTCGGAGCTAATGGCGGTATAAGAATTCCGGCCGTAGGGTATCCATCTTCAACCCTCCGAATGTATGGGGCATACTCTTCTTCGATCGAAAACCTACCACTGCTAGGTGGATATTATGGTTTCTCCTCCTCGTCGCTGGAGAGAACAATAAGGCTATCTTTCTTGCCCCGAATTTTCTCTAGAAGACTCCCCTTTCGTGTAACTTCCCCTATACGATTTCTACAAGGCAAGCAATTGTTATTTTTAAACACCAGTAGTAGGTAATCGGTAGTGTATTCTTAGGCAGAGAGGTTTGGTCAATACTCAGAAAATGTTTCAAGATTCATTTCTAAAAATGGCATTTAAGATTATTTGTGCATAATCTTTATCATTTCGAAAACTCTTTGAAAATTTTCAAATATATATATTAGGTAAAAATGATTTCATATAAAACCAAATTCATTTGTATATGTATTAACAAATACACACTCATATATACTTAAACTCATTCTAGGGTATTACTAACCTATCTCTGATGAGTTACTCATCCTAGGACACTACTAGCCCTATCTCTGATGGGTCTTTTACTCTTATCAAGTTCAATTATTCGCTCAACCTACGCTCTGATACCACGATGTGAGGACCCATTTCGTCGACTCTCGAAAATCAACACTAATACATCCTCGGTATTCACGTGCCGTAAATTCAAGTGTCGAAGTAGCGGATTCTCAAAGGTAAGAAAGAAAAATAAAGACAAAATAGAATCTCACATATGTTATTCCAATATAAACTTTACAATGGAAATTTAAAATACATTTATCAGAGTTAAACAAGGACGGTTATAAATTCATGTCCTCACAAATGCGGAATACAATAGTACAGAAAAATCTTCCGACTCCATGCTTCGAGCTCCATCTAGATTTCTTCTAAATTAAACCTGACTACTAGGCTGCTCAGGAATTAAGGCACCCAGAGTTTAAGGAATAGGAAAATAAACTCCGGGTTAGTCATGAGACTAGTGTGAGAACTCAAAATATGTGTTTTGAAAACAAAAAGGTATCTCATAAGACCACGACGCACATAAACATAGAAAAGATTTTTAACTTATGATAACCAAATCACTATTGTGTAAAATTTCTTGATATTATTTTTAATGACATATCTTTGAAAGCATTTGCAAATAAACTTATTAAACTTAACCAAAATTGGTACGTTATTAAATTCTAGCATACCGCCTTGTAATACAAGGCTTTCTACATCTAAAACCGTACAGGCTATTATTGGAGAATGGGTTTCCTTACAAATGACCAGGTGAAGGGACTACCTTTCGACCGTACATCTCTAGAGGAATGGACTATCTGATGGTCCTCTAACAACACAAGACTGACCTACCTCTTCTTAGTTAGTACTGAATATGTCATTGCCACTGTTGTTACCAACCGATCCGAGGACCTTTACAACATACATTCATAATAATTTAAGTCTCGAACGTCATAGTGGGAATAAATATATCTAGAAGTGGATGATCATATCCTAATAGTTGTGAACCACATAGCCATGCCGCATCTACCATGTTTCGGGTCATTTTCGAGTGTGTGGCTTGAGGTAACAATTAGCTTTTACTTTGCACATCTCACTTTGAATGCCATATTTCCATTCCATCGATCGCTATTGACTTCCACAAACATACAACCTTCGAGCTCATATGTCTAAGTGAATGGTGTTAAGCTAAAAGAAGTCGCCTTCTCCGCCACCAAATAGATGTATGGTTATAAAAGTCAACGATGGAATCTCAAGAATGCAATGTTATGCATCCATCCATACAAGTTCTTTTTGCGATTGAACAAAACTAAAGGCACTCTCCTACCGCATCCTATTGGGAGTTACCACTAGGATTAGTAGCAAGAAGTCCTTGCAACCCAAAGATTTTCAGAAATGAATGGACTACTGCTACTTTAGTATTTGGGAGCTTAGCAGAATTATTAAAAGCAGTCCTTTCGCCTCGAAAATCTTCGGGCTTCATCCTTCATTTCATTTATCAAGACGTCTACTTTCATACGCATCACTGTTACGAAGTTGTTTTCGGATAGGACTTTACCCCAGATCCGACCCCGGTTCCTTCGATCCAATTATCGATAAAAAAGGTTCTGTGAATAGGGAATCATTCTTTAATTGATTAAGTTCGTTTTATCAAAATCTCTCCTAGAGATATATATTTTAAAACATTCTTCCCAGTATATACGAAATTATTAAACCTCTCTTATCAAATCCATTAATTCCATAAAACCCTTTCCGAATTCCAATTCATTTCATTCTTCCTTACGAAAATATTTCCAAATCATTTATTTAAATCTTCACAAAGATTTTCAAATCATAACTTTTAAAATGGATCAAAAACAATGTTATTTGAGATATCGTTTACTATAAATCCAAACCAATAAATTTTATGTGTAGGAATTAAACTAACTCTAAATTATTTCATTTAAATCTTGACAAAGATTTCTAAATTCAAACTCATAATTTTGTTTTGGTTGAAACCATGTTATCTAGGATGTTAATCTAGAACCAGTAAATATTAAGTGAGCGGAATCTATAGAAATCATCTAATTCTACTTAATATCAATCCCCTTATTCAACAAATACTAGGGCGGAATAATGACAAAATCACCTTTTAAATTCCACGAATAGTACGAGTTCCCTCTTCGGGCTTCAACATCAAGTATAAGAAGATTATCTCTATAAAATTAAGGTTGTGTTTAACTTAAATTTGGAAAATTTTATTCTTTTTATACTTAACTCATTTCGACATTTTGACCTTGTCTATCCCTCGCCTGGGGAAGAGGCCAGGAGAGCTAGGGAACTGGTTGATCATGAACATCTCCATAATTCAACAACCTCATATGTGAATCTCACAAATAAAAAGATCCAGTCTACTCGTCGACTTTTAGAGCCAAGATTAAATCACTTAATTTGTGATAGCTTTTCTTTATACCATGTATTTAAGCTCTTTTAAATAAACTATAAAAATCAAAAGACATTATTTAAACACATAATTATTCATCTAAAAACATTTATAACAGATTTGGAAAAGAATTGTAGAGTTTAAAGCTATATTTCAAATGGTATATAAAAGTGTTGTGGAAAAGTGCTTTTATAAGCCATACTAATCAGAACGGCTTTTTATAAGTTGAAAATTTGTTTTTATTACTCAATTCACTTTTAAAATATTTTAAAAGGTTTATAAGATTTATTCCACATTTTAAACAATTTTGAAACATCATTTTCAAAGTAATCCAATTTTAGACTCGAACTACAAAACCACGATTTTTCAAAAAGCTTGTTTTACTCATATCTCAAAATCTACTTGTCGAAATCTCAATTTTCTTTATTCGTTGAAAAACTATGGATATAATAGTTTGCAAAATTCTTATCTCGAAAAATTCTGAGCTATATTCCATCTTTTACACTTGTTTGATCTTTATGGCATGAAATCGCGAACTACCGTTATGCGATGCGACTATTTTTGACTATATTTTCCATTCTCATTCAAACTTCACCAAAACAATTTTAAATGTTAATAAAACATTTTAAACTCATTTTTAAACCTTTTTCATTTGGTTTAACATTCCATACATACCATTTCTTTAGTTCAAGGAAATTGATTCCTTTGTGCTTATCAACGTGTATTTCTATGACTAGCATATATTTTCAACATTCATATTAAACATCCATTTGCAAACATCATATCATCATCAAAAATATAATATAATAGTTTAAGAATTCTCACCTCGGTTTTAAACAACTAAATAAAAATTGGCTATAGCTCCGCTATTTGGATATTAAAGTTCACAATCCTCCGGACTTAAGCTCCTAGATGACTCAGCCTTGCTTAGGGATAGCTAGAGAAGCTCACATCCTAGGGTTGGGAAGGTAGAAGGCTCGACTTTTGGCTTGTATAGGGTTGGCCGTGGAGTGTAGAGAGGAAGAGTGAGGATTTGTAATAGTTTTGAAGTGCTTAAGTGTATATATATGTATATATTAAAATTAAATTTCCTTTGAGAAATATTTTACCATTACTTTGTTAACATGAGAAGCCATTAAAATATGGAGAGAGAGCTTAGGAAATGAAGAAGAAGATGAATGAAAATGAAATGGACAAATAGAGTATTTACAGAAAAAGAAGAGTGTAAAAGTATCCATGCATACATCATTATTTTTTTCAGCATTATAAGGCTTCACCAACCACCTCCCCCTTCCTTAGGCATGAAAATCATCCCCCCTCCATGTGCCCATCACTTCTATCTTCTCATTTATGCATATGTTGACTTATTTGTGCTTAAGGAGTAAGAAATCTTAAAATATATTATATATTTTATATTATACTTTTATACTTAATTATTTTTGTGTGTGTGTATATATATATATATATATGTTTATGTGCATGTTCTCATGTGCATGTGACATATGTATGTATGTACATATTAGTGCATAACACTTTGAACGTCTTCGAACAATTTTTGTTCGTTAAATCATTGAAATCCGGAGAACTGATTATCGGCCACATTTTCTCTTATTTATTAACGTACATATATTTGTAAACAACATTCAAAAATAATTTTTATCATTTTAGACTAATTAAAATGACCACATTTGAAATATAAAACCATACATTATTGTTAAAAATTATTTACAGTAATTGCCATTATATCGATTTAAGCGATATCTATTTTTCCTTATATTTTCAAATCAAATATATCTCTTTATAAAACTATTATAAATGATTGATTATCACTTTATAACTATTCAAAATGAATTTATCACCATTTAAAATAATTATTTGGATAATTTAAATAATTTGTAAATCATTAAATCTTTATTTAAATTAAATAAATCAATTATTCAAATTCAATGTTATCTTGTCGATATAAATTTCGAGGAAAATATTTTATTTAAATATTTATTGAAAATTATATTATTATTACTTATTATCACTTGAAACTATATTATTATTTTATTTGCACATATATAAAAATAAATTAAATTTATCAAAGTGATAAATTGGCAGGGCGTTACAGTCATGTATGAATAAAATTTTAATATGAGAGGTAAAGTATATAAGTGAAAAAGATACACTCTTTCAGCCCTTCTTTTAATGCTGCATTAGGCATATTTACCATCAAACATTTACTTTAGACTAATCAGGTCTAGAAACATTGATGACTCTAGAATACATATTTGAAGTCCTGATCACCATACTGTATTATATGAAGCATATCTTAATGTGATCACCGTGCCTTATTACGTTATGAACTGCCATGTTAACATAACCATCTATCTACAAAATTATTATAACAATATACTAAAGGAATTATAAGGATGAGGAACCATTCATTATTTTTGTTCAACCATCACATTGTTTAATCACGATAAAAATATGTGAGAAAATTATGAAAAATCTACAAGTTATAACAGTTTGAATATAGGAGCCAGTAAAATGGTATACAAAAATTATAACCGATTTCAACAAAAAAGGGATTCAACCAAAAAGACACCGGTAAAATGGTATACAAAAATAGAAGTAATAAAATGATCTTTTTTGCTCTTAAAATGAAAAAATGTTTCCATTCAAAAGTTATCCTATTGTGTGTAGTTATTTTCTTTTCCATACCTGAATCGATCGCCACAAAACAACTTTAAAGTCATCACTTAGATTCCTCGAATCATCAAGTGTGTATGGAACCTGCTTCCGCATAAGCGGTCTAAGAAAAGAGGATAAATATACCAACCTTGATCCTATTGGTATGCCTAAAGCATTGAATTCAACTTCTATTCGACATGACTGTTTAATGAGAGTTTTTTTTTCTTTTGTTGGACCTCTACTACCTCTTTTCCAAGATGTACTTGCTGTTTCAGCTTCACTTGCTCTCTAAGTTTCGAGCTCAGCATCATCAGTTGAGTCGGAAGGGGTTTCATTTTCTGAGTGGAGTTCTTCTTCACCTGACAAAGTCCTTTCATCGTTTGGGTCAGAAAGGATATCATGTAATGCTTGTTCTTCGTCTTCATTGCAAGCACTACCTTGCTTTTCAGCATTGACTGCTCATTCTTTGCCTTCACTGCAAGCATCGGTTGGCTTCTTAGCATTAACCGCTTGCTCTTGCCCATCATTGCAAACATTAGCTAGCTTCTTATGTTTTCCATTTGAATTATATTTCCACTTTGAATTATACATCCAAGATTCCTCTTTAGTCTTTTTCTGGTTGCAAGTACATACAAAGCTTGGAAACATATCTTTTCTGCAAATGAAAAAATACAGCATTGTTTAGATTTATGATAACAAAGGAGATAGAGGACAAAACATAAATTAGCTCAGTGAATCAGAATGCACCTTAAAATTAATTCATAAATAAATTTTTTGACAATGAGCATAATATCCAAGTGCTTATAAAATAAGAGCTAACATCTTTTACATTAGTGATATCACTTAAATGTAATAAACATTTTTCAGATTCCAAAACATTGTCATAAAACACATAATATCAACAATTGGTTAAATCTAAGAAAATACATCATTTATGGGATAATTCAAAACTACTACTTACAAATTCCTCTTCAAAATAGAGTACACTCATTTTTATCAAGAGCATTTATTTCCTTATAGCTCTCTAAATATCAGTTGATTCACCTATGATCTCTAAAGATCAATTGATCCATGAATTATTACTACAGAAGTTGCAAATTTTAGCATTTATTTCGCACATTGAAACTCAGCACCAAACAAGTCAACCAAAGAAAGTTCAGATAGGTTTTAATTGCTACTTAACATTTGAAGACCATGACTATGTCAAACTCTCTAGAAAATTAGGTAATTTTACTTTCCACTAAATTGTGTTAAAGCTATGACTTTATATACTAATTCCATAACCAATACATAAAGAACCATAGAAATTAAACAAAAAGCAAGCGTTTGAATTCACACACATGGAGAAAATGGCTACATGACATCCTATTCAATATACCCAAAAAAATTAAAATAAATGTTAGGCTTCAAATGTATTTTGTATAGCAACAACAAAAAAAATTTGAATAAAATAATTATCTAATTAGCTACCATCTCCAAATAAAGTCATTATGCTAAAGGAAATTAGTATCATTTTCGAGTTGCTTTGGGCCTGAAATAAGTAAAGTTAACATAATATTTTCCTTCTTCATTGACAATATAGGTGAAAGATTGTATGTCACAAGCATTACCGGCTAGCAACTATATTTCGAACTCAACATGGAAAATGGGTCGAACCATCTGTAGCAAGACCAAGCCTACGATTGCATGGATCGGATGAAAAGGATTTATACTTTTCATCCACCATTTTCTATGTCATAAAATCCACAAGACGAGGTATTTTTCCGTCGTCACTTGCATTATTAAAATGCAGTCTTAAATCTTCTACCATCTTTTGAGATCTATACATTCTTCTAAATCTTAGAATTATTGGAAAGTATCTCAACACTTTAACTAGAATACCTTACATAACCTCTTCAATATCTTGATTTTTCTTCCAACTCAAAGAACCATATTTTGGACAAGTATCTAAATCTTTGTATTCTTTTCTAAAAAGGCAACAACCATTCTCACAAGCATGTATCTTTTCAAAATCCATGTCGAATGCTTTAAGAAATTTCTTTACTTGATATAAGATTTTGGAAAGCATGTTATCCTTCGGCAAAAATAAATTTTGCCTAGTTAAAAGCTTATCAAGCCAACTATCAGACAAGCCAGTCTCACATTTAAGATTATACAAGATGATGATGGCAGATCATTTTGTTTGACCTGTGCAATCAGGATACAATGTTGTTTCTACATCTTCTAGGTTCTTAAGTAGCTTATCCTCTTTTCTTTGAAAATCAACACTATCTTTATCATCATCAAAAAAATCATGATTCAAAAAATCTTTATCTTCATGGTGTATCATTTGAATAAATAATATACATCAAATGCATTTTTCTTCTTCTCTATACTTATCTCTTTGCTGTGGTTAAACCATACACTACACATGTATCTAGGATCCATTCCTTTTATAATTAAATGTTGAACAATGATGTGGTCATCATGAAAACTAAGGTTTCAACAATCTTTGTAGGGATAAAAAAAATTCTACACTTTTTACATTCATCTTTGCAGCATGCACGAAATTCATTGCTCCTCGTCGGTACTCTATACTAATTTTATGAAAAAATTTAAAAACGTGAAAATTTTGAGTTTTAATATTAGATTACATATTTTAAATCATCAAAATACATATTAAATTAAGCGCTGTATTATCACCTTTTAAAAAAAAACCAACCTTTTCCATCATCAACATATGAAGGCAAATAACTTTCCAAACGTTAACATAGAAATTGATTATCTTTGTAGTCAAAAAAATAACTACGTTGAAGTTATTACACTTAAGCGTGTAATATTGCATCTAGGTATGTAATATGTTAACTTATTACATCTAGGTATGTAATATGTCGTATAACATTAAAGATACAACAAATAGAACTAACTGCAAATAAATATGCAGCTGCAATGAATTATACTAAACACTAAAAATATCTTTGGCTGCAATTGAATATGCAACTGCAACAAATCCCATAACCTTGAACTGCTTCCAAAATCTAAATATGCAGGTTTCTAAGTCTATACTAAACATCAAAAATATCTAAAGCATAAAATAATATCTAGGCTTGTATAACATACAGTTGAAACAAATGTGATATTGTCAAGCAGTAAAAAGAAAATGAAAATATGATGTTGTTAATTCATTTTTATAAATATAATGTTAAGCAAAAGATCACAAGCTGGTTAGAAAAACTACATATTATAATACTTACCGAAAGATTAAAAAACTGCATATTATCAAAAAACTTCATATCGAAGGATTATAACATTACGTGCATTTGAATTTAATAACTATTTCAATCTTGATATTTTACTTATTTGTGACTTACTATTCTGTAATATTTTATTAGGGGTTGTGGCTAGGGTTTTCATTTTTGGTCCTCCCATCACACTAGCAATTGGTGCAAAATTTGTACCGTTAAGGAAGCCATGAAAATTGCCTGGTATATAATTTTCAAGAAGAATTCCAAAATATCAGCATGATTTAACTTAGTAATTTCATTAGCATGCAACCAAATAACCCAAAAGTAATTGCTCTATTTGTTCACTGTGTTATAAAAACAGTAAAAAGTTATTTGAGGATGCTCACCAATAAACTAAATAATGCAACCATACAATAAACATGTCTGGTAATTTTCTGAAAACTGACTTCACCATGACAATGCAAAAATGATATAAAACAAATGCCAATTTCTCGTCTACACCAACCAAGAATCTTAAAAATACTATCTATTTGATTAGGTGAAGTAAATTCGAAAAAAATATGTCCTTGTGGTGCAGTGCAATTTGGTGAACAAGCTTTAGTGGTTGATGACTTAATTGCAACTGGTGGAACTTTTGGTGCTTCTGTTAAGTTACTCGGTATGTTCTTTACATGTACAAACTACTAACGAATATTTTCAAACGTTTACGGTCTACTGGCAAAATATCCATTACTTATACATGTTATTTAAGATTTTAAGCACATGCTTATGATATTCAGCAGTATTAACTTATCGATATATAGTATGTAATATATGGTTTTTGATATGGAAACCATATACCAAGTAAAAAATATCAATAACTTAAGGAATCTCCATTGTTATAAATCCTTATGCAATTTAACTATCAAATTATTGTTTTACGTGGCAAACTAACCTTGAACGTAAGAGCAGGTTTACAAAAAAGATGTAAGAACGAATAAAATTATATAAGATAAAAACCATATGGCTAGAATTTGATCGTTTCAAAGCAATAAAAACTCAACTAAACATGCATTCATTCACATAGATAAAACCAAACAAAATTCAAGTGGCTAAAATATGAGCATTTTGAATATACAATGAATCAATGTTTGAATACAAACCCAAATACAACATTATCCCAACAGAACATTCATATACTCAAAGAAAATCAAAGCATATATCATCGTTATATCTTATATTATGTAGCATTTACCAACTTTACCAACTTCTTTTATGTATAAACAAGACAGAGATCATTGAAAGATATTAACACCTAATTTTCTTTCTAAAACTTCCAGTTATTCTATACCCCGTAAAAAAACAGTTCTTCACTACATAGTCCTTGGAGTTCTTATAATATAAACAAAAATAGTTCAGATTAATCGTTAAACGGTTATAATTAATCTGTATATTAAAATAAAATACAAAACAAAATCAACCACTCAAATTAAGGTTAAATCAACAATTCAAGTTAGACAGAAATTTGACAATACGATGCATTCAAATTAATATAAAATCCAAATTGAATCCCAAAATCGATTTCAAAAATTCATACCCCAATGTACCTATACCGTAAGGAGAAACTCTTGCTGGCTGGCGTGAGTGGAGTACAATAATGGAGTCGACGATGAAAAGGAGAAATTTACCTTCAACCGAATGAAATTTGAGTACGATTAAAAAGGGGTAAATTTTTCTTCAACAGAAAGCGAAAAGGTGAAAGCAAAAGAGGGTAATAAACTTTTCTAAGTATATGAATGGATTAAATGGGTCATATTTAATTAGCTTACGCAGAATTTTTTTAGGAAAGGCGAGAACGTGAAATGTTTTTGGCTGCATTTATGTTATTACTGAAAACATGATCGATCGCATTTAAACATAAATGCCATGGATTTTTGCAACTGTAAATGGTTTTCCTTATGGGGTTAGATTACGAGTTTTATTCATAGTTTACACCACTTACCCATATCTATTTCTTTTAGAAAGAGGAGCTGAATAGAATATGGGGTCAGATTGCAATTCTTATTGTCGAAGATGCTCCATTGAATTGGTATAACAAATTGAGATTCTATTTTATTTACAAGTCCATTATTGCATTTTTTTTGTTATGAACATATATTCCCTCTTTTGGACATTAAAATTCCATGAAATCTTGGGAAATTGAAGAAAAATAACTTGTAATAAAACTTGTTAAGGAATTGACATTTAACACTAGTTTAGAGCTTAAATCCATGGTTTAGAACTTATTAGGCATGAATATTTATTTATTTCTATTTATGTAATTTACGTATAACTCTTGCATATATGGTATAGTTAATTAGGCATTTATTTACATTTATTTTCCCATATTAGGAAGGTAATTTCTTTTAAGGCGAAAATAAGAGGAAAAGCTTATATAGCTTTATTGTTATTTTAAGGCGTAATAGGGAAGATTCCTTATAAGGACTTATATATGAAACGGTGAGATGAGAGTGTGTGTGTGTGTGTCTATAGTAATTAATTTATGGCTAAGTCATATGGACGCGAGGTCAAGAGAATTACATGACGGAAGTCGACCCATCACTTTGAGGCTATTAGTAGTTGTGTATGATTTTATCGATGTGAGGTATCCTTATGATAAATATTTGCAATGACGCATGGTTAGTGCGAAATTCTATAGGGAAATCTATACAGCTAATCTGGCTACCAATTCGTACGATTAGCAGACTAAACGTGAGACATCATTATGTAATGGGCCATAAGACGAAGTGCCTACTTTGGGGCTTGAGGTATTAAGTTGTTGGACCTGCCTTTTTCCCTAGATGAAGTATTAAATGCCAAGCGGTTATGTTAGGTGGTATCTCTACAGGGGGTCCGCTTTTGAAAATAGGTCTTAAATGACAATGTCTACCTATTTTCCACTTAGAAGTATTAAGTGACCTATGAGATTTCATATGATGTCAGCCAGATAGTACCATTGAGGAGCACGCTTTTGAAAATAGTTCTTAAATGATGGTATTTGCCTATTTTCCACTGGGAAGTATTAAGTGACTTGGGTACCGTCGCTCACATTATTAGCTATTTATGATGTATAATTGGGATATGGGATCTACTTTTGGAATGGAAGGTATTAAGTGGTTGGACACGCCTCCTTTTACTATAAAGAAGTATTAAATGATTTTGATGGTTTATATTCGTAGATATATATTCTTATTTTGAAATATATTGACCATACTGGAAAGGTAATACTCGAGGTTATTATTTATCAAACAATTTTTATTCTAACTCCCTCCTTGTTACAACATAGGTTAAGGACGGAGTCATGGCGGTGATGATGTTTAAAGATAGAGAAGCTTGGCTAGTGGTAGTATTTATTATTATTATTTGCTTTCATGTGTACCCATGGATTTAAACAATTATTGTAACAAACATTATATTATGATTTTTATGGGATTTTGGTGTTATGACTTTTATATGATTTTGAAATAAATGGTTTACTTTAGTTATATTTTGTTCCATTCGCTGTGAATTGTGAAAGTTTAGTTATGGCTCTGTAATGTTATTTCTTTTTACTACTAACATCTTGCTTTAGAATGGATCTACGTTTCGATGGCCCTTTTTTGGATCGAAATTTGGGCCCATTCCGGGGTGGATTGTTACATATGATATCATAGCTCTAGGTTAAACAATCAACGGGGAAAAACTATACGTATGAGAGACGTATTTTTTATTTTGAAAAAGGTTTTTCGAAAAGAATTTTCAAAAGAATTCTTACTAGATATATATACCCTCTCTTCTTGAACATACACACGTACATTAGGAAAACTTTTCTTTTCTTCCGGCATGTAAATACTATCTTAAGAAATCGTCACTAAAGATTTAACCTATCGATAGTTGATACGGTTGATAATCAATCTTCTTTCGAAAAAGGGAACCCTAACCATGGAAGACTGCCCAATCGTGGAATGCTTGAATGGTTTAAACAATATTTTAGGACTGTTGAGTTCCTATTCCTCCAACTGCACCGGTAGCATCCACTACCCTGACCATTGATGCAACACCACATCTTGCCAACTTTCCTAAGCTATGTAGGGACTTTCTCAATATGGGAGGGAAGACATACTCTGGAACAAAAGAATATTTTAAAGCTAATGCATGGATTAGTAACTGCGAGAAGATATTTAGAGAGGCTGGTTGGGATGATCAGGTAAGAAGAAGAATGGTAACTTGGCACCTTGGTGAAGAAGCCTTAAATTAGGGAAACTTTGTGATCGATGAGCACTTCGGCAGGATATTCTCTTGGGATGAATTTAAGGACCAATTCAAGATGAGATTCATGTCTAAAGTAGAGGTTAACTTCTAGCTTGAAAAGTTCATTCAACTGAGACAAGGAGATTCTATTCTTAAGGAGTACATAGCTAAATTTACTAAATTGACTAAATTCAGGATAAGTCTAATAGACACACCTATGAAAAAAGCCAAGTTTGTGAAGGTCCTAAATTCGCCACTAAAAGAAATGTTGTTGACCCAAGTACCTATGAGGGCCATGTATGAGATGTTGGTAAAAATGAAATGCTGCACATGGCCAATAAGGAAGACAAGAGTTAGAAAGAGAAGTTTGCATAGGCCTAAAAGTAAGGAGGGTCTAAGAAGGGGAGCATTCGGGACAACAAGAAGTCAAAGTGGTGGTTTAAGAAGGAAGTAAATGTGTGTAAGAGATCTCAAAGGATGGGTCATGAAACTAAAGATTTTAGGGTGAGCCGATGAATGAAGCCTTTGAAGAAAGATTGTTTAACTGCCATAAGGAAGGGCATCATAAGAATCAATGTCCCAAAATGGCTAAGGAAGGACCAAGTGGATAGGTCTACACTATTGAAGCTGTCCCTATTGATAGTAAGCCTCCAAGAGACCACGGAAAACCAGCTCTAGAAGGTATAACTCTTATTTTTGGGGTTACTATTTGTACACAATTTGATTTGGGGGCATCACATTCCTTTATAGCTAGAGATGTAGAAAATTCCCTAAACCTTAAAACCTAGATAGTCACCATCCCAATAGAGGTTTCCAATCCTATTAAGGGGTTCGATCCATCTTTCGCTTATTTACATAGACGTAGTGTTAGACATATGCGATGTTGATTTCATACGTACTGCATACGTTCTAAATTTTGAGCGGTATGGGCGTATCTTGGCTATAGATTGGTTACAATATTATGGAGACCTTCTTGACTATGATAAAAGGGTAGTACCATTAAGGAGTCATGAAGGTTGTGATCTAAAAGTTATTCGTACACGCAAAGCTTTAGTTGAGTAAAGCCATTTATACTTACTGAATCCATCTATTGTTCGTGAGCCATTATTTATACCTGCAGTTTATGAATTTCTTGATGGCTTTGAGGAGGACTCGGGTCTCCCACCCTATAGGAAAATTGTGTTCCAAACGACTTGGAGAAGAACGCAAGACCCATCGCTCTGCCTTTGAGACATATGTCCCCTAAAGAAAGAAGGGAATTGGATAATCAATTCTCAGAGCTATTGAAGAAAGGATTCATCCGTATGAGTAGTTATAAGTGCGGAGCCTCTGTTGTTTTTGCTACAAACGAATATGGTTCTTTAAGACTTTATGTCGATTATAGGGAGTTGAACAAGTTGACAAGGAAAAATAGGTACCCTCTACCTTGAATAGATGACTTGTTCGACTAACTTGTAGGAGCTAAACTCTTTTCCCAATTAGACTTAGCATGAGATTCCATCAATTGAGGATTGTAAAGGAAATTAAGCCAAAGACTTCATTTCACATGCCAGATGGACTCTACGAGTGGGAAGTAATGCCTTTTGTACTGATGATAGCTCCAGCATACTTCATGGATTCGATGAGTAGAATATTTAGAGGGCAACTAAATAAATTTGTCAGGGTGTTTTGTTATAGATATCTTAGTTTTCTTCAAAGGCAAGAAGGAGAATGAGGACCACATTAGGGAGGTATTGGAGACCTTGAGGAGAAACCAATTCCAAGCCAAGTTTTCTAAGTTCCACTGGAAAAATGAAGTTACGTTTCTTGGGCATATTGTTTCGGAGCAAGGACTGGTGGTGGGCCCTACTAAAGTGGAAGCTATCCAAGGATGGAAGATTCGTAGTAATGCAGCGGAGATTAGAAGTTTTCTAGGGTTGGCAGGCTACTATAGGAAGTTTATAAAGAGCTTTGCACAAATAGCAGAACTTTTAATCTGATTGACTAATAAGATTCTAGTTTTTGTTTGGGATGATAAATGCACCAAGTCATTTGAAATCTTAAGGAGTCATTAAATAGTGCATCCTTGCTCACTATTCCAGATGGAAGCAAGCCATTTACAGTTTTCACGGATGCATGCGGCACAGGATTAAGAGCAATTTTTATGCAAGAAGGAAAGGTAGTTTCCTATGTTAGTAGACAACTAAAAGACTATGAGTAGAGGCATTCAATGCATGATCTAGAATTGGTAGTCATTGTTTTTGCCTAATGATGTGGAGGCATTATCTATTTGGGAAAAGGTTTGAGTTACTCACTGATTATAAATCACTCAAATACCTATTTTCCTAAAAATATTTGAATTTTAGTCAGTAGATATGGATGGAGTATGTAGCATCCTTTGATTTTGGTATTCAATATACCCCTGGAAAAGGGAACGTAGTTGCCGACACCTTTAGTAGGAGACATGCCACCCTAGGTGCTATATATGAATAGAGACAGTTAGAGTTTCTCTCAAATTTTAACCCCCAACCGTATTCAAAACCTCTCCAAGGTTTTCTATCAGTTATGGAGGTTAGATAGCCTTGATGGATCGTAGGGCACGAGCAAGTAAAAGATGAGGAGTTAATAGAGATTTTGGAAAAATTAAAAAAAGGAAGAGCATTTTCCCCATGCTAGGAGGTACTTAGTTGATGTGAAGGAATATCTGAGAAGAGATGGATGTCTTTACATCCCAATGATTGATGAATTTATGAGAGATGTGCTTATGGAGTGTCACTACTCAAGAATGACCATTCACCCCGAAGGAGATAAGATGTACAAGGATATAAAGAAGATTTTTCTTTTGGAAGAGAATGAAGGGGAGCGTAAATGAGTTTGTTGCCGGGTGTTTGACATGTCAAAAGATAAAAGCCGAGCAAGGGAAGTCTGGTGGATTATTATTACCTTTGGGAATTCTAACTTGGAAGTGGAAATATATTTCGATGGATTTTATGGAAGCATTGCCTAATAGTCAGAAGGGCAGTGAGGCTATTTGTGCTGTTGTAGATAGACTCATCAAGAGTGCTCATTTTGTTCCGATTAGGAGAAATAGCACTAGCGCCACTCTTGCCCAGATTTATATTAAGGAGGTAGTTCATCTACATAGAATTTTTGTAAGCATAGTTAGTGATAGGGACCCCTTATTTACTAGCGAGTTTTAAAGGAGCCTACAAACAGCTTTAGGAACTTCTTTGAACCTTAGCAAGGCATACAACCCTATAACATCTCCTACTTTGAGGCCCAAAACAAATGACTACTAATGTTGTAGTCATCCATAGTTATTAATCCTCGATGATAAAATACGGCAATGTTAGATACATTGATATAACAGAAACACATGGATATGGAAAAAAATTAACACTAAGAAATAACTTTCTCATTCCATTTCAAAGCATTTAAAATTCATTACATAATCCCAATACGTGAACCAAGTTCAGGGAAAATATAATTATTACAACATATGCCAAGAGCGACATATGAAGATTCCCCATGGATGATTAGAGTATATAACTAGGCAATTAAACAACTTTGCCTTTACAACAAAACACAACGAAATCAAAACAGAAAAGAACTCTAAATAGCTATCATGCCTCCTACATGTCTCCGAAAGCTTATTCGTCTAAAGAGGTGCCTGAAAACCTCAAATCTCAAACTACTCAAAATCAATTGAGCACCCGAGAGTTTAAGGAGAAAACATAAACTTTGAGTTAGACATAAAACATGGTATGAATAATAATACCATCTCAAACCATTTAGATATCTAGTGGGAACACGCCACTTAGCGAAATGGGTTTTCGCCTCCCTAGTATCTTCTCCAAAACTTTATAAAAACCATATACTGTTCTCCTGCATCCATAATGGTTAGAACATTACAGTTCAAAATATTACGATGATATGGAAACAAGTAAATCAATTCTAGATTACTCATCCCCATTCATTCTGACTATCTGTCTTAGTTATAGTTTCTAGGGTCACTATTAACCTATTAGTTTCCATGGGCTGACTAATAACCTAATTAGTGTTTGTAGACTCCCTATCCGGTTTTACAGTTTTCATGAATCACTAAGAATCTATTGGCCCATGCCAATAACTCCATTGTTTCATGGGTTCTCCCTGAACCTATTGGTATCTCCAATAGCTTTCCTCTTATCCTAGTTTTCATGGGTTTACTAGGAACATATTGACATCTATCAATAACTTAATCTGGATATAGTTTTCATGGGTTCACTACAAACTTATTAGCCCATGCCAATACTCTTTCTAATCATCATTTTCATGGGTTTACTATAAACTTATTGGCCCCTACCAATAATTTAGTCAAAGCATAGTTTTCATAGGTTTACTATGAACCTGTCTATCTGATAACTTCTGTAACTAGTATTTGGGCATCCTATATTCTAGTCTACCTAACCTCTTAGATGCAATTCTGCTCATTTAGGAGCTAACTCAATTTATATTCACTACTGGGTCAACCTAGCTGGTTATTCTGCCGCTTTTCCCCAAACTACCGTTATGGGTCCATATTAAAGTGAATATGTAAACTAGAAGAAGCAAACATATTAACATAATTATCACCAACATCTATGGTTTAATATCCTTGAAATAATTTTTATATAAAACCTGGTTAATCCCTTTAACCTATTATTTTATCAAGGAAAGCTTCTTCGAAAACTCCAATTTAAAAGCATTTAAAAGCTCTTTTATAATCTCATGGCTTTACCTTTAAAAATTGATATTGGGCTCTTTATTTTAAAAATTAAGGCTTTCGAAATCATTAATCTCTTCTTTCGAAACCATTGGAAAATTTCCTTTAGAAAGTATTCAAATCTTCTTTATAAAATACTAAGCATCTGCCTTTCGAAACACTTTAAAACCTTTCTTTCGAAACATTTCGAATGCATTAAAGTATTACCATTCAATTATAGAAGCATAACTTCGAACCCATTTCAAAGTACCCCTTTCAAAACCATTGGGTTTAATTTAAAACATATCTTATTGGGTTTAAGTGAATACAAGCGAAAGTACCCCTTTTGGAACCATTAAAAAGAGTTTGCGGAAAACAGATGGCTTCGGCACCATCCTTTCGAAAGCTCAAACCATTTAAGTAAACATTTGAAGGATAGCTTCAAAACCCCTTTCGAAGCCATTGCCTTCGAAACCCTTAATCCTTTTGAAAGCTTTAGGAAGTGGATTAATGCAAGTATAAAATAGAGCTACCTTTCGAAAGCATTGATGACTTCAATCCCTTCGAAAGGCATAGGAATGGCAGAAGAGTTTCGACTTGGTCGAAACTACTCTTTTTGAAAGCATTAATTCTAAACTAAGTAATAATTCGCAGGCTACTATTTAAACAAGAAGCGGCAACCTCTTTCGAAAGCAATTTAAAGACCCATTCGAAAGCATCTGTTTCGACTCCTTTGAAAGCCTTTAATGAAAAAAGGCAAGCACATTTCTTTGGAAAATTAAACAAAGGTTTCGACCTCATCGGGAGCTATGTTTCGACCCCATGCCTTCCGTCCTTCTCCAATCCACTACATATCAACGTTTGATACCTTGTGTATTTTTTTGGCTTAGTTGGTTTTTACTTGGTAGGTTTCGACTTGATTGAAGGTGGAAGCATAAAGTCAAAAGGTGCTTTTAAAAGAGGTGGAACCCACTTTTCTAGGTAAAGACTGATTTAAGGCCATTTAAAGTAAATACTTTGCAACTAACCTGCCTATTTGTAAACATCTGATTGGTTGCCATATCTTTTCAAATTCTTTGCACAAATAACTACCCCATAATTTCATATCTAAACAAAGATTAATTTTAACAAATAAGCCCTTCCATTAAGCAAAACCAATAAACAATTAAGTCCTTCATCTAAAATAATTTTATTTCCTTAAGAAACTACTTAGGAAAAATCCCAAAAAATTATAGAAATTCACTTTCAATATGTTATCTAACGTATAAAAATTTCAGACCCAAGTTCTTCATAAAATAACTGAAATTAATTTCTAGACCCAATTATTCATATTTTTCTTTGAAAATTAATAATAAATTTTCCGTAGCTTGGAAAATTATAAAAATTAAAACCTAATCTCTAAAATCATGTTTTACATAATATATAATTTCCTCACGGCATTCGAAATTCCTTATAATTAGTTTTACCCTTAGAACCATGTAAAACTATATTCAAACAATCTTGTTTAAACCAAACATGTCATAAAATCCAAGCATATCATCATCAAGATCATCAATATAATGGATTTAATCTTAAAAATGGAAATCAAATGATTATAAAAACAAAATAGAGATGACTTAGATTATTATTCACCTTAATTAGGATAAGGGATTTGAGATTTGATTGAGATTAATCCCCTTGCTTTAATTCCTTGGCTTTTGATTGATTTTCCCATTTTTCTTACGTTTTTGTGAAATAAAAAATAAACGTGAGTGAGAAACGAAACATGAATATAAGGGTAATAGAAATGTAGGAGGCAATTACCCTAATACTCTTGTTTTGACTAATTAATACATAAGCCATTTATTCGCTCGTTTAGGTGATTAAGCGTGTCCTTTAATTAATTATTCAAATCTCACTCCTCTTATCACTCTAATGTTTACATTATTATATTTAATTTATCTAATTAAATCTCCTGAATAATGTTATCAAAATTAGGGGTGTTACAGGCTCCTCACCATAAAGAATTTCATCCTTGAAATTCACTAAGGACTAAATAATGAACATAACAATCATCTATAACCACTCCTAACAATCACATTATCCCACCTGACTAGCAATTATCTATATAAAACTAATATAGACATACCCTCAAAGAAGATTTGGATGAGTATCCATAATCATGTCTTCTATCTCCCAAGTACAATCCTTCTCGTTGTCGCTCCACTAAACTTTCACCAACCTGACTGTCTTGTTCCTCAACCTTTTCCCATCTCTCGCTACAACCCAAACTATTTGTCCAACAAAAGTCAAATAAGGCTCTACTATCATATGTACCAACCCTGTCGAGAGAATAGTAGTCTCTGAATCATACACATACTTGCGAAGGTGAGATAGATGAAATACATTATGGACACCCTCCATACTGCTCGGCAACTCTACTATGTACGCGAGCTTTCCAATTCTCTCTATAATCTGAACTGGACCAACATATCTCGATGCCAATTTCCCTGATTCTTCAAATCGTTCCACACCTTTCATCGGTGATACTTTAATGAAAACCTTATCTCCAATTGAGAATTCTAGGTCTTTACGCCCCTTATCTACGTAACTCTTCTGTCTAGACCGAGCTTCCTTCATCCTTTCTTGGATTACTCAATCTTCTCTGTCGCCTTTCTAACAAGATTTGGACCTAAGACCAATCTGTCTCCAGTCTCCAACCAACATGCTTATGATTTGCATGTCCTTCCATACAAAGCTTCAAAAAGCGTCATTCCTATGCTAGTCTGATAACTATTATTATAGCAAAACTCAACCAAATGTAGGCGATCTTCCCAAGATCCACCAAAATCCAACACACGAGCTCTCAATAAATCCTTAAGTGACTTATTGACTCTCACCGTCTACCCATCCGTTTGTGGGTGATATGCAGTACTCATACTAAGCATGGTACCTAATACTTCCTATAGACTCTTCCAGAATTCACTAGTGAACAAAGCATCACTGTCACTTACTATACTACTAGGAATCCTATGTAGTATAAATATGTTCTTCATTAACAACTTAGCTAAAAAGGTGTCATTCTTGTTGACTTAACTGGAATGAAATGGGCACTCTTAGTCAACCTGTCCACTATGACCCATGTATTTTCATTTCCTCTTTGTGACCTTAGCAACCCATCTACAAAATTCATGGATATCGAATCCTATTTCCAAACTGGAGTCTCCAAAGGTTGAAGCAACCCACTCGGCTTTTGATGTTCGACTTTCACTTCTTGACAGTTTGAACACTGCCTAACCCACAGGCAAACATCCCTCTTCATACCTTCCCAATAGAAACTCATCTTCATATCTTGATACATCTTAGTCCTTCCAAGATGAATCGTAAACTTGGATCGATGACATTCTCCAAGAACTTCTTTCCTAAAGTCCTCAACATTTAGAACATACAACGATCTCTTCTTTCTCAACCATCCACATTGTTCAAGACAAAAATCCTTAGATCAACGATCTCAGTTCCAACCTCAAGCCTTTTAATCTTCTCGGCTAATAATGGGTCCTCTTTCTATTTAGAGGCAATCCTTTCGATCAACACCGGTCGAACTTCCAAATAGGAAAACATAGTGGTACTCTAACTGGAATTAGTAGTCGATCTTAACTGCATACTACAAGTAGTCAAAGCTTCTAAATCTTTCCATTCTGCCAACATGGCTAACATCACATTTTGATGTCTTCTACTAAGAGCATCTGCTACTTTATTTCCTTTCCCAAGAGTATACTCTGTACCAAAATCATAAGAAGTTAAAACTCCAGCCGCCACTGTAGTCTCATGTTTAGCTCCTTCTGAGAGAATAAATACTTTAAGAAGTTATAATCTGTGTATAGCTCAAATTTCTCCCCTAAGAGACAATGTTTTAGGATCTTCAATACGAAAATCACTGCTACCAACTCCAAGTCATGAGTAGGATATCTCACTTCATGCGGTCTAAGCTGTCATGAAGTGTAGGCAATGACTTTGCTCTTCTACATCAACACCACTCCTAATCCATTCCCACATGCATTGGTATACACCACCAACCCTTGGTTTCCGTCTGGAACTACTAATACAGTTCACTGGTCAACAAATGCTTTAAATTAAGGGACGCTTCCTCACATCTGTCGAACCAAACATACTTCACATACTTCCTGATTAACTTAGTCAAAGGTGTTACGATCCACGAGAAATCCTTGATGGATCTCCGGTCATAGCCAGCTAGTCCAAGTAAATTTCTAATATCAGTCACTGTATCTGGTTTCTTCCAATTATTAACAGGTTCGATCTTATTTGGATCGACAACAAGCCTTTCTCTGAAACCACGTGACCAAAAAACTTAACCTCTTTCTTCCAAAAATGACACTTGGAAATATTTTCCTCGGTTGATGCTACCTTAGTGTCTCAAGCATTACTCTAAGATGATCTTCATGCTCCCTTTCATCCTTAGAGCACAATAAATGCCATCTATAAACAACAACATGAACCTATCTAAATACTCTCAAGATGCTCGATTCATAAAATTTATGAAGAAAGCAGGTGCAGTAGTTAACCCGAATAGTATTACTAACCACTCGTACAAACCCTACCTAGTGTAAAATGTCATCAAAGGAATACTGTCCTCTGCCACTCTCAACTAATTGAAACCTATCGTCAAATCCAACTAGGAAAACACTCTGGCTCCACACAACTGATCAAATAGATCATCTATTATTGGCAAAGGATACTAATTCTTGATTATCCTCGCGTTCAACTTACGATAGTCGATACGCATTCTCAACGACCCATCAGGCTTCTTCACGACTACCGCAGCTGCTCACCAAGGCGAACTGTTTGGTCATGTAAAATTATCTCCTTCTAGATCCACTACTTGCACCTTTAATTCCTCTATCTCGGTTGGTGTCATCCTGCTAGGTGATCTACTTATTGGTTTAACTCCTGGCACAAGGTCTATCTGAAACTTAACAGCTCGTTTCGATGGTAGTCATGTAACTGGCTCAAAGACATCTACAAGTTCTCTTGCTACTCTAACCTGACTTAACTCTTCTCCTACTTCCATAGCACTTAACAAAACATAACCACTCCGGTCAGAATTCTCCACTGATAATATAAATCGTATATGACTATCAGGGTGTCTTAGTGATATCTCCTTATCCCGGCAAAATATCCTAGCTTGTACTTACCTAACCAATCCATAACCAAAATGATTTTGAAAACTACGAAATCAAAAACATACAGACTACATGAAAACTTATGACTTAAAAAGTCAATTTCTAACTAGTCACATCTTGCATACCCACATATTGGATTCGCAATCCTTAAGGAAGTAATAAGGTATGTGAGTTCTAAGCATAACCTATGAACCAAATTCTGACATATAAATGAATGTGATGCACCGGTATCAAATAGTATCCTAACTGGTATACTCTAAATCAAAAGCAGTCTTCCCTTTTTCAGCTACAGCTGTTAGCCTAGCAGATTATGGTCCAACAGCAAACCTTTCCCTTGTCCGTCTTGACCGCTTCTGGACATTGGTTCTTATAATGCCCAATTTGGTCACAGTTGAAGCACTTCACGTTCTTCTTTTATGCAACCTTCTTCCCCTTGCCTGACCGGCACTCGTGAGCATAATGACCTTTCTTATCACATTGGTAACAAACTAAATTAGCCTATGCCTTTTTGGTAGCCTCTCCCTTCTAGGCTCCCTGCTCTTAAAGAACTTTAACTTCTTTCCCTGAGGACCATGGGTTTCAATCGTCTTTTCTATCACACAAATAGAAAGCATCTCCTCATGTCGGGTTGCTATCTCCACAACTACATTATAATGATCATGGATGTATGTCAGGGTCACCCTGACAATCCCAAGACTTAATCCCCGAGTAAACCTCTTATTCTTCCTAATGACGGTGTCTATAGTAGCATATCCATATCGGCACAACTCATCAAACTTAGTAGCATACTCGATTACTGACATTTCTCCCTACTCCAAATCCATGAATTTCTCATCAACGCTGACTTAGCAACTTTAGATAAAAAACTCTGTTCAAATCTCCTTCTAAAATCTACCCAAGTCAACTCCTCCTCCGAAACCTCGGTAGTAAGCGCTGCCCCTTACAACTGCCTAGAGGCCATCCTCCACTACTGCTCATCGTCAAACCCAAATCAGTGAAAATTCTCTCACAGTGCAACAACCAATTTTCCATTTCTATGGCATCCTTTGTTCCCATAAACGGTTTCCCTCCAAGTCTAGTGCAGTCTCTGCTCAACTTAGTATAATTATTCCTAACTGGAGCCATAGGATTAGCTTCTCCAACATCACCAGCAGCAGCTCCTGGTCACATCAGATTGACGAAGAACCGATACATCGCTCCCATATCCACTAGTGGATTTCCAGCACCCATATTGGCATCTGCATTTTGGTTAGCATTAGCCTATCTACCCGGGTTCCTCTTGGTGAGTCAAACATTTATGTTAGTTGTGATGCTTCCTCCAATGATATTTTCTCTTCCGTTTCCTACATCTATATCTTATTTCTTGTAAATCTACATATGTGCCTTAGTAAGATATAAAAAAAGGTCTAAGTGAGAGGGGAATACGTACTTATATATACACATATCAAATACAAGTACGTTGCTACAACATTATCCCAAAACCCGAGCTTACTTTCTGATTCATTTGATTATGTTTTAAAAAATCTTTTAGGTTTAAATTTCTTTAAAGTTTTTATAAACCTATGCTCGATACCAACTTATAACATCAACTACTTTGAAGCCTAAACTAACTGCTGCGGATGCTGCATTCGATCATAGTTATTAATCCTCGGCAACATAATGTGGTAATGTTATAGACATTGATATAACAGAAATACATGGATATGGAAAAAAATTCAAATAAGAAACAACTTTCTCATCCCATTTCAAAGCATTTCAAGTTCCTTACATAATCCCAATATGAGAACCACGTTCAGAGAAAATATAATTATTACAACATACGCCAAGAGCGGCATACGAAGATGCCCTATTGGATGATAAGAGTATATAACTAGGCAATTAAATAACTTTTCCTTTATAGAAAACATGGTGAAATCAAAATAGAAAAGAACGCTAAATAGCTATCATGCCTCATGCATGTCACTGAAAGCTTATTCGTCTAAAGAGGTACCTGAAAACCTCAACTCTCAAACTACTTAAATCAATTGAGCACCCGAGACTTTAAGGGGAAAACATAAACTTCGAGTCAGACATAAAGCCTGATATGAATAATAATCTACCATCTTAAACCATTCAGATATCTATCGAGACCACGTCGCTTAGAGGATGGGGTTTTTCCCTCACTAGTATCTTATCCAAAACTTTATAAAAACCATATACTTTGCTCTTGCATCCACAATGGTTAAAACATAATAGTTCAAAATATTATGATGATATGTAAATAAGTAAATAAATTCTGGATTACCCATCTGTAGGATCGATTTCACCCTAGGGGGTGAACAGGGTGATAATATTATTCATAAAAATTTATTGCGGAAGTTTATAAAATAATTTCTGCACAGATAATAATCGAATAACAGCAGCACAGATAATAGCAGAATAATAAAAATGCAGAAATAGAACAACACAGAATTTATCCAGCTTCGGAAAAACCCTGCCTACATGCTGCCCCCAAGGCTTCTATTGGAAATTAAGCAGTTAGACGCTTACACACGTAAACTCGCGACACCCGCTATCGACTAACCTTGACTCTACACTCAAAACCCTGTCGCAACTCAGCCACTAAGTTGCGAATTCTCGAACTACACCACCGTAGTTCGTCCCCTAGTCACACGACTAGAAATTACAAACGGTTTAAAAGAGAAATTAAAAACACTTTAAAACAATAAAAACAATTAAACCCTAATTTAAATAAATTAAACCCAAACGAATTTGTCGGCCCAAAAATAAATAGAAGTGATAAATCTCCTTTATTCCTATGACCCGACTCCTTGTTTTATTTCTTCGGCCTTTAATTCTTCGAGTTAAAAATGGGTGCTTCATCTGTTGCTCATTCGTTTCTTTTTTACTCTAAAATTAGGGATTTGTAAATTGAGGCGCCGCTTCAATTGATCAACTGAGTATGCAATCTTCCGTTGCTTGTTTCGTCGATTGATCGTCTCTTCGATTATACACACGGCTGCTTCAATCTCGATCGAGTTCAATCTTGACTTCAGTATGTAATTTATCCCATTTGCTTTTTCTGGTTAGCTTGCTTAAACTCTATCGATGAATCAAGTTATTGATTTATTGTTCTCAGTTTTTCTCGAACTCGGATATTTTTTACGCCGATGATGATTGGGTTTATATAGGGTTTAATCCCCTATAATTTCGTTCATATGTACTCATTGAATTCGTCTGATAATTTTTGGCTTGTCGTTCGATTCAACTTGAATGTTGATGATTTGCACTGACTTGTTCAATTCATATATATTTTGATTTCTTGGTACTCACGGCTTTGATCGATTTCCTTGGTCATCACGGCTCTGACTTGATTTTGAACTGCATATTGTTTTTGACTTGATTTATCTTGACTTGTTCATTCATGATTACCACGGCTTGATTTTTAGTTGACTTTGTATTCTCTGATTTCATGGATATCACGACTTTGAGTTTCTGGCATTTGAACTCGACTTGGTTCTATTCTTTGTGCTTATTGACTTCGGCCATTTTACTGTCTTTGTTCAAAAACTGCTACTTTGATTTTTTGTTGCACTTTGTATCACTTCTTTGAAATTTATGACTTCGGTCATTTTTGAAAATTCCTCTTGATCGATCACCTTGTTTGTTGTTTACGGCTTGATCTCACTTGTATTTAATGACTTCCATACTGCCGTGTGCATTTGCTTGTCTAAGTTGTAGCCTCGAGCTCTTTCATCATTGCAACCTTATGTGTGCTGTATATTTGCTTGAGTATGGTTCCATTAATGATGCTATGTGCTTGTTGTATATATGCACTGTGTATATACGTGTGCGATTACACATGTATATATGTATATTGTATATGTTAGTTGTTGTGTTGATGTTGCACTTGTTCCATTTGAGGTGTGGTACTGGTTATCACTACATACATCATATATATGTATATTTACATGCCTATAGCATTTTCAACCTGATGCTTGAATGAATTCTTCGCCTGTATTTCATGTTGTCCGAGCTTGCTTGCATTGTTGGTTCATCACTTGTGTCCACTGCTAACATATACATATATGCACTGTATGTATATATCTGGTTTCATTTTTGTAGCATATATTGCTTTGAGTCTTGTATTTAGTTACATGCTGTTTTGAACTACTGTACTATTTCGTCCACTAGACTGAGCAGTTGAACTTGAACTGTCTGGTGCACCACTTCATATGTGCACTTGATTACATATCCTTGGACTTGATTGTGCTTTGTACTTGAGATGTTGATCTACATGATTAATTGATGAAAACAAATGTTAGGATCATTATTTTGTTGCACATTTCTTATTTGCCTGGTCTAGAGCATTTGTGGCCATTGGTTCATGTTGTAGCTATACACTTGCTTACATGTACTTTGGGTTTGGTCTTTGATGTTGTGACTTCGGCTTATTTGCTCCAACTCATAAGCTTCACACAGTTCATAATTTCCGGGTTGAAATGTAAACAGCCTCGTCTCTTGGTTTGCATTGAGTTTCACTTGTTCATGATTCAATTTGAGCTTGTATGTGAACTGATCTATGATGTACTTGTTTGTCTGGTCTCTGGACATCTGATTTTTTAAACTTGTCTAGTTGTATTTGAATTGAGTCAGTATGGCTCATATATGAATGCATATGTACTGGAAGTCGTAGCCTTGTCTCTTTGTAGTCTGGTTTATATACATACATCTCTGTTGTTCATTAGCATGGTCCGGTGCACTTTCATTGTGCGTCGAGCTTGTTTTAGTTGTCTTGACCATTTTCTTGAACTTGTACATTTTGTTTGCACCTGTGTTGAATCCAGCTTATAGCTCGGGTTTGACCTTGTATTGATATTGCGATTTTATTTGTATTGCACTTGAGTTGTACCCGGCTTTTCACTTGGGTTTGACATGTGCTCACCTATCCCTGTAATTTTATCAAGGGTATATCGATGTGCACGGCCTTCTAGCATGTACAGTGACACACTGTGCACGTCACAAGTTGTTCATGTTTGATGAATTCAAAAATTAAAAGATGACGAACAACCTAAATAACTAAGGCAAATAATATTTTCAAAATTACATTTATTTTATACTGCAAAAATATTTTATTTTCAATTTTACTACGTGAATGTATATTTTTGAAGATTACTCAGATGTTGGATTCAATCTAGAATAGTGTTGAGGATAAATTTGAGTGAATGAGCGATATGTAATGAGGACATTTGTATATGAAAAATTATGATGTGATTGAAATTGTAATGTAATTGAAATTTATATATATAGTGAGAGCTTAAATTTGCACTATCCAAAATTGTAATATATATTTGTTTGAATAATATATCTATTTGAATTTGAATTCTGAGTTATTTATTTTATTCAGCAATATTTATTTAATTATGTGAAAAATAAAATAGTACATTAACAAATAAATTTAAATGAATATATATATATATATATATATATATATATATTATCATCAAACAAAAATCATATACTTGCATATTCAACAATCTCCCCCTTTTGATGATAACAAACATATATTTAAGATTTTGAATATATTAAATGTATTTGATTATTCAATTTGCTCCCTCTATTTGAATGCTTCCTCTCTACACAGTGCTCCCCCTTCATATATGCATGTAAATAAATTAAAATATGCATATGAGCGACGCATATAGAAAATATAAAATATTTGACCTTTATTTACAAAAATCTTAACTTTTCTCTCCCCCTTTTGTTACCAGCAAAAGAGTAATAGTGTTAGAGAAATAGAGATGAAGTAATAGACATTAATATAGCATTAAAACTCAAATGAGCATAAATATTAACTTTCAATAAAAAATCAAACAAAAATTATAAATACTCTATTTGACGCATATTCCACTTTAGAATGATAGTGATGATATCATCATATAAAACCATATAATTGTGTCTATTTGTGGTATATTTATATCAGGAATTAGAATACCCACTAACCATGCATAAAAGTTAGGACTTTTAAATGAGATTAGTAGTATTTCAATTTTTTATTAAAAAATGAATTCAAGTATCTTCTAACCACACATAACCGTGAGGACTTTTAAATGGGACTAAAATCAACTTGTCTATTAAATCAATCAATTTTGATATGTGTTCATAAATGCATAACCGTGAGGACTATTAAATGAGCATGGAAGCACATAATCAAAAAAATCCAAGTAATTCACCCATGCATAACCGTAAGGACTTTTAAATGAGAGTGAATACTTTGGATGTTTTTTTATTGCCAAAAATATAATAAAATGAAAGCACATAATTTCCCATTTAAAATACCGCATATTGACATACCATATTGGATTATGATGAGTGATGGTCGATAGAAATATGATAGCAATAGAGATGGTCATGAAATTTTTTACCAAACAAAAAGTTTTTATAACTCTTGTTTAAATTTCTAAAGAAAATTGCTAATTATGTCGTCTCAAGTTATAATATATGACTAATATCAACACTCATCACTTTTTCAATCACTATTTATCTTTTAGATAATCAATAGGAAGTCAGATTAGTCAATGTAGTTAATTAAAATAAAATCCAAAAATAATTATAAAACCAAATTTTCCAAAATGGCTAATCTGAAACAAGGTCAAAAATGATTTTCTAGAGGGGCTTTAAAAAAAATGTCTGCAATTTGAAATGAAAAATATGCAGATTTTTTTCTTTGAAAAACGATGTAATTAATGAATGTCTTAACATAAATCACGTTCCACTAGAAAATTTTCTATTAACTAGATTACCAGTGTAATTTGCATCTGAATTTTTCTTTCACTCGAGATTATCATTAATTGAATGTTATAGACCAGACTATGAAGTTTCAACAAATTTCTTAAAATCATTTTAAATAGCTTTTAAATGAAGTTCTCTTGAATTTGAATTGAAGCGGTGTAAATGATCAAACAATGACCATAGTGTCAGATCCCCAAGTAAAAAGAAAAGCAAATATATCCACGTGTACATAAGTAATCAGCAATCAGTAAAACATCATCATTAGTCTAAGCAAATCTATAGTTCAAAGATGATTGGTCAATATTTTGAATAAGTCAGAATCAAAATCATCATTCATTTCATCATTACATTACTGGCTGATTTAATTCAGATTACGGTGTAGATTATCACATTTAATATATCGTTCAGAATGATTATACCCAAGTCCTTGTCTAACAGTATTAATAGTTTGTTTCCTTAGTAGCATATTCAATGATTTTTCACTTTTGGAGAATTTTCCTAAAGTCATTGATAGTTGTTGGACTTGTCTATTGAGCGATTCATTTTCATTTAATAATTGTGTGCACCTTTTAATTGAGTTTTCTCTCCTTGTATTTTCTCTTTCTGTGACAACCCGCAAATCCGTACCACTTGAATCAACACTATTCTACCTCTGTTAACTCAATTGGCACAGAAATATGAACCATTAGGGTCTAAGAAGAAGAGATAGAAGAAGAAGAAGCTAAACAATATCAGAATCTCACAGTCGCAGCGGAATAAAATATAATAGTAAATAATAGATCTTTACAAAAAATGAAAACTATATCAGTTTTATACATCACATCATCAGAGTACCTCATACATCATCAATTACAAATCAGACATACCATACAAGCATAGCGGTGGAATATATATATATATATAGATAATACGTCTCGGACTCCAACTCCTCTGCTGCTCCAAAGCATCATGTCCTGTACATATAATACTCGGTCTGACCCGAGTATTATAATGAAATAACACCCGAGTCAGTCTGGAATACCAGCTGATAATAATGCATCCAAATTGATTATTAAAGTTTCAAAATCCTTTTGAAAACAAAAGCACCTCGTAAGACCACGCCACAAATAAACATGTCAGGTTTTTACCTTACGATAGCTAAAACATTTTTTTATAGAAATCCTCTGATATTATAATAGGGTCTATTTACAAATACTTATAAAATAGCCGAAATTGTTACATCTATTAAATTCCAGCTACTAGCCAGAAAAGTGGGTAATACAAACAAAACTCATACAAGGCACGTAGGGAGAATGGATTTCCAACAATGACTGGGCACCGGGGTACCACCTGTCACAGTACGGGGCCTAGATCACCGTACCGAGGACCACTCCCGATCCCCTGCAACACAAGGCCGGACCCATCCCTTACTGGACAGTTCCGAATAAGATCACCCCGCGGTTGGGATCAGCAACCGCACCACTAAGCCGAAATAAAAAGGGACATCTAGACAGGGATGACCTTACTCTCCAGTGGGGGCTACCCACGAAGCCTTGCTGCATATCCCCTGATTTTCAGTCATTCCCATTTGATGAGGCTTGAGGCTAAGCGTTACCTTTAGAACGTTTCTCTTAGAATGCCCATCGCCCACCTGACGATGTTCCGAAAGCATTCGTCCATACAAGTCCGTCCCGGGTTCGAACGGAACCGAAGGCACTACTCCTACTACATCCATTTTGGAAATATCCTCAGGATTAGTAGCAACTAGCCCTTGCACTTCACTGCTCCATCTTCGACTCCGAACACGTTTTTCCACAAACGTACAAACCGGATCGAAGTGGTTTTCGAGAAATAAATCTCGATCCCGGTCTCTTCGAAACGATCAACGCATTTGTCCAATATTGATAGTCCGTGATTTAACTATCAATTCATATTCACAGACATCCATCACACAACAAATAATATCCCACATTATTCATTTACCTCTAATACCTTTTTAAAAGATTTTTTTTTTCAAATTTCCAAAACCCATTTGGAAACAATTTCCCAAAGTTCATCCTTTACAAGGTAAATCCTTTACCATAGATTCCCATTGGAAATAACCAAGTTCAAAACAATTTAGATTTAAAATAATATATTTTAAAATATAGAAATTTACTATTAAATATTACTCAAAAATATAATTCTAATATGTACAGTAAAATCATTTATTAAGATATAAACTTTGATTTAAATAAGGGTTTTGCTAAACTAAACTTAAAGTAGTGTTTTAAAAGATTAATATTAATTTCAAAATAACTTAAGTCAAAACCAGCCTTTAAATAAATCCATTTGTAAAAATAATTAAAGATGTATTCTTAAATCATTACTATTGTTAATTTTATTAATTTGTTACTTTAAAATAATAATTTTCAAATACTCTTTAAACAAGTTTAAACTTTCAACTACCCTTTAATAAAAATCTGTTTAAAACTCGAACTTGGTTTCTCCCAGGGAAACACACTTTCCATTCCAACATTCCAAAGAATCCGTCTTATAAATCCAGCCAATTTATTACCATTCAAATTCATGTTTAAAAACATAAATTTCCTTTCCAGGTTTTAAAAAAAAAACTTTTTCGAAGCCCAACATAATTTACTATTCCTGGAAATTTACTTTCAAAGCTCGGGTTTAAGAATTCTTTTAAATTAACCTTTGAGAATTTATTAAAGGAAAGTAATGCTTATGAATTACTTACATAAAATTCCAATGGTGAAAGCTGCATTCCAAAATATTTTATTTACATTTACAATTGTTAATTTATGTTTAGAAGCATTGTTGAACACATAATTTAATTTAATTTTTTTTGGAAATCACTTAATCTCTTCATATAAAATTTCTCACCGAAAGCCATACTTCCATATTTATATATTGATAAATTTCACACTTCATTTAAAAATTTAAATTTTACCAATTTCATTCTTCATCCTAACCAAACCCAAATTTATTCCATTTATAATTAAATTCTGGATTTATAGTTTATCCAACAATAACACAGTACATTTTAATTCCAGATTTTATCTGTCACAACACATATAGATAGAATGCATCATCAATCATCAAATAATTATTATATTGCGCGGAATCCAGTTGGATCCCTCCAACCTGTTTTTCCCTGCATCCACAAATATTAGCACAACAATATATATCAATTAAATTTGATAATAATTACCATATTCAGCTAAACATCCAAACAAACATTCAATATTAGCTGTTTACTTTACTAGTATCCAGATGTGAGTGAGAATTACTCACCTTGAGTTTCGGCGAGCGTTCGAAATTTAAATTAAACCGAACGACGTCCGATTTAACTCAAATTTCTACTTGCCCGGAAAATTTTTTTTTATTTTATTTTATTTATATTATACACAAACGAATCTCAGCCGCAAGATCAAGAAAACAAGGCCGCCCTCCTTCTCTTCACTCTCTCGCGAATACAGGCTACGAACGAACCCAAAGTCGTCCACCTAGGGCTTGTCGCCGCTTCCTTCGTGATCAACTGGAGGTCGATCCAACCCCATCAAACGATGCGCCTTCCCCTGTCGTGCTATCTCCTGGAACCAGCGACGTCCGGTCGCTTCTAGTAGCCGCACAACCCACTCGAACGCCGTGCGTTCTCCGATGACTTGCCGACAAACTAAAGCTTCAACTCCGATCCTAACCGTTGATATCGAAGAGCTTCTCGAGTGCTTCAACTTCCATATAAGTAGATTTTACTATAGATGAATGGATTGCTCGATAATTTGAGAAGAACATAAGCGTTTATCGGCCATTGGAATAAACGAACGGCGGCTCGTTCTTTTAGCTAGGGTTTTGAGGAAAAGTCAATATATATATTATAAAATTTTATATTATTTTAATAATATTCTTCTCAATTTAACATCATATGCAAACGAACTCCAAACTACGCGTTCCGACAGACGGTCCTAGGGTTTTCCCCACGTTCTGGACACAACGGAATAGGTTTCATAAGCTAATTCAGCCATACGTGCGAGTTACGGGATTAAACGATCAATTTAAAATTAAATCGGTTAAATCGATTTCTATGCGTTTCGAGCTACCACGGTCAAACGACAACTCCGATTGCTACAAAAATTGAAATCCGATAATAACTAACTATTACGGATCCAATGGAACTGGTTTCGTCGAATTCCGAGACTGTGCCCCAGAAGGCTATTTTAACTCGTCCTTTAAATCGAGCGATTTACTGAAATTATTAAGAACGCTTAAATTTTCACCTTTAAAGTTTTATTAACTTAATAATAAATCATATGAAATTTACAAACACAATAAAAATCATTCTGGCTCATTCCGGACCAAAAATCTGATTATTTGCATTTTAATAATATTAAATTCAATTATTCAATTTATATAAAATTCCAAATATTAACCTATCAACTTTTAATTCCATCTAAAAATCCAACAACATTATTTATATCCACATAGACTCAAAAATAGATTTTAAAATCATTTTATAACTATTTACACTCAGAACCACCAATTATCCAAATTCTAATATTAAATTATTATTATTCAAATTTCAATTTCATTCCCGTATTTAAAATTTTACCAATTCTATCAGCTTTACCAAAATCTTTTATTCCAAAATTCAAATTATAATTCATATTCAACATTTAAAATGAATTAAATGTTCAAATTTGGCGACCCAAAATTCTGGGTCGTTGCATTCCTCCCCCTTATAAAAATTTCGTCCCCGAAATTTGCTAAGGTATAAGAATGTTCCTACGCTCATTAACTTAACCCAACTTCTTTAGTTAAAACTTATATACACATCCCCAAACCCTTTAGCTCAAATCCAAACTCATTTGCTTTATTTATACTCAAAAGCTTTTTGTTTCAACATTTTCTTAAAACAACTTTCCAAGTTGATTATAGATTTTCAAATTCCCAAAAATTTTCTAACTCCCAAAATTTTCGGAAAATTTTGGCAGAGTCTCCCCTGCACGGAGGAGCTTTCACGATATCGCGATACAGATAAATATATATACATCGACCCACACGGTCGGAAACCAAAATATATCACAAAATATATATATCATTTTCCCAATTATATTTGTGTAGGCGTACCTTTTAGCAAATTTTAAAAGCAAGCAGCTAATATAACGCATATACGCGCTCCAACTCTCTCGAACGCCTCCCATACCTGTATTTACTCAACAAACTCATTAGTTTTCAAAGATAAGAACACTTTAACAACATTTCCAATATAAATGTAAGCCAAAACATATCCATTTCATTCCAAACAACACTTCGCATAATTTCATAAGTGAATCATATTTAAAGCATATACAAAGTCCCTTTTCTAATGCCAAACTCCATTTTATTTTGCACAAATGATTTACATACAAGTTTACTATCCTCAATTCATAATTACTACCACCAATTCATATCCACTTCAATATTATGAACATATGCTTCACTATTTTCAATTCACTTCAATTTAGATTCAAATTGATTCACAATCTAATATACTTCCAATTTGATTTATTTGCATTTCTTTTCCAAATTCACACTTCATTATATTCCACTCGAATGACCTACATCCGAGTTGCAAATGTTAGATTCACATTCACTTCAATAAGAGTAATATAAGCTTTTGATTCATTTACTTTTCTTTTTAATTAACCTGCATTTACATACAAACCCACTAAATAGATTCCAATCCATTTCCCATTATTTAAATATCATTTTCATTTACTTCCTTTAATTCATTCGCTTAAGTTTAATGACTAATTTCTATGCAGGTTGTGGTTATTCAAACAAATAACCAACTCTTAAGCTTATAACCATAAAAATTAATTCCAACTTAGATTCATATTAATTTTATTCAATTTTGCATGGTTCACAATCCAAGTATTCTTATCACATTGCAATTATTAAATTAAATTCTTCCATTACATTTTTATTTCATTAACCAATTCAAGTTTATAATAATATCATTCCATCCTGGGTCATTTACAACCCATTACATTTTTGTTTCATCACAACAATTAATTTAAATTTTTCCAGGTGCATTTAAATTTCATTATCTAAACAAATTTCATTCAAATCTACGAAATAAAGCTCATCCAAGTTAAGTTTAAATTAATATCATCACATTCCATATTATTTATAACTCATACCTCCTTAATTTATCACAATATAATTAATTAATGCCATTTCATTTGTAATTCAATTTCATCATCTAAACTAAATCTATCCAAGACAACATTATAAGCTCAATCACAAATATTTTCATTTTCTTCTCATAAATCAAATTTTATTTTCATTTGATTCTCATCCAAATCAAATTCCAATCCATTTACAAATTTTAATGCACTTTGCTTATTTATTCAATCCATTTTTAGATTTATTTTATTAGCAAAGACACCACTTTAAATTATTTCACTCATTTTAATTTATTCACAATTCAACCCATTACAATTATAATTCAATTCCATTATTCATTTACACTGTCAGCTTTTTATTGCCAAAATTAAATTCCATATCAAAACTGGGTTTTTATTTTCTTTTCAAAAATTTCCTTAACTAACCACCAAAACCTTATCAATGCCAATACAAATCCCCTTTAGTTTAGTCTACACCAAATTCACCTTCAAGCTTCTCTTTATTAAATTTAGCTTACGCTAAATTCATTCTCAAACAATTCCTTTAAATTTAGTTAAATTAAAAATTTATTTACACAATATCCTTCTTACTTCTCTGAAGTTAATTTTCTTTCAATTTAATTTTCTTCCAATTCTAATCCAAGTTCAACCAAATTCATTTAGTCATCTTGAATTCATTCCATTTCCTTTACTATCTTAAATGAGAATTAAACTCCACTCATTTCTATTCACAACACAATTGAATCTGGCTTTTAATTAAATCCAAGTCCATCCCAATTCCACTCGATTGAAGTTAAATCCAATTTTAATTCTCCATAAATAAGTTCAAAACTTATTTTCTATTTTAAGTTCATTCACATCTTTTAGATTTAATATCTTCTTCATCTTATTACATTCACATTTCTTTTGAGATTAGGGTTGAATTCACCATGCCATTCAACTATTTCCCATTAGTGATTATAATTCCATTTTTCTATTTATAAGTTCACCAACTTATTTATTTTAAAGCTCATATTGCTCATTTTAATCCATCTACATCTTAAAATCACAATTTCAAATTTATTCAAAATTTCTATATATACATACATATCTCTGAATTCTTAAAGATACAAATTTTCTTTCATTTAACTTCTTGCACAAATTTAAATTTACATTTCCAGATTATAAGTATAACATTTAATAGCTCATGGGTATAAGTTATTACACAATGACCCACAATTATAAAGTCATTTTACTTCCAACTTAACTCTAATCACTTTAATTCCAATCCCTAATTTATTTAACTTATCCCAAGTTAAATTCAACTTTCCATTCATTTCAATAATTTCATTTACCTCCATTTACCCAAATTAATTTTAATTCCAGGATTAAAATTTCATTCCCTTTCTTACTTAATATCAACTCCAATTCTTTTTAAATCAAATTTATTTACAAGTTATATAGTTGATTCATTTTAACTTTCACATTTTTATTCTAAACAGAATCTCCAAATTCAATTTACCCGGATTTATTTTAAAACCAATTTGAAATAATAAATAACTCATACACTCCTAGTATCAAATCAAATCTCCCAATTCCAAAGCACTTGGTTTTATTAATACAAATTTCCCTTTGAAATTTATAAAACCACTTGTATACCCAACAAGTCAAACAAATATCATAACCAATCCATCACCTTAGAAACTCGAAAATGAATTCTAATGATGTGGCCAGTATCACCAGGATTATTTTCCAGCGATTGAAGTGAGTCCAATGCTTCTTACTTTGCCAAATTCATTTCAAAACAGTTTCCCAATCAAAAATATTACCCAAAACAATATTCCATCATTACCTTCAAACACTTTAGCAAACATTACAAACTTTCCCAGGATTTTAAATTTCCAAACTTTTGTTTCAATACATTTAAAATTCTTTCCAAAACTTTCGGGATTTAAATTCTGGTTTGGTTTAAATTAGTTATTCTCTTCTGTATACTTTATACTCATGGAATTTATTTGGTTATATCCATTTCACATTTTAGATTAACTTTTAGATTCTTATTTACTTATTGTATTAACACCCAATCAACCAAATATATATATAATAATTGAGAAAACCATTTCTTTTATATCAAAATACAATGTTGGGCAAAATTATTTCATTTACCCACTTTAAAAACAATTCTATGTCGGTTTATCTTGTTCAAGAGTTTAGAAACCCCTATCGATACGGTTGTACTTCCCGCACCGACCAGAATTCATAAACACTCAACCGATAAGTCAACACTGTATAAAAATAATTTTATATTCACTAACAAGTATGCTCTCATAGCTATTAT
Source organism: Allium cepa (assembly GCA_030765085.1). Lineage (NCBI taxonomy): Eukaryota > Viridiplantae > Streptophyta > Magnoliopsida > Asparagales > Amaryllidaceae > Allium > Allium cepa. The sequence goes on from CM060929.1 coordinate 822,505,522, forward strand.
TACACTCAACTCATTATAGAGTACTATTGACTCTGTTAAATGAGTATTTCCCCACCAAAGCCTAGGTTGTCGCCAACCTAAGCTCTGATACCAAGTGTGACAACCCGCAAATCCATACCCCTTGAATCAACACTATTCTACCTCTGTAAACTCAATTGGCATAGAAATACGAACCATTAGGGTCTAAGAAGAAGAGATAGAAGAAGAAGAAGCTAAACAATATCAGAATCTCACAGTCGCAGCGGAATAAAATATAATAGTAAATAATAGATCTTTACACAAAATGAAAACTATATCAGTTTTATACATCACATCATCAGAGTACCTCATACATCATCAATTACAAATCAGACATACCATACAAGCATAGCAGTGGAATATATATATATATATATATATATATATAAAATACGTCTCGGACTCCAACTCCTCTGCTGCTCCAAAGCATCATGTCCTGTACATATAATACTCGGTCTGACCCGAGTATTATAATGAAATAACACCCGAGTCAGTCTGGAATACCAGCTAATAATAATGCATCCAAATTGATTATTAAAGTTTCAAAATCCTTTTGAAAACAAAAGCACCTCGTAAGACCACGCCACAAATAAACATGTCAGGTTTTTACCTTACGATAGCTAAAACATTTTTTTATAGAAATCCTCTGATATTATAATAGGGTCTATTTACAAATACTTATAAAATAGCCGAAATTGTTACATCTATTAAATTCCAGCTACTAGCCAGAAAAGTGGGTAATACAAACAAAACTCATACAAGGCACGTAGGGAGAATGGATTTCCAACAATGACTGGGCACCGGGGTACCACCTGTCACAGTACGGGGCCTAGATCACCGTACCGAGGACCACTCCCGATCCCCTGCAACACAAGGCCGGACCCATCCCTTACTGGACAGTTCCGAATAAGATCACCCCGCGGTTGGGATCAGCAACCGCACCACTAAGCCGAAATAAAAAGGGACATCTAGACAGGGATGACCTTACTCTCCAGTGGGGGCTACCCACGAAGCCTTGCTGCATATCCCCTGATTTTCAGTCATTCCCATTTGATGAGGCTTGAGGCTAAGCGTTACCTTTAGAACGTTTCTCTTAGAATGCCCATCGCCCACCTGACCATGTTCCGAAAGCATTCGTCCATACAAGTCCGTCCCGGGTTCGAACGGAACCGAAGGCACTACTCCTACTACATCCATTTTGGAAATATCCTCAGGATTAGTAGCAACTAGCCCTTGCACTTCACTGCTCCATCTTCGACTCCGAACACGTTTTTCCACAAACGTACAAACCGGATCGAAGTGGTTTTCGAGAAATAAATCTCGATCCCGGTCTCTTCGAAACGATCAACGCATTTGTCCAATATTGATAGTCGGTGATTTAACTATCAATTCATATTCACAGACATCCATCACACAACAAATAATATCCCACATTATTTATTTACCTCTAATACCTTTTTAAAAGATTTTTTTTTTCAAATTTCCAAAACCCATTTGGAAATAATTTCCCAAAGTTCATCCTTTACAAGGTAAATCCTTTACCATAGATTCCCATTGGAAATAATCAAGTTCAAAACAATTTAGATTTAAAATAATATATTTTAAAATATAGAAATTTACTACTAAATAATACTCAAAAATATAATTATAATATGTACAGTAAAATCATTTATTAAGATATAAACTTTGATTTAAATAAGGGTTTTGCTAAACTAAACTTAAAGTAGTGTTTTAAAAGATTAATATTAATTTCAAAATAACTTAAGTCAAAACCAGCCTTTAAATAAATCCATTTGTAAAAATAATTACAAATGTATTCTTAAATCATTACTATTGTTAATTTTATTAATTTGTTACTTTAAAATAATAATTTTCGAATACTCTTTAAACAAGTTTAAACTTTCAACTACCCTTTAATAAAAATCTGTTTAAAACTCGAACTTGGTTTCTCCCAGGGAAACACACTTTCCATTCCAACATTCCAAAGAATCCGTCTTATAAATCCAGCCAATTTATTACCATTCAAATTCATGTTTAATAACATAAATTTCCTTTCTAGGTTTTAAAAAAATAACCTTTTCGAAGCCCAACATAATTTACTATTCCTGGAAATTTACTTTCAAAGCTCGGGTTTAAGAATTCTTTTAAATTAACCTTTGAGAATTTATTAAAGGAAAGTAAAGCTTATGAATTACTTACATAAAATTCCAATGGTGAAAGCTGCATTCCAAAATATTTTATTTACATTTACAATTGTTAATTTATGTTTAGAAGCATCGTTGAACACATAATTTAATTTTCTTTTTTGGAAATCACTTCATCTCTTCATATAAAATTTCTCACCAGAAGCCATACTTCCATATTTATATATTGATAAATTTCCCACTTCATTTAAAAATTTAAATTTTACCAATTTCATTCTTCATCCTAACCAAACCCAAATTTATTCCATTTATAATTAAATTTTGGATTTATAGTTTATCCAACAATAACACAGTACATTTTAATTCCAGATTTTATCCGTCACAACACATATAGATAGAATGCATCATCAATCATCAAATAATTATTATATTGCGAGGAATCCAGTTGGATCCCTCTAACCTGTTTTTCCCTGCATCCACAAATATTAGCACAACAATATATATCAATTCAATTTGATAATAATTACCATATTCAGCTAAACATCCAAACAAACATTCAATATTAGCTGTTTACTTTACTAGTATCCAGATGTGAGTAAGAATTACTCACCTTGAGTTTCGGCGAGCGTTCGAAATTTAAATTAAACCGAACGACGTCCGACTTAACTCAAATTTCTACTTGCCCGGAATGGATCCGGATCTACACCATAGCGTAATACGCGCTTCTGCGATTCCGGCGCTACCAAAATCGTTAAATTCTGATAATGTATGCAAGAGTTATTAGTTTATAAACTATGGATATTCTTAAAAACAATTTTTTTTTTATTTATATTATACCCAAACGAATCTCAGCCGCAAGATCAAGAAAACAAGGCCGCCCTCCTTCTCTTCTCTCTCTCGCGAATACAGGCTACGAACGAACCCAAAGTCGTCCACCTAGGGCTTGCCGCCACTTCCTTCGTGATCAACTGGAGGTCGATCCAACCCCATCAAACGATGCGCCTTCCCCTGCCGCGCTATCTCCTGGAACCACGCGACGTCCGGTCGCTTCTAGCAGCCGCACAACCCACTCGAACGTCGTGCGTTCTCCGATGACTTGCCGACAAACCAAAGCTTCAACTCCGATCCTAACCGTTGATATCGAAGAGCTTCTCGAGTGCTTCAACTTCCATATAGGAAGATTTTACTATAGATGAATGGATTGCTTGCTAATTTGAGAAGAACGTAAGCGTTTATCGGCCATTGGAATAAACGAACGGCGGCTCGTTCTTTTAGCTAGGGTTTTGAGGAAAAGTCAATATATATATTATAAAATTTTATATTATTTTAATAATATTCTTCTCAATTTAACATCATATGCAAACGAACTCCAAACTACGCGTTCCGACAGGCGTTCCTAGGGTTTTTCCCGCGTTCCGGACACAATGGAATAGGTTTCATAAGCTAATTCAGCCATACGTGCGAGTTACGGGATTAAACGATCAATTTAAAATTAAATCGGTTAAATCGATTTCTATGTGTTTCGAGCTACCACGGTCAAATGACAACTTCGATTGCTACGAAAATTGAAATCCGATAATAACTAACTATTACGGATCCAATGGAACTGGTTTCGTCGAATTCCGAGACTGTGTCCCGGAAGGCTATTTTAACTCGTCCTTTAAATCGAGCGATTTACTGAAATCATTAAGAACGCTTAAATTTTCACCTTTAAAGTTTTATTAACTTAATAATAAATCATATAAAATTTATAAACACAATAAAAATCATTTTGGCTCATTCCGGACCAAAATCCGATTATTTGCATTTTAATAATATTAAATTCAATTATTCAATTTATATAAAATTCCAAATATTAACCTATCAACTTTTAATTCCATCTAAAAATCCAACAACATTATTTATAGCCACATAGACTCAAAAATAGATTTTAAAATCATTTTATAACTATCTACACTCAGAACTACCAATTATCCAAATTCTAATATTAAATTATTATTATTCAAATTTCAATTTCATTCCCGTATTTAAAATTTTACCAATTCTATCAGCTTTACCAAAATCTTTTATTCCAAAATTCAAATTATAATCCATATTCAACATTTAAAATGAATTAAATGTTCAAATTTGACGACCCAAAATTCTGGGTCGTTACACTTTCTTTCAAAATCAGAATTTCATTTTCAAGTGATTTCATTTTAATTTCTGATTTTTTAATCTCTTCTTCGAATGTTGGACACTTTTAACACTTAGGGATCTTAGTTTGAAAATTTTTAACCAATTGATTAAGCTGTTTATTTGATTCTATCAAACTATCTCTTTGTGATTCAATTTTAGCATATTTCTCCCTATGTCATTCATAACAGCCATTTACTTCGTGGAAATATATAAGTAGTTCTGAGTGAGAAAGTTTTGATACTTCGCTTGGCTCGTCATCGTCACTACCTCGAAGGCATAGATCTACTTTTTCACTCTCACTCCTAGTGCTTTTATAATCATCATCACTTTTATTCCATGTAGCTGCAAAGCTTCTCCTTTTTTATTTCCTTTCTTGGGCTTGTCGGTTTCGAGGACAATTGGGCTTGATGTGTCCAGGTTTATTGCACGTATGACAAATGATTTCTTGCTCTTCTGGGTTGTCTAAAACTTTGATTATTCTGCTTTTCAATTTTTGATTTAGAGCTGGATTTCTATATTTGTGGTTCCACTTTTTGAATCTCTTCATTAGTAATGCCAGCTCAGCTGCTTCATCTTCATCATCATCACTAGTGCTTTTTGTCAATCCTGTCAAGCACGTTTCTGAGTTGATTGTGGAGAACTTCTCATTGTTGTTGACTTTTGCACCATATATTGCATCAAAAGTATTCCAGATTGCCTATGCATTTTCACAATGAGAGATAAAGTTAAAATTATCTTGATTAATATGAGAATATAATATATGCATAGCAAGAGCATTAATCGAGATAATTTTTTCGTCTGTCATGCACACCCATTTTCAATAATATCACAACATTTAACATTAACAGATTTTAAATAAAATTCCATTTTTAGTTTCCAATTTCCAATTCAAAAAATCTATTCCATTAAAAATAGGAGGAATAATATTGGACCGACCTACAGTAAAATCATTATTAATAGAAGCCATTTTAAAAAAGATTCAAATTTGTAAAAAAATGGTCTTTGAAAAATCAAACTTTTTAGAACAAAAATGGCTTTTGTTCCTAGCTCTGATACCACTTGTAGGATCGATTTCACCTTTGAGGGGGGTGAATAGGGTGATACTATTATTTATAAAAATTTATTGTGCAAGTATATAAAATAATTTCAACACATATAATAGCCGAATAACAGCAGCACATATAATAGCAGAATAATAAAAATGCAGAAATAGAACAACATAGAATTTACCCAACTTCGGCAAAACCCTACCTACATGCTCCCTTAAGGTTTCTACTAGAAATTAAGTAGTCAGACGCTTAAACACGTAAACTCGCGACACCCACTATCGACTAACATTAACTCTACGCTCAAAACCCTGCCACAACTCAGCCACTGAGTTGCGAATTCTCGAACTACACCACTGTAGTTCGTCCCCTAATCACACGATTAGAAATTACAAATGGTTTAAAAGAGAAATAAAAAACATTTTAAAACAATAAATAATTAAACCCTAATTCAAATAAATTAAATCCAAATGAATTTTTCAGCCCAAAAATAAATAGAAGTGATAAATCTCCTTAATTACTACGGCCCCGACTCCTTGTTTTATTTCTTTGGCCTTTAATTCTTCGAGTTAAAAATGGGTGCTTCGTCTGTTGCTCATTCGTCTCTTCTTTGCTCTGAAATTAGGGATTTGTAAATTGAGGCGCCGCTTTAATTGATCAATCGAGTATGTAATATTCCGTTGCTTGCTTCGTCAATTGATCGTCTCTTCGATTATACACACAGCTGCTTCAATCTCAATCGAGTTCAATCTTGACTTCCGTACATAATTTATGCCTTTTGCTTTTTCTGGTTAGCTTGCTTGAACTCGATCGATGATTCGATTTATCGATTTATTGTTCTCAGTTTTTCTTAAACTCGAATATTTTATGCGCCGATGATGATTGGATTTATATAGGGCTTTATCCCCTATAATTTCGTTCGTATGTACTTATTGAATTCGCCTGATAATTTTTGGCTTGCCGTTTGATTCAAATTGAATGTTGATGATTTGCACTGACTTGTTCAATTCATATATAATTTGATTTCTTGCTACTCACGGCTTTGATCGATTTCCTTGGTCATCATGGCTCTGACTTGATTTTGAGCTGCATATTATTTTTGGCTTGATTTATCTTGACTTGTTCATTCATGTTTACCACGGCTTGATTTTTATTCGACTTTGTATTCTCCGATTTTGTGGATATCATGACTTTGAGTTTCTATCATTTGAACTCGACCTGGTTCTATTCTTGGTGCTTGTTGACTTCGTCCATTTTACCGTCTTTGTTCAAAAACTGCTACTTTGATTTTTCTGTTGCACTTTGTATCACTTCTTTGAAATTTCTGACTTCAGTCATTTTTGAAAATTCCTCTTGATCGATCGCCTTATTTGTTGTTTACGGTTTGATCTCGCTTGTATATAATGACTTCCATACTGCTGTGTGCATTTGCTTGTCTAAGTTGTAGCCCCGAGCTCTGTGTTCACTGCAACCATATGTGTGTTGTATATTTGCTTGAGTTTGGTTCCATTGATGATGTTATGTGCTTGTTGTATATATACACTGTGTATATACATGTGTGATTATGCATGTATATATGTATGTTGTATATGTTGGCTTCTGTGTTGATGTTGCATTCCTACCATTCGAGTTGTGGTACTGGTTATCACTAATACATCATATATATGTATATTTACATGCCTATAGCATTTTCAACCTGATGCTTGAATGCATTCTTCACCTGTATTTCATGTTGACCGGTCTTGCTTGCATTGATGGTTCATCACTTGTGTCCACTGCTAACATATACATATATGCACTGTATGTATATATCTAGTTTCATTTTTGTAGCATATATTGCTATGAGTCTTGTATTTAGTTGCATGCTATTTTGAACTACTATACTATTTCGTCTACTAGACTGAACAGTTGAACTTGAACTGTCTGATGCACCACTTCATATATGCACTTGATTACATATGCTTGGACTTGACTGTGCTTTGTACTTGAGATGTTGATCTACATGATTAATTGATGAAAATGAATGTTAGGATCTTTATTTTGTTGCACGTTTCTTGTTTGTCTGGTCTGGAGCATTTATGGCCGTTGGTGTTGAATATGCGAGTATATGATTTTTGTTTGATGATAATATATATATATATATATATATATATATATTCATTTAAATGTATTTGTTAATATACTATTTTATTTTCACAAATTAAATAAATATTTGATGAATAAAATAAATAACACAGAATTTGAATTCAAACAGATATTTTATTCAAACAAATATTTATTACAATTTTTGAATAATACAAATTTCAAGCTCTCACTATATATATACAACTTTAATTACTATACAATTTTGATTACATCACGATTCACATTTACATTGCACCTCACTACATATCACCCAACTCGTATTTATCTTCAACTTCATTCCAATGTGAATCCAACATCTGAGCAATCCGCAAAAATATGCATTGACACGGTAAAATTGAAAATAAAATATTTTTGCAGTATAAAATAAAAAATGGGTTTTGAAAATAATATTTGCCTCAGTTGTTTGGGTTGTTCGTCATCACTTAAATTCGAATTCATCATACACGAACAGCTTGTGACGTGCACAGTATATCACTGTACATGCCACAAGGTCGTGCACACCGATATATACACTTGATAAAATTACAGGGACAGGTGAGCACAGGTCAAACCCAAAACGCCGGGTTCAACTCAAGTGCAATAAAAATAATGTCAGAATATCAGCATAAGGTCAAACCCGAGCTTTAAGCTGGATTCAACTCAGGTGTGATTTCAAAAATCAACATGAAGTTCAAAGTGAATCAAACTAAATTGAAGCAAATACCAAATCAGTACAACACAACCACAGAATGCACATTCAAGTGCGAGCTTGGATGAGCAAGCGTCGACCAAGCAAAATTGACAAACAACAGGCAAATGCATATACATCAATGAGGACACATGTACATAATGTTACAAAAATGATTGATACAAGCAAAACTCAAACCAGCCATGATATGCAAGCATGATCAGACCAGTGAAGACATGAACAATGCTCGAACTAAAGTCAGTGACAAAGCCTCAACATTGAAATGGCTATGTTCAAAACAACCATACATGAACACTTGCAACAGAAGATGGACAGAGTACAGGCAAAATGAAAACAGGCTAAAGGAATCACAGTGCAGTGAACATTACAAGGAAATACAACACATATATACATACATAGATGTATGTATACACATGGTAGCTGAAACAAATGGCTCAAACTCAACTACAAACTCAAGACCACAAATGCAAACCAGGTTCAAGATCAATGCACATGAAGCAACTAGACCCAACTGGTAGACATGAACCATAAATACAATCTGATATGCCTCAAAGAAAACAGTGAATCAAGATGCAAGACATAACCGGCATATGTGCAACATAAACAAATGACCAGTGGACAATGCATGAAGACTTGAACAAGACTCGACTGCTACCATGACTTGAAGCAATGCAGTGATATGCACAGTGCACAGCAACTACCAAATGCAGACTAACTTAAACAATACAGTGAAACCAGAGAAAATGAATGACCAGACAAATATGCAAACATATGCAGCGCACAGCACAACCAAACTGCCCAGGCTCAATGTCACAAATAATACAACATGGCAATGTGGCAGTAGACAGTGCAAAGTGGTGCATATGTAACCAGAGCCAAGACATGAACAAGAAATGCACAGCGAAATTGCAAACAAGCGAATGGCCAAGAAAAATAAACAGCAAAGCAACATGAACACAACACCACACTTCAAGTGGCCGGAGTCATGAAATGGCAAGTAAAATCGAACAAGGTCGAAAGTGCTAAAAGAGGCAGTGAACAGTATGGCAAAAGTCGAACAAAATCAACATCGTCAAAATCAAGTCAAAGCCGAAGACAACAAGAACGAGAACGAACGAAATCAACACCGTGTCAATCAAGGAATCGAACCAAGTCAGAAATCAAAACCGTGTTATTCAAGTAATTTGAGCAAGTTAGAGATCAATCCTTAGCACTAAAACAAAATCGAATAACGAAGATAAATCAAGTGACGAATTCAAATAAATGTATACAAACGAAAATCAAGGATCTCGAATCCTATATAAACAACTAACATTACTGGCAATTGGATTATCGAGTTCAAGAAAGCAAATCAGAAGAAGCAAAACGGAAAATTTACATACCAAATCAAAGTCAGACTCGATCAAGGAGGAGGAGCCGCGAACGAATCAGTTGAAGTAAGCGATCGAAGCACTAGCCATCAATTTAAGCGGCGACTTCACAAAGCCCTAATTTCAGAGCTAAGAGGAACAAACGAAAGAAGAAACGAGGCCATTGTTAAACAAAGGAGCGGACCGAATAAATAAAGAAAATAACATTGGGCCGGCCCTTTCTTTCTTTAGTATTGGTTTATATTAAAGAGGAATAATTAGGGGTTAATTATTTTTTAAATTGTTGTTTTTATTTTCTCCTTTAAACCATTGTAATTACTAGTCGTGTGACTAGGGGACAAACTATGTGGCGTAGTCTGAGAATTCGCAACTCATGGCTTAGTTATGGCAGGATTTTAAGCGTAGAGTAAGGTTAGTCAGTAGCGGGTGTCGTGAGTTTACGTTTGTAAGCGTGTGACTACTTAATTTCTAGTAGAAACCTTGGGGGCAGCACGTAGGCAGGGTTTTGCCGAAGCTGGGTAAATTTTGTGTCATTCTATTTCTGCATTTATTATTCTGCTATTATCTTTGCTGCTATTATTTTGATATATCTGTGTTGAAATATTTTCATAAGTTTCCGCGATAATTTTTATAATTAATAGCATCACCCTATTCACCCCCCTTTAGGGTGAAATCAATCTTACAAGTGGTATCGGAGCTAGAAATAGAAGTCAGCTTTTGTTTTAAAAAAAATTGATTTTTTTCAAAAATCAATTTTTGTTTTAAAAAGTTGAATTTTTTAAAATGGATTCTTTTAATAATGCTTTTGCTGAGTGGTCTATAGTTAGACCACCAATGTTCAATGGTGAATACACCTACTGGAAAAATAGAATGAAATTTTTTCCAAAAACTATTGACGCATGGAATATTGTTGAGACAAGTTATAGAGCACCAACTATAATTGAAAATAATCAGGAAATAAATAAAACAAAGGATCAATGGACAGAGCAAGAAAATAAATTACAAAATGCTAATGCTAAAGCTATGAATTCTACTATTTGTTCATTGGATCAATTTGAATTTAATCGTGTCTCACACTGTCTACCTACGCAGGAAATATGGCACGCACTAGAAGTGACTCATGAAGGAACATCTCAAGTCAAAGAATCTCGCCTTGCCGTGCTAAGCAGCGAATACGAGAATTTCACAATGACGAAGGAAGAAAATGTCGAAGAGATGTAAGGACGACTTTCCAATACCGTATACGAATCAAAAGCTCTTAGAAAATCATACATAGAGTTGGAGATAGTCCGAATAATCCTCAGAGTCCTTCCATGAAGTTTTGAAGCAAAAGTGACTGCCATTCAAAAATCAAAAGATTTAAAACAAATCAAAGTTGAAGAACTCATCGAAAATCTCGCCACTTATGAGCTAGAAATGAAATTCAAGGAAAAGCGTGAAGGATGTGACACTCAAAAGAAATCTATAGATCTTAAAGGAACAACAGAAAGTGATGGTGAAGATGATGATGATGGAGCAGCAGAATTGGAGCTGATAATAAAGAAATTCAAAAGGTGGAATTACAAATATGGAAATCCAGCTCTAAATTGAAAATTGAAAAGCAGAATAGTCAAAGCACTAGACAACTCAGACGAATAGAAGATCATCTGTATAAGTGCAACCAACCCTAACACATCAAGCCCAATTATTCTCAAAATCGACCCAACTTTGAAAAGAAATCAAAAAGGAGAAGTTTTGCAGCCACGTGGAATACAAGTGATGAAGATAATCAAAGTACTAGAAGTGAGAGTGAGAAAGCAGATATGTGCCTATAAGGTAATATAACAGATAGTGACGATGACGAACCAAGCGAGGTATCAAAACTTACTCATTCAGAATTACTTATATATTTCCACGAAGTAAATGGCTGTTTTGAATGACTTAGGGTGAAGTATGCGAAACTTGAATAACAAAAAGATACTTTGATAGATTTAAATGATCAACTTGAACAATTAGTTAAAAACTATCAAAATAAGTGCCCTAAGGGTGACAAGCGTCCATCGTTTGAAGAAGAAATTAAAAGATCAGAAATTAATAAAAAATCACTTGAAAATGAAATTCTGATTTTGAAAGAGAGTGAAAATACTAGAAGAGAGAACTCTATTAAAAAGTGCACACAATTATTGAACGAAAATGAATCTCTCAAAACACAAATCCAACAATTGTCAACGACTTTAGAAAAAATTTCAAAAAGTGAAAAATCGTTTATTAGGAAAACAAACTGTTAATACAGTTAGATAAGGACTTAGGTATAATCAATCTAAAAATGTTAGAAATGAGATTAATCATGTAAATTCAATGTGCACAATTTGTAGAAAATTTGGACACAATCAAAATATTTGTTGGTATAGACCCAAACACGTAAAAACTTCACCAATTTAGGTTCCAAAAGGCACAAATATAAAATCTCTCAAAGTTAAACAAATCTGGGTACCGAAAGGAACATATATAAATAGTTTTGGGTCTCCACAAAATTATTTTTCAAAATATTCTGCCACTAACAATCATGGACCTATAAAAACAAATAGCTCACGAAAACCTTTCATCGTGTAGGTGTGGTGGTAGGCTAAGGAACAACAACAGTGTTATCTGGATTCTGGCTGTTCCAGAAACACAACGGGCGACAAAGCAAAGTTCCTTAGCATAGTACAAAGGTGAAAAAATCACAATGGGCAACCACGAAAAATTATCGTAAAGGTAAAACAGGTAATGGTATATTTTAAACGATATATTAAATGTGATAATCTACACCGTAGTCTGAATTAAATCAGCCAATAATGTGATAATAAAATAAATTATGATTTTGATTCTGACTTATTCAAAATTGTTGGCCAATTATATTCTTATGCCAAGAACACTACAAATATCTCTAGGGTCTTTGAATTACTTCATACATATTAGTTTGGATTAATAATAATATTTTATTGGATGATAATACATTTGGTTATTTTATGGCTAACTTTATATTCACGGTTTTTGATTATTTACACGGCTTCAATTCAAATTCAAGAGAATTTCATTTAAAAAGTTGTTAAAAATGATTTGAGATTTTTTGTTGCACAACTCATGATCTGGTCCGTAACATTCAACAAATGATAATTTTGAGCGAAAGAGAAATTTAGATGCAGATTACACTGGTAATCCAGTTGATAAAAAAATTACTAGTGGAACGTGATTTTTATTGAGACATTTAGTAACTGCATTGTTTTTCAATGAAAATATCTGCATATTTCTCATTTCAAATAATTTTCAAATAGCAGAAATTTTTCTCATAAAACACCTTCTAGAAAATCATTTTTGACCTTGTTTTCAGATTTGTCATTTTTAGAAAAATTGATTTTATAATTATTTTTGAATTTAATTACATTGACTAATCTGACTCCCTACTAATTATCAAAAGAATAAATAGTGATTGAAAAAGTGATGAGTGTTGATATTTATCATATATTATGACTCGAGATGGTATAATTAGTAAATTTCTTTAGAAATTTACTAATTATACCGTCTCGAGTCATAATATATGATAAATTTAAACAAGAGTTATAAAACTTTTTGTTTCTAAAAATTCCATGACCATCTCTATTTCTATCATATTTCTAACGACCATCGCTCGTCAAATTCAATATAGTTTGTCAATATGTGGTACTTTAAACAGGAATCATTCGTTTTTCATTTTACATTTTTTTAATAAAAAAATAACAATAATAAAATAAAATAAAAAAAAATTCAAAGTATTCACTCTCATTTAAAAGTCCTCACGGTTATGCATGGGTGAATTACTTGGAATTTGTTATGTGCTTCCATGCTCATTTAAAAGTCCTCACGGTTATGCATGTGTGGAACGCATATCAAAATTGATTTTTTTTAAATAAACAAGTTGATTTTAATCCCATTTAAAAGTCCTCACGGTTATGCGTGGTTAAAAGATACTTTAATTCAATTTTTTTTAAAATAAAATTAGAATACTACTAATCTCATTTAAAAGTCCTAGCGGTTATGCATGGTTGGTAGATATTCAAATTCCTGATATAAATATACCATAAATAGACACAACTGTATGGTTTTATATGATGATATCATTCCCATCATTATAAAAGAGGAATATGCGTCTAACAATGTATTTATGATTTTTGTTTGATTTCTATTGAAATTTAATATTTATACTCAATTGAGTTTTGATGTTGGATTAATATCTATCACTTTATCTCCATTTTTCTAACACTGTTACTCTTTTGCTGATAACAAAAGGGGGAGAGAAAAGTTAAGATTTTGTCAAATAAAATCAAGCAAAGGTCAAATATTTTCTATTTGCATCTAGGCTCATTTGCATATTTTTAATTGTATGCATATATGAAGGGGAAGCTTGGTGTAGAGAGGAAGCATTCAAATAGGGAGAGCAAATGGAATCATCAAATATATTTAATATATTCAAAATCTTAAATATATGTTTGTAATCATCAAAAGGGGGAGATTGTTGAATATGCGAGTATATGATTTTTGTTTGATGATAATATATATATATATATATATATATATATATATTCATTTAAATGTATTTGTTAACATACTATTTTATTTTCACAGATTAAATAAATATTTGATGAATAAAATAAATAACACAGAATTTGAATTCAAACAGATATTTTATTCAAACAAATATTTATTACAATTTTTGAATAGTTCAAATTTCAAGCTCTCACTATATATACACAAAACTTCAATTACAATACAATTTTGATTACATCACGATTCACATTTACATTGCATCTCACTACATATCACTCATTCACTCAACTCGTATTTATCTTCAACTTCATTCCAATGCGAATCCAGCATCTGAGCAATCTGCAAAAATATGCATTGACGCAGTAAAATTGAAAATAAAATATTTTTGCAGTATAAAATAAAATGTGGGTTTTGAAAATAATATTTTCCTTAGTTATTTGGGATGTTCGTCATCATTTAAATTCGAATTCATCATACACGAACAGCTTGTGACATGCACAGTGTATCACTGTACATGCCACAAGGCCGTGCACACCGATATATACACTTGATAAAATTACAGGGACAGGTGGGCACAGGTCAAACCCAAAACGTCGGGTTCAACTCAAGTTTAATAAAAATAATGTCACAATATCAGCATAAGGTCAAACCCGAGCTTTAAGCTGGATTCTACTCAGGCGTGATTTCAAAAATCAACATGAAGTTCAAAGTGAATCAAACTAAATTGAAGCAAATACCAAATCAGTACAACACAACTACAGAATGTACATTCAAGTGCGAGCTTGGATGAGCAAGCATCGACCAAGAAAAATTGACAAACAATAGGCAAATGCATATACAGCAATGAGGACACATGTACACAATGCTGTAACAATGACTGATGCAAGCAAAACTCAAACCAGCCATGATATGCAAGCATGATCAGACCAGTGAAGACATGAACAATGCTCGAACTCAAATCAGTGACACAGCCTCAATAATGAAATGGCTGTGTTCAAAACAACCTTACATGAACACTTGCAATAGAAGAAGGGCAGAGTACAGGCAAAATGAAAACAGGCTAGAGGAATCACAGTGCAGTGAGCATTACAAGGAAATACAACACATATATACATACATTGATGTATGTATACACATGGTAGCTGAAACAAATGGCTCAAACTCAACTACAAACTCAAGACCATAAATCCAAACCAAGTTCAAGATCAATGCACATGAAGCAACCAGACCCAACTGGTAGACGTGAACCATAAATACAATATGATATGCCTCAAAGCAAACAGTGAATCAAGATGCAAGACAGAACCGATATATGTGCAACATGAACAAATGACCAATGGACAATGCATGAAGACTTGAACAAGACTCGACTGCTACCATGACTCGAAGCAATGCAGTGATATGCACAGTGCACAGCAACTACCAAATGCAGACTTACATAAACAATACAATCAAACCAGCGAAAATGAATGACCAGACAAATATGCAAACATATGCAGCGCATAGCACAACCAAACTGCCTAAGCTCAATGTCAAAAATAATACAACATGGCAGTACGGCAGTAGACAGTGCAAAGTGGTGCACATGTAACCAGAGCCAAGACAAGAACAAGAAATGCACAGCGAAATTGCAAACAAGCGAATGGCCAAGAAAAATAAACAGCAAAGCAACATGAACACAATACACACTTCAAGTAGCCGGAGTCATGAAACGGCAAGTAAAATCGAACAAGGTCGAAAGTGCTACCAGAGGCAATGAATAGTATGGCCAAAGTCGAACAAAATCAACATCGTCAAAATCAAGTCAAAGCTGATGACAACAAGAATGATAACGAACGAAATCAACACCATGTCAATCAAGGAATCGAACCAATTCAGAAATCAAAACCATGCTATTCAAGTAATTTGAACAAGTCAGAGATTAATCCTAAGCATTAAAACAAAATCCGAGATAAATCAAGTAACGAATTCAAATAAATGTATACAAACGAAAATCAAGGATCTCGAATCCTATAGTAACATCATCGGCAATTGGATTATCAAGTTCAAGAAAGCAAATCAGAAGAAGCAAAAAGGGAAATTTACATACCAAATGAAAGTCAGACTCGATCAAGGAGGAGGAGCCGCGAACGAATCAATTGAAGTAAGCGATCTAAGCACCAGCATCAATTTAAGCGACGACTTCACAAAGCCCTAATTTCAGAGCTAAGAGGAAAGAACAAAAGAAGAAACGAGGCCATTGTTAAACAAAGTAACGGACCAAATAAATAAAGAAAATAACATTGGGTCGGCCCTTTCTTTCTTTAGTATTGGTTTATATTAAAAAGGAATAATTAGGGTTTAATTATTTTTTAAATTGTTGTTTTTATTTTCTCCTTTAAACCATTGTAATTACTAGTCATGTGACTAGGGGACAAACTACGTGGCGTAGTTTGAGAATTCGCTGAGTTGTGGCAGGGTTTTGAGCATAGAGTAAGGTTGGTCAGCAGCGGGTGTCGCGAGTTTACGTGTGTAAGCGTGTGGCTACTTAATTTCTAGTAGAAACCTTGGGGGCAGCACGTAGGAAGGGTTTTGCCGAAGCTGGGTAAATTCTGCGTCGTTCTATTTCTGCATTTATTATTCTGCTGTTATCTGTGCTGTTATTATTTTGATATATCTGTGTTGAAATATTTTTATAAGCTTCCACGATAATTTTTGTAATTAATAGCATCACCCTATTCACCCTCCCTCTAGGGTGAAATCGATCCTACAATTGGTTCATGTTGTAGTTATACACTTGCTTACATGTACTTTGGATCTGGTCTTTGATGTTGTGACTTTGGCTTATCTGCTCTAACTCATAAGCTTCACACAGTTCATAATTTCCGGATTGAAATGTAAGCAGCCTCGTCTCTTTGTTGCATTGAGTTGCACTTATTCATGATTCTTTTTGAGCTTGCATGTGAATTGATCTATGATGTACTTGTTTGTCTGGTCTATGGACATCTGATTTTTTGAACTTGTCTGGTGGTATTTGAATTGAGTCAGTGTGGCTCATGTATGAATGCATATGTACGGGAAGTCGTAGCCTTGTCTCTTTGTGGTCTGGTGTATATGCACACATCTCTATTGTTCATTAGCTTGGTCTGGTGCACTTTCATTATGCGTTGAGCCTGTTTTAGTTGTCTTGACCATTTTCTTAAACTTGTACGTTTTGTTTGCACCTGTGTTGAATCCAGTTTATAGCTCGAGTTTGACTACTTTTTGTTTGCAACTATGTTGAATCCATCATATAGCTCGGGTTTGACCATGTATTGATATCATGATTTTATTTGTATTGCACTTGAGTTGAGCCTGGCTTTTCATTTGGGTTTGACCTGTGCTAACCTGTCCCTATAATTTTATCAAGTGTATATCGATGTGCACGGCCTTCTGGCATGTACAGTGATACACTGTGCATGTCACAAGCTATTCGTGTTTGATGAATTCAAAAATTAAATGATGACGAACAACCCAAATAACTGAGGCAAATAATATTTTCAAAATTACATTTTATTTTATACTATAAAAATATTTTATTTTCAACTTTACTACGTCAATGTATATTTTTGCCGATTACTCAGATGCTGGATTCTATCTGGAATAGTGTTGAAGATAAATTTGAGTGAATGAGCGATATGTAGTGAGGACATTTGTACATGAAAAATTGTGATGTGATTGAAATTGTAATGTAATTGAAATATATATATAGTGAGAGCTCAAATTTGTACTATCCAAAATTGTAATAAATATTTGTTTGTAAATTCTGTGTTATTTATTTTATTCAGCAAATATTTATTTAATTATGTGAAAAATAAAATAGTACATTAACAAATACATTTAAATGAATATACATATATTTATATATTATCATCAAACAAAAATCATATACTTGCATATTCAACACCATCCTCATTCATTTTGACTATCCGTCTTAGTTATAGTTTTTAGGGTCACTATTAACCTTTTAGTTTTCATAGGTCGAGTAATAACAATCATTAAGAACCTATTGGCCCCTGCCAATAACTTCATTGTTTCATGGGTTCTCCCTTATCCTATTGGTATCTCTAATAAATTCCCTCTAATCCAAGTTTTTATGGGTTGACTAGGAAGCTAATGATATCTATTAATAACTTAATCCAGATATATTTTTCATGGGCTACAAACCTATTGGCCCTTGCCAATACTTTTTCTAATAATAGTTTTCTTGGGTTTACTATATACCTATTGGCCCTTGCCAATAACTTATTCGCATAGTTTTCATGGGTTTGCTGTGAACCTATCTATTTGATAACTTCTTTAACAAGTATTTAGGCATCTATATTCTGGTTTACTTGACCTCCTGGATGCAATTCTACTCATACAAGAGTTAACTCAATTTATATTCACTACTGGGTCAACCTGGCTGGTTATTCTACCCCTTTTTCCCAAATTACAGTTATAGGTCCATATTAAAGTGAATATTTAAACTAGAAGGAGCAAAGATATTAACATAATGATCACCAACATCTGTGGTTTAATATTCTTTGAAATCATTTTTATGTAAAACATGGTTAATCCGTTTAACCTATTATTTTATCAAGGAAAGCTTCTTTAAAATCTCCGATTTAAAACCATTTAAAAGCTCTTGTATAATGCCATGGATTTTACCGTTAAAAATTGAGATTGGGTTCTTTGTTTTGAAAACTAAGACTTTCGGAATCTTTAATCTCTTCTTTCGAAACCATTGGAAAACTTCCTTTCGAAAGCATTCAAATCTTCTTTACAAAAAATAGGCACCTGCCTTTCGAAACACTTTAAAACCTTTCTTTAAAAACCTTTCGAATGTATTAAAGTGTTTCCATTTAATTATAGAAGCATAGCTTCGTTCCCATTTGAAACTACACCATTCGAAGCCATTGGGTTTAATTTAAAACATATCTTATTGGGTCTAAGTGAATACAAGTGAAAGTACCCTTTTCAAAACCATTAAAAAGAGTTTATGGAAAAAATAGACGCCTTCGGCACCATCCTTTCGAAAGCTCAAACCATTTAAGTAAACATTTGATGGATAGGTTCGAAGCCACTACCTTTGAAGCCCTTGAATCCTTTCGAAAGCTTTAGGAAGTAGGTTAATACAAGTATAAAACAAAGCTACCTTTAGAAAGCATTGATGACTTCAATCCTTTCGAAAGGCATAGGAACGGTAGAAGAGTTTCGACTTGGTCAGAACTACTCTTTTCGAAAGCATTGATTTTAAACTAAGTAATTCATTCGAAAGTTACTATTTAAACATGTTTGCACAAAAAAAGGGCAAACACCTCCATGTCGTATGATTTAGTCGATTTTAAGTTGTTCTTAACGATTTGGGTGATTTACGCAAATATGTAAAAAGCAGGGACTAAACTGTAAAAGACACACAGATTTATAGTGGTTCGGCCAGAATGTGCATACGTCCACTTTATATGTTATTCTCCTTTACTGATCAGATTACAAGTACAAAGCTTTGATTACAAGTATATGAAAGTTGTTTGAAAGTTCTATCCGTGCTTGAGCTCTCAAACTTGTCTGCCATCGTTGTACCCCTGCCCCTCTATTTATAGAGTGAGGCTGGGGGCAGGGGTCTTGGATGTATATAGCTGCCGGTGGGCCTGAGCTGATGCAATCTGGCTTGGCAAAGTTGGTTCGGCATTCCTTGGTCCGGTGATGGTTTTGGTTTGATATGCCTTGGTCCGGTAGTACGTTGGTTCGGTAGTATGTTGGTCCGGTGGTATGTTGGGAGATGGGTTGGTTCGGTGGCATGTGGAGTGGCTTTGGTTCGGCAGGCATGGGAAGGAGCTGGTTCGGCAGGCATGGGAAGGAGTTGGTTCGGTGGCATGTGGAGTGGCTTTGGTTCAGCTGGCATGGGAAGGAGCTGGTTCGGTGACAGGAGCATGGATGTGGGATCTGGTCCGGTAGTGCAATGATGAGTGTGGATTGATTCGGTGGGTTGGCCTGGTCGAAACACACCCAACACTTGCCCCCCAAAGTAGGGCATGTGCATGCATATGGCGTGCTTTGTTTTAGGTTATTCATCCTAGACACTTTCTTCCAGTCTCGCATGCCAAATCAATTAGTCCGGTCGTTGGTATTTGCCTATAACTATGGGCCTTATGCTTTCGCTATTCCCTACCAAGTGAGATAGCCGAATCATATTTTCCTGCCGAATCAATCATATTGCCGAATTACGTTTGACTACCGAATCAGGTGATTGCTGAATGACCTTCATGTCTCGAACTACCGAATGGGTTTGAGTGTCGAATGAACCTCACACCGGAACTGCCGAATGAGATTTTTGCTTTGCACTACCGAATGAACTCAGGGATTCCGAGTACCGAATGATCTTTCGGCCTTGAATTCCCAAATGACCATGGGGAGTGTGATTGCCGGATGAGTTTGTGAATTTGAATGCCGAATGAACCTTATGCCTTTTATGTTTTAACTTATAAATGAAATTTTAGATTTCATGCACTTGCTTGTTTACTTCCCTCATTCTAACGACGTACTTTTTTTTTGTGTTTGCAGGTAAATGTCTCATAAAGTGGAAACTCGATCAAATAAGAAGAAATCCAAGGACAGAGAAGAGTCCTCCACAGTACCCCTAGCTCAGTCAGGACCGGGACGTAATGGACCCACCCCAAGATCACTAGTAGATGGGTACGGCCCTCAGGAGCTCCTGAACTCGCCACCTGACTGCTTTCCTACCTCCCTTAAAGAGGAGCGGCTTGTATCTCGTTCTTTCGGGATTGACAGAGCACATATGGTGCTGCCAGGGAATGGAGTTATGCCGTATGACCCTCCTGAAGGATATTTTGCTTATAGCAGGTACATTGTATGCGTGGGGCCATTCCCCCGATCAATGCTTGGATAGTCAGCTTCATCACCTACTTGAAGGTAGTCCCTTTCCAGCTTCAGCCCAACTCTTATGCTATCTTGGTGAGTCTATTCCTTATTTTCCAGAGAAAATACGGGCATCCCCCTTCCAACCGGGAGATCAGATATTTGTACAACTTGAGAGGCTATAAGAAGGGGTCTCCATACATCATCTTGGAATCGGCCGTGTCCTTCAAGTCGGTCTTGGACTTATATTCGAAGTTCAGCATGTTCAAGAAAGAATGGTTTTTCGTCAAGGATGACTCTGTTTCTATCCGTCGCTTCACCTCTGGCTGTAAGTTGAATCTCACTTATAATTTCCGTTCTGACTGCAATGCTTCTTCTTATGTGTTTTATTTCTTGCTAGCGACAGGTGGCTTTACGGTCGTGGAGAACGATCGCCTGGTTCAGATTGCTGCGGAAATAGAAGCCATTTCAGGGAGGGAGAGGTCAGCTTCTTACCTGATCAGGAATGCTACTCTTCTGCAACACAACTTGATTCTACCACATCAGTCTGTGGTCAAGCAGAGAGACACAGCTGAGGAGAGGGCTGCCAAAGCTAAAGGAGGGGCCACGACGAAGAGCAGCAAGAGGAAACCCTTCTCGATACCTCCAATCTCCGGGGGGAAGAAGCTCAAGAAATCCGATGGACCCTCCCCTAGCACATGTCCAGACATCCCGGAGGAGGAAGATGTAGAGCAGGAAAGAGGCGAGGAGGAGAGCGGAGGTGATGGAGAAGGTGATGGTGATGATGGTGGCGAAGGACAGAGCGGTGATGGCGCCGGGGCTTTGTCCTCTGGGCAAGCAGGGGAGATTCAAGAGTGGACAGATGATGCTTTCCGCCAGGCTTTTGAGGGGTTGGAGGAAGGATCGGCCTTGGTGGATAAGCCAAAGAATACTGATAAGGCCGGGACTGGTGCCGATTCATCTTCCAAGAGCATTTCAGCTAGGGCAACTCCGGCGATTCGAGGTGAATTTTTCACTTCTCTTTACTCTTTTTAAATTCACATGTTTCTTGGATTATAGTCCCATGCATGCTTGTAACACTTGGTTTTTATTCCAGGAACGGGTAAGGTGGCCAAGACATCAGACATTCGGCACCGTCTCGAACAATTCAAACTCCTCAAAGCTTCCGCTAAACCAAAGCCTCCGACCAACCGTTCCGGGGACGTAGTCGGCTACCGTCCTCTTCTTGGAGTTATTGAAGAGGATATTCAAAAGAGAAAGAGGAGTCGCTCCTTATTCGAATCTTCACTTGGTCCTCAGCCCCCAACCCAGCCTCTTCATGATATCACGGAGGAGGATACTGAGTTCATACCCTCTCCGCATTCGTCTGAAAATCCTACCGTTACTCAGATTGATCGTCCCGGCTTGGCTCGTAATCCATTTGCGGGTCATCCAGATCTGGTTCCGGGTTCTCATGATATTTCCTTTGACGAGGTTACTGGTGAGCACCTTCTCCCTCGCAACCCTATGGTAAGGATGTTTGATGAGGCCAAGTCCCTGGACCTCGATTTGCTTACTACTCGGATTGTAACTATGGGGGATGAAGCTAAGACAAACATCGACCGGGTTGCTAAGGAGACCAGGAAGTTGATGGGGCATCATGCCCGACTGGTCAAGGCCAGGGAGGAAATTTGGAGTGCTAACATAAGACTACGGTTAGTGGTTTCCGACCAGGCCAAGCAACTCGCCGATCAGGCCATCCAGATCTCTCAGCATGAAGCTGCCTCCAGACGACTAAAGAAAACCATGGAAGAGGCTAGCAGAGCCGAGCTGCGGAAAATGGAGGCCACCTGCAAGGAACGGATCGATATGGCTATTGCAACGGTGGATGAGGTTCGGAAAGAAGATCTCGAGCGGGTAGAGAAGTTATCTGGGAAGCTTGAAGCCGCAGAGCTTGCTCAAGCCAAGCTGAAGGAGGAGATAGAGGCGATGAGGAAATCCCTTCAGGCTGACCGCTCGCGATACCGATCGGAGAGGGATGCTGCCGTTGCAAAGCTGTTGGCTTCTGAGGTCCGAATGAGGGAGTTTGAGGAGAACGAGGGGATGATGGATGAGATGCTCCAGGACATGTATTTCCGTACATGGAAGCAAGGCAACTTATCCTGGATGGGTGATTATCCCCGGATCATGGCCAGGATTTATCTCCAGGCTCTGGAGGAGGCCGAGGCTGATGCGGATAAGGAGGGTGGCATGGCCTTCAGAATGGATGTGGTTACGGCACAATTCACCAAGGAGGAGAAAGTGGCGGTGAAGGAGGGTATGCGGCTGCTTGTTGCTGAGGAGGTAGGTGTGCAGTTGGGGGATGATGATCAAGGAACAGATGCTGGTAAGTCTTCCCTTTTAGCCTTTTCATAACTTGGTTGCTGATTGTTTATTTAATGGTTCCTCTCCTGAATTGGACAGGCGGGACCTCTGAATCGCCAACTACCTCTGGTCAACATGCTGGGAGTTCTGATCCTGCGGTTAAGTAGATCTCAGAGGGCCAGCAGGATAGAGGCGAAGCCCCGATGCAGCCGACTCCTTGACTTGATCTGGACATTTTTTTTGGTCTACTTGACATTCCTGTATATACTAGTCCCAAAACATTAATGTACTTTCAGGCTGTAATTATGTCATTTGTGACGAACAACTTTATTCCTAGCATGTAATTTTATAATCATAAGCTGATTTTGTCATATTTGAATGCTGTCGTTATTTTGATGTGTTGCATAAAATATAGATGTGCATGTGTTAGTGATTCAATTGTGTTTGATGCTAAGTTCTTGCTTAAAATATAATTTTATGTCTTGCAATGTTAGTGTGATGTGCGAATAAATTATAGTTACATATTTATGTACAAGAGAAGAAAGTACCGCCCTTTAAGTTTTAGCTGTAGACGGTAGCTTTGAATGCCTTATGTAATCGAATATGGAATGCAGCTGAGTGACCTGCCATCCAGCTGTGAGTTCTTATTCCCATTAGTGAGTGTCTCTTATTTTGTGTCTTGTACTTTAATGATCATTATAGAGGATAGGAGGAAAGTTTTTATAAATAAAATGGAAATATAAGAAATAGTAAAACTTCCAATCACTAAAGGCCTTCGACGCGCTTAAGTTCGTGGCAAACGGGCTTTGTAGTCACTTTCCCTAGCTGTGGGTCTTGGAGACATTTGTCACCCATCTTACGCCTCTGCGGGGAGTTTTCTTTTTTTTCTACCACAGCCGTACATAAGACACATCGGAGCCGAGATCGCGCACGGTAACTACCCGGGCCATTATTGCCCGTAATCGTGGGTATTATTCAATTTACCGTGGCTGACTAGCGCGGGTGCCGATCGTCAACTGTGAACCACCCCTGGTTGGCCACACCTTATGTTGGGGCTTATAATCGGTTCACAGTTGCCGCCGAGCCGAACGCCGTAATGAGCTGCCTAGGCTATGGTTGGCCTTCTCGACGGCTTATAATCGGCTCATTACAGTTGGTATTAAGGGCCGTCACGAGCAATGAGTTAACCCGCAGCAGAGGGATGCTGGAGCAAAAGTGTCTCATTGGCGAGGGCATAGATTCGTATAATACCTGTTAGGTTTTGTCCAGGTGAATTTGTGCTGTGATGCCCTGAATGGAGATGTCGTCTACACAGGATTTTGTTCAACAGAAAAGGATAAAGCTCAGCAAGTAGCCAAGATATAAAGGAACAAGTTAAAAAAGAGACAAGTATATAAAGTGGTTCGGCACGAAAATGCCTACGTCCACTGATTCTCTTTGTTAATTCACTTTATATGGGCAGTACAAGTTAAGAAAAGTATCGACGAAGGTGTTGGATGTTCCATGCCCTCTAGAACACCTCTCCGTCCACTGTTGACAAAATATAAGCTCCGTTGTGAAGATCTTTATAAATTACATATGGTCCATCCCAGGTTGGATCTAGCGCTCCGGGGCGCGGGAAGATTCGCTTGAGGACAAGATCTCCTTCTTGTAAGTTGCGATGCTTGACTTTGGAGTTGTATTGTGCTGCCACTTTTTGCTTGTGAGCTGCTACTTTGAGTGCTGCATCATTTCTTCTTTCTTCGATTAGATCCAAAGACATGTGGAGGAGTTCTTCGTTCTCTTCTGGGTTGTAGTGGATCCTACGGTGGGATGGCACTACAGTTTCAACTGGGAGCATGGCCTCCGATCCGTATGCCAAAGAGAAAGGAGTATGCCCTGTTGATGTTCTGAAAGACATGCAGTAGGCCCAAAGTGCCGTAGGAAGTTCATCCACCCAAGCGCCTTTTGACTTTTCAAGCTTCTTCTTGATTAGAGTTTTAAGAATTTTGTTGACAGCTTCGACTTGTCCATTTTCCTGGGGATAAGCCACAGATGAGAAGCTTTTCAGAATTCCGTGCTCTTGGCACCAGTCGGCAAACTCCTCGCTATCAAACTGAAGTCCATTGTCCGATATGATTTTGAGTGGAACCCCGTACCTGCATAGAACATTTTTGATCAAGAAGTTAATAACTTTTGCCAAAGATATTTTATTTAGAGGTTCCGCTTCCACCCATTTGGTGAAATAGTCGACTGCCACTATAGTGTATTTGGCTCCGCCTCGGCCCATCGGCAGTTCGCCAATCAAGTCAATTCCCCATACTGCAAAGGGCCAAGGGCTGGTCATTTAAGTAATCTCATTTGTTGGTAGTCGAGGAATCTTAGCAAATTTCTAACATCTGTCACATCTTTTGACGAAGTCTAAGCCGTCTTTGTTTAAAGTGGGCCAGTAATATCCATATCGGAGTGTCTTCTTTGCCAGAGTCTGCCCACCAGTGTGATCTCCGCAGCTCCCTTGATGGATGTTGGATAAGATTTTCTTGGCTTCCCTTCCAGCAACACACCTTAATAAGGGGTTAGAGAAGTCGCGTCGATAGAGGATTCCTTCTTGTATTGTGTAGCGGGAAGCTCTCCTCAAGATTTTCCTGACTTCGTTATGCTCGTGGGTAGTGTGCCATCTTGTAAGTATTTTCGGATAGGAGTCATCCAAGTTTCTTCTTCGATTGCAGCTATCAGATCCTCTTGTTCGAAACTTGGGGCTAGTTGTTTTGAGATGGCCGCTGTTCCGGAAATGGTGCTGTTCTTCATGCTAGCTTGCTTTGCCAGTTCGTCAGCCTCTCGGTTCTCCTCTCGAGGAATGTGTTTGATTAAATAGTGGTCCAACTGATCGAGTAGCAGCTTGGTTTTCTTTAGATATGCTATGAGTCGTTCTCCTCGAGTCTAAAACTCTTCTAATACTTGGTTTACGATAAGTTGAGAATCACTATGAAGACATAAAGAACTGACTCCAATTTCTAAGGCAAGTTCTAATCCTGCTATTACTGCTTCATATTCTGCATCGTTGTTGGTGGCCATCGAATTCCAACCTTAGGGCATAGTGCAGCTTCCTTCCCCTGGGGGTGATTATCATAATACCTGCCCCCAAGCCTTGTTCGTTTGATGCTCCATCTATAAAGAGATTCCATTTGATATCTTCTGCTATTTCAGATTGCTCCTTACCTTCGTTGGTAGTGAATTCGGCAATGAAATCGGCCATGGCTTGTCCCTTGATGGCGGTGCGAGGATGGTAGGTGATATCATATTGACTCAGTTCAATGCACCATTTAAATAGTCGCCCAGAAGTGTCGGGACGATGGAGTACCTGCCTTAGCGGTTGATCGGTTAAAACTCTGATGGAATGAGATTGGAAATAGTGTCGCAGTTTCCGTGACGTGATTAGCAAACAGTATGCTAGCTTCTCAAGTTTAGGCTATCTGGCTTCTGCCCCCGTAAATCTCTTGCTTACAAAGTATACGAGCCGCTGCGCGCGGTTGTCTTCTCTCACCAAAGCGGCGCTTAGAGCATGGGACGATACAGCAAGGTATAGGTATAGTTCTTCGCCTTCATTTGGAGTTGAGTGTACTGGTGGTCTCTGGAGGTGTTCGATTAGGTTAAGGAAGGCTGTTGAGAATTCATCAGTCCATTCGAACTTTCCTTTGTCTTTCTTTAGGGCTTCGAAGAAAGGGATGCATTTGTCGGTTGCTTTAGAGATGAATCTGCTTAGGGCGGCCACCTTCCCATTTAGGCTTTGCATCTCTCTTCGAGAGGATGGTATCTTGATATCTTGCAAAGCCCGGACTTGTTCGGGGTTTGCTTCAATCCCCCTGGCATGGACGATGAATCACAAGAACTTTCCCGACGATACTCCAAAGGAGCACTTTAGAGGATTCAGCTTCATTCCATATTGGCGAAGTACTTGAAACATCTCGTCCAGGTGGCTTACATGATCGTTGGCTTTCCTCGATTTTACCAGCATGTCATCCACATAAACTTCCATAGTTCGTCCTATTAGTTCCGCAAACATCTTGTTGACGAGGCGCTGATAAGTAGCTCCGACGTTTTTAAGTCCAAAAGGCATTACTCTGTAGCAGTACAATCCCCGGTCAGTGATGAAACTAGTGTGGTCTTGATCAGGGGCATGCATAGGGATCTGGTTATATCCCGAGTATGCGTCCATAAAAGATAAGAGTTCGTGTCCAGCTGTGCTGTCCACGAGTTGATCGATTCGGGGGAGTGGGAAGCAATCCTTCGGGCAAGCATCATTTAAGTTGAAGAAGTCAATGCATGTTCGCCACTTCCCATTAGCCTTCTTTACAAGTATCGGGTTGGCGATCCATTCTGGGTAGATGGCTTCTCGTATGAAGTTATTGGCAAGTAGGTTCTTTACTTCTTCCTCGAACGCTGCTGATCGTTCTGCCCCCATACTTCTCTTTTTCTGCTTTACTGGCACCTTGGTGGGATCGATGTTCGGTACGTGACACGCTACGTCAGGGGAGATTCCAGTCATGTCAGCGTGCATCCATGCAAATACATCCAAGTTATGGCGAAGAAAATCGACGAGTTGATCCTTCAACTCTGCTCTTAACTGAGACCCGATCCTCAGCAGTCTACTTAGGTCGTGTTTGTCTACAGATACAAATTCCATAGCCTCTATAGGCTCGGCGGTGGCCTCCTCCTCTTTGTCCCTGGGGTCTAATTCATTGAAAGGATCACTGGTATATCGAAGAGGAGGGGCTTTCTTTAGTTGCTATGCTTCCAAGTTTTTCTTGTAGAGAGTAGTCTCTGCATCCTTCCCTTTATCCTTCCTGCGGTTATTGCGAAGTTCAGTTACATAGCAATCTCGAGCGACGTCTTGATTTCCTTCTACTTCCCCTATCCCATTATCTGTTGGAAATTTCATCTTCAGGCACCAAGGGGCCAGGACAATCTGGAAGGCAGACAAGGCTGGTCTTCCTAAAAAGGCGTTGTAGGCCGAGTGGTTATCTATTAGCACAAATGTTTGTTTCCGCACAACGGAGCGGGGATGACTTCCTATTTCAACAAAGAGGTCCAATTGCCCGAGGGGCATCTTCGCATCTCCAGTGAAACCGTGCAGTGGTTTGTTGCAGGGAGACACATCCTTCATTGACAGCTTCATTTTGTCGAAAGTATGCTTGAATAGAATGTTTACGGAGCTTTCGGTATCTACCAGAATTTGAAAAACTTCGGCTGGGCCGAACCAGGCAGAGATGACCATAGTATCCATGTGAGGGTACTGCCTTCCTTCTAGGTCTCGCCTACTGAATGTGATGTCATTATCCTCTTTCCGCTTCGGATGGCATTCTTCCATGACGGAATTGATGCAGTCTTTATTGTTTCTAAGTGACTTTCCATATCTTTCCATTTCTGCCCAGTTTCTGTCGGCGATGTGTGGTCCTCCCGCTATTGTATGGACCACTATCTTCTCTTGACTGGAACCGCTGGTGTTGTGATTTCTTCCGCCTGTCTCTGGGTGGAGTTGCCCTGGGTTCTCCTTGGCAGGATCTAGAGTCCTGTCCTGACCCTTTACATAATGATTCAATCTCTTCTATCTGATGTGTTCTTCAATCAGGTCCCGGAGATGACGGCATTCATTGGTATTATGCCCATAGGATTCGTGGAAACGGCAGAACTTTCCAGACTTGAATGCGTGATCTGATTCCTTCTTGTATGGGGGGCGTTTGTATTTAAGCTCGTCTTGGGTGGCCAGGAAGATGTTTTCGACTGTTTCATTCAAAGGAGTGTAAGCGTCAAACCTTGGTCCTGGCCGATATAGGCGTTTTTCTCCCTTCCTGCCCCCAGCATTGTCCCGAGAGTCATTTCTTCCGACGTCCTTTGCTGCAGCGGGTGCGTTGCCATGAGCCGCCTTGGCTTGTTGCCCTGTCTGCCTTTCGGTGGCGGCGTCTTCAAGTCTCATATACTTTCCGGCTTCATGGAAGAAATCGGGTAAGGTAGCTGGTTTTTCTTTCGTTAATCTTCTAGCAAACTTGGTATCCGGATGTATGCCACTACAAAGAGCCATTAGGATAAGTTTCTCATCGGCATCTTAGACTACGGCCGCGGCGGCGTTGAATCGGGTTAGATATTGTTGCACTGTCTCTTCGGGCTTCTGTTTGATATTAGATAGGGAATAAGCGTCCTTGGGTTGTTCCACATGAATGCGGAACTGGCTGATGAACTTTTCTTTCAACATTTCCCATGAGCTGATGGATCCTTGGGGTAGATGGCAGAACCAGGAGGTAGCTAGATCTTCCAAGAATAGTGGGATGCATTTACACAACACTCCCTCTGTTGCTCTGCTCATGAGCATATGCGGTGTGTATCTCTGCAAGTGTACAACGGGGTCAGAGGTTCCCTTGTAAGGTTCCATTGTTGGCATTTTCCATTCCCGGGGGGTGATGGCCGTTTCGATATTGCGGGTGAAGGGGCTGGTTACCCTAGCGCCTATCCCCCGATCCCTTTGGTCCTGTTGGACGCACTCTCTGAACAATCGCTCCATCCTTTCATCAGAACTTGGAGCGGATAGAAATGAGTTTGGTTATTCTCTGCGGGATTGATTCCGTCCAGATGACCTGTAGGGATGGTATCGTCTATTACTCCTAACAATTTCCGGTGGCTGTCTTCTGCGAGCATGCTGGGTCAGCCAAAGTTGGCCCTTGCCTCGATCTTCCCCTGCTGGGCTCTGTTCTAAGCATTCCCTCGGGTCCAACTTCGGGCTGGACTCCAGCTCGGCCCCGTCCATTGGTGTTCTCATGGTTAGGTAGCATGACAGGCTCAACCATATCCGACCCCTGCCTGGTACCTCTCCCGTTGGGTTCGGTTCCAAGTGTTTCCTTGGGTCGGAATTCGGGCTGAGTCTAGGCTCGGCTCCTACCATTGCTGTTTCTGTTGTTAGCCTCTTCGAAGAAGAAAGATCTTTATCGCCTCCCAGATCCTCCAGACTGGGACTCACCCCATGACTCGGTGTTGCGGTTGGATTCTTCAACATCCCTTAAGCGTGACATGAGTAGGTCCACCAAGGCTTCTTGTTGAGATACGAAGCGGTTAGTTACTTCAGCCACAACCCTGTCCAGATCTGCCCTAGTAATTGGTTGTTCCGTAGCAGGGGCTGTCAGATTTGCCTGATTTCCATTTGTTGTTGGAACAGGACGATTCTCTTGATCTCTGATCACTGGATCTGGGATACTACTAGTTGCGATGTTCTTTCCTTTGCTAGCATCTTTTCTCTTCCTGGGAGGCATGTTTTCCAAGTAATGAGCGATGTTTTTGGGAAGAAGGTTGAGTGGGAGAAGTTGAAGCTTCTAGCTCGATTTCTCAGTGAAAGCACCAAAAATGTTTGCACAAAAAATGGGCAAACACCTCCAAGTCGTATGATTTATTCGATTTTAAGTTGTTCTTAGCGATTTGGGTGATTTACGCAAATATGTAAAAAGCAGGGACTAAACTGTAAAAGACACACAGATTTATAGTGGTTCGGCCAGAATGTGCCTACGTCCACTTTATATGTTATTCTCCTTTACTAATCAGATTACAAGTACAAAGCTTTGATTACAAGTATATAAAAGTTGTTTGAAAGTTCTATCTATGCTTGAGCTCTCAAACTTGTCTGCCATCGTTGTACCACTGCCCCTCTATTTATAGAGTGAGGCTGGGGACAGGGGTCTTGGATGTATATAGCTGCCGGTGGGCCTGGGCTAATGCAATCTGGCTTGGCAAAGTTGGTTCGGCATTCCTTGGTCCGGTGATGGTTTTGGTTTGATATGCCTTGGTCCGGTAGTACGTTAGCTCGATAGTACGTTGGTCCGGTGGTATGTTGGGAGATGGGTTGGTTCGGTGGTATGTGGAGTGGCTTTGGTTCGGCAAGCATGGGAAGGAGCTGGTTCGACAGGCATGGGAAGGAGTTGGTTCGGTGGCATGTGGAGTGGCTTTGGTTCGACAGGCATGGGAAGGAGCTGGTTCGGTGATAGGAGCATGGATGTGGGATCTGGTCCGGTAGTGCAATGGTGAGCATGGATTGATTTGGTGGGTTGGCCCGGTCGAAACACACCCAACAAAACAAGAAATGATAACCCCTTTTGAAAGCAATTTAAAAGACCCCTTGGAAAGCATCTGTTTCGACTCGTTCGAAAGCCTTTAGTTAAAATAGGCAAGCACATTTCTTTAGGCCATTCAAAATTTAAGAAAGAATTGAAAAATAGGCATATTGCATGGATCTTCCTGATAGATTGGCAGGAGTCCACAATGTTTTCCATGTTTCTTACCTTAGGAAATACCTTCATGACACCACTAGCAGAGTAGAGCTTGATTAGTTGGGAGATTTTGAGATGGAGGTGAAAGTGTCTCATGCCACCGCACGCATTGTGGAGCATGGTACTAGAGGATCCGCAATAAAATAATTAAGTTGGTTCGAGTAAAATGAAGGGATAATCTGGCGAAAAGTACATGAGAGACCGAAGAGAAGATGAAGAACACTCACACAGAGCTTTTCACTGGTAATTTTTCTCTTCAATATTAGGATTTCGTTGCATCGTACTTGGTAAGTTGGATGGTAGGAGATGGTTGTTACGCCTTTTCACAAACACTTTGCACTCATATAGAAATTTCTATGCATATTTAGGGTATTTACACACATATATGACATAATTACACACTCAAATAAGGATTGAGCTCATTTAGCATGTCTGCAATACATAATCACATTGCACTATTGGTTAAGTAGATGGTTGTGTAGAGAATTTAGTTGTATAACATGGATGTTATTGCGAGTTACGTTGTTCGCCCCTTGGAAGATTTCGGGATGAAATCCTTTTTAAAGGGGAAAGACTGTAACACCCCGTAAAATGAACCATAAATAAATAAAGTAAATTGAATTTAATATGATAAGGCTTGAATACGGAAATTTTATAAAAGTTAGATTAGACCATGAAAGTTATTCCATTGCATTTGCGGGGAAATTCCGATCTGTTTTCATATATACTATGTTGAAAACAAAGCTCAAGCAAAGAAGTTATGTGCATTTGAAGTTCTCATATTTAAGCTAATTTAGTCTGAATTCAAATTTAAACAAAAAAATAAATTTAGGGTTTAAATTTCAAAAAAAAAATATTGAGGCAAAGTAAACGTTTAATTAACGGTTAACGTAAAAAAATTAATTAGGGAATAAAATAATATGTAAAAGAAAATACGTAAACGACCCTGAATAGAAGGAGCGGTTGACCTAAATAGGTCGACTCGTGAACCGTAATAGTAGACCGATCGCTCAAGGGCGGTCGATCTCTTGGCAAAAGTAGTTGCCAGTGGTGGTTAGTGTTTAACATTATGTTCTATTCGGTGGTATGCTTCAGATTTACCAATTTCCTACCAAATTCCTGTGACGACCTGAAATTTCTGGATATTTGAAATTGAAATATTTAATTGATTTTAAATATTTGGAAGTTAGTTTAACTTAAATTTCGAATATCGCTGATTTTGGGATAAATTAGATATTGAATTTAATCATTAGAAATTGGGTAAAATATTAAATCTTGAGTTTTAAGCTGGTTAAAAATATTTTAATGGCTTATAAAATTTATATTGATTCTACTTGAGATAGTAGAAATGTTAAAATTGAATTTGGGAGTTTTTTGTTGAGTTTTGAAAATGTATCGTTTAAGTCGATATTTAAAAATAGCCTTTTTAGGCACAGTCTTGGAATTTAACGAAATAAGTTCCATTGGATCCGTAATATTATATTATAATCAGATTTCAATTTTCGTAGTGTTTGGAGTGATCGTTTGGTCGTATGATAGATAAACGCGCTGAAATCTATATCGAAAATTTAATATAATAACCGGGTTCAAAAAGCTCTCTTCTCCATACGATCGAATTTGGACTCGAAACCTTTTCCATTGCGTTCGGAATAGGGGTGTAACATTATAAACGCCTAGCGGCACTCCTCGACAAGAGATCGAGATTGTGAGTTGCGATGACCGAGACGATTTAAATTTGAATTTAAAATTTAATTAATATTTGTATAGATATATTGATTTAACTTAGCTAATATTTTCAAGATAGCAAACACGTGGTTACCATTTCAACATTTGTCCTTCCTTTTAACACGCGTCTAAAAATAAAAAAAGAATGATGGCCGAGTAATTAAAGAAAAATAATTTTTATTCGTCCCTTCACTTCTTCTTTTTTCCTAAATGGAATTCAAAATTTTAAAATGGCCAAGGATCCTCTTCTCTTCCTTTTTAAAATCGAGTCAAACCTAGATTTCCCTTTTTCAAAAATAAAATTTAAAATCTCCTTCCAGTTTGTCGATTCGCGAATTCGAATAATATTTAAGAACGAAATCAATTTTTGTTCAAACTTTAATTTGGGAAGGAGCTCGTGTTCGATCAAGGCGATGACAACCTAGGGTTCGAGAGGTCTACATGTTCGTGGAGGCTCTGGATCAACTTGAAGTCGAGGCGTAAGGGCTCACAGCGTCGATCTAGGAAGCGAGAGTCGGGCTTAGTAGGGAAAGGCTCGAAGTCGATTTCGACTTCGACAGTGAAGTTCGCTTACTCGTACAATCAGAGTGGAGCCTTCGCGCGAAGTGATGGAGTCTGGGTGAGTCGCATGTGGATCGATGAGGGTATCGCATTGATGGGCGTTCGATCGTGAAGCAGGGGTTCGGCACACATCTGGGTTCGAGCTATGGCGATCCAGAGGGTGGGCCGGCTCGTTTTTGTGATAAGGTATTGTTTCTTTGTTTCTATTTCTATTCTTTTCAGTATTCAATATTAGCTAATAAATTTTAAACTACCTAGTTGCTAAAAAAAGAAAGAAGAAGAGATGAAGCATTTTATTTCAGAAAATATATGTCTGAAAATTTCTTATTTTAAAAGTTTTACCATTTCAGGGAATCGTTATCAACTATGATTATTTCTTATTTAAAATCAAGTGTATAAACTATTGTTTCGAGGATATCAAAATTACTTTTACCAAATGTGAACTAGGCTGGTAAATTATTATTTAAAAACTAGCTAAATAAATTGAACTATTAAATGGAAATAGATTGTTTGATGTGTTAAAATATTAATAAAAATCCTAAAATGTTATTCAAGGTCTGAAATCGTAGAAACCAAGTCGAGTTTGAAGTGGATGGCAATCGAAGGTCAAAGGTGAGTTAATCTCACTTATTTGGATAACTTTTTAATTTAAATAGTTAAATTTAAATTTTTGGATGAATGATTGAATTTATTGGATGTGGTATATTATATATAGTAGTGTGTGTGTGTGTGTGTGTGTGTGTATTGGAGTATTTGATTTCCCGCAGTCTATAGCGGATGAGACCCTATGTGCCGCATAATAGCGGATGAGATAATATAACTCCATATACCATGATATTCCACCTCGAAGTGGAATTGGTATTTATATTATGCTAACATCTGTGGATGCAGGGAAACGGGTAGGAGGGATCCAACTGGATTCCTAAAAATTATTTAGATTGTTTTAATATTCTATGATATGGTTATTGATAATCTGTGATAAATTATATTGGTAATTGAAATATTGGATGCTATGGTTTATTGAATATACTTGGGTATACTGAGTTATCAAAAATATATAGATTGGATTTTTTTAAAGGAAATATAGAAATAAAATTATTAAGTAAATAATTATAGTGATTTGGATAAATAAATTAGAAAAGAATAGAGGGTGATTTTTTTTAATTTCTAATAAATAGATTTTCAAGTATGGTAAAGAGATTTTTGAATAAATAGGGATAAATAAATTTTTAAAATTAATTGGTATTATGTAAAAGAATAAAAGATTTAATCAATTAAGGATTTAAATGTTTAGGAAAAATAAAATAATAATTTTAAAATAAATATGGAATTGGTAGTTTCGGTTAAAATACGATTATTATCCTAATAAAGAAGTTAAATCTAGAATTAATTGGTTTTAAAATAAAATTGAGTAAGTAAAAGAGTTTATTTTTAAAAGGAGTAAATTGTGAAAATCAATTTGGAAACTGATTTAGTGTTGAAATGGTGATTTAAAAGAGGATGAGGCTATGGAATTTATAAACTAGGTTTATAAAGTGAAAGAAGATATCAGTGGATATTTAGAAGTATAAATTTCACGATGGAATTTTTTAAAGGAATGGGTAATTTATTTTAAAAATAAATAGTGGTTCATTTTTAAAAGGTGTGAAAGGAAAGTGTATTTCCTTGAAAAGCCAAGTACGGTTTTCAAACAGATTTTTATGTATAAGTTAAAAGTTTTAAAGATGTTTTGAAAGAATGTTTTTGTGAAATTATTATTTAAGTTGTTTAAAATTTTAAAAGTAAATATTTATTTAAATTAATTGTAGTAGTAATTATTTGAAAGGTTTGATTAGTATTATGATTTTAAGGATAATTATTAATATTTATATTTTATAAAGTAGTTTTATTTTAATTTTTTTGAAGCATATATTTTTGAATAAAGTGTTTAAGTAGTTTAAATTTAAATGTTTTAAAGTATATTTTTGAATTAAATTATTTTAAAATCTTAAGTATTGGACTTGGAGATTTTCAGTGGAAATAAACAATATTTGGAAAATTTATTCCGTGGAAGAAAGGTGGATTTGATAACTGTTTTCAAAGGGTTGAAGAGTGGAATCATTCAAGCAAAGATATTTTGAAATAAATAATTTGAAAATTATTTAAAGTCTGATGGTTGTTTGTGAATGCTATTTGATAGTTAAATAACCGACTATCATTATTGGCCAATGCGCTGATCGTTTCGAAGAGACCGAGATCGGGACTAATTTCCCGAAAACCACTTTGATACGGTTTGAACGTTTTCATAAAGAAGACAAGAGTTGGAGTTGAAGATGGAGCAGTGAAGTGCATGGGCTAATCGCTACTAATCCTGCGGGTGATTCCGAAATGGATGTAGTAGGAGTAGTGCCTTCGGTTTCATTCAAACATGGAATGGACTTGTGTGGACGAACGCTTTCAGAACATCGTCGGCAGACGATGAGCATTCTAAGTGAATGTGTGCTAAAAAGGTAACGCATAGCCTCAAGCCTTATCAACCGAGAATGGCTAAAACAGGGGTGGTGCATACAAGGCTAAGTG
Organism: Allium cepa; assembly: GCA_030765085.1. Taxonomy (NCBI): domain Eukaryota; kingdom Viridiplantae; phylum Streptophyta; class Magnoliopsida; order Asparagales; family Amaryllidaceae; genus Allium; species Allium cepa. Next base: position 822,542,005 of record CM060929.1, read on the forward strand.
GCTAGCAACCAATTAGGGTACGGTCACCCCTGTCTAAGTGTCCCTTTTTTGGGCTGTGTGGGCGGTTGCTGATCTCAACTACGGGGTGAACTTATTTGGACTATCTAGTAAGGGGTAGCTCCGGTCTTATGATGTAGGGAATCAGGGTGGATCCTCGGTATGGTGATCTAGACCACATACTGTGACGGGCAGTTGCCATTGATGGAAATCCATTCTCCCTACATGCCTTTACGGTTTTTGTCTGTAGAACCCACTTTGTGGATAGTAGCTGGAATTTAGTAATGTAACATTTTTGACTATTTAATAAGTATTTGTATATAGACACTATTATAATATCAAAGGATTTTATCATAAATGTTTTGGTTATCGTAAGGTAAAAACCCAAATGTTTATTTGTGGTGAGGTCTTACGAGATACCTTTGATTTCAAATGATTTCAAAAACTTTAATAATCCAATCGAGTGTATTTTCTCACGCTGGTTTTCCAGACTGACTCGGGTGTTATTTAACTATAATGCTCGGGTCAAACCAAGTATTATAAAGTACAGATTCTAGATGGAATGCTGTGGAGCTCAGGAGACGAGCTAGATGACAAAGCATATTTTTCATAGATTCATATTTTCATTGTGCAATGTAAGCTGTATATTCAGCTTTTGGAAGGGCGAGATATTATAACCGTCCTGAATTGTGTTGAATTGATTGTATTTTACTCTGATGATGTATGTATAAAACATATGTAGTTTCTTTTGAGTAAAGATCAGTTATTATCTATTATATTTTATTCCGCTGCGATAAGATTCTGTTGTGTTGTTTTCTCGTCTTCTACCTCCTTCTTCTTTTAACCCTAATGGTTTGATTTTTCGAGGATCGAAAAATCAGGCCATTACACTTGGTATCAGAGCTGAAGGTTAAGCGAGAACCTTGACTATGGTGGGGATTACTCATTAAAAATAGATTCCATAGTACTCAGGAATGAGTTTGAGTGTAATAATAAATATGAGCGCGTATATGTTGTGTTGACTTATCGGTTGAGTGTTTATGGATTCTGGTCAATATGTGGGACGCCACGTCATCGATAGGGGTTTCTAAACTCTTGAACAAGATAAACCGACACGGTATGGTTTTAAAAATAAGGTAAATGAAATAATTTTTCCCAAATTTATATATAAAATAAATAATTTTTCCGTAAATCATTATAATTATATATGGTTGCTTGGTTGTTAGGTAGTGACAGTATAAAATTATTATCATTATTATGTAAAAATTGAATAAAAAATTGAAATCGTAACTAAAAGCTAAGAAATAAATTCATATACAAATGCAATTTGTAAATGTAAATGTGATTTATAATTTGAAATGGAATTCTAGAGGAATAATTGAAAATAAATTGAAAGGATTTGACAGTTGGAAATTTGAGAATTTAAATTCCTTTTGGGTTTGAAAATGATTTTCAAAGGTTTGGAGGAATAGTAGTGATATTACTTTAGAAATATTTTTGAATGGAATTAGAAATATGGTGAGATTTGGAATTTAAAAATATTTGAAGGGATTTAGAGAAATAAAAGCATTGGACTCTTTTCGGTCATTGGAAAATAAATTTTGGTGAAGACTACAACATCGTCGAAATTCATTTTCGAGTTTCCAAGAGAGGGATTGCTACCTAGATATTTTGGATTGGTGTTTGTTTGCAAAACTTGGTTTGGTTTTGAAATTCAGAGAGGTAATTGAATTTGCCGAAGGATTTTGGATATAATTGATTTTAAAGATGATTTTGGAATATTGAGAGATTGTTTGAAAGACTCTGGATCTTATTTAAAATGTTTACGGAATATAAATAAGTTTGATAACTTATAAAAAAAATTGAAATTTGTTCGAATAAGATTCAATTTGAATATGGTTAAATAAAAGTAAGTGTGAAACCCAAATAAGTTGGAAGGTAAGCTAATTAATTGAAGAAAATCAAAGGAAGTTAGAAAATGAAATTAAATTTGGAAAACTTATAGAAATTTAAATTGAATCGTAAAGTAAGTAAACGTGAACTTTGAGAAAATGATTATTCAAAATAAGTTATTGAGATTTTAAACAAACGTATAGGGGAACAAAGGAATTTACATTTGTAAGTAAGTAAAATGGAAGTGAAATGTTGGAATTAAATTTGAATTGTGATAAATAAAGTGAAATGGTTACTAAAATAAAATTTATTATGGTGGAAATAAGTTGTGAATGAATAAATGAATTTACGATTGCCAGGAAATGAAATTGAAAACTGAATGTTGAAATTCAGTTTGAATTGTGAGAAATGGAAAATTTGCCCAGTTAGACAAAATAAAAACAAAAGATTGAAGAGAAAATTTGTAAGTAAACTAATTGATTTAAATGGGTAAGCAAATGAATCGGAAATGAATTTGGGTCGATATTTAATTTAAATTGTAAGTAAGTGGAACTGAAAATTGAATATTCAAATTCATTTTGAATTAAGTTAAGTGAGTCGTAGAATTAATTCGAAGTGAACTAATAATAAGAAAAATTTTGGAAATAAAAATTGTTTGAGATTTAAATTAATTAGTAAGTGGACCTGATTTAAAATAATGATATGAACCAGTTGTGAATGGAAGATTGTTAATAAAAATCAATATTTAGAGTTTGAAGATGAATTTAATTCAAGTAGAATTGAAAATGAAAATTTGGATGAAAATTGGGAAAAAGTATTGGGATTTGAGATTAATTAGTAAATTGAAGCAAATTGAATCTATTTGGAATTGGAATCCAAATTGATTAAATATAGATAAAAACCAAGTGATAAAGTGTAAATGGATATAAGAAGTGTATAAAATATTTATATTGAACTTAAGAAATGAGTGGTGAAATTCTTAAGTAGGTTGGGTGTTGGAAATATACTAAGTAATTTTGAAATGGAGATTAAATAAAGTTGTGAAATGGGATAATTGTGGATAAGTGAATAGAAATCAAAATAATGTGATTAAAAGACAATAGATATAGTTAATAATCAATGTATATAAATACGTAAGATGTACGTATATTATTTTATTCGCATAGCGATTTGATCCAGATTCGAGCACAGAATTTCGAGGTAGTTATACCGATCCGAATAGAGATTTTCACTCGATTTTCGACAGCGAACTCTGGATATGGATTTTTGATTGATTCTGGAAAATTCTCTATCATAGTTCGTGGCTATGCAAGGAGAACGATGGTTTTGGATCAAGAAACCAGATCTGACTCCACACTAGGAAGTTGGGTGGATGATACTAGTTCGGAAATGAAATTTTGTGATCGAGTGAGTGATCGAATTAGGTATTGCGTATGGACGATATATGTGCATCGTACGGATGTGAATGAAAATAGATATGAAAACTTTTGTAAAGAAACGTATAAAAGATTTTGAATGCTGTGATTGGATATTATTGCTAAGTAGGATATTCCAGTGTTAATAAGCAAAAGGAAATTGGGATTTTTGATTTTTGAAGATGAATTGAAATTTCTTGGCAAGGTATGTATTTAAATTTCTGTATGAAATTTAATAATTTCCTTGTCTAGCCACTTGGCGTTTTTATTTTCTTTTGAAATCTGGGGGCCCGTAGAGGCATTTTGTACTTGTACCGAGCTAGCCGCGCAAAGGAGATGCTGGCAAAAAATTTCGGAAATTTAGAGTGTTAGAAAATTTTGGAGAAAATTTTGATAATTTAAAATTTTGTTTTAAATTTAAATTTGAATTATAGAGTAAATAACATTGTTTGGAAATTATGGATAAGTTTGGAAAGTTGGTAAGAGGGATAGGGTGTTTGTAATATAAAAAATTGTTTTGGGAAGTTGTCGGAAACTGTTTGGTTTTATGAAATAGTAAACGGGTATCGAACCATTCTTCCTAACTGGCAATTTCGGGGACGAAATTCTTTTAAGGGAGGTGGAATGCAACGACCCTAAATTTCTGGATAATTGAAATTGAAATATATAATTGATTTTAAATATTTGAAAGTTAGTTTAACTTAAATTTCAAATATCGCTGATTTTTGGATAATTTAGATATTGAATTTAATCATTGGAATTTGGGTAAAATATTAAATCTTGAGTTTTAAGCTGGTTAAAAATATTTCAATGGTTTATAAAATTTATATTGATTATACGGGAGATAGTAGAAATGTTAAAATTGAATTTGGAAGTGTTTTGTTAAGTTTTGAAAATATATCGTTTAAATCAATATTTAAAAATAGCCTTCCAAGGAACATTCCCAGAATTCGACAAAACTAGTTCCATTGGATCCGTAATATTGTATTATTATTCGATTTCAATTTTCGTAGTGTTTGGAGTGATCGTTTGGCCGTACGATAGATAAACGCGCTGAAATCTATATCGAAAATTTAATATAATAACTGGGTTCAAAAAGCTATCTTCTCCATACCATCGAATTTGGACTCGAAACCTTTTCCATTGCGTTCGGAATAGGGGTATAACATTATAAATGCCTAGCGGCATGCCTCGATAGGAGATCGAGATTGTGAGTTGCGATGATCGAGACGATTTAAATTTGAATTTTTTTTTGAAAACCCAAGGAACCCCACGGGCCGGTAAATTCCTGAGAAGGGTATAGTAAAGCCATCCGCTGATCTAAGCATCATACCCCGGGTAAATTTATATAGGATAGGAAAGCGCATGGTAGGAATCGAACCTGCGTCTTTTTAGCAGAACTCAAGCCTCCTTTCCATAAGCGCATGGTAAATTTGAATTTAAAATTTAATTAATATTTTTATAGATATATTGGTTTAACCTGGCTAATGTTTTCAAGATAGCAAACACATGGTTACCTTTTCAACATTTGTCCTTCGTTTTAACAGGCATCTAAAAATAAAATAAAAATGGCCGAGCAATTAAAGAAAAATAATTTTTTTCGTCTCTTCACTTCTTTTTTTTCCTAAATGGAATTCAAAATTTTAAAATGGCCAAAGATCCTCTGCTCTTCCTTTTCAAAATCTAGTCAAACCCAGATTTCCCCTTTTCATAAATAAAATTTAAAATCACCTTCCAGTTCGTCGATTCGCGAATTCGAATAATATTAAAGAACGAAATCGATTTTCGTTCAAACTGTAATTTGGGAAGGAGCTCGTGTTCGATCAAGGCAGCAAGAACCTAGGGTTCGAAAGGTCTACATGTTCGTGGAGGCTCTTGATCAACTCGAAGTCGAGGCGTAAGGGCTTGCATCGCCGATCTAGGAAGCGAGAGTCGCATGCAGTAGGGAAAGGCTCGAAGTCGATTTCGACTTCGACAGTGAAGTTCACTTACTCGTACAATCTGAGCGGAGCATGCGCGCGAAGTGATGGAGTCTGGGTGAGTCACATATGGATCAATGAGGGTTTCGCATTGATGGGTGTTCGATCTTGAAGTAGGGGTTCAGCATGCATCTGGGTTCGAGCTATGGCGATCTAGAGGGCGGGCCGGCTCGTTTTTTTGATAGGGTATTGTTTTTTGTTTCTATTTCTATTCTTTTCAATTATCAAGATTAGCTAGTAAATTTTAAACTACTCAGTTGTTAAAAAAAAGAGATGAAGCATTTTATTTCAGAAAATATATGTCTGAAAATTTCTTATTTTAAGAGTTATACCATTTCAGGGATACATTATTAACCATGATTATTTCTTATTTAAAATCAAGTGTATAAACTATTGTTTCGAGGATATCAAAATTACTTTTACCAAATGTGTATTAGGTTGGTAAATTATTATTTAAAAACTAGCTAAATAAATTGAACTATTAAATGGAAATAGATTTTTGGATGTGTTCAAATATTAATAAAAACCCTAAAATGTTATTCAAGGTCTGAAATCGTGGAAACCAAGTCGAGTTTGAAGTGGATGGCAATCTGAGGTCAAAGGTGAGTTTATCTCACTCATCTGGATTACTTTTTAATTTAACTAGTTGAATTTAAATTTTTGGATGAATGATTGAACTGATTGGATGTGGTATATTATATATAGTAGTGTGTATATATATTGGAGTGTTTGATTTCCCGCACTATATAGCGGATGAGACTCTATGCGTCGCATAATAGCGGGTGAGATAATATAACTCCATATATCGAGATATTCCACCTCGAAGTGGAATTGGTAATTATATTGGCTACCAACTGTGGATGTAGGGAAACAGGTTGGAAGGATCCAACCAGATTCCTCAAAATTATTTAGATTGTTTTAATATTCTGTGATAAGGTTATTGATAATCTATGATAAATTAAATTGGTAATTGAAATATTAGATGCTATAGTTTGATTGAATATACTTGGGTATACAAATTTATCACAAATATATAGATTGGATTTTTTTTGAAAGGAAATATATAAAGAAAATTATTAAGTAAATAATTATAGAGATTTGGATAAATAAATTAGAAAAGAATAGAGGGTTATTTTTTTAATTTCTAATAAATAAATTTCCTAGTATGGTAAAGAGATTTTTGAGTAAATGGGGATAAATGAATTTTTAAACTTAAATGGTATTATTTAAAAGAATAAAAGATTTAATCAATTCATGATTAAAATGTTTAGGAAAAATAAAAGAAGAACTTTAAAATAAATATGGAATTGGTAGTTTCAGTTAATATAAGATTTTAAATCTTAATAAAAAAGTTAAATCTGGAATTAATGGGTTTTAAAATAAAATTGAGTAAGTAAAAGAATTTATTTTTAAAATGAGTAAATTGTGAAAATCAATTTGGAAACTGATTTAGTGTTGAAATTGTGATTTCAAAGATGATGAGACTATGGAATTTATAAATTGGGATTATAAAGTGAAATAAGATATCAGTGGATATTTGGAAGTATGAATTTCACGATGAATTTTTTTAAAGGAATGGGTAATTCGTTTTAAAAATAAATAGTGGTTTATTTTTAAAAGGTGTGAAAGAAAAGTGTATTTCCTTAAAAAGCCAAGTAAGGTTTTCAAGCAGATTTTTATGTATATGTTAAAAGTTGTAAAATGTTTTGAAAGAATGTTTTTGTGAAATTATTATTTAAGTTGTTTAAAATTTTAAAAGTAAATATTTATTTAAATTAATTATAGTAGTAATTATCTGAAAGGTTTGACTAGTATTATGATTTTAAGGATAATTATTAATATTTATATTTCATAAAGTAGTTTTATTTTAAAGATAGTTTAGTTAAAGTTTTATTTAAAAACTTGTATAGAATTACGCAACTCTTTTTTTTTTAAATTAGTTTGGTTTAACTTTTAAAAACAAATCCAGTTTTATATTTTATAAAGTAATTTTATATTGAATTTTTTAAAAGTATATATTTTTGAATAAAGTGTTTAAGTAGTTTAAATTTAAAAAATTTAAAGTATATTTTTTATTTAAATTATTTTAATATCTAAATATTGGACTTGGTGATTTTCAATGGAAATAAACAATATTGGGAAATTTATTCCATGGAAGAAAGGTGGATTTGAAACTGTTTTCAAAGGGTTGAAGAATGGAATCATTCTTGCGAAATATTTTGAAATAAATAATTTGGAAAATTATTTAAAGTATGATGGTTGTTTGTGAAAGCTATTTGATAGTTAAATGACTGACTATCAATATTGGCCAATGCGCTGATCGTTTCAAAGAGACTGAGATCGGGATTAATTTCCCGAAAACCATTTCGATTCGGTTTGAATGTTTTTGTGAAGAAGACAAGAGTTGGAATCGAAGATGGAGCATTGAAATGCAAGGGCTAATCGCTATTAATACAGAGGGTGACTCCAAAATGGATGTAGTAGGAGTAATGCCTTCAGTTCCGTTCGAACCCGGAACGGGCTTATATGGACGAATGCTTTTAGAACATCGTCAGGAGGACGATGAGCATTCTAAGTGAATGTGTGCTAAAAAGCTAATGCATAGCCTCGAGCCTCATCAACCGGGAATGGTTAAAACAGGGGAGGTGCACACAAGGCTAAGTGGCTAGCAACCAATTAGGGTAAGGTCACCCCTGTCTAGATGTCCTTTTTTCGGCTGTGTGGACGGTTGCTGATCCCAACCGCGGGGTGAACTTATTCGGACTATCCAGTAAGAGGTAGCTCCGATCTTCTGATGCAAGGGATCAGGGTGGATCCTTGGTACGGTGATCTAGACCATGTACTATGACGGACGGTACCCCAGTAGTCATGCCATTGATGGAAATCCATTCTCCCTTCGTGCCTTTACGGTTTTTGTTTGTAGAACCAACTTTGTGGCTAGTAGCTGGAATTTAATAATGTAACAATTTCGGCTATTTCATAAGTATTTGTATATAGACACTTATAATATCAAAGGATTTTATAAGAAATGCTTTGGTTATCATATGGTAAAAACCCGACATGTTTATTTGTGGCGAGGTCGTACGAGATACCTTAGATTTCAAATGATTTTGAAAACTTTAATAATCCAATTGAGTGTATTTTCTCATGTTGGTTTTCCAGACTGACTCGGGTGTTATTTAACTATAATGCTCGGGTCAGACCGAGTATTATAGAGTATAGATTCTAGATGGACTGCTGTGGAGCTCAGGAGATGAGATGGATTACGAGGCGTATTTTCCGTAGATTCATATTTCCGTTGTACAATGTAAGTTGTATATTCATCTTTTCGAAGGGCAAGATATTATAACCGTCCTGAATTATGTTGAATTGATTGTATTGTACTCTGATGATGTAATGCTTAAAACAGATATAGTTTCTTTTGAGTAAAGATCGGTTATTATTTTATATTTTATTCCACTGTGATGGTAAGATTCTATTGTGTTGTTTTCTCTTCTTCTACCTCCTTCTTCTTTTAATCCTAATGGTTCGATTTTTCGGGCATCGAAAAATCGGGTCGTTGCACTTCCATCCTATGGTCCTAATGCTTTCAACTTTTGTAAATAGAACCACATCCTCTCCGCTTTTATTCATATTATTTTAGGGAGTATGATGAAACTTTGCCATTGCATCTCTCTAATAAAATTCATAAATTCCATAGAGAATTCAGGTGATGTGATGCCCCACCTTTTTGGACGGTTAAAGTCAAAAATAAACCACATATGTCTAACTCAAACCATTCAAAAGGGAGGATTGTCAATGGGGTTTAATAAGAAAATAAGAGAAAAGAAGGAAAACAGAACACACAATCTCGCAACGGAATGATAAAATATAATAATCAAATAAATATTTCATGAAGCTGTTTTACAATATACATTTGATTACACAATTTTACAACATAATCAGAGTACAATCAAAAAACATACCAAATTGATACGGCGGAATAATATTAATAATATAATATACCAAACTCCTTCTTCGTCCTCCAGAAATAATGTCTTCGACATTGAGATGCTAAGGCTGACCCGAGCGTAATGAAAAGACAAAATACTTAAGTCAGAACTAAAATTTCTTATGTAAGTTAAATTAATAGCAAGTAAATTTGAGTGAATAGCTTCAGAGTTGTTTACGGGATTTTACATCTCCTATCAAGTATACAACATGAATGCAATAAGTTAAGAGATATTACGGGATTTTCCATCTCCAAAGGATCCGTCAAACTATCTATATGTAGTAAGATACGCTATATATGCAGTGTCTAGCAGTAAAGTAAAGTATTAAAATAGCATTAAGGCTTCACATTAATCACGCTTAACACATTTTGAAGCAGGTAGTCTATACAAGTCATGTAACATAACCAGTAACGTTGGTAGCCGTGAGTCCCTTATATAAACCACACTAAAACAAAGTAGTAGTGGTAGCGTATAAGGATAAAAGTAGACAAGGCACTTGAAGCAATGCCCAAGGTAGGATACTACCAGTTTGGGTCGTTGGGCTGTTGGTAACGCATCGTAGCCACGACCGCCACTACGTCCAACACTCCCATAATCAAATTAAGGTGCACCGATCAAGTCAAAATCAATATTCTAATATGTAAAAGTGTGTCCGCTAGGGGTAGCTAGCCTACTTGGCCCTAACAACCTATCCTGTTTTAGTCATTCCAAATTAGCATAAGTGTCGGGGTCATCCGTCATCGTTCTCTTTCTTCTAATCCAACAATCATTCTCCAATCCAACCACTTCATTCTGGATCATCCACCACATACACAATTGTTAAAGTGGTTCCGATATTGACAGAGAGTATGCCAGTATTCGGCCCCGGTCTCTTTAACAACCAAACGTCATTTTTCACACCGGTTGGTTTCTTTACATTTCAAGAACAAGTCATATTTCATATCAAAATATCAGATTCACTTCAAATCATTTCGAATTCAAAATAGGTTATATCTTCGTATCAAAGCATTTATATTTAAATCAATGATTTAAATCTAAATTATTCCCCTCTAAAACAGTTTGAATATCGAAAATGGTTCTGAATAATTAAAATGGTCTAGATATCGAAAATAGTTTGGATAACTAAAATAGTTTTAATACTGAAAAATAGTTTGAATAATTAGAATAGTTTAAAGATTGGAAATAGTTTTGAATATAAAATAGATTTTAATGTTGAAAATAGTTTGGATAAATAGTTTATATATTAAAATAATCTATACTAAAACTGTTTCTTCCTTTTCAAAATGATTTGAACTCATGTTCCAATTTAAAATCACAACGAATTCAATTTTTCAATTTCCAATTTCAAGTCAACTTCATATTCAAATTTCGATTTACATCAGTCGCAATTCAGAACAATTTCAAACTTTACATCAAATTCAATTTAAACAGTCCTATTCAAATGGCTGAAAGACTCAATTCAATTTCTCGTTTTTAAACAACTTTTTTTTAAATCCATTTCATGTCCAAACTTGAAAATACCAATTAAAAACCAGTTAAATAAAGTAAATTCAAAGTTTAAATTAAAAGTTTAACCTTCCAAATAATTCACTTTCGATAAATTCAAATCATATTTCAATTCCACTTTAAGATTTCAAATTAAATCCTTAAGCAATTTTATTTAAGTAGTTTCAATTTCAACATTTCAAATCTCGAATTAGAAAATAATTCAATTCATATAGATCCAAAATTTATTTTCTCTAAAAAATATCACTTAAACCAATTCAAATTCAAGGTTGAAACCATTTTATTTAACCAAATCCGGTATCCGTATATAATTTTCTACCCTATGGCCAAGTAATCAGTTATTTCAACTTAATTATAGGATGGATATATATCATTTCAACCCATAACTAAATGACATAGGTATATATCATTTCAACCTATTTCTTAGTTCATTTCAAATGATCCAAATGATAATATAAATGATGTCAATAAATAAATAGGTAACAACAGGAATATGTCAAATAACAATACAACCATACATCCACATAGCAATCAATAGCATCCAATTGCAACTAGCATACAAAGAACCAATATATCACAACAGTTTCCAATTATAAATTGTCGGTGTTCAACTAGCAATTACATTTAAATATTAATTTAAATGTCAATTAAATTCAATATCAAATTCAAATTAATTTAATTGTCAATTTAAACTATCAAACAAAAACCAATAAAATTCTTATCACTTCGTAAATTTAAGTCAACAAACATAAGAAAATTTAGTATCGCGTGATTGGGTTAGATCACTACCTTTGATTTATAGCTCATTTTAAATCCAACAAAAGCCCAAAATTTTAGCAGTCTCCAAATTTAACCAAATAAGTTTCCTGTTGTTCGAAATTTCGATACGATTCTAACGGAAAAAACTGCGGGTCGATTCGAGTTAGTATGAAAAAATTATGCAAGTTAGAAGTTTGAAATTTAAAATTTAAATTAACAATAGAGAAGGGAAATTTCGTAATTATTTCATCACCTTCCCAAACCAACCGAGCCCGTTCAAACCCATTAGACCTAAACTTCCATCGCCCATAGTGTGTAACACAGGCCGTCGGCCTTCGATCAGAGGTCACTATCGTGACCGCGTCGCCAAGCTCCACCTACGGCAGAAATGCGGTAGCCGCCATTGTTGTGTAAAACAAGAAAAACTATCATCAATTCATGGCCAAATTTTGACGAACTCTGATGCAATTAGCTCGATCCAACCGTACAGATTGTTGAGGAAGTCGAAATCTACAACTTTCCTTTTGGAGTCGTTACGATTCGGCGAGAGATGAGAGAGATCAAGGAAGAAAAGGTGGAGCATTTCTGGCCGTAGAATAGAAGGTAGTGGCCATAAAAGAGAATTAGGGTTTCTGTAATATTTTAATAATATTTTCTTCTTGATTTGCGTGCCAATTTATAGCATAAGGTCCAAAACAGTCCGAACTCAAATCGAGGCGGGCTTACAGTCAATCTATATGTAAAAAAGCCTTCTTAACGCATTGGAAATAGTTTCGAGGCATGATTCCATCATATACAAAAGTTAACATTTTATTGTTCGATAAATTTCAATTAAGTTATATTCAAATAATATACCAATTCATAAATATAGACAAATACAATATTTCTAATTTACAAATACGTTATTACAACAACGACGTTCATTAATAATTCAATTTTATTATAATTTCATATTTGAATTAACTTGTAAAATTACGTTTCAAAAATAACCTTTTTCATTTGAATACAATTGATCGGGTCAAGGCTCGAAAAGCCCATTTTGTTTTCAAAACAAAAATAAGTCATCCCATATATTAAAATATATATTTTCAGTATTTTTAATTCAATGGAACTAATTTCGAACCCTAATTCTATTGTAGTAGAAGTTTGCTTAAATATCAAATTATATTCATTTTTACATGTTAAATAAACGAATTATTATTAAATTGATTTAATCACTTTTAAATTCCAAATTAAAAGTGTTCTATCATAATTCTTGATTAAACTAAATTTAATAATCTTTTAAAATACCATTTTCCATGTTAACCCAAGATTTTAATTGTTAAATTAATTTTAACGTTTAACTACAACTACAATGAAATTCGTTCACTATAATTTAAATTCCAAACAAACCCTTTTATTTTAATTTACATTCTTATTATTAAATCCATAAATACCTTATGTGTTAATTAATCGTGAATTTCCAAATTAATTTCAAATGGGTTAAATGATAAGATGAGAAATAAAACAACATTTACCTTTAAGTAATTTAAACGCATTTATAAATTTATTGTTTACAAAATAAGGTTAACAGATTTATGAACTAAATAATTGATTTTTTATTGCATTCTAAAACCAATTAAATTAAATAACCAATGATTTCTTTTTTTAATACAGCATTTAATTTTGTTCTTTATTAAACTTACAATTATTTCAAGTGATTGAAATTACATTAAAATAGTTGTTAATAACATTCAAACAATATTATTAAATTATATTCTAATAATTATTTTCACTAATAAATCATAAATTTCTATTTCTGACAACGTTAAATTCTAAAATCTTATTTAATTTAATATTTTTAATTGTTAAAAAATATGGGTCATTACAATCTCCCCCACTTAAAACTTTTCATCCCCAAAAAGGAACAAGAAAGAATCAATAAATTTGACATGGTTTATTTTAAATAGTCAATTTATAAAAAATTAATTTTCATATTTAATTTAAATAAATTTTTTAAAATAACCCAACTTTTACGAAAAAATTCTAAGTCCTAAATTTACGAAAAATTTCGGCAGCATATCCTTTGCGCTATTAGGTCCGGAAAAAATAACAATATCAATAATTACATTTTATATATCACATTTCAATAATAAAGCTTCGCAAACCATGGGAAAAATAAAATATCGCTACAAAATCGTAGTCCGAAAACGTACCTATTTCTCGGGCAAACAACTTTATTCATGAAAGCTAAAGCAGCAGCTATTGGTTCCAAAAACCTGTATCTTACTTACATAATCCAAAAGAGTTAAAACATATAAAAGAGCAATATATTAGTTGTTCCAATCAATAGCACAAGCAACATACAATATATAATACTCATATGCAACAAAAGCAGTACAACCATTATATGCAATAAAATAATCAATCACACATCCATAAAATCAAAAACTAATGGTTTGTCTAGGTTCAAAAAAATTTCATTGTACAAGGATGATAAATAAACTATAAAGTGTACCTTATGCTCAATAGCCTAAGATGATTACTTAATAGATTATCCATACAACCTTAAACAATTTGAAGTATCATTTTCCAAACTTTCTATCAGCCAAACAACATAGAATTTGAATATTATTTAAGTTTGTATGATGTACATATATCATTTGTACACAATATCAGTTCTGATCGCTTGCTTGAATACTCAAATTTCACTTTCGAAGTAGTATTGTTAACTCGACTACTCTAATGCGGACTTTGCTCCGATTTCTTGATTAGAAATCTCATATTACCTTGCATGGCTATAAACTATGATAGAAAACTTCAAATTCATATCAAAAATATGTATCAAGCATTCGTCATCGGGAATCGAGCGAAAAATCCTAATTCGGACTGGTGTGAGTTTCCACGATCATGTATCCGTATCTGGATAAGAATTGTTATGCGAATAAAATGATCTACATACAACTTACGTATTTTATTCAGCTGTTTCTTTAACATATCATTTACTTTTCATTTATTTTAATTTTCATTCATTCATACAAGATCATCTTTTATTAATTCACATTCATTACTTACATAGATTATTTCGTATTCAATATTTAAAGTCATCAATGAATCAATTCTTAAGGTATTACGTATGTCTCTTTGCAGTTTATTTCACGTTTATTATTTACTTATATAACTTGATTAATAGTCATTAACGAATCATTTCATACTTTAGTTTTTCTACTTTTTAATTCACGTTTATTTCTTACATAACCTGATTTCCATTTAATATTAATATTCATTAATGAATCATTTCAAAATTATCTTAGGTTTATAATCATTTACTTAAATAGTATTCACTTTCTACTATTCAATTTAATTATAAAACATTTCAAAATATTAGCCTAAGTAACTTTTCTCGTAACATCTTAATTCCTTATTTGTAGACATATGTTCATTTTGAAACATTTTTATTACTTAAGTTTTACTTGTTTGATATTCTATTATCTTTTAGTTTGCAAGTTACATAACTTCAATTCCATATATTTTCCTTAAACAATTATCTCTAAATTTCAGATTTCAATTTGCAAGTTTCCAATTTAGTCAAGATTCCATTCTACTACAATAATTGAAAATCACTAATTATCATAAACTTAAGAACTAAAAACGGGTTTCATTTCAAATCATTTTGAAATAATATATGCGCTGACATCTTTTATATATCAAATCATACTTAGGAGATTTAAATCAAAATTTGTTTCACCAAAACAACTGTGTAGCAAAGCTACTATAGTGGTCTTCCCACTTTGAAACTCGAAAATGAATGTCGACGATGTGGTCGTCATCACCGAAATTATTTTCCAGCGACAGAAGAGGGGAGTACAGAATTATTTCTTTTTTTTTAAATTCTGTTGAATGATATCTTTCCAATAATACTTCCAAATAATGCTAATATATATTTCCCAAAAAGCTTTAAAAATCAATTTCAAAACACTAGAATTTAAGTTCTCAAATTTCCATTTAAATTCATTTTATTTGTGAATTATAATTTATAATGTATTTATAAAATTACATTTTCTTATAACATACAATAGTCAATAGTTTTTAAGAACTTTGACTAAGTAACAATAAATGACAATAATTAATATTATCATTTTCTAGCAACCAACACACCAAAACAATATGAATTTATGAAAAATAATTATTTTTTTATATGTAACATATAGTTTTTGGTAAAACCATTTCATTTACCAATTTCAAACAAAAAACATTGTGTCGCTTTATCATGTTCAAGTGTTTCGAAATACCTATCGATGCCGTAGCGTCCTATTTACTGATCAGAGTTCATAAGTACTAAAAAGAACAAATTAACACAATATAAAACATTTATATAGCACTAACAAATACACTCTCTTATATGTATACACTCAAACTCATTCTAGGGTATTACTAACCCTATCTCTAATGAGTTAACCCCAACAGGCTAAGGTATCTCTAAACCAAAGCTCTAATACCAACTGTGATGACCCACCTTTTTGGACGGTTACAGTTGACAATAAATCACATATGTCTAGCTCAACCCATTCAAAAGGGAGGATTGTCAATGTGGTATAATAAGAAAATAAGAGAAAAGAAGGAAAAACACACAGAATCTTGTAGCTGAATGACAATATATAATAATCAAATAAACAGTTCATGAATCTGTTTTACAATATACATTTGATTACACAATTTTGACAACATAATCAGAGTACAATCAACAAACATACCAAATTGATGCGGTGAAATAATAGACAACATAATCGGAGTATAATCGACAAACATACCAAGTTGATGCAGCGAAATAATACTAATAATATAATATACCAAACTTCGTCATCGTCCTCCATAAATAATGTCTTCAACATTGAGATGCTCAGGCTGACTTGAGCATAATGAAAAGAAAAAACACTCAAGTCAGAACTAAAATTTCTTATGTAAGTTAAATTAATAACAAGTAAATATGAGGGTAATAGCTTCAAAGATGTTTACAGGATTTTAAATCTCTTATCAAGTTACAAAGCGAGTGCAATAAATTAAGAAATGTTGTGGGATTTTCCATCTCCTAAGGATCTGTCAAATTGTCTATATATAGTAAGATACGTTATATATGTAGTGTCTATCAGTAAAGAAAAGTATTAAAATAGCATTAAGGCTTTACAGTAGTCCCCCTTAACACATTTTTAAGCAGATAGTCTATGCTGGTCCTGTAATACAACCATTAAGATCGGTAGCCTGTTAGTCTCTTATAGGTAACATACTAAAACAAAATCGTAGTGGTCGCGTATAAGGATAAAAGTATGACAAGGCACGTGAGGCAATTTCCAAGGTTGGATACTACCAGTTCGAGTCGTAGGGTTGGCTGTAACCCATCGTAGCCACTACGGCCCACCACGTCCAACACTCCCATAATCAAATCATGGTGCACTGATCAAGTCAAAATCAATATGGTAATACGAAGAAGTATGCCCGCTAGGGGTAGCTAGCCCACTTGGCCCAGACAAGCTATCCTGTTGCAGTCATTTCAAACTGGCACAAGCGTCGGGGTCATCCTCATCATTCTCTTTCTTCCAATCTAGCAATCGTTTGCTAATCCAACCACTTCATTCTGGATCATCCACAACGTACACAGTTGTTAAAGTGGTTCTGGTATTGATAAAGAGTATGCCAACATATCGCCTCATTCTCTTTAACAACTAAACATCATTTTTCAAACCGGTTGGTTCTTTTACATTTCAAGGACAAGTCATATTTCATATCATAATATCATATTCGCTTCAAATCATTTCAAATTCAAAACAGGTTGTACCTTCATATCAAAGTATTCGTATTTAAATCGATGATTTAAATCTAAATAATTCCCCTCTAAAATGGTTTGAATATTGAAAATGGTTTTGAATAATTAAAATAGTTTGAACATTGAAAACAGTTTAAATAATTAAAATAGTTTTAATATTGAAAAATAGTTTGGAATAATTAGAATAGTTTAAAGTTGGAAATAGTTTTGAATATAAAACTGATTTTAGTATAGTTTGGATAAATAGTTTGTATATTAAACAATTTATATTAAAACCGTTTCTTCCTTTTCAAAACTATTTGTACTCATGTTCCCATTTTAAATCATAAAAAATTTATCTTTCTAATTTCCAATTTCAAATCAATTTCATATTCAAATTCCGATTTACATTAGCCTCAACTGAAAACAATTTCAAACTTTACATTAAATTCAATTTAAACAGTCCTATTTAAATGGATGAAAGTCTCAATTCAATTTCTCATTTTTTTTAAAAAATTGTTTACATCCATTTCATGTCCAAACTTGAAAATACCAATTTAGAACCATTTTAAATAAAATAAATTCAAAATTTAAATTAAAGTTTAACCTTCTAAATAATTCATTTTCGATAAATTCAAATCATATTCCAATTTCCACTTTAATATTTCAAATTAAATCCTTAAACAATTTTATTTAACAGTTTCAATTTCAACATTTCAAATCTCGAATTAGAAAATAATTTAATTTATATAGATCCAATTTTTAAACAATATCATTTAAACCAATTCAAATTTAAGGTTGAAACCATATGATTTAACCAAATCCGGTGTCCATATATAATATTCTATCCTATAGCCAAGTGATCAGTTATTTCAATTTAATTACAAGGATGGATATATATATATATATATATATATATATATCATTTCATCCCATAATCAAATGACATAGGTATATATCATTTCAACCCATTTCTTAGTTCATTTCAAATGGTCCAAATGATAATATAAATGATATCGATAAATAAATTAGTAATAAAAGGAATATGTCAAATAACTACATCTATACATCCATATAGCAATCGATGGCATCCAATTGCAGCCAACATCCAAATCAACCAATATATCATAGTAGTTACTAATTATCAATTGTCGGTGTTTGACTAGTGACTACATTTAAATATTAATTTAACTGTCAATTAAATTCAATATCAAATTCAAATTAATTTAAATGTCAATTTAAATTATCAAAAAGCAACCAATGAAATTCTTATCACTTCATAAATTTAATTCAACAAACATAAGAAAATTTAGTATTGGGTGAGTGGGTTAAATCACTCACTTTTGATTTATAGCCCATATAAAATCCAACAAAAACCCAACAGCCACTAAATTCAACAAAACTAGTTTCATGTTGTTTGGAATTTGGATACGAAACCAATGGAAGAAACTATGCGTCAATCCGAGTTCGTATGCAAAAGTTATGCAAGTTAGAAGTTTGAAATTTAAAATTTAAATTAAAAATAAAGAAGGGCAATTTCTTAACTATTTCATCGCCTTTCCAAACCAACTAAGCCCGTTCAAACCCATCAGCCCCAAACTTCCATTGCCTGCCATAAGCAACACAGGCTGTTCGCCTACGATCGGAGGTCACCATCGTGACCGCATCGCCAAGCTCCATCTATGCTAGAAATGTGGTCGCCTCCGTCGTCGCCGTTGTCGCGCAAAATGAGAAAAACCATTGTCACTACATGGCGAGTTTTCGGCGAACTTTGACGCAATTAGCTCGACCCAACCATATAGATTGTAGAGGAGGTCAAGCTCTACTACTTTCCTTTTAGAGTCGTTGCGATTCGGTGAGAGTTAAGAGAGATCAAGGAGGAGGTAGGTGGAGCATTTCTGGCCATAGAATAGAAGGTGGTAGCTACGAAAGAGAATTAGGGTTTCTGTGATATTTTAATAACATTTTCATCTCGATTTGCATGCAAATTTATAGCGTGAGGTCCGAAACAGCCCGAACTCCAATGGAGGCATGCTTATAGGCAATCTCTATGTAAAATAGCCTTTTGAACATAATGGAACTAATTTTGAGGTCAAATTTCATCGTAGACAAAAGTTAATATTTTATTGTTCGATAAATTTAAATTAAATTATATTCAAATAATTTACCAATTCACAAATATGGACAAATACAATATTTCTAATATACAAATAGGTTATTACAACTATGATGTTCATTAATAATTTGATTTTATTATTATTCAATATTTGAATCAATTTGAATAATTACATTTCAAAAATAACATTTTTCATTTGAATACAAATCGATTGGGCCAAAAGGTCCGAAAAACCCGTTTTATTTTCGAAACGAAGATAGGTCATCCCAAATATTGAAATATAGGTTTTCAATATTTTTAAATTCAATGGAAATAATTTCAAACCCTAATTCTATTATATATAGAAGTTAGCTTTAAAATCAAATTATATTCATTTTTACTCGTTAATTAAATGAATTATTATTAAATTGTTTTAACCACTTTTAAATTCCAAATTAAAAGTGTCATATCATCATTCTTGATCAAACTGAATTCAATAATCTTTTAAAATACAGTTTTCCATGTTAACCCAAAATTTTAAATATTAAATTAATTTTAACATTTAATTACAAATATAATAAAATCCGTTCACTATAATTTAAATTTCAAACAAACTGTTTTATTTTAATTTACATTCTTATTATTAAATCAACAAATACCTTATGTGTCAGTCAATCATGAATTTCAAATTAATTTCAAAATGTTAAATGATAAGATGAGAAATAAAACAACATTTACCTTTAATTAATTTAAATGCATTTATAATTTATTATTTACAAACAAAGGTTAATAGATTTACTTACTAATAATTGATTTCTTATTGCATGCTAAAACCAACTAAATTAAATAACCTATGATTTCACGTTTAATACACCATTTAATTTTATTCCTTATTAAACTTACAATTATTTCAATTCATTGAAATTACATCAAAACAGTTTTCAATAATACTCAAACATTA
Organism: Allium cepa; assembly: GCA_030765085.1. Classification (NCBI taxonomy): domain Eukaryota; kingdom Viridiplantae; phylum Streptophyta; class Magnoliopsida; order Asparagales; family Amaryllidaceae; genus Allium; species Allium cepa. Next base: position 822,562,381 of record CM060929.1, read on the forward strand.
TTATTAAATTATATTCTAAAAAAATTTCATTAATAAATCATAAATTTTATTTCTGACAACATTAAATTCCAAATTCTTATTTAATTTAATATTTTTAATTGTCAAAAAATACGGGTCGCTACAGGTAAGGATTTAACTCATTTCCTATTTGTTTTTTCTTCCTCCAATCTATTCGTATCATACTCTTCTCTAATTATTCCGAGTCTAATGAATATATACACCTCTTCCCTATTATGTATGCATATATCAAAAGAGATACATTCTGGATGAGATATAAAGGCTACAAATCCGTTGAGAAAAGCAAAGGCTAATCTGTGAGTGGAAATCTTAGTATTTCTTTTCAGTAATTGTTTAGTGTATTTCTTTTAGATTTGAATATGACTTAGGGATTTTGGTATCGCAAAAATATAATAGATAAATTCCCTCAAAATTCTTTTTATTTCGAAATATCAATTCTATGTTGAGATCCTCAATTATTTATATTAATTTGATGGAATTTATTTCGTTTATGTAATTTTTGATAATTTTTATAGTCTATTCCACTCCTACTTATTCTTTGGGTCAAATTGTAATCCTTCAATAAAATAAGGGGTTTAAATTATGAATTCTATTCGTAGTTTACATCACTTATTTATATCTATTTTTTTATAAAAAGAGGAGTTGAATAGAATATTGGGTTAGATTGCAATTCTTATTGTTTAAGATGTTCCATTGAATTGTATAATAAATTGAGTTTTTATTTTATTTACAAGTTTGTTATTGCAGTCTTGCTTATGAATATATATTCCCTATTTTAGACGTTAGAGTTCCATGAAGTCTTGGAAAATTGAAGAAAAAAGACTTGTAATAATAATTAGTTAAGGAATTGACATTTGACGCTAGTTAAAAGCATAAAATCTGTGCGTTTAGAACTTAGTGGGCATGAATATTTATTTATTTCTGTTTATGTTATTTACGTATAACTATTGCATATATAGCAAAGATAATTAGGCATTTATTTACATTTATTATCCCCTATTAGGAAGGTAATTAATTTTGTAGCAAAAATAAAAGGAAACCCTTATATAGCTTAATTATTATTTTAAGGCGTAATAATAAAGATTCCTTATAAGGCCTAATTTACGAAACGGCGAGATGAGTGTGTTTATATGTGTAGTAATTAATTTATGGCTAAGTCATATGGATGAATGGTCAATGGAGTTGCATGACGGAAGTCTACCCTTCACTTTGAGGCTACTAGTAGTTGTGTACGCTTTTATTGATGTGAGATATCCTTATAATAAATATTTGTAATGATGCATGGTTTGTTCCAAATTCTATAGAGGAAATATGCCTAGCTAATCTGGCTACCAGTTCCTATGAAATAGCAGACTAATATGAGACATCATTATGAATATGGGTCATAAGACGAAGGATCTGCTTTGGGGTTTGAGGTATTAAGTGGTTTGACCTGTCTTTTACCCCAGATGGAGTATTAAATGGCCAAGCAGTTATGTTAGGTGGTATCTCTACAGGGGTCCGCTTTTGGAAATAAGTCTTAAATGATAGGGTCTGCCTATTTTCCACTTGAAAGTATTAAATGGCCTATGAGAGTTTATATGATGTCAGCAAGATAGTACCATGAGGAGCATGCTTCTGGAAATAGGTCTTAAATAACGGGGTGCACCTATTTTCCACTAGGAAGTATCAAGCGGCTTAGGTACCATCTCTCACATTATTAGCCAGACGTATGATTGGGATATGAGATTTACTTCTGAAATGGAAGGTATTAAGTGGTTGGACCCACCTCCTTTTTTATAAAGAAGTATTAAATGATTTTAATGGTTTCATGTTCGTAGACATGTTCTTATTTTAAAATCTACTCCCAAAGTACTGAAAAGGTAAGACTCGAGGTTTTTACTCATCAAACACTTATTGTTCTGACTCCCTTCTCACTACAACACAGGTTAAAGATGGAGTGATGGCGGTGACAATGCTTAAAGGTTGAGAAGCTTGGCTAGTGGCAGTATTGATTATTATTATTTGCTTTCATATGTACTCATGGATTTAAACAATTGCTGTAATGAATATTATGTTATGGTTTTTATAGGATTTTGTTGCTATGGTATTTTTATGATTTTGAAATAAATCAATACACTTTACTATTATATTTTGTTCCGTCCACCGTGAGTTCTAAAAGTTTGGTTATGACTTTGCAATGTTATTTTTTTATTACCAACAGCATGCATTAGAATAGATCTAAGTTTTGATGGGCCTTTTTTGGGTTGAAACTTAGGCCCATTCTATGGTAGGTTGTCACATAGAATTGCTGGAAAGAATTCCATTCAGTTTTCTGAATAGTCATTGTCCTTTCGAAGATCTATATCTCTCTATTCATTATGATACTTGGTTGATATTTGGCAGTATAAATATTGGATTGTAGCTTGTAGATAATGTTCCATGATTAGTTCCATTGAGCTAATCAATTATGCTAGTAGGCCTGGGCTACCTGTAGTTACTTCTTTTCTGAATATCCAGGTAATAATCAATTCATGTCGATTTAAAAAATTGAATGTTGAATATATACGTGCACGTTCTTGTACACGTTTTTGTAGTTGGCTCCCTATCACATTTGTATGCTCATGGGTCGTTGCCAGTTTCAAGTAATTTAATTGCAATTGGAATGTTATTTTATCATATACATATACACACACACATATATATAATTTCTCCCCATTTTTTCCTTTTTTATTAATAGGGAATTGGTATAAATCTTCTAGGTGGGGGATCGTACCCGATCTCTTCATCATAATGGTCTTAATCATTTCTTGGTTAAGAGGAAACAGGCTAAACCCGGATTGGTATATAAACTAAAATTTCGCCTCCTTTTCTCTTCACTTCATTTCATTTTCTTTTATTCAACCAAACTAATCCCTTCTCCATCAGTTCAAAACTCAAACTTAGGCAATCCGACCCCTTCAAACTCTTTGGCTATCTGTTTTCTCCCTTTCTGCTTTCAAAGACCGAACATTCTGTAGAGTCCATCTCACGGTTTCGTTTGATCATTACTTCATATTATTGTCTATGCTTGATCTCTAGAATCTGTTATCACCTCTTTGAACTGCTTTTTCTTTCTATCATCGAAATCTAACTTGACCGGTCAGCCTGGATATATAGCCGGGTCAAAAGGCTGGATAACACTTGCCATTAAAGTATGTCTTGTTACGAACATGACATGTATTGAATCAAAGCAAGTTGGAGTTTCTAGGAAGAATGCCATTTAGTTTTCTAAACAGTCATTATCCTTCTGAAGAGCTGTATCTCTACTATTCACCATGAAGTTTGGTCGATATTGGATATCATAAATATCGGATTTTAACTTGTCGATAACGTTGCCTGCTTGGTTCCATAGAGCTAATCAATTAAGCTAGTAGGCCTTCGCTTACTGTAATGAGCTCTCTTCTGAGAAATAATTAGTTATCTATGTGCAATGGTACCATCACTCTTAGTTATGGTTTAAGCACATTCACCCAATCTCCAACACCCTGATCAATTGTAGCACCTCCCGAGAGGGCCCTTGATATAGTCAAGTGCAGATGCTTCCTTAATTTTTTGGATTGAGTTACGACCATGTGGTTCACCAAGTTACCACCGCGGTCTATTTCTTCGTTTGATGCATTAGCAACAAAGTTTTTTGAGCAGTTCCTCATGCATGTGCCTCGCCCCAAAGATGTTATTTCTCTCTCCAACTTGGTTCAGGCACCGAGGGAGTCCCTTAAAGATTACCTAGAAAGGTTCATTACAACTGTTACAGAAGTCGTAATTCGAATGATAAACTCGTGGCATTGACTAGGGGATTTGACCCTGATTTAATATTTTTTGTAATTGGTTGGCAGAAAAACCTCCTTCCACTTTAGAGCGTTTCTTTTCAAAAGCGGCTCAGTTTCTAAGAAAAGAGGAGGCTTTCCACATTAGACCGTTTCTTTGAAATTGATCCACTTTTGAAAAGAAACGGTTCAATGTCGAAGGAGGCTTTCTTGCCAACCAATCACCAAATTTGAAATCGGGGTCAACTCTCCTAGTTAGCGCCAAGAGTATTGCATCATCGTTTGGATTACTGACTTCTATAACATCTGTATTGGACCTTTCTAGGTAATATTTAAGCGACTCCATTGGTGCCTAAATAAAGTTGGAGAGAGAGACAACATCTTTAGAGCGAGGTGCATGCATTAGGAACTGCTCCAAAAACTTTATTGCTAATGTATCAAACGAAGAAATAAACCGCAGTGGTAGCTTAGTGAACCATATGATTGCAACTCCCTCTAGAAAAATAAGGAAACATATGCACTTAACTGCATTAGGGGCCCTGTTCGTATTTGTTGCAATTGATCGGAGTGCTGGAGCTTAGATGAATGTAGTTGAACCTCAACCGAGACATGATGGTAGGATCGCTACTCTTGGCTTACCAATGATTTCTAAGAAAAGAAGTCACTATAGGTATCCAAGGCCTACTAGTCTAATTGATTAGCTCGTTGGAGCCAAGCATGAAACGTTATCAACAAGTAATGATCCAACATTTATACCATCGAATATCGACCAAGCGTCACAATGAATAGTGAGGGAGATACAGCTCTTCAGAGGATAACAACTGTAAAGAACAATGAATGGAATTCTTCCCAACGATTCCAACTTGCTTCGATTCAAAGCACTCATGTTCAAAACAAAACGTACTTTAGGGGGGCAAGTGTTATCCTGCCTTTAACCCGGCTATATAGCCAGGTTGACAAATTAGACTCCATGAAGATGTAATACTCATGGAGAGGGCCTTTGATCAATTGCAAGTGCAGATGTTACCCTATTTTTGTAGAGGTAGTTGCGACCATGTGATTCACTAAGTTACCACCACGGCCTATTTCTCCATTTGATGCATTAGCAACAAAGTTTTTAGAGCAGTTCAACATGCATGTGCCTCACCTCAAAGATGTTATGCCACTCCCAAACTTAGTTCAGGCATCAAGGGAGTCGCTTAAAGATTACATAAAAAGGTTCAATACGGCTATTGAAAAAGTCAGTAATCCAAATGATGATGCAATACTCATGGCACTGACTAGGGGAGTTGACCCCAATTTCGAATTTGGTAATTGATTAGCAGGAAAGCCTCCTTCCACATTAGACCATTTCTTTTAAAGAGCTGCTTACTTTTTGAGGAAGGAGGAAGCAAATTGATCTAAAAAAGGGATGTTGTAGGCGCAAATACCGAGGAGTACAAAATAATGTAGCAGTAAAAACATCAGGTGATAGTTCTAGGAAAGTTCAGATTAATGTTTAGAATAAACTGAATGAGCAGAAAAAAGGCAGTTATAGAAGTGAAAGATGGAATTCTGGGAGAGGGAAGCCAAGGATCCCTATGTACGACACAAACGTGCCTTTAAACACGTCGTTAGAGAATATCTACCTATCGACCTGTAATACCCTACAATACAAAAAACAGCCTTCGGAAGAGTCAATGGAGAAGCAAAAGCAGATAGTGAAGTATTGTTGGTTCCACGAAACCAATGATCACAATACGGACGAATGTCGTCACTTGCATGATATCATTGAGAAGTTAATTCATAAGAAAATTACAAAAGTTTGTTAAAGTCCCGTAGAATGGTGGTAGGGAACATCTGACCCTAATCGAGGAAAAGCTCTGTCTAGTGCTAAGGGACCTAGGCGGACCGAAAGAAGACTAGTTATTAATATCATTATTAGAGGATCGCATCTAGTCGACAGAAGCTGGCATGAAATGGAGCATTATGCAAACGTGGTCAGGCATGTTGAATTTGATGTTGTTCAAACAAGAAGGACGGTGCTTTGGCTAAGCAGCAACATATTATGACCGACAACATAGTACTTCGAATTAGAAATGCGGATAAGGTAGAGGCCCTTATGATCAACTCGATGGTGATCCTGGCCATGATCGGCCCCAGGTTAGTGAGAAAGATTTTGATTGATGGTGGTAGTTATGTAAACATTATTTTCAAGTAGGCTTACAACCAAATGAGAATGGAAGCCGAAGACGTGAAACCATGCAAAGCTGCATCCACAGCTTTAACGGTGTAGTGGTAAGCTATGTCGAGCTACCTATAGAGTTAGGGGATAGCAGCTGAGGAGAGTGCAGATGCTGCCATTCGTTGTTTTGGATGTAGACTCCTCATACGATGCCTTTTGAGTTGACCAACCCTTGCTAAATTCAGGACAACTCTTGCCACTTGGTGCTTGACATTAAAATTCCCAACAGATGATGGTGTGGGAGTTGTTCATAGAGACCATGGGACAAGACATGCATGTGATGTGGCTGATTTGAGGGATGTTCAGATAAGGGAGAAGGAAAAAGGTATAGAGAAATGTCTCTGCATAAAAAACCAATGAGGTCTAGCAACTAAGGTTCAGGCCTTAACTTGGGTACCAAAGTCAGTTCTATAAAGATATAGATCCGAGAGACGAAGAAGAAGAGTCCAAAGAATCAAAGGATGCACCCGTTGAGTTGACTATCGATATCACGGTCAGTCACGATGACGCCTCACCGGTCCTAAAGATCGGATCGCAGCTCAGCCCAGTAGTGATGGAGTTAGTTGGTTCTCTCCGACCGAATCTTGATGTGTTCGTTTGGACCCATTCTGACATGTATGGGATTTCGCCAACCTTTACATGCCATGCGTTGAGTATCGACCCAAGGCATGTCAAACAAAAACAATGCGGCATGGATCCGGAGAGATCTACTGTACATAAAGACGAGTTGGATAGGTCCAAAAGCAATGGGTTTATCCATGACGCCGTCTACCAAAATGGGTATCTAATCATGTTCTCATAAGAAAACAAATTGGAAAGTAGCGGATATGCATTGACTACTTAGATATGATCATGGTATGCCCGAAGGACAGCTTCACCTTCTAGGGATCAACCAGCTGGTAGACTCGACCGTTGGACATCAATTTCTTTCATTTACGAACGCGTACTTCAAATACAATCAAATCCCGATGCACGTCCCTGACCAGCAGCGTACCAATTTCATTACCGATATTGGATTGTATTCCTATGTTGTGATGCATTTTGCGCTAAAGAACGCTGGAGCTACCTATCTACAGACTGGTCAACCGGATGTTTGAAGACCAGATTAGATGATCAATGAAAGTATATGTGGATGATAGGCTCATGAAGTCGCGACAATCAAACGACCGTATCAATGACTTGGCGAAGACATTCGGTGTTCTTTGAAAATATGGAGTGAAACTCAATCCCTTGAAATGCTCTTTTGGCATTGCATCAGGGAAATTTTTGGATTTCATCCTTAACTCTTGCGAAATTGAGGCAAATCCTGAGAAGATTCTAGTAATTGAAAACATCCAAGAGCCTAAAATGATTAAGCAAGTACCGAGCCTCAATGAGAAGGTCACTGCCTTAAGCTGAACCATCTCCAAGGCCACTGACAAGTGTATTCCCTTCTTCGATTCAAGTAGGAGCGGAAGGAGAAACTTTGAATGGGCATAGGATTGCATTAACGCATTTCAAGCTTTGGTAAATCATTTAGTGAGACCTCCCATTCTATCTAAGCCATTGGATCATGAAGATTATACATCTACTTGGCAGAGTTGATACACGCCATAAGTGTTGTACTATTGCGCGAAGAGAATCGGATCTAGAGGATAGTATATTATGTTAGCAAGCGATTGATAGGTGTTGACAGAAACCACCTAAAGATGGAAAAGCACGTGTACTACCTGTTGGTTGCATCGTGAAAACTCCATCCTTACTTCCAAGATCATCCCATCAACGTCCACACCGACCAGCCATTATGTTAGATCCTATAGCGACCTAAGACGTCTAGAAAGTTGCTCAAGTAACAACGAATTGAGCCAATTTCAATATCACTTATCTCCCTCAGAGAGCTATCTAAGGACAGACATTAGATGACTTTATAGCTGAATTCATTGCGCTAGAAGACTATTCGAAGAGCAGTAGAGAACCGACTGTCCGATGGAAGATGTACATGGATGGGGCACCCAATGATCGGTGTTCTAGCACCGGAGTCATGTTAGTGACTTTTGAGGAACGATCGATCTACCACGCCCTGAAACTAACCATCCCTTTAACAAATAATGAAGCCGAGTATGAAGCCTTTATTGTCGGGCTCAAACTTACCAGAGAACTGGGAGCGAAAACCTTAGAAATCTTTTGTGATTCCCAATTAATAGTATGCCAAGTCAGGGACGATTACCAGGTCAAGGGGAAGTGACTTGCTTCTCACCTTGGCCAGGTCCAAGAGCTATTAACCGACTTCGAGTACTACACCATTACACACATCCCCAGAGAATAGAATGAGAGAGTTGACTCATTGGCCAAGATGGCCAGTTTCGAAGATGCACAGCTAACGGGCTTGGTCCCAGTTGAAGTACTTAATGCTCCAAGGATTGACCAGATGGAGATCGAGTGGGACTTAGAGATGGAGCCGAAAAAGGAGTCATGGATGACTCCTATCAAAGACTATCTACAATGAGGAATCCTTTCCAAACGGAGGAAAAAATGATGACAGATCCTCTACAAAGCTTTACGCACACCATCAACAAGAAATTATATTTAGAAATGTTTTCTTTGTACCCCTGTTTTGGTGCATCACCCATAATGAAATCAAGTGAGTATTACGAGAAGTCCATGAAGGAGAATGCGACAACTATAGTCAGGGGCAAATCCTAGCTAAGAAAATTCCTCGCTATAGGTATTACTAGCCAACTGTCAATCGAGATGCAGCGGATTATGCCAGGCGATGCGATAAGTATTAGATGTTTATGAAAATTCTTAGAGCTCCACGATGAAAATTACTCAAATGGTCAGTCCATGCCTGTTTTCCACTTAGGACACTGATATCGTCGGCTCCTTATCAATTTCTAAAGGTGGTGCGAAGTACACTATCGTAGCACTCGATTACTTCACCAAATGGGTTGAGGCTGATTTTTTGCCATGATCATAATGAAGAAAGTAATCAAATTTGTTGTTCGAAACATCATCTATCATGTTGGTATCCCTTGAACAATCATTTTTTATAAGCGAACCCATTTCACAGTTCTAAATTTAAAGACTTCTACCTTCAGCATCACATTAAGAAAATATTTGCAGTAGTTGCTTACCTTTAAGCTAATGGACATGTAAAAGCTTTTAATAAAATCATAGGCCATTGTGAAGAAAACCGAACCACCTACAAGTTCGAGATTAGCTATACTCCATTCGCCCTTGCATACGACTCCGAAGCCAAGATTCCTGTAGAACTTGAAGTCCCTTCTTATCGATTGGCTTACTACGACACCAGAACTAAGCGAGATCTCAGTTTGGAATCTCTAGACATGGTCGATGAGAAGCATGAAAAAGCTGATTTGAGGGTAGCTGCATATCGACATTGAGATACTCAATGCTACAATACTATAGTCTGAACTAGGACCTTTGAAATTGGCGATCTTGTCCTGAAACAGAACATTCCTATCCCCACAAATATGGGTCCGAGATAGGAAAGACCGTATGTCATATATTATAAGCTTAGAGATGGAACTTTTAAGCTAGAGACTGTCAACGACATCACACTCCCTAGAGCATGGAATAACGATCATTTACGATGCTATTTAACTTAGTTTTTTTCATTCGGTTGTATTTAATTTAGAATTTGCTTTTGCATTTCGACTCAAAGCCATGTAATAAGACAGATTTTGTCGCTCCTTTTTAGTTAGTAATAGAATTTGAGATTTCTTCCATATATGTGAACTATTTATGCATGATATAATAGTTATGATGTGTGACTAACTTTTGTTTACATACACCTACTATAAACTAACAAGTGTCCAGAGTTTGGCACCAACCAAGTTCTTGGATCCATAATTAAACTAAACAAAGTGAACGTGACTCGACTATTCACCTATTAACTCTCATGTACGATCCGATGGGCTAAATGTAAGTATCAAACAGGCGTAATAGACCATCCCTCGACTAACTCTAACCTATGGAGTATGGCTAAGAGAATAAACATACAAATAAGTGTGACTCGACAATTCATTCTCTAACTCTAACCTGAATCTAATCGAAGGAGTATAAACTCACCATGGACGGGATCCAACCATCCATAAGTTAATTCCGCCAACCTAAGAATGGGGGAAAGAGTACAATCACCTAACCTCTAAAACGACGGTGTAGTACTATGGCTAATGCCTTGAATTTCGAATGACTTTGGGCCATGACCGAGAGGAGGCCTTGAGATAGAATTATCGAGTCGCTGCCCGAAGCGATGGGTGATAGAATGACATAATAGCTTAGAGGATGAGCAACGAATTACAAGTACATCGAATGGAAAAATAATAGCTCGGACACTTAAACAAATTTACGCAAAAGTTGAATAGAAAAATAACTTTTATTTACATACTAAACTTGAAAGCTAAGTACAATTTTATATCTAACAAACTATAAAAAGGAGACTACTGGTGTTCTAAGCTATAAAGAAGTGCAAACCCAGAGTTACTTCTTCTTTGATGACTTATGTTTCTTCTTCTTGGAAGCAATACAAATCTCACTTGAATTCTCTCTTTTTTTTCTCTCCTCTCCTACCACTCCCTACACCCTTGAGTGGAGTGCTCTTGGTTGATTCAGCGGGTGTTCCCTGGGCAGTTCTAGGCTGAGGAGTGGAAACTGGGATGCTTAAAGAGGACACTGTTGAGAAACTCTTAATGCCCATAGGTGGAGAGATGTGAATGAAAGTGCTGCTAAGGATCATAATATGGATTAGTAACTAAAGTTATCTACTAGTGCGGAATAAAATATAAAAAGTAAATAGTAAAGTAAATGACATCAGGGATTTTTATATTGGTTCGAATTACCATACGTCCAGTTGCAGACTCCTTTTGGAATTTAACTATCAACCCTCTCTTAACCCGGAGGAATGTGTATTACACCACCTGAGCAACCGAACAGAACTTCTACCGCCTAGACAACTGAATAGGATTTTCATCACCTGAGCATACGAACGGGACTTTAACAATATAGAGAATTTTCTTAACTAATTGTGCTCTTTTAATAGAACGGCTAAGTCTTTAAAGTACATCCTTCCTACTATCTTTTCCTTTATGGCTTATAGTGTAGTTCGTGAAGATTGGAAATTAATTTAATCATAAATGAATTTGTGCTTGAATGTGCAAGTGATTTGAATGAGATTTGAAAGTAAATGGCAGAATATATTTGATAATGAGAATATAAGAATAGAATCAGAAATTTAAGTTATTCAAACAACTGAAATGAAGGCTATATAGAGATTTTAAGTGATGCAATCCTTCATAAAGAGTTACGGTCAAAGATACGGAAACAAAACCAAGGGTTGTTTTTGTTCGCTGAATGGAAATGACCGTTTAGAAAATAATCATTATGAATATTCAGTCGACTAAGGAAAATATTTCAATATACTGAATATTTGAAAATTTCAAAATTTTAATTTTAATTTTGGAAAGACACATAGTTCAGTCGACTGAATGGGGTTGTTCAGTCGACAGAACCTTCAAGTGCACTGTGCATATGCACAGGTATTCAGTCGACTGAAATTCCTCAGTCAATCGACTGAATTTAGAGTTTCTTCCATATGAAAGGATTTATGTAAATTTCTTGACAATGGAATTTGAAAATAAAAAATTACTTTATGTGTATATGATTTGAAAATAATTTTAAATACTTGTATGCATGCATATACCACCTAGGAGAGATTTTAGCAATGATTAACTGCAAAACTAGACTATAGACAAACCATTAATAAATTTTGAAACTTCTCTCTGAATTCTTAGTCTTCGATCTATTGTCGAGTAGAATAGTATCTTCTCCTGCAAATATGTTTAGTTCATAATATTTTCTTATATAGTTGTCAAGATCAAAACATCAAAATACAAAGTTTTAACATTCTCCTCCATTTTTTAAGATGACAACTATGTAAGTTACAAAACATCAAAATACAAGGTTCTGACATTCTCTCCCTTTTCGATGACGACAACTATTTAAGTTAAAAAAATTAAAATTGATTGTTGCTCCCCCTGAATCAATGATTTACCCGCTGAATATTTATTGAACATTTATATTTCTCCCCCTTTATCATCGACAAAAAGAAATGTGACGCCCCACCCCAATACCCACATTAGTAAAGAGAATTAAGGTTGTCTAATAATGCAGAGAATAGGACTGGTTAAGGGCGACCATCATAGTCATGCATTAGATAAGAGTTAAGTATGTCAGTATTTGTGCTCATTTTTTTTCATCTCAATTATTCGACATACTTAATCCTTATCTAATACAATACTGTGGTAGCTATAGGATCGATTCAGAAATAAAACATAATAACTATACAATCTCAAGTCATAGAATAGCAACACAGATAATATATACATACATATACATCAAATGTAATACAACCCGTCACAAGTGGTATTCAACCACAATATATACATATATACATCCCCACAAAAGAATATATATATATACATCATATAGTTCCCAACCAAAAAGACAACTACATAAAAACTATGCTACATCCAAAGCCGAAGATGGAGTCCAAAAGTTAAGCAAGCTAAGAGTCCAACTACCTAACCTGCAACTCGGTTTGACCTGAGTAATAAATACACGGGTTAGGCTAGCTAGAACTTGATATCAGTAAAATTTAAGAGGAATAAAAGTGCATAAGGGAATTCTTCCTTTAACTATAAAGGAATGGTATACATATGGTTCAAATATAATGCAATGGTATAGATTCATAAAGGGTAGTCACATAATTAGGTTTATTCAACATAAGAAATCCATTCTCAAGGATTCAATATAAATGTAAGTAACCATACAAAAGCCATAAGAGAAACTCATCAAAATTCAAAACTCAAATCTCATGGAACCTTCAAAAGGAGTTCAAAACTCATAAAAATGAAATCACCTTATATAGCATCTCACGTAGCACTAGGCTATCGATGTGACAAAAATATCTCAAAAAGGTGAGATCGTATAAAACTTAGAAAACTCAAAAAACTCAAGAAACCTGGGTTGGCCAGATCCCCGGTTGCAATGCTGAAGCAGTGTTGCACGTGCTAAACTCTTGTACAGTGCTATTTATAATTTAGGTACCTAACTCGTGGACCCAAAGGTCATACTCGCAGTGACCGAAGTCACATAACTCATGTGACCGAAGTCACATAACTCAAATGACCCGGAGGTATATAGCACTGGCATACTGGTGGATGTGTTACAAACTCTTGAAAAGGAACCCGAAAAGTGTTAACGTATATCCCATACCGTACGTTTGCACTAAACGGTTTACTAACCACTGGTTAACTCCACATCATAAAAATAAAATCTCAAATCTCAAAAATCTCAAAGTACTCATATATCTTGCCTCGTATCATCGGCAAGTGCAAATAAATCTCATAATGGTTTCTCATAAACCATATTCCCAAAAAGTGAAATCTCGTCTCAAGACTCGCCTAATCTCATCGACGAGTAAAACAACATCTATAAGAGGTTCTCATCGATTATTACTCCTATAATAAAAGATCTCGAACGTTTCTACTCGACAAATATTGGCTAAATCAGGTAATTCCCATAATAGGAATTATAAATCTCAAATATCAACACAAAATACAATGCTCAAGAGGTTTCGATCGTACAAGTCTGGAATTAACCGAAAAAGCAAACTCGCAAGTCACATACCACGTGTTTTACTAAATCGTTTAATTCTCTTTCTCATACGTCCGAAAAGTGCAAAAACGTGTATTTTTATAGAGGAAATATTTTTTAGCAAAATCGGGATTTGAAATAAATTTCAAAAAAATCTAAGAAACCGATTCTGAAAATCTCTTTATAATTTAGAAATATTAATTATATCATGTTTTATATGAAATCACTTTGTAAAATATATTTCTTTGAACAATTGATAGAATGTAAACACTTTTGGAAAAATAGTTTGAAAATATGTGCACGTGTGTTAGGATCACAATGAAAACATCACAGAATGAATCATCAAAATTCATTAAAATCCCAATAACGGATTAGTGAAAATTCGGGATTCTATATACTAGAAGCAACCCAAAAATAATCACAAGAAGCATGGTTTATCCCTTGAATAAGATAATACAACAGTCAAGATCTGTATTAAAATTTATCATCAAAACCAGTCCCGAACAATCCAAGAAAATAAATGATTCGATACTAGAGCATATGGGATATAAAGCTCTCAATATTTTCACTAAAATTAACATCAAAACCATGCTTGGAAAACACAAGAGAAAGCACCAAAAACCGGTGCAACAATTCAAGATGCATAAAAAGAAACCTGGCGTTTTGCCCAAACATGTGTTTTTGTGGCAGGATTGCCCTTTTAAACACATAATTTGAGAAAATACAAAACATGAAAGTTGTAGAAGATATTCTAAGATTTGCATAACATTATAATTTATTGAATTCTAATAAGAAATGAAAAGGTTATGGCTAAAACAATTCTGAGATTTGAGTTTCGCTACTTCTGTCATTTTGGTCTAGGGACAGCGACCATAGAATGAACTTTCGACCATGTAAATTTCAAAATTTAACAAAACCAAAAAAGAAGTTGAAGGTAATTTTTTTTAGCATGAAATTAGAAAAATAATCACCAAAATTAAACCGACGGAAGATACGTCCAAAACAATTCTCGAATCAACGATCATTATTGTTGTCGTTTTGCTCTTGGGATAACAAAAAACAAACACAGTTTTGACCAAGCTAACTTCGAAATTTCAGAAAACTTAAAGCACCAATCTTTTGGTACAAAGTCTAGGCTTTCCCAAACATCTAAAATTATTGAATTTAGATAAGAAATGTGAGAGATATGGCCAAATTCATTTCAACTTTAATCTCAAAATAAATATTACTATAAATGATTTTTTTTCTTAGTAGGTTTACCACTGTCAATCATCATTAAACGCGTAATTCAAACTAGAAAGTGTGAGGGAACCCACACCTTAGCTATGCAGCAAAGATTGGACTGAAAGCTTCACCGATTTGGATCAATTTGATGATTTTGAAGCTCCTTTGTTAGCTTCAGCACCTGAAAATGCTGAAACAAGAACATGCAGTAACAAAGAATTGGTTACAGACAATTTCTTAATTCAAAATGTTAACTTGATGAAATGATCCTACGTATTGGTTGTGATTACCTTTTCTTTTCTTTATTTGGTTGATCAACATTTGAATTTTCAGTAAAAATTGGAGAAAGTTGAATTTAACAAGAATGGCCATGGGTTTTCTTTTCACTGTAATTGATTTTTAGAAGAAGAAAGGAATGAGTAAAGAGAAAAAACAATGTACAGGTTATTTTTCTTCTTTCCTACGGCTTCTAGAATGGGTTTAGGATCTAAACCATATACCCATTAAGCCCAACAATAATATTTAGTGAAATTTACTAAGTAAATGCACACGTTTCACCTATTTAACAATATAAACTCATATTTTCTTATTTTGAAGCCAAGTTAAATTTATACACAAAAGTGTATCTAATAAAAATTATTTTCTCAACAGAATAAAATTTATTTTAACGATAAAAAATTATTTTTATCTTTATCGATAAAACTTTTTTTAATCAAAATAACACAATTTACACATTTTTATTTCAAAATACCATTTTTAACATATCAATTTATACAAAAATGGTCTTCTTATCAAATAAAATACAACAAACCTTCCAAACTTTATTTAAATATCAAAATATTATTTTTAAACCATATTTCATCTTTCGTATTTATAAAAATTTATAAATACTATTAATTTTCCTTTCAAATCAATAAAAGATTAATATTGGAAATAATTACCAATATTATCGCATCGACTCAATTAAAAATACAATTTCTCAAAATAATGTCTTTAAAACTTTATTCTCATCAATTTGGATTTATTTCATTAATTAAATGTTAAAATGGATCTCTTGATTAATTTATTATCCAAATCCAACAAAATTTTAATATTTTCAATTTATTGAACAAATCTCCATTCAATAAATTTTAAACCCAATATTTGACTCCAAACATATTGTTTATTTGAAATAATCAATTTAAATAATATATATTTTCTCCATTTTATTTTATTCTCAATATTAAACTATAACTATCATTATAATTCAATATTTCAGGTAATCATCGATACTAAGGTTGTTGCAGACTCCCCCTTATAAAAATTGCATTCTCGCAATTTCTAGAGGAAATCTGTGTTCAACACACTTTATTTCATTAAATAAAGGAAATTTGAGTAGATTAAAATTGAAAATTCTTGCCCTCGCCATGAGAAGATAAGAATCCATGATATGATCGCTTGATGAATTCTCTGATTTCCCAAAGTGCAGTCATTGAGATTATCGGACCATTGAATCTTCACGAGCAGAATACTCTTGTTTCGAAGACGTCTAACCTCCAAAGCAAGAACTCTTACAGGATGCTACATGAATGATAAATCAGAAGAGACTTCTAAATTCTCTAATGAATGAGTATCAAGGACAGAATCAGAACCTCGTAAACACTTCCTCAACCGAGAGACGTGGAATACGTCGTGAACTCCAGAAAACTGATCAGGAAGTGCTACTCGGTAAGCGACAGGACCGATACGCTATGTAATAGGAAATGGCCCAATATAGCATAGTGCCAATTTCCCTACTTGGATGATGTGTACCATTCCCTTCAGAGGAGAAACTTGAATATAAGCAAAATCACCCACTAAGAATTTAAGAGGTCTCTTACGGTTGTCCATGTAGGATTTCTGTCAACTCTGAGCTGCTTTCATTCTTTCTCGAATAAGATGGACATTCTCAGATGATTTTGTATTAGACTCAGGGAGTAGAATGAGCTTTTCCCTCGATTTGAGCCAACATGATTGTAACAACCCTGATTTTAGCGATTACCTAAGAATATTAAATTGTAACAACCCTGATTTTAGCGATTACCTGAGAATATTAAATTATAACTGCCGACCTTCCATATAAGTCTTCAAAAGGATCCATGCTGATGGAAGATTGGTAGTTATTATTGTATGCAAACTCAACTAGAGGAAGATGATCCTCCTAGCTACCACCAAAATCCAAGTTACAAGCATGATGTAAGTCTTCCAAGGTATGACTCATCCGCTCAGTCTATCCATTAGACTGTGGGTGATAAGATGTGCTAAGATGAAGCTTTGTGCCCAAAGCTTGCTGAAGTCTGCCAAAAGTGACTCGTGAAAAAAGGATCATAATCACACATAATAGATAAAGGAACACTGTGCAATCACACGATCTCCTTAATATATAGCTTCGATAAGAGAGATGTCGTCCTATTAGATTTAATAGGAATAAAATGTGCAGACTTGGTGAGACGGTCCACAACGACCCAAACACTGGTATTGCTTGATCTCGAACGAGCTAAGCCATCGATGAAATCCATAGAAACCTGGCCACACTTCCACAATGGAACCTCTAAAGGCTGAAGAAGACCAAGGGTCATTGATGCTCGACCTTAATAAGATGACAAGTCATGCAATTACTCACATAACTTGCCACATCTCGCTTTATGCCTTCCCAGTAATACAAGCGGTGCATATCAGCATACATCTTGTTGCTGCTTTGATGGATAGTATACTTAGGATGGTGACACTAAGCTAGAATGTCCCGTCTAAGTTCTGGAATAGAAGGCATGACTAAATGGTTCTTCTTTCGAAGACACCCATGAATATCGATGCTGAAATCCCTTATCTCCGTATCATCGTGGGATTCAGACTTACGCTTCTGAATAAGAGCAGATATATCAGAATCTTGTCGTTGTGCCTCGACAACCTGAACAAGAAGAGTAGGACGAGCTTCCATGCTATATCATAGGAAAGGAGAATCTAAAGTGGTAGCACGATTATGGATATCACACATGGAAAGAGTCTTAAGATCTTTCCATTCTGTAATCATCATGGAAACCATAGATGAATGATTCCGACTCAAAGCATCGACCACTCGATCCCATTTGCTAGGGATATACTGAATATCGAAATCGTACAAAGCTATAAACTCGAGCAAATGCTGTTGTCACACGTTGTGCTCCTTCTGGGTGAACAGGTATTTAAGATACTTGTGATCGATGAAGAGTGTAAAGTGTTCTCCAAACAAATAATGACGCCACATCTTTAAAGCAAAGACAATGGCGGCAAGCTCTAAATCATGGATATCATACCGAAACTCATTCGAACGTAATTGTCATGAAGCGTAAGTAACTATCCAATCTTTCTGTATAAGAATAGCACCATGGCCACTATGACTAGCATCGGTATAGAAAATGAAACCCTGATTCCCTTTAGGAACCACAAGAACAGGAGTATTAGTGAGAAACTCCTTCAATGTCTGAAAGGAAACCTCACACTTATCTGACCATATATAACGAATGCCTTTCTTCATAAGGCTAGTCAAGGGAAGCACAATACGGGAAAAAAAATTGATGAATCGATGGTAATAACCCACGAAACCCAAAAAGCTATGAATCTCATGAACATTCTCAGGCCTCTTCCAATTCTGGATGGC
Organism: Allium cepa; assembly: GCA_030765085.1. Classification (NCBI taxonomy): domain Eukaryota; kingdom Viridiplantae; phylum Streptophyta; class Magnoliopsida; order Asparagales; family Amaryllidaceae; genus Allium; species Allium cepa. The sequence goes on from CM060929.1 coordinate 822,580,946, forward strand.
TTCGACCTTAAAAGGATCAACCGAAATGCCTTCGGAAGAAACAACGTGGCCTAAGAACTTAACTTCTTTTCCTAGAAATGGCACTTAGAAAGCTTTGCTTTGAGTTGATGCTGTCGAAGAGTACTCAAAATAATTTAAGATGTCGAGTATGGTCCACTTTGGACTTAGAATGTACAAGAATGTCGATGATGAAAATAAGAACAAACTTATCAAGATACTCCCAGAATACTCAATTCATTAGTTCGATGAAATAAGCAAGGGCATTTGTCAAACTGAACGCATGACGAGCCACTTATATGAATCATAATGAGTGTGGAAAGCTGTAAGTGGAATGCTATCTTCTGCAAATCGAAGCTGGTGAAATCCCATGGCGAGGTCAAGTTGTGAAAAGACCTTAGCACCACTTAGTCGATTGAACATATCATCGATCCTAGGCAGGGGTAATGATTCTTGATTGTTAACTCATTAAGCTTGTGATAATCAATGCATAGCCTAAGAGTCCCATCTGACTTCTTTACGAATTCCACCACGGGTCCCTACGATGAATAACTAGATCGAATGAAATGCTTAGCTTTAAGCTCTAGGAGTTTCTTCTTGAGTTTCTCATTCCCTTTTATAGACATCCTTGTGGGAGGACGACTAACTAGCTGCGCATCTGGAATAAGGTCAATGCGGAACTCGATAGCCCGCTTAGGTGGTAATCCTGAAATAGGCTCAAATAAGTTTGGAAAGTCACGAACAATAGGAATTTGAGACACATCATCGTCGTCCCAAGGTTCAAGAGAGAATAGAGAAGCTGCGGAATCGCCATCGACTTCCCGAAGTATAAGAGAGAACCAAGCAGGAGAGTTGAGATGTCGAAGATATAAGACCCTCTTTAAACATTGAATTCTGGCATCGTATCGAGCTAGCCAGTCCATATCCAATATTGTATCGAAACCAAGACAAGGAACCATGTGCAGATTCACACGGAAAGGAAAGCCACAAACAAGAATCTCAACATCGTCACAAAGCATACTAAGGGTAGCGGATCCCTCAATAGGATTCGCAATCCTCAAAGAAGTAATCAAAAAGAAACATCTAATTATAAAGCATCAATGAGTTCCTTCGATACAAATGAATGAGATGCACCCATATCGAAGAACACTCAAATAGAACGACCATGGAACGGAATGGAACCATCTTGAATAGTAGAAGATATGCCTTGAGACTGAGAAGCATTACCAAAAGCCTTCGCCACATTCAGATTGCTAGAACAAGCATCCTTCTTCTTTTTAAGGCAAGTAGAAATCATGAGTCCCTCTTGCTTGCAATAGAGACATTTGTGAGGATGAGGACATCCGCGAGCTAGATAGTCTCGAGAATCACAGTTGAAGCAGGTTAATACCTTGGCTGAAGGAGGTGTGACATGAGGATGAGCACTAGAATTGCCTTGCTTCTTATTATTCTTAGGAGGAAAGGACTTGGATCTCTGAAAAGGGAATTTCTTCTTATGTAGGTTCTTTCGAACCTCGGCCTCGTCACTGGTATCCCTTTCCTTTTCGACGACTTCGAGGTGAAGCTCCGAATCTACTAGCTCTTCGAATGAGAGATTAAGCTAAAGCATAAGAGATTTCTTCAAATACTTCTTAAGTCCAAATACAAATTTAAGATTCTTCTTCTATGGGGTGCTGATGAACTCAAGCCCATACTTAGATAGAGACTCAAAGGATGAAACATAATCTGATAATGATGACTTGCCCTGCTTCAACTTGAGGAAGCGATGGGCAAGGAATGCCTTCTCGGACTCTGGTACGAACTTAAGCTCAAATATGTCTCGAAAATGCTGCCATGTAAGGGTGTACTCATCCATATCTGCCATAAAAATCTCATACCAGTCTAAAGCTCGTTCTTGTAGCATACTCGATGCCACAAGAACTTGATGATGATTGGATATCTCCATGCGAGTGAAGATGCGTTCGCAAGTACGAAGCCAAGCCTGAACCTCTAGAATGGTCTTGGGGCCTTTAAACGGCTTGTCTCCGAGGTGGGCGTCGTTGCACATGCATGCAAATGTGGTTTTGCGCGGAGGATAGGAGTGAGTTGGTGTAGGAGGCTAAGTGCTCCTAATAAGATAGAGAATCTGGTCGGTCGACATATAAACTCCTTCGAGACGAGAACCACTGGATGGTCCTGCCTTCAAAGTGCGACCTCTTTCCCTTCCAAACATTGCTGAAAGATAAGATAAGATAGGATTATTCACATGCATAGATATTAACAATTCAAATGCAGTAATTAAGGAATACTACGGAATTGAAATTAACATTCCTAGACATATTCCTTTCTGTCTACCCCTAAAAGAATCGAAAGATTAAGGACAAGGTCGAATTTGGTTACGATTTGGGGATGATGTTTACGAGTGTATTATACTTGATGTATAATAATCATGTATATTGTTCTGTGTTTATTACAATTCGTTCTGATATACCAAGCTGTGATGCCACACCCCAAGACCCACATTAGTAAAGAGAATTACTGAGTAATTCTGTCTACTAATGCGGAGAATATGGTTGGTTAAGGGCGATCATCATAGTCTTGTATTAGATAGGGATTAATTATGTCGAATAATTGAGATGAAAAAAAATAAGCACAAATACCGGTATACATAGCTCTTATCTAATGCAAGACTATGATAGTCGCCCTTAACCAGCCCTATTCTACACATTAATAGACAGAATTACTCGGTAACTCTCTTTACTAATATGGGTCTCGGGGTGGGTCATCACAAGGAAGATATGGACAACATGAAAATATTATCAAAAAAGAACAAACAAAAGTAGCGAGGAATATATACATGCATAGGAGCAATATCATAGAAGCACATGTTAAAACAAAACAACAAACAAACAACATCAAACAACAACATCAAAAGTGCACCGTAACAACATAAGGAACAACTAGAACTAACGAAAATAGTAATGCATAAGATAAAGAAAACTAAACTTCCTCACTCGCCGATTCTTCTTCTTCTTCCTCCATGGAAGTAAATCAAGTGAAAGGATGAGGATTCTCAGCAATACTTGTAGAAGTAGAGCTAGTACAAGAAATTTTCTCCCATATCTTGTTTAAGAAGCCATTAATGGAATTGAGCTTCTTGTTGGTCTTGACGACATTCTTTTCGATGGTGACTAATCATCTATTGAGCTTGCTTTGATTTTGAGAGAGAGTGACAAGGTCTTGCGTTGCATTAAAATCACCTTGAAGCTCTTGAATTTCATTGTCTTATTCTTTCTTGATTGGATAGGAAGTGGAGGAGAAGGCAATGTGCATTTCTTGGGGTTGTGGAATCCCTTGTGCTCGATTGGCTGCCCATTGTTGGAAAATTATTGTTTGATGAGGTTGAGGATGCTTAGGCAAATTCATAAGACTAAAGCCTTTGAATTTAGGTCGCTAATAGTGATGAATTTGGCACCAGGTACGGTGACTCTGAAATTCAGAGAATGCGCATGATATAAGCTCCGTAAAAGATGGTCTTATAACTTCGCTTGTGATTGACGGTTAGGAATTCGTCAAGGATTACTTTAGTCCAATTTACTCATTGTGAGGAGTAAATGGCATAGAGTGCTTGAAAGTCTCTTTTGTAAACTCGTAACTCCTGGTATGAGGTTGAATAGATTGGATTAGAGCATGATGAAGAATGCACGCCTTTGGTAGCAAGGCAACGGATTTAAGAGTGGTCATGTAATTAGAGAGAAATATAAGAGAGGTTCATCTCTATTGTCCATGTCGACATCAATGTCGTTGATGTCGTCTCCATCAGATGAACAACGGAGAATACGGCCGATTTGTTGAAGAGGGAGATAGATGCAGACGCCGCAAACTAACATCCAAATGCAGTCATTCTGTTTCTTAGATCTTGGTGATCTAAGTTAATGTTTGCAAAGAATAGTTTGATGAGGAAGGGGTAAATCGTGACATTATTAGCAACAAGCCCAATCAAGCTATCAATCCTGCTAGCTTCCATAGTTTTGCGAATGGTATAAGCATTGAAATCGGGAAATTTGACGTGGGAGCCATCAAAGATCGTTGAGCTCTTCATGGCATTGAATCAAGCAACCGCAATGTCGTTGTCAAGCCATGATCTTATTTGATTCACTAACGGTTCGGTGGAAGATTCTCTGTCTCTCTTAGTTTTGGGGGCCATTGGATTGAATGGATATGAGGAAAAAATTGATGAAAAAATGGGGGCTAGGGTTTTTTTGAGCTGAAAGAGGTAAGGGTTTGATGAAAAAGGAGATGATAAATAGGGTTGGCGAAAAGGTATGTTGTGAAATGTGTAGGCAAATTTTAAAAAACCAAAAGTATACGAATTAGTCGACGAAAATGGTAATGGTAGTCGACTGATATGCAGGGTAATTTTTCCTTCAAGTTTTCAGTGCAAAATTGGCGAATTCAGTCGATTGAATGTATCAGGTTAGTCGATTGTTTTTTGAAATAATTTGAATTATATATGAATGTTCAGTCAATTGAATCTATATTACAGTCGACTAAATCTATATTTCAGCTGACTGATATGCAAGAATTTTAAGGCTGCAAGTTTTTGCCAAAAAACCGAGCTTTTTAGTCAACTATTCTTAGTGGAGTAGCCGAATGAATCTGTAGTTTGAAAATAGTTCATATAAAGTTTCAGTCGACTACTTTGTCCTATTCAGTCAACTAGAACATTTTTGACAGGTTGGCCTTCTTACAAAAGATTTCTATTAGAAAATTAAATAATATAAATGCTTATTAATTTTCTAATTGTAATCTATTGGAAAACAAAAAAATATTATTATGGAATAGAAAAGCATATAATAGATACAAAATTTCCTATAAAAGAATATACATGAAATCTTAGTTTTCAAAAGATTTTGAATCGCCTGAATGCGGTTCAACCTTCGTAATATGTTATAATGGGTGGATAAGTGACCATACATTACTACGCTCCCAGGAGCTTGGTGACACCTAAGGTCATTGAGGGCTTCCCCCTAAGAGTTCGGTGGCACTTGAGAATGTTGTGGTGATGGTTGATGCATGCATTGTTTTGATGATGACCCGTAAAACTTCAAAGTGACTTGTTCTAGAAAGCGTAAGCGTTTAGCATTAACTTTCTGCTCATGGGTGAATATCATCAATTTTGTCAATTTCTAACTTTCTGCATTAAGTTTCTGCAATTCCAAAGTCTCTCTTTGGCAATGGTGAATATCATCAATTTTATTTTTAGTTGATAAAGAGACAAAATGTAAATTATGTTTAGATCGCTTCCCCTATGGCGTATATCCAATGTGATGTGTTGGAGACGGTGTAATCTTAACAAGAATATACATAGGAGTGGAGTTGTTAGAATTTTTTGACGGTGCGGAGGTGGGAGTGCTAAAAACAATGGAAGACTGATTAGATTCTTCTTGTGAAGACGTTACGGAGTTTGTACAAAAAATTTGAAAAATATTGAGTTAAGAAGTTTTAATGGAAGAAAGTAGTATGAAAAAAAAGATGAGGTGGGAAGCCTTTATATACTATGAGGATATACTATTTTCAGGTTGAAGCAACCTAAGAAACAAAATGATCGAATATTTATGGCCAAAGAAAATTTAGAGGTAGATAAAGATGAGAAATACTGACCGTACAGCTAATTTGAGGTAGGTACTAGTTGATTAACCAAGAAAAAATATAGCATAATGGAAAAGCATACAACTTCCTTACCAGTGACCAAAGATCGAGTGTCGGCGGCTTCAATTTTGAAAAAATAATTATTTTTGAAAATAAAATATTTTCAAAAGTTTATAAAATAAATTTTAATTATAAGTCATGCAATGATATAATACATAATTATCGACGTAAATTAATAAAAGTATTTTCATTCAAATTAGTAAATATATCGGCTATCTGATTTTCTAAAGATACAAGTTCTAATGAAATATTGCCATTTTCTATATTATCTCGAAGAAAATGATGTCTGGTATCTATATGTTTAGTTCTAGAATGATTTATTGGATTTTTCGATAAATTTATCACACTTGTATTATCACAGTAAATTATTGACTTAGAAAGATTTATTCCAAAATCCTAAAGTGTTTGCTGCATGTAGATTACTTAAGCACATGCCAAAGCAGTAGAGATATATTCTGATTCACACGTCGAAAGTGAAACGCAATTTTGTTTCTTACTAAAGCAATGTATTAAAGATCGTCCAATAAAGTGACAAGTACGACTAGTACTCTTCTGATCCGTTCGACATCCTCCAAAATCAGCAGCACTATATGATACTAATTCAAAAGGACATTCTTTTGGATAAAAGAGATCGCAGTCTTTAGTCTTGCTTAAGTATCTCAAAATTCGCTTCACTGCCCACAAATGCGATTCTTTGGGATTTGGTTTAAATCATGCACACAAGCATACACTCATCATTATGTCTGGTCGACTAGCATTTAAATATAATAATGAACCAATCATACTACGATATAGTTTTTAGTTAACACTTTTGCCATTTTCATCTCTATCGAGATGTAATGTAGTACTCATAAGAGTTGGTTTAACAGAAGTGTTTTCCATACCAAATCTTATTACAGTATTTTTCTGGATTATTAAAAATTTCATTCTTTAATTGTTTAATTTGTAAACCAAGAAAATATAAGAGTTCTCCCATGTTAGACATTTCAATTTTTCTTGTCATAATTTCTGCAAATTCTTGACATAATTTTTCATTTGTGAAACCAAAAATAGTGTCATATACATAAATTTGAATTATTAAAATATCATTTTTATCTTGTTTTATAAATAGTTTGATCTACTTTTCCAATTTTTAGAACCTGAATATGTATGCTCTCCTCTATTTATAGAGGATCACACATTTTTCTCAAAAAAAATTTAGAACTTGAATTAATTGAATAACCTTTAAGATGGTCATACCAAGCACGATGTGCCTGTTTTAAACCATATAAAGCCTTTTTTAATTTATAACATGATTTGGATATTTTTCATGTGCGAATAAAGTAGGTTGTTCTACATATACATTTTCTTTAATAACACCATTTAAGAAAACACATTTTATATCCATTTGATATAGTTTAAAATTATTAAAACATGAATAAGCTAATATAATTTGTATAGCTTCCAGACGAGCTTCAGGTGCAAATGTTTCATAATAATATATTCCTTCTTCTTGATTATACCCTTGAGCAACTAACCTAGCTTTATCTCTTATAATATTTCCTTGCTCATCAACTTTAATTTTGTAAATCCATTTTGTACTGATAACCACTTGATTACTTGGTCTAGGAACTAGGTTCCAAACGTGATTACGTTCAAATTGATTTAATTCTTCTTACATAGCTATAATCCAGTAGTCATCAGTTGAAGCTTCTTTAGCATTTTTAGGTTCAATATTTGAAAGAAAAGCTACGTGACCCATTTGGTTTAGTTAATTTCGTGTTTTTACGTTGGTATTTATTTCTTCAATGATATTATCAGCAGGATGATTTCTTAGAAGTCTTGGTGGGGATCTTATTTCATTATTATTTGGAAAACTGTTGTCAGTATTATTTTCAAAATCATCATCAGAATAATTTGATTTAAAAATAATTTCTTCATCTTGTAACGACCCAGGATTTTTAGTAATTAAAATTTGAATATTTAATTAATTTTAAATATTAATAATTGAAATTTATAAGTCAAATAAATTTTATTTTGAATAATTGGATTTAATTGAATAATTAAATCGATAATTTAATATGTTAAATTATGGAAATAATTGAAAATTGAGTTAAATATGATTAAAAATGATTTGTAAAATTTTATTTTATCATATTGAAGTTAGAATGATATTTTAGAACTTTTAAAATTGAATTAAAAGTTAATTTGTGAAAATTGAATATTTTAATATTTAATCGACTAGTGAAATTAGTCAATTTTCAAACAGTCTCAGAATTGGACGAAACTAGTTCCATTGGATCCGTAATAGTTAGTTATTACCGGATTTCAATTTTCGTAGCAATCGGAGTTATCATTTGATCGTGGCAGCTCGAAACGCATCTAAATTGTTTTAATATTTATTTGGCGAGTTAAAATAGCCATTTTTCAAACAGTCTCGGATTTCGACGAAACCAATTTCATCGGATCCGTAATGTGATATTATTGTAAGGTTTCAAATTTCGTGTCAATCGTGTTTACCGTTTGTCCGGTATGAATTAAAATGCCTAGAAAATCGTTTAAATCGGTTTAATTCAAATTGAACGTTTATTGCCATAACTCGCACAGATGTCCGAATTAGCTTTCGAAACCTGTTCCATTGTGTCTGGAACGCGGGGTAACCCTAGGAACGCTGGTTACGGCGCGTGAATCGGAGTTCGGAAATTCCGGAATGAATAGTGTCGTTCGTTTCCCTATAAATAGCCCCTCTCTCTCACAAATTAAAAAAAAAAAATATAACCCTAGCCGGCCCTAAGAAATGAATGGCCGAAAATGCTCCTTTCTTCCTTCGTTAAAATCTTCAAATCCATCAAGTAATTCGAGAAACTTTCTAAATGAAAGTTGTAGAGCACAGCACGATCTATAATTCCAACGGTGGAGATCGTGTTTGGAGTTGTGGATTGGTGGCAAGTTGAGTTGGAAGTGCAACCGCTCGGCCTCGAACTGCGTGCAAACGTGATGACCGAGCTCCTCCATGGTTGGGCCGAGCGTGGCTCTTGCGAAGGGGGTTCGTATGAGGGTCTCTGATCGAATTATCGTCGAGCGAGGAAGTTGCAAAATCGAACCCTAATTTTCATAGATGGGTTATGTGTTGCGTATATTGTCTGTAGATGGATCGCGTGAGGAAGGAGAAAGCACGCACGGTCATGATGTTGTTGGGTGAAATCTACGGCCAGAAACTAGAGTAGGTTAAAGTTATAAAATGTTGATTTATTTTATATGTAAATCGTGTACAAACTTTAAAAGTTGATATCTTTTTGCTGCGAGATCGAAAACGCGCAAAACCAGTTGCGTTGGAATCGTATGGACGAGCACTACGCTATGAAATTGGATTGGAGTCGTTTGGAGTTAGTGAGAATTTCGGGTAAAATTAAACGTCCGTTTAATTTTATTCGAAATAAATCGCTAAAACGAAATTGAAATCAGGGTGAGAACTTCTCACTCAATCGAATCAGTTTCGATTTTATTTTAAATAGTTATATTTAAAATATTTGAATGCATGTTGAATGATGATTGTTATCTATTGATTGTTAAAATAGACATTATGCGCCGTTAGTAAGCGGATGTTATTTATTAAAAACATATACCGCGAATATTTCATAAACAGTGAAATTGGTATTATATATAATAGCAATATATATATATTGGTATATGTATATATTGCAGTTGTTGATTTTCCGCATTTTTTAGCGGATGAGACCCTATTGCGCCGTCTATTAAGCGGATAATATTTTAAATCCCATATACCGCGATAATTTCGTACTGGAACAGAATTGGTATTGTGCTAATGTTTGTGGATGTAGGAAAACAGGTTGGAGGGATCCAACTGGATTCCTCAACAGTATTTATTTGATTTCAGATATTTTGATATTTGATGGATTATCATATCGATATATGATGTCGTTGTTGTCGTGATTGACTATTTGGTATGTAGCATCACTGGACCAAATTTGGAACTTTAAAATGATTTTTAAAGTGATTTTTGAAAATATACTATATGTTTGGAAATTGATTCATTTTAAATAAATAAACGATATAATTTTTAATGTTATAAAGATTATGAATTTTTGAGAAATATAGTAAAAGGCTGATTTTTGAAAATATGGGGTTAATGGTTTTATAAAATAGTCTAAATCGAATTTTTGAATTTATTATAAAAAAGTTTAAAAATAGGATTTATGAAATTTGACTATTTTATAAATCAAAATGATGAAGTTTTTAAAGGAGTTCAAAGACGTTTTAAATATTAATATGAATTGAATTATATAAGAGATTTATAAATGGATATTTATAAATTGAAATATTGAAATTATAAAACGAGTTTTTATAAGTGTTAGAATGAACTGTGAATGAATTTCGTAAATGAATGAAATTTATAGAATTATAAACGGTGAAGTTATAAATGGAATTTTATAAGCAGTAGGTTTATAAAATTTGTAAAGTTATTTGAAGAATAGATTTGGATAAATAAATGAATCTTATAAGTTATAAGATTTATAATTTAGGAAGTCTAAAAGAACGATTCTTGTAAACCAATAAATTTTAAGTATTTGACTTATAATATGAACCTTTGGTATATAATTGAGTTATGAATTGAATATAGGGTAATAAAGGAATTTATAAACATTGTTTTATAAATTCGCAAACGACTTATTTTGATAAGTAAATTGTTGAAACTTATTAATGGAGTTATATTCACGTTTTTGACTGTGAATAATCCTTTGAAATAAAATGAATAAAAGGATGAAATTTGTTAACAAAGTATATTCACGTTTTTGAATAGTGAATAATATGTTAAAGAAAATGTTTAGGATGTGATATTTTAAACAGAATTAAAACGATCTAACGATGTTTTAAAATGTGTTAAGATTCGAAACCATAGATTTCAACATTCATTGTTGAAATAGACGTTTTCGAGAAATAGAAGGAAATGGTGGACTATAACACTGTTGTTATAGTAAATGATTTCCAAAAGGAAATGTTTTGTATAGTATTGGGATTTATATATCTATTTTAATTTCGAATCCCTATACTAGTGATTTTGGGTTGTCATAACGATGTTTTACGCAACATTCGTTTTGGCCCAAATAAATATGTTTAAGAGAATGATTTCCTTAAAGAATGAAATATATACTTAATCTGGATTTAAGTATATTGAATAATTTCCAAGTGTTGAAAATAGATGGATTTGAGAATTACTTAATAAGTAAGTATGGAAATGTTTTCCAAATATAAAGTGAATATTTTGAGAATTTATCTTTTTGAAGATAAATCGAAATGAATAATTGAAATCGTATATGCATAGATATTTTAGAATATAAATTCACTATGGAATTTATAAAAGAAAGTGGAATCTGTTTAAAAATAAATATTGATTTATTATTGAAGTATGAAAATTACTTATCTGGTAAAGGTATTTTTGGGAAATAAATAATTTGGAAAATTATTTGGAATCTGGTGATGTCGTGCATATCCATTGATAGTTCAATAACCGACTATCAATATTTACCTTTGAAAGGTATTTGTTGTGATTTGTTGAATTTGAATGCACACTTATCTTTAAATTATTGCGCTCGTTATTCGGATTCCCCATTCCGAATAGTGATACGACGTAATGGATAGCATTGAAGATCGGTGTTGAAGACCCGGTATTTGCGAGAGCGATAGGATGACCTGTCGATTGACTCTGCACCGAGTTGCTCCGGTATAGAGTTCTCCATATGTGATGGGAAATCCGATCAGGATTGTGGATATCTGGATTGCAAGGACTTCTTTGTAAGTGCCTTCGGTTCTGTTCGATCCCGGAACAGACTTGTATGGATTGTATGTCTGACATTACAAATTGAGATATAAAGCAGATTTCTTTCAAATATATTTCTGTTGGTGGCGGAGAATTTATTCTTTTAGCTTAACACCCTTCTCTGAGACGTACGAGCTCAGAGGTTATGTAGTTGAAGGTTATCAGCGATATATTCCCAATTTGGTAATGTGACATGCTGAGTGTTGCTGTAAAATGATCATTGTGTTGATTATTTGTGATAGGATCATTTATTTGATCGTCTATCATGGTGATCATTTCTATGATCATTTGTTGACCCAAAGCATGGCTTTTGTATAAAGTATGTTTTTGTGGACGTGACTTCGTCGAGCCTCACACCTCGGGAATGGTCAAAACAGGAAAGATGCAGCAAGGTTATGAGGGGTAGCGCCCTTTAGGGTATGTGCATTTCCTTCTGGAAAAGGGTGGTATCATGGTATGGAGCCCAGATACTTACTCATGTTGAAAACACTTTATGATTGTGTGAATTGATTACGAGCGCTCGGTGAAAGGTCCCAAAGGACCGGGGGATGGCATATTCGGTCAGTTGTTACTCAGTTAGGGGTAACTCGGCCTTGTGTTGGCAGAGATCTGGTTTGGTTCTCGGGGACGTCCATCCAGAGGCGTTCTCATGTGGCAATGGGAAGTTTCTTGGCCTGATCATTCGTTGGAAATCCAAAGAAACAATACGAGACTTGTACGGTTTTAGTTGTATAACCTGCTATGGAATGTGGCGGTAACCTGCTATTGAACATAGTTAGCTATAGTAGGCATACGATAATGGTCGTATGTTGGCTAAGATTTATATTCTACTTTCGAAATATTTTCTACACTATGCACTAGTAATAATATCAAATGTTCTTTTAATACGTATCAAGCATCTTTGACTATCATAAGGAGAAATCTCCTCCGATTCTGCGTTTGCATTGTGTGTGTGTGCGGGAGGCCTTATGGTAGTCTCATTTTTAAAAAGCATTGCGAATCGACTTTAAAAATATTCCTCTATTTTGATTTTAAAGATAAATAAACTGTTTTGAGTTCTCACACCAGTCTTATGACTGACTCGGAGTTTATTGTTTTCCTTCCTAAACTCTGGGTGCCCATCAATTTCTACACGGGCAGTCAAGAGTTAAGGTTTATCAGGATATTCTGGAGTTGCTGGAGGCAAGCTGGATGGCATGGCGTATTACTAGTATATAGTATTTCTTTTCCGCTGTTTGTTGATGTTGTACACTCTGATGTAATGAAATGAAATGTAATGTAATGTAATAACTGATATAGTTCTTTGTTTAAAGATTATTCATTTATCTATTATATGTTGTTCCGCTGCGAATTGTGAGATTCTGATGTTATTGTTCTGTTTTTCTTCTGTTCCGTTCTATTTTCTATGTTCTTTCCTCTCTATTTTTCTATCTTCTCCCTCTTATTCTCTCATTTTCTTCTTCTTAAACCCTAACATTTCGGTTTTCCGGCCTTCGATTTCTCGACAGTCGATAAAGTGAGTATCGATGTTGAATTTTCGAAAGTCGAAAATTTCCGGGACGTTACATTTGGTATCAGAGCATATGGTTAAGCGAAAACCATGGTTCTGTTGGGTATTACTCATTAGAGATAGAGTCAGTAGTACTCTAGAATGAGTTTGAGTGTAATAATAGCTATGAGAGTGTATTTGTTAATGAATATAAATTGTTTTGTATTGTGTTGACTTATCGGTTGATTGTTTATAGATTTCGGTCGATGTAGTCTAGCTAACTATCGTAGAAAGGGGTTTCTAAACTCTTAAACAAGATAAACCGACACGATATTGTTTTAAAATGGGGTAAATGAAATAATTTTACCTTGATTATATTTATATATAAAGGAATAATTTTCAGAATTATTAAAGTGTATATAAGTTGATTGTTTAGTTGTTTGAATAATCTAAATAAGAGAATAATTGTATAAAACAAATGAATTATAAGAATTGAATTATAATTAAAGTGATTTGCAATTGTGAAATAAACTTATATATATAAGAAGTGAAACTATATGAATATATTTATGAATATAAGTTGTAAATAAAAAATAAATTTAAAGTTAAATGGAAGTATAACTTGAGAGATGTTGAATGAAGTTGATATTGGTATCAAAGTAAATTAATAAAGTTAAGTGATAAATATGAACTTAAGTTATAAAAATGAAATTCAACTTTGGAAATTGAATTGAATGAATGGATTAAATGTTAATCAATTGAATGTAAATAGTTGATATGGAGTAATGAATGTAAGTGTAAATTCATTAAAATGTAATGTTATTGGAAGTTGAATAATTGAATGCAAATCAATTTAATTAAACCAATTGAAAGTGATGGTGTTAAACCAAATTGAATGAATATAAGCAAAGGAATTTGGTTGTAATTAATATACATTGGTTGTTATATGGTTGTTAGTTGATTGTATATAATTCATTAATTATTAATGGAATTGAGTTAATGAAATTGAAAGCTAAAGTAATTGAAATTCAATTGGAAGTGAACCAACTTGAATATGAATTAGTGAATATAAACTAATTGAAAATAAATGTTAGTAAAAACATCCACGGTAAATGAATCAAATGTGATTAAATTGAAAACCATTTCATTAAATATTAATGAGAATATGAATGAATATTTATTGGTTATGAATTAGTTGGATGATAGTTGATTGATAGTAGCATTTGTTGCTTTTGTTTCATTTGCTATGTTGGCATGTATAGTTATTATGTTGCTATATGATGTATATTGAGATTATTTTCATATATGCATGTTCTCATGTTGTTTGTTGAGTGTTTAGTAGGTGCGGATCGCGTTTGCTTCGCATTTGGAGCTCGCTTTCGCGCTATATTAGCCGTATACGCTTGCTAATAAAATATAAGGTGCATATCTCGGATTAAATATCGTACTTTTACACTTTTTCCCTGCGGGATGCCTCATTACTTGATGAGATGTATATTTGTGATATATATACTGTCATTTTTTTGGATCGAGCCGCGCAAAGGAGACTATGGCGAATTTTTCCGGAAATTTAAGGCGTTCGAATTTTTTTGAGAAAATTGGAAAATTTTGAAAACTTTAATTTTGATTTGGAGTTGAAAGTCAAACAATAGTAGTTGTTTTTGAAAAGATAACTAAGTATGATTTGAAAACTTAGTAAAGTATTGTAAGAAGTTTGACTATGGATTTTGGAAAGTTAATGGATTCTGTAACTTTTCTTACTTGTTAATTTCGAGGACGAAATTCTTTTAAGGGGGAAGATTGTAACGACCCAGGATTTTTAGTAATTAAAATTTGAATATTTAATTAATTTTAAATATTAATAAGTGAAATTTATGAGTCAAATAAATTTTATGTTGAATAATTGGATTTAATTGAATAATTAAATCGATAATTTAATATGTTAAATTATGGAAATAATTGAAAATTGAGTTAAATATGATTAAAAATGATTTGTAAAATTGTATTTTATCATATTGAAGTTAGAATGATATTTTAGAACTTTTAAAATTGAATTAAAAGTTAATTTGTGAAAATTGAATATTTTAATATTTAATCGACTAGTGAAATTAGTCAATTTTCAAACAGTCTCAGAATTGGACGAAACTAGTTCCATTGGATCCGTAATAGTTAGTTATTACCGGATTTCAATTTTCGTAGCAATCGGAGTTATCATTTGATCGTGGCAGCTCGAAACGCATCTAAATTGTTTTAATATTAATTTGGCGAGTTAAAATAGCCATTTTTCAAACAGTCTCGGATTTCGACGAAACCAGTTTCATCGGATCCGTAATGTGATATTATTGTAAGGTTTCAAATTTCGTGTCAATCGGATTTACCGTTTGTCCGGTACGAATTAAAACGCCTAGAAAATCGTTTAAATCGGTTTAATTCAAATTGAACGTTTATTGCCATAACTCGCACAGATGTCCGAATTAGCTTTCGAAACATGTTCCATTGTGTCCGGAACGCGGGGTAAACCCTAGAAACGTTGGTTACGGCGCGTAAATCGGAGTTCGGAAATTCCGGAATGAATAGTGTCGCTCGTTTCCCTATAAATAACCCCTCTCTCTCACAAATTAAAAAAATATATATATATAACCCTAGCCGGCCCTAAGAAATGAATGGCCGAAAATGCTCCTTTCTTCCTTCGTTAAAATCTTCAAATCCATCAAGTAATTCGAGAAACTTTCTAAAAGAAAGTTGTAGAGCACAACACGATCTATAAATCCAACGGTGGAGATCGTGTTTGGAGTTGTGGATTGGTGGCAAGTTGAGTTGGAAGTGCAGCCGTTCGGCCTCGAACTGCGTGCAAACATGATGACCGAGCTCCTCCATGGTTGGGCCGAGCGTGGCTCTTGCGAAGGGGGTTCGTATGAGGGTCTCTGATCGAATTATCGTCGAGCGAGGAAGTTGCAAAATCGAACCCTAATTTTCATAGATGGGTTATGTGTTGCGTATATTGTCTGTAGATGGATCGCGTGAGGAAGGAGAAAGCACGCACGGTCATGATGTTGTTGGGTGAAATCTACGGCCAGAAACTAGAGTAGGTTAAAGTAATAAAATGTTGATTTATTTTATATGTAAATCGTGTACAAACTTTAAAAGTTGATATCTTTTTGCTGCGAGATCGAAAACGCGCGAAACCAGTTGCGTTGGAATCGTATGGACGAGCACTACGTTATGGAATTGGATTGGAGTCGTTTGGAGTTAGTGAGAATTTCGGGTAAAATTAAACGTCCGTTTAATTTTATTCGAAATAAATCGTTAAAACGAAATTGAAATCAGGGTGAGAACTTCTCACTCAATCGAATCAGTTTCGATTTTATTTTAAATAGTTATATTTAAAATATTTGAATGCATGTTGAATGATGATTGTTATCTATTGATTGTTAAAATAGACATTATGCGCCGTTAGTAAGCGGATGTTATTTATTAAAAACATATACCGCGAATATTTCATAAACAGTGAAATTGGTATTATATATAATAGCAATATATATATATTGGCATATGTATATATTGCAGTTGTTGATTTCCCGCATTTTTTAGCGGATGAGACCCTATTGCGCCGTCTATTAAGCGGATAATATTTTAAATCTCATATACCGCGATAATTTCGTACTGGAACGGAATTGGTATTGTGCTAATGTTTGTGGATGCAGGAAAACAGGTTGGAGGGATCCAACTGGATTCCTCAACAGTATTTATTTGATTTCAGATATTTTGATATTTGATGGATTATCATATCGATATATGATGTCGTTGTTGTCGTGATTGACTATTTGGTATGTAGCATCACTGGACCAAATTTGGAACTTTAAAATGATTTTTAAAGTGATTTTTGAAAATATACTATATGTTTGGAAATTGATTTATTTTAAATAAATAAACGATATAATTTTTAATGTTATAAAGATTATGAATTTTTGAGAAATATAGTAAAAGGCTGATTTTTGAAAATATGGGGTTAATGGTTTTATAAAATAGTCTAAATCGAATTTTTGAATTTATTATAAAAAAGTTTAAAAATAGGATTTATGAAATTTGACTATTTTATAAATCAAAATGATGAAGTTTTTAAAGGAGTTCAAAGACGTTTTAAATATTAATATGAATTGAATTATATAAGAGATTTATAAATGGATATTTATAAATTGAAATATTGAAATTATAAAACGAGTTTTTATAAGTGTTAGAATGAACTGTGAATGAATTTCGTAAATGAATGAAATTTATAGAATTATAAACGGTGAAGTTATAAATGGAATTTTATAAGCAGTAGGTTTATAAAATTTGTAAAGTTATTTGAAGAATAGATTTGGATAAATAAATGAATCTTATAAGTTATAAGATTTATAATTTAGGAAGTCTAAAAGAACGATTCTTTTAAACCAATAAATTTTAAGTATTTGACTTATTATATGAACCTTTGGTATATAATTGAGTTATGAATTGAATATAGGGTAATAAAGGAATTTATAAACATTGTTTTATAAATTCGCAAACGACTTATTTTGATAAGTAAATTGTTGAAACCTATTAATGGAGTTATATTCACGTTTTTGACTTGAATAATCCTTTGAAATAAAATGAATAAAAGGATGAAATTTGTTAACAAAGTATATTCACATTTTTGAATAGTGAATAATATGTTAAAGAAAATGTTTAGGATGTGATATTTTAAATAGAATTAAAACGATCTAACGATGTTTTAAAATGTGTTAAGATTCGAAATCATAGATTTCAACATTCATTGTTGAAATAGACGTTTTCGAGAAATAGAAGGAAATGGTGGACTATAACACTGTTGTTATAGTAAATGATTTCCAAAAGGAAATGTTTTGTATAGTATTGGGATTTATATATCTATTTTAATTTCGAATCCCTATACTAGTAATTTTGGGTTGTCATAACGATGTTTTATGCAACATTCATTTTGGCCCAAATAAATATGTTTAAGAGAATGATTTCCTTAAAGAATGAAATATATACTTAATCTCGATTTAAGTATATTGAATATTTTCCAAGTGTTGAAAATAGATGGATTTGAGAATTACTTAATAAGTAAGTATGGAAATGTTTTCCAAATTTAAAGTGAATATTTTGAGAATTTATCTTTTTGAAGATAAATTGAAATGAATAATTGAAATCGTATATGCATAGATATTTTAGAATATAAATTCACTATGGAATTTATAAAAGAAAGTGGAATCTGTTTAAAAATAAATATTGATTTATTTTTGAAGTATGAAAATTATTTTTCTGGTAAAGATATTTTTGGGAAATAAATAATTTGGAAAATTATTTGGAATCTGGTGATGTCGTGCATATCCATTGATAGTTCAATAACCGACGATCAATATTTACCTTTGAAAGGAATTTGTTGTGATTTGTTGAATTTGAGTGCACACTTATTTTTAAATTATTGCGCTCGTTATTCGGATTACCCATTCCGAACAGTGATACGACGTAATGGATAGCATTGAAGATCGGTGTTGAAGACCCGGTATTTGCGAGAGCGATAGGATGACCTGTCGATTGACTCTGCACCGAGTTGCTTCGGTATAGAGTTCTCCATATGTGATGGGAAATCCGATCAGGATTGTGGATATCCGGATTGCAAGGACTTCTTTGTAAGTGCCTTCGGTTCTGTTCGATCCCGGAACAGACTTGTATGGATTGTATGTCTGACATTACAAATTGAGATATAAAGCAGATTTCTTTCAAATATATTTCTGTTGGTGGCGGAGAATTTATTCTTTTAGCTTAACACCCTTCTCTGAGACGTACGAGCTCAGAGGTTATGTAGTTGAAGGTTATCAGCGATATATTCCCAATTTGGTAATGTGACATGCTGAGTGTTGCTGTAAAATGATCATTGTGTTGATTATTTGTGATAGGATCATTTATTTGATCGTCTATCATGGTGATCATTTCTATGATCATTTGTTGACCCAAAGCATGGCTTTTGTATAAAGTATGTTTTTGTGGACGTGACTTCGTCGAGCCTCACACCTCGGGAATGGTCAAAACAGGAAAGATGCAGCAAGGTTATGAGGGGTAGCGCCCTTTAGGGTATGTGCATTTCCTTCTGGAAAAGGGTAGTATCATGGTATGGAGCCCAGATACTTACTCATGTTGAAAACACTTTATGATTGTGTGAATTGATTACGAGCGCTCGGTGAAAGGTCCCAAAGGACCGGGGGATGGCATATTCGGTCAGTTGTTACTCAATTAGGGGTAACCCGGCCTTGTGTTGGCAGAGATCCGGTTTGGTTCTCGGGGACGTCCATCCAGAGGCGTTCTCATGTGGCAATGGGAAGTTCCTTGGCCTGATCATTCGTTGGAAATCCAAAGAAACAATAAGAGACTTGTACGGTTTTAGTTGTATAACCTGCTATGGAATGTGGCGGTAACCTACTATTGAACATAGTTAGCTATAGTAGGCATACGATAATGGTCGTATGTTGGCTAAGATTTATATTCTACTTTCGAAATATTTTCTGCACTATGCACTAGTAATAATATCAAATGTTCTTTTAATACGTATCAAGCATCTTTGACTATCATAAGGAGAAATCTCCTCCGATTCTGCGTTTGCATTGTGTGTGTGTGCGGGAGGCCTTATGGTAGTCTCATTTTTAAAAAGCATTGCGAATCGACTTTAAAAATATTCCTCTATTTTGATTTTAAAGATAAATAAACTGTTTTGAGTTCTCACACCAGTCTTATGACTGACTCGGAGTTTATTTTTTTCCTTCCTAAACTCTGGGTGCCCATCAATTTCTACACGGGCACTCAAGAGTTAAGGTTTATCAGGATAATCTGGAGTTGCTGGAGGCAAGCTGGATGGCATGGCGTATTACTAGTATATAGTATTTCTTTTCCGCTGTTTTTTGATGTTGTACACTCTGATGTAATGAAATGAAATGTAATGTAATGTAATAACTGATATAGTTCTTTGTTTAAAGATTATTCATTTATCTATTATATGTTGTTCCGCTGCGAATTGTGAGATTCTGTTGTTATTGTTCTGTTTTTCTTCTGTTCCGTTCTATTTTCTATGTTCTTTCCTCTCTATTTTTCTATCTTCTCCCTCTTCTTATCTCTTGTTCTTCTTCTTAAATCCTAACATTTCGGTTTTCCGGCCTTCGATTTCTCGGCAGTCGATAAAGTGGGTATCGATTTTGAATTTTCGAAAGTCGAAAATTTCTGGGACGTTACACATCTTCTATTTTATGGTTAACTTTGAAATTTTCATCGAATGAAACATGAATTGTTTCTTCAATTATTTTAATTCTTTTATTATAAATTCTATAAGCTTTGCTTTGTTCCGAATATCCAAAGAATATTCCTTCATCAGATTTTGGATCGAATTTACCAAGCTTATCTTTTGTATTTAATATAAAATATTTTGAACCAAAAACTTTAACATATGATATGTTAAGTTTTGCTTCCATTAAAAAGCTCATATGGTGTATGTTTAGTTAATGGTCTGATGGAAACTCTATTCAAAGTTAAAAAAGCAGTTGCTACAGCTTCTGCCCAAAAGTGTTTTGGTAGAGTACTTCCATTTAATAAAGTTCTAGCACATTCTTGAAGTGTTTTATTTTTTCTTCTATAGCTCCATTTTATTACGGACTTCTAGAAAATGAAAAATTGTGAACAATTCTATTATTACAGGAATTTTCAAAAGATTCATTTTCGAATTCACCACCGTGATCACTCTGAATGTTTTTAATTCTTAAATTTTTAATATTTTGAATTCTTTTAGCAAATATTTTAAAATTTTCAAAAGTATCGCTTTTATTTTTTCAAAAATATTGTCCAGATATATCATGAAAAATCATCTACTATTACAAAAACATATTTGTTATGGTTTATAGACTGAACTTGAATTGGTCTAAAAAGATCCAAATGTAATAACTCAAGTGGCTATAATGTAGAACTCATTTTCTTTGATTTAAAAAAAGATTTTGTTAATTTCCTAATTGATAAGCATCACAATACTTTTTGCTTTGAAATTCATTTTTGGTAGACCTTTAACTAAATTATTTTTAGATAATTTGTTTATTGCTTTAAAATTTATATGACAAAATTTTTTGTACCATGACCAAGGATCATTTTCTTTGGCTATTAGACACATATTTGTGTTATGATTGACTTTCATATTTAATATTTAAATATTTCTTTTTCTGATTCCTTCAACTATAAGATTATTATTTTAATCAAATATGTTGCATTTATTTTCTGAAAAAGTTATATTAAAACCTTTATCACATAGTTGACTTATACTTAGCAAATTATATTTTAAATTTTTGACTAGTAAGACATTTATTATAAGAGGTAAGTTAGATGTACCATCATTGCTCACATCGTCTTTGCCGATGATATAGCCATTGGAATTATCTCCAAAAGTGACAGATTCTCCATCCGAGTAGATACTGTTAGTCAACATATCTTTATTTCCTGTCATATGTTTTGAGCAACCACTCTTTAGTATCCACTTTCCTCGTTTCTTAGTTAGTACCAGCAAAAAATATGAATGACATTGGTACCCACCTTTTATTAGGGTCATAAGAGTTAGATCTTAGGAAACCAATCCCAAGACGGTTTAGAATTCCCTTTATAAGTAAAATCTTTATTTTTATGAACTGTATTTATAAAAGGTTTAATATATTTATTTCTGATTAAATTATTATTGGTTTTTGGTACCCAAATTTTTATAGTATTTGTGTTACCAATTTGTTTCTTTTGAGTGAAAACCTTTGGTTTTGCTTTTGCTTTTGCTTTTGCTTTTGCTTTTACAAAATTATTATGTAAATTTAAATTTTTATTTGATATGTTATTCTTCTTTGAACTCGTCTTTGAAGAATTTTTATATCCTAAACAATTCTTATTCGTAGTATCTTGAGAACTACTGATAATTTTAGAAAGATTCTCTCTTTCTTTATTAAAATTAGTCACATTTTTAGTGATATTCTCTAACTCAATTTTGAGACTGGTATTTTTCAATTCAAGAATTTTGATATTTGATTTTAAATCTTGATTTTCTGAAGCTAATGTCGTATTCTTTTCTTTTTACACTTCTACTTCATTTGATAGCATAGTGAGTTGAGAAGAAACATTAGACAATGATTCTTGTGTATTAACAAGTTCTTCTTCTAGGATTTTCTTTTCATCTCTTAGCATATCAACTTCTATTTCAATTTTGTTTAATTTTTCTAGTGCATCTTTATACTTTCTTTTAACTTCTTTGAGTTTATCTAATAGTTCTGAATTTATATCAATTAAATCATCAAATGTTAAATCACTTACATCATTAGTCGAAGCCATAAAGTAGACAATGGCTTGTTCAGAATTGATGTTTGTGTCACTGTCTAATGATGAAGATGAATCCAAATTGTCCCATATAACAGAGAATGCTTGCTTCTATTTGTACTTGTCATTCTTATTCTTGAATATGTCTTTCTTTCTATTAGGACAGTCTTTCTTCATGTGGCCCATTTTATTACATTCATAACATTCAAGATTTGATACTGGCAGTTTATAGGAGTTGTCTCTCCTATTGTTTTCAAACTTCTTATTTCCTCTGAACTTTAAAAACTTTTTGAAATTCTTTGCAATTAATGCCATGTCATCGGAATCTGAATCCTCTTATTCAGCTTTGAAGGCAATATTCTTTTTATCCTATGCTTGATCTCGCTTAGCCTACAAATTCACTTCATACGACATGAGATTTCCTATCAACTCTTCAGGTTTGATGGTAGAAATGTCATTAACTTCTTTAATAGAAAGGCTTGCGTTCCCATTCATCCGTTAATGTATTTAGAATTTCGAGACAATATCAAAATCTAAAAAAAATTCTCCTAATTCCAATAGTGAATGATGTATATCTTGGAATCTATAATACATGTCATTTATAGTTTTATCTGGTCTCATTCTGAAATTTTGGAACTAATTTTTTAGCATAGAAATCTTTCTTTGTTTAACTTTAATAGTTCCTTCATGTGTGACTTTAAGAGTTCTCCAAATTTTATAAGCGTTTGAACACATGCTAACTCTATTAAATTCATTTTTATCTAACGCACAAAATAATATATTCGTGGCTTTTGCATTCGATGTGGCATCCAACTTTTATGTTTTCGACCATTCCACAAAAGGTGTAGTGGGTATAGTGTATTCATTTTGAGCAATATTCCAAGTATCTTGTCCATGTGCTTGCCTAAAAGTTCTCATTCGAGTTGACCAGTAATTGCAATTCAAACCATTAAATTAGTGGTGGTCGTGTAGTGGATTGACCTTCAAAAAAACTTGTGTTAGTGTTATTTTCCATATTAATTACGTATCAAATAACTATGTTATGGTTATATGACAGCCTTGCTCCGATGCCAAATGAAAGTGCTGCTAAGGATCGTAATATGGAATAGTAACTAAAGTTATCTACTAGTTCGGAATAAAATATAAAAAGTAAATAGTAAACTAAATTACACTAGGGATTTTTATACTGGTTCGGACATCCGTTCTATGTCCACTCCTGGACTCCTTCTGGAATTTAACTATCAACCCTCTCTTAACCCGAAGGAATAGGTTTACACTACTTGAGCAACCGAACAGGACTTCTGCCGCCTAGACAACTGAATAGGACTTCTACCACCTAAGTAACCAAACAAGACTTCAACAATACAAACAATTTCCTTGACTAATTGTGCTCTTTTGATAGCATGGGTAAGTCTTTAGAGTACACCCTTCCTATAATCTTCCCCTTTGTCGTATATAGTGTAGTTCATGAAGATTGGTAGTTAATTTAACCACAAATGAATTTGTGCTTGAATATGCAAGTGATTTGAATGAGATTTGGAAGAAAATGGCAGAATATATTAAATAATGAGAATATGAGAATAGAATCATAAAATTAAGTTATACGGAATGTATTAGAAAAGACACATAATTCAGTCGACTGAATGGGGTGGTTCAGTCAACTGAACCTTCAAGTGCATTGTGCACGTGCACAGGTATTCAGTCGATTGAAACTACTTAGTCAGTCGACTAAATTTAGAGTTTCTACCATATTAAAGTATTTGTGTAAACGTTTTGACAATGGAATTTAAAAATAATAAATTACTTTGTGTGTGTATGATTTGAAAATAATTTTGAATACTTGCGTGCGTGCATATACCACCTAAAAGAGATTTAACAATGATTAATTACAAAAATAGACTATAGACAAACCATTAATAAATTTTTGAAACTTCTCTCTGAATTCTTGGTATTCAATCTATTATTGAGTAGAATAGTATCTTCTCCTGCAAGTATGTTTAGTTCATTATATTTTCTCATATAGTTGTTAAGATCAAAACATCAAAATACAAGGTTCTATAGTGAATAGGAGAAAAAATGGTCTCCTCGGGTAGAACTATAGTTATAGGAGAAGGAAAGACTTCCAGCTTTTCTTATTTGATCTCTGTTGCAAAAAAACATCTGCCTCAAGTTTTTGCTCCATCTCATGCAAGGAAGGACCTGACGAGGAATGGGAAACCCTGGTAATAACAACATCATCATTAAAGTGAGTCCTCTAATTCAAATCACCTCCTTCTTTCAAAAAAGCATCTGTCAGCGCTCATCAAAGTCCAGAACTTCCTCATCTGGAATTTTATGAGTTATTTCCGAAGTTGTTATGGTTATGGACTCCATTGTGGGAATATCCAGATAAGAGCCCTTGGGAGGGAGTGGAGCGATAGCAGGCGGATCCAAAGCTGAAGAAATACAATGAGAAGGGTTAGAAACATAGATTAGAGATACATCCATTTTTTGAAAAAAGGAAGAAGTTAACGAAATATACTCTTCAGTTGGAATTTCCACGTGAGCCAGAGTATCGTTGGATGCTCCTTCTAGAATGGAAGAGAGGCTGGTGAATTTTTAAAGCAATGGTTCATTTGGGTTATAACCAGTCTTTGATAGAGGAGTCCAAATTGAAGCTAGGGTTAACTTGGGTCCCCGAAGTTTGATCAGCCATACGTCATGCAACATGGATTCGGAACCCTCTCCTATCTCTTATAAGAAGCTATGACAGTTTCCTCTTGGACCAGGGGTAGGCCCTCATGCAAAATTCTAGGTTCATCTCCCCTTAGAACTTCTTTTTCCAGCTGCACCGGATCAATCTCTTAAACCCTAAGATCTCTTTTCTCATCTTCAATTATCCGTTTCCTAGCATGGGTAAGATGGTAGGGGTAGTCACCCTAGAACCATTCTAAATTTCCTAACTTCAAGACATAAGCGTTATAAGAGATAAGCAGCAAATCTAGCTCATCGATAACCTCCTCCCTGGTTTGTTTCTTTGTAGCATTTACTTCACTCTTAACAAAAGCATCAATATCCCTAGCCTTCTCAATGGTTGGATCCCTCTTATGTCTAACCATGACTAGTTCATCACAAGCCTTCGGGGCAAATGGTTTGGAGCAGTTGGTCATTAATTCAGCTTCACTTCTTCGTGCGGTATCTCTCTCGATCGCCAGCTCGTGGTTTTGATGGTGTAGCTGCTCAGTCTCAATCAAGTGTCATGATTTATCCACTTCGAGTGCTTTGGTGGCTTCTTCTGCTCTTTTTTGCATCTGTGTGAGATTTCCTCAAGGCAGTTAACTCAGCATCAAGAGTGGAAGTGTAACATTTGCTTTGAGCTTCTTAGCGGTTCAGCTTTTAATTTCCTACCGCCTCTCCGTGGAGATCTTAAATATCTTCTCTGTCACTCTCATCCATTCGTTGTGCTGCTTATGAATATCAGCCACACGATGAATAGTGTTTGTTGGACCTTCTTGGGAACCCTCTTTAGGTTGGGCACAAATATAAACCCATCAAAGTAAACATTTTATAAAGGCTGTGACGACCCGGGATTTTTGAGCATTTAAAATCGGAATATTTAATTGATTTTAAATATTTAAAAGTAAATTCTTAACTTGAATTACGAATATCACAATTTATTTGATAATTAAATTATTAAATTAAATAAGCGAAGTTGGGTAAATTGTTGAATCTGGAATTTTAAGTCGGCTAAAAATAAATTGAAGGCTTATGAAATTTATTTTGATAATAATGAAGATAATAAAAGTGTTAAAATTAAATTTAATAGTGATCTGTTCAGTTTTGAAATATTATCGTTTAAACTGAATTGAAAAATAGCCTTTCGAGGCACAGTCTCGGAGATCAACGAAACCAGATCCATTGGATCCGTAATATTGAATTATTATCGGATTTCAAATTTCGTAGTAATCAGAGTTGTTGCGTGACCATACGGTAAGCAAACACCCTGAAATTTTTATCAAAATATTTTGGAAATCTTTAATTTAAAATAGGCTAGTCAATTACTTTTCCTTTCTATGCTCACCACCTTCCTACCATTTAATAACATACTTTCCCAATTCTAAGCCGTTCAATTCAACAATCAAAATGCTCGAACTAAAAAAACAAATAATAATAAAAATAAAATAAAAGAAGAAGCTTCTTAGGGAAGCCGTGTTATAAAAAAATGATAATAACAAACTCAACAATAGGGGTCGAACCCCTTTTCTTCTTTTCAAAAACCCCAAAGCGCTCGGTGATATAAAAAAATGTGCAGAAATCTTTCGAGCCGAGATCTATGTAAAAAATGAGGGGTTTTCGAAATCAAATCGAGGGAACGACGAATGGTTGGAGCGCTCGTGCACGCTAGGGGTGTTCGACTCGGCGACGCGGCATCGGCATCTTCACGCGACTTCAAATCGCGACCTCGATCTGGTCAGCGGCAGGAGGAGGCGGCGACACTTGAGGGGAGGCGCGTCTGTGAAGGGAGTCGCGACCAAGCGAGGCGACTTAGAGTACCACACGGTTTCAGGCGACGAGTTCGACTTCAGAGTGTGGACGCTGATGCAGTAGAGGGCAAGCATGACAACGAGGAGTAGTCATCGACATTAGGGCAAGGTTGTGCAAGCTTGGAAGGGGCGACTGTTGAACTTGGGCTGTTCGATTCTCAGTGAAGCGGAGATGCGCGATGGCGGCGCGTTTGACTTTGGGTAGTCGTTGATGACTCGATCTCGAGTTGGAAATCGGCAGTAAGGTATTCTTTTTTTTTGGAATTTAGTAAATTACTGTTGAAATTTAAATTATATACAGAGAGATATATCTTCAATAGGATATCTATATAGAAACTATTCTGTTTAATCTAACATATATAGGGGAATTTGGGAATTTAAAAGGGATTTTAAATGTTGATAGAATTTATATAAGTTAGGGTTTTACGAAAACTATATATGTATAGATATATGTGTAGCTTTAAAAAGGAAATAAATACATATATATGTTTTAAAGTTATTGGTTGTTTTAGAATAAAGTATTATGATGATTAGCTTGTTAAATTAACCTATTCAAATTTTAGTCAATAGAAATATTAAAGGAAATTAGTTTAAAATCAAATTATTAGTTGAGATAAATCATTGGTTAATTAAAATTTCCAATGGAATTTTAAATTGTTCGATTGGCTCATATATTAATAAAATTATATAAATATCTATACAAGGTCCAAAATTGGGAGATAATGGTCGAGATGGAATTGAATTTCCAAATGAAAATCAAGGTGAGTTAATCTCACTCAACTGCATGTTATTTTAAATTTAAATGATTAAATTTGAATAATTGGTTGAATTTGTTGATGTGCTATATTATAGATATATTACATCTTGGAATATTAGATTTATATTGTCTAACGTCTGTGGATGCAGGGAACAGGTTGGAGGGATCTAACTAGATCCCTCAACATTTATTAGTTAATATTCTTCGTTGTAATTAATTGATATTCTGTGATGAATTATAATGGAATATTGAATGCTATAGTTGCTTGAATATATTTCGGTTCACTGATATCAAAAGGATATAGAAGTAAATTTTTGGAAATAAAAGGAAGCAAATTTAAAGGTGAAGTAATTATAAAGACTGTAAATAAATTAAATGAATTGGATAAGAATATTAGTGGTTTCAAAATGCTAAATAATAAATTCCGTATATGGAAAGGGACTTTTGACTAAACAGGAAGTTAATAAACCTTAAAACTTCAGTGTTATCATTTAAAGAACAAGTATTCATTTTAAATTTAATTATCTAAATTATGGAAGAGAATAAGGAAGAAATTGGGAAAAGCTGGAATTCGTATATTTCAGTTAAAAGGGTTTAAAATCAAACGGAAAATAATAATAAAAAATTAAGTCCATAATTAATGAAATTTGAAATGAATTGAGTAATTAAAGAAACTTATTTCAAAGGGAATAAATTAGAAATCAATTTGGGAAATTGATTTAATTGATTGAAGTTGGAAATTCTCCTTGAATAACCAAGTACGTTTTCAAAGCGAATTTTTAAATATAAGTTAAAAGTTTACTAGAGTTTTAAAAAGCAAGTTTTGGAAAATTTATTATTCTAATATTTAAATTCTAAAGAAATATTTCCTTTTAATCTATTATGGTAGTAATTATTTAAAGAGTGACTTAGTATTTTGTTTTTAAAAGTAAAAATCTAGTTTCATATTTTATTAAGTAACCTTATTTTCAAATATTCACATAGCATGTATTTTTAACAAATTATTCAAGTAGTTTTAACCTAAATGTTTTAAAGTATATTTCAAAGTAAGTGTTTTGTTTAATCTATTATCGTAATAATTATTTAAAGGATGATTTAGTATTTTGTTTAAAGAAGAAAATCTAGTTATATTTATAAAGTAAACTTATTTTAATTATTTCTAAAGTATTATTTTAAATTAAGTACTAAAGTAAATTTTCTAAATTAAATGTTAAACATATTTTACAATAAAGTGATTTTAAATTATTTTCAAAAATCTAAAATCTTGTGCTTGGTGATTCCTGTGGAAATAGAAATACTTGAAATTTATTCTGAGAAAGAAAGATGATTTGAAACTGTTTTCAAAGGGTTGAAAATAGAAGCATATCTTACGAAGATATTTTGAGATTAATAAATAATTTGGAAAATTATTTATTGTTTGATGGATGTTTGTGCATATTAATTGATAGTTAAATAACCGACTATCAATATTGGACAAAAATGCGTTGATCGTTTCGAAGAGACCGGGATCGAGATTTATTTCTCGAAAACCACTTCGATCCGGTTTGTAAGTTTTCGTGGAAACGAGTTTGGATTCGAAGATGGAGCAGTGAAGTGCAAGGGCTAGTCACTACTAATCCTGAGGATATTTCCAAAATGGATGTAGTAGGAATAGTGCCTTCGGTTCCGTTCGAACCCGGGACGGACTTGTATGGATGAATGCTTGCGAAACATCGTCAGGTGGACGATGGGCATTCTAAGGGATATGTTCTAAAAGACAACGCTTAGCCTCAAGCCTCATCAAATGGGAATGACTGAAAATCAGGGGTTATGCAGCAAGGCTAGGTGGGTAGCACCGAAGCAGGGTGAGGTCATTCCTATCTAGATGTCCCTTTATATTTCGGCTTAGTGGGCGGTTGCTGATCCCAACCGCGGGGTGATCTCACTCGGGATTATCCAGTAAGGGGTAGTCCCGGTCTTGTGTTACAGGGGAGCGGGCGTACTCCTCGGTACTATGATCTAGGCCACGTACTGTGACAGGTGGTACCCCAGTGCCTAGTCATTAGTTGGAAATCCATTCTCCCTACGAGCCTTGTACGAGTTTTGTTTGTATTATTCACTCTATGGCTTGTAGCTGGAATTTAATAGACGCAACAATTTTGGCTATTTTATAAGTATTTGTATATATACCCTATTATAATATCAGAGGATTTCTGTAAAAATTGTTTTAGCCATCGTAAGGTAAAAACCCGACATGTTTATTTGTGGCGTGGTCTTACGAGATGCTTTTGTTTTCAAAGGATTTTTGAAACTTTAATAATCAGTTGGGTGTGATTTTCCCACACTGGTATTCCAGACTGACTCGGGTGTTATTTAGCTGTAATGCTCGGGTCAGACCGAGTATTATAGGATACAGGATATGATGTTGTGGAGCTCAGGAGACGAGCAGGATGACGATATGTACTTGCGTACTTGTTTTATATATATTCCGCTGTGTAGAGTAGCTGTGTATCCATTTGTATGTTATTGATGTTGAGTTGTGATTGATGTACTCTGATGATGTAATATATAAACAGCTATATTTGATTCTGGTGTAAAGATATGTTAATATATATTATATTTTATTCCGCTGCGATGGTTAGATTCTGTTGTTGTTTTCCATTCTCTTCTTCTACCTCTTCTTCTTTAACCCAAATGGTTCGTATTTCTGTACAACTTGAGTTGATTTAGGTAGAATAGTGTTAACTCAAGGGTACGGATTTGCGGGCTGTCACAAAAGCTATCTTTTGATCATGCCTTGTTTAGATCTTAGTAGTAAACATATGTCCACCACTTCCAAGGATCCATTAGTTGGTAGACTCGATCGCTGGACATGATTGCTTACATTTTTGGATGAGTATTCAGGTTACAATCAAATCTCGATGCACGTCCCCGACCAGGAGCACATCAGTTTCGTTACTGATCTTAGATTGTATTTCTATGTTATAATGTCATTCGGGCTAGAGAACGCTAAAGCTACCTACCAAAGGCCGGTCAATCGAACGCTCGAAGACCAGATCATACAATCGATGGAAGTATAAGTGGATAGTATGAGCGTGAAGTCACGATGATCAAATGACCACATCGACGACTTAGCAGAGATGTGTAGTGTTCTTTGGAAATATCGAATGAAACTGAATCCTTTAAAATTCTCTTTTGGCGTTGCATCATGGAAATTTCTAAGGTTCTTCGTTAACTCTTACATAATCGAGGCAAATCCCGAGAAGATTCATGAAATTCAAAACATCCAAGTGCTGAAAACAATTACGCAGTTATAGAGCCTCAATGAGAAAGTCACCGCCTTAAGCAGGTTCATCTCTAGGGTCACCGATAAGTGTATTTCCTTCTTTGATTTAATTAGAAGAGGGAAGAGTAACTTTGAATAGACGTAGTATTGCATTGATGCATTTCAAGCTCTAGTAGATCACTTAGAGAGACCACTTATTCTATCCAAGCCGTTGGATGATGAAGACAAATACATCAACTTAGCGGTATCGATACACGCCATAAGTGTCGCCCTATTGCCTGAAGAGAATCGAATCCAGAGGTCAATTTATTATGTTAACAAGTGATTGATAGGTGTTGAGAGAAACTACCCAAAGTTGGAAAATCTTGTGTATTTCCAGTTGGTTGCATCGTGAAAACTCCATCCTTACTTCTAGGCTCACCTCATAAACGTCTATACTGACCAACCATTATGACAGATCCTATAGTGACCTGAGACGTCTAGAAGGTTGCTCAAGTGGAACATCAAATTGAGCCAATTCAATATCACCTATCTCCCTTGGAGAGCTATTCAGGGATAGGCATTGGCGGACTTCATAGCTGAATTCACTACGCCAGATGACTCTTCGAAGAGTATCGGAGAACCGATCGTATGATTGAAGATGTACATGGATGGGGCATCCAATGATTGGTGTTCTGGCACTTGGATTATGTTAGTGACTCTCCAGGAACGATCGTTCTTCCTCTCCTTGAAACTTAAGTTCCTTGCAACGAATAATGAAGCTGGGTATGAAGCCTTGATTGTCGGGCTTAAACTTGCGAGAGAACCGGGCGTGAATACTTTAAAAATCTTTCGTGATTTCCAGTTAGTATTATGCCAGGTTAGAGGAGATTATCAGGTAAAGGGGCAGTGACTTACTCCGTATCTCGGCCAGGTCTTTAAGCTATTAACCGACTTTGAGTACTACACAACTACACATATCCCCAGAGAACAGAATGAGAGAGCTGACATGCTGGCCAAGCTGGCCCATTCTAGGGATGCAAAGCTAATGGTCTTGGCCCCAATTGAAGTACTTAATGCTCTAAGCATTAACAAGATAGAGATCGACTGGGTCATAGAGATGGCATCGGAAAAGGGGTCATGGATGACTCTAATCAAAGACTGTCTACAATGGGGAATCCTTTTCGAATGGAGGAATGAACGCTGATAGATCCTCCATAAAACTTCACACTATATCATCCAAGAAGGAATTATGTTTAGAAACGGTTTCTTTGTACACCTACTTTGGTGTTTCGCCCATGATGAAATCAAGCGAGTATTACGAGAAGTCCGCGAAGGTGAATGCGACGATCAAACTGGGGGCAAACCCTAGCTAAGAAAATACTCCGCTATGGGTATTACTAGCCAACTATCAATCGGGATGCAACTGATTATGCTAGGTGATGCGACAAGTGCTAGACCTTTACAAAAATTCTAGAAGCCCCACTAATGGAAATTACTCAAATGGTCAGTCCACGGCCATTTTCCACTTGGGGCATTGACATCGTCGACTCCCTGCTGCGGTGTGCAGTAAAACATCGTAGCATCGATTACTTCACTAAATGGGCTGAGGATGAACCTTTGGCCATGATCACAATAAAGAAAGTAATCAACTTTGTTGTTCGAAACATCATCAGTTGTTTTGGTCTCCCCTAAACAATCATAACTGATAATGGGACCGAATTCGACAGTTATGAATTTAAAGACTTCTACTTTGGCATCACATTGGGAAAATAATTGTAGCAGTTGTTTACCCACAAGCTAATGGACAGGTCGAAGATGTTATTAAAATCACAAACCCATTTTGGAAAAGCGTTTGAAGAAGGTCGGAGGCAAGAGGGTCAATGAACTCCCATTAGCGTTATGGGCATACCGAACCACCTATAAATCCATGACTAGCCATGCTCTATTCGTCCTTGCATACGGCCCCGAAGCCGTGATTCGAGTAGAACTTGAAGTCCCTTCTCATCGAGACTTACTGCTACCCAAGAACTAACAAGATTTCCTTTTGGTATCTATGGATACGGTCGATGAGAAGCACAAAGAAGCTGATTTGAGGGCAGTTGCATATCGACATCGAGTTCCACGATACAATAACACTAAAGTTCGAACTAGGATCTTTAAAATTGGAAATATTGTCTAGAAATGGATCTTTCCTATCCCCGCAAACATTGGTTCGAGATGGGAAGGACCATATGTCATCATTCAAAAGCTTAAAGATGGAACTTTTAAGCTAGCGAATGTCGATGGCATCAAACTCCCTAAAGAATGGAATAGCGAGCATTTATGATGCTATTTCACTTAGTTTTGTTTCATTCAGTTGTATTTCATTTATAATTTTGTATTGCATTTCGGCTCAAAGACATGTAATAAGATAGATTTTGTCGCTTCTTTTTAGTCGGCAATAGAATTTGAGATTTCTTCCACATCTCTAAAATATTTATGCATGATATAATACTTGTGATGTGCGACCAACTTGCATTTACTTACACTAATATAAACTAACAAGTATCAAGTGTCTGGCACCAGCCAATTTCTTGGGTCACAATCGAATTAAACAAAGTAAACATGACTCGACCGTTCATCCATTAACTCTCGTCATTGATCCGACGGTCCGAAGTATAAATATCAAATGGGCATGGTAGACCACTGTTAGCACCAAAATTGGTCACTAACACCCTTAGAAAGATTGTGTAGAGAGATTAATGAAGAAAGTAAATTAAAATAGAGAACGATATGTAAATTTCAGTGCAGAGAACAAGAACACCAAATTTATAGTGGTTCGGCGTAACTGCCTACGTCCACTTTGAAGTTGATTTCTATTGATTTCCTTGATAGTTGATTACAGACGCAATCCGTTTCTAGTTACTTGAATACAATTGCAAGACAAAAGATTAAGTCATGAATGAGGGTTGAATGTGGCAGAGTTTCCCTAGTGTTCCCAAAAAACTCCTCCTTTTCACTGTGCCCGTGCCTCTCTATTTATAGACGAAGATGGGTTGGACTTTCCTGGTAGGCTTGGTGGCTGAATATCTCAGCCCAAATGGATTAATCTCTGTGTGTCGACCCATAGATGTCGAACGTCGAATGCCGAATAGTGGCATGAATGCCGAACAATCTCCTCATGCTGAGCTCAGCGAGGCCGAACACTCTGAATGTTGTGCAAAGCATTTGCACCGAACGATACTGGAAGCCGAACCAGTGACTTGGCCGAACGATGTTTGTATGCCGACCAAAATTTAGCCGGACGATACTTTGGCCGAACGCAACCCAGGCCGAACGATTCTTAGGCCGACCAATAGTTAGGCCGAACGATAGTTTGGCCGAACAATGTTTGGGCCGAACGGTAGTTGATGCCGGACAATTATGTCATGCCGAACGTTCTCACACGCCGAACGTTATTCCATACTAAACATCTCTCAATGCTGAATGCTCTGCCATGCCGAACGTTCCAGTTGAGCCGATCGGTGCGGATGTCGAGTACTAAGTTGCCTGGTCAAATCCCCAGGAAACACTGCCCTCCAAAGTGCATTACGTGGCCGAACGTGGTGCACTTTGAATCATGCACCCTCTGTGCTTTGTCCCTGGCCATGGTCCAGTTTCCTCAGTGGTGACTTCCCTTGATCGCCAGATGAAGTAATGCGCGCCGAATAGTATAGCCGAAGCCGAACGCTTCATGTTATGCCGAACGACTTTGTATGCCAAAGCCGAACGGTGCGGCCTTGACCGGTTCCACCGGTCACAGTCTCTTCAACTTCTTCTTCTTCTTCCCTATAAAGGCCAGCGTCTTCCTCCTTCTTCTCTTTTCACTTTTTACCTCCGCTATCTCATATTTGCAAATTTCACCTGTTAACAGCCTCCAAAGATTTAACATTCCTTCCCAACCCATTCGGCACTAACTAAAGCCGTGCCCTTAACTCCAGATTCCTCCAAGTCACGTTCCACTAACTAAGTAATGATCTCTCCATCTAAATCCTTTCCCCGAATAAATAGGTTTTAACGTGAGGCTCGAGTTCGTAAATTAGAACTGTAGCCGATAGGTGTTGCCCAGACGAATGAATCAAAGTTTGATTACGATATTTCTTAGAGCTAGATGATATGGTGAGGAAGAGAAATAGCCAGAGTCGAGTACACGAGGGAGATGTTGGGAGGCATATTGTGGTTCGGCACACTTCCCTCGCATCGAACGAGATTGGAGGGTAGGATAGAGGAAGAGCAGGAATTGGCTAGGATGCCGATTAGCATGGTTCGGTCTGCCTCGTCGAACGATTCGTCATCGTCGCTCGGTATGGTTACGTGTGGAGTGCCGAGCGTTGGGGTTCGGCGTAACTCTGGTTCGGCATGATTCACCACATGCCGAGTAGTGGAATGGTAGGACAGGAAGGGAGCATGACTTAGGTGGGATACCGAGTGTTATTTCGGCCAAACAGAATTTTGGCCGAACAATACTTTGCGGAACGCTACCTAGGTCGAACAATAGTTAGGCCGAACAAAAGTTTGGCCGAACAACATTCAGGCCGAGCGGTAGCTAGGCCGGATGAAGGTTTGGCCGAACAATATTTAGGCCAGACAACTTTTAGGTCGAGCCATTATGAATGCCGAACCATCCCTTAGCTTAGGCCGAACACTTATTTACCTTGCCTAATCATATAACAAAACAAGGACAAGGACTCCAGCATACTAGCATATCGAACTGATCCGGACTGATAACTTCCTAGTTTCGGTAGACACGAACCTGAATTTAAATTGACATAATCGGATAACTTCTTCTAACATTTTTTGAATCCGAAATTGTAAACACCATAAGGAAGGCTTTTAGAGACGGTCAGCGATGACGGTCTTCAAAGACGACGATTCGAAGCTCAATTTTATATTGTTAACTCTGTGACTTTTAATTTTTCAACGCTTACACATGAATGATCACACTAGTTCACACACCACACGGAGGGAATTCTTGTGTTGTTAATTCTGACATAGATTGTTTTTCAAGTATAGTTCAAACAGATGCTCTCGTCAAACTCAATATTTATCGGAGATGTCTAAGAAATCTAGCTCCTCCACGATCTCGGATAGACCTGGGCCGTCTTCTAAACAAGGGATCGCGAATACTTCTAACCCGTCGACTTCCCCCGCTCATAACTTAGCTCCCAATGCCCTGGAAGCATCAATTTTCTTGGACAACCCGGTCAATTCACAAGCTTCGAAGGTCAATGAAGCTGCGCTCTGGCGAATATGCTATATCCATGGAATCCCATTTGACGACGTGCTGGTTCCATCAAGGCACGATCGTCCATACCTGCCCCCAGTTGGATACACCGCCTGTAATAAGTTTATGTGCTGGGTCGGCAGTGTGCCACCGTTTAACTTATTTCTTCGGGACGTGCTGCAATACATCGACATCGCCCCGTCGCAACTGCACCCAAATGGTTGCGCCTTCATCTATGGCACCTACATCATCTTCATGACTGTCCTCTCTAGGCCTCCAACTCCTGACGACATCAAATATATTTATATGATCAAGAAGCGGAGAGATAGCCCCTCCTTTGTGTTCCTCGAGCCACACCACAAATGCCAAATTTTAACCAGAGCGTGGAGCAAGTTTTCCCTATACAAACAGCAATGGTTCTATGTGCGTTGCCCTCCTGGTTTCGCGAGGAGATGGGTTGAAGGAAGTAAGTCTTCTTCTTGGAACGATATTCATGTTTGGTCAAAGCTATACCTTTTCTAACTCTTGTTTCATCTTCTCAGGTATCAATCCACGTCCTGACGGCCGTGGATACTCTGTGGCCCTTGAAGCTATCAGAGCTCTTCCCACCGAAGAAGGAGACATCCGAACTCACATTTCAAATGAGTCACTATCGAGGTTCGGACCGTTAGCAGAAGGTCGTCCGGTAAGCCTTCCCGAGGGCGTCTCCATTCCCAAGCCCGCATCCGGTAAAGGGAAAAAATTAGCTGAGTCGTTACCATGTCACACCCCCGATGCACAGGAAGATGGGGAAATTCAAGGGAATGAAACACCCGAAGCACAAGGTGAGAACTTGGGTCCCACTCAGGATCCGATAGTCGAAGTACACGATATCAAAACGTCATCTTACCCTTCAAAGAGGAAAAAGGGATTGACGTACAAGATTAGGAAGGAGAAGGTTGGCGGAACTTCAAAAGTTACGCTCATTCCAACAAAGAAAGAGGCTTCTTCACAGCGCGTAGAAAGTTCTTTAAAGGGCCTATCGAACCTCTCCATTTCGGATGACCTGCTCAATTACGACTTTGATGATTCAGAGGCATTCAAGCTTCATTCGCCCATCAGAGGCGATGCGGGTGCTCTAACCCAAAGTCAGGGAGAAAAAACTCCTATTAGCAAAGCTACTGGTCCGTCGGGGGGAAACACTAGGACACACACGAACACTTGCACTTCAATTGCACTTAAATTTTCGTCGTCACACTACTCTTTACTGATTCGTTGTAATTTTAATTCTGTGCAAGTGACATGGGGCGCTCACATGGATTCGATTGCCTTCGTGGTTCGTCTATTTTTTATCAATCTAGACGAGACTCGGGTTCCGGAAGACGCCGAGATAGGGATAGTGACGGCGATAAAGACAATCATTCCTGGGACTCGTCATCTCGGAAGAAACTTACTATCAGCCAAAATACTACAAGGATACTTCCTCTCACCCGGAGCAAAGAAAAGACAAGCGCGGCCATAAGAGGTCGCAATCTGATGCTCCCTGCGACCAAAACTCCGATTCCTCTTCAACTCGACAGTCCCGAGATTCTCACATGAGGGCCGAATTTTCAAAGCCGTCTCCTCCCGCTCCTGCAACAGACCCGACAGTATCGGAGTGGCTGGCCGAGCTTAAAGATAAATTTCCAAAAATCAGCTTCAACGGCCTAAAATTCCTCCTGGCAATTCATCCTATCCCCAGTCATGTCAAGCAGAGCGTCATCGCCTGTACCAACGACGTATATATTCAACATGACGCGTTTGTTCATTTGGCTAAAAAACTTTCCGAAGTCTCCGTGGAGCGCCAACATGAAATCGATCGCCTGAAGCTTGAAGCTATCCATGACAAAGACATCATTAAGGCTCAGGACGAAGAAATTGCAACTTACAAGTCTGAACTTGAAGTCGCCCATCAAAGCGCCAAGGAAACCGCTGAGGCCTCTCTCATCTGGAATCAACTCACAAGAAAGAACTCGACGAGGCGGTTCAACGTTATAGGGCTTTGGCTCTAGAGAAGGACTCAGTTCAAAAGGAGAGGGACGCATTCAGCCTCTGAGTCAAGGAACTTGAGGAGCAGCTCCGCAGAGAGAAGGAAGAGAAAATGGCTGCCCAAGAAGAGTCACAACGATACTGTGACGAGATCGTTGCCACTCGACTCTTAAAAGAAAAACTTGAGGGCGAGCTTTCCAGAGTTGAGGCGTTAAAGAGTGAAGCCCGTGAAGAGGGCAAGAAGATAACGTCCATGGATATCGACTCGCGTCTCGAGGCGGCTAGGGAAGAAGGCAGGGAAGAGGTCAAAAGCATGTTTATCCGCTAATCGCTGAATTCAGCGCCCGCGTTCTCATGCACCGAGACTTGACTTTTTTAGGCGAGCGCTATCTTGAATCTTTAGCTGAGGCATGGGAGGCTTTGATCGAAATCAAGAAGGCAGAGCATGGCACCGAAGAGATTGATGAGGAGGCCTTGATAAAAGAATTCCTCAAAGGAAATGAGCCTTCGGACTTTTCGGCGGCCAAAGCTATTTATTTCAAAGGCTCCTCCTCAAAGAAAGGGAAAGAAGTTATTACCGGTCCATCCGAGGTCGTGCCTCCAGCTCATGTGCCTATTCAATCGGCCGATCGGCTGATACTTGATTCATTTGAGTAGCATATTGGTTATAATCCAGAGTACCCTGGCCTTGGTGTCCATATTCTGTCTCCTATTCCGGAGGGTGAGACTCCCTTGACGGCTGAGAGCTTGCCAGCACCTGGTAGATAACCCTTTATTTTAAGATTCCATAAGTCGTTATTCTTTATGAAGGACTATTATATTCTATTGCTCATTTTTTATGATTTTTTGTAGGCTGTTCTAATCCCGATCCCACTCCGAGGAGCGATGTCGCCAAGGAGGCGGAGAAGGAAACGAGTGAGGCCCCTCATGCAGGTGAGGCTCTCGGTCCAGACGCCCAAGTGATCGGAGCGCTTGATGATGATAAATCTGAGGCTTCCTCTCCCCTTGATGGGAGTTATAAAGTTGAGATTACAGGCGTCTCCAAGCATACATCCGAGCTGAGCATGAAGGAGAGGCTTGATAAAGAGAAGGAAGAGACGACCAAGATCAAGGTCGAACCTCCAGCCGTGGACCCCGACGATCCTTTGAACAAGCCGTTGAAGATCATTCTCCCTGGCAGGTCCGAACCCATGGATGTTCCTCATACTTCTTTGGCTGTCACTCTCCATCAAAGAAAGGTACCAAAGGTAAACGCGGAGGAGAGGAGTCGTTTGAGAAGACAACGGAGGTGAAGAAGTCGAAGAAGCACAAGAAGTAATTATTACTCTCGTTCAACGAGAGTTGGTTTAGATTATGCAAGTATTTTTGTTTTCTTAGTTTGTGTAAATAAACTTTTGATTCCGAGCTTCAAAGGAGTTGTAATGGAAACTTATCTTTGATGAATCAAACTTAGTTTTTCTGTCTTTCAATGGCTCTTATCGTTCAATTTTCCTTGTGATTGTGATTCAAATCCAAGCTGTTGTAAATAACATAGAACTCTTGGTTCATCTTCATATAGCTCGGAAATTCTTTGAGAGCTGTTTGTTTTTTTCTGTGCTCCAAGCACTTAGAATATTTTCTAATACGTGCGCCGAAGGCTTGATGACTTCAAGTCATTTATATCCAGTCCGCCTTCAGGGGACCTGGTCATGTAAATCGTTTATATTTGAGTCTGTATTCTGAGGACTTAGAGTACTCTAGTCCACACTCTGGGGACTTGGAGATTTTGAAGTGTTTATACTCGAGTCCGCGCTCCGGGGACTTAGGGTACTCTAGTCCGCGCTCCAGGGACTTGGAGATTTTAAGTCGTTTATACTCGAGTCCGCACTACGGGGACTTAGAGTTCTCCAGTCCGCACTCTAGGGACTTAGAGATTTTAGAATCGTTTACACTCGAGTCCGCGCTCCGGGGACTTAGAGTACTCCAGTCCGCACTCTGGGGACTTGGAGATTTTAGAATCGTTTATACTCGAGTCCGCACTCTGGGGATATAGAGTACTCCAGTCCGCACTCCGGGGACTTGGAGATTTTGAGTCATTTATACTCGAGTCCGCACTCTGGGGACTTAGAGTTCTCCAGTCCGTACTCCGAAGACTTGAAGATTTTGAGTCGTTTATACTCGAGTCCGCACTCTGGGGACTTAGAGTACTCCAGTCCGCACTCCGGGGACTTGGAGATTTTGAATCATTTATACTCGAATCAACACTCCGGGGAATTAGAGTACTCTAGTCCGCACTACGGGGACTTGGAGATTTTGAGTCGTTTATACTCGAGTCCGCACTCTGGGGACTTCGAGTACTCCAGTCCGCGCTCCGGGGACTTGGAGATTTTAAGTCGTTTATACTCGAGTCCGCACTCCGGGGACTTAGAGTACTCCAGTCCGCACTCCGGGGACTTGGAGATTTTGAATCGTTTATACTCGAGTCCACACCCCGGGGACTTAGAGTACTCCAGTCCGCACTCTGGGGACTTGGAGATTTTGAGTCGTTTATACTCGAGTCCGCACTCTGGGGACTTCGAGTACTCCAGTCCGCACTCTGGGGACTTGGAATTTTTGAGTCGTTTGCACGTGTTCGTACGTCGGCCAGACGTTTGCCTGTCATAGGATCATCATACGCAGAGACATTAGTAATTTATGGAAAAGATGGCTTCAAGCCTTTATTAATGAAAGCAAGCTGAATTGTCTTACTACATGCCAAGAACTAGAAATAAAGGCGTACTGGAAATAAATGCAACTAATACACGAAAGAAATAGACTAAGTATAATAATGTCGCCAGTGCTTGCTGTTCCATGCTCGAGGGAGTGTCACACCATCGACGGTCACTAGGTTGAAAGTTCCTTCTCCAAACTTCCGTTCGATGACGTATGGACCTTCCCATGCGGGATTCATATGAGACGGGATAGGAAAAAATCGTTTCAAAACTAGGTCTACCACACTAAAAATTCTTGGCCGGACCTTTTCGTTATAATATTTTGCGACTCTATGTCTATATGCGGCCGCTCTCAAATTGGCCTCTTCGCGTTTTTCATCAATGAAGTCCAATGATTTCAATAAAAGATTCTGGTTCGACTCGGGGTCGTATTAAGTTACCCAATGTGATGGAACTTTAAGTTCCATGGGTATGACAGCTTCCGTGCCATATGCCAATGTGAATGGAGTGTGGCCAGTCGCGGTCTTGTGGGTGGTCCTGTAGGACCAAAGCGCTGTTGGAACTTCATCCACCCACTTGCCTCTAGCCTTTTCCAGATGTTTTTTCAATATGGACTTGATTATCTTGTTTACGGCTTCCACTTGTCCGTTGGCTTTCGGGTGAGCCACCGCTGCAAACTTCTTTTCAATGCCTTATTTTTAACAAAATTCTTTGAACTCCTTTCTTTCGAATTGAGTCCCATTGTTTGTAATGATGGTCCGTGGAAGGCCGAAACGGCATATGATATTTCGTACGATGAAATTAATAACCTTCTTGGTGGTTATTGAGGCCAGAGGCTCTGTTTCTACCCATTTGGTGAAGTAGTCGACCGCAACTATTGCATATTTCGCTCCACCTTTGGCTATGGGTAAAGAACCAACTAGGTCAATTCCCCACATTGCAAATGGCCAGGGACTAACCATTTGCGTGAGTTCCGTTGGCGGACATCTCGGGATTTTTGCATATATCTGGCATTTATCACATCTTCTCACATAGTCTGCAGCATCCCGATTCACAGTTGGCCAGTAGTATCCATAACGGAGGATCTTCTTTGCTAATGTCTGCCCCCCAGTATGGTCGTCGCACTCTCCTTCATGGACTACCTCCAGGACTCGTTTTATCTCACCATAGGCAATGCATCGGAGTAGTGGGGTCGAGAATCCCCTTCGATACATTATTCCATCATGTATTACATAACGAGAAGCCTTACGAAGGACTTGTCGTCTTTCGCTCCTTTCTTTGGGTAAGATCTCGAATAGCAAGTACTGCTTGATTGGGGTCATCCACGATTCCTTCTCGATTTCTGTTTCTAACACGAAATCTACCTCCATCATATCTATACTCGGAGCATGGAGGGTCTCAATAGGAAATAATCCCATTTGTTGTGTGTCGCCTGTGCTTGCGAATTTTGCAATGAATCGGCTGCTTTGTTTCGCTCACGCGGGACATGTGAAATATCATAATACTCGAGATTCGCTAGCAGCTTCTGAACTCGAACCAAATATGGGGCAAGTCTCTGCCCCCTTGCTTGGTAGTCTCCTCGCACTTGGTACACCACCAGCTGCGAGTCGCTGAAGATTTCAACCGATTTTACATCCAGTTCTTTGATAAGTTTCAAGCCGGCGATCAACGCTTCATATTCGGCTTCGTTATTTGTTGTTGTGAATTCGAGCTTCAAAGTGTAGCAGACTAATCGGTTCTCAGGATTTACAAGAACTATGCCAACCATCGAACAACGGTCATTAGATGCCCCATCGGTGTACATCTTCCATAGAACGAGAGGTATGACATTGTGGTCGTTTGATTCGTCTGTCATAGTAAATTCAGCAATGAAGTCAGCTAGTGCTTGTCCTTGTATGGACCTTCACGACAGGTAGGTAATGTCGAACTGACTTAACTCAATATTCCATTTAAGCATTCTCCCGGAAGTTTCTGGTCGTTGGAGTATCTGCCGCAAAGGTTGATCGGTGTAGACACTGATCGAGTGTGCCTGAAAATACGGGCGAAGCTTGCGTGATGCAATCACCAAGCAA
This sequence comes from Allium cepa, assembly GCA_030765085.1. Lineage (NCBI taxonomy): Eukaryota > Viridiplantae > Streptophyta > Magnoliopsida > Asparagales > Amaryllidaceae > Allium > Allium cepa. Next base: position 822,623,842 of record CM060929.1, read on the forward strand.
TAGGCTAGTTTTTCAATCTTTGGATAATTTCTTTCTGCCCCCGTCAAACGTTTACTAACATAGTACACTGGCTTTTGAACCCGGTCTTCCTCGCGAACGAAGGCTGTACTGATAGCATGCTGGGATACAGCCAAGTATATGTACAACATTTCGTGGTCTATTGGTTTCGACAATACCGGGAGACTTTCTAAGTGCCTTACAAGAGCTCTGAATGCTTCCTCACAGTCGGATGTCCACTCGAAATTCCTCTTTCCTTTCTTTATGACATCGCAGAAAGGAATACACTTGTCTGTGGCCCTGGATATGAATCGACTCAGCGCGGCCACCTTTCCGTTCAAGCTTTGCACTTGCTTTATGGTTCTGAGCACTTGTATATCCTGGATGGCTTGAATCTTCTCAGGGTTAGCTTCGATTCCTCGTGCATTCACAATGAAACCCAAAAACTTTCCCGACGCTACGCCGAATGAACACTTCAAAGGATTGATCTTCATTCCATATTGTCTGAGTATGTCAAACAACTCCGCTAAGTCTCGGATGTGGTCGTTTGACTGCCGCAACTTCAGGAGCATGTTATCCACATAAACTTCCATCGTTTTACCAATCTGGTCTTTGAACATCTGATTCACCAAACGCTGATAAGTTGCTCCTGCGTTTTTCAATCCAAAGGGCATCACTACATAGCAATACAACCCAACGTTTGTGACAAAACTGGTGTGTTCTTGGTCTGGGAAGTGCATCGGGATTTGGTTATATCCAGAGTACGCATCCATAAATGATAGTAGCTCATGTCCGGCAGTTGAATCGACCAGCTGGTCAATCCTAGGCAACGGGAAACTATCCTTCGGGCATGCTTTGTTTAAATCAGAATAATCGACACAAGTTCTCCATTTTCCATTCGCTTTCTTTACTAGCACCGGGTTAGAAACCCATTCTGGGTAGAGGGCATCACGGACGAACCCATTGGCTTTGAGTTTGTCCACCTCCTCTTTGAGAGCTGTGGACCTCTCTGGGTCCATGCCTCTCCATTTCTGTTTCACAGGAACATGTCTTGGGTCTATGTTCAATATATGACTCGCAATTGTAGGAGAAATTCTGCACATGTCAGAATGTGTCCAAGCGAAGACATCAAGATTCGCTCGGAGGAAGTCAGTGAGGTTCTTGGCCACCATGGGATCGAGTTGTGATCCAATTTTAAGAATTCATGACGGGTCATCCCGGCTGACTGGGATATCAATTGTTAGTTCAGCCGGTGCTGCATTTGTTTTTCTAGGTCCCCCATCATCGTCTCTTGGATCTATGTCTCTATAGATCTGAGAATGTTGTCCGAGCCAGGGCTCGGGCGCTACTTGTCAATCTCAGCATTTCGGATGCGGACGGAGTGGTCCGCAACCTTTCCTTTCTCTCTACGCTGAGCCTCTCTCAGCTCGGCCACATAGCAGGCACGTCCGATCGCCTGATCGCCATGTACCACTCCGACACCACTGTCTATGGGAAATTTTAACGTCAGACACCAAGGGGCCAGTGCTGCCCTGAATTCTGCCAAGGCTGGACATTCTAGAAATACGTTATATGGAGAGTAACGTCCAACACTATGAATGGTAGAATCCGTACCCTCCTACGCTCGCCTTGCCCCAGTTCAACTGGTAACTCCACATATCCCACTGCATCTGTTGTTGCGCCGTTAAAGCCGTGGATTCTGGCTTTAGACGGTTTCAAATCCTTAGTCTCCAGCTCCATTTGGTCGTACGCCTTCTTGAAGATGATGTTAACGGAACTTCCACAATCAATTAGAATTCTCTTCACAAAGGCCGGCCCGATTGTCGCAGATATGACCATCGGGTCGATGGTAGGGGCCTCCACCTTATCCGCATCTCTGCTCCTGAATACAAAATCATCATCCATCGTGCGTTGTTGCTTTGCAGGTGTCCCATCCTCCACATTCGAACAACACTCATACTCTGCATGTCTTAAAGAGTTAGCATATCGCTCCATCTCCTGCCAATTCTTATCCGCAGGATGAGGTCCGCCGGCAATCATATTGATAACCAATCTACCCACAGTTCGAGCAGGTTGTTCTGGTTGGCGTGGAGCTGGCCCAAGTCCGGGGTCCGATGTCTCTTGTCTTCCATCTTGTGGGCCTTTGACGAACTCCTGCAGCTTCTTCTATCTAATCAGTTTTTCTATAGCGTTATGGAGGTGTCTGCACTCCTCTGTGTTGTGCCATAAGACTCGTGAAAGCGGCAGTACTTCCCAGTCCGCTTCTGTTCCTCCATTGATTCCTTTGGGCGTGGTTTCTTATACTGAAAAGTGTTACAAGTTGACAAATAGATGTTCTCAAGTGATGCGTTGAGCGGGGTGTATTCATTGTAGGTCGGGATCCTTGACTTCCATTTCCTTGTCTCTCTTTTCTTTCTGGGATTTCCACCTCCGGATCCTTTAGGCTGCCAGGCTTGTTTTGGACGTTGACTTGAGCTTTTCCCGAATTATCGCCGGTTTGCTTCATGGCGAAGGTACTTTTCACAGTCTCCTGAGCAGGCCCTGGTGCCTTGTCTCATCCTGTCCATCGAGCTTCTTCCCTTCTTATGAACTGATGAGCTTTCGAATAAAAACCTTCCAGCGTGGTTGGGGGCTTTCCCGCCAACTAATCTCCAAATTCAGAGTCCGGATCCACTCCACGCATTACCGCCATAAAAACTGCGTGGTCGTTTGGGTTGCTCACTTCGGTAGCAGCCACATGAAATCTCTACGAGTATGCTTTCAATGACTCTCCTGGAGCTTGGATTACGCTTGATAAGGACATCACATCCTTTGGACGGGTGGTGTGTATCCGGAACTGTTCTATGAATTTTGTTGTCAATTCGTCAAAGCTGGATATAAACCGTAGGGGAAGTCGAGTAAACCACATGGTGGCGATTTCGGACAGAGTGATTGGGAAGCACCTACACTTGGTTGCATCATTAGCTCTTGCAGAATCCATCATCCATCTGTACCTCATCACATGCTGCATGGGATCAGTCTTCCCTTCGTAGGCGGGGATAGTCGGCATATTGAACTTCTTGGGGTACTCAACCTGCAGGATACCATCCGTAAGGGGAGTATGGCTTCTGGACACTCCCCAATCTTCATTGGTCAAGCCTTGGTTCTCTCTCATCAACTGCCTGACCATAGCTGTTAAGTCCGGAGTTTGTATGGAGGATGGAAGGTTGGGTTCCGTTCCACGGGACTGTGTGGGTTGATGTCCCGCCTGATTTGGGTCTTGGAGATTCGGGTGTCCGGTCTTTTCGCGGGCTTGATTCCCAATGCCTACTTATGCACCTTCATCCTTACGGCATCTACGCCTAGGAGGTTCGTCAGCTGACGTTGAACTATCAGATTCAGAATAAGGGGTAGGGTTACCTCCAGCATTCTTGCGCTGCGGCTAAGCGAGCTGAGTCATGAGGTTTGTGTTGGCTTGAATATGCTCACCAAGTTGCCTTCTACTTTCCTTAAGTTCTCTTATCAAGTCATTGAACTCCATTCGAGAAACGACTTCCGCTTGGTTTTGGGTGGAGGGCCCTGCAACTCTAGTTGCTTGCTGATTCCTAGGTCCAACTTGTTGTACGCTAGCAGTTTCGTGGTCATCTGCGTTATGGGAGGCCGATCTGGTTCGTGGTCTTCCCATGGTAGAGTTGTTGGTTATAACTCTGAATAGAATCAACAGATGCCTTGTGAATGATCTTGGATCTCCTCTGGGGGATTTATGCAATCCAGTAGCTACAAAGCAGATCCTAACAGCCTGAGAATTCAATTCTCAGTGTAAGCACCAAAATATTAGCACCAAAATTGGTCACGAACACCCTTAGAAAGATTGTGTAGAGAGATTAATGAAGAAAGAAATTAAAATAGAGAACAATCTGTAAATTTCAGTGCAGAGAACAAGAACACCAAATTTATAGTGGTTCGGCGTAACTGCCTACGTCCAGTTTGAAGTTGATTTCTATTGATTTCCTTGATAGTTGATTACAAACACAATCCGTTTCTAGTTATGAATACAATTGCAAGACAAAAGATTAAGTCTTGAATGAGTGTTGAATGCGGGAGAGTTTCCCCAGTGTTCCCAAAAAACTCCTCCTTTCACTGTGCCCCTGCCTCTCTATTTATAGACGAAGATGGGTTGGACTTCCCTGATGGGCCTGGTGGCTGAATATCTCGGCCCAAATGGAGTAATCTCTATGTGCCGACCCATAAATGTCGAACGTCGAATGCCGAACAGTGGCATGAATGTCGAACAATCTCCTCATGCAGAGCGCAGCAAGGCTGAACACTCTGAATGCCGTGGGAAGCATTTGCACCGAACGATACTGAAAGCCGAACGATGTTTGTACGTCGAGCAGAACTTAGGTCGGACGATACTTTGGCCGCACGCAACCCAGGCCGAACTATGTCTTGGCCGAACGATTCTTAGGCCGACCAATAGTTAGGCCGAACGATAGTTTGGCCGAACAATGTTTGGGCCGAACGGTAGTTGATGCCGGATAATTCTTCCATGTCGAACGTTCTCACACGCCGAACGTTATTCCATACCGAACGTCTCTCAATGCCGAATGCTCTGCCATACCGAACGTTCCAGTTGAGCCGATCGGTGCGGATGCCGAGTACTAAGTTGCCTGGTCAAATCCCCAGGAAACAACCACCTAACAAATAAATCTAACCTGTCGAGTATGGATAAAAGAACAAACATATGAATCAGTGCGACACGACCATTCATTTTCTAACTCTAACCTGAATCCGACAGAAGGAGTATAAACTCGTCATGGATGGCATCCGACTATCCATAAGTTAACTCCGCCTCCAGAGACTGGAGGCACGAGTATAATTGCTTAACCTTTGAACATGATAGTGTAGCACTGTGGCTAATACCTTGAATTTCAAATGACTTAGGTCCATGACCGAGAGGAGGCCTTGAGATTGAATTATCGGGTCGATGCCCAGAGCGATGGATGACCGAATGACATTACAACTTAAACTACGAGCAACAAACTACAAGTACATTAAATAGAAAATGTAATTGCTTGAATACTTACTCAAATTTATGCAAAAGTTGAAAAAAAAAGAACTTTTATTTACATAGTAAACTTGGAAGCTAAGTACAAGTTTATGTCAAAAAAAGGAGATTACTATTGTTCTAAGCTATAAAGAAGTGCAAACCCAGAGTTACTTCTTCCTTGGTGACTTCTGTTTCTTTTTCTTGGAATCAAGAGAAATCTCGCTCGAACTCTCGCCCCCTTTTTTCTTTCCTCTCCTACCCTTCCCTTTACCCTTGAGCAGGCCCGGCCCTTTATCGAAGCGAGAGATGGTCCAAAATTCCTAGGGCACCATTTCACCAATGCGTACACGACTACAAAAATCTGAATCGCGATTTACAAATCAAAAACTGGCAGCATTTGGCAATCTACATCTTGGCAGTGACTGAGGCTCTCTGTATGGGCGCAGCGATGACTGGCAACTACGAGCAGCAATCGTCCTCCAACTCCAGGCAGCAAGCTCTTGGTCTTGGCACTCAACAGGCTGCAGTAGCTAAGGCACAAACAATGAACAAGTTCAATTAACAATATAAGGTACTTAATTTGGTTTTTTGTACTTTGTATTGCAGCTTACTTACTCAGTGATTTGTATATTGTAAAATGAACATTGAACAACACTCAGCATCTATGTTCATTGTTATGCAGACTATAAACAAATCTTTTTTGTTTTTTTTGTTTGTACCAATATTGTTTTCATTCGGTATATCAATTTTATTTGATAATACCAACTAAAATCTTATTGTAATTAAAATTATGGACTGAAGTGAATATGTGGTGTGTACTAATGCACGTACTAATATAGTACACACCACATATTCATTTGGTATCAGAGCACGATCATCATATAACCGTAACACAGTTATTTGATATATTCTTGTAATATGGCAAATAACGCAAGTAATAGCACTCAAAACACCACTTACATGGAAGATCAATCGACACAAAGACCTCCATTTTTCAATGGTCTTAACTATAGTTATTGGGCAACGTGTATGTCATTCTTTATGCAATTAAATAGTTATGATGCTTGGAATGCAACTCAAAAAGAAATAGTAAATCCAACAACTGATTATTCAGAATGGACTGCGGCTGAGAAAACGGCAGCAGCCGTAAATGCAAGAGCAATAAATATGTTGTTTTGTGCATTAGACCAAAATGAATATAACCGTGTTAGTATCTGCACTACTGCATATCAAATTTGGCAAACGCTAAAAATCACGCATGAAGGTACTAACAAGGTTAAACAAGCCAAAATAGCCATGCTGAAAAGTCAATTTCAAAATTTCAAAATGAAACCAAATGAGACAATCAATGATATTATTCACGGTTTCAAACTATCCACCATGCACTTATTGGCTTAGGACAAAAGTATTCTGATTTTGATGTTGTTTCAACAGTCCTACATTCTCTGACTAGTGAATGGGAAGGAAAAGTATTAGCAATTGAAGAAGCTAATGACATTTCCGTCATGAAGCCAGATGAATTGATAGGAAATCTAATGTCCTATGAAGCTAACTTGCAGACTAGAAAGGAACAAAAAGAAGAAGAAAAGAATGTGGCATTCCATGCTGAAAAAGACGAAAATGAATCAGAGTCTGAAGACGAAGATCTGGCATTCATAGCAAAAGGTTTCAAAAAATTCCTAAAAAAGCGAAAAGCCAGTCGTTATAACAGAAAGAAATCTGGATCGAATAAACCAACATCATCCTCTATAGAATGTTTCAATTGCCACAAAAGGGGGCACATGCAGAAGGATTGTCCAGAACAAAAGAAGAAGTCAGAAAATGACAAATTCAAATATAAGAAGGACAAGTCAAAGAAACGAGCCTTCTCAGTAACATGGGATGATTCAGACTCATCTTCATCAGAAAGTGAAAGTGATTCGGAGAATGAACAAGCTAATGTATGTTTCATGGCAACAGAAGATGAGGTACAAATTCCTACATTCGATGAAATTCTTGATATTAATGCTGAATTGATAGTCAAATATAAAGACACAAAACGACAGCTAAAAGAAACCAAAGCAGATTTGAGTAGAGCAGAATTTGAACGAGATATGTTAAAAGACGAGAAGAAAATATTAGAAGAAGAACTTGAAAATTTTCAAGAATCATCATCTAATGTTGACTCTCAACTAGTTCTTTTGAGTCAAGAAATTGAAACTCAAAAAGAGAAAAATGATGCTCTCACTACTAAAAATCATGAGCTTGAGGCAAAAGTCAAAATTTTGGACCTAGAAAAGGCTAGTTTACAAACTAAGTTAGATAACATTACTCAAAATGTTTCTAACTTTAACAAAGGTCGAGAAAATTTGACAAAAATCATTGAAAGTTCACAATCTATTTCGGATAAACAAGGTTTGGGATATAACAAACAAGAAACCAAGAAACATCTTGGAAATAAAAGGAAGAAGAAAGTACAAAAAACTGAAGCTAAGAAAAATCTTAGTTTATTATATTCCAAACCAAAACCAGTTGTGAAATTTCAAAAGAAAAATGTCAAAACTATCAAAATATGGGTTCCTAAAACAAATAACAATTTGATTAGGAATAAATATATTCAGAATTTTATGAATACTGTACATCTTAATATTAATTATGTATATAAAGGGGATACCAGACCCGTATGGGTTTGGACTCCTAAGACCTAACTCTTAGGACCCCATAAAAAGTGGGTACCATGGACTTAATTTTATTTTTTGTAGGTCCCACTTAAGAAAAGAGGAAAGTGGATATTGGACAGTGGTTGCTCGAAGCATATGACTGGAGACAAGAGCTTATTGACAAATATTACATACTCAGATGGTGGCTCAGTCACTTTTGGAGATAATTCAAAAGGCTATATCATCGGCAAAGGCGATGTGAGCAATTGCGGTACATCTAACTTACCTCTTATTACTAATGTCATGCTAGTTAGAAATTTAAAACACAATTTACTTAGTATTAGTCAGTTATGTGACAAGGGTTTTATAATTTCCTTTTCGAATAATAAGTGTAGTATTTTAGATAAAGACCATAATTTAGTTTTCGAAGGTTATAGAGACAAAAATATATATATTCTGAATATGAATATTAATCATAATTCAGATATGTGTCTTGTGGCTAATGATAATGATCCATGGCTATGGCACAAATGCTTCTGTCATATAAACTTCAGAACTATTGACAAGCTAGCCAAAAACAATCTAGTTAGAGGACTACCCAAAATGAGTTTTAAAGTTAACAACATTTGTGATGCATGTCAATTAGGAAAATTGACCAAATCATCTTTTAAATCCAAGAAAGTCATATCAACATTACAACCACTTGAGTTACTACACATGGATTTATTTGGACCTACTAGGGTGCAGTCAATAAATCACAGTCGATATGTGCTTGTAATTGTTGATGATTTCTCTCGTTACACATGGACAATTTTCTTAAAAAATAAAAGTGACACTTTCGATCATTTCAAATCTTTCGTCAAAAGAATTCAAAAATCAAAAGGGATTAAAGTTAAAAATATAAGAAGTGATCATGGCGGAGAATTTGAAAATAATGAATTTGAACATTTTTGTACAAAGAAAGGTATATATCATAATTTTTCGTTTCCCAGAACTCCACAACAGAACGGAGTTGTAGAACGGAAGAACCGAACTTTACAAGAATGTGCAAGAACATTATTGAATGGAACCACCTTACCAAAACATTTCTGGGCAGAAGCCGTCGCAACTGCCTGTTATGTTTTAAATCGTGTGTCCATAAGACCTCTTACCAAAAATACTCCTTATGAATTATTTAACAAAAGAAAGCCTAAAATCTCATACTTCAAAGTTTTTGGTTCCAAGTGTTTTATCTTAAATACGAAAGACCAGCTTGGCAAATTCGATCCAAAAGCTGATGAAGGAATATTTGTCGGTTATTCGGAACGAAGTAAGGCCTATCGTATATTTAATAAACGAACCAAAACTATTGAAGAATCACTTCATGTCTCTTTTGATGAATTCTATCAGCATCCTCACACTATATCAGATAATGACGAATCTATAGTCATTGACAATCCAACTATCACGAATATTGATTCTGACTCGGAAATAATTATTGAGAATATTCCTCAAATATGTGAGTTACAATCACCACCAAGGATATTAAGAGACCATCCGGCCCAAAATATAATCGCTGAGGTAACATCACATGTCAGAACAAGGAGTCAACTCAATCAAATGGGTCATGTCGCTTTTCTCTCAAATATCGAACCTAAGAATCCAAAAGAAGATGCTATAGACGATTACTGGATCATTGCCATGCAGGAAGAACTAAATCAGTTCGAGCGCAATGACGTTTGGGAACTTGTTCCAAGACCAACTGATCAGTCAGTTATTGGTACTAAATGGGTCTATAAAAATAAGGCTGACGAACAAGGAAATATCACCAAAAATAAAGCAAGATTAGTAGCACAAGCGTATAATCAGGAAGAAGGTATCGATTATGAAGAAACTTTTGCACCAGTTGCTCGACTAGAAGCTATTAGAATCCTATTATCTTTTGCTTGTCACCATAATTTCAAACTTTATCAGATGGATGTCAAAAGTGCTTTTCTCAATGGATTTATCAAAGAGAATGTCTATGTCGAACAACCTCCTTTGTTCGTACATGAAAAATACCATGACCATGTGTTCAAACTTAAGAAAGCTCTGTATGGTTTAAAACAAGCACCTCATGCTTGGTATGAACGACTACGTAGCTATCTTATTAACTCAGGATTTCAAATAAGCAAAGTCGATCAAACTTTGTTTATCAAACATTCTCAAAAAGATATTCTAGTTATTCAGATATATGTAGACGATATCATCTTTGGTTCAACAAACGATAAACTCTGCAAGGAATTTGCAAGTATTGTGACCAAAGAATTCGAAATGTCTCATATGGGAGAACTATCTTATTTTCTTGGACTTCAAATCAAGCAACTTTCAAACGGTATTTTTATCAATCAAGAAAAATACTGTGGAAATCTTATCAAATGCTTCGGATTAGAAAATACATCTGGTAAACCAACTCCTATGAGTACAACTACACATCTTGAAAAAGATGAAAATGGTAAGAGTGTTGACCAGAAATTATATCGAAGCATGATTGGTTTTCTTCTTTATCTTACAGCAAGTCGTCCAGATATATTGATGAGTGTTTGTCTATGTGCACGCTTTCAAGCAGATCCAAAGGAATCACATCTACGAGCAGTGAAACGCATAATTCGTTATCTTAATAATACCAAAGATTTCGGTCTTTTTTATCCAAAAGAATGTCCATTTGAATTAGTATCATATAGTGATGCTGATTTTGGCGGATCGCGAACGGATAGAAAAAGTACAAGTGGTACGTGCCATTTTATTGGAATATCCTTGTCTCTTGGTTTAGTAAGAAACAGAATTGTGTTTCACTATCAACATGTGAAGCTGAATATATATCAGCGGCTCTCGCTTGTACTCAAGTACTATACATGCAACAAACACTTCAAGATTTTGATATTCATTTATCAAATTCGATTATATACTGTGATAACACAAGTGCTATAAATCTCTCTAAGAATCCAGTGAATCATTCTAGAACCAAACACATTGGTATCCGTCATCATTTCCTTAGAGATAATATTGTAAAAGGATATATATGTCTTAAATATGTCCAAACTGATAATCAAATAGCGGACATTTTTACTAAGCCTCTGCTCGAATCTAGTTTTATTAGATTACGAAGAGAGCTTGGTTTAATTTCAAGAAAAGAACTTGACTAGTAATTTCTAATGATTGTTTTTCTTTTATATTTGAACTATATTTTTTTAGTAATTCCTGTTATCAAAAGGAGACTATTTATTTCTTTCAATAAGAGCCTCTGCTTGCCTTCATGGTCAAAATTCTTTATTCACTCTCACCCACAGGCTTATATACATGGAACTTCTTTGTAAGCTTGTCAAAATTTCTCTCTTTATTTCATCTTTCTTTTTCTAAGCATAAGGCCCTATACATTATTCTCTATGGCTCACATTTGTGATAAGTGTGCTCACAAATCACACATTTCCGTTACAAGTTCTGAGCCAGAGGAGTATTATTCTCCTGAAACACCAAAACAAAAACCAAAGTATCATCACCAATGCCTTCGTACTCCTGGAAGTACACCAACCTCAAAACGAGTTAAGAAGGCGCTGTTTTGTTCTCCTCGTACCAAAGCTCAGATCGACGAGATTCACCACTATCAGAAACATCAAATAGATCTTCAAAGACAGCTCCCTTATGGGCAAAGCCAGCTTTATCATGAGCAACGACGGACATCGGCATGTTTATCTGTTTTAGAAAAAATGACATCATTCTTTTGTGGCTCAAACAAGCATGATGTGCATGAACCAATGCCGTCTAGGCCGTCAACATCTAAGAGTCCTAACTCTTGGGATTGGAATTATAACAGGAATGAAGGTGCTCAGAAAAATTGGAGTCCATGGGCACAACGTATTGAAGATAATAAAGAAAATTCTGATGACGAATCTTCCCCTCCTCATTAGTTTTATATATATACTTGTTGTATCGTTTTCTCACTATCACTCTTGTAATAACGTTTATATTTTATAATAAGAGTGAAATATAAATTATATAGCTTGATATATTCTCAAAATTTGCAAAAACAAACTGTTTTTCATCAGGCAATATAACCGGTCGACCACCTATATTTGAACCGGTCGACCGTTTACTCTCTGGTTGAAAACGGTCGACCGGCCATATTCAAGCGGTCGACCGGTTAACGTATGTTCAGTTTTTATATATATCCTTTGCGTCATTTTTTCGATCCTCCTTCTCATTTATCTCAACCGGTTATTTTTCCCCAAACTCCAAAAACCCTACTTTCTAAATTTCAATTTCCAAATCTCCAAATCTTCTAACAATGGCTCCTCCGCAAAAGAAACCCAAGAAAGGATCATCCTCCGGAACTTCATCACTTAATATCTCCGCTAAGAAATGGCTCGAAAGTCCGGTAGCTATCACAAGATGGAATCAAATGACTAACTACAAGTTTCATCCGGGCTCTTTCATCAAGTTTGATGATTTCACATCTTATGGAATCTGTAGGTTAGCAAATAACTCAAATCTTACTCCATTGTTCGATTTTTCAGAAAATAATGTGGAAATAAATCACTTGATGATAAAATAATTCTATGCCAACATGAACCTGGACAAGCATAAACCTGATAATCCGAATGGAGTCATTTGGTCTGTCGTATGTGGCAAACAAATTTTTATCACTCTTGATAGAATAGCTTCTATACTGGGTATTCCAAATCAAGGCGATGAGTTTTCATCTCATTTCTGTGAAGTCTTCACTCGCAATAACATCAGCCATCAATTCATGGAGGACACCAGTGATGGCACAAAATCAATTGGATTTCGACCCACCGCCAGACTACTACATCGCGTTTTGATGTTTTCCTTGTTTCCTAGACTAGGAAACTATGACGCTGTATACAAAGAAAACTTCAAGGCCCTTTATGCTATTTATGGGGATATCCAAATCAATTGGGTTCATATGCTTTTTGACGAGATTCTCAAGGTAAATAACTCTACGCGACCTCACTTTTTCTTCAATAAATATATCATGCGTATTTTGCTAGCTTGTGGCGTAAGACCTCCTGACTCTGCCACCTCGAAACCAAAATGTATTAATTCTGTAACCATCAAACACATGAAGCTTCCTCCTACTTACCTTGAGATTATGCCGTTTGAACAATGGCAACAAAGAGGTCCAACAAAACAAAAAGCTACTTCCTCTCGACCTCGTTCCGAAGAAGTTAAGATGTTGAAATCAAAATCCACCACAAAAGAATCACTTGAAACTATTGCGCGTAATCAATTCTTGCTTGAATCAAGACTCAAGCGCATGGACACAAAAATTGATAGACGCTTCAACAAAGTCAAGTCATTCTTTGGTATTTTATGGGATGCTATTTCATGTAGCACATCCATCTCTGCTCAAGACCCAGGAAAACGTCCTGCTCCTCCTGCTTTCAACTGGTCATCAACTGAGGAGTCTACTGGTACTAGTGGACATGGTCGTGGAGAATCGTCTAGAGAGGACGATGAAGAGGAAGATGATGATGATGCGGAAGAAGATATTCAAGAGGAGACAGCTTCTGACTCATCCTAGATTCTGTTTTCTATCTCTATATTTTGGATTAGTAATTTAAAACATCATTCGACACTTGTACTAAATAGTGTCGTTACATTTATTCGTATGATATTATGGTATGTATGATACTCTGGTATGTTTGGATATGTTACATACTCTGGTATGATACTCTGGTATGTTTGGTATGCATGAATATTCTGGTTGATATACTCCTATATTATTCCGTTATCTATTATTCCTTTTTGTCGATGACAAAGGGGGAGAAAGTGCTAACAATTATTTGCAGGAATATATATATATATAAAGAATACAGATCACATATTCAGGGGGAGATTCAGAACTTCAGATATATGTTGTCATCAATCAAAAAGGGGGAGAATGTTGAGTCACAGGTTCTATGAAGGTTTTGATTTCTGACAAAGAAATAAAAGCGATCGACAAAACAAAGACATCATGGCTATAAAGAGGCACAAAAGAGCTACATATGGTACTCTAGATTATAGGTTGATTATTTGATATTGTAATAGTGATAAACTTGTTAAAATCTATCCTCAAATAATCATGCATCTCAATATAATCGATATATATATGTTTAAAAAAAAGCATTTGCACATTTGTTGAGCAAATTAACAAAGACCGGTCGACCGGTCATAAATTAGGCGGTCGACCGTTTCTGTGTAAAATGCACATAAACGTGCACACATGCACATAACGACTATATATTTTAAATCCTGTCTACTGGCCAATTTTTGACCTGTCGACCGTTTTTTTAAACAGAGAGCAACCTTTTCCAAAAGACACTTCTTTCTCCAATGGTTGCATCTCTTACCTTTCATCAATGATCATATCCATTAATGGCTACTGTTCACAAAGAGTTACAACCATTTTTCTCTATATAAACTCATCTAAATCATTGATTCAAATACATGAAAACATATTTTTTTTTACTCTAATTTCTGATCTTACTTTCTAAATACTCCTGCATTCTAAAAGCTCTCAATCATTTTAATTGCTTATTGAATCATTGAAATTATTTCGTATCTTTTGATTCAATAAGTAATATACTTTCCTTAATCTTCACAAAACATCATTCACATATTTTGAGGATAAGATTATAGGAAATTTGTACTACAAGTGACAAAACTGTGTTAGCAAGAACACGTACCGTCAACAAACAATTATATTCATCATTGTTGAAGTCCTCGGTGTTGTAAGAGGCAAGTGTTGAAGTCCTCGGTGTTGTAAGAGGCAAGTGTTGAAGTCCTCGGTGTTGTAAGAGGCAAGTGTTGAAGTCCTCAGTGTATTAGAGGCTTGAAATCCCGTTCGTTTGCTCGGGTGCTGTAAACTTGTTCCTCCGGGTGAAGCGAGGTAGTTAATAGTGAAAATCCAGATAGAAGTCTGGGACTGGACGTAGGACGGTGCTCCGAACCAGTATAAAAATCTCTGGTGTGATTTTTCTATTTTTATTTACTTTGCTACTATCATCTATTTCCGCATTTATATTATATTCCATATTACACGATCCGTGTGTACTATATTAGCACGTGCATTAGTACACACCACATATTCATGAAGATAGTTTGATTGCTCTATCGGATTGTTCGCAATTTTTGGTTCACTGTTTAGATGGATTATTTACGAGAGTTTAGGTTATTTAATATGCTTCCACCTATGCATTATCCACTATCCAGTAAATAAACATTTGGTTACTATGTCCCATTGGTTGGCTTATTCATCTCAGTTAGTTTATGTTGTGCACCTCTTGCCTTTTTTAGCAATTTACAATGAGTACCATTTGATCGTGTTTTAATAATAAGTAAAATATTAATTCCTTATTTTTAAAAATCATCCTCCTAGCAGCCATAACTATTTGTTGGTCATTACCAGTTTAACAGTTTATGCACTCTTTTGACACATTTTATTAGTAAAAACTGCTCTTTATCCTTCGTCTTCTTCCTTTTTTTTAATAGTATAGACTTCCAGAATTAAAAGTTTCTTTGCTAACAATTTAACACGGTCCACTGAACTAGAAGCATTATTTTCCAACACACACACACGGTAATGGTTTCTACACCTCACTCATTTCATTTTTAATGCTACGCTTTATAAAATCTATGTTGTTCGAGGCAGAGCGGAGTGCTACGTACTAATATTAATTTTGTTGTATAAGTTGAATTACTGTTACGAATAAAGTTATTTCTTTTTTCCTCTTATCATTATTTATAAACAATAACCTACTTAGATGGTTTAGTTAAAGTTAATAGCATTAGTTTATGTATAAGAGCCTTGTTTTTGCTTTTCGCTTTAGGTACCAAAACTCCTAGGATCGTCCCTGCCCTTGAGTGGAGTGCACTGGTTGATCCAGCGGGTGTGCCTTGGGTAGTTCTAGGCCGAGGAGTGAAACTGGGGTGCTTGAAGAGGACATTGCCGAGAAACTCTCAATGCCTCCGGGTGGAGAGATGTGAACAGAGGAAGAATGGTCCCCCAGTAGAACTATAGATATGGGGAAGGAACAACTTCCAGCTTTTCTCGTTTGATCTATGTTGCAAGAAGAACATTCCCCTAAAGTTTCTGCTCTATCTCATGCATGGAAGGACCCGATGAGGAATAGGAAACCTTGTTAATAACAACTTCATTATCAACTTGAGTCCTCTTATTCAAATCACCTCCTTCCTTTAACAAAGCATCCATCGAGCACTCATCAAAGTCTAGAACTTTCTTATTCAGAATGTTATGAGTTGTTGCTGAAGTAATTATGGTTACGGACACTGTTGTCGGCATTTATGGTCCTGGTTAAGAGCCTTAGGGAGGAAGCAAAGCGATAACAGTTGGATTTGAAGCTAAATAAATACAACGAGAGGGGTTATAAATGTAGACCGAATACATCGAATTTTTGAAAAAAGGGAGAAGTCAACGAAATACACTCTTCGGTTGGAACTTCCACATATGCTGGAGTACCATTGGATGCTCCTTCTAGGATAGGAGAGAGACTTATGAATTTCTAAAGCAGCGGTTCATCTAGGTTATAACCAGTGTCGATAGAGGATTCGCTATTGGAGCTAGGGATAGCTTAGTCCCCGGAGTTTGATCAGCCATAGTGTTATGCTACATGGATTCGGAACCCTCGCTTATCTCTTATTGAGAAGTTGCGGCAGTTTCCTCTTGGATTAGGAGCAGGTCGTCATGTAAAATTTTGGGTTCATCCCCCTTCAAAACTTCATTTTCCAACTGCATCAGATCAATCTCTTCGGCCCTAAGATCTTTTTTCTCATCTTCAGCTATCTGTTTCCAAGTGCGGACAAGATGGTAGGGGTGTCGCCCTAGAGTAATTATAAATTTTTGAACTTCAAGATATTAGAAATATAAGAGATACGCAGTGGATCCAGCTCATCCATAACCTCCTCCATGGTTTGTTTCTTTGTAGCATATACTTCTCTCTTTACGAGAGCATCAATATCTCTAGCCATCTCAATTGCTGCTTCCCTCTCAAGTCTAACCGTGACAATTCGATCACAAGCTTACAAGCCAATTTTATGCACTTCATCTTTCTCTTTTATATCATGCTCAAGTTTGGTCTTTAATTCAGTGGCGCTTCTTCGAGCGTTACCTCTCTCGATCACTAGCCCGTGATTCTGATGGTGCAACTGGTCAACCTCAATCAAGTGTCTCGATTTCTTGGCTTGGAGTGCTTTGGTAGCTTTTTTGGCACTTTTTTCAACCTTTGCTTGAGATTTCCTTAATGCATCTAACTCATCATCAAGTGTGGAAATGATCCATTTGCTTTATGCTTCTACTGGTTTAGCTTTTTAGTTTCATATTGCCTCTCTCTGGAGACTTTGGAGATCTTCTCTACCGCTCTCATCCATTGTTGTACTACTGATGAATATCGGCCACGTGGTCAACGGTCATTTGCTGGACCTTCTTAGGAACCCTCTTTAGGTTAGGCATAAAAATAAACCCGTCAAAGCAAAAATTTAGAAATTCTTCTCTAAGCTAGGCCATGCAAAAAATTATCAGCCTGTTGGTCTTCAGTAACGACTTGAGTAATGGTGCTCTCTTTGTTCGGCCTATGCTGAGGAACCTCAGAACCACTGCGATGTCTACAGTCAGAATATCGTCTAGAGTATGATGATACAATCGGTTGTGTAAGGACTAAAGCAGAGGGTGCATCTTGTGAAATGTCGGTCAGAGAGATATCATAGCGTCGATCCAATTTCCTATCTGGACCTTTTGGAGGAGGGTACCTACATCTGGATTGATGCTTGGAAGCAGAATCATGTGAAAACGGTCCTTATCACCCCTATCACAATAATCTCGATCTCTACTGGAATAGTAACTGGTGTCATATTCATACTACTCTTGTGATATGGGCTCAATCAAGGCCTTCGAGTCTGGCACGTTGTATTTGCAAAGACTAGAACATATGTTTCTTTTTCCTCATGGGCCTTGTAAGGAAAAAAATCGAGTTAAATTTCAGCATTAAAAGGCATGTGACAAATGCAATGCAGTTTTGTGGAGTGCATGTGGATGTTGTCCTGGTTTCTCCCCAACAGACCAGATGTGAGAGCCTGGCTGATTAGAGTAGCCTTGCCCTAGTGATGAGAGGAATATCAGCATTGATTCTTATAGGAGAATTAGAACCCCTCATGCTCATATCAAAAGTTATAAGCCTCGACATGATCTGGAATCGGAGTATCCGACGGTCCCTCATATATGTTTTCAAAATTTTCTAAGGGCTGAGAAATAGACTGTTCCAGAGTGACTTGAGGAGTGATAAATAGATTGGGCTGCTTGGCAACTTGGCCTTTACGAAGTTTGTAGATACGTTTCTTCCTTTTTCGCTCCTTAGGTGCAGGATGTATGTGCTTTATGAAGAACCAATCGCAAGTTCATGGCTAGAACCCGCATCACTATAACCAGATCTGTCATCATTACCCCTTGCTTCACCTTCTAATACAGCATTCTGAGCCTCCTCGATTGGGGGCATGGTAGGATCGGCATTATCTCCTACTTGCCCAATGGAAACTCCTCCTTTGGTAGTACCCTCCTCAATGCTCCAACGAATCCTAGTGATGCGGCCTCGTTTAGTAGGCCAAAGGCAGAAAGGTGCTCCTCGGTAATGGGAAACTTAACATCTCTATCTTCCGTAGGAGTATCCCTGAGCACTGAAACTGCTTTTGAGTAACGACTATCGTTGGGTCATTGGTAACTACCAGTAATTTCAAAATAACTGCTTAATTTAGGATATGACTTGAATATAAGCACTCATAGTCAAATTTGAAGTGACACTTACGTCCTTCTAGCCATTGTCTTATGAAACCAGGTAGGCAACGCGTATAGAAACACTCATTCTTAAAAGCACTAAGTTTGTTCCAAGCACCGATTATGACTTGACAGTTAGGCTTCGCCTCGAGGAAGATGTGCGAGAGGCTTCGCCTTCGTCACTTGAGATTATAGATGAACCTAATGTCTTTTAGAGTTAGCTCATGGTGCAAGATTTCCAAGAATATCATAAATGTAACACTTTCGGGATGAACAGGTTGAAGGATGGAACGCATCCCACCCAGCACCTGAACATATTGCAGGCATCATACCCCACTAGTAGCAAATGAGCTCTATCATGACAAGATGGAGCTAATACATAATCATATGGAATCTCGTGCTTAATGGAAATTCTCCGAAGAGAAGCCTCGTTGACTTTCAAAGCCATAGAGTATGTCGAATCTTCAAGGAATACAGCGACTTCTAGAGTGTCAGGAGCTGGCTTATCTTCTACTTTGGGACTTATGGAATTTTTGGAACTTGATAGGAACTCTCAGGTGTTCAGATCAGTGACCTAGAGTTTTTTGGGTAGATATAGTTGCTGAGCTAGATTTGGCACCAAAATTGTAACATGGAGGATTCTATTCGGTAGCCATGGCGGCTAGAGCATCTAGAATCCATACATTAAACCTAGCAGATAAGCATTCTTAGAAAATTAACTTGTTCCTCCATACAAAGTAACTAGTGCAGTGTGGTGCGGTGTAGTGTTGTGCAATACGGTGATAAATAATTTAGAATTAAAACGACATATGTGACGAGACTTTGGAATTCGACCTGAGTGACAATGATCGTTGACCATCCCAACCGACTTTCACGTCGATGGTTGTGGATTTCATTTAAGCTTCAGGATCAGTTGTCGATATATTGGAGTCTAATATTTGTGTTCGAATTCATTTGAGCATCCCAATATGTTCAAGACATATGTTGCATTTCGAATTTAAATTCAGGTTCATTTTCATGTGCTAGTATGTTCAAGTCAAGTTTATGTTTAAGTTCAAGATCATATGTAAGTTTACATGTGTTCATATTCACCCATGCATGCAAGTTCATGTGATCGAGGCATGAAGTTCAAATGTGCACAAACATGACTGGAAAAATGGTTAAGTGTCCCTAGGTGGGGGGATCGTACCTGATCCCTCATGAAGGAGACCGTGCATTGTCAAATTTTTAAACACTAAAACGCTAACAGACCCATATGTCACACATCCATATAACTGATTGCTCCACTCCTATGAGCCAACCGAACCCCTAAATATCACTAATATGCTTCCATCTGATCCCATAATTCGATCCAACGTCGACCTATCCCTACTCCAACATCATTTTCTTCTATCCTTTCAACATCATCATCATCAATCCCCAAAGTTTGCAATTTCAACACTTCAATGCCTACAGTCGATCACATATCATTAACCGATCGATCTATCTTCACCACATTATCAACGATTCCACGTTTCAACTTCATCCCTAATACACTGACATCTTCATCACACCACTGAACACTAGTTTTAAGTCCGCCGACAAGGGTAATCCTCATCGACGCATCGCATGCAAGTAAATCAAAACCTACCTACTCGAAGCTACATCAAAGGAAGGTAAGAATTGGAATCTGGTTTGGAGTAGCCTCAACCTTGTTTAGGAATGGAATGGTTCAAATAGGGGCTAGAGTTGAATCGAGAATGACAACGATGTCTAGCTGAAAGGGAGTAAACAGATAGTCAAAAGGTTGAAGGGGTCGGATCACCTAAATTTCAGTTTGGGAATGGAGAGAAGGGCTTGGTTCAGTTAAATAAAAGTAAAAGAAATGAAGTAGAGAGAAAAAAGGTTAAGTTTTAGTTTATATACCAATCTGGGTTCAACCCATTTCCTCTTAATCATAAAATAGTTAAGATCATTAAGATGAAGGCATCGGGTACGATCCCCTACTAAGGGATTCATACTGATCCCTTATAAAAAAAGAAAAAATGGGGGAAGATATATATGTGTATATGATAAAATTGCATTCTAATTGCAACCAAATTACATGAAACTGACAATAACCCGTGAGCGTATAAACGAGATTGGGAGAAAATTACAAAAACGTGTACATGAATATGCACGTATGTATCCAGCATTCAATTTCTTGAATCGACAAGAATTGAATTATTATTTGAATTTCTCAGGAAAGAAGTCACTACAGGTAGCCAAAGCCTACTAGATTAATTGAACTGCTCAATGGAACCAAGCATGGAACGTTATCGACAAGTTATAATCCAGTATTTATGCTGTCGACTAACAACCAAGCGTCATAATGAATAAAGAGAGATACAGCTCTTTGGAAGGACAACGACTATTCAGAAAACTGAATGGAATTCTTTCCAGTGACTCTAGCTTGCTTCGATTCAAAGCATGTAATGTTCGAAACAAGTCGTACTTTGGGGCACAAGTCTTTTGACCTAGCTATATATCCGGCTGACTGGACAAGTCAAACTTGATGATATATGGAGAAAGTAGTTCAGAGAGGTGACAATAAAGTCTAGAGATTGAGCACAGATGGCAATATGAAGTAGTGATTAAAAGAAACTGAGATACATACTCTATAGAATATTCAAAGTATAGATTATAGTCTCAACTAGGCTAGGGATCGGGTATGATCCCTACCTCTATACAAGGGATCGGGTCGCATCAGCTTAGCAGTTCAACTCGATGGAGGTTGATCGATATCTCCAAATTCAAAAGTCAAATATGCAAACACCATTGCTGACATGGAGTAAACACAAAGAGGGAACCACCAGAGGGATCGCGAGGCCCTAATTGGTAAGAGGGATCGAGGTCAATCCCTATTCCTTGAGATTTGGGCCTAGCGATCGCTTTTATGACCCAGTCTGCATTTGGAGATTCTGCTGGCGATTTTTCCAAAAGATATTCATTCATCTCACCTATATACAGGCTTCTCATTTGAAGGATCTTTACGCTTTTAATTCCTTTATACTCATTGTATTCATGGATTTCGGTCTGATCCCTTTTGTACTCCAGAATTCAAAGTCATTAATAAAGCAATTTCATCAAAGTGGACGTAGGCAATCAACGTCGAACCTCTATAAATTGTTATGTTCTTGTATTTTGCTTAATTCCATTATTTAATTGCTTGCTTTCTCTATTTTCATTTAGACTTCTTCATTAATTTATCTACAAAACTCTATTGGTTGCTTATGACCAATTTTGGAGCAAACATTTTTCGTTTTTGTTTTACCAGGACGTACCTCGGATCGATATTCAATGCATGGATCGCAATGATCAACAAAATTCCACACATATCAGAATGGGTCCATGTGAACACATCAAGATTCGCTCAGAGAAAACCAGCGAACTCCTTCATCATCACTAGGCTGAGCTATGATCTAATCTTCAGAACCAATGAGGGGTCGTTGTGATTGACCGTGATATCGATTGTCAACTAAAACGGGTGCAGCCTTGGATTCTTTGGGCTATTCTTCTTCATCTCTCATATCTATATCTTTATAGAACTGACTATGGTGCCTCATTGGTTTTTATGCACAGAGATTTCTCCACCCCTTTTCCCTTCTCCCTTCGCTGAGCATCCCTCGACTCAACCTCATAAAAGGCGCGTCCAATCGTCCGGTCTCCATTAAAAAATCCACAATATCGTTTGTTATGAACTTTAGTGTCAAGCACCAAGGGAAAAGAGCAGCCCTAAATTCAGCAAGGGCTGGTCGGCCCAAAAAGGCATTGTATAGAAGGTCCATATCTAACAAAATGTATGGAAGCATCCCCACTCTCCTATGACTACCGTTCTAACTCTACCGGTAGCTTGACATAGCCCACCGCTTCAGTAGCGATACCTTTAAACCATGGATGTGGGTTTTGAATGGTTTTAGGTCTTTGGCTACCATTCTTATCCAATCATAAGCCCTTTTGAACATAATATTTACAGAACTACCATAATCAATCAAGATCTTTCTGACCAAGTCAGGGCTGATCATGGCCGAGAACACTATTGGGTCAGTTGTAGAGGCCTCTACCTTATTTGCATCTCTACTCCGAAATACTATGTCGTTAGTCACGGTACGCTACTCCTTGGCTAGAGCATTGCCCTCCGTGTTTGAATAACATTCAAAATCTACATTCTTGACCGCATTTGCATAATGCTTCGTTTCATGCCAGCTTCTGTTGGCTGGATATGGTCCTCCAATAATGGTATTAATAACTAGTCTTCATTTGGTCTGCCTGTGTTCCTTGGCATTAGCGGAGCTTGTCCACGATTCTGGTTAGATATTCCCTGCCCGTCGTCCAACGGGGCTTTAACAAACCGTTGAAATTTTCTCTAACAAATTGACTTCCCAACTATATCATGCAAGTGACGACACTTGTCGGTATTATTACAATAGGTTTTATGTAACCTACGGTACTTCCCTATTTGCTTCTGCTTCTCCGTCGACTCATTCGAAGGTGATTTTTAGTACTACAGGGTATTACAGGTTGTTAGGTAGATGTTCTCTAATGACATGTTAGAAGGCATGTATGTGTCATACGTAGGGATCCTTGGCTTCCCTTTTCCAAAATCTCGTCTCTGGTCACGGTTTCTATCACCACTTTTTTTCTACTCATTTGGTTTTGAACATGAATCAGAACTTTCCCAGAACTATCATCGACTATTTTACTGCTATATTATTTTATACTCCTTCGGCACTTGGGCCTGCAACATCCCTCTTTCTAGTTTGCTTTGCCTCCTCCTTTCTTCGAATTGGAGCCGCTTTTGAAAAGAGACGGTCTAATGTAGATGGAGACTTTTATACCAACTAGTCGCCAAATTCGGAATCGGGGTCGACTTCCCTATTCAGTGCCACGAGTATTACATCATCATGCAGATCAACGACTTCTGCAACAGTTGTATTGAACCTTTCTAGGTAATCTTTAAGCAACTTTTCCAATGCCTAAACCAAATTGGAGAGAGACATAACATATTTGGGGCGAGACGCATGCATGTGGAACTACTCCAAAAAATTATTTGCTAACGCGAAATTGACCATAGTGGTAACTTAGTGAACCACATGGTTGTAACTCCCTCTAGAAAAATAGAAAAAAATCCGCATTTGAATGAATCAGGGGCTCTGGCAGAGTCCATAAGCCATTCATACATAATAAGATCTGCCTAGGATTGGTTTTTCCTGTGTAAGCAGGCACCAAAGGCACATTAAACCTCCGCAGACACTCTGCATGTAGATGTTATCGGTGAACGGAGTATGGCTCTTGGATAGTCCTCAATCATCATTGGTTAAGCTTTGACTTTCTTTCACAATCTGCCGCACCATGGTTGTTAAGTTTGGTGTTTTAAGAGTTAGCGCCAAATGGTGGTCATGTTCCATCTCACGTGAATGTCCCGGTCCATATCTAATGGCGGTACACATTGCAGTGGCGCCTCTTGATCATGATCCATCTATTGAGCAGCGGTCCTACTATCATCTCTCGGCTGTGGTTCAACTACATTCACTTGAGCTTCAGCACCTTGAACAATTGCAGCAACATCAGAGAGGGCCCCTCTAATTGATTGGTGATTCCCTCTATGGGAGGAGAGATCAGGGCCGATCGATGTCAATCACTGGTCGTGGGCCACTTGGTTCCATCCTGATGTTTCGGGGTTGTATGCATCGGTTTTGCGGTGCCTGCTGCGGTAATAATCGTCAAATGAAGAGGAATTCTTCGATCCTAAGTACAGAGTTGTCTCCCTCCTTATCCTACCATGTTGATCCTTCAACTGGTTCGTCGGGTAAATATTGGCCTAAATTTATTAGTTAAGTTGCTGACGGCTATCCATCAGTTCCATAATCAAGTTAAAAATCAGCTCTGATGACAAATTCACCCAAATTTTGAGTTTCTGTAGCTACTGGCTGAACATTTTGATCAATTTGTTGACCACCAACTTCTTCATTTCCTTCAATAACACGGGATGTAACTTAGTTCCTCTGAGCATGGCTATTAATTTCCTTTAGATTACCTTCGAATATGAGTAGAAACAGAAACTAGTTTGTAGAAAAATGGATTTATCTCGCAAATATGTGAATCCAGTAGTAGATGGTGAGATCCAATCAAGCTGTTTTTCGAGTCCTGTTTGTGCATATTTGAACTGCATGCCTCGATCACATGAACTTGCAAGCATAAGTGAATCTGAACGTATGAAAACTTACATATGATCTTGAACTTAAACATAAACTTTACTTGAACAATTAGCATATGAAAATGAACTTGAATATAAATTTGAATTGCATCATATGCCTTGAACGGATCGGGATGCTCAAATGAATTTGAACATAAATATTAGACTCCAATATGCGGACAACTGATCCCGAAGTTTACATGAAATCTGCAACCATCGACATGAAAGCCGGTTTGGATGGTCAATTATGACGGTCACTTCGGTCAAATTCCAAAGTCTCGTCGCAGCCGTCATTGTAATTCTGAATTATTTATCACTGTACTTCACAGCACTGCACCACACCGTACTAGTTTGCACTTTCCATAGAGGGAACGTGATAATTTTTCTAATGAAGATTATCTACTAAGTTTAATAGTTCTGGGTTCCATACGTTCAGAGCGCTTAGCCTCTATGGCGCTGAACAGACTCCTACGTTTCCTGTAACAGCCCATCATTTTCTTCCTTCGTATATAAACGAATGGAATCTGAGAATGATGGATTTTCATGGTTAACATACACTATACAGAGAGCTATATAAATTAATTAAACTTTCAGAATCTCACAGCAAAAGGAAACAAACATAATGTACTTTAAATATTAAATCACATCCCAGTACACATGATCCAATCCGAATACATATACATCAATACATCATATACTAATATTGTCAGGTGATAAATACAACATATTACATCGTCAACGTCACTCAAGTCCACGATCATCACTTATAAATTCATAAACAAAAAGGAACATATAAGGAGGGGTCAGGCATGAATCTGATGAATAAAAAAGGCTACTAAGTATAAACTGTCAATATGATTTCAAAACATCATTAGAAATCTAATACTTAGTATAAACATACCTTAACCTGTCTCGTTTGCATAAAGAAAGTTAGTCCATCATAATACACATAACTTGATAACCACTTATAAAGTTATATAGTAAATACAAGCATGAGTTGGATAAACAGACTAACTACCGAATACATATGAGTTGAATAGACAAAACCAACTCATAAACGTAATGAGTTGAATAAGCAAATCCAACTCATGTAACGAAATGAGTTAGATAAACATGACTAACTTGCATATACATATGAGTTGAATAAATAGAACAACCCATAGTATGTAATGAGTTGAATAGACAGAACCAACCGACAACAAAATGAGTTAAATAAACATGACTAACTCGTGTATTCATATAAGTTGAATAAGTAGAACCAACTAAATGAAAATAGGTCAAATAAATAGATCAACCCATTAACGGGTAACATTCAACCACAATGCTTTCAAACTCTTTCAACATATCATCTTTACAAGTGCCATTCCAATGTTTCAAAAAACAATCCCATGCTCGCATAAAGCCTAGAAACCTCTAATAAGCGCTACATCGAACCGGGCTTTGTCAACTGCAAGTCGATCGAACCTAGGGTCTTTGGCCCAAAGTTTTGCACACATCCAGGTTCACCACTGGTCCACGTCACTCAAGTCCACGATCATCTAATGATGTTGTCAGGTGATAAATACAACATATTACATCGTCAACGTCACTCAAGTCCACGATCATCACGTATAAATTCATAAACAAAAAGGAACATATAAGGAGGGGGTCAGGCATGAATCTGATGAATAAAAAAGGCTACTAAGTATATACTGTCAATATGATTTCAAAACATCATTAGAAAGCTAATACTTAGTATAAACATACCTTAACCTGTCTCGTTTGCATAAAGAAAGTTAGTCCATCATAATACACATAACTTGATAACCACTTATAAAGTTACATAGTAAATACAAGCATGAGTTATATAGTATGTAATGAGTTGAATAGACAGAACCAACCGATCGGCCTGTGGTCGCCTAGTATGCGGTTCTAGAAACTGCTATTTCTTCTCCTTCTTCAATTTTGCCATCGTTCTGTCTTTCGTCCATTCTACAATATTTCTACTAGTTCTAGATTCTAATATACACCTCTAATCCATACCTACAAGTTCTATATCACTATATCATTGCAATTTAACCCATTACTGACCATGGTTATTCTAATTCCCAATTCAGCACAATTCTCTACTGAACTAAGATTATCTATCTATGTAAGTTATCTAATTACCTAACTATTGATCTCCTAACATTCTATATTCATTAGACACTAACTTATCTCTAATTAGTAATCGAACAATACTCATACTTTCATATTAACAATATATGACCCGGTAATGATTCCACTCACCAAATATCATTGCCGAACTCCAGAAATCGCCAAAAGAATCCAATATCCTTGTAGTCCTGAAATTCCAGTCCTATAGACTTCACCAAATCAACAAACCGTTTGGTATTTCCTTGTAGCCTTCAGTACACTAATCGATTCGATATATCGTTATCCAGGGTTTGGTTTAGAATTCAAAGAGGGATTGGTGATTACAGGGAGATTAAGGAAAAAGACGAGAAACTGAAAATGTGCATGATCTCAGAAAAATGAATTCAAACTTCCTCTTGGCCCGTTATATAAATTTATGTACTGTCTCTTCACATAACTGGGCTTACGCCTATTTTAAATAATTCAAAACCCAATTCTTAAAACCGGCGTATCTCCTTCATACGAACTCTGATCCGAACAAACCAATACACTATTCTGATTATAAAAATGAGCTCTACGCAATGGCACCAGTCATATTACTTAATTCCAATGTTTATAAAATTACTATTTTGCCCTTTGTAGTCAAAATTAATAAATGCCCTTAAAAAATAAGTCAAATACATGGGGTATTACACTCTTCCCCTTTTGAAAAAATTTCGTCCTCGAAATTCTCAAAGGACAAAAAATGCATTGCGTACACTTTTTCATCCCATAACATAAAAACTCGTACCATACAAAATCAATAACATGCCTTTGGTTCCTTGCCAAAGTCGGACATTATCTCTTCATATGTCCCAGCTGGTTGCACTTATAGAATTTGATCCTCAAAACATCGATCTTACTGTCCTTCACATCATGTCCGCTTATATTATACCTTCTACACCTAACATTGTGCCTACTACCCTATCCACTTAGACCTCTAGAGTCCTTGCACTTACCTTGACCGATTTTCTTTAACAGTTGCCAATTTTGAGTCTTTACGAAAGTAATATTCAATAGTGCTACCTCTAATAAACTTTTGAAGGTTGCTCACATAGGGATTTGGGAGAGTGCTAATTCCTTAAGCGGCATACTCAATCCTTTTGCAAACTTCAATTTCTTCTTATGTTCTGTATTTATCAACTCAAAACCATATTTTTTCAGTTTATTAAACTTATTTATATACTCATTCACAGTCATGTACCTCGATAGATATTGATAACCCTTTCGAGCATCACTTCCATCTCAGCCTTAGATATGAACTTAATCTTAAATATATTTTTTAAATCAATCCAGGTAATTTCCTCCTAGTTAAACTCAGCCATTATAATTTCCCACCAATTACGCGCTTCTCTATATAAATACCAAGCAGCAAGTTTTCTCTTAACACCATCATCCAATCAAAGAGGATTGAGAATTTTATTACTATTGTGAATCCATTTGCAAGTTCTATAAACAACTTGTTTTCGATAAACGGTTTACCTCCTAAACCCGTAAATTCCTTGCACAACTTAGAAAAATTCAAAGCGGGAGTTTGAGCAGCTACAATACCTCGTACTGAAGATGTACGAACTTCAGTATTAATAGCAGCTTAATTCCTGGCTTATAGATGATGGTGGAACCACAATGAGATATTCACTCCCGGTATCTCTATAGCCTCCTCTCTAGTGCTAGTTTAAGTCGGGTTACTCATCTTAACTATCTGTAAAATAGGATTTATCAGCAACTCCCCATAAATAGTAAATAGATATAGTAAAATTAACCCAAACAAATGGTATATACACATACCCCTTTTTAATTATATATACAAAATACAAAAATATACAAATACGCTCTTTCAATAAGTCTAACCTTAGCACTAATACCAAATGTAACAACCTGCCATTTTCGACCTCCGTATATAAACGAATGGAAACCGAGAATAACAGACCATCTCGATTAGCATATAGCATACAGAAAGCTATATAAATTAACTATATTTTCAAAATCTGATAATGAGAGGAAACAAACATAATATACTTCAAATATCAAATCACATCCTAGTACACATGATCTAATCCAAATCCATATATATAAATACATCATATACCAATAAAGTTAGGAGATAAATACATCACACTATATACATAAGCAATGCCATCGTCGCCTACATAGTCAACATCACTCACGTCAACTATCATCACCTATAAATCCATGAACAAAAAGGATCAGCTAAGGAAGGGGTCAAACCTGAGTCTAGTGGCTACTAAGTATATACTGTCAATATGATTTCATAATATCATTAGAAAGCTAATACTTAGTATAAACATACCTTAGCCTGTCTCGTCTACACTAAAAAAGTCAGTCCATCATAATAAATATAACATGATGAACACTTATAAAGTTATATAGTAAATACCGACATGAGTTGGATAAATAGACAAACTACCGAATACATATGAGTTGAATGGATAGAACCAACTCATAAATGCAATGAGTTGAATAAATAGAGCCAACATGCATAACGAAGTGAGTTAGATAAACATGGCTAACTCATGTATACATATGAGTTAAATAAACAAAACAACCCATACGCAATGAATCGAACAAATAGAGCCAACTCGTGCAACGAAATGAGTTAGATAGACATGACTAACTCGCGTATATGTATGAGTTGAATAAACAGAACTAACTCAATGCGAATGGGTAAAATAAACAGATCAACCCATTAATGGATAACACTTAACTACAACACGTTCAAACTCCTTTATTGTGTCATCTTTACAAGTGCAGAGCCATTGTTTCAAAAACAATCTTATGCTAGCCTAAAGCCTAGAAACGTATAATAAGTGCTGCATCAAACCAACATCGAACCAGAATCAGTAAACAACAACGAACCCTGAGCCTTTGGCCTTAGGTTATGCATGCATCCCGGTCCACCATCGATAGGAACCCACTAGTCGACCTATGGTCTCCTATAATGCGGTTCCAGAAACAGCTACCTCTCGTCCTTGTTCTGTTTTTCCATCGTTCTGTCTCCCATCCATTCGATAATTTTTTGCAAGTTCTAGACTCTAATATACATCTCTAGTTCATACCTACAAGTTCTATTATCATCATATCACTGCAATTTAATCCGTTACTGACCATAGTCATTATAATTTCCAATTCAACCCAATTCTCTACTAATCTCAGATTATCTATCTACATAAGTTCTCTAATTTAGTAATTGTCGATCTCCTAACATTCTATATTCACTAGACACTAATATATCTCTAATTAAGAATCGAACAATACTCATAGTTTCAAATCAACAATAATGGCCTAATAGTGATTCCCACTCACCGAATATCATTGTCGAACACCATGAATCGCTAAAGAATCCAATCTCCTTGCTATCCCAAAATTGCAGTTCCATAGACTCCATTGAATCAACAAACCGCTAGTATTTCGTTGTAGCCTTCATTGCCCTGATCGAGTTGATATATAATTGTCTAGAGTTTTGTTTAGATTTGAAAGAGTAATTGGTGATTATAGAGAGATTATGCAAGAAGATAGAGAAACTGAAAATGTACGTGATCATAGAAAAATGAATTCAAACTTTCTCTCAACCCATTATATAAATTTTTGAAATGTCTCTTCACTTAACTAGGCTTAGGCTCGTTTTAAACAATTCAAAACCCAATTCTTAAAACACTCTTATCTCCTTTATACGAAATCTGATCTAGTCAAACCAATATATTATTCTGACCATAAAATGAGCTCTACGCAATGGGACCAGTCCCATTGTGTAACGACCCACAAATCCGGACCCCTTGAGTTAAAACTATTCTACCTAAATCAACTCAAGTCGTACAGAAATACGAACCATTTGTGTTAAAGAAGAAGAGGTAGAAGAAGAAAATAGAAATCAACAACAGAATCTAACCATCGCAGCGGAATAAAATATAATAGATAATAAATGGCCTTTACTCAAAATCAAATATCTTTGTTTATATATATTATTACATCATCATAGTACATCAATCACAATTCAACCTTAATAGCATACAATGGATACACAACAACTCAACACAGCGGAATATATATATATAAACAAGTACGAGAATACGTGTCATCATCCAGCTCGTCTCCTGAGCTCCATAGCATCATATCATGTATCCTATAATACTCGGTCTGACCCGAGCATTACAGTTAATAACACCCGAGTCAGTCTGGAATACCAGCATGAGAAAACCACACTCAATTGATTATTAAAGTTTCAAAAATCATTTGAAAACAAAAGCATCTCGTAAGACCACGCCACAAATAAACATGTCGGGGTTTTACCTTACGATAGCTAAAACACTTTTTATAGAAATCCTCTGATATTATAATAGGGTCTATAGACAAGTACTTAGAAAATAGCCGAAATTGTTACATTATTAAATTCCAGCTACTAGCCACAGAGTGGGTAATACAAACAAAACTCGTACAAGGCTCGTAGGAAGAATGGATTTCCAACCAATGACTAGGCACTGGGGTACCACCTGCCACAGTACGGGGCCTAGATCACCGTACCGAGGAGTACGCCCGCTCCCCTGCATCACAAGGCCGGGACTACCCCTTACTGGATAATCTCGAGTGAGATCACCCCGTGGTTGGGGTCAGCAACCGCTCACTAAGCCGAAATAAAAAGGGACATCTAGACAGGGATGACCTCACCCTGCTTGGGTGCTACCCACCTAGCCTTGCTGCATAACCCCTGATTTTCAGTCATTCCCATTTGATGAGGCTTGAGGCTAAGCGTTACCTTTATAGAACATATCCCTTAGAATGCCCATCGTCCACCTGACGATGTTTTCGCAAGCATTCATCCATACAAGTCTGTCCCGGGTTCGAACGGAACCGAAGGCACTATTCCTACTACATCCATTTTGGAAATATCCTCAGGATTAGTAGCGACTAGCCCTTGCACTTCACTGCTACATCTTCGAATCCAAAATCGTTTTTCACGAAAACGTACAAACCGGATCGAAGTGGTTTTCGAGAAATAAATCTCGATCCCGGTCTCTTCGAAACGATCAACGCATTTGTCCAATATTGATAGTCGGTTATTTAACTATCAATTAATATTCACAAACAACCATCAACCAATAAATAATTTCCAAAATTATTTATTTATCCCAAAAATATCTTCACAAGATATATTTTCACCCTTCAAATTCCTTTTGAAAACAGTTTCAATCCAGTTTCCTCTCACAGAATGCATTCCCAATTAATTTTATTTCCACTGGAACACCAAGTACAAAACACTTAAGATTTAAATAATTCAAAAGCATTTTTATGAAATATACTTTATAACATTAAAATTAAAACCACTTTAAATATTTTACTAAAATATATATATATATACTTTAAGAATTTTATATAAAACACTTTATAAAATATAAACTAAATTTCTTCTTTTAAACACAATACCAAGTTACTTTATATGCTTATCACAATAATAGATTTGGGAAAAATATACTTACTTTAAAAATTAACATTTAGAAATAATAAACTTTCCAAAACATGCCTTTTTAAATAATATTAAAACCTTTAAATTATTTTTAAAATTTCTTTGAAAACCATACTTAGCTATCCAGGGAAATACTCTTCTCTTGAACATCTCTTAAAAATAAACCACCATTTCTTTTAACTAAATTCTCATTCCTTCAATAAATTCTTACCTTGAATTTATTTATTTAAAATATCCACTGACATTTTATTTCACTTTATAAACCCAGTTTATAAACTCCCAAAATCTCACTTTTTTTTTTCAAAACCCAAACACTTAATTAATTTGTAATTGATTTCAAATTTTACTTTACTTTGAAATGAATTCCTTCTCTTACGTTATTCAAATTTCATTAACTTTCAGATTTTATTTCCTTATTTTGAGTAAAAACCCTTTTAACTGAAAATATCAATTTCAGATTTCCAAAATTCCTTCTTCATTACTGAATTTAATTTAATCCTTAAATTTAAAAATAAATTCTTTATTCTTTCAAATAATATCACTTAAGCTTCACAAATTATTATACCCCCTATTAATTCAAAATCCCCTTATCCCAAATTTGTTAGAATTTTGTAATCGCTTTTATTTTATTTTATTTCCAATTCATTCTTGATTTATTCCAGTTCACTAGAATTATTTTACTTAAAAATTTACTCTTTTGTTTCTTTCAAAAATTCCATTCTAGAGATTTTGATATCTCAGCATATCCAAATAGGTCCAACCAAACCATAACATCCAATTATTCATATAGTTCATCACAGGATATCAAAATCATATCACAGGATATTTAAACAAAATTAAATATTTGAGGAATCTAGTTGGATCCCTCCAACCTGCTCTCCCTGCATCCACATATGTTAGCACAAAATAATATGCCAATTCCACAATATACCATACTATAACACATCTATCAATTTAACCATTCAAACAATTATTTAAATTTCATCATTTAAATTTAAATTAACTGAGTGAGATTAACTCACCTTTTATTTATTTGTAATCCAATCCAATCCGGCTTGCCTCCTTCTCGATTTAACCTTGCATAAATATTTTGCAGTTTATTAATATTTGGATTAACCGATCAATTAATTACTAATACTTTGATTATAAATCAGTTTTCTTTTAAATAAACATTTGAACTAATTGAAAAAATCACTGACTGTTAAATAACTTAATTAGCTAAGGCTTTAGTTTTAGACTAATTTCTTTTCAAATAAAATATTTAACTAAAAATTAACTTTTAGAACTGAATTGAATAAAATAATCTCTTGTAAAAATAATTAAATAATTGTTATTAAATAAAACTACCTTTATAATATATATATATATAAACTGCATTTAAAATCTTTACTGAGATTAAATTTTTATTTTCTGCTTGCATATTAAAACTAAAACGGCATATCATTATATATTATTTATTTTATATTTTTTTCCAGACCATCTATAATTTATTTACCATTTAATAAATTTTAATTTACAAATTTTAAATAAATAAATAAATAACCTGATACATCTATTCATTTCTTCAGTTTGCAACTAATCACTGTTGAACTTGTTAATAACTAACCCGAATCATTCCTTACTGTTGAACTTGTTAATAACTTGTGAAGTTATTAAGTAACTATATAAGTTTGTAAAGCAAATATAAATAGCTGTATATTTTTTTTTCATATTCACAAAGATTGAATTAAACTTTAAATGATTAACTGGCATACCTCTGGCAAAATCGAAGACCGCCCACCAGGATATGTCGCGATGGACCATCCTCACGTCGCCCCTAATCGCCGTGTTTTCGATCCAAGTATCACATCAACTTTCCATCGCGACCAACCTGACCGAACGCGACACCTCTTCCTGCAACCACCACTCCCTCACGTGAGCGATCGGTCACTGACGAAAGACGCCCCTCCGATCGCGAGTCCAGGCTTTGATCGCGACTAAGTTGCCGCTGCTGGAGGACGCGACGCTGCTGATGACGGAGAGCGTGAGTCTGAACAACGATTTTAACTGTCGATGAAGGAGATGGTGGAAGCGCGACATGTGAATGGAGTTGGGGGTTTGGATTGGGATTTTCTGGAGCAGATGTTGGTTAATTATTTGGAGCAGAACGATAAGGGTTTCATGGTGCTATATTTTTTTCCTCGGATGGTCTTGAGACAGAAGAGGAGGAAAAACGTGGATCCAATGTTAAAAGGGAAGGAGTTAGAGGGAGAGGAAGAAGGCCGTCGAACAAAACAAGAAAGCAGCCATTATTATTTTTCCTTTTCTTTTTTCCTTTTGATCGAATTGTGACTTGAGAAGATGGAAAGGGAAAAAAATGGTACGAAGGAGACACAATGGAGGCGGGTTGTACTTATTGTCGATAAAAGAAAACAATTATATTTTATTAAATTTCACTTTACCTTAGAATAAATTTCTTTGCGTTTACATATCATATGCTCACACCACAACTCCGATCAATACGAAATTTGAAATCCGATAATAATTCAATATTACGGACCCAATGGAACTGGTTTCGCCAAATTCCGAGACTGTGCCCCGGAAGGCTATTTTAAAATTCAATTTAAACGATTTAAATTTCGAAACCGAACAAAACACTTCCAAAATCAATTTTAACACTTTTGCTATCTTCCATATTATCGATATAAATTTTATGAGCCATTAAATTATTTTTATCAGGCTTAAAACTGAAGATTCAATATTTTACCAACTTTAAATAATTTAATTTACTAATTTAATTATCAAATAAACTGTGGTATCCTTAATTCAAGTTAGAATTACCATTTAAATATTTAAGATTGATTTAATATTCCGATTTTAAATGCTTGAAACTTCCGGGTCGTCACACATTGCTTAATTCTAATGTTTATAAAATTACTATTTTTTCCTTTTCTAGTTAAAATGACCAAAGCACCCTTAAAATAAATAGGTCAAATATACGGGGTACTACATTTACGACATTCCAACTTAACTATTCCTTGCTCATGAGGGAAGTCGGTAGGTTAGAGCACTATTGCTTTTATCCCTACTCGAACATCAATCTTAACTCTCACAAATAGAGATGTCTACCTCATTTGGCTTTTAAAGTTAAGTATGGTTAATTGATTTTCAAACAAGTAATCAAAACATGATTTAGCCACTAATCAATTCCTAACCCTTTTCAAAACCTTTGGTTTATAATTCAAAAACCCTTTCTAAAATTATATGTGTGTGTGTGTGTTTTTGTGTATGTATATCTTTGTGTGTAGGTGTGTATGTATAGTGAATTATTTATAAAACTAGATTTTTAATAAAATAATCTAAAATATAATGCATAACATAAGTTATTTATAATTTAATAAAATAATCAACTAATTTACTAAAACTATATCTATACTATAAAAGGATTTTAAAATACTTATAATAATTTTAAAACATTTGTTCAAAATATCACTTGAAAATAACAACTTTCTAATTTAATTAAAAACTAGGATAAACCATGTTTCCTTATATTTTAATAGTAAATTCTCTTCTTTTAAAACTCATCACTAACTCCTTAAAATTATTAAAAAAAATTTTAATAACTCCAATAAGATTTAGTAAACACTTGTAAAAATAATGAACCAAGATACTTAGTTATATTTTCCAACCTTTAAAGTTCAAAACAAAGGCTAAAACGGTGCATTTATGCACAAGTGTAAGTTTGGTCACTTTTCAATATGCTAATCAAATTTTTAACATTTAGGCTTTTTATGGCAGCAAACACACATACTAAATATCACAAATATGATCAGAAATACCTAAGGAACTCTCTAAAAAGTTTTTTATAAATTTCTGAACATAAGGCAATTTCTAAGTCCACCCATAGCGACTATCACTATAACAGCACTTTTAAATCCAAGTCCAATTCAAACCTATGTTCAACTATAACCTCTTTTCTTTATTTCAAGGCTATGCTACAAGTCATATAGGTCCACTCAAGTCCACACATATGGATTACATATGCCATTTGCTTTCAAAGCAAGAATTGGATAAATATTATAACATATATCAATTTCCATTCAATCACAATGAAACAAACAATCATAAGCACATATGCAGAATATATTTCCAATCAATGGTGAGCTAGCTCACCCATTAGTAAGCAAACAAGCAAGTCTAAGCAACCACTTCCTACCTTAACCTTGCAAACAACTAACTTCTTACCTTCACTTTAACTTTGCACTTGATTTTAAGAAAAGATTGCCTATATATGCTTGTGGCCTCTTGATGATGTTGTTCTAAGGTTGTAGTCTAAGTTTGAGTTGATTTGGATGTGTTTTGAAATTATTTTGCTTTAGGAAATTATAAAGAGAGAGATGTGAAAGAGAGTTTGATTTATTTTGTAAATTACTAAAAGTGTTTTCAAGAGGTATGCCCCCTCTTATATAGGCATAAGATGGTAGCCTGACCCTTGTTTTCACTCTCCATAGAAGACTCACCCCCACATGTTCCATCACATCTCCTTTACACCTCCTGCCTTTAGCAAATTATCTTAATACCTCTTACATACAAATATCTTTTATCCATAGAAACTTATATAATATTCTAATTACTTTATGAAGCAAAGTGTGTTAATTAGTTCCTAATGTGTTCATGTGTTCATTAGCTTAGTACAAAAGAGTTCGAACAACTTATATCGATAAAAACTTATTTATCGATAAACCAATTTTGATCACATTATCGATATTTCTTCAAAGTATAAATTTTTGTAATTTTTTTTTCAAAAACATGTTTCTTAACATTTCTCATTAATTAAAAGACGTTTAAAAAGAAGGTTATAAAATCACATTTACAACACTTGACTATATTTCAAAACTTACGATATTCAAAGACGAAGGGTTTGAAATTACGGATCGCTGTAGTCTTATTTATAAATCTCTTCATATCTTGATCCACCGTACGAATAG
Organism: Allium cepa; assembly: GCA_030765085.1. Taxonomy (NCBI): domain Eukaryota; kingdom Viridiplantae; phylum Streptophyta; class Magnoliopsida; order Asparagales; family Amaryllidaceae; genus Allium; species Allium cepa. The sequence goes on from CM060929.1 coordinate 822,661,125, forward strand.
TTCGCCTAATAATAATTATTCAGGTTTCACTATTAAATTGTCCAAAATCATTGGTTTAATATTAGTTTGTGGATCATATACATGCTTTCTCTAATTAAAGATGTGGAAAATATTATGGACACCTACCAAAGTATTCGGTAACTCAATATGATATGAAAGTTACCTAATCCACTCTATAATAGGAAATGGTTCAGCATATCTTGGTGCTAATTTGCTCGGCTTCCTAAATCATATAAGACACTTCATAGGTGATACCATTATAAAGGTACGATCTCTAATTAAGAACTTTGATCCTTATTCCTTTGATCAGTGTAGCTTTTCTGTATTGATCGTCCTTCCTTCATCCATTCATGATTAACTCAATCTTTTCCATTACTTCTTTTACCAAATCTGAACCAAGCATTGGTATATCACCATCTCTAATCAATAAGCTAGTGCTGCACAACCTTCCATTGAGCTTCAAAAGGCTCAATTCCTATACTATTCTGAAGACTATTATTTTATGAAAATTCGACAAAGTGCAACTGTTATTCCCATGACCTTTCAAAGTCTGGTACACAAGCTCTCAATACAAGTACCTCATTAACCCTTTCGGTTGTCCATCAGTCTGTGGATGATAAGCACTACTGATCCTTAGCTTAGTACCAAAGACATCCTATAAGCTCTTCCAGAGCTCACTGGTAAGCAAAAGATTCTGATCACTTATAATACTACTTGGTATTCTATGAAGTCTCACACTTTATAAATAATTTTGTCAAACTAGTTGTCATTCTTGTTGACTTAACACGGATGATATGCGCACTTTTGGCCAGTCTATCAACTACTACCCAAATGCTTTCATTTTTTCCTTAATTGAAACCCATTTATAAAATCGATCAATATGGAATCTCATTTCCATAGTGGTGTAACAAAAGGTTGAAGTAATTTACTTGGCTTTTGAGGTTTGGCTTTTACTTGTTGGCAATTTAAACATTGATTAAGTCGTAAGCCTTCCGTTCCTTCGCATAAGTAATGTAACTCTTGAAATCTTGATACATCTTTGCACCTCCATGATGAATAGTTAATTTCAATCGATGACATTCTCTAAGAACTTCCTTCCTTATATTATCCATATTCAAAACACGTAATCGCCCTTTCTTTCTTAAGCTTCTTCTTAGGTTAAGTGCAAAGTGTTTTGTAACGACCCGTACTTTTAACTATTTAAATTATTAATATGTTGATTGAATGCTAATGGTTAGAAATAAAAACTTTTAATGTTTATTTATGTAATTTATTGAATTTGAATTTGGATAAAATTTTGAAATAACCAATTTCGGTGATTTGGGCATTAATCAGTATTGAAATGGAATTCCATATATGGAATGGGTTGTAACCAATAGTAGAAATTTAATAACGAATATTAAATGACTGTAAAATGAATATAGTTGTTTTATCATTTGAATTCATTTTAAAATTAAATTTTATAACTTAAATAACTTATATGGAAATAAGGTGATTCATTGGATAATTAAATTGTTTAAGCTTAATATTGCAATTATTTGAATAATTGAATTTTGAATTTTATACGAATGAAACGATTTTAAAAGTTTATTTAAATTTTATTTAAACAAGAATGAATGTTATTAACTTTTAAAATTGAATTCAAAATTGAACAAATAGAAATTGGGAGTTTTATGTTTTAATTAACGTGTAAAAAGTCATTTTGGCCACTATCTCAGATTTCGACAAAACCAGTTTCATTGGATCCATAATAATGAATTATTGTAGGATTTCAATTTTTCGTCATGATTGGACTTGTCGTTTGGCCATGCAAGCTTCAAACGCATAGAAATTAATTTAAGACATTCGATTAAAATTAACTGATTTTGAAAAGCTATCTTTTGAATACGATTGAATTAGGTCTTGAAACTAGTTCCATTATGTTCGGAATGGGGGTAAACCATTATGAACGCCAAGCAGCACAATTCGTTTAGGGTAAATCATTAAATAATATATTATTTCCCTCAATCAACATATCGTACATGCCGCCCCTCTTCTGTTTCCCATACCCCCACCTTTTTCCTTTCTCTTGTTTCAAAAGTCAGTAGATCAAACAAACGAGAGAGAAAAAATGGAAGTCACAACATGAGAGAGTGGCGTGTAGTCGAGGCGATTGCGACATGGATGATGGTCATTTAGGGTTTTAGAATCTCGAGCGCACGTAGATGTTGGCATGGGTCGCCGCGAACTGGAAGGCGACGGCGGTAGATGAGCTCGGGTTTTAGGGACTTGGTGGCTCGAGGATGGCAGCACGTGGGGGTAGGTAGGAGGCGTGCATGTGGTGATGGCTGATAGTGGATGCTGGGCGTACGATATATAAAATGAAAAGAAAATAATTGTCGTGACCTGATCTGGATGAAGATTGGAGCACGTGAGCGAGAGAAAGAAGAGGTAGGTAACATTTTTTATTTAATTTTATTAATAAGCTTTAAATTATAATCGTATATTTATAAAAATCGTAACTTTTCATGCGAGAGTCGTTTTGGACGAAACTAATTGCGGTTGGATCGTATCGGAGTCGTCTACGCGTGGAATCAAGTTGGAATTTATTTGAAGCTGAAATATTTTCAATTTCAAATAAAAGGTGAATGTTTTATAACACTCACGAAGTACTAGAATATTTTTGTGTTAGTTGAATTTGAAATTCTGAAGCGATTTGAATTTATTTATTATTATTTGATAAACTTAATTGATGTTTAAAAAATTGACATTTGAATTAACTGATAGAAATTTGAATTGACAATTAAATTGAATTGGAATTAAATTGCTAGTAAACTTTTGATAATTGATATCCAGTTAATTGTTGTGATATTTTGACTACTTGGAAGATTGATAGTGATGAATACCAATCGGTTGATATTTGGATGATTGGATGTTTATTTATTTTTATGTATATCCTGTTATCATCCTATATATTATTTACAGTATATAAAACTGTAAATCAAATTATTTTAAATAAATTAAGAAATATGTTGAAATGATATACACCTATGACGTTTATTTTAAATTGAAATGATATATAACCATCCCTGAATTAAATTGAAATAGCTGATTTACTTGGCCATAGGATAGAAAATTATATACGGACACCGGATTGGTTACATTAAATGATTTTAAGATTTTGATTTAAAATTATTTAAATTGATTTTGATTTTAAGAAATAAAATCGAATTTACGAAAATGGAATCATTTTTGAACTCGAGCTCGAAATGTTAAATATGAACTTGTCAACCAAAATTGTTCAAAAAATCGAGTTTGAAATTTTGAAGGTATAATTGAGAAACCATTCTAATGATAGAAAGTGATTTTTTAAGTGATTTGAACTTTTACCCGAAATTTGAAATAAATATGAGTACAAGCAATTTAAATGGATATTTCGAAATTTGAGCATGGAATTGAATTATTTTAAAGATTTGAATCTTAAATTGAATACTGAATTTAAATTTAATATAAGTGATTTAAATCGATATTTTGAAATCGAACTCGAATTTATATAAATCGAAATGGTTTAAATTTGAGAATTGAATTGAAATTAATTCAAATTGGAATTGAATTGAAATTAACTGGAATTGAAATCGAAATTGCATTAATTTGGAACCGAAATTGAAATTGATTTGAATTACAATTGGAATCAAAGTTAATTCGAATTGAAATCGAAATTAAATCGATTTAAATGGAAATTGAAATTGATTTGAATTGGATGATTTGTAATTGAATCAGTTTGACTTTGGAACTATTTTCAAATAAATTATTTTAATATAAACTGTTTAAAACCTATCTTTTTAAAATATTCAATTTTTTTTTGATTTTCCAAGTTATTTTACTATATAAACCATTTCAATATTCAAACTATTTATATTAAACTATTTTAACTATTTAACTATTGTTTGTGCCAAAATTGGTCACGAACACTAGAAGTAGTGAAAGCACCAGTGTATAAACACAAATCCTCAATATCTTAAAATAGATATCAGATTCAGATAATGTAGAGAATAAAAATGAATAAGTAGAAAAAATAAAATGTAATAAAGTAAGAAAGACACAATATTTATAGTGGTTCCGTTAGCTTCGGCCTACGTCCAATTTGAATCAATCCTTTTATTCCTATTATACTGTAATCACAATTACAAGCCTTTGAAATCAGTAAACAAAATGGCGGAGTTTAGTCTGGGATAGAAGAAAAGGATCCCTCTTTTATTTGTTATAGGACTGCTACTTATAGGTGAAGATCCAAAAATATCCTCCCCAAAACTTGGAATACCTCTTCTCATACACAGGTGGGCCCGCCAGATCGATCCAGGGTGATTTTGGATCGATCCATGTATAATTTGTATCGATCCAAAAGTGGTATAATTGAGCTGAGATCGATTATCGATACTCTCGAGGGCATGAGGAAGTGCATGTGAAAATTTCATAGCATTTGGACATGTAGATTTCGAGTTACAATTGATGCAAGTTGGTATTTGCGAGTAAGCTGAATGTTCCGTGTCCATGGATTTCATACCCATCCATCATACTGCTTTCATATCCATCAATATAAGCTGTTCGTATCCATCGACCAACCCTCTTTCGTATCCATCCATGTTACCACCTTCGTATCCATCAGTTGCTCTTTATTTTGTATCACTCCTTGAATGCCTTCCTTTCGTATCGATCCTATGCCCTTGTTCGTATCGATCTGGTTCCATTCTTTTATGTCCATCACCACGTATCGATCCTCTCATGCCTGCTATCCTCTTCGTATCCATCCTTTGAACTTATCTACGTATCGTTCCCGAGTGCCTCCTTCGTATGGATCTACAGGCAATCAATATGAAATGTCCATCCAAGTTCCTGAAACCATTGCTTTCCCCTTCGTATCGATCCCAGCCTTGATCGATATGAAGTGTATTGATGTACTCCGCCGTCTAATCGATACATACTTATCAACCCGAGCTCCATATCCATGAACCTATTTCCTGTCTAAAGTCGATAGATCAATGCAGAAGCCATCGATACATGATGCATCGAGTCGAAGACCGATCCACCCTAACCCATCGTCACCTCGATCAATACGAAGATATCGATCCTAACCCATTTCTCATCAATATTGATCCATCCATAACTCGAGCATATGAACTCCGCTTGACCTGAAATTTGAAATGTAGCTTATCCTAGCCTTGTTCATCATTCCCGATGGATCTTGTCTTGATTGGAGCTCGGTCAAATTTTGATGTATGGATTGTAGCCTTGTTTCCAATCGATCTCCAATCCTGATTTCATCCTTTCCAGCCAATTTGTTGGTATCTCAGCCTTAACCAAAAGGCGGGATAACATTTGCCCGCCCAAACATGCCTTGTTGAAAGAAGGCATGTTTTGAATAGCTTTAAATTCGACATCCAAAGTTCATATTCCATCCATAGCCAAACCATCTGATCCATAATCCAATATATTACCTAGCCATCCTATCAAGAGTCGTAGTCCTGTCCTTATCTGAATCCAGAAACAAAATCCATAGCCAATTTCATATCCATCTTAACCTGACAATCGAGTTCTAATCCATCCACATCCAATAACCAATAATCGAATCTAGGACCTCTCTGGGTCGATATCCAAATCTGAGACCACTCCTGGCCCTTATCCAAATCCTTAGCTGTTCATAGCCAATATCCGAATGCATACCTCTCCGAGTTCTTGCCAAGCACAACTCTCACTCAAAGACCTATTTTAAGTAATGTCTTGGTGTTCCTAGTTCAGTGCCCTTGAACTCTGAGTAATGCCATGGCTTAAGTCCTAAGCCGAATCCTGGTCGCTCCGAACCCTTGCCGAGTATAGTCCATACCCGACAACCTGAAATAGTAACCGATAATATAGGGTCTAAGTCCTAGGCCAAATCCTGGTCTCTCCGGACTCTTGTCGAGCATAGTCCGTACTTGACGAACTGAATAAGACGATTTGCCATGTTCGGATGAAGCGACTTATCTCTTGCCATGCATAATCCATACCTGACGACAATTTACCAAAAACCAGATAGAAATCCAGTCAAAATCCTAAACCCGAATTAAATCAGGAAAACGAAAATCCATACTAGAAATCCAAAGCAATATCCAAATTAGAAAACAAGCATCCAAACCAAAGTCAAAACCAAAAAGCAAACAAAACCAAGAGTTCAAACAAAACCAGAAAAAGGCAAATGTCCAAACCGAAAAAGAAAAAGCGGATTTCACAAACTAGAGTGTCTCGGTTTATCATCATCTCAGAACACGCCTAGAGGCTATCTCCATCCCCATACATGAGTAAGTGACTTGGCACTTTGCTAGAGTTTGCAACTTATTCCATATCATCCCTGTTAGTAGATAACCAATCGACCATCATTCCTGGGCCTCGTGCCATCTTCGTTTAAGGTAAATGATGGCTGCTCTTGTTCGATCGCAGCACTTAGAGTTCCAACGTATTACCACAACTGACCACTCCTTCCATGCTCCTCGATTATATCTTTTAGATGCCTGCAGTTGTTGGTATCATACCTGTCCATATCATGAAAGAGACAGTGCCTTCCAGATGCCCTCTTGCGTTCCAAGTGTTCCCACCTTGCCGGCCTTCGGCAAGGAAGGCGATCGTGAGTATCCATGAATATCCACTCCAATGTTTCATTCAATCCTGTGTAAGTGGAGAATTTTGGCTCTTCCCGACGTTTCCTTGCCCTGTCAGAGTTGTCATCCAACTTCCTCTTTCCTTTATCCTTATCCTTGTCCGAGCTTTCATCGGATGATTCTCCATCCTCAATCACATTTACTTCCTTTAACTTCATATCCGAACATGCATCTTCCTGTTGAAGAAATCTTTCGACCTCGTGAAAAAAATCCCCGAGATCCATTGACGGATCTCGTATCAACGATACCTTGAAAACCAAGTTATCCCTGACTCTTGACACTGTCGCCATCAAAACCATCGATGGATCCGGCCGATCCACCGAAGCAACTGCTGCATTGAATCGAGTTAAGAAAGCCCTGAGTGATTCTCTTGTCCTTTGCTTCACCGACATTAATGTCATTACATTCTTTGGCCTTTTGATATGAACCTGAAACGGCATCAAAAACCTGCCCACCAATTCCATCCATATCCTGATAGATCCATCTTCCAACTTTCGGAACCACATAGCAGCTATATTCATCAAGTACAGAAGGAAACACAGGACCATAACTTCCTCTGATGCCCCCAGCACTTCCATGTGTCTCGTGCACCTCATTAAGTGATCGGTAAGGTCAGCCCTGCCGTTGTATACCCCCCAGAGTAGGTAGCTTTAAATTTGGTGATTCTGAGCCATTCTGATATCATGGGTAAACGGAATCTTGTTTCCTCCTTTCATATCCCTATTTTCCAAACCTTCATACATAATTCACCTAATAATCATAGCTAATCCAGTGTTGTCCACCAAGGGTTGCCCCCTAAGTTCCCAAGAGAACTCTGGTACATACTCTTCATCATGTACTCTTGTGCCCCTACCGGCATCCTATGGTGTAGGGTCACCTGGAATCCCTCCATGAATTGGTCTATCATTGCATGGTGGGGTGCCCCCAAGTTTGGATCCATCCAAATTGGTAACTGTGTGTTGATTAGAGGCAACGCCCTGTTGAGCTGCTCCATCCGATTGCTTGTTGGATCCTTCTGTTCCAACTTCGTGGATCTGAACCCCTAAAGCTCCAACTGTTCCTGCCTGTCCAAACTATCTGAGAAGGTTTTGCATCATGTCCTCCTACCTTTTCAGATATTCTTCCTACATAGCTCCCATCACCATCTCTATCTCATCTCTAGTGATGAAAACTGAGGCCTGATTCGCTCGTGAGGAAGCCTCTTGACTCCCCTCTTGATGGCTTCATTTTGGTAATATCTTTCTAGCTGATTGCCTAACCATGGTTCCTTTCAGATCTGATCCTTTAGCTTTCCAAATCTAAACTCCATATCTGATGTAGCGGCCGCTAGTCATTCTCAATGAAAGCACCAAAGTATTTGCGTAAAAATTGGTCACAAACCCCAGAAGTAGTGAAAGCACCAATGTGTAAACACAAATCTTCAATATCTTAACACAGATATTAGATTTGGATAATGTAGAGAACAAAAATGAAGAAATAGCAAAATTAAAATGTAAGAAAGTAAGAAAGACACAAGGTTTATAGTAGTTCGGCTAGCTCCGGCCTACGTCCACTTTGAATCAATCCTTGTATTCCTATTATACTGTAATTACAATTACAAGCCACTGAAATCAATAAACAAAATGGTAGAGTTTTGCCTAGGAAAGACGAAGAATATCCCTCCTTTAGTTTCCATAGGACTGCTATTTATAGATGAAGATCCGAAATATCTCATGCGCAGGTGGGCCCGCCAGATCTATCTAGGGTGATTTTGGATCGATCCATGTACAGTTCATATCGATCCAAAAGTTGTCTAATTGAGCTAAGATCGACAATGACGCTCTTGAGTGCATGAGGAAGTGCCTGTGAAAATTTCATAGCATATGAACTTGTAGATTTCAAGTTATGATCGATGCAAGTTGGTATTTGCGAGTAGGCTGAATGTTCCGTGTCCATGGGTTTCGTACCCATCCATCATACTGCTTTTGTGACGCCCCACCTCTATGCTCACAAGAACAAAGAGTATTAAAAGAAATACTGTCTGTTATTACGAAGAATAAGGCTGGATAGGATCGGCCATCCGTAGTTAGGCCTTACACTAGTATTGGTTACCTCGATAGGAGTGGTATATATTTTTATTTTTCATCTCTATTTATTTACTCCCATCTATGTATCCAATTCCAGTATAAAACGAACTACGATGGTTCAAAATAGTTTAGGACAATATATATAATAATAACACAGATCAGCTAAATGCGGAACACAGATAATAAAAAGTCTCATATATATATAACTGAAGTCAGTTACAATACATGCGATATCATACATATGATACAACTATAACTGTCGACTTAGGAAGTTACATATACAAGTACATTATCGTGAATAATATACATGAATATATATCACCCTATACAAATACACTGACTACTATAAAATGACGACGACTACTCCAAAAGATATGAAAAGACTTCATAGCTCAAGCAGCAACCCAAAGCAAGATATCTACAACCTGTATAACTCGGTTTGACCCGAGTATTAAATTCAAAAGAAAATAATACACGGGTCAGTCTAATTCAAACTCAGTTATTAATGCACGGAAGCAATAATAATCAAATAACTATTAGACGACAGTCAAATAAATTCACCTATCCAATCCTTTAATAAGGAAATCGAATAACGGTAATTATAACATGTAACGGTGTTAAACAACAAATCCGCAAATTCCAATTTTTCAACAAAGATAAATGAAAGTATTTTCAACGAAAATAATTTAGAAAACATAAGAATTGCCTAAACGGCAATTAACAATAAAATCTAATTATTAATTAAATAATTAGAAACTCATAATCTAATTATCAAAAAGATAATTAGATATCAAGAAAACCATAAAATTAAACCAAATCAAAATACGATTCAAAATATTGAATTGGACGCACGAAACAATTCAAACAATTGAAATATCAATTAAAATGTCAATTCGGGTAGGGCTGCAGTAACGCACGCGTGTACTGCCTCGCCACTATAGCATCTGAAATACGCAAAAGATCAATAAATCAAAAGCAAAAGAAATACCAATAAAATCAATACGGTGTGGCTGCAGTACACGCTCGCGTGCACTGCCTCGCCACTACAGTGATGATGTACACAAAAGCTCAATGAAAGTTCACATACGAGCACAAGGTCAAGCCTGGACAACATGAATGCGAACAAATTATACACAATGGATGTACACTACAAACTGCACATGGACAAAATGAAACAGAGGTGCAACATCAAACTGCAGACATATAGACCAACAGAGGTGATATCATACACAAGGTTACAATTGTATATATGCACAGCATGGCGCAAATGCATATGAACATGAAGCATTAACTAATGTATATGAACCTGAAGGCAACAAATACAAGGCACCATACGCACACAGGTTTTAAATTTGAAGAGTGTAATCGAGGCAACATGAAGTGAAACCAGACCACAAAATCAACCAGTGTCGAAAAACCCAAACATGACAGTAAGAAGTGCCATGAAACCACCCAGTACAACAGTCGAGTATTATGTCACAATATACATGATGAAGCAACCTAGTTAAGTATATGCACTAAATTAAGCAAAACTCAAACTAAGGCAAAATCGAAATCAAAAAGCACATAGGATAATCAAAGTCTACAAGAGTGCATGTATGCACATATATGAACACACATACATGTCTATATCAAATGAAACGGCACTTAGCATAAGCAAGTGCCAAAGGTAGTTCGAACAAATTAATAACAAAGCCAGCAGGTGAAATCAAACTAGTGTTGCCAGAGACAGTGAACTGTATGGCCAAAATCAAACAAAAGTCGCTTTCGAACAAAGCATCAAGCTAAACTGCACATGAAAATGAACCCAGAGCTCATAGGCATCCAGTTCAAAGTCGAGCATTTTTACGTAGCAGTTTTCAAACAAAGGCAGTGCTTAGGCAAATGCAAAGTCAATTTGAATTCTCATCAAAATATATTTTCACAAAATCATGGCCGCAAGTAATTCGGTGCCCAAAGATGTCGAAGTCAGGTGACTTCAACACAAAATGCAACCTCAAGCAGTAATTAACAAGTAATCAAATTTAACAAGTCAAAGTCAAGTATGCTACAGCCATAATTTCGATCAAAATCCAAGTCAACATCAAACCAAGTCAAAGCCGTGATCAAAGAATGAGATGAACAGGCCAGAGACGAGGTTATCAAAAATCGAACAGTTCAAAACCGCATGTATCAAGCTAAAAGCAACAAAGTAACCAAAATCAAATACAGGTATCTACTTTGAACAAGACATAACTGCTGAAGGTCATGCAATAGCAGGAAGAAGTCAAGTTCAATGCAGACAACAGGTTTTATAATTTAAATCGAGGCCGTGAACAACTGACCGGAGTCATGGAATAATTAAGTGGTTCATCAAGTCAAGCTTAATGTCACATACGAAATATTTTCAAAAAATCACTTTTATCAATTCCAAATGCCAAAATGAAGTCACCAGAGTGTTAAATCAAGCAAGACAGTGGCTCGCATCAAAGACTACACAAAATCAAGTGGCCAAAGTCGAACGTGAATCAAGCCGTGGTTGTCACGAAGCCAAGCCGTGCCATGATGACCCAGTAAACAAGAAATCAAACCCAGTAAAAACATCAATCATCGAAACAAAATCACGTAATCATAGCAAAGACAAAATCGAATGGCCAAGATAAATCAAGATGAACTCAACCATTTATATACAAACAAAAACCCAAGAATTCAAAGCCGTGGGAATCAAAAATCACATATATATATGAAACTGAATTAGATGTGAGTAATAAAAATTACTCACCAAATCAAAGTCGAACGCCATCCAAAAGAAGCAGCCGAATTGAGCAACGAGCACGATCGATCAACCTAAAGTCGGCGCTTCGAAATCGGTCGGCACCTTCAATTTTGCTCGAACCCTAGCTTTTGAACGAAGGGGAAGTGGCAGCCATTTTTATTTTTTTTTCGTTTAGGGTTTGGAATGAATGAAAAGGGAACGGGTCTTGGATATATCACGGCACCATGAATAATGAAAGGAGTGTGGGCCAAGATAAATTTTAAAGCCCGTAACTCTTTTAACTAATTTTTAAATGAATTTCAACCCGGTTAAAAACTTCCACTATCAAATAGCTAGCACATTAATCGTTTAATGACGATTATAAATCAATACGAAATCTCGGGTTGTTACAGACTCCCCTCCTTATAAAAATTGCGTCCCCGCAATTTACATAATTAAAGGTGTCAATAACAATTATTTTTCTAACATAAACTGGTGAAGCTAGAAAAATAAAGGTCAAGAATACAAACGCCAAAGAAATCTTTTAATTTCATAAAAGAAATTCACAAATTCTCAACCAAATCTAATTATCAATGGATAATTCGGAAAACAGCAAAACTGGATAAATACGATTATCAGCGATATTCAATTATCAATTAGATAATTAGAATATAGAAATCACAAAACATCGATATCTAATTATCGATACGATAATTAGAAAACAGCAAAAACCTAATTATCAACAAAGACAATTAGAAAACACCAATCACAAATCGCAAAACCGCAATATCTAGTTATCCAACAGATAATTAGAAAACACGAACTTCAAAATCAGCAAACTCTAACTATCAACAGAGATAGATAGAAAACAGCAATTCAATATAATCAACATAATATAGAATCAATTAGAGACTAGAAAATCCTATAATCAGCAAAATTAGCAATTTTCTAATTATCCAAAACGATAGTCGGAAATCTCAAATCAACAAATATCTAATTATCAAAAACGATAACCAGAAATCTCAAATCAACAAATATCTAATTATCACAAACGATAATCAGAATCAACAAATATCTAATTATCAAAAACGATAATCAGAAATCTCAAATCAACAAATATCTAATTATCACAAACGATAATCAGAAATCTCAAATCAACAAATATCAAATTATCAAAAATGATAATCAGAATCAACAAATATCTAATTATCAAAAACCATAATCAGAAATCTCAAATCAACAAATATCTAATTATCACAAACGATAATCAGAAATCAACAAATATCTAATTATCAAAAACGATAATCAAAAATCTCAAATCAACAAATATCTAATTATCACAAACGATAATCAGAATCAACAAATATCTAATTATCAAAAATGATAATCAGAATCAACAAATATCTAATTATCAACAAAGATAACTAGAACTCTCAAATCAACAAATATCTAATTATCACAAACGATAATCAGAAATCAACAAATATCTAATTATCAAAAACGATAATCAGAAATCTCAAATCAATAAGTATCTAATTATCACAAACGATAATCAGAATCAACAAATATCTAATTATCAAAAACGATAATCAGAAATCTCAAATCAATAAATATCTAATTATCAAAAACGATAATCAGAATCAACAAATATCTAATTATCAAAAACGATAATCAAAAATCTCAAATCAACAAATATCTAATTATCAAAAATGATAATCAGAATCAACAAATATCTAATTATCAAAAACGATAATCAGAATCAACAAATATCTAATTATCAAAAACGATAATCAGAAATCTCAAATCAAAAAATATCTATCACAAATGATAATCAGAAATCAGCAAATATCTAATTATCAAAAATGATAATCTGAAATCTCAAATCAACAAATATCTAATTATCAAAAACGATAATCAGAATCAAAAAATATCTAATTATCAAAAACGATAATCAGAATCAACAAATATCTAATTATCAAAAACGATAATCAGAAATCTCAAATCAACAAATATCTAATTATCAAAAATTATAATCAGAATCAACAAATATCTAATTATCAAAAACGATAATCAGAATCAACAAATATCTAATTATCAAAAACGATAATCAGAAATCTCAAATCAACAAATATCTAATTATCACAAATGATAATCAGAAATCAACAAATATCTAATTATCAAAAATGATAATCAGAAATCTCAAATCAACAAATATCCAATTACCTGCAGATAATTGGAAACAACAAATATCTAGAAATCAATTAAGATAATCTATTAAATCAACATAAAAGGTTGGATCGATCCCATCAGATAGCGAGTTTTTAAGCAACGCCGCACGTGCAACAACATATGGCCGAAGCCTACCAAGTACTATCAACATAATTTTGGCGCCCAACAAATGACCCGGAGGTCCAACAAATGACCCGAAGGTCTAGTACTCGTATTGACCCGAAGGTCCAACATATGACCCGGAGTCCAACATAGTGGCTCGAAAGCACACGAAAATCATCAAATATTTCAATTTACGAGTCCGGAATTAACCAAAATAGCAAACGCACATGTCCCATACCACGAGTTTTACTTAATCATTTAATTCTCTTCATCGTTTCCTTGAAAGTGCAAAATTGTGTATTCCAAAAATAACATTTCACATTCTCAAACGGACAAGTCCGGAATTAAGCGAATCAGTAAAAGAAAGGGGTTATAGTCCTCGATTTTGCTGAAACGTTTAAATCGCTTCCTCATTCTTTTGAAAGCAAAAACTGCATAACCTCTGAAAGCAATTTCATTTATTTTATAAAAGTAATAATTTACATTCTCAAACGGACAAGTCCGGAATTAAGCGAATCAGTAAAAGAAAGGGGTCATAGTCCTCGATTTTGCTGAAACGTTTAAACCGCTTCCTCATTCTTTTGAAAGCATAAACTGTAAAAAAATTGAAAACAATTTTTATTTTGAAACAATTTTTCAAACACGTGATTAAAACAGCAACATCAGTAGCAACTTTGACAAGGAAATTGCACTTCTCAAAATACCGTAAAAACGAACAACAAAATCAGGATTGCGGGATAACCGCTTGAAAATCCACTTTAAAATTTGACGATTACTGAAGTCAAAGCGACAGTAATTTTAAACGTCAAAATCTCATCAAAATAATTTGCATCAAAATATAATACCAGTGAATTTTCATTCATTAAAAATGTCAACAAAACACCGTGCTTTCAAAAACTTAGCACCAGTGTGAAAATCTCGTTATAAAAATAACGGCAACAAAATACGTTTAAAACCAAACACCGGTTCAACGTAAAATTAATGCAGTAACGTGCAACTCAAATTTGCACGTATACTACAAAATGAACAGAGAAATCATTCGAATATATCTTCAATGAAGATAATTCAAAACAGCAAAAATCTCAACAAAATCACATAACTGCCATCGCTTTGGATCCCCAAACGGATTCAAAATTTTCAAAGAAAACAAATTAAACACAGCTATGTGAACAACAAATGAAATTTATTTCAATTTCATATTTTGATTTTTAAATCAAAAGCGTTATCAGCTGTACTCAGCGAAGACAGTCTCACTGTTTCCGCTGCGCACTCTAGTAACCAGAACACAAATTAGTCAATCATCAAACATGGTTTCACTATTATTTTTAAACAAAGATATTTAAAAATTTTATCATAATTTCAAAACTTTAGTTTTGACTCATAGCACAACTAAAACATTGACAAATAGTTGTAACACATGTTCCATCTAAGTTTTGTTTTATATTATATCCATAAACCCCAAGCTTTGATACCAACTGTGACGCCCCACCTCTATGCTCACAATAACAAAGAGTATTAAAAGAAATAATGTCTGTTATTACGAAGAATAAGGCTGGATAGGAGTGACCATCCGTAGTTAGGCCTTACACTAGTATTGGTTACCTCGATAGGAGTGGTATATATTTTTATTTTTCATCTTTTATTTATTTACTCCCATCGACGTATCCAATTCCAGTATAAAACAAACTACGATGGTTCATAATAGTTTAGGACAATATATATATAATAATAACACAGATCAGCTAAATGCGGAACACGGATAATAAAAAGTCTCATATATATATATATATATATATATATATATATAACTGAAGTCAGTTACAATACATGCGATATCATACATATGATACAACTATAACTGTCGACTCAGGAAGTTACATATACAAGCACATTATCGTGAATAATATACATGAATATATATCACCCTATACAAATACACTGACTACTATAAAATGACGACGACTACTCCAAAAGATATGAAAAGACTTCATAGCTCAAGCAGCAACCCAAAGCAAGATATCTACAACCTATATAACTCGATCTGACCCGAGTATTAAATTCAAAAGAAAATAATACATGGGTCAGTCTAATTCAAACTCAGTTATTGATGCACGAAAGCAATAATAATCAAATAACTATTAGACGACAGTCAAATAAATTCACCTATCCAATCCTTTAATAAGGAAATCGGATAACGGTAATTATAACACGTAACAGTGTTAAACAACAAATCCGCAAATTCCAATTTTTCAACAAAGATAAATGAAAGTATTTTCAACGAAAATAATTTAGAAAACATAAGAATTGCCTAAACGGCAATTAACAACAAAATCTAATTATTAATTAAATAATTAGAAACTCATAATCTAATTATCAAAAAGATAATTAGATATCAAGAAAACCATCAAATTAAACCAAATCAAAATACGATTCAAAATATTGAATTGGACGCACGAAACAATTCAAACAATTGAAATATCAATTAAAATGTCAATTCGGGTAGGGCTGCAGTACACGCACGTGTGTACTGCCTCGCCACTACAGCATCTAAAATACGCAAAAGATCAATAAATCAAAAGCAAAAGAAATACCAATAAAATCAATACGGTGTGGCTGCAGTACACACTCGCGTGCACTGCCTCGCCACTACAGTGATGATGTACACAAAAGCTCAATGAAAGTTCACATGCGAGCACAAGGTCAAGCCTGGACAACATGAATGTGAACCCAATTGTACACAATGGATGTACACTACAAACTGCATATGGACAAAATGAAACAGAGGTGCAACATGAAACTAAAGACATATAGACCAACAGAGGTGATATCATACACGAGGTTACAAATGTACATATGCACAGCATGGCGCAAATGCATATAAACATGAAGCATTAACTAATGTACATGAACCTGAAGGCAACAAATATAAGGCACCATACACACACAGGTTTTAGATTTGAAGAGTGTAATCGAGGCAACATGAAGTGAAACCAGACCACAAAATCAACCAGTATCGAAAAACCCAAACATGACAGTAAGAAGTGCCATGAAACCACCCAGTACAACAGTCGAGTATCATGTCACAATATACATGATGAAGCAACCTAGTTAAGTATATGCACTAAATTGAGCAAAACTCAAACTAAGGCAAACTCGAAATCAAAAAGCACATAGGATAATTAAAGTCTACAAGAGTGCATATATGCACATATATGAATACACATACATGTCTATATCAAATGAAACATCACTTAGCATAAGCAAGTGCCAAAGGTAGTTCGAACAAATTAATAACAAAGCCAGCAGGTGAAATCAAACCAGTGTTTCCAGAGATAGTGAACTGTATGGCCAAAATCAAACAAAAGTCGCTTTCGAACAAAGCATCAAGCTAAACTGCACATGAAAATGAACCCAGAGCTCATAGGCATCCAGTTCAAAGTCGAGCATTTTTACGTAGCAGTTTTCAAACAAAGGCGGTGCTTAGGCAAATGCAAAGTCAATTTGAATTCTCATCAAAATATATTTTCACAAAATCATGGTCGCAAGTAATTCGGTGCCCAAAGATGTCGAAGTCAGGTGACTTCAACACAAAATGCAACCCCAAGCAGTAATTAACAAGTAAACAAATTTAACAAGTCAAAGTCAAGTATGCTACAGCCATAATTTCGATCAAAATCCAAGTCAACATCAAACCAAGTCAAAGCCGTGATCAAAAAATGAGATGAATAGGCCAGAGATGAGGTTATCAAAAATCGAACAGTTCAAAACCGCATGTATCAAGCTAAAAGCAACAAAGTAACCAAAATCAAATACAGGTATCTACTTTGAACAAGACATAACTGTCGAAGGTCATGCAACAGCAGGAAGAAGTCAAGTTCAATGCAGACAATAGGTTTTACAATTTAAATCGAGGCCATGAACAACTGACCGGAGTCATGGAACAACAAAGTGGTTCATCAAGTCAAGCTTAATGTCACATATGAAATATTTTCACAAAATCACTTTTATCAATTCCAAATGCCAAAATGAAGTCACCAGAGTTTTAAATCAAGCAAGACAGTGGCTTGCATCAAAGACTACACAAAATCAAGTGGCCAAAGTCGAACGTGAATCAAGCCGTGGTGGTCACGAAGCCAAGCCGTGCCATGATGACCCAGAAAACAAGAAATCAAACCCAGTAAAAACATCAATCATCGAAACAAAATCAGGTAATCATAGCAAAGACAAAATCGAATGGCCAAGATAAATCAAGACGAACTCAACCATTTGTATACAAACGAAAACCCAAGAATTCAAAGCCGTGGGAATCACAAATCACATATATATGAAATTGAATTAGATGTGAGTAATAAAAATTACTCACCAAATCGAAGTCGAACACCATCCAAAAGAAGCAGCCGAATTGAGCAATGAGCACGATCGATCAACCTAAAGTCGGCGCTTCGAAATCGGTCGGCACCTTAAATTTTGCTCGAACCCTAGCTTTTGAACGAAGGGGAAGTGGCCACCATTTTATTTTTTTCGTTTAGGGTTTGGAATGAATGAAAAGGGAACGGGTCTTGGATATATCACGGCACCATGAATAATGAAAGTAGTGTGGGCCGAGATAAATTTTAAAGCCCGTAGCCCTTTTAACAAATTTTTAAATGAATTTCAACCCGGTTAAATACTCCCACTATCAAATAGCTAGCACATTAATCGTTTAATGACGATTATAAATCAATACAAAATCTCGGGTTGTTACAGCTTTCGTATCGATCAATATAGGTTGTTCGTGTCCATTGACCAACCCTCCTTCGAATCCACCCAATGTTACCACCTTCGTATCCATCGGCTGCTCTTTATTTCGTATCGCTCCCTGAATGCCTGCCTTTCATATCGATCCTATGCCCTTGTTCTTATCGATCTGGCTCCATTGTTTTATGTCCATCACCTCATATCGATCCTCTCATGTCTATTATCCTCTTCATATCCATCCTTTACACCCATCTACTTATCGTTCCCGAGTGCCTCCTTCGTATCGATCTATAGGCGATCAATACGAAATGTCCGTCCGAGTTCCTGTAACCGTTGCTTTCCCCTTCGTAACGATCCCAGCCTTAATCGATACGAAGTGTATTGATGTACTCTCCGTCGTCTAATCGATTTATATGTATCAACCCGAGCTTCATATCCATGAACCTATGTCCTGTCTAAAGTCGATAGATCAATGCAGAAGCCATCGATACATGATGCACCGAGTCGAAAATCGATCCACCCTAACCCATCGTCACCTCGATCGATTCGAAGTTGTCAATCCTAACACATTTCTCACAGATATCGATCCATCCATAACTCGAGCATATGAACTTCGCTTGACCTAAAATTTTAAATGTAGCTTCTCGTAGCCTTTTTCATTATTCCCAATTGATCCCGTCTTGACTAGAGCTCGATCCAATTTTGACGATATCGATCATAGCCTTGTTTCCAATCGATCTCCAATCTTGATATACGTCCTTTCCAGCTAATTTGTTGATATCCCAACCTTGAACAAAAGGCGGGGTAACAACTATTTTAAAAGTATTTAAGCTATTTTCTAAAAATTTAAACTGGTCAGGGTGGGAATTGTTTATAATTAAATCATGGATTTAAATACGAGTTGGGTTAAAATGAAGTTATAACCTAAAATTAAATTCGAAACAATTTTGGAAGCGAAATCGAGATACTAAGGCGAAAATGATTTTGAAGTGAAATGGTATATTTTAAGTACATATGACGATTTCAAAATGGATTTGATTTTCAAGCGAATATGATATTTTGATATCAAGTACGAATTATTTTCAAAATATAAAAGTACCACCGGTGTGTAAAACGACGTTTGGTTGTTAAAGAGACTTGGGCCTCTTATTGGCATACTCTCTGTCAATATTGGTACCACTTTAACAATTGTGTATGTGGAGGAGACTCCAGAATGAAGTGGCTAGATTTGGCGTCTTTTGCTGAATTTGAAGAAAGAAATCGATGATGGATGAACCTCGACACTTATGCCAATTTGAAATGGCAGGATGGCTTGACAGGGCCAAGCGGGCTTGCGACCCCTAGTGGACATCCGTTCGTTGATTTTCTTGGACTTGGTCCATATTATTACACTTGTTGGTTTTGATTGGTGCACTTTGATTTGGAATAGCCTCTCTTTGACTCGATATGGGATGGATGGACGCAGTGGCCGATCGTGGCTATGATGCGTTACCACCGACCCTGCGACCTGAATTGGTAGTATCCTACCTTAGGCATTGCCTCACGTTCCTTGTCATACTTTTATCCCTATACGAGACCCTTGCGATTTTGGTTTAGTGTTGTCGTGTCATGGTGCATCCCTATCCACCGACGTGCTACTTGAGAGTTATATGCAAATTGTACGACAATGCTTAAAAACGCGTTAAGGGGGGTTAATGTAAAGCCTTAACTCTAAGAGAAATATTTATTTTACCGATTACACATTATATATATAGAGTATTCTGCTATGTGTGTGTGTGTGTATTGACGGTCCTTAAAAGATGGAAAATCCCGTTACTTCTCTTGAGTTATTGCACGCACGTTATACACTTGATAGTAGATGTGAAATCCTGTAACATCTCTAAAGTTATTACACTCATGTTATGTGATACTGATTTGACTCACATGAGGATATTTTTAGTTCTAACTCGAGTATTTTATTTTTCATTATGCCCTGGTCTGCCCTGAATATTTCAGCGCATTGATGATCATTTTATGGAGGACGAAGACGAAGATTTGGTATATTATTGCTATTACTATTCCCTGCATCATGTTACTCTACTGCATTATTCTATTGATCTGATGTATATAACTTTGATAAATGTTGTATGATTTATAATCAAATGTGTAATATAAACAGCTTCAAAAAAACTTTTTATTAGATTATTATATTTTGTCATTCCACTGCGAGATTCTGTGTTTGTTTACTTATTTTTTTCTTGATTATCCTCGTTGATTATCTATGTTCCATATTGTTTAAGTTGGACTTGTGTGGATTATTGTCGATTTAAACCTTTCAAAATGTGGGTCGTCGCATCTTTCAAATCATTAAATCGCATTTTCAATTTCTGGTCTCTTAATTCGTTCGGCTAGTAATGGGTCATCATTTTACACCATTTTACTTTGTTGTAATTCTTTTGATTAATATCGATCGAACTTCGAAATAAGAAATCATCACGGTACACTGGATAAAACTAGCTGACAATCTCATACAAACTCCATAAAAAGCCAATGCCTTTAAATCATTCCACTCAGCCAACATTTCCAACTCCACATTCTTATGTTTACTATTAGGTGCAGTAGCCATCTTATTTCCTTTCCCCAACATTTACTCAATCCCAAATTCATACGCTGCTAAAAACTCCAGCCATCTTTGTTGTCTCATATTCAACTCCTTTGGGAGGGTAAATACTTTAAGGGTTTATGAACTGTAAATAATTCAAATAGTTCTCCAAAAAGAAAATGACTCCATAGATTTAATTGAAATATTAGCACTATTAACTCCAAGTCATGAGTAGGAAAATGAATTTCATGTAGTTGAAGCTATTGAGAAGCAAAGACAATGACTTTACCTCCATGCATCAATACAGTTCCTAGCCCAGTTCCACATGCATCGGTATACACAGCTAGGTCATGATTCCCATCCGACGCAACTTACGTGGGTGCACTGGTTAATAAATGCGTTAGCTTCTGAAATGCGTCTACACATTATCAAACTTCACGCCCTTTCTTGTTTGTTTAGTCATTGCGCTACTACAAAAGAGATACCGAATGTCTAGTACTAGCCAGCAAATCCCAAGAAGCTTATAATTCCAGTTACAGTTTTGGGTCTCTTCCAACTATTAATGGCTTCAATATTTGATGGATCCGCAAATACCCCATTCTTTGAAATCACATGACCAAGAAATTTCACTTTTCTTTCTTAGAAATGACAATTGGTAACTTCATCTTTGGCTGATGTTGTCTCATCATATCTAACACTATTCTTAGATGAACTTCATGATCTCGTTCGTTCTTATAATACATCAAAATATTATCAACAAATACTAAAAAAA
Organism: Allium cepa; assembly: GCA_030765085.1. Classification (NCBI taxonomy): domain Eukaryota; kingdom Viridiplantae; phylum Streptophyta; class Magnoliopsida; order Asparagales; family Amaryllidaceae; genus Allium; species Allium cepa. Next base: position 822,683,017 of record CM060929.1, read on the forward strand.
TATCCAGAAGATCCTAAAGATCTGATTCATCAATTCTATGAAGAAAGCAGGCACATTGGTCAGCCTAAAGGGTGTTACTAACTATTTATATGAACCATATCCTGTTCAAAAACGCCGTTAACGGTATACTTTCCACCGCCACTCTCAATTGGTGAAAACCCGTTGCTAAATCAAATTGCAAAAACATTTTGGTGCCACTTAATTGATCAAACAAGTCATTTATTCTAGGCAAATAATATCGATTCTTTATAGTCTTCTCATTCAGATTTTTATCATCAATGTAGAATCTCAATGACCCATCTAGTTTCTTTACTAACCCCACCGTCGCTCCCTAAGGCGAATTGCTTGGGCTAATAAAATCCTTTCCTTCTAGATCCATTAGTTGCACCTTTAACTCATTCATCTCAGTAGGTGTTATTCTATTAGGTAGTTTACTTATGGATTCAGCTATTAGTATGAGATATATTCGAAAATCAATTGCTTATTTTGTTGATATTCCTGTAACTAGATAAAAAACATCAACATACTCCTATATTATGAAACCTTATTATTTCATCTCGACAGTTTCCACAACACCCAACTTTGCACATACATTGAAACTTGAATCATTTAATCAGTTTACAATTCGACTATGACAATTATGGTGTATTACGGACATCATTCTTTCTCGGCAAAATATCCTAGCATCGTATAAACTTAACCAATTCATAATCAGAATTATCCCAAAACCTAAAAAATCAAACGCATGCAAATTGTAGGTAAACTTATGATCTAACAAATCAAATTCTAATTGATCACATCTCATTCCAAGAATTTCATGGCCTCCTATTGGATTCACAACCCTTAGAGAGGTTACTAGGTATGTTGGGGCGAGGATAAATTTATCCCATAAACATCTAGATATAAAAGATGGTATCAAGCAACACTTTAACAAGTATGATATGTATAAGAAGTATACCATCCAACACAACCTTCTCCTTCTCCTTAGTCGACAATTGGGAAGTTGTAGGTTCCAAAGCATAAACCCTTCCCTTCTTGGCTTTGATTGGTTCGGGACATTCTTTCTTGAAGTGCCCCATCTTATTACAATTATAGCATGTTACTCCTTTCTTATCAACAACCATCTTGTTGTCCCTAGGACGATACTCATTACCAAAGTGCTCCTTCTTGTCACACTTGTAACAAGTCACATAGACTTCTCTTTCTTTGGAACTCTGCCATGCCGAACTCCCTTCTTGGTAGAGAACTTCATTCTCTTGCCTTGGAAGCCTATGTTCTCTATAGACGTACTAATTCTTCCCAAGTGATGCAAGTAAATCTTCATTCTTCAAGACCATGCCCATAAAAACATTAAATGGATCACTAAGGTGTGACATAGTTTCCCTAGCAATCTCAAGATTTATTCCTTGAATAAACTTCTCGTTCTCTTAAAGTGAAGTGTTAATAATATTCTACCCATGCCATGACAGTTTGTAAAAATTGATTATAGATTCCATAACAATCATATTGCAACTGTTCCCTCAAACCATTCCCTGTAGTCAACCCATGTAAGATTGTATTCCAGTACACCATGTTCACACTATTCCTCGGTATAAAGAAGCTCATAACTACCTTCGAGCCAACCTCCTCTTCTGTTTATTATCAAATTCCAAATCGAAAAACCCTTTCCTAATGAAGAAGCCAATCCTCTATCTTGACAGCATTCTCTATCCCAATAAATGGTTTTCCTCCTAGACTGGTATGGTCTCTACTCAGTGTGGCATAATTATTGCAAGCAGCTACTTCAGGCACAGTAGCTCCTACATGAATAATGTTTCCCTCGTTAACCCACTAGCTACTCTAGCTTGCATCATATTCATCAAAAATTGATACATTGTGCCTACATCAACTGGTGTAATTCCTACACCCACATTAGTATTTTCATTGGTGGCTCGGCCAACATTTTTAACGAACGTTTCCATTGTTCTACTGGTTATGGCTCCCATATCAACTGTTCTCTTAATCAGCGTACGAGTCTTCATGAGATTCAGATGAATGAACTAAAGATAAATAAGAGAGTATAGATAGATATACGTCCTTATATATATATATATATATATCAATTAACAAGTATGTTACTATATTACTATCTCATTCTTCGATCCTTATTCTTTTTATTTATCAAAAATCTTTTCAAGTTGTAAGTAAACCCATGCTCTCATACCAAGTTGTGACATCCCTTATTTTAAGACCAAAAAAATGCTAATAATGCTACGGTAATCCTTACTATTATTTTCCAACGACAAAATGAGATCAATTATCATGACATCAACATCAAGAGCATAAGAATTTACAAACTTTCACAAAACAGTTTTCATTCATCCAAATTCATTACATGCCAATTACATAATACCTCGACCACATCGTTAAGATAAAATATAATCACTCTAAGAGAAACATATGATGATGCATCTTAAATGATCAAATTTGTAACTACTAATGGTTATAAAACCTATCTTTACATAGAACAACAAAGCCAGTATACCGCATTGTGGAAAATAAACTAGACTAATATTAACTTTCCTTATGCACATCTCCGGAAGCTCTATTTGTCTTAAACTTCAAAACCCTACTCCCGATCTACTCAAATGAGTGCTCAAAAGTTAGGGGGAGATAATAAACTTTGAGTCAGATAAAAAAATTAGCGTGAATAATAATAGCCCATCCTAATCAAATTAGATACATAATAAGATCATGCCGGTGATTGGAATGGGTCTCCCCTCAGTAGTATCATACACTCAAATGTCAAACATAACATCTATTGGATAGGACGAGGTAGGCCTAACGCTTTATGCTTTCCTCATCTACCTAGACCACAATGGTTAGAAATTAACATAACATCATGCATAATGGGTCAAATATGAATAGTCTGGTATTCAATAGGATCTAAGGGTTACACATTCCCAAATCTGCACCTATCCTTAAGTGTCCATATATCGACATAGTTTTCCAAGGTCACTAAGAACTTACAAGTTATCACGGGCCAATTAAAAATTTATAAGGCAGATTCGAGCCAAAAATAATCGAATAACCCAACAGTATTCCATACTTATAAGAGTACAAAGATACTGCCATGACAAAAAAACTAAGAACAGTCTTTCGCTACCTCAAGGATACCAAGATATTCTCACAGTAGAAGGAGAAAATTAATGGCCAGTGTTAGTGCTATGATTCTTGGATGCGTAACCATAAAATTTTAGTCTCAATATTAGCAAATCCATAAGCATTAAAATCTAGGACCTGATCATCTGAGGGCTTAATGGCTAAAGTGTGGAGCGCTACCCAGACACTAGTCCACATCCTTTAACCTAGTTTTGTAAGTTGCTTTGATCGGTTTTGGAAGTCCTAACATAATTTGATCTTTCTAATTCCCTAGACGTAACTCTACTAGTACAGAAGTTTAGTATGACCAGGCTCACTAATGGAACAAGCTTAATTGGTTATTAGTTCTAATCTCTAAGGTCATAACTATTTTATGATACCATCCATGTGAGCATGTTAGCAATTTACATAAATAATAACCTAACTGACCAATGAGCATAAGTAAACATGTAAAGATATCAATCATCATAATAATATGTTCTCATTATAACCATTTACACATAAATCACATATAAACATGCATGTAGTTTATTCCATACAAAATTAGTGAAATTGGGATAAAATTTATTTTTTCCTTTTTTTGAAAATCATATAATTCAATTTTTGATTTAACAAAATCCCTTTTTTGTTACTAAGAAAAGCCTGACCCGGTGTCAATTATGTGCTATTATGTATATAAAACAAGGCTATTGCATTTCTCAAATGTTTAGTGTTGTCACACCTTTAAAATGCTTAGTCTATCATAAGTATAAAAATCCATACGTTATCGTGTCTTTAAATAGCTATCATAAATATAGAATAGATACATATCATAAAATATAAAACCATGTGCTATCGCACCTTTAAATAACTATCATAAAACATAGAACACATGTCAGTAGTAAAACACAGAATCATGTGCTATTGCACCATAAAATAACTATCCTAAAACATAAAACCATGTGATATTGCATCTTTAAATAACTATCATAAAACGCAGAACCATATTTTATTGCACCTTTAAATACTTAGGCTATCGTAAGTATAAAACATTATGATATTGCACTTTTAAAATCAGAGCCATCGTAAGTATAAAACTATAGCCATCATAAGTACAAAATCCACAGCTATCGTTAGCATAAAAACCTAGTTATCGTAAGCACGAAAACAAAGGGATAACGTAAGTATCAATAGGCTGCCGTAAGCATAAAATCAAAGTTCTATCGCACTTATAAATCTCTTAAGCTATTGTAAGCATAAATAGTATTTTTGTAATTATTCTTAATATCGATTATTTCTTTTAAAAGTAATTACTTTAAACCAAATCATGTTATATGTTGAATTTTTATTTTTTGCTCAAAATTACTATAGAAATCTTTATGGAAATTTCATAGAATTTCCCTTTCACTTAAAATATTATGTAATTCCATACTTACTTAATTAACCGCCCTTTATATAATCAAATTCACCCTTCACAAAATAAATCATATAAATTTGGAAACACATAGGAAAAATCCCTAAAAATTCCCAACTATAATAAAAAGTTTAAAGGGCAATAAATTATTTTTAATATTATAATTAATTAAAACACGAAACTAAGCATTTTCTCAACTTAGAAAATTCATAGAAAATCCAAATAAATCAAAAAAAGTTATGAAACAGAAAATCTATCTCCATATTAATGTTTTAAATAACATACCAAAATTTTAAAGTATTTGGAGACCGCTGCCATATGTACAAAATCCAAAAAAAAAACTTTTATTAATTCCATAATTTCACAAGTGATACCATAAATCCATATGAATGATTATCTCAACCAAAAACATGTTTTAACATCATAAGAAATTTGAATCTCATCCAAATCTGAACTCAAACAAACCAAAAGCAAGGGAATTTAATATTATTCACGTTAATTACTTATAAAATGGAGATTATTGCCTTAGCTTCCTTCTTCTAGCATTTTTTCTTCTTATTCTTATTTTTTTAGTGAATTTTAATGGAGTGCTCTTAGTTTTCTTTTCTTTTTATCTTTTTAGTTACAAGATGAGACCGAAATTATAAGGGAAAGAGTTGGGGAAAATATATTAAAGCCTTGTCTCCCTTTTCATATCCTTTCCTAATTTAATTAAATATCTTAATTCATTACCTCATAAATCATTACTTCATTTAAAGTTTATAAAATTCAAATTAAACATTATGGAAAATCTCCATACTTAATCAACTTTCACACACTATTTATTTAATCGCTTTTAATTAAATATCCAAAATAATGTTCCATAAAAATAGGGATGGTACGGTAATATACATGTTTCTCTAGGTTAAGAGTGTGTTGTTGAATTAGTGAAATGAAAATAAGAGATCTAGTAGTGGATGTAGTTAAGGGTTCGAACAAGTATAAAATCGATTGTCTAATCATTTGTTATTTCATTACATTTATTATCTATTACTTTTGTTATATACATCGGCCTTATTCGATCCTAACAACATGACTTTACGCAACCAACCAAGCAAGGTTTTCCCCCAATGTGAGATGGCTACACGTAATTTTTCACTTTATATGACTGCATTTAATAGATTTAAATATTAAACATTTTGTTTATTTAATCAAATGATTTTAAGATCCTCTAATAGTAATAATAATATAAATTGAGAATAAAATTGATATAGCATTTAAATTAATTTTCTCCATAATAATCCATAACATCTATGAATTATTTTATTATATTGAAGTGGAATTAACATTAATAGTGATGGTTGTATGACTCTCTAGTAAGAACACATCCCTTAGTAATATTTGAGAAATTTATATATTAAAGCCTATATGGATTTTTTGAAGCATATTAGTGGACGTGAGTTCTATTGCTTGATGATCATCTAGGTAGAATCTTATTTCTAATCATTTAAGCTATACCCTAAGCAACAATATATTATGGGTGTTTTCTTTTCATCATCACCATGTCACTTAAATATCCAAAGCTCGGTCAGTGGTCAAATCTCTAGTAATATCCATGGTTAACTATGAAGTACAATGTTAAAGCCTTTGGTTAAAATTTGTTGATTAATCGATTTTCCTTTCCCAAAGACTTTAACTTTAAGTTGAATACCAATTACGATGATCTTAGCCTTTTGTTTAAAGGAGAAACATCCTTACTTGTATGTTTCGATTTAGGTGGTTTGGCTTATACCTAACAGTGGTTTTAACATGATCATCACTATCATGGGATTAACCATAGTTAGAGTATATTTTATTAAGACTCGCATTATTCTCAAGTCAAAAAACTATATCGCCATGTGAGATCTTCTATTAGACTTTAGAATTAACCTAAAAGATTCTCGATGAGTCATTCTATAATTATTCTAAACAATCACAAATATATAACCCCTTAGTACACTCGGTGATTATCAATAATTTAATGTCCATCATATGAAAACGTTACATGCACTAGTCTCAATGGATGTATCAATATACCATTCTCAATGCAGTTTGAATAGGAACATTTAATGATAAGTTTATCCACACAATTCAATACTCATGGTTATAAACACATTCGTAACTATAATTGATTAAATACTTATCCAAAGGATTTTTTAGCTTGCATATATTTAATTTATTTAAACAACACTTATATCCTAATGTAACAATATACACAATAGAAAATAATGTTGGGGAAAATCCCTTCAGATGGTTAGTCCAAGAATAAAAAACCCAATGTGGTAGAAAACAACTGGATCGTGATTGTAGTGAGACGGAACAAATAATAGATGAACACCAGAATAAAAAGTCACAGACCAATGTAATGTAGAAAAATAAATAACACCAGTATTTATAGTGGTTCCACTACTGCTATGCAGTGTACGTCCACTTAGGGAGAGGAGATTTTATTAATCACTGAAAGATTAGAGTTACAAGATTGATTCATTTTTGAAGGCTATACATAAGAAGAATTAACAATACAGACAAAATTCTGCAGAGTTTCAGCTCTCTATGATGGCTCTGAAATTGGCTGAAATTAGCTCTCAATTTCGGCTGCCACTATTGTTCAGAAGCTCCTCTATATATAAAGTGGAGAAATGAGGAGGGGTGGCCGCTATATAGCAGCCCTAGGGTTTGGTTTGGCACATCTGGTTCCGCAAGATCCAATAGCATTTTGTGCGGTATCACTTGGATCGACATGATTTGGTCAAGCATAGATTGCATTTGGTTTCGCATCTCCACTTCAGTATGGAACGGCATGCTCTAACACTGAACTAGATATTTTATTTGGCACCGCCAAGTCACCGAACGAAACACTTTGATTTGGTGAAAAACCAAATGAAATATGTGGTTCGGTATTCCACATTTCACCTTCACCAAATATCGAACGACTTCTTTTTCATATCACCGAACAATATCCCCTTTGCCGCTCCAACCATCAGCCAACTACCGATGAAGTTCTCATTCGGCCTTCACCCCACACCGCTCCAAAACAATGTTGCTTCACTTCCAAACCAATAGCCTCCACCACCGAACCAAATATCTGGTTCGCTCACCTCTCTGCCGCTCCAAGTGGAGCGGCAGCAGCTACCACCGGACGAGATCTCTCGTCCGGTCTTCCTATTCCACATAGCGATCTTTGCTTCTGAACCTTCAAGCGATGAATTAGGTATCAAATTCCAAAAATTCCATCTTGATACCAAATTCCATACAAGTCTTCCAACTCCATCTACACCTTTATGCTCCAAGCAATGGATACTTACCCAATGAGCTTCGACACTGCCATCACACATAACACTCTATCAATGAACTCCGGCAAGGCCACCGTCCGTCAACAATGTGTTTGAAGTACCTAGTCCATGTAGAACCTATCAATCTCCACCATGAAAATAAACATATCCATGAACTATCTCAGTTCTTCCCCTGTGCCACCTCGTGGCACCTAGCACTTCATTAAGCGAATCAAATCCGAGCAATGCTCGAACTTAGCAACAGGCAATGACTTGGTAAACATGTCTGCAGCATTCTCCTTTGTGTGAACTTTCTGTAGACAAACTAGCTTCTCTTCACTCATCGAGACAAGGAAAGACTCTCTCACCTCAATATGCTTCATCCTCGAGCTGAACGCTAGATTTTCAACTAAGTGAATTGCACTCTGAATATTATAGTACACATCCACGCCTTCATATACGAAGCCCAAATCACACGGCAGTTGCCTCAAATAAAGTGCCTCTTTAACTTCTTTAACTATAGCTATAAGCTTTGCCATTGTAGTAGACAAAGCCATAATCATCTACAACCTCGCTCTCCAACTGATCGTTGGCCCACCAATGGTGAAAAATATCCGAAGCTCGACTTCCTTCGATCTAGATCACCGGCACAGTCGGAATCACAAAATCCAACCAAGTTGAAATCGCTTCCTCTGCCACTAAAGACATGTCCATGGTTTGAAGTTTCCCTAAGGTATCTAAAGATACACTTCACTGCTTCCCAATGCATCTTTCCTAGATTTTCATAAACCTACTCACCAATCCAATAGCCTGTGCAATGTCAGGCCTAGTGCCGACCATGGCATACATCAAGCTGCCAACTGCACTTGCATATGGGACCTTCATCATATAAGCCTTGTCCTTTTCCAAGATCGGAGAGCCTTTACTAGAAAGCTATATGTGCAAAGGCATGGGTGTGCTGGTTGCCTTTGTCCCTTCCATGCTAAACCAAGCAAGTACCTTTCGAATGTACTCCTTTTGAGGCTCAAAAGTCCTAGCTTTTTATCCCTTTGGATTTCCCTATCCAAAATTTTCTTCGCTTCTTTAAGGTCCTTCATTTTGGATTCCGCTTTTAGCTTTAGTTTCAAATTATAGGTTTCAGCTTTATCCTTGGAAGCAATCAACATACCATCCACGTATAAGAGTAGGTACACCTATTTATCATTCTTTAAATGCTTGAAGTATGCACAAGCGTCTTTGATGCTACGATCAAAACCAAATGAAAACATAAAAGAGTCAAATCTCTTATACCATTGTTTATGCGACTACTTAAGTTCATACAATGACTTCTTCAATTTACAAACCCAAATTTCTTTCCCATCTACAACAAATCCTTCTAGCTGCTTCATGTAGATGGTGTCATCCAAGTCTCTATGCAAGAAAACAGTTTTCATGTCCAGTTGCTCCAGCTCCAAGTCATGAACTGCGACGATGGCGAGAAAAATGGGGATGGAGTATGCCTCAATACTGGAGATAATATCGCATCATACTCCAATCCCTTTCTTTGTGAAAATCCTTTAACAACTAGTCTAACCTTGTATCTCCCATCATCCTTCACATTGAATGCTTACTTTCAACCTGTGGCTATGCTTCCTTGAGGAGGTGGCACCAAATCCCAAGTCTTGTTCTTCTTCAACGACTTTAACTCCTCTTCCATAGCGCACATCCACTTCGAACTGTCACAAGACTTCAAAGCTTCATCAAGGTCAAGCGGCTCCTCAAGAACCACGTGTAGGGAATAGTCAAACTGATCACCAAGGCTAAGGTTCGCAAATTATCAATCACCATATCTTTCGGACGGCCGAATAGTCCTACGACTCACCCGAGTAGGTACTACTTTGCCCAAAGTCCTTTCAACTCCACCTTGAACTGAACTTCCTCTTGATTCATGCACATCACCAACACTACTAGAAGGTACCTGTGGACTATTCTATGATGTTTCATCAACTGCTTTTTTCTCGACGGCATCAATAATAACTCTACTCCTTGGCTAGAACATGGGAACTTCTTCTACCTCCTTAGGCCTATCAGAATCTTCTGATGTGGTAGGTAGCTTCTCCTTTGGATTGAACATAGCAGACTCATCAATAGTAACATGTCTGGAATGAATAATCTTCCAATCAATAGGGTTCCAATTTGATACCCATTGATACCATCGGTGTATCTCATTAGTATGCCCTTGTATGCTCTAGCCTCCAACTTGTCATCACCTGTATGGTGAACGTACACGGGACAACCAAAAATTCGAAAGTAACTAAGATACACTGCTTTACCTCTCCACTTATCTTCTGGAATCTTCCTATCTATGGATGAGCACGGAATTCGATTTATGATATGCACCGCAGTTGATAATGCTTAAGCCAAAAGTCTCTAGACAAGCCCGCCGTCAATCTCAAGCAACGAGCCTTCTCCAATAGAATCCTGTTCATCCTAACCTCATTTGATTGCAGATCTCTGGGTGTAGTGAAATGTCTCTAAATGCCATGATATCTACAAAAGTCGAAGAAGTCCCTAGAGACAAATTCACCGTCATTATCAGATCTCAACACTTTCAACCTAGAACCTGATTGGTTCTTAACAAGCACATCCAGTCTTTGAACTTCTCAAAACTCTTTGATTTGGCTTTCATCACATACGTCCATACTTTTCAAGAAAAGTCATCAATGAAAGAGATAAAATACTTTGCTCCTCCAAGAGAAGGAGTAGCAACCGTCCCTCAAAAATCAATATGCGCATACTCAAGTACTCGCCTCGATGCATGAAGTCCAACTCTAAAAGATACTTAAGTTTGTTTACCTAACATGCACTCCTGGCAAAATTCCATCTTATCGAAGTTTTCTCCTTTGATTATCTTCCATTTCCAAAGCAACTTCAAGCCCTTCTCTGAAATATGACCCAACCTGAGATGCCAAAGCTTTGTGGCATCCAATGCACGAGAACTATCTACTCCAACACACACGACTCTTCAAGAACTGTGGTTCCTTTCAGCAAATATAGATTTCGGAACGCATATCCTATCATAAGAACCAGGGAACCTCTTGAAACCTTTAGACTATCCTTCTCGATAGTTACCTTACATCCCGAAGATGCCAGTTGTCCTAAAGAAATTAAGGACTTTCGAAGACCAGGAACATATCAGACACCTGTCAAAGTGCGTATCATTCCGTCAAACATCCTGATCCTCACTGTACCTTCACCCATTGCTCTACGGCTAGTAACATTATCCATAAAAATAGAGCTTCCTTCTCGTCCAATGAAAGAACTAAAGTAATCATTATTAGGCGTAATATGGAAAGACGCCCTCAAGTCCAGCACCCAATGGTTTGAGACATCCGATACTGCTGCATACAACACATCGTCAGATATAGACATTTCCACCGCAAATGATGAAGATTCTTCTTCTTTTTTCCAATGACCAAGTTTCTTTCAGATAAAGCACTTCCCATCCTTAAACTTTCCTTTCCTGCCATTACCAGGCTTCCTGGACTTGGAACGCCCTATAGAGCGCCAATTCTTCTTATCTTCTCTATCTTTTTCAACAAATAGGTCATGACTACTACTTCCATCTCTACTTCCTTCACTTATCTCCTTCATCTAATCTCTCAAGCCTTCAAATAGAAGGCCTGACTTCACATCTTCCATTGTCAATGTGTCTCTAGTGAAAATAAGGTTGTTAGCAAAACATGTATATCGCTCCGGAAGAGAACACAAAAGTATAATTTTCATTTGTTCCTCATCCATTTTCAAGTCAACAGGCTTCATCTTCATCACGAGATCATCAAAGAAATTAAGATGTTCCTTCATTGAAGCACCCTCTCTCATCCGCATGGTGAAAAATGCCTTCAACAATATCAGACAATTAGTCAGAGATTTCTTCAAGTAGAGATTTTCTAGCTTCGTCCAAATGCCCCTAGCAGTGGTATCAATGCTAATTTCTTAGATAACATTCTCTCGCATAGCTGGCTGTAAAGTAGTAAATGCCCATTTCTTTATCTTCTTCCTTTCCACGACCGAGATGTCATCCGTCAACTCCTCAGGGGCAAATACTAGTGGATGGACTTCATTCCTCATTAGAACCGCCTTTATCATCCATTGTCACTTTTTGAAGTCTTTATCCCCATTTCATTTTTCTATTGCTAACGGTGATCCTGACGCGATATACATCCCTCTAGTATAGAGTCTTGTAACAACTAAAGTCGCTACATCTCGTGCCATAGTGTCTAACACTCCTCAATCAACCTTGCAGCTCTTATACTAGACTGTTGGAAAAAATCCCTTCATATGATCAGTCTAAGGGAATAAAAAAAACCCAACGTAGCGGAAAACAACTGGATCATGATTGTAATGAGACCGAACAAACAACACCAGAACAAACATTCACAGATAAATGCAATGTAGAAAAATAAATAGCACTAGTGCTTATAGTGGTTCCACAACCGCTAGGCAGTGTACGTCCACTGGGGGAGATGATATTTTATTAATCACTGAAAGATTATAGTTACGAGATTGATTCACTTTTAGAGGTTATACATAAGAAGAATTAACAATACAGACAAAATTCTACAGAGTTTCAGCTCTCTAGAACGGCTTTGAAATTGGCTGAAATTAGCTCTCAATTTCGGCTGCCATTATTGTCCAGAAGCTACTCTATTTATAGAGTGGAGAAATGAGGAGGGATGACTGCTATATAGCAGCCTTGAGGTTTTGTTCGGCACATCTGGTTCGGCAAGGTCCAATAGAATTTGGTGCGATATCACTAGGACCGGCAAGATTTGGTCCAACATAGATTGGCATTTGGTTTTGCATATCCACTTCAGTTTGGACCGACATGCTCTAACACCGAACGAGATATTTTGTTCGGCATCACCAAACCACCGTACAAACACTTTGGTTTGGAGAAACACCGAATGAAATATGTGGTTCGGTATTCCTTATTTCACCTTCACCAAATACTGAATGGCTTCTACTTTATATCACTGAACATGATCTCCTCTACCGCTCCAACCATCAGCCAACTACCAAACGAAGTTCCCCAATCGGTCTTCATCCTACATCGCTCTAAAACAATGCCGCTTCACTTCCAAACCAACAACCTCCACCATCGAACCAAATATCTGGTCCAGTCATCTCTCTACCGCTCCAACTGGAGCAACAGCAGCTACCACCGGACGGGATCTCTCGTTCGGTCTCCCCACTCTACCGAGCGATTTTTTCTTCTGAGACTTCAAACAATGAATTAGGTATCAAATTCCAACAAATAATAACTAAAGTTTACTTTATTTTGACAAGATTCATTATAAGTATTAAATTATTTGAACAAAATATATAACTACCATTAGGATGCACCCTCAACTCTATCACAAACTGCTTATGAAAGCAGGATAGAGAGAACAAAGTACGTAGTTTGATCCAAAGTGTGGATTTTGTGAAAGTGGAGAAACGCAGTAAACCATTTGTATTTTGACTGTTGGTTCAAAAAATTGAATTGGTCATAGTGTAAATTAAGTTGTACTTGCAACAACATACTGTCACTAATTTATTGGAGGAATAAAAAATCATAGTCGTAGTGTCAAAATCAAGAGAATATTTATTGGATCTAATGGAAATTGTCAAAGATACAACTATAGGGTTGATTTAGAGTAAAGGAACGATATAATATTTAATAACAAAACCTTTTTGGACGGCTTTACTGTACCTTCCTCGGGGGTTTACCGACTTGCCGGGTTATTCTAGGTTTTGAAAGGGGAAAAAAAATTCAACATAGGGAAGTACATAATCCGGTCAAAACCATGATGCTAAAAATCAGTGAAAAACCTAAAGGAAAGTGCATATTATTGAACCATCATGATCTTGCAGGATCTCCTATTTTATACTGCCGTTGCGATGGATCCAAATGAGAGAGTCACTAGCGGTTAAAGTGAGGCGATATTAACAAGAAACTCACTGGAAGGGACGAGAGGGCAATCAGCAGAGCGGATCTTTTTGAGTGGGTCAGAGATTCAATGGCAAAGTTTAACATGCTTCTTCGCTTTTGGACATACATTTTTTTTTTGGGTTGGGCCTGTTTAACACACACATACACACTCTGATCACAATGTAAGTATTTATTAATAAAGTATGACTAAATTATTTATACAATGAAATTTACGGCAAAAACACCCAAATTATTCATAGGACGACATCCACAAGTTTTCACTTTTCATACACCATGGAAATTGCAAAATTAACCGTATACAGAAATATGTATACCCAGTCTTTAACATCCATTCACTCTTTAGAATCTCCCTATAGGAAAAATACTTTAAAAAACCAAAACTTTAATACGTGTCCTCATCGATCCAAAATACAACTGATCCACTCGTCTTTCGGACTACGAACTTGATATCCCTCTTCTCAGTTGTCTTTACCATCTTTGTCGGTAGGTACCAATCAATTTTTTTCTTCAAATTATGGCAGTCCAGATCAATAATATGCATGAAATTCCTACACGATATAATTATAAGTTTGAATGAAAGTACTCGACAATGGATAAACGTATCACCTAGGAGAAACCAAGAAAATAAGACTGGGCAAGACATAATTTACTAAGATGAATGAACAACAATAATATAATTTAAGAAAAGAAGGTAGTGTAAGAGGGTAAAAGAACGAAGAGGAAGAGTTTGACGATGAGGAAGATGATAATGAAGATGAAGAGGAAAAGAACGACGAGGAAGAGAATTATGAAGATAGAGAGGAAGAGGATGGTAAAGAGGAAGATGGTGTTAAGAATAATGAAGGGAGAGTTGAAGATGGAGGTTTGGTTGTTAAAGATTTGCCTAAAGTTTGTGAAACTCGTGCTGCTTCGGTAATATGGAAAGGCAAGGAATATTATAAATTATTGCAAACTAATATTATATTTTTTGTTGACATGCCAATACCATATCTTATAATTTTAATAACGATAATTTATGTTTTATAGGAATAAAAAAGCTTGCGTTGTGTCAATCATGGTCATATAAAGTCTTAGAATGAGAATATCGACAAATGCTGTGATTTTTAGAAATTTTGTAGAAATTTTGAGGTTGCTTTCCATTGTTCATACTTGTTCTTATAATGGGAACAAGAATCCTATACCCGCTTTTGCAGAATGATGGAATCCATAAAATATTCTTTCCAAATAGCCTTTGCCTAGAGGACGTTAACTTTAGATGAGGTAGCTAGTTTGTTACATATTCCCACAAAAGGAAAACCAACTAATATTTATTCTTTAACCATCAAAGAAGCTAGTGATTTATCTTTTTAATTACCAGGGAGAGGTATAAATAAAACCGAAGCTGAAATGGATAAGAAGTTCAGTTATAAACTAAGTCCTACTAAGCTTCGTCGGATCTTTCAAAATGTCAGGGATGAATGGAATGATAGAAAAACTAGAAATGCGGTGCATACTTATCTTTTACAAATGCTTGAAAAAACACTATTTGTAGACAAAAATAGATCTACTGTTTACATCAATTCTAAATCCATTAACATTAGCGGAACATATAACGACATATTTACCGGGTTCCATGGCTCTTGCTTTCTTATATAAACAACTTGGTTTACCTAGTAGAGTAGACGTAAAACAGATACCTAGTTATCTTTGTTTGCTTGAAACTTAGATATTTGAATATTTAACATTTTTAAACCATCTACATGGAATACATAAATTTATGTTTTGTGACACACTGGAATCCATCATTGGATAATCCTATGTATGCTAAAAACATACAAACATTTCTTGATAATATCCAAATCAATCGGGTAATTACTATTTTATTGTATTTTGTTTTCTTATAAAAATGTTTGCATTCTTTTTTTTAATCTTATATATTTGGTTATATTTGATCCATATTTGATACTCATGCATTCCATCCATTTCATGATATTGCATGGTATCCATTTCATGATATTGCATGGTGTAACGAATACATTCTCTATCTTAATATTGAGGAACCATATCATCCAACAAGTGTGTTAAAAGTTTTTTAAAGGATGCAAAAAATTCCTACACCACCCATTACTCCTGTGAACAGAGTTTGGAATTTTTCTCAAACCTTGGTCGCCATGTAAGTAGGGTGCGTATTGAAAATTGTTGACATGTAAATACCAAATGTAGGTTTTTTTTTCTTTAATGTCTTTCTATGATTTGATTATTCCTACCATGCTATGTCTATGTTCATCCTACCATGCTTCCTATGCCTATCTTTATTGACATCTAAAAACTTGATAAAAACATGGATTTTTCACGGGAATTATATACGACTCAAAAAAAATGAAATCATTTTTCATAAATAATCAATATTTATCCTTACACATTTTGAGTACATCTCCGAGACTAACCAAGATTAATATTACATTTTAACTACTTTCGTTAGTAGCTTCAGACTAATCATCATACACTTGTCATGATCGCTAAGTATATCTTCCCAAACCACTTACTTCCATCTTATGATTTGAGATCCACTTTGCAATAATAAGTGGAACAAACTGTTTAGTTTCAATTTCGCCTACAAAAAACCAAATCACAAAACACAGAAATAACACCAAGTTAAAATAGTTAATGCGACATATCGTTACATGTAAAAAGTGAGCATTGTGTACAAATGAATCCTTAACACCAATCATTGCACCAATGAAGGTACTTTATCTCATAAAGATGGTATAGATAACGAGAGCACTATACTAGTTATAAATAACCACTTGGTGTCATTTTACTATGCGTCGTCAATATCCGGCGTGTACATCCACTTTAGTGGAGGTGCATTACCACTGCTATCAAATACAAATAATCCAAGTAGTTCGTTGGTTCAGCCATTTTCAATGACGACCTGTTATAAATTTCTTTACTATTATCGAACTCCTTCATTAAATCTCTCTTGGGGCCAACATGATTCACCGAGCCTAAGTAAGGCGGTACACCACAGAAACCACTATTATTGTCCTATTTAACGTCACTAATTTTAATAACATATGGTTTCACTCTGTAGGAATCTGCTCCATAAATCTTCTTGTGTCAGGACCTGTCACTTCAACGTATAAAAAAGAAAATAATATAGGTTAAGATATATCGACATTATCTATGAAGAATAAATGTACTATTCGATACCTTTTGTGCTCTTCGTATGGAAAGCTTTTCTAACTTCGGTTTGTTTATGTCACTACTTATTTCAGTAGATATTTCTCGAGAAGAGATGTTTTCCACTAATTCAAAAGATCAAAGCATCTATTTTATTAAACTTTTTAATTTTTAATTTTTTCCATTTCAACTGTTGGTTATGGCTTTACATTAGGGAAAAGCAAGTGAAGATGTTTGTTATAAAACAATTTTTGCTATTTTTTTAATACAATTACATTTGATATAGAGCATATTTTTTTTACTTTAGTTGGTAAATCTTCCTAATATTCGATCACACATCATCCTTATCATTTCCTCTCTCAATTAGTCATAGCCTAGTTTAATGATTATCAATTAGTTCAAGCGATATTTCTACATTGATCAAGGTTTGTGGAAATAAGGAAGTCCATGAGTTTTCTGAAGCATGCATCCACATTTATGTTGTTTACACTAATTAGTTTTATTTTAAGAAGCTTGAAATGAAGTAAATCTAAAGCCATAGAATAAATTGTTGGTTCATGTTCATTGATAGCGGGGTAAAAGTGTGAAATGACAAAGCAAAAACTTTCTTATTAATTTTGCACTAGATCTTATTTTGTATTTACATGAATAATATATTTAGCGAAGAAATAATAAAAGAGGAGTTTATCATTTGAATTGACAAGCTTTAATGCTTCAATTATATATTATAACTTAAAATTATTTATATGTTATAATTTTAGTTCTACTTTAACTTCATTTGTTATATTTTATCTAATGGTGATTCATACTCATCATGTTAAAATCATAAGTGATATAAACAAACTTAAGACTTTTATGTGAATACAAATATAGTGTGTGTAATCATTGTAATTTATGGTTATAAACGAACATGCTATAAAGAGAATATCTCCTTAATACATTTGTATGTTCTACAAAGATATATATATATATATATATATATATACACACACACACACACACACACACACACACTTACGTCAATGTTTATTTTCAATCATACTAATATATTTATAAACAAATTTTAAATTTTCCTATTCGGCTATATATATATATATATATATATATATATATATCTTTTACATTTTAATCAAATTACACATACATATATCTATACTATTATATTATTAGTCAGTTGGGTTTCAGGAGCACACAGGCCATCTTCGTATTTTGAGAACTGAACAGTCACGTTTTTAATTTCTTCCTATTTCAAATTTTGAAGTGATAACTTTTTCTACATTAATTGGATTAAAGAATCGATTTCACTATTAAATCTCAAATTTAATATGCTTTCCAACGATATCCATTGTTGAGGCTAAAAATAATATTTTTAAAATCATAGTTTTTCGGATTATTCATATATTAAAGTTATTAAATCTATTTGACTTTATTTCTTTTAACTAATCTATGTCGTTGATTGTTTTGAAAATTTTCAGCCTCTGATTCTATTTTCACAAATTGTAGTCAAGTCTGGTGAAATCCAACATTACCAAAATATAGCAACAATGTTAGATGGAATTAGAAATGGAACCAGAAAGCTCAAAAGCATTAAATACAATTACATGCTTCTTATTATATTGAATTTGCTTTGACTGTAAAAGAAATACAATGATATTCTTTACATTAAAATAAATATTGTTGAATAATGGTTGCTAGTTCCAACCTTTCAGACATAAAATATGCATGCTTTAGATTTAGCATATTTTTCACAAGAATCGTTCAAAACAGAAAGAAATATCTTTGTCCTCTAATCTTATCATTCTACAATAATATGACGCTGCATAATATGTTCCTAGACATAGTCAATTATGGGATCATCATCAACACTTGCGTTCTCATGAATCATGTCAACGTTACTTTTGGCATTTTTGGATCAATGGTCAAGTGTAAACCAAATGTTGTTACCTGCATTGCTCTTATAGATAGTTATTACTGAAGCAGCAAATGAAATCAACAACATCAAGTATTAAAGGAAATGATTGATAAAGGTATCTCACCAAATGAAGTTACATATATTACAGCTGATGCACACAATAAATTTATATATGTATACTTTTTGTGTGTATTGTGTGAAAATTTTATCTTTGAAATCATTTTTGCTCAATATTTTGCAATTGTATATCAAGCACCAGTACTATCTGCATTACTATTTTGAAAGATTTATACACAAGTTTAAGACAAAATGCAAACTTATTTGAAAATTGATATAAAAGATCATTATTTCTTAATCAATGAACCATATATATCATTTAAACATGTTATGATGATAAGAAGTTGAGTGCGGTCCGTATGCGAAGCACGGGTTCACACTAGTTTGTGTGTGTGTGTGTGTGTGTGTGTGTGTGTGTGTGTGTGTGTGTGTGTGTGTATTGATATTTATAAAGGTTGGAAATTTAAATATTAAGTTGATTGATATAAATACCTAATTTCTAAACCAATTTTTTCAAACCCAAAAATAATTTTTTGTTGAGAATAATTTATGTATGTGCGTGTGTATGATTAAAATAGTTATATTCTACATTAACCAAAAGTAAATAAATTAATATTTTTTAAATCAAATATATATAAATTATATATATGCTTTGTATGATTATTAATATATGTATAAATGTTTTTTATGTTTCAAATTCATTTATGGCCAAAAATAAAAGTAAAGAATTTGATATATGTTAGACATTTGAAATACAGATTATGTTAGCTCTGCCAATTACCAATACATTGTAATGTTAAATCTTCCTCCTTAGACCATAATTCCTTCCTCTTTTAAGCTCGGTGTGCAAACCTCACCTTCAAGGCTCTAACTAATTTTGGTGGAGGCTATAGTTGTCTTTTTCATATATTTTGAATGAGAGAAGGAGAAAAATTAATAGCCATAAAAATAGAACTTCTCCACATTTCTCTCTCTCTCTCTTAAATCTTCATCTAATTTAGGAAACAAGACTCGTTCAAACTCCCCCTTCTCCTAAACTAGGGTCTCCCATGGACTTTCCATGATGTTAGGCCTAACTAATACACTGTACATTAACTAATTTATTTATTGCATATGCCTGTGTATTTAATTAAATTAATATACAACAATTATATATTATTTTTAAAGTCTTAAATAAATAATCAAATGTCATAAAAAATTTAAATATGACATTTGTATTAATTTTATTATTATTTATAACATTTATAAATTAATTTACATTAGCTGAATTTGGAAAATAGTTGACAACCCCACCGTGTTGACTTCTTTGTGTGAACATGGTCTTCAGTGATATTTCAACAATTTAAATATTAAAGCTTGTATGTACTTTGATGAAGTACAATATTAGGCATGAGTTTAGTTGTTTATACATCATTTAAACGAAATTTAGTTTCTAATTTTTATTGATATACACTTTTGTAATGTTATTTTGTGCATGTTTTATGTTTGTGAACACTGTATCACTAAGATATCTAGAGTTTGGCTAATAACAAAAAAAACTCTAATAATATCCATAGATTGCACAATTGATTGGCTATTTTAATCTGGCTAGAGATTTTGATTTTAATTTGACTACCAATCATAGTAATACCAACCTTCTATGATGTATGAGACAAATTCTCTTTTAATGAGTTCTTTACTTCAAATAGTTCGACCTGCACCCGATTATGGTCATAACATGATCGTGATGTCATATAACTGGCCATAATTAAAGCATGGTTTAACCCTTAAGATCAGTGGTACTCTCAAGCACAAAGACTACTCCAAGTCGTTACATGAGAACTTCTATTTTGATTTAGTTATATAAACTTATAGGAGACTCTCGCCGAGTCATCGTATGAATCTATTGTATGGAAGGTATTATGTACATTAGTCTCAACATATATATCGATATCATTTTCATGATACATTTCGACAAGGAACAATATAAGGATACATATTTTTAAGCATTCAATTCAAAACTCAGAGCTTTGAACACATTCACAACTGCAATTGATAAAATACTTTTCCTAAAGATTTTCTACTTATATATGTTAAATGTATCCATACCATTACTTATGTCATAATATAATAACATATATAATGAAAAAAAACCAAAAGAACGCTTTATTTCGAACAAGATTCTTATACAAGAGTTAGGTTATATAATAAATTACATAATTATCCATAGAACATGCTCTTAACTCTATCAATCTGTTACTTGCACTGGGGCCAACTATGGAGTATCATGCCCATACCTTCAACTAATCTACC
Organism: Allium cepa; assembly: GCA_030765085.1. Lineage (NCBI taxonomy): Eukaryota > Viridiplantae > Streptophyta > Magnoliopsida > Asparagales > Amaryllidaceae > Allium > Allium cepa. The sequence continues at coordinate 822,704,238 of CM060929.1, forward strand.
CAAATTAAAATGATAAAGGGCCTTAGCGAATGGACCTGCGATGTTAACTTTAATATCTCGATTATCATAATTCCATCACTGGAAATTGGCTTATCATATGGAACTTGCAAAAGATGGATCTTTATTTCTTATGAGCTTACAGTTCCTTGGTAATTTGTATTACCGCATTATGATCTTAATACATCGGCATTGGACCTGCAATGCTTAGGATCACTCTTAGATCTACAATGAATTTATGCATCCACATTACTTCTTTTGCGACATCATTTAAGGTGATGTACTCATCCTCCATGGTCGAATCCACCACAACTTCTTGTTTGATACTTTTGCAACTATACGTTGAAGGTAAATACGAATCTCGAGACTGATTTGCTATCATTGACATTGCTTTAAAAACTTGAGCCCAAATACCCCTTCATAGGGAGTTTTTGGTTTCAACATATAAGAAACAAATCCTTAGTATTTCTCAAACACTTTAGGATGACCTTAATAGCTGTCTAATGATTTTCAACCAGATTCGATTGATATTGGCTAACTACACATAGTGTGTAAGCAACATATAACCTAGTACATAACATAGCGTGTATGATGGATCATATCACTGAAGCATAAGGTATCCTACTCGTATGATTTCTATCCTCATCTACAGATGGGGATTTTTTTCTTTGAAAGAAAAATTCGACGAAGCACTAAAACATTTTTTGGAATTTTCCATACTGAACTTTCTTAGTACGGTATCTATGTACATTGATTGAGACAATCTCGATAACCTTGTCGATCTATGTCTATAGATATTTATACCTAGTATAAAGGATGCCTCTTCCAGATCTTTCATTGAAAAATTATTTTATAACCAAGCTTTCATTGATCATAATATTGGTATGTCATTATGGATTAGTTGTAAATCATCACTTTATAAAACCAAAAACGTAACAGCGCCATTTTGTGATTTCTTATATACGCATGCATCGTATATGTTTTGATTAAAAACCAAACCATTTGACTACCTTATCAAAACATTTATTTCAACTCCTTGATACGGTTATAAATTGATCTTGAGAGTTTACATCCGTTGTCACCACTCCTACTAACTTCAAAATCCTCTACTTGTGATATATATCCAGTCTCTTCTAAATCATCATTTAGAATGTTGATTTAATGTCCATCTACCATATGTCATAATTATAATAAGCAATGATTATACGTAAAACCTAAATTATTCAAACGATGATTGGAAAAATGTTTCATCATAATCAACACGTTGAATTTGATGGAAATCTTTTGCCACCAACCTTACTTTATAAGTCTATGTCTTCCATATGCATGATCTTTTTCTTAAAAATCCATTTGTAGCTAATGAGTTTTACTCCTTTGGCTACATTTATAAAGTTAAAACATTATTTTTGTACATGGAATTCATTTTGTATTTCATTGCATCAAGCCACACGATGGAGTCTTTAATCTCGAAAGCCTGTCGGTATATGAGGAAATCGTCGTAATGGATAATGCAATCCTATTTCTTAACATTAATAAGAAACTCATGTATCTTTTTGGCACATGAGATTACCTACTAGTTCTTCTAATTGTTTGCTTATCTTCTACTTGTGTTGAACGACTATTTAAATATTCAGTATCTATGGGAGTTGCTTGGATCTCATCTAAATCTATCTTATTGCCACTAATTTCTCGAGTTATAAATTCCTTACCCAAAAAGTGACATATCTAAAATGAACCTTTTGTTCCTCCATATGTTAAAACAAGTCCCAACAAGGATTTCTATAGTACCCTATAAACTTCCAACAAACTGATTTTGCCTCGGGTCTATAGCGATATTTCATAACATAAGTCAGACAACCCCATACCTTAGGATAATTATGGATAGGTTTCTTACCTTGTCCTTAACTCATAGGGGTCTTAGGCACGGATTTAGATGGTTCATAATTCAACATATATTCTACAATTTTAAGTACATACCTCCAAAAGGAAAGAGGCAATAGAATATCACTCATCGTTGATTGAACTATCTCTAATGGAGTTCGATATCTTTCGTCTGAAGCACTGTCGCATTTAGGAGTATAGGGAGTGGTGACTTGAGAGATAATCCTATTCTCTTTTAGGTACTCTTAGGCTCCTATACAATGTAATTATCTCCTCGATCAGATCGAAGTATTTTAATTTTCCTTAAATATCTAATTGTTAACTTCATTCTTATATTCAATGAATTTATTTTAGGCCTTTGATTTATGTTTCATAAGATACATATATCCATATTTGATAAATCATCGGTGAATGTAACAAGTATAAAGATCCACCTATGGTCGCTATAGACACAGGACCACGTATATCCGTATGTACAAGTCCTAAGAGTTCGCTAATTCTTTGTTGCTCCCATTAAATGAATGCTCGACAATTAGACCTTTAATACATGATGTACAAGTATTAAATGATTCAAAGTCAAAAGATGGTAAAAACTCTTGGTTTCTTAACTTTCTTAACCATCTCTTGCTTATATAACCTAGTTTAGACGCCAAAGGTAGTTGTCATTTATTTTTAGATGCACTATTATTTTTAACAACAAATATATAATAGTAGTCAAGTGCATTACAGATGCATGTTATCATATTAGGCATTCGTAATATTATCATTACAAATAATACTATAACTGTTTTTCATCGAACGGGAATCAAAGGTTATTCCACTAATAATGTTTGATACAAAATTAACAATTATGTAAAACTAAATCATGCCCACTAGTAAGCTTCACATGGTAATCTACTACTACTAAGACATCAACATTAACTTCATTTGTGACTTAAATTAACATAGTCCCTCTTACTATGGGCCTCTTGCTTCTAAGTCCCTGTAAAGAGTTATAAATATGAATTCCAAATCAGTATCTAAAACCCAAGATGAACTACTTATTGACAAATATTTTTTTATAACAAAAACATATTCATGAGCAACGTCAGATTCCTTTCCCTTGAGCATTTTCAGATACTTTACATGGTTCCTTTTCCATTGTCCGTTTTAGAACAATAGTGACATTCACATTTCTCATCCTTGGCCTTAGCTTTACCCTTGCTGCTATATTGCTTATGCTTTCTCTTCTTTTATTTCTTCACTGAAGATAGGATCTTGATTATGAGTACTGCACTCCTTATGAACGTACTTTTGGTGGTCCTAAATGTATTTAGGAGATCTAAGCTAGTACATTTCAGTGAGTTCATTCCAAGGTTCAATATGAATGGACCAGAGCATGAAGTTACTGATCCAAGAGTAAAGTCAGCCTATAATTCCATGTGAAGAGTCGTTCCTAACTCAAGAAAACTCTCCATATACATAATCATACTAAGTTCGTGATCTTGGATGGGATTTCCTTTGCTCGCCTTCGTATGAAACAATTTTCAAGAGATCTTGTATCATATAGTATGAGACCGTTCACCATACAACTTTTGTAGGTATTATGAATCAACATCCATATTCTCTTGTTGTCTTGGAGCTCCGTGCTCATGCTTGATAATACATTACATTTAGAAAGTTCATAATTTATTGACCATAACTCGTAGCATGATATTCGTTTGGGTTTAGCATCTTTATCAGGCTTAGCCTTAAGCTTATCGGCGACTACATACTAGAGTTTTTCATAGGTAAGTGTGATCTTTACCTTTGCTAGCCATTCCTTATAGTTCATGTTGGTTAGTGTGTTTTCTCAAAAAACAGCTTCAATGTTTCCATTTAATTTATGCAAATTTATTACAGTAAATTAAATAACATTGCATATGTTCTTATACTCACTAGATTGATGTGTTATATTTATCTAATAAACTTTTACCAGATTCTAGATCTCTTGAAAGCCCTAAAGAAGATATGAGAATTCTCAACTTCCTCCAATGGGTATTAGGATCTGTTAACCTACAAACTAGATCACCACTCAGACATCCGTTGAAAATACCAGTCCTATTAAAAGTTACATAAAAAGAAGATATAAGAATTTTTCTAGAGGTTCGGCATAATCTTCGACCTACGTCCACTTTAATCTTTATTATTATTTGTTTTTTATTTGGATTACAACTAGTTACATAAGATTTGACTACAAATCTAGCGGATCTCAGATTTACAATGAAGTTTCTAGAGTGTTTAAGGGTTACTAGCATTAGAGATTAGCCAATCTAAGTCCTAGAACAACAAATACTAGCTTCCTACGTGGCACTAATGGAGGAAAGGTAAGATGTGAAGAAGTGGAAGAAGTCTCCAGTGGAAGAGAGGTTAGATCCCATTTTGGTTGCAGGCTTGTATTTATATAAAAAGAAAGGTATTGGTCCAAAAGCCCATTTGCACTGAAATATAGGAGAAAGCCCAAAGTCACATAAGAAAAATTGGAGTCCACTGAGCCAAAACCATAGCTCGGTATTGACCTATCTATAGCTCGGTACCGAGTTATAGATCTCGGTGCAAGTTGAATCATTCCACTTGCTTTGTTTTTTTCATCTACTCAAGTCGTTCTAAGTTCTTTTCCATTGGCTTTGAGTTGATTCTTGTGATCCTCTTGATAGCATTTGAATTGTCCTTTCTCGGCTTTCTTCTGACTAATCCTTGGAATTGCTTGTCCAAATCATTGGAAAATCACTTAAGCACAGGTTATTGAGTAGCACAAGAGGTGTATGGTGTTTGGGAAGTGAAATGACGAGGAATCATGGCTCGGTACCTATAAAAATCCACGATTTTAGTCATTTGATTTTTGATATTTAATTAAATGTATTTATTAAATATTAGTTTATAAAGCTTTAACACTTAACTTAAAATATGAGATTGTTTAAAATCTTTGAATTGTGAATTATTATTCGAGTGATTATTTAAATACTAGGATTTAAATTGAATATTAATTCTATGGATTAAATAAACTTGTTCAACTCGTTTTAAATTATAAATAACAACAGTGAATTCAACTTGTAGATTTATTTAAAGAAATAAATAGTTCAAATATATAATCAAGAAATTTACTCTTTTACGACTCCATTTTTGTTGACGTGTTATTAATTTATTTTATTTTTCTGTGATTTTTAATTTGAAAAATATTTAAATTATCTATTTGACGTTTTATCATCAAATATTGGTGTTTTTGGGATTTTATGGAATTCAATAACTAGTGTATATTATTACTGTGTTGGAATCGCATCGTTATTTTAAGCGCAACCGTATTTTTATTTGGTTTTTCGGTGTCCGTACATAAACGAGAAATCTGTATGGCGCAGTATCAGAAATTTTGAATTATAATACATAGACAGTCGGTGCTAACAGCACACACTCTTGTCTCCCTTCATTACATTATTTCTTCCGTTTTGATAATTCTGAAGCCAAAAGCAAGAAATTATTCATTCTCTTTCTTATAGAAATTCAAAAACAAATCGAATATAAATCGGGAAAATTGTAAAACAAATATCTTTGAATTCGTGGGCTTGTGTGCTTTGATTCTAGGGGAAAGTTGGAGGTTGCAGCTAAATCCTTGGGTTCGTCAGTTTTTTTCGAGAGGTGGCTGGAGTCAGGGTTTTGATTTTCTGTTATTTGAAGTGGAATTTCATGAATTGGAGTTTGGTTTGGAGTTTGTGAGGTAGAGAGGCTATGATTGGCGGAATACACCGAGGTGCGATGCTTGCAAGGTGAAAGCGATCGCAGGGACTGGCATATGTAGAGTTCGGGTCGCTTTTTTAGGAGCTTGTCGGAACTACCCGAGAGCGGTTTCGTGGTCTGGTAGGGGAGCAGTCATGGAGAGATCGTGCGGCTATGGTGGGTTCTTACTAGAGTCAAAGCAGAAGTTAGTGGAGGGAAAATATGGGTTCAAAGTTTAAAAAAGGGTAATTAGTTTAATGTGTAATTAAGTGTTTATTTATTTTATTTAAAATTGTTAAACTTATAAATTTAATATCTCCCTCATACAAGGTCCAAATTAAACGCGGCCAGTCACCTTAGTCTCGTATCAACGATAGCTACGTTTTGGAATCAGTTTGGTTAAATTTGAAGCTGTTAGAAATTTTGCACTAAAATCGAACGCTATTCAATTTTAGATGGAACCAAAAGCACTTTGACGACAATTGGAACTATGTTGAGTTGAAACTCAATCTTTTTGGTTAATTAGTATGTTTTTTGTAAATAAGATTTATTTATGCCTATTTGGATTATTGAATTTGCTGGGCTATTGAATTTGGTCTAGGATCACGAGAGATTGGTTGAATTTGATCTAGGATCACGATATAGCATATTGAAATGCTATTAGATTGGTTGAATTTGATCTAGGATCACGATATAGCATATTGAAATGCTATTAGATTGGTTGAATTTGATCTAGGATCACGATATAACGTTTTGAAATGCTATTAGATTGTTTGAGTTTTAAATTTGTATTTAAACTTGTTTTAAGTAATGGATCATATACAGGGTGATAAATTGATATTGATTTTGATTAATTTAATTATGTTATTTGAAAATTATAATGTAGTTAATGTAAGTATACTTCTTGATGTTATCTATTTTGTCAAATTGACATTGTTTAATAAATGTAAGGGTTTACCTTCGAATGGCATTAATTAGAAGAATAAATCCCAGTTCTGCTATTATATTAATTTGGATATTTATTTAACTGTCAATTGATCGTTAATTATGGATTAGATTACATATATGCTTGATTATGTAAATACTAGAAATTTGACTTGAGAAGTTAAATGGAAGGTAATGGTAGCCTGTTAAGTACCACTGAGATTGCCGTGCCTTTTCTAGATTCGGAAAAATTTGGATTTGATTAACTTCTAATTAAAAACATTTTAATTATTTCTATATACACAAGAAGCTTTATTAATAATTAATTGCAAATGTTGTAAAAATTATTTTTGTAAGTTTAATTACCATATTATCTATAGTGTTTTAAATTAAATTATTTTTATTAATATTTTTGAAGATAATAATTATTTTGTTATTATTGTTTAAAACTAGATGATTATTTCAGTAATAATATTGTTGAAGGTAAATAATTTTATTTAAACGGTGTTTAAAGTTATTTAATTTTATTTATCTACTGGAGATGTTTAAAAGTTTAAGAGTTTATTTGTTATATTATTAAAAATCTTTTTAGTTATATGTCTTTTATATTATATAAAAACGATTAAAGCTAAGTTTATGATGTTTTAGTATTTAATATAAAATAAATCAATTGTTGTAAAAAGATTTATTTATAAAAGGATTTTTATAAAGGAGTTTATACTTTGGGAAGAGGATTTGAATTGGAAAGAGTTGGATTTTGAAAGATTGTGGAAAAGAGGATTTTAAATGGTTAGTAGATAAAAAGGAATTTATTTTTAACTGGGTTAGAAGGTTATAAAAGAGTACTTTTATAAATAAAACCTGGAGGTTTATAAGTTATCTTATAAATAGATTTGGAAATTTATAAAGAAGATATTTTAAAATAAAGAGAAAGGATAGTTAAAGAAAGGGAGGGTATTTTAAGATATTTATACCTTTGTTTAAAGGATACATATGTTTTATCATTTTAAATATAATCTTGAAATAAGTAAATCATTCTAAGTGATTTAACATACTTATGCCATTGTGTAAGCATATGGAAAAGGTATTTAAAGTTTTGAAATGAATGATTTGAAAATATACTTATACCATTAAGATAATTACATGGTTATATGTTCTAAATATCGAAAAATATTGTGTTTTGTGAATATACCTTTTCTGTTGAGATAAGTATATGGAAGTGATTTTTTAAGTATATGGAAGTGATTTTTTAAGTATTTGAAAAGTGATTTTAAATTAATGAAGGTGAGGCTCAATGGGTTCCATGCGACATGAAATATATGCTTGAATGTTTGTATTTGATAGTTAAATAACCGACTATTAAAATTGGACCCAAACGTAATTTTGGAAATATCGAGGAGAAACACATGGGTTATATGGCACAGTCATCTATGATGATGTTATACTATGCGTATGAATCTCATTTCATTCTCTTAGACCAATGATAAGGAAATCCTTCCACTAATGGTTAGGAGGTGATCTCCGATCTTATCTTTGATTGTTTATTTCCTAAAGAACCAGGTTTGAGTTTACCGAAAATTATCGAATGTTGTTCCGAAGAGACTGAGAACAGTTATGTTATTCGAAAATCACTTCGATCCAATGAATGCGTTTTTGAACTGAAGATGTCGTGAAGTGCATGGAATCAAAGATAGAGATGTGAAGTGCAAAGGCTAATCGCTACTAATCCTGAGGGTGATTCCAAAATGGATATAGTAGGAATAGTGCCTTCGGTTTCGTTCAGTCCCAAAATGGACTTGTATGGATGAATGATATCAGCACATTGTCATTGGAGGGCAATGGGCATTCTAAGTGTAAATGTTCTTGAAAGGTAATCATAGCCTCAAGCCTCATTAATCGGGACTAACTAAAATATTGGAGATGCAGTAGGGCTAAATGGGTCGCTCCCAAGTAGGGTATGACCATCAATATCTTGATTCGCTATTATCTCTTATTTGTATGCTCGGAGACCATTAACAGAGGGATGATCATATTCGGTACTATCCAGTAAGGGGTAGGCCGGTCCTATGTTGGTAGGGGATCTAGACGAGGTCCTCGGTGTTATTTTATATAGAGATGCACAGTGATGGATGATACTCTAGTGGCCCAGTCATTGTATGGAATCCATTCTCCATAAGTACAGTACGAACTTAGTTGTGCCCAACTACGCTGAAACATGATATGCACACGTTTCAGCTATATTCTTATTTTACTTTGTCCTCTAGATATTATTATAATATAAATGGATTTTCTATAGAAATTTTTTTGGTTATCGTAAGGTAAAAACCCATCCGTGCGTATGTGCGGCGTGCTCTTACGAGATACTTTTGATTTTCAAATGATTTTTTTAGAACTTAAATATTCAATTGGGTGGGTTTTTGTCAAGCTAATTTTTCAAACTGACTCGGGTGTGATTTTATTATAATGCTCGGGTCAAACCGAGCATAATTACATATTGCTTTGGATGCATCAGAGCTCAGGAGATGAGTTGGAGGTCTTTAAATCGTATTCTCGTATATGTTTATTTTCCGCTGCTTTGTTATTAAAATTATCAAAGGGCGGGTTGTTATAACTGTCTAGGCTGATAATCATGATTGTTGTTGTACTCTGATGGATGTATATATATATACAGTTCTCTTTTGTAAAAAATCATTGATATTATATTATATGTTGTCCCGCTGCAATTGTGAGATTATGAGTTGTTTTTAATTTCTTTTCTCGTCTTTTTATTCTTCTTTCTTCTTTCTTTCCCATAACCATCTATCTTTCTGTTCGATTTGGATTGGACATGTGTGGTTAATGGTCAGCTTGAATGGTACGTAAAAGAGGATCGTTACAGTACCGACATATGACAACTCGATGCTGAGTTATAACCTTTGCCATCTTTCCATCCAACTTTCTAGGCTTCAACTTTCTAGTCCTTCTGAACGTGTTTCTAAGTTTCTAAATCGTTTCGTCATTGTTTCGATCTTCTAAGCCAGTTGAAATCTGCTTTAGCTCAAAAGTGGGCTAATAGGATCTCTTTTATCATGTTACTACAACCCTAGGGGCACTCAACAGACTGTAATCCCCATAAACTATAAGTAACACTTTACTAATTATATCTCATATATAATTCCCAATCACATATTCATTTGCTCCTAATCATCTTTATGATCTTGAGGCGCTCCATAAATCATAAATTATATTAGATACTCTAAACCTATCATTTGCAATAACCTAAGGGTAAATTTATAACCCTTAAGGGTGCTCATGAATTACAAAATCTTCTTACCAATCTAAGAATAATATAAACATCACAATAATTATCTTACGGCTTGAGGGTGCTCAATAGGCATAAGTATGTACAATACTCTATTTATATTGCGAACGATAGAGAGAAACATTATTTTTGATTCATAATTTAAAATAATTATTATTGCGTCTTACATCGGTTTTAGGGGAAATGAGTATAATATCCCAGGATATCATATATCCATACATCTTATGCATCCCCCCTTAAGTCCGCATGAGTTTTAATTCATTTAACTTCCCTTTTCATATTGATATGATATATATATTCATTAATTTAAACATATATCCATATGTAATTATTTATCAATTAACCCTTTTTATTAATGTAAAAATAACATTTATATTTATGTAAAATTTAAAACAATCTTAAATTCGCATTTTTCAACCTATTATAAGATTTTACTACATTTTATTTAAATTCAAAAAAATTAAATTTAAATTTGTAATATTCAAATGCCCCAGTTTGAATCAACATAAGACACGAAACAATTTTTCGGCCTTCCATTAAGGGCATATCTTTGAAAAAAACCACTTCGATGAGCCAGGTGAAAACTAAAAGATGTGTGATTTTACATTCATAAGGACATTCATGATTAGAGTAACCTTTACTTTAGTTAAACATCTTCTCCTTAGAGACTCATATAATTCGATTTTTAAGTGACCGCTCTACATATTAGTTAATTATTTATGTTAACACAATAAAAGCTTTGATACCATTATTGGATTAAGTGCATTGGGAGAGGGGTAAAAGGGAAAATTTTCAAAAAGTGTTCCTTTATTAATTTTGCACTAGATTATTTTGCGTTTACACGAACGATTTCTTTACACTAAGTCATATTTAGTGAATATTAATAAAAGAAGAGTTTATTATTCGAGATTTATTTCATTTAACATTAGCTTTTATTGTATATTGTAACTTAAAATTAATTATATATTATAATATTTAATTCTAGTTCAATTTAATTTATTATATTTTATCTAATGGAAATTCACATTCACAATTTAAATATAATAAGCGTCATAAACTAACCTAGTACATGAATCCCAACATTATATATATATATATATATATATCACAACCATTGTGATTTATGGTTAAAAGACTCGTATGTAATACAAAAAATTTCTCTTTATTATATTTATGAGTTTTATAAACATACGTGAATATATTTTTGATAATAAAGTGGCCTCTTATTTAAGCAGGGCACTCGTTTTGATGTTTCGATGTTCGAACTCATGACCTCAGCCTACAGCACCAAACTACTACTACTTGAGCCAGTGATCCATGAAAATGCATAAATACACACACACATATGTGCGTGAATATTTATTTTCGACCATGATAATATAATTATAAACAAAATTTAATTTATTTGTTTCGCTATAAATAAAAAACTGCTTTTTTATATAAAATTTTCGATTATAACTATAAATGGAAACTTTTATTTAATAAATAATATATACTTTTAAACTTAAACATTTATACCTTTTAATTGATATATATATATATGTGTGTGTGTGTGTGTGTGTGTGTGTGGACACACACACACACACACATATGTGTGTGTGTATGTAATATTGATGTACATATATATTATTATTTGAATTTAAATATTATAGTTGATTAATTAGATATATTAGTATATATGAGCATCTATTTTTTCATAAAACTTGAAAAAAATTTCTTTCCCCGAGAACTATATATATACGTGTGTGTATTTGACCAAAATATGTATGTACTGTATATTAGTTGACCAACACCATTGTCACAATGGTTAGGTGTTCCAACTTTGATGTAAGAGGTCGCATGTTTAAATTTTGCATAACGTGATTCGAATCGCTGGATATATATTAACATGTAGTATGCGGTATACCACCTAAGACGTATAATACCAATATGTATTACCATTTAAATGTCCAATAACAAAAAAATATTTTCTAATATATATGTATTAATATACATGCATATATTTGTAAATGTTTATTTATTTTTTTGAGACATTTTATGGATGAAAAAAATAGTGAAGAAATACACACACACACACACATATATTTGAAATATAAATAACCTAATATATGTTTATTATTGACACGTTGTAATGTTAGCTTTTCTTGTTCAAACTATATTCCTTTCTCCTTCAAGCTTGTTGTGCGAATCCAACTTCAAGGCTCCAACTAATTTTTGATGAAGGCTAATTGTGCTTTTTTCCATATTTTGAATGAGAGAAGTGAGGTTATTTATAGCCATCATAAATATCTCCACCTTTTCCTCAAATATGGGTCCAATATAGAACAAATGGCCCATTCAAACCCTCTTTCTCCACTTTATGCCCTCCCTTCATGGACCCTCCATGATGTAAGGATTAATTAATGCACTGTATATTATTTAATTAATTATTTAAGCTATATATTTAACTAAATTAGTATATAATAATTGTATATTGTTTTAATTAATTTTATGGCCTCAAATAAATAAAAATATCCAATAGAGAAAGTCTGGACAAACTGAAGTTCCTGAGCATTTTGTGTTGTTGGTAGCAAAAGTCGAGGGCGCAGATGCCTACAGAGACATTTGGGTTATGCTGTGACGATAGTGTAGCTCGATGTTACTACGATCTACTACGGACCAGAGCGGAATTCGTGTGTGCTGTGAGAGCCAATGGTTTACGTTTGATTTTGCCGTGATGGCAACGTAACATCGGTAGGCTGCGATCTATGAAGACATAGCGAAAGTCGTAAGGCCGTGAGAGTTTAAGACTACATTGGGACTTGACTGATGTAATATACGACCTATATAGGAGTGGTGAAGTTTTATTTCGCAGCGGAAATCGAGGGCGCTGATGCCTACGGTTACATGGATTTTTGCCATGATGGCGACGCAACCCAGGATGTAGCTGCGATCTGTGGCGGGTTCCATGGCGTAATCGAGGGGCGCGGAGTGCCTATAGTTATCTATGATTTTGCCGGGATAGCAACGTAACCAACGGGTTAACTGCGACCATGGAGGGGGTGATGATTTCCAGAGCATTCTTACCAAAAATGTTTCCTATATTCTCAAAAAATTGTTTTCTATATTTTCAAAAATATTTACTAAGTATTTTCACTAGATGTTGAAAACGGGTTTGCTAAGTACTTATAGATTTTCAATCCTACGCATGATCAACGTATGACCGAATTTCTATGAAAACAAGAATGGACTCGTTGAGACATTGAGTTATAAACAGTATTTTTATAAAACTATTTTGGTAATATTTTATATATTTTAAAGTGTTTTAAAAATTCTTAATAAAAGAGTTTATAGTTAAAATGTTCAAAGGGTAATTTATCTGATTATAAGTATTGAATAAATTCTAGTTTCGTTCCTTTTCGACGGCGAAAATATTTAAAAGGAGGGACGAATGTGATAACCCGGATTTTTGAGCAATAATAGTGTGGTAATCTTCTTTATAAATTATTTAAAATGATATAAAATTATTATTTTTCAAGCAAATAAAACAAGTATTTGTTATGTATATTTATAAAAGTAGACTTTTAAATAGAATTTGGATTTGAAATTCAATTGTAAACATCTTGGAAATAAATTGGATTTAAAAATAATATGTATATATGATTATTATTAGCATATAATTAGTTTTATATCATTCTTTTCTTTTAAATTATATAGAGATAAATAGGAGAGAAAGTTTGAATATAAACACATAAGACAAAAATAAAAATAAATTGAAATTACAATACAAATATATATACAAAATAACAAATGTAAGCTAATTTCTATGCATTATAACAAATGTAAACAAAAATTTTCATGTAATTACAAGTGTAAGCCAATTTAACAAGTGTCAATATTTTTGATTTTTCTGTTTTAAAAACATAACAAATAAAAAGATAATAAAATGTATACATTTCTACTCCTTTCTTATTTTCTCTTTCATCTTCAATTTCAAAATAAAAGAAACCAGCCTGAAACAAATCAAAGAAAAATTCAAAAAATAATTCGAGCTACTTCAGCTTTTACAAGTTCTAAAACTTAAAGCTCAACAAAATTCAGGTTCAAAGCAGATTAAAGAAAGAACAAGTTTCCAGCTTTTAAACATCCCAGGCTTCTCTCTAATAAATGTGAGTAAACAAACAACTTGGAATTTAAATTCCGTTAGAAACTGGTTGCATGTGATAATTCTTGAATGTTATGATATGAATATGCAGTTGCATGGTTGTATAAATGAGATTGAATGTATATACATATGTGATATACAGGTGTGCATGTCTGGTTCATCTCTGTTTCATGTTATAGAGTTTTTAAATAAGTAAAAATTCAAATTCTCTTTAACCGATCTCTGATAGGCTGTGGTTTTCAAACAAAATATGTTTGTTTGGTCATAAATTAAGATTTAAAAATGTATTTAAGTAAAACAGGTTTGAATCTCTTTGGAAATTAAGAAAATATAGTAGAAATTTAAAACATGTCGAAATTCAAGCATCATAATCTTTGATTTACTTATATAATCTTAATCGTCATCAAAATTCATGATTTTTAAAAGATGAATCAGGATTTTTAGTGTAGGATCGAGCGGGTAAATCGGGGTTGACTAGAAAATGAATTTTGAGGCTTTTCTGACGATCGATGGGTGGACAGGCCTCAGGATCATCACTGGAGGAGACCAGGGTGAAGGCGAGATCGGCAAAAATGGATGGAGGTTTTCTTAGCCAACGTGGCGGCGGATTTGGGTCAGAGTAGGGTTTAAACCCAAATTTGTCGAGGATGAAATATTTGGCTGTTGCGTCATCTCTGGGGGATCGGGTTGCATCGGGCTTGGGGGGATGGAAGCGTGGAAGGCCGAGGGTGTGGCCGGAGTTTCAAGAGTTCTGGTGGTCGGCGTCGTGGGTTCGAGGAGGTTTTCAGGTGATGGGTTGGTTCCAGGTTTTCCCAAATTACCTCGATCCTGATTTTGGGCTTGTGGTGGAGATTTGGTGGTTGGAATCGTGAGCAGAGGTGATCGTCGTTGTGTTGGAAGTGCCGGCGGTGGTCTGAGTCGTCGCGATTGACGGTGCATGTGCACGGCGAGGCTGGACGTGTCAGTAGGTTTGGGGTAGTGGGGGGCTCGAAGGGATACTCGGGGGAATCGGGTTTTTGCTCGGGTTCGTCTTCGTGTCTTACGTGAGGGTTAATCATGTTTACATGTTTAAGTTTAAAACTAACCAAGTTTAAAAAAAAGAAGTAGAAAGTAATGGTCTCGGGTCAAGGCTCGAGTATTATACGGTTGGACCCGAAGTAAAATTTAAACAGTTTTTAAAAATATTATAAAAGCAAGTTTTAAATTTAAATTGAATCTAGTTTAAAACTATTATATGATAAATATTTTAAATTGTTTGATTGAAGCAAATTATGTAATTTGTTTAACTTGAATTTATTAAGTTAAAATTTGTAAGTTATTTTTTTAAACTTAATCTAGAAATAAAATTAAGTAATTAATTAAAAAGGTAAATGTTTAAATTTATATGTTAATGATAATTAAGTCATTAATAAAGATAAATGATTTATCTTAAAAGTTAATTAAGGTTTTTAATGATTAATAATTAATTTAATTAATAAAGTAATTAATAAATTTAATAAATTAACGATTAAGGATTAATTAATTTGTAATTAAGTTTTATTAATCAATAATTAAGGTTTACTAATTAATAATTAAACAGTAATTAAAGATAAATTAATTGATTTATAAGGTAATTAAAGAATGATTAATTAATTTCAAATGGTTATAATTAATTAATGATTGATTGAGTAAGATTAGGTAATTAATTCTTAAGTAATTAATTTAATTTAAGTTAATTAATTTAATTTAAGTTAATTAATTTAATTTAAGTTAATTAAATTAATTCTAATATGGATTAATAAGTCTTGCTTGAGGATGATTGATTGTATATAATGTCTGGATTGATTGATATCTATAGTATGATAATCTGTGATGTTCTATGATATGATATTGGATATAATCGGTGATAAATATGTGGGATTAATTAATAATTAAGGGTTATAACTTAATTAATTGGAGATTTATTAATTGGTAATTAGGATTAATTAATGTAAGTAATTAGAGATTGATTACATAAATGATTAATTACTTAATGTAAGTAATTAAAGGATTAATTTGTTAAGGGTTAATTAATTAGTAATTAAAGGTTAAATTAATTAATAATTAAAGGTTAATTAATGATTAGAGGATAATTAATTAATAATTAAAGGTTAATTAATTTGAGGATAGTTAACCAATGGGATAATTACTTAATGGAGGTAATTATAAATAATTAATTTAGATGGATAATTAAAGGGCGATTAATTAATTAATGGGTTGTTATTAATTAATGTTAAGAAAGTAGGATTTAAAAGTGATTTAATTGATTCAGAAATGGTACAATTAATTTATCTAGCTTATAGATGATTAAGATATATTGAATAACTTAGATTAATTGATATCTCTGATATGTGATTTGTGATATGAGATATTTTGTGATTTGTGATTAAGATATATTGAATAACTTAGATTAATTCAAATTTGTGATATCCATTTAAATTAATTATCCATAATTACCACGATTAAGTAATTATCACATTGGTTAATTATTCTCAAATTAATTAATCTTTAATTATTAATTAATTATCCTCTAATCATTAATTATCCTTTAATTATTAATTAATTTAACCTTTAATTACTAATTAAATCCTGTTTAGATTAATTGATATATCTGATATGTGATTTGTGATATGAGATAATTTCGAAAACGATTTGAAAAGAGTGATGAAATATGAGTTTAGTTAAACATATAATCATACGAGACCTATTATGAGGTAATATCTTAAATTCAAGGACGACCTCGTGGTTTCTAAATTTTTATGAAATTTTCCCATTGGATTCCTTATCTTTTAAGTTATATCATGAGGTGATTTCTACATTTAACCACTTTCGATTTTTGAAAATTAAAATGATTTTTTTGAATAACTTACCGAGTCTATTTCAGATCATAAACATTTTTTAGTTCCACTTCAAAATTGTAATCTCTTTTGATTCAAATGCTAAATCATAGTTTCGTTCTTCATTTATCATGATTAGATAGCATGAAATTTATTTACTTTGTTTTGCCTTTTGACTAGGGTTTTAGGGTTTCAGGTGATATAAGGTAAATTTTACGTACTGTTTTAATGTAACTTTTTCTGTACTGTTTTTGTTTTTGGCACGTAAGAATTTGATCTTAGTTTTTGTTTTTAAAATTTAATGCTGTATGTATGCATTGTATGGTAAATTCTGATCTATGAATAAAACGAGCAATCCGTCTAAAAGAGGCAAAATATTGGTTTGCTTACATTGTTTTCAAATCTAAAATTCAAGCAACCCTGCTTAGTGCTTATCTCTTCCTTGTACACTGTATTCCAAATATCTCCATCTTCGTTAATCCGACAAAAGAAACCACATTCTCAATTTATAGAAGAAGAGGCATTCACTCATCTCCAACACACAGCCCATCCATTTCAAAACCCAATCAAATCATTTTACATTTCTTTTCGATTTCAAGAATTTCTAATTAAAGCTAAAAAACAATGGCTGCTTCCATTTCAACCCATTTCCTCTCCGCAATATCCCATCAAAACACCTGCCCTCTTAAATTTCGGAAATACTCAACTTTATCATTTAAACCAACGCCATGTATCAAAATCCGACGAAAATCAAGAAACCAGTCATTTAGGTTCAAAGTCAAAGCTGCTTATGTGTCTGCTCCTGCTGCTGAATCCGATTCTATGGATAAAGCCGCGAAGAATGACGCCGTTTTCGCTGTGGATTCTTCAAAAAAGGCGATAACTTGGGGTGTTTTGTGGCCGCTTTTAGCAAAGCATAAGCTTAGGATCGCTTTGTCTATGGTTGCTCTTGTTGGATGTAGCACTAGTACTCTTGCCATGCCTTTATTTTCTGGTAACTATTAAATCATTTCATCGTAGACACGTACTTAGCTTGGAATTTTGTCGAACAAGGTGCGTGCATGTTTTTGGATATACAGTTTCAACATAGTGAATAACTGCATATCTGGTTGAATTTCACATTAGGCCTCAAGAAAAAGACAGTTTAAAGCTTAAACCAAATAACTTCTTGCTGGTTCAATTGGAAAGCTGATTGGATAGGAGAGGGGGAAAAAACATGCTTCAATAGATATAAATATCACATGTCTAGAACCACCTATTGACGTAGCTGTAAACTTTATATCTATCATATTTCCAAATTATCCTTTAATTATTTCTCAAATTAGGTTGATGTAAGATTTTCCTTGCGTTGGTTGTAAAGCAGGAAAATGATGTTTTTTTAACTACACTTTTTATGGTTCCAAGTATTATATTAATAACTAGTTAGTTATCTGCATGCGCTATGCATGTACAGTTTTTTCGAGGATGATGTTTTTTGAATCAATGTGGACTATCATATGATATTTACTGATCTACGTGATGTGCATCACGATGTTAAAATGACGAAGACCCACGGAATAAATATTCAATTTTCTTGCACCAAACATGTGTTCCGAACTTTGGACATTCTTATTCTTGACTTGGTGCTCAAACGTTTAGCCACCACTTGAGAGCTCATATGCTGTTTGTTGTACCTGTATCTGTTCTCTTTACGTAGAATAAATTTTTGATGTAAATGGTTTACATGTATTGTGCATGACTGGTGCATGTGTAATGTGTATACGTGGACACTTTATAATCTTCAAATTATCCTATACCTATAGGATATCATCAGACTAATTAATTTTTCAAAGAGTAAAAACTTCAATCTTATAAAAGTATCAATACACATTTAAAAGTCATATATTTGTTTAGTAATCTTAAGTCTGGTACATGTTTGTTTATATGTTTACTGTTAAGTAATTGCTAGCGTTGTCTTCATTGTAAGTTATTTCAAAGAACAGACTCAAAAGCTTAAGGTCAGAATGACTCTCTGTAAACATCATTTAACGATTTGAGCTGCATGATTTCCAAGAGACATACAATTGCAATAAATCTTGAATTCATGTACCAATTGTGCTCGTTTTTTCGAATCAGGACCTCACATAACAGTATTAAATACCTTTCTCCTTCTCTTCCCTCTTTCCACTCCCTTCTTCCCCTTCTTACTTTACAAACACTCATCCAAACCATTTGCTGAAGGCTAATTTCTCGATTCATTTAGACACTGTTGGAGGTATGAAGTTATAATAATTAATGGTAAGATGATTATAGATTATAGTTAACAAAATTATAGTATAATAAATGTATAGATTAATTAGGCATTGAGGTTATGTCAACTTCTTATATACTAGTTTCATATTATTTATTTATTTATTTTTTCATCAAACAGGAAGATTTTTTGAAATACTAATAGGAAGAAGTAAGGAACCTTTGTGGACACTTCTTTCTAAGATTGGTGTACTCTACTGTTTGGAGCCGATATTTACTGTCATATTTGTAATAAATATGACAACCATTTGGGAGAATGTTATGGCTAGCCTTAGAACTCAAATTTTCAGAAGAATGTTGATTGAAAAGGTATATTTTCTACATGAATATGCCTGAATGCATTAAGAGCCATGATCTTGTTTGTTACTTTTATGTTAGTTTGTTATGCATGGCTGAGTATAGATGTCTGTATGTTGTGCACAAGACTTGCATATATCCATTTGAAAATCACAATTATGTGAATAAATACAAAATTGTTAATGCGCCTGATCAACCACAATAGGATGTTGATTTCTCTGCCATTGAGCACTTTTGACTTTTCAGATAAAGTTTTCATATTCATCAAATTGTTAAAACTGCCTTCTGATGCTACAAAAATAGTTTTACGAGGGAAATCAGCTTGCATAACATAAAGATTGGATGCAAGAGTCTACACGTACCGGTGCTAGTAAAAGTGGGTATCAAATAGAAAATACTAATAAATTTTGATAGGCTTGGAGCCACAGAAACTCGGTTGTCTTTAGGGAACTTAGTGCCGTACTCAGATAGGAGTTTGCAAAGGGTTTTACGGTGGCACACTTCCAAAATATGAAACCGATTAAGTCGGCAACTTATATTACTGGCTTAACTCATTCATACCGCATACTTAAATATGCTTCATTTTTTTTCTTTTCCAAAGTTCTAAGTTCACATTCATACTGCATACTGTGTAAGGATTGCCGTAACATTACCATGCAAAATGCAAGTCTAAACACTAGTTATCAAACTTAGTTAATAATATTTACTTGAATGACGGGAATTTTTGCAAAAATTACATTATATGTATATGTGTGTATGTATGTGTACACACATGTGTGTGAGTCACGTACATACGTACGTACACGCGTGCACACACACATATATATTCAACACTCTCACATCTGGTGCAAGTGGTAAGATATGTAATATTGGTATCAAGAGAAGTAGGTAATAAAATTGTTAAAAAGATTCCAAGACTTGTACCGTCTTTTAATTTTAGAGTAACTTACATATTAAATGCCGAGCAAAATAAAGTTATATTTTCGTTTTCAAATACGATGAATTAAACATTTTGCTACTCTAAAGGTTGTTATGTTTATTGAATCAAAACTCCATTAATAGAACAATGAAACTCTCTTGAAAAATATAGCGGTACCTGGAGTAGAGAGTGCTTAAGTTTTATTACATTTTATTTTCTTATATACTTACTTTGCTTTGCTTACTCACTAGTTTCATTCCTGTTATCCTTTTTCAGGTGGAGTTCTTCGATACATACAAGGTATGGTTCTGTGTTTTGTTGATTTGATATAATGACGCCTAGCTACATTTGGAGTAAGCGCATTTATGTTTCCTTAGGCATACATCTATTTTTGTTTGTGGTTTTAAACAAGTTCTTACTGGCCTCGGTACGAATGTGCACACACATAAATATACAAGTTTGACAGATAGACTTGTGCAATACTGATTACGAATGTGTATTTATTCTTGCATGACATTTGTAGTCCCATACTCTCATTGTGATCTTTGGATGATTTCCAAGAAGAAATGTCATAATACTCACTATTGTCAAATTTCCACACACTACTAAAAGTAGGTAACAATAATGTTAATATTTTAGTATTGATACAAAAAAAGAAGAAGCTACAAACCTTAATCTTCTTACACATATATAGTTGGTTTGAAAGTTGAAACTCAATCAAGACAAAGCTGCTTTAACTTATTTCAGTAGATAGTTATTTGGATTCCCTCTGTTCTTATAGAGAGTTTCCCCCAGATGTAAGCTTTGAAATATACAGCATTCAATATTTTCGATAGTAGAGCTTTGAAACTGGATCTATAGTGATAAAACGCAAATTCGGGACAATATGCTTGCTTATGTGCTGATATATCTGTACAAGTGAATGGTCTGATATCTGCTAAATTATTTTGAAATGCATTTCGTTTCTCTGCAATTTTCGACTCTCAAATAAATTCTTCTTCATCCTTTTAATTAAATATTGCTACTTGTTTTTTTTTGGCATGACAGGTGGGTGAATTGACTGGTTTATTGACATCTGATTTGGGTACAGTAAAAAACGTCGTGAGTGATAACATTTCAAGGGATCGAGGACTTAGGGCACTTTCCGAGGCAAGCTTCTTTACATTCTTCACCTGATGTTGCCATCAATTCAAACCAGGTTTATTATATTGAATGACTGGAGTATCAATAAACTCCCGTTGATATATAGGCTGTCAATAATCTTGATCTTTATTTTCTTACAGGTATTTAAATTGCAATATTTACGACTATTGTTCTGCAGATTGTTGGTACAATTTGCATATTATTTACACTGTCTACACAACTAGCTCCTGTGCTTGGCTTGTTAATGCTTTCCATCTCCGTTTTAGTAGGTATGGTTTATATTAGTTTTCAGCATATATTTTCTCTATAAGCTTATTACCATTTTCATAAATTATTGCTCCTTTCATATTGGTAGCAGTATGATTGTAATGTAATGCGAGCTTCAACCCTAACAATGTTTTGATAGATGTCTACTAACATATAGTCGGTATCCTTTTTATTCAAATAAGCTACGTGTATTGCAAATTTTAAGCTACAAGTTTAGCGTTAGCGTGAGATCCAAAATGGTAACTCATCTGGCTCAATCATGGAATATAAATGAAAGATGCAAAGGACGAATCCAACAAGGATGCAGATTCACTTAGGAGTTTACAGACATTGTGCGATTAGTTTGGGTATTAGAAAAAGAGGTTTATAATGAGAAGTTTACTAAGAAGGTTTAAAGATCCACGATTTAATTCAATTATCTCAATTTGGAATCAAAAGATAAATTTACAAGAGGGTTTTTGTTTAAGATCCTTATTATCAAAAAATTACAAGCAACATCCCTCCAATCTTAATAATTAAACCAAATTCCCTACTTTTCAGTACACGTCCACCTCAATTTTGATATAATTCCCACAACTTCAACAATGGGAGGTATCGTATTAATTCAAATTTTAAAAAATGATATATTTTTTGGAAACTTTTTACTGAAATTCATTTAATCACAATACATTTGTTGTTTTCAACAAACTTAATTTATCTTACATAAGAAATTAATTAATATTTACATATAGTATTCTCTAATGAATTGCACCTTAAATAGGAAGTGCAACATTTCAGTATTGGGTGCAAATACTTTAAGTTTCTAATTGACAATGCAGTTATATATTTTGATCCAAATATCTGTTCGCTGAAAATAGTACATTTCGGTTATTTGATGTTTATGTTTGCATTTTCAGTAGACAGAAGGAATTAAAATTGTTTAGAGCAAATATTTGCACTTCTTTTATTAGTTTGTTCGTTGACCTTCAGTTTAAAACTTGTAATATTCAACCATCAAGATTTTGGAAGTACACAGTGCAAATATTTGCATTTGACAATGACAGTGTAAATTACATCTATGCAGTCAAATTTATTTGCACTTTGTTATAAATAATGCAAACTATCCTCCTCCTCATCATCATCTTCTTCTTTATTTATTTATTTTTGAACTTAACCATTATGTTCATCTACATGATTGAACCCAAAACCTTAAGCTATACAAGTAAGTATATTACCACCATTACTTGGTCATTGGTAGTTCGAACCATTGCCATGTCTATTAAATTCTAATATTTGCAATTAGCACAATATACAATTGAAATGTGCATTATGTAGTGCATATATGTGCAAAATCCATGTCGTGCTGTGCATATATTAAAACGTGCACTATGTAGCTTATATAAGATAGATATGATCAAATAGTAGTAAGAACTAGAAATATTTATTTTGTTTTATACAGTTCACTATATCCCTTATCACAAAATCCACCCTAGAGTTTCTTTGCTCTATTCTTTCGTCTCTCAGTAATTTATACATTAAACTCCTAACCTTTTAGGGGTTTGCATATGTACCCATATAAATATCTTATTTCAAAGATGTATGCTATGCTGGAAAAATCCTTCTAGACTCTCGTCTAGGCCCTGCTTAGACGCTAGATTAGTTTTACCGCCTAGATATTTGCCTAGTCCGTCTAGATGAGACTTACTACATTATTTAAGCATACAAACAGGTTTATAGGTACCATCTATGCACCAATTTAGACTTGATGCCTCTTATAAGCATCGAATTATTTGTTTCAAACGATTTTGTCTCCATGATTGTTTCCAAATCGATGATATTCCATTCTGGATCAGTTAATACTAAACAAAATACTAAAATTCTATTCAAAATGCATGAGTTTATCAAAAATGCTAGCTCCGATTAATCATCGATTAATCGCTGCATAGGCGATTAATTCCTAATCCATACTTACCGCCTAATATCCGCCTAGCGATTTTTACAACCTCGGATGTATGTATTACCTATAATTTGTACTAATATATCTCTCCAACTATATTATAATTACTTAATAAGATTTTATCATGGTAATTTCTTATTTCCAAATTTACAAAATTCCTTTGAAGTTTGAACATCCCACTATTCAAATATCCGTACCATAAAATCTTAACGGTTCACCTTGATACGAATATCATCACCAATAACTACATCTTCTTCAAAGTTGAATCTAGACCTTCGACCACCACCTCTATGTGTGTGTCAAACATACACTCAAATTCATTTAAAAATTTTCTATTACCACAAATATATTCATATGGTTTTTATGGACTTTCTTTGCTTGCAATTCCACCTTGCTTCAAGCAAGTCAATACCTTCACCTTTATTCCGAAAAGGCCTTTATTCTCATCACATGAACGGTCTCACTTACCATCTCGTACAAGTTGTCATTTCCCATCTTGAGTGCAAAAAAACACATCTCCTCTCCAAACTTCATTTAACTCCATTTCGAGTTAAGAAATTGCATCGTTTCTTCTTCAATTGCCCAACCAAAAGTAGATTCTTCTTCATTTGCATATGTTGCCTAAATTCTACTAGTGTTATCGCATTATGGTCAAATATGTTTAACTTGCTCGAACTCGTGCTTTTACTTACATTTTACAACCATTAGTGGATTTTACCTCAGTTTTTTTTGTATAATCGACGTAGTTGTCTCGTTTTCCACATACATGATAACATGCCTTTGAATCAATCAACCATTCTTTGTTTGGATCTTTTCATACATCGAAAACGGAAGTGCCTTCCTCTTCCTCAACATCGGTTACGTAAATAGTTATGAAAAGCGCACACCATGACGTAGTGATTGAACCTTTTTATCCTAAGGTGCGAAATACATGGAAATGCGCACTGATTGACGCAAATGACGCATAAGGTGCACATGGCACAACACAAAAAAAATGTGCGCCTTTTCAATTTTTTTTCTTTTCACAGTCCATATTTGCATAAAGGTTAGTAAAGCTTATTATAATTATTATTATTTTGCATGTTCAATGGATAGCTTGTTTCTGGAATTCCTTTTGCTTGAAGATAAGAATATGTTGTAATTGCCATAAAAAATCTAATTCTTTTTTTGTATTGTTCTCAAAGCAAGTTGTAATATAAAATCTGTCATGCATGTATATGAATTGGTTTCAGGTTTCTTATGCTTTATTTTGGATTTTGGCTTTTAAAAAGACCATTGTACTTGATATCTTATGCTTATGATATTATGTTTAACAATGTTTTGCGTAATAATTAAGAAGAATCTTTGTTCTGTATGATTTAGTAAAATAAATATTAGTTATATTGGACTTTTTCAGTTATATACAAGTCTGATGGCCGATATAAGCCTATCTTAAGCCTAGCGAATATACAACTAATATTTATGTGCATGGATAGCCTATCTTAAGCCTAGCGAATATACAACAAGATATATCCATACATCATTTAAAAGAATTACATAAGCCGATTAATACGCAACGCTGCTTGAAAAGTGCTGGAGCTGAATTAATTTTATGGTCGGCGAAACTGGTACGACAGGTACTGCTGGCGAGAGATGCAGGTTGTACTTTGAATTTGTGATACTGTTCAGATTAGATATTGAGCAGTTCGGTCAATGTAAATGCTGCTGGTGAGAGCTGCTTGTTACTTGATGAAACATATCAGGCAAATAAACACTACAGCCACAGTTTTCAGCTTAAGCATATCATGTGTTGAGCATATAAGACTGCAAAAATGCTTTGCGGCTGCACTGAGGGATATTAGGATAAGAGCTAAAGCAGTTCAGGTATTGAACACTGCTGTTAGCGATCACTTAGACTTGAATTCTGCTGAGAGTTGCTGAGTGAGACAGAGCTGCGGCTTCTATGGCAATCCAAGGCTGATGATGGTGCAAGTTTGCTGTAGTTCGATGTCAGCGCTGAGGAATAGTTTCAAAAACTGCCTCTTTCAAGTTCCTTGTTTTAATGTACTCAAAATCATCGTTATTTTGATTATAAATAAAGTAATAAACCCCTTGTTCTTAGCTATATGATACTGACTGGATGATAAAGAGTTGAGTACAATGGGAGTGCAAGTACTGCTAAAAGAATGTGTGCAACTGACCCACATGTTCTCGATTCTGATGCGGGATCCGGTAACTGAAATGATGGTGGGGAATCTGCAAGCCTAGTGCTCCTGCAAACAAATCACTAGATCTGCATCTTGGTTTGTATTTACGTTTCCTACTACTCATTTCATTTATACCGTCAGGAGAAAGTAATTTCACCCCAGTCTGAACCATAATAGCACATGTCTCGACTACCTCTAGTTGTGGAGAACAATTTGAACTATCTAGTCCTGCTGCTTTCTCCGATGAGCTTTGGTCTACAACATCCTTTTCACCATCCAAACACGTGGGCTGATTCTGTACTTTGGTTTTATGTGTCTCAGCAACCAAACTCTTGCAATCACGTTGTATGTGCCCTTTCTTGTTGCAAGTTGTATGTGCCCTTTCTTATTGCAAGTTGTATGTGCCCTTTCTTGTTGCAATGATAACACCTGAAATCTCCTTCTCTGTTTAAGATCATTTGCTTCCTTTTGGAGAAGGTTTTAATTTCTATATGTAAGGTCTCATTCCTTGTCTTCTTGCGGAAAAGGCTCCACCACAACCTTGCCCTGCTTCCGTCTTCGCCATTTCTCTTCTCCTTGGTTCGCTGCTGAGTAGGCTACCGATGATGGAACTTGTTGAGACAATTTTACTTGGATTTGGGTTGTTTAATAACATGCATCTTCTAACTTTTCGGTTCTAACTTTTCGGTAAGGAACTCATCAACATTAAGACCTATGTCTCATTATCCACCATATATTCGATAACTTCCAATTTATTTATGATCACTTGAAACTCAATGCTCTCAAGTTGATTCCCCTTCTTAAGTTTTAAATTCAACAAATTTCTCATTATAATCATCTTGTTTGTCACTGCATTCTTCACATAACTTTAATCCATTTTTTTCCACATTGGGTATGCTAATTTTTTGTTTCCATAAGCTGATATACACAATCATTAAAGTCCCAAAGCTTTCTTATCCATCATCTTTCACTCATTTTGATCCATATCTATCATTTTTTCTATGTTTTCTATTGACTTATAAAGAAACAATAGAATCCCCCATTTGCGATTTTGATATACCCAAATTTCCACCCTTCAACCTTTTCACATGTATCTTTTATCTCTCCCATATCTAATTCTTTACTCTATCCAAAAAAAATTGTACAACTGTTTAATTCTTTCTATAAGATCGTCTACATAGTCAGATTAAGCGAAGAAGAACCGAAGACATACAACTATACAAAGCAATAATAAGAAATACAATTACTCATCAGTTTAAATTTGTTCGGTTTACTAATATTTTTATTACTAAATTTGTAAATTCACTCTAAAGTCTCCCAAATAAATCCCGAACTTTTTAGGTTTATACACACACACATATATGGAGCACATATATAAGTTAAATATATTTTCTAATATATTTACAAATATCTTTCATAAATAAAAATAACCATTCGACTAGCAAAATTCCTTACGAAAATATTCCTATCATACCACTTACTCAAATTTCGTATTGCAAAATCTTAACACTATGCAATCATATTAGCGATTTGTGTCAAAAAGTATAGATATTTGCAACTGAACGTAAAATAACTGAAATAGCACGTGGAATTCAGTTTTCATTCAATTAACTAAAACTACTATTATCTTCACTGCCATGATTTCATTGTAAAATTCTTCACAATCATAAACTTGTTCATTTTTCCTATTGTCTCTACTATCATCCTAGCTTGCACCCTTTCCTCGCAAATGACACACACATACACATCATCCTTATTATCTCTGTATGTCCTCTCATGTTTTCATATCACAATTCAACTATATATTGACAATCAAAATCTCAATCCGACGACCAGTAACCTCACACACTTCATGTCGCATACACTAGTCCTATTTTTCGTAAATTATTTGCCTGACATTCATACGATCATTTGTTTATATCTCATCTTGTCACTGCTATCATCGTGGTTTGCATCATTTCAGCACAAATCTCTCTCATTCATACAAATCATCACTTTATCTCCTTTCATGTTCTCAAACCACATCTCTCTCATTCATACAAATCATCACTTTATCTCCTTTCATGTTCTCAACCACATGTCAACTGTATCATCAACAATTCAACCAAAATCTCAATTCGGCAACCAACAATCTCAAACACTTTGTGCTATATATGCAGAGCATCATAGCACACGCTATAGCGCAAAATTGCCCATAGTGTGGAATGTGCGCTATTTAACCTATAATAGCACGTGTATCATCTATAGCGCAAAACAACTTTATTATATTGTCATAGTACAAAATAGTGAATAATCTAAATAGCGCGTTATTTTGTTTATTTATTTTTTATGGGTTTGTACATTGAGAAAAGCTCAAATAAAATTGAATGACACAAATTAGGACATGAGTATACTAGTCAATCATACATCTTCAATAATAAATCAAAATGTTTATCGAAGAATAATAATGATTCCTTCAATAAAACTAAATATAGGTGTTTGGTAGGCGTATCATATTCAAAACGTCTACGTGGAAAAAGTTGATGTTTTGTTTTTTTCTATCTATATTAATAAGTAGGAACTGTATAATCTTCAAAGTTCATTTTAAATTTGCTAGTGATGTTATTTACCCCGTTTAATGTTTTTTTTAAACTTATGCTTTATAGAAATAGTTTGTAATATTGATACTTTGTTATCTACATCGTTTTTAATACTTAAAAAACTATACATAAAGGTCGAAAATCATTTTCTTGTAAATTCTGTTGAAAATCTATTAAAGTTTTTTAATTGAATTATTAAAAAAACGAACAAGTGTTGGCTCCTATCTGAGTAGTCATACATTGTAAGACTATAGAAAAGAATATAGTATTTATATTTGATTTTTAGAAGATAAATTGGGCCCTTTGGGCACCCAATGACTTTTTTGTGAGGATGGAGACCACGCTTGACCACCACGCGCGTGCGCCGACCGACCGACTCGACTCAACCTTCGATTTGGTATTCCGTCTGTTAAATTGGTTTTTAGACGAAATCAAAACAGAAAGACATTCCTTTTTCTGCAAACCCATCCTCTTCTCCACGAAATCGTTTTTGAGTGCAACTGAGTCGATTCCGTTTGTGCAGACGTGTCGATACTAAAAACCCAAAAAAATGAGGCTGTTTTATCCTAGAGTCGGCGACATTTGTTTGACTGCTTGCACCCCTGAGAAGAATGCCGAACGTCTTCAAGACAGTGACCGAGTACACGACTCAGCCGAAGATTATTTTTTTCCAACAAATTTGAAGATGACGCCAACAGTAATGACTTCTGCTGCAGATTTGGACGCCGCTGCCCCCGCGTCATTGTTCCAGGTCTCTATGGTGTCTGTTGTGCCCTTCAATTCTAGGGCCTCCATTTCAAATGCTGGAGGCAGAAGATGGAGTTCTTTCTGACAATGAGGAAGGTGGTCGCTGTGCTAACAACAGATAAACCGCAGCTGCCAGACAGACCCGATGAGCTAGACGCAGATCAGCTGAAAGCTTGGACATAATAATTAAAGGAGTTGCAGAATTGGACAGAGCAGGATTACTTGTGCAAGAGCTTCATCCTCAACGAACTCAGCGACAATCTCTATGACTATTACAACTCTGACAAAACAACAAAGGAGATTTGGAAAGCGCTGCAGAAAAAGTACGACATAGAGGAAGCAGGAGCAAAGAAGTATGCTATCAGCCGCTACCTCAAGTGTCAGATGACGGATGACAGGTCAGTAGAAATGCAGTTTCATGAGCTTCAGAAAATAGCTCATGAAATCATATCCGAAGGTATGAGTTTAGATGAATAGTTTCAAGTAGCAATTTTGATTGATAAATTACCTCCCAGTTGGAAGGATTTTAAGAAAAATCTTTTAGACATAAAACTAAGAAATTTTCATTAGAAAGTCTAATAACCCGTCTCCGTATTGAGGAATCTTGCAAACATGATATGAAGGAAGAAGTGCTTGCTGTTTCAAGCAACACTAAAAAGGCTGCAGTTTTAAAACCGAATTCCAAAAGCTTTAAGAACCGGAACCACAAGCTTAATCAGAACCGCAACAAACAAAATTTGAATTCGCATGGAAACCATGGAGGTTGACAGAAACCACCTCAAAAGAATGACTCTGGATAGTTGTCTCTTTGTTACAACTGTGGAAAACCAAGTCATGTGGCACACAAGTGTCGGAACATGTCAAGCTCTACACCACATGCTAACCTGACCGAGGACCTTCTTACGGCTATGATTTCCTATGAGATTCACCCTCTTGTGGGATCAGAGGGTTGGTCGGTAGATACTGGCGTTACACGTTATGTCTGCTATGACCATACTATGTTCGAAACATATACGAAGACTGAGGACTAGTAAGTGTTGTTGGGAGACTCTCACACCACTATTGTTGTTGGGATTGGAAGCGTAGAGCTGAAGTTTACATCTGGAAAGACCGTTATTCTAAAAGACGTCATGCACACTCTAGAGATGAAAAAGAATCTTGTTTCGGGTTATCTTCTTAATAAGGCTGGGTTTACACGGACTATTGGGGCTGATCTGTACACCATCACCATGAATGGTATGTTTGTGGGTAGGGGTTATGCAACTGATGACATGTTTAAACTGAATGTTGAATGTAACAAAATGATTGCTTCTGCGTATATGTTGTGTGATTTTAATATATGGTACTCTAGACCGTGTCATGTAAATAAACAAATAATAAAGAAATAAGTAGCTTAGGTATAATCCCTAATGTCGCTAAATGATTTTGAAAAATGTGATTTTTGCAGTCAAGCAAAAATAATTAAAACCCCACATAAATTTGTGATTAGAGAATCAAAACTCTTAGACTTGATTTATTCTGATATATGCGAGCTTGATGGCACTCTGACTAGAAATGGACACCACTACTTTATCACTTTCATTGATGATTGCTCTTATTTTATTTATGTATACCTTATGAAAAATAAAAGTGATGCATTTGAGATGTTTGAATCTTTCATAACTGAAATTGAAAATCAGTCTAATAAGAAAGTTAAAAGATTGCGTAGTGATAGAGGAACTGAATATGAATTAAGTTTGTTTATTGATTTTTACAACTCACATGGAATAATACATGAAAGAATTGCATCATATTCATCTGAAATGAATGATAAAACTGAAAGGAAAAATAGAACATTAACTGAATAAGTAGTCGCTATCTTACTTAAGTCTGGTGCATCATCACATTGGTGGGGGGAAATCTTAATGACGTGTGTTATGTTTTGAATAGGAATCCTAAGTAAAAAAACAAAATTTCACATTTTGAAATCTTAAGAAATCATAAATCGAATATGTTTTATTTTAAAACTTAGAGATGTTTAGCATATGTTCGTATATCTGACCCTAAGAGAATAAAATTAGCAAGTAGAACATATGAATGTGTATTTATTGGCTATGCTATTAATAGCAAAGCATATAGATTTTATGATCCGAATACACACAATATAATAGAATCTAATGATGCTGATTTTTATGAATTGAGATTTCCTTTTAAATTGAAGAATAGTGGGGACACATCAAGTAACACTACGCCTGTTAGAACAGATCATAATGAATCTTCTGAAAACGAACCTAGAAGAAGTAAAAAAGCAAGAATTACAAAAGATTATGGTTCAAATTTTTGCACTTTGACTATAGAGGAGGATCCTTTAAACCTCAAAGAAGCATTGTCTTCTTTAGATGCCCATTTTTGGCAAGATGCTATAAATGATGATATGGATTCTCTGTAATCCAATAAAACTTCGCACTTAGTAGGTTTGCAACCTAGTTGTAAGTCTATAAGATGTAAATGGGTACTTAAAAGGAAATCAAAACATAATGTAACAGTTGATAAATATAAAACCCGTTTAGTAGCTAAAGGGTTTAAGCAAAGAGAAAATGTAGGCTTTTTTGATATTTTCCACCTGTAACTAGGATTACATCCATTCGGGTACTAATTTCACTAGCATCTATTTATAATTTAATAATACACCAAATGGATGTTAAAACTGCTTTTTTAAATGGTGAATTAGAAGAGAAAATTTATATGGACCAACCTAAAGGCTTTGTAATTCATGATCAAGAACATAAAGTTTGCAATGTAGATAAATCATTATATGGTTTAAAACAAGCGCCTTGTGAGAAATTGCGGATTACGGATCTTAAGGCTAAGATTAACACTAAAGGGGGGGTTGAATAGTGTTAATCAAGAATTATTAAATCTTTTTGAGTTTATGTTAATTTAGATACCAATGTATGCAATATACTGACACATATATGATCACAGAAATAAACACAGATGCAGAAATAAAATAAAAGCAGTAAATGAAAGAACACACCGGATTTTATACTGGTTCGAAGTTACCCTACATCCAGTCCCGCAACACAAGTACGGATTTCCTTTCAAAAGCAATTGTACAATTACACCATCGGTTTCAAGGCTACGAGGTACACCCTCCAGAATTTCTATCATCTCGATAGAGATACTTGATTTTTGGGCCACAAGCTCACCCAATTGATTTACCAAGGCTACAATCAACCTTTTCTTTTTTGATTGATTTTCGAGGCTATAATCACATCTTTTCTCTTTTGATAGATTACAAAAAGCCTATAACTCTGAATAGCACCGAGAATCTTGTAGAGATAGTGATAGAGAATCAAACTAGAAGTAATCGAGTTCGATTCAATGTTGATTTCGGCAGAGTAATGGTAAGAATATGTATTAAGAAATGTGGAAGAAGAAGAGGAGCGAAAAACCAGAAAATCTGATGTAAAATTCGTTGAAACTAACCCCTATTTATAGAAGAACAATAGCCATGTCCATTCATGAAGAGTTATGGCGAATAGACACTTCTTTTGAAATTTAAATTTTGAGCTCAACTGACACCATGTCGACATGGGGTATTTGGGCATGTCGACATCCCAAAGGATTTTTTGGTGTTTTGTTTTTTCTTTGAAAAATAACTTTTGTTTTATATTAAGACCATTTTAAACTTTATAAACATACTTGACTATAGTAAAATTTATAAGTAAATATAGAGAATAATATATATAGAATTTAACTATAATTTTATATTTAAAGCTAAGTATAAATATTTAAAAGTTAAATATATATTATATTTAAAAGATAGTTTAAAATCAGGAGTAACTTTGACTTTGAAATTAAAGATAATTTTGAGGCTAAAATTATTTAAAATCAGGATAGAGGGTTTTGATGTTTTTAAAAGGAAAGTTTTGAAATCATTTTGAAAACAAGATAATTTTGTGAAATCATTTTGAATAAAAAGTTAGTGGATACAAAACAACGTTCCACTAGATTTTTCGTAGGTTCCATCCTACTTAGGGTTCCATCCCTTTAACAGGCTCAAAGTGGATTCCATTCTACGAATAAATTGGATTTTAAGATGCCAGTGCTTTTCTATGAGTTTTAGCAAAATTCCTAATAAAAATATTCAACCTTGAAATCTTGAACTCTTGATAATCTTTACTCATGAGTCCTCTATCTTGATATCTTGAATCTCTATACTGTACAGTCTTCATTCTTGGTACCTGCATGGTTCAATCCTGCATATACATATATGTATCTAAACTTATAATGTCAGTATTTATATTCTATAATCTATTCTAAGGTTGTTGTCATCAAAACCATCATCTCACGGACTAATAATCTCCCCCTTTTTGATGATGACAACATTTGTTTATAAAATATTACTTCTATTATAATAATTCTCCTTAAAACTAATAACTCCCCTTAATTTATGCATAACTACCTTATTTTATATTTCTCCCACTTTGTCATCAACAAAAACTCACTCCAAACTATATAACTCCCCCTAAAACTAACACTCTATGGCATGTGATTATAATGATAGTGTTATCATAAGTAATCATCACTTAAATCTAATACTAAAACATAGTCATAAACAATTAAATATCCTAACTAAGAATTCACGATAGTACTTATAATTAAAACACGTATAAGAACACGAGTTATTTATTATGTATGAAGTTGTATATATATGAGCGTATAGAAAACATAAAGAAACACAAACAACAATGGAAAAGAAAGAAAAGAAACTATTGTGTGTTTTTAAACATAGGAGATTTATGAATCGAACAGTTTGGATAGTGAAAACAGAAATTTCCACGTTGTTCGACAAGATTCCCATTCTTGTCAAAACACACTTCTCCAACACACACGACTTGGTCATCATCCTCCGCTTGCACTTCTTCTTCCATGGTTCTTCTTCTTTTTCGCTGGCCTCTTGTTCTTGATTGAGTGAAGAGTCTTCATCAATCAAGATATGGTTGGCCTGGTTATCCATTAGGAATTTTTGCAAACTCTTAAGAATCTTGTCTTGCCTCTCTTGTTCCTTTGCCATACGAAGTTGAGTCACTTGAATTTCAGTCATCATCTAAAGTGCATCCTTCAGAGAGTCCTCTATTTTAGTCACACGAGCGAGAGTAGTACGTTGAAATGGACCAGGCGTAGGAGAGGGGAATGAAAGGGTTGATTTTATGTTTGATTTGGAAGAGGAGGCCATTGATTATTTGATTTCAGAGAGAAGAACATAGAGATAACAGAAAGGATGAATAAAATTTCGAAAATGTGAAGAATTTATAACCAATTATTTTGAATAGTGAGAAATTGCGGATTACGGATCTTAAGGCTATGATTAACACTAGAGGGGGGATGAATAGTGTTAATCAAGAATTACTAAATCTTTTTGAGTTTATGTTAATTTAGACACCAATGTATGCAATATACAGACGCAGATATGATCATAGAAATAAAATAAAAGTAGGAAAGGAAAGAACACACCGGATTTTATAATAGTTCGGAGCTATTCTACATCCTGTCCCGCAACACAAGTACGGATTTCCTTTCAAAAACAATTGTACAATTACACCATCGGTTTCAAGGCTACAAGGTACACCCTCCAGAATTTCTATCCTCTGGGTAGAGATACTTGATTTCCGGGCCACAAGTTCACCAAATTGATTTACCAATTATTTTGAATTTTGGTGGGAAAAATTTCAAAATATAAAAACGTTGCATGTCGACATGGGTATATGGGGGATGTCGACATGGTCTTTTATATTTTAACTCTTTGAATTATTTTGATATTAATTATTAATCATACTTGTTATTTATATTTTATATTTCAGTTATAGAATAAATACCTAATTCTCTTCTTAATTTAGTAAATATTGATTCATTTATGGGCTTTGTTAAAATATCAACAATTTGATTATCAATCTTTGAGAAAATGATGTCTTAGTTCGAGCATGTTGAGTAGTATTTTTGGATAAATTTATCGCACTCGTATTGTCACAATAAAGCGGTGATTTTGAAAATTTTAAACCAAAATCTTTTAAGGTTTGTTGCATATATATTACTTGAGAACAAGCCAAAGCAGCAGAAATATATTCTGCTTCAGTTGTTGATAAAGAAACCGTGTTTTGCTTTTTACTAAGCTAAGAAACCAGAGAATGCCCCAAAAAGTGACAAGTCCCACTTGTACTTTTTCGGTCTGATTTACAACCAGCATAGTCAGCATCACAGTAAGATATTAAGTCAAAAGAATCATTTTTAGGGTAGAATAAACCATAATCAGATGTGTGTTTAACATATCTTATGATTTGTTTTACGGCTTTTAAGTGGATCTCTTTAGATTGGTATTGATATCTGGCACAGAGACAAACACTATGCATGATATCAGGTCTACTTGCAGTAAGATAGAGTAGTGATCCAATCATTCCTCTATATAGTTTTTGATCTACATCTTTCGAGAGATCTTCTTTACTAAGGTACTCATTAGTTGCCATGGAGGTGGGGTTTCCACTCGCAGTAGTCAAACCAAATTTAATAATTAGGTCTTTAGCATATTTTTCTTGACTAATAAAGATACCATTATCTAATTGTTTTATTTGTAATTCTAAAAAGAAATTTAATTCACCCATATGACTTATCTCAAACTCTTTTGTCGTTATTTCAGAAAATTCTTTATTCATTTCAAAATTAGTTGAACCAAAAATGATACCATCTACATAAACTTGTACTAGTTGAATATCATTTCTATTTCTTTTAATAAAAAGAGTATTATCTACTTTACCAATTTCAAAATTAGATTGCAATAAATAAAATCTTAGTCTATCATACCAGGCTCTAGGAGCTTGTTTTAGACCATATAATGCTTTCTTAAGTTTGTAAACATGATTTGGTAATTTATCATTTTCAAAAAGTGGCGGTTGTTCAATATATACTTCTTCTTTTACAATTTCATTTAAAAATGCACTTTTAACATCCATTTGAAATAATTTGAAATTATTATGATTTGCAAAAGCAAGTAGAATCCTAACGGCTTCTAATCTTGCTACGGGAGCAAAGGTTTCATCAAAATCTATTCATTCTTCTTGACAATAACCTTGAGCGACTAATCGAGCTTTATTTCTAACTACCTCTCCTTGTTCATTCATTTTATTTTTATAAACCCATTTAGTTCAAATTATAGTTTTATTTTATGGTCTAGGAACAAGTTCCCAAACATCATTTCTAGTAAATTGATTTAATTCTTCTTGCATAGCCAAAATCCATGAATCATCAGTTGATGCTTCTTTTGGATTTTTGGGTTCAATAGTGATATAAAAGCTACATTACTCATTTGACTTAGTTGATTTCTAGTTTTAACAACAGATTGCATATCTCCCAGTATATTTTCTATAGGATGATCTTTTAAAAGTTTTGTCCTTTTATTAGAATGATTAATTTCATTATTTGTTTCAATTGATTCTTGATTTTGAGTGATTAAATCCTCTTCATCATTTGTATCTTCAAAATTTTTAAAATTTTCATCAAATGAAACATGCATTGTTTCTTCAATTGAATTAGTTTTTAAATTAAATACTCTGTACGCTTTACTTCTATTAGAATATCCAATAAAGATACCTTTGTCGGATTTAGGATCAAATTTATCTAAATTATCTTTTGTATTTAAAATAAAGCATTTACTTCCAAAAATTCTGAAATAAGATACCTTAGGTTTCTTTGAATAAAGAAGTTCATAAAATGTCTTATCAATTAGAGGTCTAATTAAAATTCTATTTAAAATATAACAGGCGGTAGCAACTGTTTCTGCCCAAAAATTCTTTGGTAAATTACTATCTGTAAGCATAGTTCTCGCACACTCTTGAATCGTCTTATTTTTACGTTCTACCACTCCGTTTTGTTGTGGAGTTCTCGGAAATGAAAAATTGTGAGTTATTTCCTTTTTATTGCAGAATTCCTCAAACTTTTCATTTTCAAATTCACCACGTGATCACTTCGAATATTTATAATTTTTAGAGAAAATTGATTTTGAATTCTTTTTGAAAATGTCTTAAAACATTCAAAAGTATCACTTTTATGTTTCAAAAATATTATCCATGTAAATCTAGAATAATCATCTACAATTACAAAGACATATTTACTATGATTTATTGATAAAATTTGAGATGGACCAAATAAATCAAGATGAAGTAATTCAAGAGGTTTTGAAGTTGAAATCATATCTTTTAACTTGAAGGAACTTTTTCTAAGTTTTCCTAATTGACAAACATCACGTAAACTATCTACTTTAAAATTCATTTTAGGGAGACCTCTTACTAGATCATGTTTTGACAGTCTAGATAAGAGTTTGAAATTCAAATGCCCAAATCTCTTATGCCAAATCCAAGGGTCACTTGTATTTGCCAACAGACACAGGTTATCATTTGAAACTTTCATACTAAGAATATAAATATTCTTTTTCCTGACTCCCTCAAATATAATGGTTGAATTATTATCTTCAATGTGACATTTATCTTTTTCAAATTTAATTTTATATCCTTTATCACACAGTTGACTTATACTTAGCAGATTATGTTTCAGATTCTTTACTAGCAAAACATTAGTAATAGTAGAAGTTTCAGAATTACCGACTTTGCCGATGCCAATCACATATCCTTTTGAATTGTCTCCAAAGTTAACTAGTCCTCCGTCTTTGTATATTATATCATTCAGTATATATGGATTGCCAGCCATGTGTCTAGAACATCCACTATCAAGTATCCATTTGTTCTTTCTGATCTGCACAATTTGTCCGTTGTGGATTGATTCCTCAACACCCATAAAGCATGATTCCTGCACATCAAACAATCTTGGTAGACAACTTGAATTTGAATATTGATTATATGCAGACTCAAGAAACAATGATGGTTTGAATACTTCTAAACTAGTATTAACAAATATAGTCATTTTAAAAACTTTTTCAAAAATCAGATTATGAAACTTTGAAAACCTTGCTCTGATACCAATTGTGAGAAATTGCGTATTACGGATCTTAAGGCTAGGATTAACACTAGAGGGGGGGGTGAATATTGTTAATCAAGAATTACTAAATCTTTTTGAGTTTATGTTAATTTACATACCAATGTATGCAATATACAGACACGGATATGATCACAGAAATAAACACAGATGCAGAAATAAAATAAAAGCAGTAAAGGAAAGAACACACCGGATTTTATACTGGTTCGGAGTTACCCTACATCTAGTCCCGCAACACAAGTACGGATTTCCTTTCAAAAGCAATTGTACAATTACACCCTCGGTTTCAAGGCTACGAGGTACACCCTCCAGAATTTCTATCCTCTCGATAGAGATACTTGATTTCCGGGCCACAAGTTCACCCAATTGATTTACCAAGGATACAATCACACCTTTTCTTTTTTGATTGATTTTGAAGGCTATAATCACACTTTTCTCTTTTGATAGATTACAAAAAGCCTATAACTCTGAATAGCACCGAGAACCTTGTAGAGATATTGATAGAGAATCAAACTAGAAGTAATCGAGTTCGATTCAATGTTGATTTCGGCAGAGTAATGGTAAGAATATGTATTAAGAAATGTGGAAGAAGAAGAGGAGTGAAAAACCAGAAAATCTGATGTAAAATTCATTGAAACTAACCCCTATTTATAGAATAACAATAGCCATGTCCATTCATGAAGAGTTATGGCGAATAGACACTTCTTTTGAAATTTAAATTTTGAACTCAACTGACACCATATCGACATGGGGTACTTGGGCATGTCGACATCCCGAAGGATTTTTTGGTGTTTTGTTTTTCTTTGAAAAATAACTTTTGTTTTATATTAAAACCATTTTAAACTTTATAAATATACCTGGCTATAGTAAAATTTATAAGTAAATATAGAGAATAATATATATAGAATTTAACTATAATTTTATATTTAAAGCTAAGTATAAATATTTAAAAGTTAAATATTATTATATTTAAAAGATAGTTTAAAATCAGGAGTAACTTTGACTTTGAAATTAAAGATAATTTTGAGGCTAAAATTATTTAAAATCAGGATAGAGGGTTTTGATGTTTTTAAAAGGAAAGTTTTGAAATCATTTTGAAAGCAAGCTAATTTTGTAAAATCATTTTGAATAAAAAGTTAGTGGATACAAAACAATGTTCCAGTAGATTTTTCGTAGGTTCCATCCTACTTAGGGTTCCATCCCTTTAACAGGCTCGAAGTGGATTCCATTCTACGAATAAATTGGATTTTAAGATGTCAGTGCTTTTCTATGAGTTTTAACAAAATTCCTAATAAAAATATTTAACCTTGAAATCTTGAACTCTTGATAATCTTGATACTCATGAGTCTTCTATCTTGATATCTTGAATCTCTATACTGTACAGTCTTCATTCTTGGTACCTGCATGGTTGAATCCTGCATATACATATATATCTAAACTTATAATGTCGTTATTTATATTTTATAATCTATTCTAAGGTTGTTGTCATCAAAACCATCATCTCACGGACTAACACGCCTAAGCAATGACATGAAAAATTTGATAACTTAATAATATCACATGGTTGTAAAGTTAATGAAAGTAACAAATGTATTTACTATAAATCTGAGAATGACATTTGCACTATTATATGTCTGTATATAGACGATCAACTTATCTTTCGTCAAACATTCGTGCTATAAACAATGTCAAATCTTTGTTAGATGTCAATTTTGATATGAAAGATCTAGGTGAAACAAGTGTAATCCTTGAAATTAAGATTACTAGATCAGAAAAGGGAATTTCTTTGGATCAATCTCATTACATTGAGAAGATACTAAAGAAATACAATTATTTTGACTATAAACCTGCATATACACCATATGATTCTAGTGTAAAACTATTTAAGAACACTGGTGAAGATGTAAGACAGTCTGATTATGCGAGCATCATTGGCAGCTTCGGTGTGCCACTGATTGTACTAGACCCGACATTGCCTATATCATGAAATTATTATGCAGATTTACTAGTAGACCTAGTATAGAGCACTGACATGCTATCGAATGGGTTATGAGATACCTAAAACGAACTATGAACATTGGATCACATTATGAAAAACTTCCAGCTGTTCTTGAAGGATACACCGATGCAGACTGAAATACTTTATCTGATGATTCGAAAGCAACCAGTGGCTATATATTTAGTATTGCCGGTGGAATTGTTCCTTGGAAATCTAAGGAACAGACTATTTTGGCTCAGTCCACTATGGAGTCTGAGATGATAGCACTAGCCACAGCTAGTGAAGGAGCAGATTACTTAAGAAATCTGCTAGCTGAGATTCCTTTATGGAAAAAACCGATACCAGTTGTGTTGATCCATTGCGACAGTATCGCGGCTATCGCAAAAGTACAGAACCGTTATTACAACAGTAAGAGACGAAAGATACGTCGTAAGCACATCATTGTTAGGGAGCTACTCCCTTCAGGAGCTGTTATGCAGTGATAAGAATTTGGCCGATTCTTTGACGAAAGGACTAGCTAAAGAGAAAGTCCTTAGAACCGTTAAAAGAATGAGACTATTGCCCTTAGATTGTTGAGTCACGCACAATGATAAGCCGACCCAATAACTGGAGATCTCAAGAACCAAGTTCAATGGATAAGAACAAGTTGTGAAGTGATATGAGTTGAACATGCTATTTTTATATATTGAAGCATGTATTCCTGAAGTGATTAAAGGATGAGTTAATGGAAACTCTTAATGAGATCTATACTCTATATAGAGTGGAGTACCTACTTTTAGGAGTACTCTTGATAGACTCACCTTTGTGGATGTGGAAATGTGGCCGTTTCTATGGAATTTTAGGCAAAATTCTTATAGCATTCACTAAACTGTGATAGACGTGCATGACCATAAATGCACGAGTTTATTTGATTGCACTATAGGAAGATTGTGTGTGGTTTGATGTCAGGACTAGAGTTCAAGACTACGTCTCACTCTAGTAAAAACTGAATCTTATCCACTATGCAATGGTTCAAGTCGAAAGAAACCTTTATTTGTGCACAATCTATGTTTTCATAAGCTGCTCGAAAAATATTTTTTTAAAATTCGAGTGGGGGATTGTTGAAAATCTTTTAAAGTTTTTTAGGTGAATTATTAAAAAAAAAGAATAAGTGTTTACTTCTATGTGAATTGTCTCGCATTGTAGGACTATAGAAAAGAATCTAGTATTTATGCTTGATTCTTAGAAACTAAATTGGGCCATTTGGGCACCCAATAATGCTTTTTTGTGAGGATGAAGACGGTGCTTGACCACCACACGCGCGCGTCGACCAACTCGACCCGGGCCGGGCCGTGCCCGGGCTTGGGCTTTTTGTGGTGTAACACCTATATTTTTGGACGAAATTTATTAAGCGTTTCTGACCGTTACTTTATTTGAAACGGTAAAACTTTAGATCTGAATTTTGAGCCAACGTCATTCCACGTTTCAGTAATACGTTCGATCTGGTATTCCGTCTATTAAATTGGCTTTTAGACAAAACCAAAACAGAACGACATTCCATTTTCTGCAAACTTATACTCTTATTCACGAAACCGTTTTTTAATCAAAAGCCGAGCAGTCGTTTTTGAGTGCTCCGAGTCGATTCCATTTGTGCAGACGGGTCGATACTAAAAACCGAAAAAAAGAGGCTGTTTTATCCTAGAGGCGGTAGCGTTTGTTTGATTGCTTGCACCCCTGAGCAGAACATCGAAACGTCTTCAAGACGGTGACCGAGTACACGA
This sequence comes from Allium cepa, assembly GCA_030765085.1. Classification (NCBI taxonomy): domain Eukaryota; kingdom Viridiplantae; phylum Streptophyta; class Magnoliopsida; order Asparagales; family Amaryllidaceae; genus Allium; species Allium cepa. The sequence goes on from CM060929.1 coordinate 822,746,215, forward strand.
CTCAGCCGAAGATCAATTGTTTCCAACAAATTCTTTTGAATAAACTCTAGAAAGCAAAGTTCGTTCATTTGATAAAACATTATAAAATTTCATATCTCATACATCAAAAGTGCTACTCGATATATACTTTGAAAACGATCTTATGGACTAGTTTATTGCGGCTATAGAAGAAAACAAGTTACTCGATACAAGATACCTAATTTTGCATAATGACACTATTTTCTAATTTGTTTTCCATGAATAATTAGTCATTCAACCTTGTAACAAATGTTTTATGATATACTACCACCAAATATTAAGGTGTTATTGTATAGATTCATATTTGACTCAAGTCCCTTTTTTCATAACAACTTAACCAGATAAAAGACTTAGCAGTGTGAATATACTTTCATTTTTTTAGTTTAAAAGCATCTAAATGTATGTATGTTTTGATACCATACATTACTTTTACCCATTAACAAAACAACTAAGAAGTTTGTTTGATAAGTTAGTTTTTATAATGCCAAACATCTCGAAACAAATAAAATCAAAATTTACATTAAAAATGAAAAAAAAAAGAATTTTGAAATCAGCATCGAAAAAATATATTAAAAATAATCTAAAGATATGTTAAATTTAACGAAATTACTAGTCAAAATATACGTTGGTCCTATTTTTTGTAGAGTATTTGCATTTGATCAAAACATTTGCTACATACACTAATTGTTTTAATCATTTAGACGAGTTAGCTTACGAATCGATTTTGATTTCACTTAATATGGAAACAATTTGCATACTATACTTTTTATTTACTTTTTTACTCAATAAAATTGTTTGAATCAACGTGATGAGTTAACCACGGATTAGTTTTAACTCACAAATTTAATCCTTAGCTTAAATTTGTGTTTCAATCGATCAATCAAGAAATCAATTTATTAGAGTTGAAAATGAATGAAAATCAAGTGATGTTAGTTGGAGTTTGGGTTAATGAAGAAATGGGAGAAAAAATTAAGCGACGTTAGTTAGAGAGAAAAGAGGGCAAAGTAAGCAAAACAAAATCTAAGGACTTGATTTTTAATATTGAAATGGGAAGTTTGTTTTGTGAGTTAGTTCTTGAAATAGGAATGTCACACTAAAACCACCGATTAATTGTTCTACATGTAATATTCCTTTTGCTATTTATTCATGTTCTCTATCTCAAAGAACCACCCGAGTAATTTGTCAGGGGATGAATAGGTCAATTCTACAAAAACAACCATCATATTCTCTTCAATAAACCATGTAGAAGCTACACAATAGTCATCCCTTACATTCAACCACAATTATAAAAATTCCTTTAGGCTTCCAATTAGTCAAAGGCCAAGGAGTTTGCCTTGAGAATTGAAATTTGAATTTAAACTGTTAAATTTATGTATTTTTATACAATCATAAATAAATTTTGCATAAAGTATCCAAATTTTAATAAAATAAAGGAATTTTTTTTATATAGTGCCTAACTCCGGTTAATTTTCGATTGATCTTCCGCCTAAACAATTAATCTTTATATCAATCCCATCAATTAGCGTTTGCCTAGCATACAATTTACATGTTTTGATAGCCTTGAGTTGACAAATATCATGATCAGGTAGAAAGTAAGCTATAACTTAAAATATTGGTAGCCTCATCTTTCAGCTCAGCACTTCCTAAGCTCAATAGATGCAACATCTTGTAATAGATTGTGTTGGACTGAATGTTGTGGCTGTACCTATATCATTGTTATTTGTTATAAAAAAACCATCTCGATACTTGCCTCAATGAGCGCCTCTAGGCAATGGAAGATAAAACATCATGAAGCTTCCTCAAAAAGGATTTTTACCTTTCAGGCTTATGCTTGGGCACCTGAGGCATATGAAACTTACAAACTGTACGCTTTGCAAATCTCAAATTGCTGACTCGTGCGACTCAAGAATATTTTTACCTTCAACTGTTAATATTGACATTAACTGAAGTTATTAAACTTTAATTATTTAAAGGCAAACATAAAATGAATAAAATTTAAGAAAATGGAAGTAAGTGTTTTTTTATTTTCAATTTCAATATTGACGTAATGAAAGATTGTTTTTAAACGATCGCGAGCTACATAATATATTTTCTCAATCGTTATTTAAAGAAAATTTGTGAATTGTCATATTGAGCCTCCGAATAAATTTTGCGAGTCGATTTGAATTGGTAGAAGGAAAAATAGATAAAACAATAACTCACATGATTTCCTATTGTTTGTAATATAGATATATTCCACTAGAATCGGTCATAGATCATTTTCAAACATTTTGAAGAAATTTGAAGACAATTAGAGGGAGGAAGAAATAAAATAAAATACAGCCGAGTTGAAAACTGAATATGAATTCTTCGAACATACTAGTAAGGATTGAATCAATACACAGAAGAAATTTGAAGACAAATAGAGGGAGGAAGAAAAAAATAAAAAATACATACCATTGCGGTGTTTGAAACTGAATACGAATTCTTCGAAGATATTAGTAAGGATTGAATCAATATACATATATGTGTGTGTGTGGATGTGTGTCATTTTCAAACATCTAAAAGAAATTTGAAGACAAATAGAGGGAGGGAGAAAAAAATAAAATACATACCATTGCGGAGTTGTAATATATGTATATATAAATGTGTGTTTATACTTTATACACACACACGCACACACGGCTAGGATCGGCCACAAAATTCCTTGTTCTCAACTACATGTTCCCATTAAATAATTATAGTTTCTCTCTCCTGTCGCTTCATTCTGTTATTTAAATGAGAATACGTGGTTGAAATATGTGGGATATTGACGTGTAGCAAAAATGAGGTAAAGCCAGATTTTTGCCATATATATGTGTGTGTGTGTTATATCAAGTGCTTAATTTTTTTTTATTTATAGTTTTGATTGTTTATACTTTTATGAATGAATACTAAAAAATATTAGGACTGAACTCAAGTTAGGTGTTTATATTGTTTTTTATTTATAGTTTTATATGATTAATTGTTCACTTTTATTTATTAATCAAGAAGTAATAATAACAAAACAATAATAACTTACGTCTCAATGTTTACCCAAAAAACTTATGCCTTAAACTTTTGAGGCTTACACCTCGTGTACGCTTTCGCCTTTTAAAACTTTGACCTACGTTACATTTCCATGAAATATATATTTCTAACCATCCTATTTTATGAAATTTGCACGACATCTTTTCAGGACATCTGATGATTTAATCATCTGTCACTATATTGTTTAAGAATGAGTTTAACTCTCCTATAGCTTTGTGTTGAATAAGAAAATGCGGTTCATGTATGTATATTTATTTATTTATTTTTTACATATTTTGGGATTGTTTTGGTATAATAACTCACCATGATTACTTCTATATTAACACTTTAACATGGGTATTTACTTCTTTAAAATAACATGACTTATTTGCTTGCTAGCTATATTTAAGAGGTCAACGGTGCCTGTCTTCAAATCTCATGGTATGGCCCAAGCAAGAATTTCTGATTGTGCATCTGAAACATTTTCAGCCATACGTACTGTAAGGTTTTTGAACTATTTTAAAGCATTTTTGTTTTTCCACAATATATGTGTACATGAATAAATAATACAGTCAACTTTGCCCTCTTCTCTCGATTTCTTTCACAGGTTAGATCCTTTGGGGGAGAGAGACGTCAAATATCCATGTTTGAAAAATTGGTATGTGTTTATTTATTTTATACTCGTGGACATTTCTTATTAGTAATCCTTAGATAAATTCTTGAGCCATACAGCAATGAAACAGTAACACTTTATTGAAAAACGAATGGTTAATTAATTACATCATGTAAGCATTTAACATGGTTGCAGTGCATATTTTCAGGATTTTCAGTTTACCTGTGTATTAAGAAAGACTGAACATGTATTAAACAACGTGATGTAATTTTTTTTATTAAGTATAATCATTCCTTACGTGAGTACTCCAATGACTGGCAAGTGGCAACTTTGAAACACATTTGTGGGTATGTATATATACTCATAACCGTGTTCTGGTCTATTTACCAAAGATGAATTGACTTTTTTCTTTAATATCAACTGGCACATTGTAATAGAAATCCAAATCAAGATCCTTTGGTCTAGAATTTCCAAGCATAACAAATAAGAATGTACATACATTCATTAGTACATGTACATGTTACGGCAAGTTTTGATTCTTTTCTTTGCAGGTAAATGCTTACCAAAGTAGTGGCATAAAACTTGGAATATTGAAGTCTGCAAATGAATCACTGACCAGAGTTGTGGTCTACATTTCTTTATTAGCTCTATATTGCCTTGGTGGAAGCAAAGTGAAATCGGTATGTCATCCTGTCAATATGCTTTATAAATTGTACAAATGTAGGTAACTTAATTTGTTTTATGGAACATCACATTCAGGGTGAGCTAGCAGTTGGAATCATGACTTCATTCATTGGTTACACTTTTACTTTAACTTTTGCAGTAAGGATCCTCTCCCTTTTCCTCGTTATTAAAATTATACTCTATTTCTTATAATTGTATGATTAAATAAACCATATTTGTTGCAGGTTCAAGGAGGTGTAAATACTCTTGGGGATCTTCGAGGAACTTTTGCTGCTGTTGATAGGATTAATTCTATTTTATCAGCTGTTGATATTGACGAGTCACTTGCTTATGGTTTAGATAGAGAATTGAAGAATAAAGAAGAAAGTGATGTTGATACTGGAGAAAACCAAAGTCAGATGTCTCGCTACATGTCAGCACTGAAATCAGTTAATGATTGGTGCAGTCTAGCTTGGTCTGGTGATATTTGTCTTGAAGGTTTGTTAGTCAAGCATATATTCCATCTGCTTGCTAAGCATTTTACTATTATTAATAACTTTGTTGGCATGCAAGTACTCATATCTTTGTTAATATACTGGATTTTTAACTGCAAGTACTTGTGATACACAGATGTGTATTTCTCATATCCTTTGAGGTCCGATGTGCCTGTATTAAACGGCCTTAATTTGACATTAAAATGTGGGACGGTAACAGCACTAGTGGGACCTAGTGGTGCTGGCAAAAGCACAATTGTGCAACTTTTGGCACGATTCTATGAGGTCAAATTTTGTTTCTTTTGATAATTCCGGTATTGCCTCTGTTAATTACACATGATGTAATATTGATTATAAATAAATTGCAGCCAACTAGAGGCCGTATTACAGTAGCAGGAGAGGATGTTCGAACATTTGACAAAAGGGAGTGGGCCCGCTTAGTCTCCTTGGTAAATCAGGTATACTTTTTATAAGCATAGCCTGTAAATTATATGCTATGGACTCGTATCCTGTCACCTCAGAATAAGATGCCCATCTATGAAAAACTAGAGTAAAATTTTTGATCATAAAATTGCAGGATGCTGACAATAATAAATAGCTTGCTACCTTTATATTACGGTTAATCAACAATTTACTCAATTATGTTGATACATTGTCATCTGAGCCATGGCTTTCAAAATGGAATTTAAATTGTAGAGTCTAAAATTTAGAAACTAGATTTAAATCATCGTTTGTAGATTCAAAAGGTTTGTATTTTGATGATTTTATATGCTTGTCTGCTAGAAACTTTGCTCTATCTGGGTTGTCAAATAACATTTAAGTATGTAAAAGCAACAATTATTTTTTTCCATAGCAATAATTTTTGTTTAAACCAAAAATTAATTTGTCTTTTTTTTTAATCTTTATTTTGTTTATGAAATAATAAAATTTCAATTGCAGTTTCAAATAAATACCTTGATTATTAGTTTTATTTCAAATGGATTGTCCAATTTTCTCAGTTGCATTTTTGATTGAGTTCTGAACTGGAAGTTGCGAATCACATCGTAGTTTGATAGATTCGATGCAAAACGGGGTTCAAAAATATAAGGTAGTGTTTGGCTTTAAAAATGAATTTTGCGTTTTCAATGCATCTCAAATGACCCGAGAGATGAGAGGTTGGAAAATTTTAGTCATTCCAACAAAAGAGAGAAGAGAAGGAGAGAAGATAGTTTATGTTATTTTCCAAAAGACGGAAAACAAGAAAAAGTCATTTTCAACTTTACATGTTAAAACCATTTTCCGAATTGACCGTTTCCGTTCCCTTCTTCTCTTCCTGTAATTTAAAATACACGTTAAAAACGCAAAACGTAAAACTCGTTTTCAAACCAAACACCATCTAAAATTTTAAATTTTTTGATAAGACCGATATGAACCTTAGAGGCATGAATTATAATTAGCATGTCAAGCTTTTACAGATATGCTTGGCAAATGGACTCTATTCAATTATGCATAGCTTAGTTATTAAAGTTTGTGGTTTAACTATTTTCATGACGTGCAAGGATGTTATTAAAAAAAGTGCAAACACCTGTGTACTTGTGATGCTATATACATCACTAAATATTCAAAATTTCATCTACTTGTCCGAAAAGCAAACTATGTATTCTATATTCTTGATGTTTGTAAAGAGGAGGCATATTTGGTGGTATTCTCAACCAAATAATATGCGTCCGGTGTGTGTTGAATTAATATTTTTTCGTAAGTGTGTTTTAGCATGAATATAGGTTAAGTTATAACTTTCTGCTACATTTCAGATGTAAATTGTTCTAAAAGACGTTAGTAGTTTTTTTGTTGCATTTTGAATTATTGTATTCTCTTTTTTACTTCTTTAAAGATTGATACTAAAATAGTTATATAGCAGGCCGATATTTCATTTTTTATCTGGTTTTCTCAAATTGTCATTAGATACCCAAAAACCTATAGATATAAAATATCCAACATTTGTAAAAGATTTTTGCTGCACCTATAGATATAGCACTAACTCAATCTGTCTGTCAGTCCCATCAACAGACTGACGTGTTAATATTAATTCTGCTATCAAAATAACTTAGTTTTCTTTCCCTCTAAATCTCGGTAAATATTATTTCAAAATAATAGTAAATCTAGAGAATACACGTGGAAATACAATGCTAGCATAACTAATTATCACGTGACTTTGCAATGTATTATCCTGCTAAAATAACCACTACATAACTATACAATAAATACCGTTCTACACAGTTAGGTTTTTGTTATCTGTTCAATATCAATTTGCAGTCATAGCTTTGTCCAGTAAATAGCAAACATTTTTCTCAGAGAGCGCCTATGTTTTCATTGAAATGCTTAAATTCATGACTAGACCATTTTTTATTACATATTCAGGAACCAGTACTTTTCTCAGTGTCAGTAGGTGAAAACATTGCATATGGGCTACCAGATGAAGATGTTTCCAAAGAAGATATAATAAAAGCAGCTAAAGCTGCGAATGCTCATGAATTCATTATATCTCTCCCTCAGGTTCACAAAATATTCATTCGTGAAGAAATAAAGTATGCAGTTCCTTTTTTTTTTCTTTCTTTTTACTGAAGCACATGTCATTTATGATGAAGGGTTATGATACTCAAGTTGGTGAACGAGGAAGCCTCTTTAGTGGTGGGCAGAGACAAGTAATAATGAGCTCTGTTATAATATCAAACCTCTTCTGGTTGAAAATCAGAAAAAAGATTCAACCTTTATTGTGGACATCCAGAGATCCAATAGTATACATCAAACAATGCCATTTTAGTGCACTAACAAAAGTCCTAAAATACATTTTCTAAGTCTAAATCATGAGAACTAATGATCTGATAGCACAGATTAAGGGGTGGACATCTTTTGATTTTCTTGAGAAGTGAATACAGTCTTTCTATTACATATTGCAGGAAACCCCTTAACTTTTTGTCGTGTAGCATAACATCATCTTGTATTGCAAGTTATGATCTTTTTTTTTTTTCATGAAAGTGGAAGAAAAAAAAAATGCTGTAAGAGTTTGTGCTATTTCCATGTAGCCTTTGAAAATAGTGTAGACTCATATTCCTCATAAACTATGTATTGCAGAATTCATGATTATAGAGGGACAGTGTCTTAATTTCACTACACGACCATTAGCAAGAGGGGTTTCCCTAAATTAAGCTACTTGCATAGTAATAATACTTTACTAATATGCAGAGGATTGCTATTGCGAGAGCTATTCTGAAGAATGCTCCAGTTTTGATACTAGATGAGGTACATCATTCATTAAATATATGCATTTCACATATTATTACAGTGCAAAATATATGCAGCTGATCACTCGCTCTAACTTATGAATCAGGCTACTAGTGCCCTTGATGCAGTAAGCGAGAGATTAGTACAAGAGGCACTTGATCATTTAATGAAAGGAAGAACATCATTGGTGATAGCACATAGATTAAGCACCGTTCAAAATGCACATCAAATTGCGCTGTGCGCAGATGGAAGGATCGAAGAACTTGGTACACATTCAGAATTATTAACAAAAGGAGGTAAGTATGCATCTTTAGTTGATACGCAAAGGCTAGCCTTTGAGTAGATTTTTGGCATAGATGGGATATGATCATATGAACGGGCAGATATAGATGAACAAATGGATTCTTGATTCGGATAACCTGTAAGCCACATGTTTTTAGTTTATAATAAAAAGTTATGTCATGTTTTGTACGAATTATATAGTACATCAAAATTTGTCTAAGCCAAATCATACGGAGATGTTGAGCCCAAGTAATCGTATGTTATTTATTTTGAACATAATATATTTGAAATTCAGTCATGAGTAGAATAGTCCTAATAGGTAGATTATATGATTTATAATAGGGCATTGGGATGTTAAGTGTTCGACTATTGTTATCAACACAAGTTCATTTGATCAAACCGAAAAGCTAAAAGGTTGTGTTTACCTTGATCTGAAACAGCATATGAGTAAAAAAAGTGACTAGTTTATTGCAACCTCATAGCTGCTACTTACCGATATAGGCTTTTGGTAATTGCGAGCACAGTGTTTATGGCTTGCTTGATAATTCTTATGTAAAATAAAAACTCACCGTCGATTTTGTTTACCATTTGATTTTTTTAACTGCGCAAAACAGCATAGCATGGGCTGGGATTGAAAAATAATTTTGTTGAATGCAATCTTACCTGCGCAGACGTGCTCTTATCATATTTTACCCAGTTGGATAAAATTGAGCACAGATTGATGTATTTAGTTCTAACAAGAGTACTAGGAGTTAATATTACTAGTTTTAAATTTATTTTTACCCATTCCTACAAAATGAAGTGTCTTTTGATGCGTTTAGCAGAACCTTTGAGAAATAGAAATAGAAATGAGTTTTATCATAAACATCATTCAATACCTACTATATAAAATTTAAAAAAAATTATACGCTCCTTAAAAAAATTTCAAAATCAATAAAATACTCCTCGCCTTGACTATCGATTAGAAAATACACTCCTGTAGCTCCCTTTTATCCGTCACAGCGTTCTTTTTAAAGATATAGTTTGTCCAGCTCTCTCTTAAGTACGAGTAACAAAACTGACTTTTTATATGAGTTAGAGCAACCCTTGTAATCTCAAAGACCCTAAACCGCAATTTTTTGCTATGAAAATAGTAGCGCTTTGCGGATGCTTTTATCTAACGGATCTTTGTCACCAAAATCATAAAGAGATAACTTGGGTTGAAAACAAGACGGAATTGAAATCAAAACACAACAACACAAAATATTTCACCCAACCACCCACTTTATTGATTCATCAAAATTTTGTTTACAATTAATAGAACAAAGCTAAATTAAATAAAATACCATTGAATCAATAACCAAATTGAGAAAGGGGGCAAATATCTATATGGTTAAAATTGTTGGAGAAAAAGACCAAAGATGAAGAAGAGAAAATTAGCAAATAGATTTTTCACCGCACATTTACCATCTTTTCTAGTCTCTATTTATATAATCAGTACTTAATGCCCAAGTTAACATTGGATGACGAAAAATAATTTGATTAGCCAATTGAGAGAGAAATAAACAAACTCAAATATGTCTATTAATTAAATGAAAAAAATCTTCTTTCTTTTGCATATTTATTTTCCTCTATTTGTGATTTTGTATTACCAAAATTTAACACTCCACCTTGATGCAAAATCACATATCTTCAACATGTCAGCATGTCATTCTGTCATAAATACCCATATCTCAATCACACTAAATTACAAACCTCAAGCACCGCCTACAAGTGATGCATCTCCCACATGAGATGCACCACACAAATCCGGTCTCAAAAACGTTTGTAATACCACAAAGTTCTCCGTCTTGTCTTTGTGAATTTTGCAATTCGACACCCGTCTATCATTTAATCTGAGCTCATTATGTGATCGCTATCAATCACTCGAGCATCATCAACATGAAGACCCCTGTCTAAAATACGATCCTCAATGCTAGAATTATAAGCAGTGACCACATTAAGTCATTAACCTCTCCACCTTGCTGTGGATTAGGTCCTTAAACTGTCCCTCACTTTCCATTGTCGACTACAGCACCAATCAAGCTATAAAGGTTTTCTTCTTTCAATACTCCTCTCATCCTTACACGACCACCTTTTTTCACTCTCAAAACTCCACCTTGAGTCTCATAAGTGCAACCATGACGATCCAACTGACCGAGAGAAATAAGATTATGCGAACAAGTGGGTACATGTCTCAGTTCAGAGACTTCTCTAACCACACCATCATGCATCCGAAATCGGATAGATCCAATACCACAAATCAGTAACTCTTCTCCATTGGTGTCTTAATCATGCCGACACTCTTCTCAGAAGAAGAGAAACAATTCACATCTCTACAAATGTGAAAACTGGCTCCCGAATCCATCTTCCAAGGCTTATTTTCACTAAAGAGGACATCACAAGAAGCATCACTATCGGTACCTTCAGCAAAAACTACATGTGCATCACTACTAGTATCACAATGCGTAGCCTTTTTCTGATCTCTTTTATAAGCATAACACTTGCTGCGTATGTGACCTTTCTTATTACAATAATGACAAGTGATAACACCTTTACCATTAGCGTCCTTCTTCTTCCAAATTGTATCTTTCTTCGAGTCCCTTGCCACCATAGCCTCACTTTAAAATGATTTCATACCTGACCCTTTTCTTCTAAGCATCTCATTCAAAAGACAGCTTCGAATAGTTTCTAGAGAGATAGTTCCATTAGCATTGGAATTGCTCAATGAAACAACCAAAGTTTTTCAACTTTCTGAAAGCGAACTCATTAATAAAAGAGCCTGTAACTCATCATCAAAATTGACCTTCAAATTTGTTAATTGATTTATTACGTCTTGAAATTCATTCAAATGCTCTGCAACAGACTTCTCTTCATCTAATCTCAGTTGTACCAACTTTCGAACCAGAAAAGCCTTAGTAGTAGCACTTTTTAACTCATACAAAGATACCAACTTGTCCCACAAAGCCTTCGCTGATTCACAACTAGCCACATGATGGAAAACTGAATCATCAAGATACTGGCAAATCAAAACAATCGCATTCTTATCCATCTTCTTTCATTTTCCCTCATCTACATCAAAGAGCTTCTATTCGTCTGCATCAATCGCATCATGAAGATCATTGAGGTACAGAACATCCTCAATCTTAGGCTTTCAAATACCCTAATTTTTCCCATCCAAGATAGCCATCTTTGAAAACGAAATCATATCCGACATCAATAATTTTTCAAACCAAAAATACTCTAAGCTTTGCGATAACCTGGCTCCGATACCAAACTGTTACGAAAATAGTAGCACTTTGCGGAAGCTTTTATCAACGGATCTGTATGACCCAAATCACAAAGAGATAACTTGGATTGAAAACAAGACGGATGAAATCAAAACCAATAACACAAAATATTCCACCCAACCACCCACTTTATTGTTTCACCAAATTTGTTTACAATTAATAGAACAAAGCTAAAGTAAACAAAATACTATTGAATCAATAACCAAATTGAGAAAGAGAGCAAATACATATATGGCTAAAATTGTTGGAGAAAAAGAACAAAGATGAAGAAGATAAAATTATCAAATAGATTTTCCACCACATTTTTACCCTCTATTCTAGCCTTTATTTATACAATCAATTACTTCATGTCCAAGTTAATATTAGATGATAAAAAATAATTTGATTAGGCAATTAGAGAGAGAAATAAACATACTCAAATATGCTTATTAATTAGAGGAAAAAAAAATCTTCTTTCTTTTGCATAGTTATTTCCCTCTATTTGTGATTTTGTATCACCAAAATTTAACACTCCACCTTGATGCAAAATCACATATCTCCAACATATCAGCATGTCATATCTTGATCTATCACAAATATCCATATTTCAACCACACTAAATTATAAACCTCAACCACCGTTTGCAAGCGATGCATCTCCCACATGAGGTGCACCACACAAATCCGGTCTAAAAAACCGTTTGTAATACCACAAAGATCTCCGTCTTGTCTTTGTGGATTTTGCAATTCGATATCCGTCTATCATTCGATCTGAGCTCATTACCTGATCACTATCAATTCCTCGAGCATCATCAACATGAAGACCCCTATCTAAAATATGATCCTGAATGCTAGAATCATAAGTAGTGACCACATTAACCTCTCCACCTTGCTGTGGACTAGGTCCTTCAATCGTCACGCGCTTACCATTGTCGATTACAGAACCAAGGTATAAAGGTTTTCTTTTTCTAATACTCATCTCATCCTTACACGACCACCTTTCTTCACTCTCAACACTCCACCTTGAGTCTCATAAGTGCAATCACGACGATCCAACTGACCGAGAGAATTAAGATTACGTGAACAAGTGGGTACATGTCTCACTCCATATACTTCTCTAACCACACCATCATGCATACGAAATCAGATAGATCCAATACTACAAATCGGTAGCTCTTCTCCATTGGCTGTCCTAATCATGCCGACACTCTTCTCATAAGAAGACAAACAATTCACATCTCTACAAATGTGAAAACTGGCTCCTGAATTCATCTTCCAAGGCTTATTTTCACTAAAGAGGACATCATATGAAGCATCACTATCAGTACCTTCAGTAAAACCTGCATGTGCATCACTACTAGTATCACCATGCATAGCCTTTTTCTGCTCTCTTTCATAAGCATACACTTGCTGCGTATGTGACCTTTCTTATTACAATAATGATAAATGCTAACACATATACCATTATCGTCATTCTTCTTTCAAATTGTATCTTTCTTCGAGCCCCTTGCCACCATAGCCTCACTTTGAATTAATTTCATACCTGACCCTTTTCTTCAAAGCTTCTCATTCAAAAGACCACTATGAACAGTTTCCAGAGAGATAGTTCCATTAGCATTGGAATTACTCAATGTGACAACCGAAGTTTCCCAACTTTCTAAAAGCAAACTTATTAATAAAAAAGTCTGTAACTCATCATCAAAATTGACCTTCATATTTGCTAATTGATTTATTACACCTTGAAATTCATTCAAATGCTCTCTAACATACTTCTCTTCATCTAATCTCAGTTGTACCAACTTTCGAACCAGAAAAGCCTTAGTAGTAGCACTTTTGACTCATACAAAGATACCAACTTGTCACACAAAGCCTTGCGGATTCACAACTAGCCACATGATGGAAAACTGAATTATCAAGATACTGGCGAATCAAAGCAATTGCCTTCTTATCCATCTTTTTCCGTGTTCTCTCATCTACATCAGAGGGTTTCTTTCCATCTTCATCAATCGGATCATGAAGATCATTGAGGTACAGAACATCCTCCATCTTAGGCTTTCAAATACCCTAATTTTTTCCATCCAAGATAGCCATCTTTGAAAACGAAAGCATATCCGACATCAATAATTTTTCAAACCAAAATTACTTTTAACTTTGCGATAACTTGGCTTCGATACCAAACTGTTATGAAAAATAGTAGCGCTTTGCGGAAGCTTTTATCAACGGATCTTTGTCATCCAAATCACAAAGAGAAAACTTGGATTGAAAACAAACGGAATTGAAATCAAAACGCAATAACACAAAATATTCCACCCAACCACCCACTTTATTGATTCACCAAAATTTTGTTTACAATTAATAGAACAAAGCTAAAGTAAACAAAATATAATTGAATCAATAACCAAATTGAGAAAGGGAGCAAATATCTATATGGCTAAAATTGTTGGAGAAAAAGAACAAAGATGAAGAAGAGAAAATTAGGAAATACTTTTCCACCATATTTTTATCCTCTCTTCTAGTCTCTATTTATATAATCAATTACTTAATGCCCAAGTTAACGTTAGATGGCAAAAAATAATTTGATTAGCCAATTAAAGAGAGAAGTAAACATACTCAAATATGTCTATTAATTAGAGGAAACAAAATCTTCTTTCTTTCTTTTGCATATTTATTTCTCTCTATTTGTGATTTTGTATCTCCAAAATTTAACATTTTTAACATTGGTTTTTAATGTATGCTTAGAGGATTGAATCTAAGACCTCTAGGAGCAACTGGAATTTTACCACTTGCGATAGTGGTCATTGGCAAGTCCAAACTGTGATGTGATGCTTATAACGAATTGATTCTGACCCTTGGGCTTTGCCTTCAATTTTCAACCCCTATTTTCAATTTTGAAAAGTAGCATTCGATTGGAGTATTGGAATGGGGAGATAAATAACGCCACTTGGAAAAGTTAATCGACTTGTTAAGTTACAAGTGAATCCATAGTTGAATGGCATATTGTTATAAATAATTTTAACCGTTTGAGATTTTATTTTACCATTGAAAACAACATTTTTTTTGTTGAAAAAAGTGATACAATATTGTGTTATTATGTTTTTTTTGTTTAGTCCCATATTGCGGGATAAGTTAAATCTTAAGTTCCAAAACCTATATATAAAGGAGCCTGTAATGGAAATTATTGTATCTCTCTTTGTAATCTTCTCCATAAGTATTAATAAAATTCTTTTCTCCTTAGTGGATGCACACGATCACATTGATAGCGAACGATTTTGAATTTTTTTGGTATGCTTCTCTTTCGTTTATTATTTGGTTAGTTTCACCTTTGTTGTGAACAACCTCAGTAATTTTATTTGATTTTTTCACGATTCTATATTTTAATCCTACTTGTTTCCCCATCAGTGTTGTTCGGTTAAATCTGCTTAGAATGATTAACCCTAACAATTTGGTATCAGAGCATCAATGTTGATTTATAAAATGTGTAGGGAAGTATGACAAAAGAGGGGGCTACCCCTGTTGTAAGAAGATCTTATGTCATAGGTTCTTATATTGCATTTGGATCTCAGTTGGCAATAGAAAGGTGGAACGGGATAAAAACTTCGAGAAGTGGCAATGGAAGATGAATGTCATTCTAAAAGGAAATATGGTTCATTTGGTAGTTTTTGACACTGAGGAGTTACCGGTTGAAATTTTTGTCATGGAAAAAAAAAGAGATGGAATAATGAGCGTTTACTACTCTACAGCTGGCCATGGGAAAAAATATTATCTCAGAAATTAGCATGAAAACCACTGCTAAAGGAATTTGGACTAAGCTGAGAATCTCTATCTAAAGAAATCACTCACTAACCGTTTGATTCTGCTGAAGACGTTTTTCACCATGAAGATGAGAGAGGGTGCTTCAATGATGGTGCATCTTAGTTTCTTCGATGGTCTTGTAATGAAGACGAAGACTGTGGATGTGAAGGTGGATAAAGAGCAGAAGACGATGGTTCTTTTGTGTTTCCTTCTGGAGTGTTACATAGGTTTCGCTGACAGTTTGATTTATGGAACCTTGACTATAGATGATGTGAAGTTGGATTTCTTATCTGAAGAATCGAGAGATCAGATGAAGGAGATGAGTGAAGGAAGTGAAGAGAGTAATGACCCAGGCCTATTTGTTGAGGGAAGAAGAACTGGAATACTAAGGGGCATTTCGAGTCTAGGAAGCCCAGAAACGTTTGAAGATGAAAGTCCAGAGATGGAAAGAGTCACTATTGTAAGAAACCATGTCATTGGAAGAGAGACTGTCCGGATTTAAAGAAGAAGGCCGGGGATGGATCTTCATCGATTGTGGTGGAAAACTGTATCTGATGATGTGTTTACTGAAGTGGTATCTGATGTAACAGACCACTAGGTGCTTGACTCGGAGGCGACGTTCCATATGACGCCAAACAAGGATAATTTCAGTTCTTTTGTTGGAAAAAAGGAAGTGTAATCCTTATGGGAAATGATACTAGTCGTAGAGCCATGAGAGAGGGTACAGTTCAGATTAGGACGTTTGATGAAGGATACACACTTTAACAGGTGTTCGCTATGTTTCAGGTCTTCGAAAGTCATTGATTTCTTTAGGGCAGTTGGCATTCATGTGATGCAAGGTGACTATAGAGAAGGATGGTTTAAAAGTTTCTAGGGGTGCACTTGTTTTGATGAAGGAAGATGCGTTTCGAAATCTGTATCTTCTGAAGGGAACCACAGTTCTTGAAGAGTCCTGTATTGGAGTGGATAGTTCTCGTACATTGGATGCTACTAGACTTTGGCATCTAAGATCGGTTATATTTCGAAAAAGGTCATAGAGTTGCTTCGCAGTCAAAAAATGATTAAAGGAAGAAGCTTCGACAAGTTGGAATTTTGCAATGAGTGTGCTGGGAAAGCAGACGAAGGTATCCTTTGGAGTTGGACTTCATAGATCAGAGAGAATGCTTGATTATGTACATACAGATGTTTAGGGACCAATAGATACCGCTTCCATTTGGGAAGCGAAATATTTTATTTCGTTATTGATGACTTTTCTTAAAAAGTTTGGGTGTGTGTGATGAAAACTAGATCAAAAAGCTTTGAGAAGTTTAAAGCTTGGAAAATGCTAGTTGGGTATCAATCTGGTTGTAAGTTGAAGGTGCTTAGATCTGATAAACGACGGTGAATTTGTTTCTAAGGAGTTTCTTAATTTTTGTAAGCAGCATGGTATTAGAGATATTTCACTACACCAGGAGATTCGCATTCCAATGAGGTTGCTGAGAGGATGAATCAGACTCTACTTGAGAAGGCGCATTGCTTGAGATTGACGGCGGGCTTGTTTAGAGGCTTTTAGGCTGAAACTTTAACCGCAACACATATTGTAAATGGAATTCCATGCTCAGCCGTAAATGAGAAGATTCTAAAGGAGAAATGGAGGGGTAAAGTAGTGTATCTTGATTACTTTCGTATTTTCGGTTGTCATGTATATGTTCACTGTACAAGTGATGATAAGTTGGAGGCTAGAGCGTACAAAGGCATATTTATATGATACACGAATGGTATCAAAGGGTATCACATTTGGAACCCTATTGATAGAAAGACTGTGCATTCCAGGCATGTAATTTTTGACGAGTCTGCAATATTTAATCCTAAGGAGGAATTACCAACCACATTAGATTAGTATGGTAGGCCTACGGAGTTGGTGGAGGTTCCCATATTTCAGCCTAGTAGTAGAGTTGTTGAGAGAGATGTAGAGGCAGTTGATGGGACATCATAGAGTAGTCCATAAGTTTCTTCTAGTTGTGTGAGTGATGTGCATGAGACTAGAGGAAGTTTAGTTCAGGTGGAGCTTAAAGGTGTTTATGCGAAGTTGTACTTATTTGGGCCAGTCATAGGACTATTAGGCCGCTCGAAAGGTATGGTGATTAGCGGTATGTCTTAGCCTTGGTGATCATTTTGATTATTCCTTACATGTGGTTCATAATAAGCCATTTGACCTTGCAGAAGCTATGAAGGCAAGTGATAGCTCGAAATGGATGTGCGCTATGGAAGATGAGTTAGAGTCGTTGAGAAAGAACAGGACTTGAGATTTGATATCACCTCCTCAAGAAAGCCAAACCATAGGTTGTAAGTGGGTATTTAAGGCGATGGATGATGGGAAATATAAAGCAATGTTAGTTGCTAAAGGGTTTTCACAGAGGAAGGAAGTGGAGTATGATGATATATTTTCTCCAGTAGTGAGGCATACCTCCATCCGCATTTTGCTTATATTGTTGCTACTTATGACTTAGAGTTGAGCAATTTGATGTGGAGACCGCTTTTTTATATGGTGACTTGGAGAAGACCATTTACATGAAGCAACCAGAAGGATTTGTTGTAAGTGGAAAAGAGAAATGTGTTTGCAAGTTGAAGAAGTCACTTTATGGACTCAAGCAGTCGCCAAGACAATGGTACAAGAGGTTTGATTCTTTTATGCTTTCACTTGGTTTTGATCTAGTATTAAGGACGCTTGTGTGTACTTCAAGCATTTAGAGAGCGGTAGTTGGATGTAATTAGTCTTGTATGTGGATGACATGTTGATTGCTTTTAAGGATAAAGCTGAAATTGATAGTTTGAAGATGAAGCTAAAAGCGAAATTTGATATGAAAGACCTTGGAGAAGCAAGAAAGATTGAGTATGGAAATACAAAGAGATAAAAAGCTAGGACTTTTGAGGCTCACTCAAAAGGAGCACTTTAGGAAGGTGCTTGCTCGGTTTAACATGGAAAGAATAAAAGCAATTAGTCACCAATGCACATACAGCTTTCAGATAAAAACTCTCCGACCTCATAGAAGGACAAAATTTACATGGAGAAGGTGCCCTATACAGTGCAGTTGGTAGTTTGATGTATGCTATGGTTTGCACTAGGCCTGACATTGCACATGTTGTTGGATTGGTTAGCAGATATATGGAAATTCAAGAAAAGACGCATTAGGAGGCACTAAAGTACATTTTTAGATATCTTAGAGGAAACCTTGACCATGGGCTTGTTTTTGGGGGCAAAGATGGACATTTCAGCTTGGTATGATTTTATGATTCTGACTACGCCGATGATTGAAATCGAAGGAAGTCAACCTCATGTTATGTGTTCACTTTTGAAAGTACAACTATTAGTTGGAGAGCGAGGTTGCGGACAGTTGTTGCTTTGTCTAATACAGAGGCAGAGTTTATAGCTGCTATTGAAGTGGCTAAGGAGACACTATTTAAGATGGTTGATGTGTGATTTGGGCTTCGTGTATGATGAAGTAGAAGTGAATTACGACAGTCAAAGTGCAATTCACTTAGCAGAAAATATGGCTTTCAGCTCAAGGACGAAGCGAGAGAATCATTTCTTGTCTTAATGAATGAAGAGAAACTAATTCGTCTTTAGAAGGTTCACACAGAGGAGAATGCAATAGACATGTCACCTAGTCCTTACCAGTTGTAAATTTCGAGCATTGCTCGAACTTGATCTTGTTATCAGGGTGCTAGGTGCCACATGGGAGAAAATTAATAGATAGAGATGTCTGTTTTCATTGAAAAGATTGATAGATCCTAGACGGTAAGGATATGTTTAAACACTTTGTTGGCGGACGGTGGCGTTGCCGGAGTTCGTCGAAAAGTGTAATGGATGATGTCATTGCCGAAACTCATTGGGAATGTGTCCTTTGGGCTGGATACTGCTTATAGTACGAAGGTGTAGATGGAGTGGGATGATTTTTTTGAGAGAAATGTGTGATCCTCTAAAATAAAGGAGAGCATACATGTACTTATATATATAACATCAATAACAAAGGAGCTGCCAACATGCCTGGCAGGTGACAAATCATAGTACATGGACAAATAAAAAAAAACTCTGGGAAGTCCTTGAATGAGCTTCGACAAAGCCACCGCTCATTACACCTCAATATCGAACTCTGGCAAGGCCACCGTCTGATAATGAGGTGTTAGAAGAACCCAAACAAGATCAGCAAAAGAGATCTATAAACAGCTCCACCAAAAAAAGAACGCCTCACTGCAAACGCGAATGAATCTGAAAGAAAGCCTCACTGTATATGCAGATGATCCAGAATGAACGTCTCTCTACAAACTCAGATGATCCATGGTGTGACTAAGTGCACTTACAAGCAGCTCCACCAGAGAAAGAACTCCTCACTGCAAACGCGGATGATCCAGAAAGAATGCCTCACTGCCAATCCTAAAGATCCAAAATGAACGCCTCGCTACCACCATGACAACAGCAATCCTAAAAACCTGCAAATAGCAATCTAGCACTATATCCGTTCTAAACCAGCATCTAAAGATGGGACTATACAAAATATAAGAATAATACACATACTTATATAAATGAAATTTATATACATATACATGTATTAATGAAGTAAAAGTAATAAAACTAAAATAAGAGATAGACTATAAAAGAATCCAAGCTCATTATACAACATCATAACCAACTTTAAAAATGTGAAATAGAGATTTCAAAATAAAAAGGTAAACAATTAACAAAATATGGATTTATAAACCTATAAACTATAAATTCTAAAAAGTTATCCTTATGCTCCTTTAATCAAAAGAATATTATGATAATAAGTAAAATCATCATTCAAATTTGAGAAAATGTTAATGCTATTATTATTAATGTTAAAAATATTGTTATTTTGTTTAAATAGTTTAATGTTATTACTAACCCTATTAAGATATTCTTTGAATGATTATATTTAGCTAATCTATATTTAGGATTTGAGATTCAATTGAAACAAAATGATAATATTATAAATATTAATCTATTACTATGACTATTATTAAAAAGTCTTCGGTTTATTCTAAACCAAGTATACCAACATATTATAATGAATAAAGTATCTAGTAAAAAATCTATTTTCCTTTTTAAACTTAAATCTTAAATTATTACAATAATAATCACAATCAGCAACTTTAGTTGTAAGAATAAAATTAAATTTTTAGAGTATTATTAAGAATGTAGCAAGTATCCATACAATCGTAATACACATGCTTAATATCTTCAAAATACAATTTACAAAAAGTACATTTATTATCAGTTTGCATATTGTTTCTTTTTAAAAATTCAATAGTATTTAGTTTCTTACGCATGATTAAACCACATATGAATCTTGGCTTTAGGAGGAGCCCTTGTTTTCCAAATAAGTTTAAAAGAGTCATTAGTTACACCGGAGAAATTACGAAATTTATAAAAAGAATTTGAAGAGAATTTCTTACTTTTATCCTATTCCCAGTTAATAATATCATCTTCATTATAAATATTATATAAATTCTATCTAGCACATAATAAAGAAAATTGTCTAAGAGTTGTACCATCTAATAATCTATTAAAACAAAGATTCCAAGAGGGATCATTTTCCAGTGAAAAAACATCTAAAATTAAAGCATTCTTAAAGTTACAAATTTCATAAAGCTCTTTAAACTCTTCAATAAGAGATAGAGTTGGATCATTTTGTTATAGATATATATTGTATCAAGGTGGAATGTTGAAAAAAGTGATACAATATTGGGTTTTTATGTTTTTTGTTTAGTCCCGCATCACGGGAGAAGTTCAATGTCAAGTTCCAAAGCCTATATATAAAGGAGCCAATGTAATGAAAATTATTGTACCTTTCCCTGTAATCTTGTAATCTTCTCTCTAAGTATTAATAAAATTCTTCTCCCCTTAGTGGACGTACACTATCACATTGATAGTTGAACCATTTTAATTTTTTTGGTATGCTTCCCTTTCATGTATTATTATTTGGTTATTTCACCTTTGTCGTGAATAACCCTAATAATTTTATTTGATTGTTTCACCATTCTATATTTTGATCTTATTTGTTTTCGCATCAATGTTGTTCGATTAGTCTGCTTAGAAGGATTAACCCTAACATTTCTACACTTTGAAAAGAAAATATATATATTTAATTAATATTTTAAAGCATAATTTACTAAACAAAATTATTCTAGTAATATATAATTGTTCTTGAATTGAACGTTAACTTTACACTAATTACTACTTATATACGTAAGTAAAATTTTTTGGTCTTAATTTTGAAGCCATCTGCTATTTTCTACCGTTGTTGCTTTTCACACCTTCACCGCTATGGAAGCATCGAAGGTTTCAATCCCAGCGTACGCACAAAAACGCGTGCATATGCATATGTATGTATATATTGATGTATGTAAATGGAAGGGTCTTGCTACTTCTATTTATGCCACCTCTATGATTTTCGAGCAAAACAATTCAAAATCGAATGAAAATTTGAAGATACATTCTTACAAGTCTAAAGATCATCTCTCAAAATTTTAATTAATTTGAATAATCCAAATGTATTCAAAACAGTAATTCAAATCATTAACTGAGATAAATGTTTTAATGGTTGGTATTGACTTAACATTTTAAACATGTTAAAAATATTAAAATGATCTCATTTTTTGGACATGATATTCATAGTGTAGTTTGACTATCCTAAGGTTCATTCAATTTCGAATACTGTAACACTAGAAACCATAAAGGTGTAGAATGAGTTGTAGAGAAAGAGAACTATAGTGGATGCTTATCTATATACATAAATCCTTCCCCAACACGCGCACGTGATTTACGCTTATTCTTTGGTAGAAAAGATGAGGGTATAACAGTCACCATACATATGTATGTATCTATGGTTGTTGGTAATGGTTAGAACTATTATTTTGCAAAAATCGTTACTGTACCGTTTATACTATTGTCCAAAATCACGTAGTAGGTATAATAAAGTGATAAACATGTAATCGTTATACATGTAATAATAAATTACCGCTTTTTTTGGAAAAATAAAATATTTAGTACTTTTTATAATGTTTGTGGGATCCGTGAATTACCATAATATGCTTATGTAGAATGGATCTTAAGACCACTATTACACTAAGGAGGAGAGAGGGTGTGACTAGTGTATATTAGTCTTTTAACACTTATATTGTAGTTTTCAAAATAATCAATTCAGGTTTACAGATGTAAAAAGATAAATATATATACATGTAGAAACATAAATAAAAATACAGCTAAGTAAATGATGCTAGGAATTCTTTACTAGTGCAAAAAAGGTTAAATAAATATATATAGATTTTCACCATCGCAACTTGCTTTCCACGGGTGAAAATTACACCTAAAATCCTGAAATTTCACGGGTGGCAGGAAACATCCAACATCTTGATTTGAACCTGGTGCCAAGAACACTTTTGCTGACTTTCAACGGATGGCATAACAGACGTATACATTCCTAACTTTCGATGAGTGGCGAGACGCACATTTACGATTCAAATAGTAGAGTAACCCGACAAGTAATCGTTTCTTTTGAATATGAATTCTCGCATCTTCAATACAAAGTTCCTATAGACCTCTGGTAGCACTTTGACTTTGTAATTCGAGAGGAACATATGTGACCAAAATGAAAATGGTCAAGAATTCAAGTGTAAACTCTTTTTTTATGTGTTCGTGAATAATTAGAGCAAGAGAGTGCGGATTTGCAAAGTAAATGCAAAAGTATCAATAGATCTTTATAGCAAAGTAATAGTGATGTAAGGGTAAAAGAAGAAAGAGAATATATTTTAATTTTTGTTTGCCAGATCCTTTAATATAAAAGACGAAGAGATATGACTTTTGGTGAAAGGTTAAAGAAAAGTTTATGCATTTAAATTTGAAAAACTCTCCAACGGTCCAATCTCGACGTATATTAAATCGGTATGTCGATATATCCATGTTGATTTTAAAAAACTTCTTAATCGTTGCGATGTCAACCTATGTTTGTTGATTTTTGAATAACACTTTGTAAAACTATTTTTTTATTTTCAATATTTGAAAGATGTTATTGTATATTTATAAAAAGGTACTAGAGATGAAAATATAATCTAGTAAGAGAAAATTCAAAGATAGTTGCTATGGGGTATTTTAATGAAAAAAAAAATCTAAGACTACAAATGCTTTTTCTGACCAACAGTGATGTCTTATTGTTGAATCTCTCGTCTTCTTGCGTTCTTCCGACCTAGTCTTTGAATCTCTTATGTTCTTCTAGTCTCTACTTTTCTTTTTCTTGTCTTGAATCTTCTTTGTCTTTTTTCATTTCTTGGGCCCGCTATTTGATCCATCTTGATGTATAGTCCATCTATATTGAAATATATATATATATATATATATATATATATATATATATATGAGTAGCATACCTGTAATTCATGCACAATTATTTATACAACTTGAAAATCATTAATAACAATATTTATATTGGTTGTCATCAAAATCAAGATATATGGTAACAGTATCTCCTTTTTTGACGTTGACAACTATCAAAATATTTTTAACATAAAACATAATAATGTTTAAAGTTAAATTTTTTTTAGTTTGATTTACTCACCCAACTTGATTAACTCCCCCCTCCTTAAGTTTATGCATTCTCGCTTCTTATATCTTTTTTCTAATATATATTTTATATTTTGTACTTCTTCACCCCTTTGTCACCGATAAAAATAAATATAAAATTATTTGAATATGAATAGTGTAACAACCTATCCTGAAACAGGCCCAAATCTCAACTTAGAAAAGACCCATAGAAACATAGACCCAATCCCGAACTGACTGTTGGTTGGTAGAAATAACAATACAGAGCTATCTATCTATTCATTCAAAATTCACAATGGAAGGAACATAATATAATAGCAATAAAAATACTCGTTTATTTCAAATCATTTCAAATGTCACAAAACATAACATAATGTCAACCGTTACAACATTTAGTTCAATAGTACACTTTATGGGTACAATAGACAATAACAAGAATAGATAGATAACAACTACCAAAAGCGTCACTCTTGTCATCTTCAAACATCATCAACTTATTCTCTAACCTGTGTTGTAATGGTGGGGTAATTAGAACAAGTGTGGTGAATAAAAACATCAAGTCTTACTATTTCAGTACTTGAGTAGTATATTTCAAAATAAAAATGTCTTACATATTTTGAAACCATTTAATGCTTTATATAAGGAAAGGAGGCGGGTCCTCAAGCAATCACTTAATATCTTCCTTTTTCGAAGCAGGTTTCCCAATCACATAACCCACAACTAACGTTTTAAATGTCTAACAATACAAATAATAGTACTCAATTCACTTAATACCCTTTACCGAAGATAGGAAGACTCTGACCATTTAAGACCTCAGTTGAGGTAGATCCCCATCATTAATACCTATTACCTAAGCGGACTCCTCACTGGTTTCTATCTAGCTGACACTGCACAAAATCTCTTCGAGCCACTTGTACTTCTTTATGGGAAGGCGAACCGTCAAATAGCCATTTAATACCTTATCACGAAGAGGACTTTTTTCGAGATACCATCTACTATGCCTAAATAATTAACCCTTTGACTATTTAATACTTCATTTGGGGAAAAGAGCCGAACCCTCAAATAACCACTTAATACCTTCAAAACCCCAAAGCAGGTCCTTCGTCTCATGACCCGTACTCCACGGTGACGTCTCATATTATTCTGACTATTCGTAGGTATTGGTAGCTAGATTAGTTGGATAGATTTACCCTACAGAATTGGGACTAATCTTGCGTCATTGGAGTTACTTATCATAGGAGATGTCTCACATCAGGCCCAAAGTCACACTGCTGGTAGCCAGATTAGCTGGGCAGACTTTCGTGTGTCTCTTGACTGACCTCGCATCACTATGGCTGTCATATTTGTAACACTTTTAATATATTATCACATACGTCATAGTGTCCTTTAATTAGGCTGTACAAGGATTCCCTTTTATTTTTCCTTAACATTCAATTACTTTCCTATGAGGGATTTAATGACAATCATTACCTAGATAACCGCGCAATTAATACGTTATAATTTTACGCTATTTACGGTAATTAATTTTTAAATAAATACACACTTATTATTCTATGCGTGCAGAGATTATGCCCTAACTAAATTAATTGTTGGTTCCTTTTTAACAAACAATAATATAAGTCATTTTTCCATATTATCAATGATACCAAATTTTCAATGTCCATAACAGGGGATTTCAATATCTTTAACAAAGGATTCAACATTTATATCCAAAAATTGTAATAAATAGGTACATAATAAAAATCCAACTCAATCTATCACATCAAATCAATGGAACAATTTCAAAAATAGAAATTGCAATTCTAGTTTCAACTTCTATTCATCACCTCTTTTACATAGAATTAAACAATAGAAAATTTCTTTTATTTTCATATGGAATAAATGGTGTAAACTACGAATAAATCCATATCTTACACCCTATTCCTTAATAGAGATTTCATAATCAAATTAAAATTAAAGAGGAGCAGAATTGAATTTGAAATTATTAAAAACAGCAAGAACTACGTAATTCCAACAATTCAATGTAAACGATTGAGAATTCCAACAAGAGCTGACATTTTGGATTAATAGATTTTAGGGGGATTTAATCGTGTTGTTTTCGAAATCCCAAAACCCTAAAGCATATCCAAATCCATCATATATTAATCAATTACTAAACTAGAAAAGCTAAGATTTTCACTCATAGTCGGTCCTTAGTTTTGCTTTTCTTTGGATTTGAAACGCCCATTATAATCTTCTTCACATCTTTTCTTTTTGATTTATACAACAAGGGTGTTTTTTTTGTGTGTGTATTAGGTTCAGAAAAGTTAGAGGAAAATAAAATTAAATAATAAACAAAGATAGGTATATATGATTTCTTACATGAAACCCTAATGGATTTTTTTGAATCTAAGAAGAGATGAACTGATAGAGCTTCGCTGATGTTTCCAAAATATTTGTGAATAAAAACAAAGGGTCTAGGTCTTATTTATAAGGGTTGAAACTCACCAGAGCCGTAGGATAAAAATATGTTAAATACAATAAATCTGGAACGTTTATTCTCTTAAAAACCTTAGTGACCACCAAAAGGAGCGGTCGGCTGTCCTATACGCACCGATCGATCGCCGGGGGTCGACCCGTTGGGTCTATAGGTCGACCATCCTATAGTTTTTGGAGCATTTATTTATTTCCGTTGCTTAATTTATTTCATTCCTTAATTATTTTTAACATTCATGTTAACTTTGACGTTTACTTAATCCCCAAGTCTAATCATAATTAATTTTTAAATTTCAAATTATATGAATTTCAATTCTATTTAAATTATTTTAAACCTAAAAATCTCAAATGCTCATATCTTCTTCGTTTGAGCTTCGTTTCAGTATATTATACATGAAAATTGATCATAATTTCACCACGAACGCAATGGTAAAACTTTCACGACCAAATTTCAAATTTTACAAATTTTTTATTTTTACCCTTATCTTATTTAATTTAATTTATTTACCTGTGGTTGATTTTACGAGATGCTGCATTCTTCCTCCCTTAAAAAAGGTTTCGTCCTCGAAATCTTTCTAAGGGACGAACAGCATAACGTGCAATAACATCCATGTTATACAACCAAGTTATCTACACAACTATCTCCTTAACCAAAGTGCAATGTGATTATGTACTGCTTATATGTTATAAATGAGCTCAACCCTAGCATGAGTGTGTGATTGTGTCATGCAAGTATGTATGCAAATACCCTAAACATGCATAAAATCTCATGAGTGTAAAGTGATTGTAAAAAGTGTAGCAAGCATCTTCTACCATCTAATCTAGCAATCAAGATGTAAACAAAATCCTAATTTTGAAGAGGAAAGTTAACCAGAGAAAAGCTTAGGACGAGGAGTCCTCATGCCTTCCACCGGATTTCCTTCCCATTGTACTCACACTAATCAAATTTCTTTATTGCGGGGCTTCCTAGCTCTGTGCTCCACAATGCATGCAGTGGCACGAGACACTATTGGCTCCATCTCAATATCCCCCAATTGATTAGACTCTACCATAATTTTCATGCTATGTGTGTATTTTCTCAAATGCAAAACGTGAAAATCATCATGGACTCCCGCAACTTACAAATTTTCTTAATTTCTCAATATTGAGAAAGACCCAATAGATCTTAGTGCCAACTTTTCTAACCTTACGACCTTCATACGCTGCCTAACCAACACTAACTTTTCGAAGTCTCTTAAACTCTAACTTTCAAAAGTCTCTTAATTCAAATCTGATCCGAGTAGAATTTTGTTGGTGATTTCCATCCATAATTTGGCGATTTGTATGGCCTCCCATAAAATGCTTTAAGGGTGCCATACTAATCGCCTATTGGTGACCACTATTATACACGAATTCTACTAAGGGTTAGTGCTAAGATCTAACGAAGTTCCTAAAGCTGCTAACAAACTCCTCCAAAATTTGCTAGCAAATAAGTGTTCCCTATTACTAACGATGTTAAACAAAATTACATGAATTCAACTACCTCCTTGATATGAATTTGTGCTAGAGACGCTGCGGTCGTATTGCCCAAATAAGAATAAAAGGGTCTTATGTCAATTCCATGAAGTTAAACACCTAGGGACAAGTTTTGCTATCTTCTTTTTTATCTTAGTTCAATACAAAATTCCCTTCATGTCTATACATTTTAGTTCTTTGTTGAATGGTGACATTCTGTGAGCCAACTTCTTTTTTCAAAATTCCTAAGTTTTGGGATCGAAACATTTATTTAGGTTGCTAACATAAATTTCTCATTAACTTTTAATTTTACTTATAGTTTATCGTTAGTTAAGTGTCCCTATAAGATTTCTTTACTTACATTGCTTCTCAATATGTATATACTTATCAAGTGGTTTAATCCCATTCATAAAATCAACACAGAAATAAAACATGGATATATCTTATAATACATTATTCACTTTTCCAATAATCAAGGGAGACAATTAGCGATTACAACCCGAAAACTCTGAAAGAAAACTTTGCTGGAAGCTACCATTTATTATCAAGTGATATAAATGGTATTGATGTCCTAACACTTCTCAATAAATTAAGATGGGTATTTCTAATAGGTCATTTCATTGTTACCCATTTTTCTTAATGTTCTGTTTGGGTTCCTAATAAACGTGGTCCATCTATTACTTCAATTAATATATCGATAGCAGTTGATTATTATCGTCAAAATTGAACCATCCCCAATTAATCCTTCTTTAATCTCTTTAACTTTTTTCAGAATCTATCCATTACTTAGATTCAATTATTCCATAAATGATACATTAAGTTTTCCTAATCAGTCCCCATTATATTCCTCTCTACCCTCATTAATTACAAATTTACTAGCCGTTAAATTTGTAATTAATGTTCGTAAATCCTAATCCATTAATTACTAATTAATACATATATAGTCATAATTTAGGCCTTTTATATATATTCTTATTTTTAGTCGTTAGGCTTGTTTATATGCATATACTAATTTCTAAACTAGAACGTTTGTTTCCACATTTTTAATTTATTAGAGCTATCGTTAAAAAAGACAACCGTTATAGTCTCCCGTAAGTTTACCAAAAATGAAATTTTTGCTTTGTTTGAATTTACAATGAATTATTTCTTTTCTTTTATTGATAGAGACAGTGTAAATAATGGAATGGATATCCACATCCTGCACACCTCTTGCCCTTTTGGTGCAATCCTTTGTTAATTCAGAATGCGCATTTTTATACATATTTTGGAATATGGTAATTTATGGAAATCACACGAAAACGGCTCCAAATAAATTGGAACGTAGAAATTTACATCCTAAATTATCTAAGGCAACCTAATTTTCAATCCAATTATAGATCTAGAATATATTTACACTTCACCAACCTTTTCAAATAGAGATTTTGGATTGATTTTCAATTTTCAAATCAGGTTGTACATTCTATTCCTATTTTATTCATATCCTAAAAACTTTAGTTTGTCCTACCTAGGTTGTGATCCCTATCTACTCCATAAAACTTGGTTTTCACAATTCTTTATCAAAACAGTATTTTAGCGACATACAAAATAATTTAAATAAACTATTTTCACACAAATAAACTTAGGATTCCACGAACATGAAGTACCAAATTCAAAATCTCCCTCTTTGAAAATATAAACTTAGAAACCTTTATCAAGAATTCAAAATTGCTTAGTTTCAAGGAGCAAAATAATTTCTCTTTTTAAAACTTTCTTCATTAAATATTTATTCCTTTAAAAGTTAGACTTTAATTCATATTATTCAAAAATTGCTTGGTTTTCAAAAAAGAACCATGAAATGCTTTCCTTTTAAATGACTTACTATAATAAAGACTTACCCATTTTGAAAATAGGATATTTAACACAAAACATTCAGAACTCAATATCATTCCAGAATAATAGATTATACATTTATTATTTCAAAGATTTTTCTGGTTACAAGACAATTATATCATTATAAACTGCACATCAACAACTATTGCTTTATTACCCAAAATATACAGTTATTTAACCAAATAAATTTTATAACTTTGTTCAAAACTTCCACAATCTTTCGCAATCCTTTTCTTTATCAATTCCAATTTATTTAATTGCCAATTTAAACCCAAAAATATTCTTATTCAAACAAGTCCCAAATTCGAATAGGAAAAACGTATATATAAAATTCTTATCTTTACATAAATGCTTTGCAAAAATACAAGTTCATTAATCACCATCATTTAAATCCATTCAATTGTTCAAAACACCTTCTATAACTTCAAATGATGGAATAATGGAGTAGACAAAGATAACTTCAATCTTATTTCTATTACTCCTCTACTATATCATTTACCATATGATTAAAATTTGTAACATCCCGCCTTTTCGCACACTTTAAACCGACACACATGACGATTCAAACCATACGGAAGGGCGGATTGTTATGGGGTAAATAAGAAAAAACAGAGAAAAAATAAAACAAAACAGAATCTTACAGCGGAAGGATAAAATATAATAATCAAATATACAGTTCATGAAACTGTTTTACAAAATATTTTATTTTACTTGTACAATGAATATCAGAGTTACCCATACCAATACTATCAATGCAGCGGAATTAAACGGTGTAGTGAAATAATATAGTAGATACTAGTAATACAAATCCTTGTCTTCGTCCTCCAAAGCTAAATCCTCAAATCCTGAAACGCTCGGACGAACCCGAGCGAATTTGAAAAGACAAAAACACTCGAGTCAGAACTAAAAGATCTTATGTGAGTAAAATTAACAGAAATAAATATGAGTACAGTAACTCAAGAGATGCTCGGGATTTACATCTCCTAAGGGTCCGTTAAACTATTTACTATGTAGTATATTGCGCTATTATAATAATGTCTATTTATAAAATAAACTTACTTTTTAATAGCGTTAAGGGGTTACCCATATAGCCCTTAACATGGAATATATTCCCATAGTCTATACAGTACCGTAATCTCCCCCGTAATGGGCGTCGTCAGAGGGCACTCCATAGGTATGGTACAAAACAAAACTTGTAGTAAAGGCTCGGTATGGTAGGTGACACGGCACAACTAGGCAATGCCAGGGTAGATATACCAATTGCTATCCGGGCTGGTGGAAACGCACAGCGCGCAGCTGCCGCCCACCTCGAACAAACTCCCCCAAAAATCAAAAATAAAAGTGGCCACTGAATCAATCCAAAGTCAAAGTATAATATCGAAGAGGAGTGTCCGATCAGAGGAATGACCTCATTGGCCCGAGAATCGCTCCTGTTTTAGCCACCTTATGCCAACTCACGGGAGTCGGGTCCACGTATTTACCTTACAGGAAACGCCGCCACCAACCTACTTCATTCTGGAATCTCCACCGCGTACACGGTTAGTCAAAGTGGTTTTCGGTATCGACAGAGAGTATGTCCATATCCGATCTCGGTCTTTTTGCCAACCAATCGTTATTATAACACCGCGGTCATTTAAAATAGTTTATACTTTAAAACCAGAATAAAAATTCCATTTCAAAACTATGAATACGATATCATCTTAAAACCCAAAACAATATGATATCATTTTATCCAAATATATTTCTTTTCCAAAATCATACTGCTTTAAAATTTAAAATATCTGGAAACCAAATATTTGACTTATACTTTCAAAGCATAATATTTCGAAATTCATATATTTTAAAACCATAACTTCTAAAACTTGAATGGTTTGGATATTCAACGGTATATAAAATAAATGGTTTGACTTTAAGGTTACTTTGTAAAGAAAATAATTTCCATGGCTTTACAAATATATTTCTTTATTTAAAGTCTAAACCAAAATTTAAATATCACTTTCAAGTTCCAAAACCACTTCAATTTCTATATATATATATATATATATATATATATATATCCATTTGGAGTATTAATATTTCAAAACTAAAGTTGGAATTTATTCCCTCAACCAAATTAAATGTTATATTATTTAGTCTTGAATATTTACATAAAAATCCATAAATAAAACTCCAATTTCTAGCAATTAAATATTTTCTTCAATTAAATTATACTAGAATATTCATTTTAAATTTATCTTGGAAAAATCCAGTTATAAATATCATACCTTAAAATTTTCCAAACTTAAACATATAATATGAATTATCAAATTCCATTTCTCAATTTTCCCATTTTTATTTAATAAATTTATACACAGCTTAAATTCAAAATTTTTAACTTCATATGTATATATACAGAAGAATAACATTTATAATATATCAAAATTAAAATTTTTTATAAACCGCATCCCATCCAAACCATAGAAATCACTTTAAAATAATTTATATATAGACCACGGTGCCTGTATAAAATTTTCTATCCTATGGTCAAGTGATACGGATATTTATCATTTCAATCCGCAATTTAAAAATAAAATTTGCGGTTGTATATCATTTCAAACCACAATCCCGAATGAAATGAAAAATGCATGATAACTTGTAGTTTAATGATATACAATAAAACATCCTTTCACCCATCATCAATCAAAATTATTTCAAACATCATCAGTTTAACAACCATCAATATATATACAATATAACAAGAAATAATTGACAGTTATTAACTAACATTTTATATTCAATTAAATTTATAACTGTTTAACTAGTAGTTTATATACAAATAAATAAATTCTAACTGTCAATTAATATGCAATAAATGAATTAAATTGACAGTTAAATTAAATAAATGCGAATTAACCGATATGCTGAATAAAACATGCCAAACAATCATAAATAAATTTCTACTCATATATAAAATAAATTTAACAAACATAAAAACTTTTAGAAGTTGTGAGTGGGTTAAAACACTCACCTTTTGAATTTAAATCGAATTTAAATTCAATTTAAACTCAAAAATCCAACGGTCTCCAAATCTGTCGAAACCAGCGTCATCAGATCCGGAATTTAATTACGATCCTAACAAAAGAAATTTCGCGCGAAACGGGTAACGTATGAAAAAGTTGTTCAATTTTAATGAGTTGAAACAAAAATTAAATAAAACAAAATTAAACAACAACCTAATTAAAGCTTGCCACGTCATAAAGCTTCTTCTCAACTCACGTATGCTCGTCCAGGGAATGAACCCATTTCAACGCACGCCCTCCCCATCTTTGACCGTGCCTTTAGACCGCCCCAGGCCACCAGATGGTGACGCGCCTCCACCATTACGACTTCCCTAGCCGAGCTCTCCAATACCCAGAAACCAATTTGCAAATAGTCGCTCCCAATCAAAACGCCCAAATTGACTTAGGTTTCGAATTTTTTGATTTTGACCGCGATTTGCCGCTGACTCGAGTATCGATTTCGAAAACAGAGACTGTGCGTAGATTCATATGGATGAAATCTACAACATATATTTTTTTTTTTGGAATTTTTCTGAGATGTTTGAATTTTCATTTGAAATTTGAATAGAAATAGATCTAGGCTTGCATCCATTTATGAAGGAGAAGGAGTTGAAGAAAAGAACGTACAGACAAATGATAGAAGATGGAGGCTAGGGTTTTTTTGATCGTCTATTTATAGATAGATCGCAAAAGAATAGGTGTGCACGAATTTTAACGTGCAAACGGAAGTGGTCCCAAAAGATAAATAATATTAATTACACACGTTACGGATTTAGGAAATAAATAAATTCCTTATCATTTACATTTTATTTTAACGTATATACAAATGTAAATCTAGACGTTTCGTTTACGTTTCAAAATATATCCACAATTTTATTAATTTCCAAATTGATCTAAACAAATTTAGATGTAAATTAAAAGCTGATAAGTCTATCCATTGCAGTGTTAATTTCTCCACTTCTTTATATTTAGAAATTATAAATTAAGTTTTCAAAAACCTATTTTTGATTTTCAATACTTTCATATACTCATCTTTTACCAGTAATAAGGATGCATTAACATTTGTTCATGGTTTCACCTTATTATCCTCAACTTCCATTTTAATTTTCAATAATTACAATTGTTGAATGTTGATACTTTAATTAAATTTATACATCTTGCTTTCTATAATCTATATCAACAAATGGTCCAATTATAAATAGAATTAGCATTAACTTCATCTTATAGGATTAACTACTCCAATTACAAAACAAATCTACGCTAACTGCACGATTTAAGTTAATTTTGTAATTGAGTCTACATTAAACGTTATAAATTATAAATTGGAACCTCAATAAATTCGCTTATTGATTTAAAATCTTTCTATTCAGTAAATAGACATTTTATGGGTATAAATAACATTTGAATTATAACTCATGTCATTAGTGCATGCTTCATTTCTTATCAACTCCCCTTTATTAACTAGAACACATTAACCAAAACAAAATAATTAATTTAGATTTATTTCAATCGATTGCCATTCTTAACTTAACATACTCAAAATGGTTAACCTTAATAATTGTTACCCTTTTACATTCAAATTCACTTACAACCATCATTACAACAATGTTGCCATAGATTAAGATTTAATTAAATAAATTACATAAATGAGTAAAGTTTTGAAATTATCACTAATGCCAAATATATATGCATTAATTACTACTTATTATTATGAATTCATTTATTAATTTACTAGTTGCCTTTGTCTTCTTATATCCTATTTACTACCAATCTTTCTATTTAGTTATAGTTTATCAATATATATATACCTAGGCAAATCAAGTTCTTGTCTTTTCTGTTATTTCAATTAAATCGGGTATGCACAAATAAATTGTTTATAACTTATTCTTACAAAATTATTTACATGCATTCAGTTACACCTAATTTAATGCATTGATTTTCATTTATAAATTAAAGATTTTTCCTTTAAAAGCTTTTATTACTAACCATACTCCAACCTCTACAGGACATTGATTTATTAAATTTGCACTTATTATGCATACTTTTAGCAACTCATATATACTTTGCGTCTATTCCCCAAATTTCACATTCTATTGTTACATAATTTGCATTGATTACTATTTATTATTATTGCTTTACTGATAAATTAGATATTTGCATTGGTTTTGCTTATGCTAAATTAATTTCCCATAATAAATAAGGTTTCAAAACATTCAATAACATTTCCTTAGCCCAAACCCCGTTTACTAATTATTTTCCTTCAATAATTCATGTTGCTATAAATACGTACATTTACACTTTATAGTTATTCTAATATACCTATTCCAACACTCTTAACCCTTATCTTTACTTTCACCCACTTGTAACATAAATTTTTATTTTCAAACTTATTCTCATTTACGGTTAATCAATGTTATTTTACATTAACCAATTTTAATATTCACCTTTAATTTCACATCTTCAAAGTATATCTAGGAAAAATCTTTCCACCACTTAATTTACTGAATCTTATGCAGTCTTACTATAAATAGGTTTTAAATTACCATTACTGTACACTCAATTACTATCCAAAGTATTTATTCCTAAATCAATTCGATATATACGTTTGTTTCCTTCTATTTGATTTATACCTAGCATACATTTTTCTAAATCCTGTTTCATTACCTTCATTAAATTGTTATCGCATTGAGATCAAATTTATTAGCTTATATCACATTATTACCATTAATTAAAATTGGCTTAATTTTTTTTTTATTCAATACTCTAAATAAATAACATATTATTCCATAATTACTCTTGTTTTCACATATTCCATTCAAAATTTAAACCACAATATTTACATTATTTTATTGAATTGGAAATCTCATTTTAAATTGTTAACTTTTAATAAGAACAAATGGCAACACCAAATTCCTAACATTCATTTTATTAAAAATTATGGAAAATATGACAAATTTAGTTAAGGAAATTTTCGGGTCGTTACACTCTCCCCCACTCAAAACTTTTCGTCCCCGAAAAGCAAAAGAAGGGAGAAGAAAGAATTAAATAACAATACATCTTATTCAAAATATTTAACTTATAAATAGTAATTTACTAAATTTATTACCTTGAATAAAATATACCCGTTTTATAATCATTATATCCTTTTATACTTAAATAATTAAAGTTTGGAAAACATTTTCAACATAATTCTAAGTCCAAAATTTACGGAAAATTTTGGCAGAGTCTCCTTTGTACGGAGAGGCTCGGGAAAATATAATACCAAAATATAACAAAGTATCATATAGAATATTCAAAATAGTACATCCCAACACGGGAAAATATATAAAAATAGCGCTACAAAACGTAAACCGGGAACGTACCTATTTGTTGGGCAAATTACGCTTAATTTATGGAAACAAAAGCAGTAACAATTGCTCCCATACCTGCATTTCACTTATATAATCTAAAAAGGTTAACTATTTATATAAAGTGAAATATTTTCATGGTTTCAACTACTAACAACAATCAATTTCGACAAACAGTATACATAACAAAACAAAACAACCATTCAATCAAACAAGCAAATAGTTGTTCGGGTTCAAAACTTGAAATGGTACGGAATGAAAAATAACTATCCAGTGCATCATTTACTCAACAGTCTTAGATGAGACAAAAATAGATTATTTATTCATCCAACAACTTCAAATTTCCTTACCCAGCCAACTATAAAGTAAACAATATCGATTTAAACCAACAAATCAATTCAACTTATATAAATTCATTGCATACTTTAATTGTTTGATTTCCTTTCTTTTATTCAACCCACATAAATTTTCCTTTTTATAATTTACATTTATTTCTAACAAACTTCAAATTTTATTTCTCATTCAATGGTTGTTTCCTTATTTCTACTTATTACTTACCATTAATTTTATTTTATTTAGGTTATGTAAGTCTCTTTTATTTGTATTACATTTAATGCACTTCTCAAATTCAATCACTTATTAAATGCTTACATGCTATTATATTATATTACAGTATTTTTTTTTAATTACACTTAAATTCTTAACCTTATAACCTCTATTCTTATAAATAAAGGATTTTATTAATTTATTACCTAAGGTTTACAGTCATTTATTTATATTACCTACTTTCCATTTTATTCAACTAGTAGCATTTAAATCATACTAAATTTTATAACCTTACACATCAATCCTTATTTATTAAAGAGTTTCGTTTTATTTACTTAAGTTTAAAATCACCTATTTATAATACATACCTTTAATTATGGTAAAATTTCAATTATAACTTAAGTTTATAACATTAAATTCTCATTTAACAGCAATTCATTGAATACTTCATTATTTCCAAAATTTCTACTTGTATAATATTCTATTCCGATCACTTATTTAACATTTCAACTTTTCATATTTGGTAAGTTATATATGTTAAAGAAAATGCAAAAGAACTTATACAAGTTTTATCTCTTCTTTTAATTAAATTTAATGTTCAACGATATTACTTTTTGTCTCATATGTTAAAAATTTTAAATTTCCCTTCATAACTTTGCATAAATTTTCTTACCTAAATTAGAGGTTTAAATTCATTAATTACTTACCTTTTATTTCACTAAAATAATTTAAACTATTAATTAATGGAAATTTAAGAATTAAATACCGGGTCAAATTCAAATTATTTTAAAAATAATAGATAAATAATTTCTTACAACTTTTATATCTCTAATTATATTTAAAACAATTAAAATTTTAAATAATTTCAAAATAAATCTGCAGTAGAATTTACCACAGTGGCCTTTCCCCTTCGAAACTCGAAAATGAAAGTCGATGATGCGGCCGCCATCACCGAAATTATTTTCCAGCGACAGAGAGGAAAGTACAAAACTTATTTTCTCCAAAATCTTCTTTAAAACAATTCTTCCGAATTATACTGAAATATTTATATCGGAAAATATTTATAACAATATTATTATACTTCAAAATCCTTTGAAAGCAAATTTCAAAATCCCGGACTTAAGTTCTAAAATTTCCAAATTTCATTGATTTTAAATTCAATCTTATTTACCTATTATATATAAATTTTATTCCTAACACCCAATCTATTGCAACAAAATATATATATATAATATCATTTAAAAATTTATTTTATATATAGAAAATATAATAGCCAAAATTATTTCATTCACCTATATTAAAACAGATATTATGTCGGTCTGTCCTATTAAGTATTTAGAAATCCCTATTGATGACACAACGTCCCATGCATCAACCAGAATTTATAAATACAAAAAGGAACAGATTAACACAATATTAAAATCTTTTTATAACACTAACAAATACGCTCTCTCATATGTATACACTCAGCGACTCCCATAGGGTATTACTACCCTATTAACAAAGAGTCAAACCCCACAAAGCCAAGGTTTATCGCTAAACCAAAGCTCTGATACCAACTGTAACATCCCGCCTTTTCGCACACTTTAAACCGACACACATGACGATTCAAACCATACGGAAGGGCGGATTGTTATGGGGTAAATAAGAAAAAACAGAGAAGAAATAAAACAAAACAGAATCTCGCAGCGGAAGGATAAAATATAATAATCAAATATACAGTTCATGAAACTGTTTTACAAAATATTTTATTTTACTTGTACAATGAATATCAGAGTTACCCATACCAATACTATCAATGCAGCGGAATTAAATGGTGTAGTGAAATAATATAGTAGATACTAGTAATACAAATCTTTGTCTTCGTCCTCCAGAGCTAAATCCTCAAATCCTGAAACGCTCGGACTGACCCGAGCGAATTTGAAAAGACAAAAACACTCGAGTTAGAACTAAAAGAACTTATGTGAGTAAAATTAACAGAAATAAATATGAGTACAGTAACTCAAGAGATGCTCGGGATTTACATCTCCTAAGGGTCCGTTAAACTATTTACTATGTAGTATATTGCGCTATTATAATAATGTCTATTTATAAAATAAACTTACTTTTTAATAGCGTTAAGGGGTTACCTATATAGCCCTTAACACGGAATATATTCCCATAGTCTATACAGTACCGTAATCTCCCCCGTAATGGGCGTCGTCAGAGGGCACTCCATAGGTATGGTACAAAACAAAACTCCTAGTAAAGGCTCGGTATGGTAGGTGACACGGCACAACTAGGCAATGCCAGGGTAGATATACTAATTGCTATCCGGGCTGGTGGAAACGCGCAGCGCGCAGCTGCCGCCGACCTCGAACAAACTCCCCCAAAAATCAAAAATAAAAGTGGCCACTGAATCAATCCAAAGTCAAAGTATAATATCGAAGAGGAGTGTCCGATCAGAGGAATGACCTCATTGGCCCGAGAATCGCTCCTGTTTTAGCCACCTTATGCCAACTCACGGGAGTCGGGTCCACGTATTTACCTTACAGGAAACGCCGCCACCAACCTACTTCATTCTGGAATCTCCACCGCGTACACGGTTAGTCAAATTAGTTTTCGGTATCGACAGAGAGTATGTCCATATCCGATCCCGGTCTCTTTGCCAACCAATCGTTATTATAACACCGCGGTCATTTAAAATAGTTTATACTTTAAAACCAGAATAAAAATTCCGTTTCAAAACTATTAATACGATATCATCTTAAAACCCAAAACAATATGATATCATTTTATCCAAATATATTTCTTTTCCAAAATCATACTGCTTTAAAATTTAAAATATCTGGAAACCAAATATTTGACTTATACTTTCAAAGCATAATATTTCGAAATTCATATATTTTAAAACCATAACTTCTAAAACTTGAATGGTTTGGATATTCAAAGGTATATAAAATAAATGGTTTGACTTTAAGGTTACTTTGTAAAGAAAATAATTTCCTTGGCTTTACAAATATAATTCTTTATTTAAAGTCTAAACCAAAATTTAAATATCACTTTCAAGTTCCAAAACCACTTCAATTTCTATATATATATATATATATATATATCCATTTGGAGTATTAATATTTCAAAACTAAAGTTGGAATTTATTCCCTCAACCAAATTAAATGTTCTATTATTTAGTCTTGAATATTTACATAAAAATCCATAAATAAAACTCCAATTTCTAGCAATTAAATATTTTCTTCAATTAAATTATACTAGAATATTCATTTTAAATTTATCTTGGAAAAATCCAGTTATAGATATCGTACCTTAAAATTTTCCAAACTTAAACATATAATATGAATTATCAAATTCCATTTCTCAATTTTCCCATTTTTATTTAATAGATTTATACACAGCTTAAATTCAAAAATTTTAACTTCATATGTATATATATAGAAGAATAACATTTATAAAATATCAAAATTAAAATTTTTTATAAACCGCATCCCATCCAAACCATAGAAATCACTTTAAAATAATTTATATATAGACCACGGTGCATGTATAAAATTTTCTATCCAATGGTCAAGTGATACGGATAATTATCATTTCAATCCGCAATTTAAAAATAAAATTTGCGGTTGTATATCATTTCAAACCACAATCCCGAATGAAATGACAAATGCATGATAACTTGTAGTTTAATGATATATAATAAAACATCCATTCACCCATCATCAATCAAAATTATTTCAAACATCATTAGTTTAACAACCATCAATATATATACAATATAACAAGAAATAATTGACAGTTATTAACTAACATTTTATATTCAATTAAATTTATAACTGTTTAACTAGTAGTTTATATACAAATAAATAAATTCTAGCTGTCAATTAATATGCAATAAATGAATTAAATTGACAGTTAAATTAAATAAATGCGAATTAACCGATATGCTGAATAAAACATGCCAAACAATCATAAATAAATTTCTACTCATATCTAAAATAAATTTAACAAACATAAAAACTTTTAGAAGTTGTGAGTGGGTTAAAACACTCACCTTTTGAATTTAAATCGAATTTAAATTCAATTTAAACTCAAAAATCCAACGGTCTCCAAACTGTCCAAACCAACGTCATCAGATCCGGAATTTAATTACGATCCTAACAAAAGAAATTTCGCGCGAAACGAGTAACGTATGAAAAAGTTGTTCAATTTTAATGAGTTGAAACAAAAATTAAATAAAACAAAATTAAACAACAACCTAATTAAAGCTTGCCACGTCATAAAGCTTCTTCTCAACTCACGTATGCTCGTCCAGGGAATGAACCCATTTCAACGCATGCCCTCCCCATCTTTGACCGTGCCTTTAGACCGCCCCAGGCCACCAGATGGTGACGCGCCTCCACCATTACGACTTCCCTAGCCGAGCTCTCCAATACCTAGAAACCAATTTGCAAATAGTCGCTCCAAATCAAAATGCCCAAATTGACTTAGGTTTCGAATTTTCTGATTTTGACCGCGATTTGCCGCTGACTCGAGTATCGATTTGAGACTGCGCGTAGATTCGTATGGATGAAATCTACAACATATTTTTTTTTTTGGAATTTTTCTGAGATGTTTGAATTTTCATTTGAAATTTGAATAGAAATAGATCTAGGCTTGCATCCATTTGAGAAGGAGAAGGAGTTGAAGAAAAGAACGTACAGACAAATGATAGAAGATGGAGGCTAGGGTTTTTTTGATCGTCTATTTATAGATAGATCGCAAAAGAATAGGTGTGCACGAATTTTAACGTGCAAACGGAAGTGGTCCCAAAAGATAAATATTATTAATTACACACGTTACGGATTTAGGAATTAAATAAATTCCTTATCATTTACATTTTATTTTAACGTATATACAAATGTAAATCTAGACGTTTCGTTTACGTTTCAAAATATATCCACAATTTTATTAATTTCCAAATTGATCTAAACAAATTTAGATGTAAATTAAAAGCTGATAAGTCTATCCATTGCAGTGTTAATTTCTCCACTTCCTTATATTTAGAAATTATAAATTAAGTTTTCAAAAACCTATTTTTGATTTTCAATACTTTTATATACTCATCTTTTACCAGTAATAAGGATGCATTAACATTTGTTCATGGTTTCACCTTATTATCCTCAACTTCCATTTTAATTTTCAATAATTACAATTGTTGAATGTTGATACTTTAATTAAATTTATACATCTTGCTTTCTATAATCTATATCAACAAATGGTTCAATTATAAATAGAATTAGCATTAACTTCATCTTATAGGATTAACTACTCCAATTACAAAACAAATCTACGCAAACTGCACGATTTAAGTCAATTTTGTAATTGAGTCTACATTAAACGTTATAAATTATAAATTGGAACCTCAATAAATTCCCTTATTGATTTAAAATCTTTCTATTCAGTAAATAGACATTTTATGGGTATAAATAACAATTGAATTATAACACATGTCATTAGTGCATGCTTCATTTCTTATAAACTCCCCTTTATTAACTAGAACACATTAACCAAAACAAAATAATTAATTTAGATTTATTTCAATCGATTGCCATTCTTAACTTAACATACTCAAAATGGTTAACCTAAATAATTGTTACCCTTTTACATTCAAATTCACTTACAACCATCATTACAACGATGTTGCCATAGATTTAGATTTAATTAAATAAATTAGATAAATGGGTAAAGTTTTTAAATTATCACTAATGCCAAATATATATGCATTAATTACTACTTATTATTATGAATTCATTTATTAATTTACTAGTTGCCTTTGTATTCTTATATCCTATTTACTACCAATCTTTCTATTTAGTTATAGTTTATCAATATATATATACCTAGGCAAATCAAGTTCTTGTCTTTTCTGTTATTTCAATTAAATCGGGTATGCACAAATAAATTGTTTATAACTTATTCTTACAAAATTATTTACATGCATTCAGTTACACCTAATTTAATGCATTGATTTTCATTTATAAATTAAAGGTTTTTCCTTTAAAAGCTTTTATTACTAACCATACTCCAACCTCTACAGGACATTGATTTATTAAATTTGCACTTATTATGCATACTTTTAGCAACTCATATATACTTTGCATCTATTCCCCAAATTTCACATTCTATTGTTACATAATTTGCATTTATTACTATTTATTATTATTGCTTTACTGATAAATTAGATATTTGCATTGGTTTTGCTTATGCTAAATTAATTTCCCATAATAAATAAGGTTTCAAAACAATCAATAACATTTCCTTAGCCCAAACCCCGTTTACCAATTATTTTCCTTCAATAATTCATGTTGCTATAAATACGTACATTTACACTTTATAGTTATTCTAATATACCTATTCCAACACTCTTAACCCTTATCTTTACTTTCACCCACTTGTAACATAAATTTTTATTTTCAAACTTATTCCCATTTACGGTTAATCAATGTTATTTTACATTAACCAATTTTAATATTCACCTTTAATTTCACATCTTCAAAGTATATCTAGGAAAAATCTTTCCACCACTTAATTTACTGAATCTTATGCAGTCTTACTATAAATAGGTTTTAAATTACCATTACTGTACACTCAATTACTATCCAAAGTATTTATTCCTAAATCAATTCGATATATACGTTTGTTTCCTTCTATTTGATTTATACCTAGTATACATTTTTCTAAATCCTGTTTCATTACCTTCATTAAATGATTATCGCATTGAGATCAAATTTATTAGCTTATATCGCATTATTACCATTAAAATTGGCTTAATTTTTGTTTTATATTCAATACTCTAAATAAATAACATATTATTCCATAATTACTCTTGTTTTCACATATTCCATTCAAAATTTAAACCACAATATTTACATTATTTTATTGAATTGGAAATCTCATTTTAAATTGTTAACTTTTAATAAGAACAAATGGCAACACCAAATTCCTAATATTCATTTTATTAAAAATTATGGAAAATATGACAAATTAAGTTAACGAAATTTTCGGGTCGTTACACTCTCCCCCACTCAAAACTTTTCGTCCCCGAAAAGGAAAAGAAGGGAGAAGAAAGAATTAAATAACAATACATCTTATTCAAAATATTTAACTTATAAACAGTAATTTACTAAATTTATTACCTTAAATAAAATATACCCGTTTTATAATCATTATATCCTTTTATACTTAAATAATTAAAGTTTGGAAAATTTTCAACATAATTCTAAGTCCAAAATTTACGGAAAATTTTGGCAGAGTCTCCTTTGTACGGAGAGGCTCGGGAAAATATAATACCAAAATATAACAAAGTATCATATAGAATATTCAAAATAGTATATCCCAACACGGGAAAATATATAAAAATAGCGCTACAAAACGTAAACCAGGAACGTACCTATTTGTTGGGCAAATTACGCTTAATTTATGGAAACAAAAGCAGTAACAATTGCTCTCATACCTGCATTTCACTTATATAATCTAAAAAGGTTAACTATTTATATAAAGTGAAATATTTTCATGGTTTCAACTACTAACAACAATCAATTTCGACAAACAGTATACACAACAAAACAAAACAACCATTCAATCAAACAAGCAAATAGTTGTTCGGGTTCAAAATTTGAAATGGTACGGAATGAAAAATAACTATCCAGTGCATCATTTACTCAACAGTCTTAGATGGGACAAAAATAGATTATTTATTCATCCAACAACTTCAAATTTCCTTACCCAGCCAACTATAAAGTAAACAATATCGATTTAAACCAACAAATCAATTCAACTTATATAAATTCATTGCATACTTTAATTGTTTGATTTCCTTTCTTTTATTCAACCCACATAAATTTTCCTTTTTATAATTTACATTTATTTCTAACAAACTTCA
The DNA here is from genome assembly GCA_030765085.1 of Allium cepa. NCBI lineage: Eukaryota > Viridiplantae > Streptophyta > Magnoliopsida > Asparagales > Amaryllidaceae > Allium > Allium cepa. The sequence continues at coordinate 822,790,931 of CM060929.1, forward strand.
AATTTTATTTCTCATTCAATGGTTGTTTCCTTATTTCTACTTATTACTTACCATTATTTTTATTTTATTTAGGTTATGTAAGTCTCTTTTATTCGTATTATATTTAATGCACTTCTCAAATTCAATCATTTATTAAATGCTTACATGCTATTATATTATATTACAGTAACCCATTTTTTTAATTACACTTAAATTCTTAACCTTATAACCTCCATTCTTATAAATAAAGGATTTTATTAATTTATTACCTAAGGTTTACAGTCATTTATTTATATTACCTACTTTCCATTTTATTCAACTAGTAGCATTTAAATCATACTAAATTTTATAACCATACACATCAATCCTTATTTATTAAAGAGTTTCGTTTTATTTACTTAAGTTTAAAATCACCTATTTATAATACATACCTTTAATTATGGTAAAATTTCAATTATAACTTAAGTTTATAACATTAAATTCTCATTTAACAGCAATTCATTGAATACTTCATTATTTCCAAAATTTCTACTTGTATAATATTCTATTCCGATCACTTATTTAACATTTCAACTTTTCATATTTGGTAAGTTATATATGTTAAAGAAAATGCAAAAGAACTTATACAAGTTTTATCTCTTCTTTTAATTAAATTTAATGTTCAACAATATTACTTTTTGTCTCATATGTTAAAAATTTCAAATTTCCCTTTATAACTTTGCATAAATTTTCTTACCTAAATTAGAGGTTTAAATTCATTAATTACTTACCTTTTATTTCACTAAAATAATTGAGACTATTAATTAATGGAAATTTAAGAATTAAATACCGGGTCAAATTTCAAATTATTCTAAAAATAATAGATAAATAATTTCTTACAACTTTTATATCTCTAATTATATTTAAAACAATTAAAATTTTAAATAATTTCAAAATAAATCTGCAGTAGAATTTACCGCAGTGGCCTTTCCCCTTCGAAACTCGAAAATGAAAGTCGATGATGCGGCCGCCATCACCGAAATTATTTTCCAGCGACAGAGAGGAAAGTACAAAACTTATTTTCTCCAAAATCTTCTTTAAAACAATTCTTCCGGATTATACTGAAATATTTATATCGGAAAATATTTATAACAATATTATTATACTTCAAAATCCTTTGAAAGCAAATTTCAAAATCCCGGACTTAAGTTCTAAAATTTCCAAATTTCATTGATTTTAAATTCAATCTTATTTACCTATTATATATAAATTTTATTCCTAACACCCAATCTATTGCAACAATATATATATATATATATAATATCATTTAAATTTTTTTTTATATATAGAAAATATAATAGGCAAAATTATTTCATTCACCTATATTAAAACTGATATTACGTCGGTCTGTCATATTAAGTATTTAGAAATCCCTATTGATGACACAGCGTCCCATGCATCAACCAGAATTTATAAATACAAAACGGAACAGATTAACACAATATTAAAATCTTTTTATAACACTAACAAATACGCTCTCTCATATATATACACTCAGCGACTCCCATAGGGTATTACTACCCTATTAACAAAGAGTCGAACCCCATAAAGCCAAGGTTTATCGCTAAACCAAAGCTCTGATACCAACTGTAACATCCCGCCTTTTCGCACACTTTAAACCGACACACATGACGATTCAAACCATACGGAAGGGCGGATTGTTATGGGGTAAATAAGAAAAAACAGAGAAGAAATAAAACAAAACAGAATCTCACAGCGGAAGGATAAAATATAATAATCAAATATACAGTTCATGAAACTGTTTTACAAAATATTTTATTTTACTTGTACAATGAATATCAGAGTTACCCATACCAATACTATCAATGCAGCGGAATTAAATGGTGTAGTGAAATAATATAGTAGATACTAGTAATACAAATCTTTGTCTTCGTCCTCCAGAGCTAAATCCTCAAATCCTGAAACGCTCGGACTGACCCGAGCGAATTTGAAAAGACAAAAACACTCGAGTCAGAACTAAAAGATCTTATGTGAGTAAAATTAACAGAAATAAATATGAGTACAGTAACTCAAGAGATGCTCGGGATTTACATCTCCTAAGGGTCCGTTAAACTATTTGCTATGTAGTATATTGCGCTATTATAATAATGTCTATTTATAAAATAAACTTACTTCTTAATAGCGTTAAGGGGTTACCCATATAGCCCTTAACACGGAATATATTCCCATAGTCTATACAGTACCGTAATCTCCCCCGTAATGGGCGTCGTCAGTGGGCACTCCATAGGTATGGTACAAAACAAAACTCGTAGTAAAGGCTCGGTATGGTAGGTGACACGGCACAACTAGGCAATGCCAGGGTAGATATACCAATTGCTATCCGGGCTGGTGGAAACGCGCAGCGCGCAGCTGCCGCCCACCTCGAACAAACTCCCCCAAAAATCAAAAATAAAAGTGGCCACTGAATCAATCCAAAGTCAAAGTATAATATCGAAGAGGAGTGTCCGATCAGAGGAATGACCTCATTGGCCCGAGAATCGCTCCTGTTTTAGCCACCTTATGCCAACTCACGGGAGTCGGGTCCACGTATTTACCTTACAGGAAACGCCGCCACCAACCTACTTCATTCTGGAATCTCCACCGCGTACACGGTTAGTCAAAGTGGTTTTCGGTATCGACAGAGAGTATGTCCATATCCGATCCCGGTCTCTTTGCCAATCAATCGTTATTATAACACCGCGGTCATTTAAAATAGTTTATACTTTAAAACCAGAATAAAAATTCCATTTCAAAACTATGAATACGATATCATCTTAAAACCCAAAACAATATGATATCATTTTATCCAAATATATTTCTTTTCCAAAATCATACTGCTTTAAAATTTAAAATATCTGGAAATCAAATATTTGACTTATACTTTCAAAGCATAATATTTCGAAATTCATATATTTTAAAACCATAACTTCTAAAACTTTAATGGTTTGGATATTCAACGGTATATAAAACAAATGGTTTGACTTTAAGGTTACTTTGTAAAGAAAATAATTTCCATGGCTTTACAAATATATTTCTTTATTTAAAGTCTAAACCAAAATTTAAATATCACTTTCAAGTTCCAAAACCACTTCAATTTCTATATATATATATATATATATATATCCATTTGGAGTATTAATATTTCAAAACTAAAGTTGGAATTTATTCCCTCAACCAAATTAAATGTTCTATTATTTAGTCTTGAATATTTACATAAAAATCCATAAATAAAACTCCAATTTCTAGCAATTAAATATTTTCTTCAATTAAATTATACTAGAATATTCATTTTAAATTTATCTTGGAAAAATCCAGTTATAGATATCGTACCTTAAAATTTTCCAAACTTAAACATATAATATGAATTATCAAATTCCATTTCTCAATTTTCCCATTTTTATTTAATAGATTTATACACAGCTTAAATTCAAAAATTTTAACTTCATATGTATATATATAGAAGAATAACATTTATAAAATATCAAAATTAAAATTTTTTATAAACCGCATCCCATCCAAACCATAGAAATCACTTTAAAATAATTTATATATAGACCACGGTGCATGTATAAAATTTTCTATCCAATGGTCAAGTGATACGGATAATTATCATTTCAATCCGCAATTTAAAAATAAAATTTACGGTTGTATATCATTTCAAACCACAATCCCGAATGAAATGACAAATGCATGATAACTTGTAGTTTAATGATATATAATAAAACATCCATTCACCCATCATCAATCAAAATTATTTCAAACATCATTAGTTTAACAACCATCAATATATATACAATATAACAAGAAATAATTGACAGTTATTAACTAACATTTTATATTCAATTAAATTTATAACTGTTTAACTAGTAGTTTATATACAAATAAATAAATTCTAGCTGTCAATTAATATGCAATAAATGAATTAAATTGACAGTTAAATTAAATAAATGCGAATTAACCGATATGCTGAATAAAACATGCCAAACAATCATAAATAAATTTCTACTCATATCTAAAATAAATTTAACAAACATAAAAACTTTTAGAAGTTGTGAGTGGGTTAAAACACTCACCTTTTGAATTTAAATCGAATTTAAATTCAATTTAAACTCAAAAATCCAACGGTCTCCAAACTGTCCAAACCAACGTCATCAGATCCGGAATTTAATTACGATCCTAACAAAAGAAATTTCGCGCGAAACGAGTAACGTATGAAAAAGTTGTTCAATTTTAATGAGTTGAAACAAAAATTAAATAAAACAAAATTAAACAACAACCTAATTAAAGCTTGCCACGTCATAAAGCTTCTTCTCAACTCACGTATGCTCGTCCAGGGAATGAACCCATTTCAACGCATGCCCTCCCCATCTTTGACCGTGCCTTTAGACCGCCCCAGGCCACCAGATGGTGACGCGCCTCCACCATTACGACTTCCCTAGCCGAGCTCTCCAATACCTAGAAACCAATTTGCAAATAGTCGCTCCAAATCAAAATGCCCAAATTGACTTAGGTTTCGAATTTTCTGATTTTGACCGCGATTTGCCGCTGACTCGAGTATCGATTTCGAAAACAGAGACTGCGCGTAGATTCGTATGGATGAAATCTACAACATTTTTTTTTTTTGGAATTTTTCTGAGATGTTTGAATTTTCATTTGAAATTTGAATAGAAATAGATCTAGGCTTGCATCCATTTGAGAAGGAGAAGGAGTTGAAGAAAAGAACGTACAGACAAATGATAGAAGATGGAGGCTAGGGTTTTTTTGATCGTCTATTTATAGATAGATCGCAAAAGAATAGGTGTGCACGAATTTTAACGTGCAAACGGAAGTGGTCCCAAAAGATAAATAATATTAATTACACACGTTACGGATTTAGGAAATAAATAAATTCCTTATCATTTACATTTTATTTTAACGTATATACAAATGTAAATCTAGACGTTTCGTTTACGTTTCAAAATATATCCACAATTTTATTAATTTCCAAATTGATCTAAACAAATTTAGATGTAAATTAAAAGCTGATAAGTCTATCCATTGCAGTGTTAATTTCTCCACTTTCTTATATTTAGAAATTATAAATTAAGTTTTCAAAAACCTATTTTTGATTTTCAATACTTTTATATACTCATCTTTTACCAGTAATAAGGATGCATTAACATTTGTTCATGGTTTCACCTTATTATCCTCAACTTCCATTTTAATTTTCAATAATTACAATTGTTGAATGTTGATACTTTAATTAAATTTATACATCTTGCTTTCTATAATCTATATCAACAAATGGTCCAATTATAAATAGAATTAGCATTAACTTCATCTTATAGGATTAACTACTCCAATTACAAAACAAATCTACGCTAACTGCACGATTTAAGTCAATTTTGTAATTGAGTCTACATTAAATGTTATAAATTATAAATTGAAACCATAATAAATTCGCTTATTGATTTAAAATCTTTCTATTCAGTAAATAGACATTTTATGGGTATAAATAACATTTGAATTATAACACATGTCATTAGTGCATGCTTCATTTCTTATAAACTCCCCTTTATTAACTAGAACACATTAACCAAAACAAAATAATTAATTTAGATTTATTTCAATCGAATGTCATTCTTAACTTAACATACTCAAAATGGTTAACCTAAATAATTGTTACCCTTTTACATTCAAATTCACTTACAACCATCATTACAACAATGTTGCCATAGATTTAGATTTAATTAAATAAATTAGATAAATGGGTAAAGTTTTGAAATTATCACTAATGCCAAATATATATGCATTAATTACTACTTATTATTATGAATTCATTTATTAATTTACTAGTTGCCTTTGTCTTCTTATATCCTATTTACTACCAATCTTTCTATTTAGTTATAGTTTATCAATATATATATACCTAGGCAAATCAAGTTCTTGTCTTTTCTGTTATTTCAATTAAATCGGGTATGCACAAATAAATTGTTTATAACTTATTCTTACAAAATTATTTACATGCATTCAGTTATACCTAATTTAATGCATTGATTTTCATTTATAAATTAAAGGTTTTTCCTTTAAAAGCTTTTATTACTAACCATACTCCAACCTCTACAGGACATTGATTTATTAAATTTGCACTTATTATGCATACTTTTAGCAACTCATATATACTTTGCGTCTATTCCCCAAATTTCACATTCTATTGTTACATAATTTGCATTGATTACTATTTATTATTATTGCTTTACTGATAAATTAGATATTTGCATTGGTTTTGCTTATGCTAAATTAATTTCCCATAATAAATAAGGTTTCAAAACAATCAATAACATTTCCTTAGCCCAAACCCCGTTTACCAATTATTTTCCTTCAATAATTCATGTTGCTATAAATACGTACATCTACACTTTATAGTTATTCTAATATACCTATTCCAACACTCTTAACCCTTATCTTTACTTTCACCCACTTGTACCATAAATTTTTATTTTCAAACTTATTCCCATTTACGGTTAATCAATGTTATTTTACATTAACCAATTTTAATATTCACCTTTAATTTCACATCTTCAAAGTATATCTAGGAAAAATCTTTCCACCACTTAATTTACTGAATCTTATGTAGTCTTACTATAAATAGGTTTTAAATTGCCATTACTGTACATTCAATTACTATCCAAAGTGTTTATTCCTAAATCAATTCGATATACACGTTTGTTTCCTTCTATTTGATTTATACCTAGTATACATTTTTCTAAATCCTGTTTCATTACCTTCATTAAATGGTTATCGCATTGAGATCAAATTTATTAGCTTATATCGCATTATTACCATTAATTAAAATTGGCTTAATTTTTTATTTTATTCAATACTCTAAATAAATAACATATTATTCCATAATTACTCTTGTTTTCACATATTCCATTCAAAATTTAAACCACAATATTTACATTATTTTATTGAATTGGAAATCTCATTTTAAATTGTTAACTTTTAATAAGAACAAATGGCAACGTCAAATTCTTAATATTCATTTTATTAAAAATTATGGAAAATATGACAAATTTAGTTAACGAAATTTTCGGGTCGTTACAAAATTCTTAATTTATTACTACCTAAATTTCAGCTATTATTCTCCGTATTTTCTTATATGGGAATGTTCTTCTTATCTACCTACTTAGATATTCTTATCCTTATATTTTCTGTTTTCTTATTCCAGATGTGTCATTTTCATTTATAAACCCTTTTAAAAAGAATTTTAAAGAAAGGAACTTCCAAATTTATATAGAATAGAAGAACTCATATAGAGAACAGAAAAATCCAAAAATTGAAAACTTTTTAATGCAATGAATTTTAAACTGCGAAAATTAACAATTAAAAAGCTTCTCTCGTCATTTTTTCCAACTTTTCAATTCATCATATTTTCAAAAATCATCCACTATTTTGTTTTAAAAACGTTTCACCATTTTAAAATTGGATTCCTTTTCCAAAATTTTCACATAACAAATGGTAGTATTTTTCTGAAGCCGTCTAAAATCACTTTCTATCAAAAATTTCAACTTATAATACATAAGATCCTCATTTAATAATCTTTTGAAAAAAATCTTACAAAACATTCAAGGAGTTTAAAAGAAACTTTTTTATCAAATTCTTTCTCATGGGGTAGGATTTAGAAATTGCTTTAATTATTCCTTTGAACTTTCCTACTCAATCATCTTAAAAATCCTGTTATTTTCTTGTGGTGATTAATATACACCTCCTTACAGAAGATTATTTCATTCCTCCTTTACATCTTACTTCCGGATGTTTACAAATATATGCCTTATAATATTTAATTAATACCTATCATTTCCATTTATTATTTCTATAAATGTCACTTGATCCGTATTAAATGGTTATTATTCTAGATGATGTTTCCTAAAGACATTTATTTACTAATTCAAACTCTACCCATTTAATTTTTTTCCTTATCTTTCCATAATTACCTTAATGGTCTCATTAATCTATTTAATTTCTTATAACATCTTACTTATTGCATATTCATCGTCTATTAAATTTTTAGAGTTATAATCTTTCCTTCTATATTTTCTATCCCTATTACTTAAAATTCTTATAGGGTCCTAATTATATGAAAATCTAGGTCTAACAAAGGAGTCAAGTATATTTAGTTTCTGGGTGCTTCCATATGTTATGGTCACGCTTTCATAGTCCACCCTTACGATACGATCTTCGCTCTGTGGATAATTGGAGCAGGAATATAAATTTGACTATATTTATTTTTCCAATTCATATTTGCTTTGCCCACCCTTTCGAAATATGGTTGCAACTACTTTTATAGTTGGAATTTACAGAGCTAGGCGTACATTCAAAATTATTGTGTGTGTGTGTGTTTGTATGTATATAGTAAAACCTTTTGAAAAATCTTTTCAAAAATGGAAAGTACGCTACTCATATCTATACTTTTCCCCGTTGATTGGGTAATCTAGACTCTGATACCAAATGTAACAATCCGCCTTGAAACAGGCCCGAATCTCGACCCAGAAAAGGCCCATCGAAACTTAGAACCATTCCAAAGTTGGCTGTTAGTTGGTGAAAATAACAATACAAAGCTATCTATCTATTCATTCAGAACTCACAGTGGAAAAAACAAAATATAGTAGCAATAATAATACCCATTTCAAATCATTTCAAATGTCACAAAACATAACATAATGTTAACCGTTACAACATTTTGTTTAAAAGTACATTTTCTGGATATAATATAAAATAACATGAAAAGATAGATAACAACTGCCACAATCTTTGCTCTCGCCATCTTCAAGCATCATCGGCTTCTTCTCTAATTTGTGTTGTAATGAGGAGGGAGTCGGAACAATAAGTGTATGGTGAACAAAAACTTCGAGCCTTATTATTTCAGTACTTGGGCAGTATATTTCAAAATAAGAATACGCCTTACATTTCATATACGATAAGGAGGCGGGCCCTCAAGCAACCAATTAATACCTTCCATTTTCAAAGCAGGTTTTCCAATGCCATTACCCATAACCAATGTCATAAATGTCTAATAATGCGGAAGGTAGTACCCAAGTCTCCTAATACCTTCCATTTTCGATGTTGATTTATCAGTCCCATAACCCATAACCAACGTCATAAATGTCTAACAATGCAAGAGATAATACCCAAATCATTTAATACCCTTTAGTGAAAATATGCAGACTTTTATCATTTAAGACCTCAATTGAGATAGACACCCATCATTTAATACCTATTTTCAAGTCGGACTCCTCACTAGTGCATATCTAGCTGACATTGCATGCAATCTGTTCGAGCACTTAATACTATTTTATGGAAAGACGAACCCTCAAACATCCACTTAATACCTTATCCCGAAGTGGACCCTTTTCGGGATACCATCTACCATGCCTAAATACTAACACTTTAACATTTAATATTTCATTTGGGGAAAAGAGGCGGACCCTCAAATAACCACGTAATACCTCCAAAATCCTAAAGCAGGTCCATTGCCTAATGACCCGTAACTCACAATGACATTAGTCCGACTATTCATAGGTATTGGCAGCCAGATTAGCTGAGCTGATTTACCCTACGGAATTGGAACTAACCTCGCGTCATTAGAGTTACTTATCATAAGTGATGTCTCACATCAGCCCCGAAGTCACACTGCTAGTAGGCAGATTAGCTGGACAGACTTCCATGTGTCTCTTGACTGACCTCGCATCATTATGACTTAGTCATCTTTATAACACTCTTAATATATTATCACATGCCTCACTGTGTCCAATAATTAGGCTGTATAAGAATTCCATCTTATTTTGTCTTAACAATCAATTACTTTCCTAAGGGGATTTAATGACAATTGTTGTTCAATTAACTACGTAATTAATACGTTATAATTGTACGCTACTTACGGTAATTATCATATAAATAAAACATGCTTATTATTTTCTATGTATGCAGAGATTACGCCACAACTAACTGTTATCCCACCTTTTAACAAGGCCGAGATATCAAGAGATTGACTGGAAATCAATGATTACTCATCCCAAATATCGATTATACATCACAGATTCGCTATGGATACGATGAATTTTGTCCAAGTCCGAATCAAGCTACAATTCACCAGACATGACAAGCAAAGCTACGGAAGCCAGCATTTCAAAATTCAAGTCAATCCGAGTTCGTATGCTCAAGTTATGATCGATGCAAAGTTGAACAATTTTCTCGTTCATATCCATCAAGCGTACGCTATTTGTGTCCACCGAACATACACTGTTCGTATCCATCAGGCCCGCGCACTTCCTATCGGTCCAGGCTCATGTCTCTTTCGTATCCACCAAGTTCGAATCCATCGATTTCGCATCGATCGGAATGGCATCGCCTCGTATCCATCGTGTTCGAATGGTTCCAGCGAAGTATCCATCGAATTATCGACCGTTCGTATAAATCAAAGTGACCTTGGTTCGTATCCATCGATCAATTCATATCGATCGCCCAAGCCGGTAAATGCACTTCGTATCGATCGGACTTCAAGCCCTTCGTATCGATCGAAAAAGCGATACGAAGCACACACAAAGCAGCATAGCTGATCGATACGAACGACACAACGCACGATCGATACGAACAAACCACTAAAATCTGTGCGAACAAGAGCCACATATGATCGATACGAAATCAATGGATTCGATCTATACGAAATGGAACACAAACCATCGATACGAACAAGGCGAAAGCCTTGGAACGACTTGGTCAACTCGGCATAAAATGTGGATCGATCCGAAGAGTGCACCTGCGTTAACCTGTTAGCACGTGCCTGGATCGATTCGAATGGATCGATGTGAAGGCATCGATTCGAACGCGACAACATTCATAAAAAGGGCAATCTTGCATCGGTCATATCTCACAATCCACAAGTCCAAATGCTATGAAATTTTCACAGGAGCTTAAATACCAGCTAAAGAATATTCACACCAAGTTTCGACTCCATTGGATATAATCTTGATCGATACGAATTACGTTCGTATCGATCACGGATCGAGTCGAAACTTCATGGGATCAATAGTGTGGGTCCACTCAGCTGCTAGAAGGAGTCTCCTGAAGTTTGAGCGAGATATTTGCATACACCGCCTATAAATAGCACCCTAAAGCCTACAGCAAAAGGACTTTTGGATCCTGCGACGTCCAAACTCTGCCAAAATCATGACTACATTCAAACTCCATTATTGTACTAAAAAATTACTGCTGTAATTCACTATAACCAGTAAGGGCATCAATAAAAGATCATCCTTCGGAGTGGGCATAGGCCGGAGATAGCTGAACCACTATAAATCTTGTGTTTCTGCTTGTTATTTTTCAATTGTTGTTCTCTACTTTGTCTAGATCTGAGATTTGTGTTAGAATATTGCTAATCTATATTCATACATTGGTGTTTTTACGATATTAGGGGTTTGTGACCAATTTTGGTGCAAACACTTTGGTGCTTTCATCGAGAAGGCTGGTTCAGGAATCCTACCGCTTAGATATTGAATTTGAAAGCTTGAACAATTTGACAATGATGCGATAATCAACAAGAAGGAAAAGAGGAGAAATGAGCCAACAAGGGGGAAGTCAGGAGGCATCCTCTAAAGCGGGAGAAGGACAAGCTTCGACTCCATTGAACATAATCTTGATCGATACGAATTACGTTGGTATCGATCACGGATCGAGTCGAAACTTCATGGGATCGATAGTGTGGGCCCACTCAGGTGCTAGAAGGAGTCTCCTGAAGTTTGAGCGAGATATTTGCATGGAGCGCCTATAAATAGCACCCTAAAGCCTACAGAAAATGGACTTTTGGATCCTGCGACGTTTAGACTCTGCCAAAATCACGACTACATTCAAACTCCATTATTGTACTAAAAAATTACTGCTGTAATTCACTATAACCAGCAAGGACATCAATAAAAGATCATCCTTCGGAGTGGGCATAGGCCGGAGATAGTTGAACCACTATAAATCTTGTGTTTCTGCTTGTTATTTTTCAATTGTTGTTCTCTACTTTGTCTGGATCGTAGATTTGTGTTAGTTGCTAATCTATATTCATACATTGGTGTTTTCATGATATTAGGGGTTTGTGACCAATTTTGGTGCAAACACTTTGGTGCTTTCACCGAGAAGGCCGGTTCAGGAATCCTACTGCTTAGATATTGAATTTGAAAGTTTGAACAATTGACAACGACGCGATAATCAACAAGAAGGAAAAGAGGAGAAATGAGCCAACAAGGGGGAATTCAGGAGACATCCTCTAGAGCGGGAGAAGGACAAGTTTCGATCTACATCACCAGCGACGAGATGGAGGCTATGGCAGATTCAATACACGAAAGATTATTGAAGAGTCAACAAGATATGATGCAAAGCTTCTTTCAGCAAATAAGAGCAGCCGGAGCATAGAACCTTGGACCGACTATAGTGGTTGGAAATGCAGGACAAGGAGATAGAGCCACAAAGACCAATGGAGGTCAGATTCAAGATCAGAACGAGGAATGTGAAGGCAATCAACAGGAACATAGGGGCAGAACCTCGGGATTTGGCACTGGAAGACCCATAGATGGAGATCAGCAGGCTAGAGCCAACACCAACATGAATGAGCTGCATGAAGAATATTACCCAGAATACCCTTCGAGACCTGGGGTGCAGGATAGAAACATGACGAGGGCACAACCCTTGGATGTAGATGAAAGAATGGCTGCGCTAGTGCGATGGATTATGAGAGGAGGGTCACCAAGCGGAGGCTTAGAAGAAGTTAGTTGAAGCCCGTTTACTCCGAATATCAGAAATGCGAGGAACCCTCCAAAGTTCAAGTTACCCATGCTGGACCCTTATGATGGAAAGTCAGACCCGACCATGCATATTACCAGATATATCAGGCACATGGAAGTGCTGGGGGCATCGGAGGAAGTGATGGCACGATGTTTCCCTCTATATTTATCAGATTTGGCTGCGCTTTGGTTCAGGCAGCTAGAGAGTGGATCAATTAGAACATGGGGAGAGCTGGTGGAATGCTTCATGAGGCAGTTTAGGGTCTACATGACGCGACCCAAAAGTGAGATGACCTTAGCGTCGATAAAATAGAGGACCGGCGAGTCCATAAAAGATTTTCTATTATGATTCAATGCAACGATAGCTTTAGTAGATTGTCCAAATCCATCGATGATTTTGATTGCGGTAGTGGCAGGAGTTGTGGAAGGCACAGAGTTCAAAGATTCGCTGGTAAGAGACCCGCCGTAAGGCGTTGGAGTATTTTACCATGAAGCTGAAAGATTCATTCGGTTAGAAGATTCACGCACCGAGTGACAAGAAACGAATGTTGTGCAAGGCGAAGGAACCGCCAAAGAACAATCTAGAGAAGACAAAGGGAAGCGAAAGCAGGATGACAGATACGATGGTCCTGATAAACAGACGAAATTTTGAGAACCCAGGTTCGGACAATACACAGACTTGACGACGAACCTGGAACGGATTTACACGGAGACTCGAGGGGGGGGGGAGGGAAGCTCCCCTATCGAAAACCACCCAGGAGAGATCCCACAGAGCGAGAATGTAGGAGTGGAAAGTACTGCCTATTTCATGAGTTGGAAGGGCATACTACCGATGAATGCCGCTATCTGAAAGATGAGGTGGAAGAGCATATCAGGAATGGTAGATTGCCACAGTACACCAGAAATCAAATAGCGGCCGTAGGACGTGAGCAACTACCGCCTCCACCTAATGGAACTAATCCTGGATCGGGACCATGACTCGTCATCAATTGATCATGATGGCAAGGGCCAAGTTTAGGACTTGAACTTTGGTCGATTAGAAAAAATTCTTAGTTTTGATTTCAAAATAAAACGGTTATTCCACTCACACATGTATGGAAATCGAGAGATCCATAGGCATGCTCTAAGACGATAATAGATCTCTCTGCCCGGAGATGCGGTATCTAATTTTTTTTATTGTTTGAGATTGAACATTTGGAACTCGAATTTAATAAATGAACTTGAATTTTATAACTCAAAACCTTTGACCGGAGAGTTAAAGGATGAATCTTGAAAGTCAACATAAAAATGATCACTTTATGACCCTACCTAGAGTGCCGGGTTCGGAGTGCAAGAAGTGAGATGCTTCGCCGGAGAGCGATAGGATCGACTCACTTAACGTCGTTCCCCAGTTAACAGAGAGTGATTGGATCGGGGTTCAATAAGAGCCCGGAGTGGCTATGATCGGCCTAGGATTTAGGCCATGACATCGCTTAATGTTCAAAGACACAGAACCGGAGTGCATGGGGTGTTGCCGCTTCGCTGGAGAGCGACAAGATCGGCTCACTTGACGCTGTTTCCCCTTCACCGGAGAGTGACAAGATGAGATCCAGCAAGAGCCCGGAGAAGCTATGATCGATCTAGAATGACCAAGACATCGCTATATGCCCTCGTTGGGGCTAGAGTGCAAGGGATAAAAAGCAACGTCTGAGCGCAACAGGATCTTTCTATTCGACCGCTAGGTCTGGAATGGACTTAACAAGGGTCCGGAGTGACCATCGATAGTCCGGAGAGGCTGTAGAATTTGATCACCGACTTTCGCAAGTGGAAGCGGATATTGATTCGGCTTCAAACAGCCATAAACTCGATTGACGATACTGTAACTGTGGATAAAAATGGACTCACGACATTTGATTTGAAGCTATTGAAAACACACCTTTTGCCAAAAGGCATGTTTTGGGGGCAAAGTGTTTTCCCACCTTTTAGCAAGGCCAAGATATCAAGAGATTGACTGGAAATCAATGATTACTCATCCCAAATATCGATTATACATCACAGGTACGCTATGGATATCGATGAATTTTGTTCGAGTCCGAATTGAGCTACAATTGACCAGACATGACAAGCAAAGCTTCGGAAGCCAGCATTTCAAATCAAGTCAATCCGAGTTCATATTCTCAAGATATGATCGATGCAAAGTTGAACATTGTTCTCGTTCGTATCCATCAAGTGTACGCTATTCGTATCCACCGAACATACACTGTTCGTATCCATCAGGCCAGCGCACTTCGTTTCGGTCCAGGCCCATATCTCTTTCGTATCCACTAAGTTTGAATCCATCAATTTCGTATCAATAGGAATAGCATCGCCTCGTATCCATCGTGTTCGAATGGGTCCAGCGAAGTATCCATCGAATTATCAGCCGTTCATATCTATCAAGGTGACCTTGGTTCGTATCCATCGATCAATTTGTATCGATCGCCCAAGCCAGTAAATGCACTTCGTATCGATTAGACTTCAACCCCTTCATATCGATCGAAAGAGCAATACGAAGCACACACAAAGCAGCATAGCCGATCGATACGAACGACACAACGCACGATCGATACGAACAAACCACTAACGTCGGTGTGAACAAGAGACACAAATGATTGATACGAAATCAATTGATTCGATCGATACGAAATGGAACACAAACCATCAATACGAACAAGGCGAAAGCCTTGGAATGACTCGGTCAACTCGGCATAAAATGTGGATCGATCCGAAGAGTGCGCACCATGTCAACCTGTTAGCACGTGCCTGGATCGATTCGAATGGATCGATGCGAAGGCGTCGATTCGAATGCAACAGCATTCATAAAAAACACAATCTTACAGAAACGAACCGACTTTCACTCCACTAAAAGTCGCATCATCTTGAAGAAGGAAAGGGGTAGAAAAGAGAAAAGATAGAGAAGAAAGAAGAAACAACATCAGAATCTAAACAGCGGAACGAATAAATTATATTAATCACATAAATATTACATAGTATCATATACATCAGAGTTATACATCATATACAACACATTTAGACAGTTATAAACACATGTCTAGTTATATAACTCAAGATATAACACAGATATCAATACAGAGATCAACACAATTGAACTACAAATATATCTACAAACGCTGAAGCCTCCTGCTCCATTGCTCCTCCAGAATTCGTCCAAGCTAACCTGAATCCCTTAGCTACTCGTAAAAATTTGAGTATCCAAGAGTTTAATAAAAATAGAAGATAAACTCTGGGTCAGACATGGGTCTGGTGTGAGTAACAGGTTAATGTTGCTTAACTTTTGGAAAAACTTTGAAAACAAAAGGTATCACATAAGACTCCCCACATATAAACATGGGTAAGTTTTTACCTTACGCTAACCAAAACATTTGATAGGAAATTCTATGATATTATAATAGGGTCTAGGGTTTTCAAATAAATATGAAATAGCTGAAATTGTTACATGATTAAATTCCAGCTACTAGCCACAAAAGTGAGTAGTACTATAAAATCTGCAAGGGCACGTAGGAAGAATGGGTTTCCATCAATGGCAGGGCTACTGGGGTACCGCCTGTCACAGTACGTGGCCTAGATCAACGTATAGAGGATCCACCCTAAATCCCCTGCAACACAAGGCTGGAACCATCCCTTACTGGATAGTCCCGAACAAGACAACCCCGACAGTTGGAGTTCACAAATGCCCGCACAACCAAATAAAAGGGACCTCTATACAGGGAAAAATCTCTTCCTACTTGGGTGCTACCTACTTAGCCTTGCTGCACCTCCCCGGTTTAGCCATTCCCGGTTGATGAGACTTGAGGCTACGATTACCTTTAGAGAACACATCTCTTAGAATGCTCATCATCCACCAGACGATGTTCTGAAAGCATTCAATCCATACAAGTTCATTCCGGGTTCGAACGAAACCGAAGGCATTATCTCATTACACTCATTTTGGAATCACCCTCAGAGTTAACGACAATAACCCTTGCACTTCAAACTCCATCTCGATCTTCACTTTGAGATGTCACGACCTATTGTTAATTTGGATCGACGTGGTTTTCGGATATCCAAATCTGAAAAGCCGATCCCGGTCTCATCGAAATCCAAAACGCCATCTTTTAGGTCCAAGTTGTCTTAGAGTTAAAACAATTCAATTCTATTATCTATATACACACAGATAGATAATTCACATATCACAATAGATAATCAACATTATCATCACAAATAGATAATGCACATTATCATCACAATAGATAATTCACATTATCATCATACTTCAACTAAAGCATCCACATCGCACAACATCACTTATCTCATATCTGAGGTCTCAAACCATTCATGGCAATCGATATCATCCATTCATACATAAGCAAGGATTAATTAACCATACTATAATTAATTTAAAATGAATTAAATTAATTACCTCATCTCTAATTAATTTAAAGTAAATTAAATTAATTACTTTCATATTAAAAATCTTGCTTATATAACCATTAATTAATTAAATTTAATTAATTATTCTCTAATTATTCACCTTTATTATTCATCCTTGATTAATTATCCTTTAATTACATTACAGTAAGTATTTTTTAATTGATTTCACAAATTAATTGTCCTTATCCACTTATAGTAATTAACCTTTAATTACTTCACAAATTAATTAATTACTCCTTAATTAATTACATTAATAAATTACTCTTTTATCACTTATCATTGATTAATAAATCTTAATTAATCAACCCTTAATTACGTCATTAATTATATAAATTAATGATCCCTAATTACATTTTTAATTAATCATTCTATTTAAATTAATTACATCAAGTAATTAATCTTTAATTAAACCACATTTATTAATCAGCCTTGATTAATCACATTCAGTAATTACTTCATTAAATAATTTAATTACTCCTTAATTAATTATCTTAATTAATCCCTTGATTAATTACACAAAGTAATTGAATTCAAATTACTTCCATTATTAAATCATTTTTCAATTAGTTACATCCAGTAATTATCATTAATTACTTCACTAAGTAATTTCACTTATTAATTACATTAAGTAATTACACTTATCAAATCATCAAGTGATTATCTTAAATTAATTAAACTTAATTAATTAACTTAAACTAATCATATTAAACTCAATTAATTACATTAAGTAATTAATTCCTTAATTACTTCCATTAAGTAATTATACTTAAACAATTTCACAAATGATTATCTTTAAATTATTTATCTAATTAATTATTAAAATTAATCACATTAATTAATTATTTAATAATCCTTAGTTAATGACCTTCATTAACTATTAACAATTCTTTAATTACTTCTCTAAAGTAATTATGCTTACATTAATCATTATTAATTACGAATTAATTAACCATTAATAACCCATTAATTAATCCCTATTTATTTAATTAATTAAGTTTTAACTTTAACTTAATTAATCCTTAATTACTTGATTAATTGATTTCTAATCGTTAATTAATATTCTAATCTTATCTTATTAATGATCCTTAATTACAAATTAATTATTCCTAATTAATTAATCTTAAACCTTAATTAGTTTATTAAAAACCCTTAATTACTAAATTAATTAATTCAAATCATTAGTTAATTAAATAAATTAATTATCCAATTTAATTACCTTAACAACTTAATGAATCCAAATCATTAAATCCTAATTAACTTTAAGATAAACATTTTTCTTATTAATGATTAAATTATCATTAACAAAGCATTTAAAAACAATTTACCTTTAAATTTACTTTCAAATTCCATTTTAAATTTAAGATTTAAAATGAATACTAATTTAACTTTAACAAAGTTTAAAAACAATTTAAAAAACTTTAAAATCTCCTGTTAAGGAAATACTTATCTTATAAAAGAAACTTAAAAGAATTTAAACTAAATCCATTTTAAATTCAGATCCTTTTAAATACACTTTTAAATACTTAAACACTTTAAAGTTGTTAAAACAATTTGAATTTTAAAAACTTATTATTCCCAAACTAAGATTCAAACTAAATTTGACCCTAGATTTAAACTTCGTTTAAATCTTTACTTTTCATTTAAAAATCAATTTTTAATTCAAACCATGTAAAAATACACTTTAAACATTCAAAGTTGTTTAAAACATTTAAAAATTTAAAAGCTTTCTTTTATTTCAGAACAAGGATATAAATTAAATTTGAATCCAGATTTAAACTTTGTTTAAATCCTTACTTTCAGATTTTAAAACCATTTTAAAATTTTAAACCGCCAGGTTCCTAAAACCTGTAACACAAACATTAACCCGAGGCACCCCTTAACTGCTTCGAGCCCAAAACCAAAATGCTTCGAGCAAAACACCTAATTTCTTCGAGAAAAATTCGAGACTACTACACCCCTGCCCAAACCAACATCTCTAGGAAACAAACAGTGCACCGTGCACATGCACGGTGACGCCGTTCAACTTCGATCATTGTCGATGATCTTCACACATCAGAAATCGTTCATGCACCCTATCACAATCATCAGATCATCATCCCCAACTCGAAATCGAATTCGAGCTTCAAACCCAAACTGGAACAACCAAATGCAAAACCTGGAACTGCCTCGTCAACGCATCTCCGACCATCATCGCGTCTGAAACTCCTGCCAAGCCTTTGTCAATCCACCTACCTCCATTCACCAGAATCCGGTAGCACTCGATCAACCAGCGAAGACGTGAAATCAAAAATACCCATCCTATTTAAAACTAGGGTTACAAACCAAAAATCGAATACCGCTACCACCCCAATGATCTGATCTTCATCTTGCCAATTTTCCCTAACTCCCCAATCATTCTTGCATCACCGTAAAAAATTACAACCTCCCAGATCTCGAGATCATCAGAAACACCCAATTTCCTATTTTCTGGTCAACCCAGAAATGCAAACTCAAAACCCAACTAAAAATTGTAATTTTAGTTTTAAAAATCAAATTTTAGGACAATGTTTTAGATCCTAAGCCTAAAACATTTAATTATGATGTTTGAGTTTTCGCTATTTCAAAGTTTGATCAGTTGTTTATGATTTCCAAAGACATTTCCGTATTATTTTAACTTAAGTATAATTTTAAACTAAAGTTTGCGATGGAACAAACAAGTTTGATTTGAAACTTAAGTTTATACAAAGACTATATCAAGAGGTTTTGAATTTAAATCAAAACAAGAACCAAAAAACTGGGAACATAGAAGTTACAGATAAAAGCATGCATACATCATACATCAGAAATTCAACAATATAAAAACACAAACATGCTTATAAATATACACAATACAATATTTATCATAACAATAACGTGCAACCATATTTATACTTTTAAGTTTTTTTAAAAGTGATGTTACTCACCATATACATGATGAACAGAGCACATTTTTGAAATAGCTTTGGAAACATTTAAACTTGTTTTGCTGAAATGCTTTTGCTTCTTTGTTCTTGAATTATAAACTGCATGCATGCTTCCAGATTGAAAAGAAAATGCTCAAGCTTTGATTCCATTTTTGAAAATTGTATCTTGTTTATAGACTTGCTTCTGAAAATTTGTTTACAGGTTTGCTTACTTTGATTTGAGAAATGAGTTACAGGGTTGATCTTTTGATTTGGAAAATGATTTACAGTTCTTGTTTTATGAGGAGTGATTTACAGATTTGTTTTCTGGTTTGGAGATGATTAGTGATTTTGTTTTTGAAATGGTTTCAGCTGAAGTTCTTATTCCAGATTTGCTTTATTTCCTTTGTTTAGAAATGAGATGGGAAAAAGAAAAAGAAAATGGAGATGTATGCTTATATAAACTTAATTTATGGTTTATTAAAAATCAAAGAAAATGATAATAGAACATGACACTTGTCCTATATCAAATTAACTATCTAACACTTCTAAAAATGAGGCCCTAGGAAAATAACATTTGTCTCTTTAAGTAATTAGTATTTATTTTAAATTTTAATAAAAGTTAATATAAACTTATACTTAATTAATTTGTTAATAAGTACTTATTTATATGTAGACAATTTTAAAAGAAATAAAACCAATTATATTCATAAATAAAAGTTTATACATATATTTAAAAATCTAAAACAATTTAAATATCTATCCTTTTAAATTTCAAAACTATAAATTCAAATTGAAATCAAATTCAAAAGTCCAATTTAAAAATCAAGTTATATATATAACTACATAAATCCAATTTGAATTAACAATTCTATTTTTATTAAAATCTTTTTTTAAAAACAATACATTATCAATATTGTTTTAAAATAACAAATTATTAGTTTTAAATAATTTATAAAAGAGATTATCACTATGTTATAAATTACTTATTTTACTCAAATGAATTAATGTTTCATTTGTAAAATGGTATTTTAAACTTATATATATTTCAAACCATATTTATCAAGCTATATTTAAAAAGAGAATAAAACAAACCTTTTTGTTACTCTTATTTAAATTTAAACTTAAGCTTAATATATTTCAGAAAATTAAACATTTATCTTAAGTATTTTAAGACTATGCAATTATTTATTTAAATAGCTTTGAAAATGTTTTATGTCTAATTTTAATCAAAATTTCCAAATTGCCAAATATATTTTGGAATTTGAAAAAAAGATTTTATTCCAAACCAAAGCTTTTCTATTTAATATATACAAATATATTATAAATTGAAACATTTTATTAATTTTTTAAATGATAAAATTTATCAGTTAAATATTTATTAGCTTTAAAAGAATAAATTGCCAATTTAAATTAAAATTATAAAATAAAATTATCAAATCAATTAAATTATTAATATAGATTATTAAATTTATATTGCCCAAAATTCCGGGTCATCACATTCCTCCCCCCGTAAAAGAATTTCGTCCCCGAAATTTAAAAGCAAAGGTAATTTAATAATCTCATTAAAGATTTTAATTTCAAACCACAAGCATATATTATCAATCATATGCTAACAACCACATCAACCAATTCATTTAATCAAACAAATTTAACTACCAGACAAAATTCTGGACAGAACTTTCTAGAGTTTCCCAGGTATAAACATTGGAATACTCGCTTTACAGAACCCAAATAATCTATACTACTAAGCTACAGAGCTCTTACTCATCTAGATCTATAAAACTAAACAGGATATCAGACCTCGGACAAGTCCTGCTCAACAACCAAATCCTCTAGAACTGCTGGTTCAACAATCAGAGATGGATCGTACACGTACTCCTTCAGAGAAACGTGAAACACAATGAATCCCAGTCTTCCAAACTGGCAATTCAACCATGCAGACCAAACACTTATCCTTATCTGATCACTGAAAAGATCCAATACCTTGGAGCTAGCTTCTCAGTCTTTCCAAATCTTATAGCTCCCTTGATCGAAGATAACTTATCCAAAATCAACTCTCTGACTCTTATCCACAAAACTCTTCTGACGATCTTGGGCTGCCTATATCCTTCCTGGTCAGCTCAACCTTCGCTGATGCCTCTAGAAACAAACTAGACCAAAAAAACGATCAAAATGATCCTCTCACGATCAACCAAAATCAAGAACACAAACTCTACTCCTCAAACATCGAAAGACCGAACTTACTTCTCCTATACGGAAAAGACCAAACAGATGCACTCCCAAACTGCTTCCGCTGCATAACTCTAATCTGGAGTAGATGAAAATGATGACGACGAACACAAGCACAAACTGGACAACCCATCCCAAAGATATGGTTCCACAGATCCATAAAGAGAAAACTCAGAAATTCCACCAAAACCGAGCTGCTTCATCAAACTCTATCTCTAGGAACCATCCTTCTACTAAGCTGAACCACCGGTAACACTCCTGGAATCCTAATCGATACGAAAACTCAATCTCCAGATGCCTCAAGCAAAAGATAACCCAAGAGAACACTCAACTATCGCAAGTCACTTTTTCTATCAATCCAGACCAATATCCAAAGATATTGTTCTCTCATTTCCAATCAGAACAACTTATACTAGACTAACTAATCCATCAAAGAAATGGATCCACTCTGCTGCTTCTGGATCCCACCTCGAGAAAACTGCTTAGCTAGAAGACCCTTATGACGGCACCGAGAATACTTCGAGCTGCAACGCTGACACAGATGCCAAATAATTCCTAATCCAAAGCTCTTCGAGAAACTCGAACCTCAAACCAAACAGAAACACCTTGTTGATCTCAGCCACAACACAAGAAGCATACCTACTTCCTTAAACTTGTTCCAAAGTAACATATTTGGAGACAATCCATAGTCACTGCATCTCATCCCACAACTACTACTTCCCGAGGTTGCCAAGATACCATCACTCGCTTCTGCTTAACCGACAGATTCAAACTCTCGAAAATCTGCTCACACGAGCGCGATCAAACTTGTACTCAAATGATAGACTCCAAACCTTTTACAGGTTTCCTTCAGAGATCGATGAAATCCTTACACCACAACAAAGCTTACTTGAGACTGTATTAGGTCTATAGTCTCGACAAATACACTTCCAACCACAAACTCAGGCTTTCTACGATTGGTAGTCGTGTTACACACACCACTACCCTATTTAATTTTATAACTTATATTGGAAAACCCGAACAGGTAATCCCAACAAATAGGTAGAAATACACACACACACACAAATATATATATATATATATATGTATGTATTAAAATTACAAATACACTCTTTCAAGAAAGAAATCACTCCAAAGCCTAGGTATTCACTCAACCCTCACTCTGATACCAAATGAAACGACCCGACTTTCACTCCATTGAAAGTCGTATCATCATGAAGAAAGAAAGGATTAGAAAAGAGAAAAGATAGAGAAGAAAGAAGAAACAACATCAGAATCTAAACAGCGGAACGAATAAATTATATTAATCACATAAATATTACATAGTATCATATACATCAGAGTTACACAGCATATACAACACATACTAGACAGTTATAAAAACCTGTACAGTTATACCACTCAAGATATAACACAAATATCAATACAGAGATCAACACAGTGGAACTACAAATATATCTACATACGTTGAAGCCTCCTGCTCCATTGCTCCTTCATAATTCGTCAAAGCTAACCTAAATCCCTTAGCTACTCGTAAAAATTTGAGTATCCAAGAGTTTAAGATAAACAGAAGAAACTCCGGGTCAGACATGGGTCTGGTGTGAGTAACAAGTTAAGGTTGCTTAACTTTGAAAAATTTTTGAAAGCAAAAGGTATCACGTAAGACTCCCTACACATAAACATGGGTAAGTTTTTACCTTACGCTAACCAAAACATTTGACAGGAAATTCTATGATATTATAATAGGGTCTATGGTTTTCAAATAAATATGAAATAGCTGAACTGTTACATGATTAAATTCCAGCTACTAGCCACAAAAGTGGGTAATACAATCAAATCCGTAAGGGCACGTAGGAAGAATGAGTTTCCATTGATGGCTGGGCTACTGGGGTACCGCCCGTCATAGTACGTGGCCTAGATCAACGTAACGAGGATCCACCCTAAATCCCCTACAACATAAGGCCGGAACCATCCCTTACTGGATAGTCCCGAACAAGACAACCCCGGCACTTGGAGCTCACAATTGCCCACACAGCCGAATAAAAGGGACCTCTAGACAGGGGAAAATCTCATCCTACTTGGATGCTACCCACTTAGCCTTGCTGCACCTCCCCTGTTTTATCCATTCCCGGTTGATGAGGCTTGAGGCTACGATTACCTTTAGAGAACACATCTCTTAGAACGCTCATCGTCCAACTGACAATGTTCTGAAAGCATTCAATCCATACAAGTTCGTTCTGGGTTCGAACGAAACCGAAGGTATTATCTCGTTACACTCATTTTGGAATCACCCTCAGAGTTAACGACAATAACCCTTGCACTTCAAACTCCATCTCAATCTTCACTTTGAGATGTCACGACCTATCGTTAATTTAGATCGAAGTGGTTTTCGGATATCTAAATCTGGAAACCCGATCCCGGTCTCATCGAAATCCAAAATGCCATCTTTTAGGTCCAACTTGTTTTAAAGTTAAAACAATTCAATTCTTTTATCTATATACACACAGACAGATAATTCACATATCACAATAGATAATCAACATTATCATCACAAACAGATAATCTACATTATCATCACAATAGATAATTCACATTATCATCATACTTCAACCAAAGCATCCATATCGCATAACATCACTTATCTCATATCTGAGATCTCAAACCATTAAAGGCAATCAATATCATCCATTCATACATAAGCAAGGATTAATTAACCATACTATAATTAATTCAAAATGAATTAAATCAATTACTTCATCTTTAATTAATTTAAAGTAAATTAAATTAATTACTTTCATATTAAAAATCTTGCTTATATAACCATTAATTAATTATAAATTAATTAATTAATCGTTCTCTAATTATCCACCTTAATTAATCAACCTTGATTAATTATCCTTTAATTACATTCAAGTAATTATCTTTTAATTAATTTCACAAATTAATTATCCTTATCCACTTATAGTAATTAACCTTTAATTACTTCACAAATTAATTAATTACTCCTTAATTAATTACATTAATAAATTAGTCTTTTATCACTTATCATTTATTAATAAATCTTAATTAATCAACCCTTAATTACGTCATTAATTATATAAATTAATGATCCCTAATTACATTTGTAATTAATCATTCTATTTAAATTAATTACATCAAGTAATTAATCTTTAATTAAACCACATTTATTAATCACCCTTGATTAATAACATTCAGTAATTACTTCATTAAATAATTTAATTACTCCTTAATTAATTATCTTAATTAATCCCTTGATTAATTACACGAAGTAATTGAATCCAAATTACTTCCATTATTAAATATCTTTCAATTAATTACATCCAGTAATTATCATTAAATACTTCACTAAGTAATTTCACTTATTAATTACATTAAGTAATTACACTTATCAAATCATCAAGTGATTATCTTAAATTATTAAACTTAATTAATTAACTTAAACTAATCACATTAAACTCAATTAATTACATTGAGTAAGTAATTCCTTAATTACTTCCATTCAGTAATTATACTTAAACAATTTCACAAATGATTATTTTTAAATTAATTAATCTAATTAATTATTAACATTAATCACATTAATTAATTATTTAATAACCCTTAGTTAATGACCTTCATTAATTATTAGCAATTCTTTAATTACTTCTCTAAAGTAATTATGCTTACATTAATCATTATTAATTATGAATTAATTAACCATTAATAACCCATTAATTAATCCCTAATTATTTAATTAATTAAGTTTTATCTGTAACTTAATTAATCCTTAATTACTTGATTAATTTATTTCTAATCATTAATTAATATTCTAATCTTATCTAATTAATGATCCTTAATTGCAAATTTATTATTCCTAATTAATTAATCTTAAACCTTAATTAGTTTATTTAAAACCCTTAATTACTAAATTAATTAATTCAAATCATTAATTAATTAAATAAATTAATTATCCATTTTAATTACCTGAACAATTTAATGAATCACAAATCATCAAATTCTAATTAACTCTAAGATAAACATTTTTCTTATTAATGATTAAATTATCATTAACAAAAGCATTTAAAAACAATTTACCTTTAAATTTACTTTCAAATTCCATTTTAAATTTAAGATTTAAAATGAATACTAATTTAACTTTAACAAAGTTTAAAAACAATTTAAAAACCTTTAAAATCTCCTGTTAAGGAAATACTTATCTTATAAAAGAAACTTAAAAGAATTTAAACCAAATCCATTTTAAATTCAGATCCTTTTAAATACATTTTTAAATACTTAAACACTTTAAAGTTGTTAAAACAATTTGAATTTTAAAAACTTATTTATTCCCAAACTAAGACTCAAACTAAATTTGAATTGAGATTTAACTTTGTTTAAATCTTTACTTTTCATTTAAAAATCATTTTTTAATTCAAACCATTTAAAAATACACTTTAAACATTCAAAGTTGTTTAAAACATTTTAAATTTTAAAAGCTTTCTTTTATTTCAAAACTAGGATACAAATTAAATTTGAATCCAGATTAAAAATTTTGATTTAAACTTTGTTTAAATCTTTACTTTCAAATTTTAAAACCATTTTAAAATTTTAAACTAACAGGTTCCTAAAACCTGTAACACAAACATTAACCCGAGCCACCCCTTAACTGCTTCGAGCCCAAAACCAAAATGCTTCGAGCAAAACACCTTATTTCTTTGAGAAAAACTCGAGACTACTATACCCCTGCCCAAACCAACATCTCCAGGAAACAAACAGTGCACCGTGCACATACACGGTGACGCCGTTCAACTTCGATCCTCGCCGATGATCTTCACACATCGGAAATCGTTCATGCACCTTATCACGATCATGAGATCATCATCCCCAACTCGAAATCGAAATCGAGCTTCAAACCCAAACTGGAACAACCAAATGCAAAACCTAGAACTGCCTCGTCAACGCATCTCCGACCATCATCGCGTCTGAAACTCCTGCCAAGCCTTCGTCAATCCACCTACCTCCATTCACCAGAATCATGTGACACTCAATCAACCAGCGAAGACGTGCAAATCAAAAATACGAATCCTAGTTAAAACTAGGGTTACAAACCAAAAATCAAACACCGCTACTACCCCAATGATCTGATCTTCATCCTGCCAATTTTCCCTAAATCTCCAATCATTCTTGCATCACCATAGAAAATTACAACCTCCCAGATCCTCGAGATCATCAGAAACACCCAATTTCCCATTTTTTGGTCAACCTAGAAATGCAAACTCAAAACCCAACAAAAAATTGTAATTTTAGTTTTAAAAATCAAATTTTAGGATGATGTTTCAGATCCTAAGCCTGAAACATTTAATTATGATGTTTGAGTTTTCACTATTTCAATGTTTGATCAGTTGTTTATGATTTCCAGAGACATTTCCATATTATTTTAACTTCAGTATAATTTTAAACTAAAGTTTGCGATGGAACAAACAAGTTTCATTTGAAACTTAAGTTTAAACAGAGACTAAATCAAGAGGTTTTGAATTTAAATCAAACAAGAACCAAAAACTGGGAGCAGAGAAGTTACAGATAAAATCATGCATACATCATACATCAGAAATTTAACAATATAAATACACAAACATACTTATAAATATACACAATACAATATTTATCATAGCAATAACATGCAATCATAATTATACTTTAGGTTTTTTTTAAAAGTGATGTTACTCACCAGATAGATGATGAACATAACATATTTTTGAAATAGCTTTGGAAACTTTTAAACTTGTTTTGCTGAAATGCTTTTGCTTCTTTGTTCTTGAATTATAAACTGCATGCATGCTTCCAGATTGAAAAGAAAATGCTCAAGCTTTGATTCCATTTTTGAAAATTGTATCTTGGTTACAGACTTGCTTCTGAAAATTTGTTTATAGATTTGCTTACTTTGATTTGAGAAATGAGTTACAGGGTTGATCTTTTGATTTGGAAAATGATTTGCAGGTCTTGTTTTATGAGGAGTGTTTTGCAGATTTGTTTTCTAGTTTGGAGAAGATTACTGATTTTGTTTTTGAAATGGTTTCAGCTGAAGTTTTCATTCCAGATTTACTTTACTTCCTTTTTTTAGAAATGAGATGGGAAAAAGAAAAAGAAAATGGAGATGTGTGCTTATATAAACTTAATTTATGGTTTATTAAAAATCAAAGAAAATGATAACAAAACATGACTCTTGTCCTATATCAAATTAACTATCTAACACTTGTAAAAATGAGGCCTTAGGAAAATAACATTTGTCTCTTTAAGTAATTATTATTTATTTTAAATGTTAATAAAAGTTAATATAAACTTATACGTAATTAATTTGTTAATAAGTACTTATTTATATGTAGATAATTTTAAAAGAAATAAAACCAATCATATTCATAAATAAAAGTTCATACATATATTTAAAAATCCAAAACAATTTAAACATCAATCCTTTTAAATTTCAAAGCTATAAATTCAAATTCAAATCAAATTCAAAAGTCCAATTTAAAAATCAAGTAATATACATATATAACTACATAAATCCAATTTGAATTAACAATTCTATTTTTATTAAAATCTTTTTGTAAAAACAATACATTATCAATGTTGTTTTAAAATAACAAATTACCAATTTTAAATAATTTATAAAAGAGATTATCTCTATATTATAAATTACTTATTTTACTCAAATGAATTAATGTTTCATTTGTAAAATGATATTTTAAACTTGTATATATTTCAAATCATATTTATCAAGCTGTATTTAAAAAGAGAATAAAACAAACCTTTTTGTTACTCTTATTCAAATTTAAACTTAAGCTTAATATATTTTAGAAAATTAAACATTTATCTTAAGTATTTTAAAACTATGCAATTATTTATTTAAATAGCTTTAAAAAAGTTTTATATTAAATTTTAATCAAAATTTTCAAATTGCCAGACATATTTTAGAGTTTGAAAACAATATTTTATTCCAAACCAAAGCTTTTCTATTTGATATATACAAATATATTATAAATAGAAACATTTGATTAATTTTTTAAAATATAAAAATTTATCAGTTAAATATTTATTAGATTTTAAAAGAAGAAATTGCCAATTTAAATTTAAATTATAATAGAAAATTACTCAATTAAATTATTAATATAGATTATTAAATTTATATTGCCCAAAATTCCGGGTCATTACACTTGCATCGATCATATCTCACAATCCACAAGTTCAAATGCTATGAAATTTTCACATGAGCTTAAGTACCAGCTAAAGAATATTCACACCAAGTTTCGACTCCATTGGACAAATCTTGATTGATACGAATTATGTTCATATCAATCACGGATCGAGTCAAAACTTCATGAGATCAATCGTGTGGGACACTCACGTCCAGAAGGAGTCTTTCGAAATTTGAGCAAGATATTTGCATGGAGTGCCTATAAATAGCACCATAAAGCCTACAGAAAAATGATTTTTGGATCCTGCGACGTCCAGACTCTACCAAAATCACGACTACATTCAAACTCCATTATTGTACTCAAAAATTACTGCTGTAATTCACTGTAACCAGCAAGAACATCAATAAAAGATTATCCTTCGGAGTGGACGTAGGCCGGAGATAGCCGAACCACTATAAATCCTGTGTTTCTGCTTGTTATTTTTCAATTGTTGTTCTCTACTTTGTCTGGATCTGAGATTTTTGTTAGAATATTGCTAATCTATATTCATACATTGGTGCTTTCTTGATATTCAGAGTTTGTGACCAATTTGGCGCAAACACTAACATTAAATGTCAATTTATTTTTAACAACAATAACACAAGTCCTTTTTCCATATTATCAATGGAGCCAAATTTCCAATTTCCATAACAAGGGATTTCAATATCCTTAACAAAGGATTCAACATTTATATCAAAAAATTACAACAAATAAACTTGTACATAATAAAAATTTCAACTCAATCTATCACATCAAATCAAAGAAATAATCTCAAAAATACAATTTGCAATTCTAGTTTCAACTTCTATTCAACACCTCTTTTACGAATACTTAAACAATGGAATCTCTCTTTTATTTTCATATGGAATAAATGGTGTAAACTGCGAATAAATCCATACCTTACACCCTATTCTTTAATAGAGATTTCATAGTCAAATTTGAATTAAAGAGGAGTGGAATAGAATTTGAAATCACCAAAAACAGCAAGAACTATATAATTCCAACAATCCAATGTAAATAATTGCGAATTCCAACAAGAATTGACTTTTTGGATTAAAGGAGTTTTGGGGGATTTCATAGTATTTTGTTTTCGAAATCCTAAAGCCCCTAAGACATATACAAATCCATCATATACTAATCATTTACTAAATAGAAGAACTAAGATTTCCACTCATAGTTGGTTCATATCTTTGCTTCTCTTTGGATTTGAAACATCCATTATAATCTCCTTTAGATCTCTTCTTTTTGATATGTACAACAAGAGATTAGTGCGCGTGTGTGTATATATTAGATTCAGAAAGGTTGGAGGAGAAGAAATTAACTAATAAACAAAGATAGCTATATAGGATTTCTTACCTAAAACTCTAATGTTGTTTTCTGAATCGGAGAAAAGATGAACTTACAGAGCTTCTCCGTTGTTCCCAAAATATTTGTAAATAAATGAAGGATCCAGGGTCTTATTTATAGGGGTTGAAATGCCTAGAACTGAAGGATGGAAATAGTTTAATAAAAGATAACTTTGGAATGTTTATTCCCTCAAAAATCCAAGCCACCACCAAAAGTAGCGGTCGACCGCCCTATACGCACCAGTCAACCGCTAGAGGTCGACTGGTTGTGTATATAGGTCGACTGTCCCAGCAATTTGGGAGCGTTTATTTATTTCCACAACTTAATTTATTTTATTCCTTAATTATATTTAACGTTCACATTAACTTTAACGTTTATTTAACCTCCAAGTCTAATCATAGTTAATTTTTAAATTTCAAAATTAGGAATTAATTATTTATTCGAATTTGAATTCTATTTAAATTATTTAAACTTGAAAACCTCAATTGCTCATAACTTCTTCGCTTGAGCTCCGTTTTTAGTATATTATATATGAAAATTGATCAGAATTTCACCACGAATGCAACAATAAAACTTTCATAGCCAAATTTCAACTTTACGAAATTTTCATCTTTACTCTTATCTTATTTAATTTATTTACCTTTGGTTGATTTTATGTAAATAGATATAAAATATGGAGTATAGGTTGTTACACATATAAATATCATGTGTTTGGGAGAAACAAAATCAATTATCATATATACAAATGAGATATATATGTAAGTTTCAAAATTTTATAATTATAAACATTCTATTTCATACATAAATATTTTTATTACATAAACATTTGTACAAACATGATTTTACGGCAAAACAATCATAAACGTAGACAATCCTTTTAATATAGAAATAAATTATGACAATATCACAACATATGCAAACAAATACAACAAAATAACAACAAAAAACAATTACTTTTGATGGATTCGACTTCAGGTTTTTTTTTGAATGAAAGTTCACCCATTCTTTGTTGAGACCAAATATATGATCTATTTAAGTGACTTCTCATTCTTTAAGTTTATCTTTAATGTTTATATTCATCTCTTCATCATTCGATATTTCTCTATTTCCAGAAGATTCAAGAATATTTTCCATTAAGAGAATAGGAAATAAAGCATTGAAGAGAAGCTATAATAACTCACATATTTAATGATAAGATATTTCAATAATAAATTTAAATATCGAATCATTATTAAATTATAGGTCCAGAATATTACTTTTTATATACCGTCGAGTCAGGACTGGGGACTACTTCCATCGAGTCCAGATTGACGTTGCGAATCAGAATGAGTATAAACATCAATACATTTCATCCAACGGATTTTGAGTTAGTGGCTTGCGTTCGATTCGTAGATCGATCCAAAAAGGCAACTTTGCATATGATGGAGTTAGGTCACGAAACCTTTTCCATTAAGTATGAAATATGGGTATTTGGTTATAAACGATAGTAAGCACTCTTTGTTTGGGGCTACTGTTTTCTTGATAGATATTTGTGATCGATACGTGCGAAATTGACCATCCAGGAAGTAGTCTTCGATGATGTCGTATTTTGTACCATCGGGACTGGAAAATTATGTGGATTTGCACGGTTCAAGAATCGTCTTAATCAGTGTTTTCTACAACTCATACGAGTGTAAGATGTGTAAATTAATTATTAAATTATTTAATATAAGGGTATATAGCCATTCATTATGGCACCCTACCCTTTTATATACCCAGTTCTCTCTCTCTTAGCCGATATGAAACTAACAATCACCATCAACTTGGCCTTCGATCCTCTCCGACAAGGCGTTTTAAAAGGCGATGCCTGAAGGAAAGTGACCGCCTAGCCCATAAATGTTCATAGATGGCGACGATTGGCATCCGATGCAACGTGGTGGCATGGGTGATCGGTGGAAGCATTAGCGTTAAGGCACTAGATCTCGACGACGACGAAGCATCCAGCGACCAGACCTATCTCGACCGAAGTGTTTGGCACAGGCAGCTCTGGCGGTGGCATGAATCAGTCTCTGATCAACTGTAGAGGCACTAGTGTGAAGTTCAACGTCGATTATCGATTTGAGCAAGGTTGGCCTCTATTAGGTTAAATGATTAAGAGCAATAAATTATTTACTTAATTAAAGTGTTAAATGTTCTAAAAATCATAACTCTCTCAAATGTTGTTAGATTTGAATGTGGTTTCTTGTGTTGCACTCATGGAGTTGTCCCCTTCGCGATGGAACAAGTTCCCTTGCAATCCGAGCAACTGAAAATAAGGCAAAGGCGAGTGGAACTATAGCTCTAAATTTATATTTTAGTACAAATCCCCATTATTACATATATTGAAAAAATATTACCTAAAGGGATTAAAAATTATTATATATGAAATTATTTCCCCATTTGATTGAATTTGTTTGAATAAATATCCTGGATAGTCGACTAAAATCCCGTATGTTTTATATTGTGTACTATTCGTATTGAATAGATCTAGATAACAATGATATTAATTTACAATATGATTATAAATTAATTAAACTCTAATTCATCATTATATTAGTGATAGAAATAGTATTATATATTTCTATGGCTAACTGAAAATAAGAGTGTGACTTTAAAGTGATTTAAAGAGATTAAAAATGATTTATAAGCTAGTTTTGTATTTTATAAAATTGCTTATTTTAAATAAGTATACAAGTATGGGAAAGTCCATACGTGTATATCGTCATGCTATGACCAACTTCATGTAGCCATAGCAAACACCTAGTGCGCTAAGTTGCGTGAGAGAGTACCGGGTCAACTAATCGCCTCGGTAAAGGTCGAAGGGTGATTAGTGAAGTTTTCATGTGTTTATGTACACAAGTGTGGATATGCATGCACAAGCAAGGGCATCGACATGTGCATGAGCATCACGTGAAGTGAGGGGTCAATTGAGTCTGTTTTGGCATGTTAGAGAAGGCCGGGTCGTTATATTAGCCCATAGAACTATATACGTGCGAAGAGTGGATTTTGATATCGAAATCAGTTTTCAAATACTTACGAAACCACTCCCATAGAAATAACCAACGAACTCCGAAAGAGGTCCGCTGCGATGAAGATAGTACGGGAGCTAGGCGACACATCAAGCGAAGCATCGGAGCAAACGACATGCAAATGCACGTCCATTCGGGAGATTTACTCCCTAGCTTTTTTTCTGGAACCTATCGTTCCAGTCGAATGGTAGAGTCCATTCAGTCGATTGGTTGTCTTGTATTTGGAAGAATATATAAGGCACACGATATCATTGACTGGTTGAAGGAATTAGTCGGCTGAAACTATGTTATCTAAAAAGGGGAAGTGTTTTAGGGGTATTTCCTTTTGCCGTTCGATTTCGGTTCTTTGTGATGTCTTGGTTTGACTTCGAGAAGACTCTAAGCTACTCGGGGATGTAGGTTACAAGGCGAAGCTCGAGATTAAGATGAAATGTTAAGCAATGTGCATGCGATTAATGACGACATCAATGTAGAGATTTATTACACGGTCACATTTGATGAACGTGTACGATTGAATGGAGTTAGTCCACGCTCCTTGGCCTTAATTTTGTGGTAGTTATGTTTGATGAATGATATTGGTCTTATACTAGTTGCCGTACCAAATACAAATCTTATAATAAGACCATCCATGTTGATAGACGATGGGAGATATTGTCTTCGTTTGTGATAGGAACATTTGATTACGCGATGTTATATTTGATATGTGCAATTACACACACATATAAAGACACACGCACATACGACATCGGTTTTCCTTTGTGATCTCGATAGCGTATTACATGGGACACGAGTGTCTTTCTCTTTTTGATAGGTAGGTACACAAATTACTTAAGAAATCTGAGAGTGAACTGTATGTCACCAAAACCTGCTCAAAGAATACGATGTGGTTCACATAGGATGACGATCATCCACGAGTGAACTAGATGTTGCCAAAGCTTGATGTAGAGGGTATAATGTGGTTCACATAGGATGACGATTAATTACGGGTGAGTGGGCTAGCTGTCACCAAAGCCTACTTCAGAGGGTAAGGTGTGGCCATAGAGTAGGTCATATATCACTAAAGCTTGCTTAAATGGGTACAGTGAGACCTATGCGAGGCCATGTATCTCGAATTCTCGAAGGGAATCATTGGATTGTGATTTATGTTTGTTGTTGGCTTCACCCATTAGTAGTGACGGGTATTAATTGTATTCTTTAGTTGTATTTCATTTCTATATTATGTGCATTGTTAGTTAGCTGATATTATTGTTATTACCTTTGTATCATCATGTACTTTGTGATAGAGTAATATTATGATCACCCTACTTTCGGATGTTGGGTCACTTTTACCATAATATGTTGTTACATCTCAATCACATTATATTAGTTGTTCCGACTTGTTGATTACAAGAGAAAGAAGGTTATGATATGATTTCCTATCTTTTGGATTGGTTTTCTTTACTTGTTTATGGACTGTTCGGAATACCCTTGAGCCACGATTGTGGAGAGGACTGGTTGTTCTTTAGCGGTTCCCATTTATTTTTATATAGTTTTCATGTATGGTATTTTGAGATAGTTCCTTTCACACTGGGCTTTATCTCTGACTCGTGTTTTGTCTTTGTTTGCTTGTGTCATGCAACTCTTGGGTACTCGATTGAGTAGTCTGGAAGTCAAGTGCTTTTGGGATACACTTTAAGGACAGTTGGAGATTTTGTAGAGACCAGGTTGATACCTCATATATACTTAATATTGTAGTAACACATGATAGATGTTATTTATATATGAGGCTCATTGTATCAGATGTATTCTGACTTTCGATTTTGATATTCATTTATTTGTTTCTTCTGCTAATGCAGTCTCTTATATATATTGTAATTCTATTATGTTCATGTATATTTAGTATATTATATACCATCATTTTGATGTGAGATTCTATTGATATGCATTAGTAAGATGTTTGTTTTATATTTTTCTTTCCCGGCAACCTTTCTTTTGTAGTATTCGAAAGTCGGACGTTTTCATTTTGTGTTGATTTCAGGGTATTAAAATAAGCAGGTTGTTACTACGGGTATCAGAGCTTAGGTTCAACACTTAGGGCTAACTATACCTGTTTGGGTTAAATAAACTGGTAGATGGGATATGTTAAGAGAGCGTACTTGTATTTTTCTACTATGTAATACTGCATACACCACTTGTTCTCTGGACTTTGATTTATTTCTATCGCTAGTTGCAAAGGTACCTTTGTCAGGCTATCAGTATGAGCAGACGAAGTGCATGAGCGACTTTAGATAGGCAGTTTGAGATGCTTGATTAGTTCAGTGACTATTTAGCTACCACAAAAGATGTTCTATCACTCGTGAACATTTTAGCCAATTACGGGTAGCCTTAGAAATGGTGTGGCCCTTTCGGCATCGGTTTTTCTAGCCCCACCGGCTTTAGATTCTTCGAAGCAAATTTCCTTAGCGTTGGAATGGGGCCATATCTGAGACCCGAGACTGTTGTTGAGGCACAATCTTGGACACATGCATCAGAAGGCTTCCATAGATATAAGTCGAGAGAATGATCTCTTGAGTAAGATTGTTTTTTGGCATTTGAAAAGGGAGGCTTTGGCTAGGTAGGATGTGGTGTTTCTATGGCTGATAAGCAGATCTGTTATTCAGAATTTGTTCAAGCATCGCTTTAAGTTCTTAGTTTATTTTTGAGGTCGAGAAGAGCATATAGCTTGAGTATTCCACCCATCTTGAATAGGACTTCTCGTTGGTGTGGGAGTGCCGACTAATTCAACCTTTTATTTTTAGAGTTTGAGGTAGTCGGTACTCCATTGTTGTGGACAAAGAGATTTTCCTTAGGTCTTAAGCGTTGGTTAGAGGTTCATTGCTTAGCCTTATCCCTGTCAGGGTTTACTTTTGAATATCTTGTTAGGATGGTTCTCCTTTTGAAGAATACTTATGAGTTATTGGTGAGGTAATGAGAGTGGAAAGCAACTGAAACTCCAACCAAAGCATAAAGACCATGATACAAGGAAGATCGAGCCTATTCGAAAGAAGCTAGCCTAATATGTCACTTTTGTGACATATGGAATGCATTTCACTGCAAAATGTCATCCAGCTAAAGCGAAGCATAAGTGCTTCTGTTGTGTTTGGCTTGATCACTTGAAGAAGGACTGTCCTACATTTTCGAAGGGTGTGCAAGTGATGATGACTTGTGCCTCTCAGGCATTACCGGGTCCTAGCGGGATTAAGGAGCTTATGTAATGAGACATGCTCCATTTTTGGAAAATCACTTCTGTTCCTTCCGACACTTGAGCGGTATATTTTATTAGTTGCTATTACTCGATCGATAGGCTAAACTTGACCCTTTTCATAGTAGTTAAATTCTTCGGTAGAGACAAACCTTGTACGAGTCACCTTATTTCCAAAGCTGAGACAAAGCGACTAAAATGTTAACATTTGAACTTGACGCATGAGCTTTCAAGTTGAGTGAGTTCGGTCGATGAAGTGTGACTTGGATTTATATCCAAGTAAAGTTCGGTGGATGCCAGTAATGAGCAGATATCGAGCGGATGACTTAGGCATTTTCCTAGAGTCATTCACATTAGATTTATTTTCCTTTGTGTCAGTAAACCTCAGGTGATGGGAGTAATCCCATGTGCCAAAAGGGGCATTTTTGAAAGATTAGCCCACTCACTTGCCAGTTCTTAATCTATAGTTTGAGCGTAGAGTTTCTAGATGATTTGCACCAGTTAGAAAATGGTTTTTCACTTGATTCTATTAGATGAGCACTTGGTTTGGAGTCTTGATATGGCTGAGAGATTTTCGAAAAATGACTTAAGTTATGCCAGGAGATTTTAATAGTCGGATCAAGGAACCAGATTAGAGTTCGCACGGATAGAGTCAGGTGCCCGACCCTAATTTAACAAAGAACTCTTTCGAGCAAACAAAGGGTTGAAATGGGTATCGTGTCATTTGGTATAATCTTTAGAAATTATAAAATTTTAGTGCACTTTAATTATTATTGCATGGGATAGTTCGAGGAAGGATTTCTTGACTAGTTTTGTGGCGATTCAGATAATCTCCTACGTGACCAGGTGGTACTTGCCTAGGCAAGCACCCTAGTGTACTTAGTACGTTATCCTTACTAACATTGTGAGGTCGAGGTGGGTTTGAACTCAAGCAAACTCAAGCAATTATAAATATTCATTTGAAGATGATTTAATCAATGTAATTTTCTCTTCTAGAAAATAAATTTTGTTCGAAAGAAAAGAAAAGCTGAGGCATTGGTTATTGGATTTATTCGAAAGTTTTAAGACTCGATGATCCTGCATATCATATAGGTTTTCCTTCCATAACGTGAGATGTAATAATCTTTCATGTATTATATTTATAAATGAAGCTACACCATATAGGCGTTTAGTTCATCTTTGATGTCGAACAGACTCATGGAAGTTTATCACTTGATATACACGGTTGACTATTGATTGGTTACCATGTGTATCTATATAAACTCTTTTTATATGGTAAAATTTCCTTATTTTTTTATTGTTGTTCCTGGCTTGCTTTTGTTGCTTTTTGATTGCTTGTTGATTTCTCTTGCTGCTGGTTGTGGATTGATTTCTCATGCTTGCTATTGTTTGTACATTGGTTGCATGCTTATTGTTTATTTTTGATTGCCTATGTTTGCTTGCTACCGTTGAATGTTGTTTGTTCTTGTTGTTGTTGATTTTTGTTGCTTGTTTGCATGTTTGATACTTAGTATGCTAGTTATTGCTGTCTATCATTGTTTTCTATTGTTTAATTATTGCTAGTTATTTATTATCATTAAGTATTATTGGTTGATTGTTGTTTGTATCTTAATCCAAATTTCCTATTAAAGTATTTCAGAGAGAGAGAGATAATGATAACTATCTAGAATAGATCATACCATCCAAGGCTATTATAGAGGTCGTGATGGGATCTATGCGAGTCCATTGTATTTTGATGTGACTTAGAGTCAATGGTATATTTAGATATCGATGTATTTGAGCTTACTCTCCAATTTATTGTCATGTATGGTTGTGATAGTATCAGTTACTACACTAAAATGATACATATTTGAATCTCATGATCGTTGGTTAGATATGCAAGTTACACGATTTGATGTAGCATGTTATTAGTCATGATTGGTATATGTGATTTAGCATGCTTAAATTCATGTTAATGTTACAGTTGTGTTTAATCCTCTTTGTCGAGTACATGAGCAGGTATATGGAAGCAGTTGTTGGCTGTTTGGATGCTTACTCGCTTTTGTTGGCACCTAAATAGAATATGCTTTCTAGTGGAAGAGGTAAAGTTTATGCTCAACTAGTGCGTTTGCTATGTGACATACACACTCTATCAGGCATATCATACATATATATTGTTGTTATGTTGTCCCCGGATATAGAAGGTCGTAGATATGGGCTTATATTGTTGTTTTGGGATTTTTTGGACCTAACCGCTCAAAAGAGGTGCTGTCGAATTTTTGAAAACGTGTGGGTTATGAAAGCCTAAGCGTTGAGAGACATTGTCTTACTCTAGGAATTTTGAGGAAGAAATCCTTTTAAGGAGAAGAGAATGTAACAACCCTCGTATTTATCGATAAGATATTTAGATAATTAATTTAAATATCAAATCGACATTAAATTATAGGTCTAGAATGTGACTTTTTGCATATGGTCGAATCAGGACTCGAGACCACTTCCATTCAGTCTAGACCGATGTTGAAAATCAAAATGAAAATAAACATCGATACGTTTCATCTCTAATGGTGTTGTATTTTATATCATCGGGGCCGGAAAA
The DNA here is from genome assembly GCA_030765085.1 of Allium cepa. Taxonomy (NCBI): domain Eukaryota; kingdom Viridiplantae; phylum Streptophyta; class Magnoliopsida; order Asparagales; family Amaryllidaceae; genus Allium; species Allium cepa. Next base: position 822,830,775 of record CM060929.1, read on the forward strand.
ATTTATTCAGCCGCACGGTTCGAGAATCGGCTCAATTGAAGTTTTCTACAACTGGTATGAGAGTAAAACATGCACATTAGTTATTAAAGTAATTAATTAATTAAGGGTATGTAGCCATTCATTAGGGCACCCTACCCTTATTCTCTACCCCGTTCTCTCTCTCTCTCAACCGATACAAAACCAATGGCCACCATCAACTTGGCCTTTGATCTCCTATGCCAAGGCATTTCAGAAGGTGACACCAGAAGTTAAAGTGACCACCTTGCCCATGTAAGTTTATATACAGCGGCGATTGGCGTCCGATGTGACGTGGTGGCATGGGTGGTCGGTGGAAGCGTCGGCATTTAAGGCACCAGATCTCAACGACGGTGAAGCTTCCAACGATCGAACTTTTCTCAATCGAATTATTCGATAAAGGTGGCTCTAGCGATGGCGTGGATTAGTCTCTGCTCAACCGTAGAGACGTTGGCATGAAGTTCAATGTTGATTGTCCATTTGAGCAAGGTCGACCTTGATTAGGATAAGTGATTAAGAGTAATTAATTATTTGCTTAATTAATGTGTTAAATGTTCTAAAAATGATAACTCTCTTATGTGTGGTCAGATTCGAACGCGATTTCCTATGTTGCACTTGTGGAGTCATCACCTTCGCGAGGGAACAAGTTTCGTTGCAATCCGAGGAACTGAAAAATAAGGAAAAGGTGAGCGGAACTGTAACTCTAAAGTTATATTTTGGTATAAATCCCCATTATTATATATATTTAAAAAATAATTAGTAGGGGTAGAGAATTATTATATATGAAGTCGTTTCCCCATTTGATTGAATTTGTTTGAATAAATATCCGAGACAGTCAACTAAGATCCTATATATTTGTATTGTGTTCTATTCGTATTGAATAGAGCAAGATAGCAATGATATTAATGTATAATGTGATTTAAAATTAATTAAACTCTAATTGGTCATTAGTATTATATACTTTTATCACTAATTGAACATAAGAGTATGACTCTAAAATGATTTAAAATGCTTTAAAATGATTTATAAGCTAGATTTATATTTTATAAAATAATGAAATTATTTTATAAAATAATAGAAATGAGATTTGACTCTTATTATAATATTTGACTACTTAACAATCAAATTGCTTATTTTAAATAAGTCTATGTGTACGGGAAGGTCCACACGTGTATATTGTTATGCTATGACCACTTGGTGCTCTAAGTTGCGTGCGAGACTACCAGGTTGAATAATCGCCCTAGTAAAGGTCAAGATTAGTGAAGTTTACATGTGTTTGTGTACACAAGTGTGCATAAGATGCATAAGCAAAGGAACCGACATATATGCGAGCATCATGCGAAGTGAGGGGTCATTTGTGTCCATTTTGACATGTCAGACAAGGCCAGGTCGATATATTCGCCCATAGAACTCTACATGTGAAAAGAGTGGATTTTGGTATCGAAATCGGTTTTTGAATACTTACAAAACCACTTCAAAACATCAACCAACAAACTTCGAAAGAGGTCCGATGAGGCATAGATAGACTACGGGAGCTAGGCAACACATCGAGCGAAGCATCGAAGCAAACGACATGCGAATGGGCATCCGTCCGAGAGATCTACTCCCCGCCAGGCTTATTTCCTAGAACTTGTTATTCTAGTCGACTGGTAGAGTCCATTCAGTCGACTGGTTGTCTTGTATTTGGAAGAATATATAAGGCACAAATTATCAATCGAGTTGTTAAAGGGATTCCGTTGACTAAAACTGTGTTATCCTGTTTTTAAAAATAGGAATTCTTTTAGGGGGATTTCTTTCCCCATTCGGTTTCGATTCTTCGTAGTATCTTGGCTCAAATTTGGGAAGACTCTGAGATACTTGAGGAGGCGGAGTGCAAGGCAAAGCTCGGGATTTAGATGTAGTGTATTGTGATGCATATGAAATCGCGATCAATGATGATCAGATACGATATTAATGTAGAGATTTATTACATGATCATGTTAGATGAGCAGGTATGATTGAGCAGAGTTAGTATATGCCAATTGGCTTTGATTTTTGGGTAGATTTGTTTAATGAACGGTATTGGTGTTATACCAGTGCCCGTACCAATTATGGATTTTATAATAGAGACCATCCATGTAAATAAACAATGATGAGATATCGGTCTTCGTTTATGATAGGCACATTTGATTATGCGATGTTATATTTGATGTGTGCATATATACATATACATATACATACATATATATATAATATGGCATCAATGTTCCTTTGTGAACCCAATAGCACATTACATGAGACACGAGTGTCGTTCTCTTTTTGATAGGGATGTACACAAATTACTTGAGAAATCTGAGAGTGAATTAGATGTCACCAAAGCCTACTTCAGAGGTAATGGTGTAGTTCAGATACAATGATGATCATCTACGAGTGAACTAGATGTCGCCAAAGTTTGATGTAGAGGGTACGGTGAGTGTGGGTTAGATGTCACCAAAGCTAGCTTCAGAGGGTATGGTGTGTCTCACAAAGTAGGTCATATATCATCAATGCTTGCTTTAGAAGGTACGACGAGACCTACACGAGACTATGTCTGCTTATGTCATGACAACTCTCGTGTACTCGATTGAGTAGTCTTGGAGTTAGGTGCTTTTGAGGATACACTTTCAGAACTGCTGGAGCATTCTGTGTAGACGAGGTCGATACTTCATATATACTTGATGTTGTAGTAACATATGACAGATGTTATTTATATATGAGGCTTATCGTATCAGATGTATTATGACTTTCAATATTGATATTCATTTATTTATTTCTTTCACAGGTGCAGTCTTTTATACATATTGTAATCCCATTCTATCCATGTATATTCAGTATATTATATATTGTCATTCCGATGTGAGATTCTATCGATATGCCTTAGTATAATGCTTGTTTTAAAATTTTCTTTTCCGATAACCTGTCTTTTATGTTATTCGGAAGTCAAACGTTTCATTTGGTGCTGATTTCAATTGTTAAGATTGGCAGGTTGTTACAAAAGCAATTTCCTTTCTTGTTCATGCATCGCTAATTTCTTGTTCTGTTTTCAATGCTTTTGATTTCTGAGAACAACGTATAACGCCTTCTTGAATATTCGAAGGAACTTGTCTAGGTTATTGTTCATTTCCTTATTGTAAATGTTTTTCCTAAATCTATTTTTTAAGAATTTGTTTGGAATTTAGTAGATGTGTTTAGTGAGAAGACGAATAAGTTTTCTTCTTTGATTTTTCCTTTTAATAATGTTAAAAATGAAAGAGAGACTGTTCCCGCCATTCAAAATAACTAATTTTTATTTTAAAAATCAAAACTGAAGTTACTGTTAGACATGTCGATATATATGCATTGCTTGTATGTCGATATATAGTCTTTTGTACATATGTCGACATGTTTACTTTCTATATGTTGCCATACATCCATTTTTTTTTTGTTTTCCTTTTACATTTATCTTTGTTTATTTTTAAGGTATTCCTGTTTATTGTATTTCCAAAAGGTCAAATTAGTTTTATGTGTGTGTCTATATGACTTAAAAGCTTTCGTTGCTAATGAATGTTTGATTACATACGCATGAAAAGAAAACGGAAAAAATTACAATTGCATCACATAATAAAAATAGGTAGAAAACATAGTAGATATAGAAAGATGGTAAATGCGATGAAGGTTGTTCTCCAAGCTTGCTTATCACTTTTTGGAAAAAGCTATCAATCTTGTTGAAAAGTTTTGGAAACTTTTTACTCATTGACATCTTGAGCTTCTTTTGCTTATGGAGAAGCTTCTCTTGATTCTTGATGATGTCCACATTTGTTGGTTGATTTGTCCTTTGGAAACTTTTAAGAAATGTATCCATCTACTCTTCTTCTTCCTCTTCCTTCTTCTTCATCCTCTTCCACCTCCATTTCTCGAGTCTTCTTTTCTTGAATCTCTTCTCCCTCCTCTTTTTCCACCTCTCATTCGGCATGAGTTTCATATGGTTCAAACTCAAAAAGATTATGCATAGGAGAGATGTTTTTCTTGTTAAAAAATTATGGATTAGAGGTAGGATTTCCTCTTAAATCAACACCAGAATAATTAAAAGTCCTTATAAATAGATTCCATGATAAATTGTATTTTCATTTGTGCAGTTAAAGCGCTCGACAGATTCGAAGCGATGGAGGTGCAAAAAGTCATAGTGGGGATACAGCGAGGATATAGCGGGATATAACGATGACTCTAAAATAGCACATAAAATTTGTAATTAATGTTTTTACAAATATATAAATGGTAATTAAATGAAAAATTATCTTTCATTTGAATTATAATTAATACATAAATAATTTTAAACAAAAAACATGCGCGGATATACTTTAAATAAACGTAAAACTGTTATATAACATAATTGAATTTAGTAGAATATTAGAGTATTTTCACTTCTGAAAATATATTAAAAATTAAATCAAATAAATTAGTTTCATAATTTTTATAATGTATAAATGCAATTTTTTGATTCATTTTATTAAAGAAGATATAGCGGAAATAGCAAAATATAGCGGGAATAACGCGATATAGCGGAAATAGCGGGGATTAAAGCGGAAAGGCTATATTTTGGGGCTATATGGAAAAATCGTAGCGGTAGAAATCCGCTATGAGATATAGCGGGGTTATAGTGGGGTAATAGCGGGACATTAACTACACAGATTTTCATGCAAAGATATTTTCTTAGTCTTAAAATTCAATAAAATGACTAGTGCTTAATTTATGTTACTTTTTTAAAAGATAGAAAAACGATTTTTGAAAACTTTTGAAGTGATTATTGTAAATTCTCATGGTTGTAGTAATATTTTGTTGCAAAATTGGGCTCATTCGTCTTGCTCTCGGACTATGATTTTAGCCTTTAAACTCCATCTCCATGGCATTTTTAATAAATTATGCATGATTTTAGGATTATTATAATTAATTTCAAGATCTTTGAGATCATCTCCGTCACTTTACAACCCAAAATTTCTCCAATCAAAGAGGCATTTAAAATAACAGTAGTGCCTTTAACACTACTCCAAACTTCTCCTTCATTTCTTTATAAAACTTCCTATTTAAATCTGCATAAAACATTTCTACAAACTCGGGATAACAAATAACTTCATTTTGACAAAATCGGTTAAACCGAATATACCATTTTCAAAAGAAAGTTTTTGTAAATCATAGGAGTAAAAATCATTGAAATTAACAAATCTCCCCAAAAAAATCTTAACATATTTTCCATATTCAACATAAGCTTATATAGATTCTTTATCATTGCGGAGCCAATTTCTGACATTATATGAAACCTTAAGGGTTCTAAAAGAAAATGCATGAGTAGTAGACAATGTTTCGAAGAGAGATCGAGTGATAAAGTTTAATTTTTTGAATTATGGAAATAAATGTGGTGATGTTGAATGAATAAGATAGTGTGAATAAAGACAATCGATCGCCAATCTATTGCCTATAAGGTTTTTAAACTTATGAAAAAGAAAGGGATGTTCAAAAGTTTGAATTTTGAAAAGACAACATATGTGCCAAAATTTTTGGTTCTTTAATTTTATTTAATATGTTTTTTTAATATAAATCATTGCATTTTAATATATTATATATCAGTATTATTTAATGTATTAATATTTATAATTTTTGACATATATATTTTATATATTTAATTATATGTGTGTCTATACATATATTTATAGATTTATATATACAAAGACACCTTGTTTTCAATATATACATACACACACACTTTTATTTTGAACATTTATATTATCCTATATTTAAAAATTATATATGGGTAGGGATTGACTGTGTATCATTTTTGCTACACCTCAAGCCCCATTGATTTCAACAACATGTTCTGAATTAAATAATAAAATGAAGTGACAAGAGAGAGAAAGTATAATTATTTAAATCAGAACATGTGATTGAGCCGATCCTTGTCCATTGCGCATATATATATATATATATATATATATAGAAAGACATATATTTAAATATGTGTATCATTTTATTGATTTATGTTTGCAATTATTATTTTATAAATGATCAAAGATTTCAGAATATTTAAATATAATATGTTTTATAGTTACTAATGTCTGTAATCAACATGTGCTTTGGTCATTCTTTGCCAAGAAACATAGATCAACATTTATGGTTTCCATATTAGTATTCTTGATGTTGTGTCTGAATTATCCACGTTTCTGTTAAGGTTGTAAAAATTGCTAAGAGGATGCTAGGGCTAAGCAGGGACTGGGGAGTAATCAATTATGGGGGATTAACCAAGGATTAATTGGAACTAGACGTTTTTGATAAACTCATGCATTTTGGATGAAATTTTAGTATTTCTTTTATTATTAACTATTCCATAATTGGATATCATGGATTTGGATGGGGTTGCAAAATACTATGGAGACACAATTACTTGAAATAAGCATTTTGATGCTTATAAGAGGTATCAAGCCTAAATTGGTGCATATATGGTGCTTATAAACCTGTTTATATGCTTAGATAATGTAGTAAGTCTCATCTAGGTGGACTAGGCAAATATCTAGGGGGTGAGGCTAGCCTGGCGCCAATGCGGGGTCTAGACGGGAGTCTAGAAGGATTTTCACAACACTGGCTACTGTGTATGCTTGTTTCCTTTTCTTAATGAGTCCGTGTTAGGAAAGTTCTTTGACTTATTTAGATTTGGGAAGTCTCTTTTTAGATGTCCAAAATTTTCACATTCAAAGCATTTAACTACACTTTGGTTTCTCGAATTGTTGTGAGATTTTCGCGTTCTGTTCATTTTCATATACTTTAAGAACTTTCTGAAATTTTTGGACACAAATGCGATTATCTCAACACTGTCATCTGATCCTTGATTATGTACTATAATTTTGAAAGCCAATGATTTCTTCTTGTTTTCTTGACTTTTTTTCTACCCTACAGTTGTACTTCATATGTCGTTAGATATAAATTATTTCTTCTACTTTCATAATACTATATCATTTGCTTACTCGATTGGCAAGTCTTTTGATCCCATTAATAAGAAAGTGAGTTCAAGGTCTTTCTGACTTGGTCCTCTTTAGTAAAAAAAAATCTCCTAATGATATTAATGCATCATGTATATCCTGAAATCTATAATATATATCGGAATTGGATTCATATTAGTTCATTTTGAAAAGTTCAAACTGATTAGTTAACATAGATATCTTAATATGTTTAATCTTTACTAGTGCCTTCACCTATGACTCATATAGTTCTCCAAATTTCATATGCACTTTTACAAACAGACACTCTTTTGGATTCATTTTTATTTAGGGCGTAAAATATTTTGAGTGCTTGTGCATTTTGGCCATTAGTCCATTGTGCATAATTCATTTGGGGCTTAGTATACTTAGTTTGTATGATATTCCAAATACTAAAACATTTTTTTATAAATAAAATTTTATCCTACAAGACCATTGTGCATAATTACTATCGTTAAAAAGTAGTGGTCTAGAAGTAGATTATCCTTCTACAAAAGTGCTATAGAGTATGTTAATTGTGTAATTAGCTATTTGATTTTTCGAAAGTCATATGATGAATCTTCTAAAAACCATGCGCTCAAATACTAAATGTGGGATATGTGAATTACCCTAATATAAGTATATGAAATGGATCTTATGGTTATCATTACACCAGAGTGGGAGGGGGTGAATAATTTATATCATCTTTTTAATATTTCTCTTTCAATTTCCAAAATAAGCAATTCAGATTCACAAATACAAGTAGATAAACATATATAAATGCAAAAATAGAAATACAAACAGTAAAGTAAATAACATCATGGTTTTTTATATTGGTTTGGATTTCCAATGCTATATCCAGCCCTGAAGCCTGTATAGAATTTTCACTATCAAACCATCTTTCCATGGTTGGAAAGTATCACCCATACAATGCTGACTTTCTATGGATGGTAGACTACACTTAACCTATAACATCCCTCATTTTGAGGCTCGAAAATAAATATAATGATGATGTATTCATTCTTAGCATTATTTTCCAATGATAAAATGAGATCAGTTACTATATCCCTAGCATCAAGAGCGCAATAATTTGAAAATAAAAAAACCATTTTATTTCATTAAATTGCAAATTCATTACATTACAGTTACACAACATATAACTCCATTTATACATCGTTTAGATAAAATATAATGAGTGCACTTATAGTTCCAAGAGCAACATATTAAAATGGTCATTGAATGATCAGAGTCTTAACCACTTAGAAGGTGATAATACCAGTTGTGTAAAGACCTACCTTTTCGACCTAAATGTTAACACTAATATATCCATTGTATTCACATGTCGAGCATCCAAGTATTGGAAAGACAGATTTCTAGGATAAAACTAAAATAAGAAAGAAAAAGAACAAGAGAGAAGAGAACAAAACATCAAAATTTCATAATGGAACGAAAGTCTTGAATATCGAAAGACAATGCAAGTGCTACTCTAAGATACATTGCATTTCAGAGTTACAATCATAAGTACTATCATTAGTCTGGACAGTCTGATTGTCTATCTTAAAAAATACTAATATCTATTTCTTATATTGGGAAGGAGAAACCATACATCTGCCTAATCGCCACATGTGAACTAATCTCAGTTCAAATCGCCAAAGTGAAAAAAGCAATAAATGTGGAGCAGTTACTCACCTTATTCTTTATTTTTCTTCGGTAATTCCTTAAACGTAAAACCGCACCAAAAAATATTATTTCCTCTCCAATTCGTTAATTTCCATCCCCAAACTCCTAATTTTTTTCTCATAACAACAATCTTCATTATATAACCCAGAGAAGTTTCAGTGTCCTCCATGTGCGATTTCCCTGTTGGATCTTGGAATTTACTTTTTATACGTCACTACTAACTTTTAGTTATGCTATTTATATCTATTTGATTTGTTATTTAAGTTTTAATATAATTTGATTTAACTTCCACATGTGAAGTGTTTTCCTGCTATGTCGATAGCAGATTGAAACCTTTTCCCGAACATGATAATTCAATGAATTCGCCAACTGTACACTCTTTGATCAATTCACTTAGGTGAGTTCTTACTTTATGTTTTCCATTTATTTTCCCACTTTTGTACATCGATGATTGTTGATGCTTCCTATATACGAATGTTCTTTTGTTCTGTGACTGCGGATATAGTTTTTAAATAGGGAATTTTTATGATCAAATTTCATGCTCTCTATTTAATTTTGCACTATGTGAAATTTTAAAATGATTGGTGGATCAAAAGTGGATAACATAAGTTGATAACTTAAGAAAACTAACAAAAGATAGAGATGATATTCACATACAAAGTTGAATGGAATTATTGAATGTAGGTGTATTATAGTGCAAAATGTTTCTGCAAAGACAGTGGACGATACCATGAATCCATGATTACTTGCAACAACAGTAAATTATTTATGTATACCAATAATATGACTGTTATTATAGGTAAAAAAACATTATGTTATATCATACAACGAACTTATACTAGATCAGCATCTTAAGATCTTTATTTATTTATTTCTTTACTATGAAATAATGAATACACTAACATATATGATTAATCCTCCTTCAATATCGTATTCTACCTAATTATGTAAATTAGATACATATAACAAAAGAATATCACCCAGGAAAGATTTGATAAAAAGTTAACTCAATGTAATAGGATGTTTGCATAATTTTGAGATTTCCTTAATCCAACCAAGCCTCTGTTTCTTTTTTGTAGCTTCATTTTCTTTCACTTCAAATTTGGACTCCCATTTAGTCTAACATTCAAACTTTAAATATAGAATGTTTTGTGCGATGATTGATTCATATAATTTATTTATCAAAAAAAGGTATTGTTTGGTCACTTTTAAAAGGATTCATGATTCATTTGCCTTCTATATTGGTTCCGACGATGGATGCAGGCACCTATCATCATCAAAGCTGTTAGTTGTAGGATTAAATTTTTGCTATTACGTGAGATGGAAGAGAGATAAATTTTAACCTGATTCTAAACTTTGAGAAAAGAGATTTTGTTTTGTGAATAGTTTGGTTTCTTCTTGATGATTGATTTAAGAATTTGAATGATTTCAAACCTATTAATAGAAAAGGAATTGTTTTCAGGTGATAAACCCTTCCTTCACATTTTTTGCGTCAAATATCTTTAAGTTCAATCAAAGTAAAGTATCGATAAATATTTACTTAACTATCCTTCAAAAATACCACATGTACAAGATATAATACAATAGCTAATATGTCATTAAATTTCATTTAAAATATATGTAAGAAATAATAGTATCAAAATATTAATGGGGTAGTGGATAATTGTTATCTCTAAAAGAATTAGGGTAATTTGTGGCATATATTACATACATATGCTGAATCAAACTACTAGAAAGTATATTAGTTAATTTATAATTTTATGCTACATGGATTTGTATTATTTGCACAATTTCCTCTCGTTAGGTTACAAACCTAATTATCTTATTAACTTGCATGTCTTACTTCCTTTATCCTCTAATATTGCCACAACAAGCTAAGGTTGTATATTGCTTGAAGGATGGAATTATGTAAACAAATAATTCTGTTAACTAATCCATTTTCAATCCTAAGCCATAGGATAATAATATTATGTTTCATGACTGACTATATAGTCCTAAATTTGACCCTTTTTTGTATTTCTATCGATGATGGAGTTCTAGCACTTTGAAAGGTGTTGGACCAGTTTTTGTTCGAGCCATGGAACTAATTGTCGGTATGCTTGGCTCCAATGACCAAAGTATCGAGCTTTTTTAGACATTCCTTTAGTTTAGGGAAATAAGAACTATGGTTTTCCTCACATGATTTATGGATTCTTAGTAGTTGTATGTACTTTATTATTCCATCAACTGAAAACATAAATTCAATAAAATGCATTTTTAGTATCCGTGCATTGTCTCATTTGGTTGCACCATAAGGACCTTTAAAAGAGTGGAAAACTGTTAAAATTTAACACTTGCTTTCCTGCTTACTATGCTGCCTATGTCATGGTAATTAGCAGGCTTTCTAATTGTAATACTGCTGCATTACAAAGATGCATTATCAGATAAATAATTTAACTAATCTGTTGATAATTTTTAATATTTAAAGTAAACAACAGTATAAAAAATTTGTATCTGTCTTGAAAATTGTTCATGTTAAGGTCGGTGATAATACATATATCATCATCAAAATAATGTTTATTTCAATTATTAATATAATTAATCTCTTGTAGATTTCAACCTTCTAAATATCTACAAAAGTTAGAAAGAATTCATCTTTAATTTTTATATGAAATGTATAATGTATAACATACGTTGAGTTATACATAGCAAGCTTTTCAAAGACCCATTTTATACGTAGTGGATAGGTGTACAATTTTAAGCGAGTCTTCTTTTATGCCACCATGTCTTACTATTTATTTTTGTGCATATTGCAATATTTGTTTTTTATGAAGACTTGCACCCTTAATGTATAATTGTATACTTCAGATTTTGCACCCAAACCGTTCGATGAAATCATCAATAAGTATTGTATAATTATTTTAATGTAAAGAATGATTAGATGCATTTTTTTGAGTTTAGTACCATTTTTCTAGAAAATATTCATGTGTATGTTTAGTAGAACAACCAAATTTTAATTATTTCGACATAAACATATATCATACATGCAAGCCAATTGATCTATGATTTGAGTATATGTGACAAATGAACTGATTTTGAACACTTGATTATTGTTATAGGAAATCGACAAAAATTTATTTGAAGTTCATATGATCACAAACGTTAGAAAACATCGTCATCTGCTATAGCTTTACGTTCAAATGATGCAATTTTTCTTAAAGTAAACCAACCCAACGATCAAATTGGTAGAACTTCAGCAACTATCCTTACAGACACTGCATCAAAACTTCCACAATAGTTCACATACACTATATTTCATGTTTGAAATATATTACGTGCACAATAATTTATTGTAAATGTAAAGGTTGCCAAAAATTTCTTTTGCTTTACTTTAAAACCATTTATACATAGATGTGTACCTGACTAAACCATCTAATAATATAAGAAAATATCTATGCTAAAATGCTTTAGCATTGTAGCAAAAGCCCAATATAAGATATGAACGGCTCAATTAAAAACTATTTCCAATTTTTAACAAAGTGTCCTATGCATATGTCCATCCGACGTTCATTTATACTATTATTGTTAATATGAATATGGTATATTGAAACTGCCAATTTTTAATGATTTATTATATGAATTAACAAAAATTATGTAACTGATTTTTTTTAAATCTGTTAAATTTTGAAATTACATAATTAGTTTTTATATTAAGATTCAAAGACATACAATATTAAAGAATTAAGAATGATTTGGCAAAAATTGTAGAAATCTTAATGTGGGGCTATTTGAAGTTAAGAAAGAAAAATTGTAATGCTACTTACGGTAAAGTTTTGATATAAATGACTATAATTGTTTTATAAATTAACTTTTTCATATTTTTTATGTTCCTAATTTAATGTATGTGATCTATATATTTTTGTCTTTCAATAGAAAAATTAATGTATGACAATTTAATAGATTTATAGGTTAATTTAATAGAGACGGAGAAGAAGAAAGTAAGTTAATAGACTAATAGGTTTGGTCGGTATTAATGAACTTTGACACTTGATATAATGTACATTCCATTTTGTACAAATAATTATGTATGCGTAATTAAATTTCATTGAGTTAATTATCCAATTTCTTAAACTTTGAAGTACTTATTTGGTTTTAGTAACCCCCATTATAACCCTTGATATTTACTTCCTAAAATTAATATTTGACTGATGAATAGTTACACGAATCCTATTAAACATGGTAGATTTGGTTGCTTGACTCTATATGATTATATCGAGAAACTTCCAATAATAGAACTGTAGTCGGTTTTAACTTTATGTAATTTAGATATATTTGATACTCCCTTCTAGGTATAAAAAAATTAATAGTCCCTTTCTAATATTTTTTGCTTATAACAAAAGGCAAAAGAATTATTGATGGCCAAAACGACATTGAAATTTTTTGACATGAACAAGTCAGCTACTGAGGTAGAAGAAGCAGCTTTTTCAGCTGGCAGTAATAAAGATAGAGACGTCCTTAGTGAAGATGAAGCAAGCACAGATAGAAGGAAGAAGAAGTGTAACACCCGGTATTTTCAACCATTCGCATCCGCACATGTTGGACTTGAATTGCTCAAAATACCGCGTTGTAAATAAAATTTGGCAAATCTCAGAATATACAGTAAATAAAAATCATAGATCACATACACAGAGTAATAATAGTGCAGTAGAAGTAAAAGAAATAGTAGTTCATAAAGCTACTATATAAATATATCAGAGGTATATAAGATACAACAGAAGAAATAAAGTACAACAGAAGTCTAAATATGATAACCAAATACAAGCTGAATACAACACCGGAATCAACGGGATGACTGGAAGTGAAATAGATAAACAAGACAAGAAGATAATCTCCAACGATTCCAATCTCCAGAGAGTGGGAATCCAAATCTGTGAATAACTCAGGCTGACCCGAGCGTAAATAAAAAATACAAACACTCGAGTCAGGACATACATACTTATACAATGTAAACCAACTCAAGTGAACTGTAGTAAAGGTACAAGTAACTTAAAGGATGCTTGGGACCACCCATCCTCTAAGGATCCGTCAAACTATTTACTATATAGTAATATCGCGCTATTATAATAATGTATATAGTAAAATAAACTTACTGTAAAATAGCATCACGGGGTTATCCATATAGACCCAGACACGTAATAGTCCCAATAGTCCATCCAATATCTGCATATCTCCTGATCGGGAGACTACGAGAAGATACGCATGGGCTACGGGAGAAAACCAAACTCGTAATAAAGGCTCGATAGGGTAGGTGACACGGCACACAAGGCAATGATAGGGTAGATATACCAATTACAATACTCGGGCTGGTGGTAATGCAGCAGCCACATACGCTCACCGTGGAACACATTCCCAAAAACCGAAGGGGCGCCCAAACAATCACAAGTAATAGTATGGTATCGAAGAAATGCGTTCGCTACGAGGAGCTACCTCAACTGGCCCGTGACCGCTCCTGTTTTAGCCACCTTATGCCAACTCACGGGAGTTGGATCTACGCAATATACCTCAAGAACGTCGCCACCATCCTACTTCATTCTGGAATCTCCACCGCGTACACGGTTGTCAAAGTGGTTTTCGGTATCGACAGAGAGTATACCCATATCCGATCCCAGTCTCTTTGCCAACCAATCATTATTATAACCCGTGGTTATAACTTTAAAATAATATTTTATACTTCAAAATAAGATATCATTTCAATCCAAATCTTTATCAAAATAAAGATTAAATCATTTCCAAACCATTTCAATATATCAACATACCATATCTTTCAAATTCAAATATTTATCAAAATAAATATCAAGCCATTTCTAACCATTTCAATATTAAATTTTCATATCCTTTCAAAACTTTCTTTCAAATCATTTTAATATCAAAATATCATATCTTTCAAACTTCATTTTCAAATCATAATATCAAAATATCATATCTTTCAAACTTCATTTTCAAATCATTTTAATATCAAAATATCATATCTTTCAAACTTCATTTTCAAATCATTTTAATATCAAAATATCATATCTTTCAAACTTCATTTTCAAATCATTTTAATATCAAAATATCATATCTTTCAAAACTTCATTTTCAAATCATTATATTAGGTCAAATCCAAATATTCAACTTTGAATACCTTCTAAATTCAAGGTAACATTCATTTATTATCCTTTCAAATCACCTTTAAATAGTTTATATTCCAATTAAATTAACTCATTTAAACCATTTAAAAGTGGAGTTATTATACTTTCAAATTAAGTATTCAATTTCCAAAAATAATAAACTTCAATTTAAACCATTTAAACATTATAAAATCATATTTTAACATTCAAAAATGTTTATTAACATACATTTAACATATGATTTTTATAAAATAAATTTCTTATAAATAAATCAAATTTTCAAAAAATTTACTTAACAAATTCAAGTGTACAATTTCCTTTCTTTCACATATGCAATTTATTAACACTTACATTTTTAAATTTCCATTTCACAAATTAAACTAAATTTCCAATTGATTTCATTTAACTAAAACTTTTAATTAAACCAAATTTCACATTTCCAAGTCAAGTTGTATTTTAAAATTTCACATTTAAGAATTTATTTATTTAACCATTTAAATTCATAGAAAAATCAATAATACTTTAATAAATCACTTAAACTAAAATTTAAATCAAATTATCATATTTACCATTTTCCAAATTAAATTAAATTTCCATTTGATATATATAACTTAAATACCATTTTTAACCAAAACTCCAAATTTCCAAACTTAGGTTATATTTCCAAAATTCAACTTAACCATTTATTTATTTAACATTTCTACTTATAGAAAAATCATGAATCCTTTATTTAAAACACTTTAAAATCTATTTAATCAAATTATCATAAATTTACATTTTAAATCACTTAAAATTTTATTTATATAACTTAAAAGTCAATTTAAAAGCCAAAGTCCAAATTTCCAAATTTAAGTTACATTTCAAAAATTCAATTTAATTTTTTAATTATTCAACATTTTTAACTTATAGAAAAATCAAAATTTCTTACTTAAACATTAAAAATCCAATTTAAATCATATTTTCATAAATTTACACTTTTAAAAATACTTAAAAATATTCAGAATACTTTATAAAATGCCTACGGGCCTATATATAGTTTTCTAACCTAGGTCAAGTGATACAGATATATATCATTTCAATCCGCAGTTTAAAAAGAAAAATCCGGGTTCTATCATTTCAAACCCGCAATCCCAAGTTACCGTTCGGGCCTACCATTTCAACGCATAACGATTTTTCCCTATTCTAAAGTCCGTTCGGGTATGTATCATTTCAACCCATGGTGAACCTAATCTATAGGGAACTTGCAGTGTGATAAACAGATATAAATAAACAGTTAGCAACATATAGCAGTAACAGATGAGATGACATG
The DNA here is from genome assembly GCA_030765085.1 of Allium cepa. Classification (NCBI taxonomy): domain Eukaryota; kingdom Viridiplantae; phylum Streptophyta; class Magnoliopsida; order Asparagales; family Amaryllidaceae; genus Allium; species Allium cepa. Next base: position 822,846,926 of record CM060929.1, read on the forward strand.
TAAATCAACAGGTTTAACATCATATATAAATAATCATAGGCATTTATAGCATAATATATCATTCTACGCATTCGATTGTTGTCGCTTCACATTTGCATAAGTATAAATGTCAGGTGAGATTTACTCACCTCTTTGTGCTGGAGATATGAATTCAAGCGACACAAACGGATACCAAAAAGCACGATGGCACAATGATGGATTCAAGTGGATGAGAACCAAGCTTATTGATCTTGTACACAACCCATAAAAAAACCAAATATAAATATGAACTCAATGCAACATATTATGAAACAACTTTGAAATAGAAGCAACCAATGAGACAAAATGCATTGGCCATGCTTTCTATCATCAATTGCGCGACTTAGGGGTCTTGTAGGCTTGGTCACAACATAGTTTTGGTTCAGGTTTGGACTTGAAAAGGCATGGCTACATGGACTAGAAAGTGGTAGAGAAGTTACCACACAAGAATACAAAGAGGCAAGGCAAAATAGGAGGGTTTGGTGCAATATTTGGCTCGGCTACATGTATTGTTTGGCTCGACCATTCATGTTTCATATCTGAACAGTAGCTAAGGTGATGGATGGTGGTCATATCATGGTGGTGGTGGGGCAATTGGAGGTGGCCAAGGCAATCTAAGGTGATGTTGTTGAAGTTTGGCTCGGCTAGGCATGGTTTTAAGGGATTTAGCAATGTTTTGTGTGGTTTTTGATCAAGTGGAGTGCACGGCCAATCATGGTCAGGTCAGGACAAAGGCTAAGGCTGATGTTTAGGGGTGTGTACTTGCTGGTGGCGGCGGCTAGAGGTGGTGGCCCTGGCTACAAATGAAGTTGGTGAAGCAAAAGTGGTGGCTAGCATGGATTTAAGGGGTTTTTTTTTTGCATGTTTTTGTGGAGTTTTTGCCAAGGGGAGAGGCGTGGCTTGTATCGGTCAGAGGAGGAAGGAGTTTGGCCTTGGATGATGCGGGGAAGGAATTGGTGGTGGTCGGTGGAGGTGATGGTGGAGGTGCTAGGCCGAGCAAAGCAAGAGAATCCAAGGCAAAACATTTAAAAAAACAATAAGAAAATGAAGAAAAAGGTGAAAAAGGAAGAGGCCATTACCCAAATCTTTCTTAGACATGAAATGAAGTGAGGAGGAAGGTTGTTCAAGTGAATAATGAAATGAGAAACTCACGGCAAGTAATTGATGTGTACGGCCAAAGAGAAATTGAGAAGTCATGAGCAAATGAAAGGTCTTGGTACATGAAAAGTCTTAGGTTTTCAAAGTTAAGTCTCTTCACATTTCCTTTTCTTTAAATCAAATAAAAACAATAAAAATAAGTAAGTGAATTACAGAATTGAAAACAAAATAAAATAAAAAGAAAATAAATAAATAAATTTAGGAAAGCAGAAAAAGAATTAAAGAAATTGCTTAAAATTTGAAAACAGGGTTCAAAAATTACAATTAAATCATCACAAGCTTTGGAAAAATTTCTATTCATTTTTAAAAATATTCTAAAACAAAATTTTGAAATAAAATACTTAATTTACCATTTCTAAAATGAAATAAATAATTTGAATATAGAAAAAGAACTAAAGAAATTGTTTAAAAATTGGAAACATGACTTAAAACTTACAAATAAAATATCACTAGCCTTAGAAAATTCCTATTTCACTTTAAAACAAATAAAAAGTCAAATAAATAAAATAAAAGAAGAACAAAATAGAGTGGGAATGAGAATAAAATAAGTTCTTAAGAAAATAGAAAAATAAATAAATAATTTCTTTAATTAAATTGAAGCTGGAAATTAGAAATTGTAAAAAATACAACCGAAACTGGAAAATGTCAATTACACTTTTAAAAACGTTTTAAAACCAAAATATATACATAACATGTTATTTTACCCATATAAATATAAATTAGAACATTACATGACCAAATAAAATATTGTTTATATAATTTAAAATAAACAATTTTGTTAAATACAGCAAATTTCACACAATAGTTAAAAAGACATAACTTTCACATTATAAATCAGATTTCAACGAAACGAAAAGCAATGTTCCTAAAATTTTATTTATTTTCATAATAAAAGATAAAATTCAAATTGTCAAACTTTCAAATTTTAAGTTAAAAGTCAAAGTTGACCAAAATTCACTATTTTGGAAAATATTCTTTTTAGTCATGTTTTGGAATGATAATTCATATCAAAATCAAAATTTATATTTAATAAATAAATATAAAGTTTTTAAATCCAAAATCCAATTAAAATAATTAAAATATACAATTAAAATAATCAGAAAATACAGGGTTGTTACAATCTCCCCCACTCAAAACTTTTCGTCCCCGAAAAGGAATGAGGTATGGGGAAGCACAGAAAAAGATAGAGTGAAATAAGATTAAGACAAGAAGGCAAGAAGATTGAGATTATACCTTATAACTATTGTTATAGGTAAGTTTAACAAGATGGAGATGATATTTCCAAGATCCTCCCGAATCAAGAACACAAGCACGAAAAAGGTGTATTCAAAATAAGTACCAAAAAATTATCAAAGATTAAAGAAAGATTCCTAAATAGAAAGATTATACAAAGATGGCTATACCAGTCTGTAACAAGATAAGGATAATAAGGACAGCCAAAAGATAGTTTGAAAAAACAAAATAAGGAAATAAATTTGAAACCATAGAAATTTCAACATAAATAGAAATAATTTTTTTACACAAGTTAAATAAATCTTAACTATCTCAAATTTCATTATCTTATCACCCAGTTACCTTAAATTAACAATTTTAAAACCATGGGTTTGAAAAATAATCATTTATTATACTCATAATGTACTTAATAAATTTAATTCCTCTCTATTGCTAATTAAAATTAAATTTATTCCTCTCAGTATACTTATCACTTATGTTAAATATACTTACACTTGTTATAACTGCTTTATTTTATTCTTAGTTCTTTTAACATTATTTTATTGTAAGTTATTCAATTAACCGTCTTCTCTATTTATCTCTGCTAATCTTTTTATAACTAGAATTTAAGTGTATCACATTTATTATAACCACTCAAAATTTTATTTATAAAATCCTTTTACATTGTATTTTATCCAATTACATTGTTAACTTCTAAAATTAAGGTAAGTTATATTTGAATGCAATTGTATTATACAAATAAAACATTCCAATTAAATCATTTCATGCTTGAATATTCATCCAAAATTTTGATTTTCATTTTATAATTGAAATTATTCTTTAGAATAAAATTTAAGAATTAAATTTCCGATTTCTTCAAACCATTTAGAGATAAATAAATGTATGTATATAATTTATCAAATCAGATTTATATCATATATCTATATATATTACAAATAAAGTCATATTTTAGAAATTAAAATCATTTTATTTCCCAAAACAAAGCTGTAGCAAGACTACAGAGCGGTCTCTTCACTTTGAAACTCGAAAATGAATGTCGATGATGCTGTAGTCATCATCGTAATTATTTCCTAGCAACAAAGAGAAGAGCACTGATTTGTAAACTTTAAAATTCTTTGGAAACATATTCTTATTCAAAAAAACTTTAAATAATATGCTTTAAAACTTAAACACAAAGTTTGAAACCATCGGAAATTAAATTATCAAATTTCTTGTTTTAAATTCATTTCAGTTCCCAAATCAATTTATAAACAACTATTTATAAATTAATTTATAAAACAATAAATGATTAATCAAGTATTATCATTTCAAGTAATCAATTTAAATCAATTTATTAGGTTCCATAAATTTATTTATATATCAAAATTTATTTCATTAACCAAATTTTAAAATAATATCGTGTTAGTTTGTTCTGTCAAAGTGTTTTAGGAATCCTATCGATAGCGTTGATCAGACGAATCGATCGGAAACCCAAATCAACATCAACATAATATATAAAACAAAATATAGATTTACAAGTACAAATTCAATTTTTTGGAAGAATAGATTGGAAACAAAAGACAAGATGATTAATAACAGAGTAAGGAGATGGGTAAGCTTAAGTAAATCGCGGGCAACCTTAACTGGGTCAACCGTGACTTAAAGAATAAGATCAATGTGGATTTTTATGGGGTAAATCTACATTCGATCTCAAGAGATAGAGTTTGGAATAACAAAAGATATTAGCATCCAAATCATCCAAACCAAAGATAGATATAAATCCCTGATGAATCGATGCTAATTGTAAAGGAGTTTCCCCCTTTACAATTCAATTTGATAGTGATGAAACCGCCGACTCACTAAAAAGATCATTCGAAGCGGAGTTATGGGATACTCCAGAACCAAAAGAAGATGAATAGTGAGGGACACAGATGGATTTTGGAACTGTAGGGAACGTTCCAAAATTCAAAGGAAATTCAAATCAAAGAGGAAAAGATTCAAACTCGAACGAAAGTGATTCTGTAAATAAATTTACCTTATATTCTAAGTTTTGCCTCAAAGCCAAAGCTCTGATACCAGATGTAACACCCGGTATTTTCAACCATTCGCATCCGCACATGTCAGACTTGAATTACTCAAAATACCGCGTTGTAAATAAAATTTGGAAAATCTCATAATATACAGTAACTACAAATCACAGATCACAGACACCGAGTAATAATAGTGCAGCGGAAGTAAAAGAAATAGCACTTTCCACATCTAGCCGCCACCACCAGCAAGCACACACCCCTAGCCATCAGCCTTAGCCTTTGTCCAGACCTGACCATGATTGGCCGTGCACTCCACTTGAACAAAAACCACACAAAACATTGCTAAATCCCTTAAAACCATGCCTAGCCGAGCCAAACTTCAACAACATCACCTTAGATTGCCTTGGCCACCTCCTATTGCTCCACCACCACCATGATATGACCACCATCCATCACCTTAGCTACTGTCTTGATTTGAAACATGAATGGCCGAGCCAAACAATACATGTAGACGAGCCAAATATTGCACCAAACCCTTCTATTTTGCCTTGCCTCTTTGTATTCTTGTGTGGTAACTTCTCTACCACTTTCTAGTCCATGTAGCCATGCCTTTTTAAGTCCAAACCTGAACCAAAAACATGTTATGGCCGACCTACATGACCCTTAAGTCGAGCAATTGATGATAGAAAGCATGGCCAATGCATTTTGTCCCATTTGTTGCTTCTATTTCAAAGTTGTTTCATTATATGTTGCATTGAATTCATATTTATATTTGGTTTTGTTTATGGGTTGTGTACAAGATCAATAATCTTGGTTCTCATCCACTTGAATCCATCATTGTGTCATCATGCTTTCTGGTATCCATTTGTGTCGTTTGAATTCATATCTCCATCACAAAGAGGTGAGTAAATCTCACCAGACATTTATACTTATGCAAATGTGAAACGACAACAATTGAATGCGTAGAATGATATATTATGTTATAACTGCCAATGATTATTTATATATGATGTTAAACCTGTTAATTTATCTATCGTCTCATCTGTTACTGTTATATGTTGTTAACTGTTCATTTATATTTGTTTATCACACTGCAAGTTCCCTGTAGATTAGGTTCACTATGGGTTGAAATGATACATACCCGAACAGACTTTAGAATAGGAAAAAATCATTATGGGCTGAAATGATAGGCCTGAACGGTTTTTATTAAAAAAAATTACCTTGGGATTGCGGGTTTGAAATGATAGAACCTGGATTTTTCTTTTTAAACTGCGGATTGAAACGATATATATCCGTATCACTTGACCTAGGTTAGAAAACTATATACAGGCCCGTAGGCATTTTATAAAGTATTTTGAATATTTTTAAGTATTCTTAAAAGTGTAAATTTATGAAAATGTAACTTAAATTGGATTTTTAATATTTAAATAAGAAATTTTGATTTTTCTATAAGTTAAAAATGTTGAATAATTAAAAAATTAAATTGAATTTTTGAAATGTAACTTAAATTTGAAAATTTGGACTTTGGCTTTTAAAATGACATTTAATTATATAAATAAATTTTTAAGTGATTTAAAATGTAAATTTATGATAATTTGATTACCGCATTTCAGATCTACGGTCTGATTTCGTTTTGGTATAATATTATATAATAATAAAAAGAATTTGTTTTAAACTATAGTTCAAACTATAAAAATTCATATCTATTGCATGCATGATCAGATTATGACGAAACAAGCAGGCCGCTGTGGTGCAGATCTAGGATCCTTCTGAGCAAATAAAAATTTAGGTTAAAATCGAATGCTGTTCGATTTAATTTAAAAATTGAAACGCTCGTCGGAATTCAAGGTGAGTTAATCTCACTCACATCTAGATGCCATTTAATTTAAATAGTTAGCATTTTAAATGATTGATTGATTGGTTAAAGGTGGACATAATTATCAGATTGGATCGATATTTATTTGTTGTGCTAACATCTGTGGATGCAGGGAAACACGTTGGAGGGATCCAACTGGATTCCGCACAACGTAGAAATTATCTTTATAATCTATGATGAATTTTATTGATATTCCATGATAGTTTAATTTTGGAAATTTAGTTTTGTTGTGTTATGGTTAGATAAATATAATCTGGTATTTTAAATTATAAATAAAATGAATTGGATTAAAATGGGAAATGAAAGAAATTTTTAAGTAATGAATTTAAGGAAATTAAATTCAAGAAATTAAAAGGAAAGGAGGAATGAAAATTTATAAACTGAGTTTATAAATAAAAGTGGAATATTTATCAGCGGATAAATTGGAAAGATAGATTTTCGGCGGGAATTTCTATAAGAAAGATATAAATCGTTTTAAAAATAAAGGTAAGATTATTTTTAAAAGATGGGAAGTGTATTTTTCCTGGAAGACTAAGTATATTTTCAAAGGAAAGCTTTCAAAGTATAATCTAGAAGTTTATGAGAAATGTGTTTTTAGAATGTTTTATAAAAGTATTATTTTTAATTATTTTTTAAGTACAAGAAAATAGTTATTCAAGTAATTATGGTATTTAATTATTTTAAAGGTAAATTGGTGTTATGTTTTCAAAAGGAAATTTAATATAAATACTTGATTTAATAACTTTATTTAAAAAAAGTAATCTTAGTTTACATTACACAGAAAACCCTTAAGGAAATTCTTAAGTATTATTTTTATTTAAGTAATTTTAGTAACCTTATTTTAAATAATTTAAGTATATCTTTTGAAAGTGATTTCCAGGAGATGGGGAGTGTGTTTAAAAATAAAAGGTGTTTATTTTTAAAGTGTGGGAAGAAATTTACGGGATTGAGACGTAAATTTGGATTAAGATAAATCGAGCAGGATTTATAAGGGTTATATGGGTTATTCCAAAATGGAAGTGTGTTTACTTGAAAAAAACCAAGTATATTTTCAAAGGAATTTTTGTGTATAAGCCTAAAGTTTTAAATTTTGTTTTAAAAAGAATGTTTTAGAGAAATTTATTATTTTTAAATGTTTTAGAATTTTAAAGTAAATCTATTCAAATTAATTTTAGAAATAATTATTGTAAAGGTTAAACTGACATTATGTTTTTAAAGAAATTTTCTAATATTTATACTTTATATAAAACTTTTATTTTAAAAATAGTTGTGGCTTAAAATTTAACTTGGAAATTTATTATAAAATTTGATAACCATTATTTTGAGTAAAGTGATTTAAAGTAGTTTTATTTTAAAATGTTTTAACTATATATTTTTGAGAAAGTGATTTAAATGAATAAAAATCTAAGTTTAAGACTTAGTGTTTTCAGAGAAATGAAATAATTGGTTGAATTTTTTATTTATTTGATAGTTAAATAACCGACTATCAAATCTGGACCAAATATAACTTTGGAAATATCTAGAAGAGGTATGAGAATTATATGGTACAGTTATCGTTCGAGGTGCTATACTGTACGTATAAACTCGTTCGTTCTTCTAAGATGTTGGTAAGGAAATCCATCCACTAACGGGTAGGAGGTGAACTCCGATCTTATCTTCATTTGCGCATTTCCTAAAGAACCGGGGTTGAGTTAACCGGGAAATAGCGAACGTTGTTTCGAAGAGACCGGGATCGTATTTGTAATCCGAAAACCACTTCGATCCAACGATTACATTTTCGTGATGAAGACAAGAGCTTGGAGTCGAAGATGGAGCAGTGAAGTGCAAGGGCTAATCGCTATTAATCCTGAGTTTGATTCCAAAATGGATGTAGTAGGAGTAGTGCTTTCGGTTCCGTTCGGACCTGGAACAGACTTGTATGGATAAATGCTTTCAAAACATCGTCAGGAGGACGATGAGCATTCTAAGTGAAATGTTCTAAAAAGGTAGCGTTTAGCCTCGAGCCTCATCAACCGAGAATGACTAAAAATCAGGGGTTACGCAACAAGGCTAAGTGGGTCGCGCCCATTAGGGAAAGGTCATTCCTGTCTAGATGTCCCTTTTATTTAAGCTGTGTGGTGCGGTTGCTGATCCCAACCATGGGGTGATCTTACTTGGGATTATCCGGCAAGGGGTAGTCCCGGTCTTGTGTTGCAGGGGATTTAGGATGGATCCTCGGTATGCTGATTTAGACCAGGTACTGTGACAGGTGGTACCCCAGTGCCTAGTCATTCATTGGAAATCCATTCTCCCTACGTGCCTTGTAGGGTTTTGATTGTAGAACCCACTTTGTGGCTAGTATGTTGGAATTTAATCATGTAACAATTTCGGCTACTTTGAATAAGTATTTGTATATAGAAACTATTAGAATATTAGAGGATTTTGATAAAAATGTTTTGGCTATCGTAAGGTAAAAACCCGACATGTTTATTTGTGGCGTGAACTTACGAGATGCTTTTGATTTTTAAAGGATTTTTGAAACTTTAATAATCAATTTGGGTGTATTTTTATCACGTTGGTATTCCAGACTGACTTGGGTGTTATTTCATTATAATGCTCGGGTCAAACCGAGTATTATAAAATACAGGATAGGATGCTTGGGAGCTCAGGAGAGGAGCTGGAGTCCGAGACGTATTACCCGTATTTTTTTATTTCCGCTGTTGTGATTGTTGAATTGCCAGCAAGTTGTGAGGCAGGATGTTATAACTGCCAGGCTGGTAATTGTTGTTTTGACTGTGTTACTCTGATGATGTATATATAAAACAGATATGTTTTCATTTTGTGTAAAGATCTGTTATGTCTATTATATTTTGTTCCGCTGCGATGGTGAGGTTCTTTTATTGTTTAGTTCCTTCTTCCTTCTATTTTCTCTCTTTTTCCTCAACAATCTGTCTTTCTCGGCACTCGATCGTCGACATATTATACTATGGTGTATTTTGTGTCGATTTTCGAAGGTCGAGAAGGACGGCTCTTGACAGTGGTATCAGAGCTTAAGTTGGCGTTAACCTTGGCTCTGGTGGGGAAATTACTCATTAAACAAAGTCAAATAGTACTCTATAATGAGTCGAGTGTATTAATAGCTATGAGAGCGTACTTGTTAGTGAATATAAAAACTGTTTTTATACTGTGTTGACGTATCGGTTAAGTGTTTATGAATTCTAGTCGGTACGAGAAGTACAACCGTATCGATAGGGGTTTCTATACTCTTAAACAAGATAAACCGACATAGTATTATTTTTAAAGTGGGTAAATGAAATAATTTTACCCAAAATTATATTTTGATATAAAGGAAGTAATTTTCTGAAATTATATATATATATATATATATATATATATATTAGTGGATGTTTGGGTGTTAATACTATAATCAAATGAGAATCTAAAATTTAAAATGGTTTATAACCAAATAGAATTCTATAAGTGTCACTAAAATTTGAATTAAACCCAAATTTAAATCCCGAAAATTTTGAAAAGTGTTTAAAATGGATTTAAACGAAAAAGTTTGGGAATTTAAAATCTTGGGAAGTTTGAAATGTTTTCCAAAGTGTTTGAAGGCAATGATGGAGTATTATTATTTTGGGAAATATTTTTGAATGGAAATTGTTTTTGAAAGGGAATTTGTGGTAGTAGGGAAGCACTGAACTCACTTCAGTCGCTGGAAAATAATCCCGATGATGATGGCCACATCATCGGCATTCATTTTCAAGTTTCTAAAGTGATGGATTGCTACCGTGGAGATTGGTTATGATATTTGTTTGGACTTGTTGGGAAACAAGTTGTTTTAGAATTTCAAAGGGGAAATTTGTTTTGGTAAAAACAAGTTGTTTTGGAATCCAGAGATTTGATTTGATATACCAAGTGGGTATGTGTTGATTATTATTTCAAAATGGTTTTAAAAATAAAACCGGGCAATTGAATTCTGGAAAATTCTATTTAAGTAATGTGTAAAGTTAAGATGAATCAACTATTGAACTTTTAAAGTGAAGTTGATAACTAAGAAGGAAAAATGAAAATTTTAATCCTGAAATTAGAGTTTAACTTGAGTGTATGGAATTGAATAGAATATATTTGAATTTAACTTGAGATAAGTTAAAATAAAATTGAAATTGGAATTGAATTAAAAGGGATGTGAAATATAAAATGATTATATAATTGTGGGTTATAATTTTAGGATGAAAATTTATATACTTAAGCTATTAAGTGTTACATACATAATCTAGAATTGTGATGTAAGATGTAAATGGACTAAAATGAGCAATATAAGCTTTTAAGTAAATAATTTAGGGAACTTATGAATAGAGAAATGAATTGTAAAACCAAAATAAAATGGTTGGCATTTTTGGGAAATTCAAAATTTAAAATCCTAAATGAAATGTAAAGTGAGGTAAGGCAAAGTGAGATATAAAAGGGTGAATGGACTTAGGTTAGTAAATAAGTTTTTGAACTTATATATTAGAAAGTAAAAATTTAAATTGAATGGAGAAATAAAGTTGGATCAAAATGGATTTAAATTATAAGGAATTGAGTTGAATTTGGATTCAAGTAAAAATCAAAATTCAGTTGTGTTATAAATAATATTGAATGGAATTAAATTCTTATTTAAATCAGTAAAAGGAAATGGTATGAATTTAAGTTGGCTAAATAAAATTAAGTTGAACTTGAATTAAACTGGTAAAGGATTAAATGAAAGGAAATTTAATTAAGTTGAAATGATATTGAATGAATTGAATTCTCACTCAACTAAATTCAAAAGAATTGTTTGAAGATGAGTTTAGCGTAAGCTACATTAAATAAAAAGAGTAATGGGATGAATAAAAAAATTTAGTAGCTTGTTAATTTTTTTTTGAAAAGTAAAATAAACCCAGTTCTGGTATAGAATAATTGTAATGGTCATGTTGTTAGTAAATTCAAAAATGAATTGAGGAGGTGAATTAAAATTAAAATGGATTGAGCAAATAAACTAATTGGAATAAAATTTGTAAATGGATTAGAATTTTATTGGATGAGAATCAAACTGAAATGAAAATAAAATTGATGCAGAAAGAAATTAAGATATTACGGAATTGAAATAATTTAAGAAAATTGTGAAAGGATTGTTGTCGAGCTTATGAATTGGTCTTGAATAAACCTGTATGGATAATGAAATTGAAATGTAAGAATATGGATTTAATTTAATAATTTAAATGAAGTAAGAATGTTTGGGTTGTGAATAATTCCAAATAGAGTAAAATTAATATAGATTGTGTTAAACTAGTACAAAATACGCATGTTGCTTTGCCTCATTTCCACAACCGATGCATTTGGTATGTGGAAAGCAGTAGATAGTAAAAAAAATACAATTTGCATCGGTTATCATCGACAACCGAAGAAAATATACCGATGCAAATAGTGTTAGTTGCATCAGTTTTATTTACAACCGATGCAAAAATACTGTTCCCACATTGAAAACCGTGATGAAAAGTTAGCGGTAAATGATTTCGTGTCCCTCTCATTTTCACCACGAACCTCTTCTTTTCGTCCTTCCCTGGAAAACCCTAAATCCCTCTCCTCCTTTTCATCTTTCCCTTTCAATCCATTCAAATATCATCTGATTATATCATAAGTCGAATTCCACTCCTTTTGATTCTCTTTATTTCATCACACTGAGAAAACCCTAGCTCGCTTAATGGGGCCGCCATCATCCCGTGTCTACTAAGCCGATATCCCAACGCCTTGAAATCTCCACCAATCTGTTAGTGCGTCTCATTCTACTGTCGTTTCTGGCAACGAGGTAAACCAGTTCTTTGACTATAACTTTTGAGCTCTGTATCTTATTCATCTTCCGTCCTTTGAAAATCCTATAATTCCATTCATACCAGATACAGTATACTGAAGCTGTGTTCACGGCGAAATCTATATCTTGGATCCAATTCCTTTGTTGAAAACAGTGGAGGAGGTCGTTTACCTCATCTTCAAATTTACTTGAACTTTCAGAGAATCAGGTATAAGCATAAGCTTTATTCTATAGAGAGTCCATATATATTTGTTATATGAGCATTCAAAATAAGGTGCTTTATATCTACTACCTGTTGCTCATATGAAATACTGATTGGCTCCACATTAATGCCCATTTTCAATTGCTGTCCTTTGTATCTAGTCTGTTGGTATGCTCTCTGTATGAACAAAATGACATTTTCCTGCAGTTTTTATCATGTTGAACTATATGTAGACCAATTTTGTGTTTTGTTGTACTATCTAAGCTTTTCCCATGCTCTATGAATAACAAATTAACCACATCACACCATTTGTAATAATCTTAAATATTGTTTGCTGGAATCTGGACTAGTTGCACTAGAAGGGCTATCTTTATAATGCCTCGTTAAGATAGGGATTTAAGACACCATTTTCAACTATTTGTGACACTTTCAGCTTAATGAACCAATAATATGATATCTTTCATATCCTAGTAAATCCACTAAGCATTTGATATTTAACCATGGCTCATTCCAAATTTGATGTTTCATCACCACTTACAATAATTTTAGTGAAAAATTGCCTTCCATTTTGCCTTAGTCTTAAAGTATTCTTCCAAACACACGATGCATTATTGTAAATTACCATAGAGAAATTTCAGATATGAAATACACAAACACACACACACACACCACACAGATATATAGTTTGTTTCTATGTTTTGTAAATAATCATATTTGCACGTAAAATCTATGAATTCCAACCATAAAACTATGGTCATATGCACTTGAAACATACACCAATGCCTTAATACATTAATACTCTTAAAAATAAACCATGCTTTTTAGGCATTGTGTAAATATCAATTTTGTGATGCTAAAGAACCATATTCAGTAATCATGTGTTATGTCTTTCATTATTACAAAACAAAACAGAACCTTTCAACAATATATTTTTAATGCATTATATTCTACAAACCTTAATTTTCTATTACTAGCACAATCTCTTTCCATTTTTCAAAGCTTATACAAAAACATGGGTCACCCAAATTCCATAACTGTAATATTGAACAAAGCAAAATTATTTTTGCGATGTTACATTGTTCACCTATTGTGAGAATTCAATGCTCTCATTCTTTGTTTGTACTGGAGCAGCTTACATGTTGGTCTTTTTCTATAGAATAACCGTTTGTATTTAATGCTTCAACTTCCAGTAAATTGACTTGTAAAAGTTTGTTATTATTTGTGGACTGCATATTGTTTTCAACTATATTAACTTGTGAACATCCTCTAATGTGAAAAGACTCCAAATGTAGCTTTAAATTGGGACTGTTGTTTGCTGCAACATTATCCTATGTTGCATCTGTTGACTGCGTTTCACTGAGTTGAGAATTTGCCTCTCATACGTGTTTAATGTTGCATTGTTCTGCATTACATCTGTATTTATTGGAATCTTATTATTTATAAGTAAAATGTGGGCGGTTTTAGCATTTTGTGTGCCATCTGTACATAGAATGCCTTTATCATTTGATGCTTGCATATTATGATAGGTACCATCACTTCTAGGTTTGTCACTGTCCATTGTGGTTTCATGCGTCTTATTGATATTTGTTTTTACAGCCCATTGTTTTTCGAAAGTACAATATTTGAGGAGATGCCCAAAACATTTTGAATTTTGGCAAATGGTGGGTTTCCATTTGCACTCAACTCTTTGGGTGATTATTTCATTTTTCCCGTTTAAGAACATGTCTTCCGAAGGAAAGTTAAACTCCTTGTTAATCTCAACAGGCACTCCTTGTTAATGTAAAATCTAGAGCATCATCAAGTGCCTTACTTTGTTTCACGTAGCTATAGAATAGGTGGGAGAGTTACTAAACAATAGCTTGGCCTTAAAAACCATTAGCAAATTAGTAAATCCTTCTGATTTTGGATTCTGGTATTTTGAGTTCATAAATGAACATACAGACAGAGGGAGGGAGGGGTGTGTGTATGTAGCTGCATTTCTCTACTAATAACACAATGTTTGTTCTATGATTTGCAGGCAATGCCGAGTTTCACCTTCGCAAACCAAGCAGGACTAGACATGCTGGAAACAACATTAATCGCTCTTCAAGATATCACATTAGAGAAAATATTTGACGATGACGGTTGTAGAATTCTTTGCTCCGAATTCCTTATTATAGTGCAGGAGGTACCTGAATTCCCTTATTGTATATATGAAAATTATTAACTAGACTAGACTTGTCATTTGTTTCTCTATTTAAAATTATATACATAATACAGGGTTTTGGTTGTCTTAATGGTGGTATATGTGTTTCGAGCATGGGAAGATCGGTGTCGTACGAGAGGGCATTTGCCTGGAAGGTGATGAATGATGAAGAAGAGGCTCACTGTATTTGTTCATGTTTGTTAACTAGTCTTTTGTTTAAGCCTGCTTTGAAGTGATAACTGAGTAAGATCGTGCATTTACTAATCCAACGTATATCATTCTATGTATTTAGGATTCATACGTCGCTAAATTATTACGTTCGGTTGTACATTGCTCAAGATTCTGTTTCTTCGAACTAAATGATGTTGCACTAGATTATTATTTTGCTAAACTGCTTTTTAAACTCAATCACCTTTTATGGTACAAAATGCATATAAAGGTTTTCAATTTTCACCGTATTGACAATTTTGATAAATACTTATGTTCTATAAATATTCAGCAACTGCTTAATTATTCTTGCAGCTATAAACTATAATGCTATGCAAAGGTGAAGTGCTTTTCCAATTTTAGGCAAATAAACAATTTTCGAGCAGTCACTGATTCAAATAAATACAAAATTAGAATAAACAGCAACATCAACTAGAATGATCGTTGTACTCCATGAGGGTGTTTAGATATGTCCTTAATATGAACTGATACATTGCTGCATCAACATACATGCTGAAAGTTCATCAGAACTAATATATTCTGGAATACACAATAACATCAGGATATGAAAAAAATCGATCAGAAAGGATGATCAAATCCAGTGCGCTATAAATTGACTAGCAATGAGAAATGAGAAACATGTAAAAGAACATATTTTTCGAGCAGTTTGCATACTAACTGAAAACATTATTATTACTTATGATGAAATAATAAAGCCGTATGCAGTTCTACTTACGGCCCATGTATATTGCATTTCATATTTTAGTCGAAACACTAGAAAATTAACGAATAATACATGCCTACATAAAAGCTTCTTCAATTTAATTACTACATCAAGCCTCTTGAACATTGTTTTTTGAGTTGGAGGCACTTTCATCTTTGAACTGTACTTCAGGCTTTGAATCATTGAAGTTCTCATTACCGCTTTCTGCATTCGATACATCTCCATTAGTACCCTCAGTTGCTTGGTTATCAGAATCCGTTGCCTCATTATTCTCAGTTGTTTGCTTCTTTGTATTTTCGTGCTCAGTATCTGTTGCTTGTCTGAATCATTTAGATCACTGTTCATAACTTGCTTATCTAAACCACTTTTCTCATTATCAGTTTCTTGCTTATTTGAGTCATTATCAGTTTCTTGCTTATCAGTGTATGGATGACTCAAATTTTTATATAATTATTTCTACATTAGTTAAACATGGTTTGATTAACTGTATGAAGTATGTATGACTAATTTTATATCGCTTCTTTTTGATAGGTGTTGTATGATGCTTTTAAAACTTATAAGGCATATGGTGGCAAATCTCGAGGAACTTACTTGAAATGGAAGACTACAAAGGTGATTTATTTTGTACAAAATAAAAATAAACTTCTATGTTGGATATAAATTCTACTTAACCTAACTATTAAATTATTGTGTAATATTGTTGTTGTGTCCTCAACAATCTAGATCGGCGAATTGTGTATATTATGCGATGAGGTGTACTGTGTAAGTATCCCTGCTGTAGCAGCTGCAGAACTCTCTTTATCTTGTTAGTTTGAAGAAAGGTATGTATGTTGTCTAGCCCAAAGATTGTGTGTACTTCCTATTTCATTATTATTTATTGTGTGTACTTCCATTACATTTAAATTTCAATACCAAATTCCAACTTCAAAACTCGAAATTAAAATTGATATTCCAATTGACAAGGTTTCCTTTAAGCAACGATAATGAGGTTTTGAACTACGGTCGATCGAGATTGGTACTCGAATTTGGTTTGGGGAAGGAGATTGTATGGGTAGTCGATTAGGTAGGATGTCGGTGACTGACTGCTGTTAGTGTGAGGAGATAGTGGGTAGATGCAATAAGGTGATGGTTGTTGAATTGAGTTTTGGATTTTGGGTGCTACTGAGATGAGGAGGTGGTCGCGAGTTCACTGTAGTTTGGGTGTAGAATGGAGGGTCACAACTTGCTTAATGGTGGCGGTGGGGAGGTATGCAGGGAAATTGTATATGTTGAAAGGATGGTGGAAGGATGAATTATGGTTGGCTGGAGTTTGTATGGTTTGGATGGAGATGGAGTTTGGTTGTTTGTTGATGGGTTAACGGACAGTTTTGCCGAGCAGTGATGGATATATGTCGTTGTTGTGCTATAATGAAGTATGGTGTGATGAAGTGACAATGTGTATTGGCAATGAAGCTAAGGAGGCAATAATTTTTTTATTTTATTTTTCTTTGGTTTTTTGGGAGAACCAGTGAGGCAGAGATGTTTTGAAAGAAAGAGATGTGTATAGTAGGAGTTATGGAAGTAGGAAGAATTGTGGAGGAAGAAGGTATGTGAAGGAGTGATTGGTTGAGGTAGATGTTCGTTTGCTGGTTGAGAGATAGTTGATTTAGTGGAAAAGGAAGTTTGTGGAGAAGGAAGAGTTGGAGATGTGCCACTCTGATGATGGCATAGCGGTGAAGTCTTATGAGTTTAAAAGTGATTAGTGAGCGCAGTAAAGTGGGCAGTAAGGTGACCAGTCAGTAGTGGTAATGAATGGCTATGTAATGGTGATGAAGTTCGTGAACAGGGGGATGACAGTGAGTGAATGTAACTATGGGGGGAAATATGATGTGGTTTGCAGTTTCAGGCAGTGCAAAAGGGTGGGATGTATGTGCACTGGTTGTGACTAAAGTAGTTTGTGATTTGTGGTGCACAGTTGTTGATAAGTGGATAGGGGATGAAGTCAAGGCAGATGGTGGATTGTGCAGCAGTTGTTCTGACAGTAGTAGGCAACGTTGATGTTAAAAAAGATGACGAACTGAGGCAGTCAAGGCAAGTTGATGGTTTAAAAGTGATATGCACAATTTTTAGAATGGGAAGTGGTATGGTTCAGGAATTTTTGATGGGGTAGAAATTTTTGATGTGCAGTTATGTAATCACGGGTGTGCACAGTAGAGGATTTGTACACATAGTTTGGCAAAAGCAATTGTAGGAGGTGATAAATGGTCCTTTGTTTATGGAGTTGTTTCGGGATAATGAAGTGTAGCAATGTGACGGTGGAGGAGTAAGAAATTATGTTGTATGTTGTGATTGAATGGTGGGTTGTGAATATTGAAGCAGTAATGAAGTGTAATCGGTCTAGCAAGTTGGAGATGTAGTAGTGTTTGGTAGAAGTGTGGTGAAGCACTGCTGTTTGGGTTGAATGGCAGGGGTATTGTTGGCAACACGAGTTGAATGGCAGAAGTGTGTTGGTAGTGATATGCAATAGTATGATATGAAATGGGGAAGTATATCGGAGTATTGAATGTATGTGCAGGGATGAAGATGAGATGGATATGTGTTCAGGATGGTGGTGGCTAATGTGGAGGGAATGGTCAGACAGATGAAGGTTGAAGTGCGGTGTTTCATACAGTGGGGTGGGTATGTCAGGATGGAAGAAATTTGATAACTACTGTTGCAAGTTGCTGTGTGGATGTGCTTTTTGTATAGGTGGTATAGGTTTTTAGTTTATGGTTTGTGGTGATGGTCAAGGGAAGGGGTCGGGTTGGAAGGATGGGATGTCAAACTATGGATGGGATGGTGGTTTGGTATGCACAGAGAAGTGCAAGTATGATATGGTGTTCGACAGAGGCAAGGGGATGGTTTAGTGGTTGGTTGAAGTTGTTGTAGCTTGATATGTGTGCACTGGAATGATCAGGTGGAATGCTAATGTTTGGTGACGTGATGGTGAATGTGGGAAGTATGGAAGTTTTGTGGAAGCGAAGTGCAATGATGGTATATGCAGTAAGTAGAAATTAATGGCATTAATAATGTGAAGTGGTTGTGGTCAAAAATGTATAGAAAGATGGTATAGTTGGAGGGATGGTAAAAAGTGGGTTTAACAGAGAGAAGCGTAGGCAGAAACGAAGTAGTGTTGACAGGAAGAAATGAAGTAGTGTGACAGAAAGAAGCTTTTGAATACGGTAGCGATTTGATGGATGAGTGCAAGTAGGCAATAGTTAAAGTTGAACTTTGGTTGCTGCTGTAATTGTTGTATGGGAAAGGGAGAAGTGGTAAGGCAGTGGTAGGACGGAGGTAAGGATATGGTATGCACCGATGGAAGTAGTTGTGTAGGTTGTTTGATGGACAGTTGCGGTTTTGTTATGGTAAGCACAATTTGATGGATGATAACAGAGAAGGGTTGACGATGGGATTTGTAGATGAAGGAGTTGTTGTAAGTAGAAAGGTGATTGTAGTGTGGGGGTATTTGTTGTTGAAGAGGGTGGTGATCTAGGTAGTTGGTTGTTGGTCTGTTGATAGCAGAGGGGGAACGCAGTAGATGATTGTATTTTGTCAAAACATGTTTATTTCTTGTTTTTCCAGGTTCAAGTTGACAATGGAAACATGGAATGCAACATATGGTTTTGAGCTGAAGTCTAAAAATTTGGGTTTTCAAGATTCCATGAAGTTTTTAATTAAGGTTTTTACTATACTATTTCTTAATGGTTGTACTAATTAAAGGTCTGAAATAAGGCTATACTACTTAATGATTGTACTAAAGATTTGAATTATGCTGCAAAAATAAATGTATGAACCATTATTTTGTATAGATTATTAACACTTTAATTGATATATGTTTATTTTGGTATTATGTTATTCAGTTTGTATTTGCCATCAAATTTAATTCTGAATGATTGTAATATTGCATGCAATAATTGTTTGTTATAATCAGTAATATATATATAGTCTATTTGAGTACTGTAATAATGGTTTCTGAGAATGACTTTTTTGCACCAGGTATAAATAGCTGATGCAATAGAGGGATTAGTTTGCACCGGTTGTTATAAAAAACCGATGCAATAGAGGGATTAGTTTGCACCGGTTGTTATAAAAAACCGATGCAATAGAGGGATTAGTTTGCATCGTTTTTCAACAACAACCTATGCAACAAGTTCCTTTGTTGCATCGTTTTTCAACAACAACCTATGCAACAAGTTCCTTTGTTGCATCGGTTTTCATTACAACCGATGCAACATGAGGGCTGTGTCCAAGCAACCAACCATGATATTTTGCATCGGTTGTTAGTAAAAACCGATGCAAAAAGGACCGTTTTTGCATCGGTTTCAGAACTGATGCAAAACTGTTAAGCCTGTTGCATCGGTTGCATGTGCACCGGATGTTGAACTGATGCAAAAGGGGGTAAACAATCGATGCAAATGGCCTATTTTGTAGTATGTTGGAATTAATTTAAAATGGGTAGAAACTTAAGTAATCGTTATTTGCTTGAATAACATCGAATTTGCATTTAGATTAGTCGTTTTTGTTGTAAACAAAGATAATAAATTAAGGGAAGTAAATAAAATTGGTTTTTGAAACAATTGGAATAGATAATAATTTAGGTTTGTGGATTTGCATATAAATGAAAGTGAATTATGAATATGATGCAAATAAATCAAATTGGAGATAAAGTGGATTGTGGATCAATTTGGAATTGCATAGAAGTAAATTTATATAAGTAGGCACATGTTGATCATATTGAAGTAATTTTGAGTTGGTCGTGGTAAATATGAATTGAATGTAGCAAACCTGGTTGTAAATCCTTTTGAGTGGTATAAAATAAAATATGGATTTGTAAAGGAATTAGAATAGTGTTGAACCTTGTGATTGCTTATAAAGATGGTTAACATGTTGAATTATGAAAATCTATTTTTTGGGCTATGCAATTGATATGTTTGGCTAAGATTAATGAATGGAAGGTTGTTAGAATCTCATATTATTGAAAACTTATGTGCTTGTTTGAGTAAGTACAGATACGAGAGACAATCGATAGAGTTGGAGCACGCAAATGCATATTAATTAGCCGCTTGCTTTTAAAAATGCTAATCAAAAGGTACGTCTACGCAATAAAATTGGAAAGTGATAATATATTGTGGTATATTTTGTTTACCAACCGTGCGGGTCGATTTATATATATTTATTATAATTGTGATATTGTAAACGCTCTTCGTATAAAGGAGACGCTGTCAAAAAAATTTAAAAATTTTAGGATTTTAGAAATTTTTTTGGAAGTTTTGAAAATTTTGGTTAACTAGGAAAGTTGTTTTTAAAATGACGTTGGAAACAAAGCTTTTGAGTTAGAAATAAATGCAAATGGTTTTGGATTAAGCTTAAAAGTTTTTGGAAGTGAATGTGAGTTTTAATTAAGTGAATTTTGGGTAAGTTAATGGATGTGGAAGCATTTTCCTACCTTAACAAATTTCGAGGACGAAATTTTTATAAGCGGGAAGGAATGTAACGGCCCAGAATTTTGGTCGTTAGATTTTGAACATTTAATTCATTTTAAATGTTGAATGTGAATTTTAATTTGATTCGAAATAAAAAGATTTTGGTTAAATTAATGAAATTAGTTAAATTTCAAATATAGTAATTTAATTGGATTTGAATAAGAATAATTTAATATTTGGAATTGGGATAATTGATGAATCTGGATATAAATGGTTATGGAAATGGTTTCTAAGATTTATTTTAAGTCTAATGTGATTTGAATTTTAATATTGGACTTTTGAATGGAATCAAAAGTCGATAAGTTAAATTGGAATTTTTATATTAATTTAATAATGGAATTTAATATAATAATGCAAATAATCAGATTTTGGTTCGAAATGAATCAGAATGATTTCTAATGTGATTATAAATTCTGTATGATTTATAAAAGAGTTAGTAAAGTTTTAAAAGTGAGTTTTTTAAGTGATTTCGACGATTTTGAAAATCGCACGAATAAATCAACGAGTTAAAATAGCATTCCGGGGTACAGTCTCGAAATTCTACAAAACTAGTTCCATTGGATTCGTAATAGTTTATTTCTTTTGAATTTCAATTTTCGTAGTGTTTGGTGTTATCGTTTGTCCGTACGGGTGAGAAACGCGTTGAAATTAAAATTGGGAATTTAATATTTTAAATCGATTCAAAAAGCTATCTTCCCCATATGATTGTATTGGGCTCCGAAACACGTTCCATTTTGTTCGTAATACGAGTAAAACCTTATAATCGCCTGGCGGCATGTCTGATTCGGAGTTCGTTTGAAAATGTTATTTAAATGTGAATTTAATATTAAAATAATAATTATAAATGTTTATATATTCAATTTCTTTTAGGCCGAACCCTAATATGAACGCAGCCGCCTCCTTTTTAATTAATGGCTGAAACACTCCCTCGCTCTTACTCATTTTTCACCCATCCACTCGCTTTTATCAAAAATTTCCAACTAGAAAGACGCAGTGCTCGCCGAGTTCGACTAGATCAATGGTGGATCTGGAGAATCGTCGTCGATTGAGGGTGAATTTTGGGCCCGTTCGTTTCACGTCTGCATGCGTCGTTCTTGTGTATGGTGATGAGTTGGAAGGCCAGTCCCTGGCCGTGGGTGTGCGTGAGTGAGGGGCGTCGTCCTATGGTGCCTGATCGGGTTCTGGAGCAACGTAGTGGGTGCGACATTGGATAGATGAAGGCGGCTATGGGTTTTCTAGTATGTGATGGCCATAAATTGGACGCGTCTGTGAAGATCATACATGCGGCTGCGATTACCGCATTTCAGATCTACGGCCTGATTTCGTTTTTATATAATATTATGTAATAATAAAAAGAAATTGTTTTAAATTATAGTTCAAACTATAAAAATTAATATCTGTTGCATGCGTGATAAGACTCTGACAAAACAAGAAGCGCCGAAACTGCAGCGACGAGCAGGCCGCTGTGGTGCAGATTTAGGAACCTTCTGAACAAATAAAAATTTAGGTTAAATCGAAAGATGTTCGATTTAATTTAAAAATTGAAACGCTCGTCGGAATTCAAGGTGGGTTAATCTCACTCACATCTGGATGCCATTTAATTTAAACAGTTAGCATTTTAAATGATTGATTGAAGGTGGAAATTATTATCAGATTGGATCGATATTTATTTGTTGTGCTAACATCTATGGATGCATGGAAACATGTTGGAGGGATCCAACTGGATTCCTCACAATGTAGAAATTGTCTTTATAATCTGTGATGAATTTTATTGATATTCCATGATATTTTAATTTTGGAAATTAAGTTATGCTGTGTTTTTTTGGCATGGCCGACGGTTTTATAGTGGACCGACCACTTTTTATTACGAATGTAATAAGGTTGAAGTACAGGAGTAAGGTAGAGGCACCTTAGCTACTATGAATGAGAAATAAAAAATACAGCACAGGAGTATGACAGACATGTCACAGCTACTAGTTATTTATAACAAAGCTAGTTCTCCTCCACAGAGGAAGAATCTCCAACGTCCTTATAAACCCTGGAAGAATCCAGAGAACCACCCCCATGTAGACCAAAAAAGGGGCGAAAATGAACAGCAAGAGAAGGATCATAACAGTCAATGTCAGAAGAGTATATAAAAGATCGATCCCATGCAGAATCAGCAAGAAGAACAGAATTAATCTCAGCATATGAACCATCCATGTCAAGAACCAAGGAATCACTAGTAATACTATAATAAAGGCATCGAAGATCCAATAAGTCATCAGATACATATCTAAAATAGGTGTCATCCACAGGGTTGAATCTCATATCAGAACGACGATCAACCCAACAATGTTCAGTCTCGGCCCAAACAACGCGCGGCGGAGAGAGAACCGGTTCAGCAGGGAGAACTGAAGGAACATCACCAGGATCTGGGGAAGCAGGACGCGCTAAGGAAAGGGATGGACCAGTGTGAGAAGCAACCAGAGAGGCTTTGGGAACCCATTTTCTTAGCGGAGGCCGTGGCAGAGGGATCTTAGGAGCAGCAGCAGGAACAACAGATCGCGTGCAGGCTGAGGCAATATGGCCAAAAGAATGACAGGAGGAACAAATGTCAGGGACCCATCCATAACGAACACGAACATCCACCACGTGACCAACAGCTAGCTGGACAGGAATAGAGGTAGGAAGAGGCTTATGGGGAGAAATCTCAATCAGGGCCTTGGCGTATACAAGCTTATCACGCGCAACTGTATTAGAGTCAAAACATTTCAATTTACCTATATTGCATGCAAGCCAATTCAAGCCAAGCAACGGTTGTAAAGCAGATGGAATTTGGGAGAAATAAACCCAAACAAGGATAGAAAAAACTTGGTCACGAACACTAGCAACCGTCGGAGACCAGGGGGTAATAATAAAAGGCTGTCCATCAAAGAAGGAAGGCTCAGACTCTAGAACACGACTACGTTCCTCAGAGGAGGAGAACAATAGGTAGTACAAGGAATCAACCATCTTTACTTTAAGCCCACCCTGAAGTCTCCAGGCCTTACGACAAACAGCAGCCGCATCCTGAAGACGATGTTTAGGGTCCAAAAAGAATCCAACTACGTATCCTGACCAAAAGTCCAATCTGGCTTGCATAACACAGGGGGGAGGGATCATCACTCCGTTTTCCTCAACGATGTCGAACTTAACTGGTTTATAAACACCCGCATTACGGGGCATGGATGTAAAAAGTGATGACCAAGTTTGGGGTACAGGCGGGAAAGGAGCAGCAGGGCAACACACATTAACAGCAGAAGTGGCCTCAGGATTGCGGCATTGTGCAATAAGGGGAGAAGAAACTGCATGCATGATATCGCCAGGATATAAATTGTTGGTCTCTGTAGGCACAGCAGAAGGAGGCCCAAGTCCAACCTGGACAAATGGCAGATTAGGAGTTGCGTCGGGCACGGGCGCAATGACAATGTCAGGAGTTCTGGTACCAAGACCCTCAGTACCATTAACACAAACAGAAGATGTGCAACAAACAGACGCCGCAGTCTTAGCCAAACTTAAGTTACCATCCAACAGATCACCTTTATCACACTCAATTACCACAGTACCCAAAACTTGCTCGGCCTCAAAGCAAATGGGATTTTTATGCCGACTTTCATTTAGCCCAGGACCACCCAACATACCATATTGAGACGCGGTCGTGTTGGAAGAAGGCAAATCGCAGGCATCGATCATAGGCACGTCAATTAAAATTGACCGCGCAATTGTTTCAGGGCGAGTCGTTTTGGATGCACGAAGAGGTGGAAATTCGTTGGACGAGAGGATGTTAGGGAGAGTGTCGTCAAAGGTTGACATAGATCTATAGCAGCGGCCAGAACGTGTAGACGAGAGAGAGGGGGGTCTCTGGGGAGTTGGAATAGGAGATGCAGATAAGGACATGAAGGGTACGGACGAGCAGAAGTCACAGCAGGGAAGAAATCACGAGAATCGCCAAATCCTGGACGCCATTATATTGATTGATTAACCAGACTGTTTAATTTTGTAAACTTTGGGGCCAAGGAAACTATGTTTACCCTGGCCTTTGGTTAGACCGGGATTTATAGTGCCCAGACACTTATGTCTCATTATTGTGGCCGCTGGGATACGAACCGGTGCCACTACAACTACATGTAGCAACTCCACTATGTCTTAACCACTGGACCACTAGAACTTGACGTAAACTTTGGGGCCAAGGAAACTATGTTTCTCCTGGCCTTTGGTTAGACTGGTTTTATAGTGCCCAGACCACTTATGTCACATTATTGTAGCCGCTGGGAATCGATCCGGTGCCACTACAACACAATGTAGCAACATCCACTATGTCGAAACCACTGGACCACTAGAACTTGACGCAGTTATGCTGTGTTATGGTTGGATAAATATAATCTGGTACTTTAAATTAT
This sequence comes from Allium cepa, assembly GCA_030765085.1. Taxonomy (NCBI): domain Eukaryota; kingdom Viridiplantae; phylum Streptophyta; class Magnoliopsida; order Asparagales; family Amaryllidaceae; genus Allium; species Allium cepa. Next base: position 822,872,272 of record CM060929.1, read on the forward strand.
AATAAAATGAATTGGATTAAAAAGGGAAATGAAAAGAAATTTTTATGTAATGAATTTAAGGAAATTAAATTCAGGAAATTGGTTTGGGATTTGTTAAGTGTTTTGAAACTGTGATTTAAAAGGAAAGGAGGAATGAAAATTTATAAACTGAGTTTATAAATAAAAGTGAAATATTTTACCCGAAAGACTAAGTATATTTTCAAAGGAAAGCTTTCAAAGTATAATCTAGAAGTTTATGAGAAACGTGTTTTTAGATTGTTTTATAAAAGTATTATTTTTAAGTATAAGCAAATATTTATTCAAGTAATTATGGTATTTAATTATTTTAAAGGTAAATTGGTGTTATGTTTTCAAAAGGAAATTTAATATAAATATTTGATTTAATAACTTTATCTAAAAAAAGTAACCTTGGTTTAAATTACTCAGAAAACCCATAAGGAAATTCTTAAGTATTATTTTTATTTAAGTAATTTTAGTAACCTTATTTTAAATAATTTAAGTATATCTTTTGAAAGTGATTTCCAGGAGATGGGGAGTGTGTTTAAAAACAAAAGGTGCTTATTTTTAAAGTGTGGGAAGCAATTTACCGGATTGAGATGTAAATTTGGATTGAGATAAATCAAGCAGGATTTACAAGGGTTATATTTTCAAAGGAATTTTTGTGTACAAGCCTAAAGTTTTAAATTTTGTTTTAAAAGAATGTTTTGGAGAAATTTATTATTTTTAATTGTTTTAGAATTTTAAAGTAAATCTATTCAAATTAATCTTAGCAATAATTATTTTAAAGGTTAAACTGGCATTATATTTTTAAAGAAATTTTCTAATATTTATACTTTATATAAAACTTTTATTTTAAAAATAGTTATGGCTTAAAATTTAACTTGGAAATTTATTATAGAATTTGATAACCATTATTCTGAGTAAAGTGATTTAAAGTAGTTTTATTTTAAAATGTTTTAAGTATATATTTTTGAGAAAAGTGATTTAGATTTATAAAAATCTAAGTTTAAGAGACTTGGTGTTTTCAGTGAAATGAAATATTTGGTTGAATTGTTTGTTTATTTGATAGTTAAATAATCGACTATCAAATCTGGACCAAATATAATTTTGGAAATATCTAGAAGAAGTATGAGAATTATATGGTACAGTTACCGTTCGAGGTGCTATACTATACGTATAAACTCGTTCGTTCTTCTAGGATGTTGGTAAGGAAATCCGTCCACTAATGGTTAGGAGGTGAACACCGATCTTATCTTCGTTTGTGTATTTCCTAAAGAATCGGGGTTGAGTTAACCGAAAAATAGCGAACGTTGTTTCGAAACGACCAGGATCGGATTGTAATCCGAAAACCACTTCGATCGAATGAATATGTTTTCGTGTTGAAGACAAGAGCTTGGAGTCGAAGATGGAGCAGTGAAGTGCAAGGGCTAATCGCTACTAATTCTGAGGGCGATTCCAAAATAAATGTAGTAGGAGTAGTGCTTTCGGTTCCGTTCAGACCTGGAACAGACTTGTATGGATGAATGCTTCCAAAACATCGTCAGGAGGATGATGAGCATTCTAAGTGAAATGTTCTAAAAAGGTAACGCTTAGCCTCGAGCCTCATCAAACGGGAATGACTGAAAATCAGGGGTTGTGCAGCAAGGATAAGTGGGTCGTGCCCATTAAGGTAAGGTCATCCCTGTCTAGATGTCCCTTTTATTTCGGCTGTGTGGAGCGGTTGCTGATCCCAAACGCTGGGTGATCTTACTCGGGATTATCCAGTAAGGGGTAGTCCTGGTCTTGTGTTGCAGGGGATTTAGGATGGGTATGCTGATCTAGACCAGGTATTATGACAGGTGGTACCCCAGTGCCTAGTCATTCGTTGGAAATCCATTCTCCCTATGTGCCTTGTACGGTTTTGATTGTAGAACCTACTTTGTGGCTAGTATGCTGGAATTTAATCATGTAACAATTTCAGCTATTTTGAATAAGTATTTGTATATAGACACTATTACAATATCAGAGGATTTTGATAAAAATGTTTTGGCTATCGTAAGGTAAAAACCCGACATGTTTATTTGTGGCGTGGTCTTACGAGATGCTTTTGATTTTTAAAGGATTTTTGAAACTTTAATAATCAATTTGGGTGTATTTTTAACACACCGGTAGACTGACTCGGGTGTTATTTCATTATAATGCTCAGGTCAGACCGAGTATTATAAAATACAGGATATGATGCTTGGGAGCTCAAGAGAGGAGCTGGAGTCCGAGACATATTACCCGTATTTGTTTATTTCCGCTGCTGTAATTGTTGAATTGCCAGAAAGTTGTGAGGTAGGCTATTATAACTGCCAGGCTGGTAATTTTTGTTTTGACTGTGTGTTACTCTAGTAATGTATATATAAAACATATATGTTTTCATTTTGTGTAAAGATCTGTTATTATCTATTATATTTTGTTCTGCTGCAATGGTGAGGTTCTGTTATTGTTTAGTTCCTTCTTCCTTCTATTTTCTTTCTTTTTCCTCAACAATCCGTCTTTTTCGGCACTCGATCGTCGGCATATTATACTGTGGCATATTTTGTGTAGATTTTCGAGGGTCGAGAAGGACGGGTCTTGACATCCATAGATTATATTTTGACAGATCTCATTAGAAATTGGACTAAAAAAAATAAATTCAGATTTCGATTTATTATTTAGAACAAAATCTAAAAGTTTACCTTTGATGCAACAACTTGATTTGGACCTATTTCCTATCCTCTATCCTTTTCTATTCTTATCCAAAGTGCATCCGTGTAACATAGATATACTTTTGTATATTTAGAAATTTTTGGAGACTAAGAGAAAGTGATAGAGCTTCCGCGCTCATTAGAAAATAATGTATTAGAAGTGAAGCCCTATGCCCTAATTTGTAGAGGTTCAAATCAAGGCTAACCATCAGATATAAATACGGCATATAATTGTTGTCGCCTTCACTAGTAGGTGGGTCGATCGCCCCAAGCCCCCGGGCGACCGCTCATGGTCGACCAAGGCTAGGTTGTGTCGACCCGACCCTTGTATTTTGGTGTGTTTTGAGTTTTACGTTGATTTATTTCCTTTGCTTTTATGTAAACGCTACGTTAATTACAGTTATCTTCTGCCTTAATTAATCTTTCTTAACTCTTGAGCAATCATTAAGTTTAATGGCATTAATCCATTATTAATTAATTAATTTCAATTAATTTCCTTAATTATATATATAATTATTTCCAACTATGAAAATTCAAACGCTGATAACTTTTTTATTTGAACTCCGATTGGAAAATTTTATATATGAAAATTGATCGCCACGACACGAATAATTTTTATGGCCAAATTCCAACATTTGTAAAAATTCCATTTTTCATTGCTTATTATTTATTGATTAATTTCTATTTTAGTTAATCGACATAAAAATGCGGGTTGTCACAACGCCACATGTTATAGAAGGTCATAAAAGTGATGTCACACAATATAGATTGTTATTTGCTTTCAAAAGCAAGTAAGGTCCAAAGTCATAACTTTGTTAGTTCGTTACATAATTTTATATTTACACAACATATATAACATTATATATATACAATCAAATGGTGAATTAAGTCACCTTAAAAATAAGCTAATGCAAGCATATAAGAACAAAAAACCACTTTCTACAACCAACAAACAACTAAAGCTTCCATATTTAGCTCATACAATCTCAAGTTCATGCTCCCCCTTCCATAAATTACTCAAGGCCTAGGGTAGGTTGCCCACTTTTATCCGCTTCTTTCACTTTTGATTTGCTATTCTTACTTCCTATGATGATCTAAAGCCTTGATTAAAGTTTGAAAGGATTTGGAGTTGATTTGATATGATTTGAGAAGTTAAAGAAGGGAAAAGAATATGAACACTTGAGCTTTTTCACCAATTTTAGGCAAATGATTTTGTGAATACATGAAGGATGCTGCGTAGGCTTTACTTTAGGTTGCCCATCCCCTTCCAACCTCCTATTTCAAGTTAAAAAGTCCCCCCACGCCTTTCCTATGTGCAACCTTTCCACCTCATCTTTGACCAAAAAAAATATCTTCTACATTATTTACTAAAATTTCTTCTTTTAATCACTCCACTAATCTTTTCACTATTCAAATTTAAACATAATGTAGAAAATATTTTTAGTTGCTAGTTAATTACACATTAATACATTAGGAAAACACAACAAGTTCGAACAATCTTTACCGAGTAAAAGCTATTTATTGATAAAACAATTTTTAGTCACGTTATCGATATTTCTTCGAACTATATATTTTTGTAAAAATGTTTCAAAAACAAAGCTACCATAATTAGTTATTAACTAAAAGGCATTATCAATATTTCTTCGAACTATTTATTTTTGTAAACATGTTTCAAAAACAAGACTACTATCATTTGTTATTAACTAAAAGAGGGTTAAAAGGGTTAAAAAATTAATTTAATCACAATAAATCCAAAATTCAAATATTTAAATAATTCATATATTTAAATATGAAGTTTTTTAAATTCTGAGTCGTTACATTCTCTCCCGCTTAAAATATTTTTCCCTTGAAATTCTAACAAAACTAGCATACAAAAGAAATAAGCACAATCGATACTTAATAGTATTAAAATCATTAGCAAACAGTGCACACGGTTAGCTGGTCCAGAAACTATCTCATTGCTTAGAGATGATAAATTATCTACTAAGCTTACCTTCTGTTCAACATCCTTGGGTTATTACTTAGAGGATTATTCATGATACACCAGAACAAATCGAAGAGTCATTCCCTAAACTCTCCATAATCCAACAAAATAGAGTATGCATGTACTTAAGCTCATATGATGTGCATGTACCATCCGTATGCATTATCCAATTTGATAATTTGCTCGATCGCATAAATTTCACTTTCCAAGTAGTATATGTCACTTGATTTCTTCAATGTGGACTTCGATCAAATTCCTTAATTAGGAACCTTTGTTTCCCTTACATAGCCATATACTAGGATAGAAAACCTTGGGATCATATCAAGAATCAGTTTAGAGTATTCACTATCGAGAATCAAGTGAAAAATCCTTGTTTGGACCGGTGTAAAACACATACAAATCATATATTCGAATCCTGGAACAAGAACAACCATGCGAATAAAATGAAACATGTGTAACTTCCATATTTTATTCCATTGGTTTCTTAACTACACCAATTTCTTTTTTATCATATTCATTTACGCAAATTGTATATCTTATTCAATACTAGAATCATTTACGAAAGATTTCATAAAAACATCACTTATGTTTACAAACATTTTATAAAGACATATCTTTATTTAAAAAACATTACATAACTTAAGTTCATACACTTATAATACTCCACTACATCCTAAGAATATATACAAAACATCAAATTTATTTTACTTTCTAAAATTCCATCGAAAGCCTAAAATAAATATGGGTATTATAATTATGTCAAATTTTTAGACTTCTTTAACCGTCAGATTAGCAAGTAGGAAGAGCAAGACACCGATATCCAAACCCAAGAATAGAGTTTACTTTCTTTAGACAACCCTAAGGTAAAGACATTTATTAGTTGGTCTAATACATCGAATGATTTACCTAACATGGATGTTCAATAAATCTAAAACTTTACCTAACTTACCACCTTTTCAATTAAAGTTTTATCTAAACTCATCTTTATATTCTCAAAAACACTTAACTTTAAGTTCTATAACGATTTGGAAGTTTTAAGTTGTCCAAAATCATTGAAAAAACTGTTTCATTCTCGCAAATGAAAACTATCAAATAATTATTTCATAAATTGACGAACATCTCATACTATCCTAATGTAAATGATATATGTATTAATAAACAACTTATCAAAGTTATACATATTTACTAGACACGCTTTTCTACAAAGAGAAAATAGAAAAAAGTTGCTTAATTAGTTGGGGTATGCCACTATCACTTGGGCACCCTACATAGGACGCATGCAAAACTTTTCTATAAAAAAGTTCATATCAAAATTTGTATTACCCAAAACTACCCTTCATTAAATCACTCTATATTTTATAAAAAAAATTTAAAGAAAGCTTTAGAACTAAATTTTAGGTTTTATCTCAAATCATTTAACATAATAATATACACATATATCTTTTATATCAAATCGTACCTTCAAGATTAAATATAAGTTTGTTTTACAGAGATTATTTTATAGAAAACTATTTTTGTAGCGTCCCCCACTTTGAAATCAAAAAATGAATGCCGAAGATGCTACGGTCATCACTAAAATTATTTTCAAGCAATAAATGTGAGTTCTTACACTCGAATCATACTTTCAGGACTTATCCAAAATCATTTTCCAAGCGGTATCTAATAGTTTGTATAATAGTACTAAGCGTCGTGATCTTGATTTCATAAACTAGTTTTCTACATATATATATTTAAAATCTATAGAAATTATATATATAGATAGAGTAACACAACATTGGTACTATGCAAACGCATCCTACCAAGTCATACTATATATTCTCTTACTAAGAAGGGTAATGCCAATGAGAAGGGCTTATCAACCATGCACACTTCTTGCCCATTTTTAGCCACTTTCGAGCCACTCGAACTTGATAACGTTAAAATACTTTGTTCCTGAATCGATTCATTGATTTCGAGAGCAACCTCAAACTCGAAAAAATCTTAAAAATCTTTTTAGATTTTAGTATTCACAAATACTTTCAAATAATACTACTATTATTTTCCAAAATCTTAGAAATCATTTTCATAGACACCGGGATTTAAGTTCTCAAAATATCTATTTAAATCCTATTTGTTTATAAAGTATATTTTATAAATCACTTTCTTACACAAAATCATTTTTCAAATGTTTATTCTTAAAATATCTTATCTTTCTTTTAGATTATAGTAAACATCTTTTAATAAAGTTAATTTTTAACCCAACTTTATCACCAAATGCCTTATAGTCAAACTATGAAACTCAATTGAAAAGGTGTTCATTTTGATGCACCTAAAATTACTATCACCAAACCCATGTAGTAAAAAGGTAAACTTCTCATATATTGGCCAAGCAAAAATCAATAATCAAAATACGATAATAAATATGTATAAACTGGTCAAGTATAAATCAATAACTAATAAACATTACTAAATGCTCATAAATAGGCCGAGCATGTATAATTAATCTATAAATGATAACAATGCTGATGAACTAGGGCTATAAATGGATACCCAAAATATTTGAAACATGTTCACATCCGTATCCAAAAAGCTGATAAATATTTGATATCTGAAAAAACCGAATGTGAATGTGGATACGAAGACATCTACATTCGAAAATTATCCATCTGGTTTTTTAAGATTATAGTTTAAATTATATGTATTTTAGCACAATGAATTATATCTATTGTTTTATTAAGTTAGAGCTTTATATTATACGCATTGAATGCATGTTAACTACTAAAATTATTTATTTTGTCATATATTTGTTTTTTTAATACTTTAGTGATCCTTCGGGGTTGAAAACATTTATGTTAAACTAAAATTTTACATTTATGTTTCTTGATTTATCGATCGTTAGTGGATATGATAATTATTGATATCCATCTATATCCACAGACAGATACCCGATATTCGAAAATGATTTGGGATACGTATACAGATACAATATGTCACTGTCTACATCTGAAAGTATTGGTTGGCAGACCTATCATAAACTATGCCGAGTACAGTGCTAATAGTTCTACAAATGATATTAATGGTCCTAAACTGGTTGAGCATGCCAACTCGTTCTATAAAGGGTAGCAATGCCTCAATCAAAAGCATCTTTAGACATTTAGAGTTGATTTACCTACTTGGGTTAGGTAAACCCCTTAGCTATGCATCCTACTCTGTTTTTTGCCATTATCAATGGTGAAGTCACATTCTGCATCTCAATACGCTAGTCTTCATCACTCGAACTGATCTCTAATCTCTTTCTAGATTCCAACATCTTGAATAGTTCATGAATCCCTCCATGGACCCCCAATATAAGTCATCCGATGAATGCTATAGCTAACATTCCCTTGGACTTAACTTTAGGGTGGATAGTTCAATTCTATAACATTCCACTCCACAATTTCTTCCAAAACATAGAACTTGTATATATGTTTTAAAGTGGTTTTAAGTAAGTAATACACTTATCTGATCCTGAACTCTTTAAAACTAAATCGGTGAATTTTAGGTTAACTTAATTTTGATTCTTTAAGAAGTAAACAAACGATATGAAGGAGTCTTCCCTGGGGGATCTTATATATATATGTTCTTAAATAAAGAGACAATTCATATGAGTGAGTCCTCCCGAAGGGATCTTAGACCATATCAATACATGATGCTTACATATACTTCCAAAGTTAATTTAGTCAAGTTCGACAGTCGACTAATTGACTATCAAGTGCAAAATGAAAACGATTGCATATGGAAATAAGGTCTCGTATACTTATCGGATTTTCGACTTTCTCAACTTATACCATCTCTCGATCAAGGGTGAAGTCATAGGGTAGAGCACTATTTGCTTTTAAACCCTACATAAAGATCATTCTTAACTCCCACAGATATATGTTTGCTTCTAAACCCTACAAGCACCATTGCCCAAGTGGTTAGGTGATTCGGCTTTGGTGCGAGATATCACAAGTTCAAAATTTACGCAGCGTGATTCGAACGTTTATTGACAAGTGATATGTTGTCTCGGTGACATGTTGTATATAAAGTACCATTTCAAAAAAAACTCTCACAGATAGAATAAATCTTGTTTTAGGCTTTTAATGCCGCATAAGGTTAAATACTTTCTATAAGCAAGCAAACAGGCAAAATATGATGAAGCCACATAAGCGACGTATAATCCTTTTTTTATTTAATTAATTCTTTTATTAATTCAAAACTCCTTTGTAACATTTGTGTATATATATATATGTGTATATATCTAAAATACCTTTACAAAAGATTTATACATATATACTACCATTTCGCTACTCATTTCTACTCTTTTTAATACATAGAAATGCATTCATATTTTTATCCAAATGACATGAGTATATTCAGAAATCTTAAACAAGATTTCATATATCTAAAAGCATATTTAAATGGCTTAAAAATAAATGTTATTGAATGAATTGTTACTATAAACCCAAAACCATTTTATACTTAACATTATCTTTACAACATTCCTTTTAAGGATCTAATTACATACACAAGTATAGTTTAAAGGGTTAAAAAGAAATGTTGCTAAAACATTGTTTACTATATCCAAAGCCAATTTATACTTAACACCGTCTTCCAAACATCCTTTTTAAAGATTTAAGTGCATCTACACTTGTTTGACAAAGTAATATACTCTTTAAAAACTTTTCGAAACCATTCATTATAATTAAGCATTATAACCAAAACCATTTTTCCTTTTATAAAATACTTAACCTACTTTTCCAAAACTAATATATATGCTTTAAAAATACTTGTAAATAGATTTTAAATATCCATATAAAATATTACTTAAAAATAACTAATTTATAATTTACTAAAACCTTTTATTTTAAATGCTATGGAGAAAACCTTTTCTTTAAGATAGCACTTATGAGTGCCGTAGAAAGTTTTGGATAGAGAACACTAAGAAAAGCATCGAAAGTTTGTCTTATTTTTCCAATCCAAAATGTGACAATCCACATTTTAAGGGGCATAAATTTCGTTAAGAATCGAAACTCAAGTCCATCAGAGCACAGATCGTTGGATTTAGTACCTACAAATAAGCATGAGCAATTATCAAAGATTAACAAAAATCTAAACTCATAGTGAAAGTAATAATAGAATATAAATACTGATTATGACTATTGCCTTAGAACTAATAGTATTCCTTCAATATATGATTGTCGCATCAACATCGAGTATGAGAGAAAGAAGATTTCTCCAACAATCAATCACGTCCAGCTCTAGTGACCTGTTCCTCTAAGCTATCATATGTGTTGTAATGAGGAGGGGGTGAGAACCATGTTATGGTGACTGAAAAATCAACACAGTGTCCATAGAATAAATTCATACCGATTGGTTTCCATTTAATTTTTATGTCTACAATTTAAGGTTAACTGATATATAATGTCTCCATACTTTCAATGCGAAGATCACCACTGCCAACTCTAAATCATGAGTAGGATATCTCAATTCATGAGGTCTAAGTTGTCATGAAGCATAGGCAATAGCTTTACCTTTCTACATCAATACAACCCCTAATCTGATTCCACATGCATCAGTATACACTACTAAACCTTGGTTTTCATCTGGAACTATTAACACAGGTGCGTTGGTTAACAAATGCTTTAACTTAAGGAATGCTTCCTCACATTTGTCAGACCAAATAAACTTCACATCCTTCCTAGTTAACTTAGTCAAAGGCACTACTATCCATGAGAAATCCTTAATGAATCTTCGGTAATAGCCAGCGAGTCAAAGAAAAGTTATAATCTCAGTCACCAGCCCTGGTCTCTTCAAGTTGTTAATAGCTTCGATCTTATCCAGATCAACTGACAAACCCTTCACTAACCACGTGACCAAGAAACTTAACTTCTTTCTTCCCGAAATGACACTTTATAATTTCTCTTTCAGCTGATGCTGCCTTACGTCTCAAGAACTATTCTAAGATAAACTTCATGCTCTTTTCCATCCTTAGAGTATATTAAAATGTCATCTATGAATAACAACATGAACCTTTCCAAGTCTCTCGGAAAATCTGGTTCATCAAATTCATGAAGAAAGCTGGCACATCCGTTAACCCAGATGGCATTATTAACCACTCGTACGAACCATTCCTAGTCTAAAATGCCATCAACGGAATACTGTCCTCTTCCACTCTTAGCTGATGGGAACATGTTGCCAAATCAAATTGGAAAAATACTTTGGCTCCATTCAACTGATTGAATAAATCATCGATTCTCGGCAAAGGATACTTATTCCTGATCGTCTTCTTATTCAACTTATGATAGTCGATACACATCCTTAACAACCCATCTGGTTTCTTCATGGACACCGCAGCCGCTCCCTAAGTCGAACTGCTTGGCCTGATAAAATTCTTTCCCTCTAAATCCACCAACTGCATCTTCAATTCTTTCATCTTGGTCGGTGTCATCCTGCTACGTAGTCTACTCATAGGTTCTGCTCTAGGCGCAACATCTATCGGAAACTCAATGTCTCACTTCCGTGTTAGTCCTATGACTGGCTCGAAAACATCTACAAACTCTCTTGCTATCAAAACCTGATTCAACACTTCTCCTACTTCCATTGCATTCAACAACGCACAAGCACTTGAGTCTAATTTCTCCACTGAGTATACAATTTTGTTATGACTGTTAGGGTGCTTTAGCGATATTTCCTATTATGGCAAAATATCCTAGCATCGTATCTTTGTAACTAGTCCATAACCAAAATGATCCCGAAGCTTACGAAACCAAAAACATACAAACTGCATGCAAACTTATGAACTGACAAATCAAGTTCTAACTGGTCACATCTTATCCTTAGAGCTGCATACCCTCCTATCAGATTTGCAACCCTTAAGGAAGTAACAAGGTATGAGGGTTCTAAACATGACACATCTACTAAACGCTGGGATATAAATGAATGCGATGCATTGGTATCAAATAGTACCCTAACCGATATACTATGAATCAAAAGCGTACCTTCCATCATAGTCTTTCACTTTTCAGCAGCGGTTGGTGTAGTAGATTATGGTCCTACAGTAAAGACCTTTCCCTTGTCTATTTTGACTGGTTTTGGACATTGGTTCTTGTAATGCCTAACCTGGTCACAATTAAAGCACTTCACTCCCTTCTTATCTACAACCTTCTTCCCATTTCCAGTTCGAAATTCATGAGCATAATGTCCCTTCTTATCACACTTAAAGCACACTAGATTAGTCTTCACCTACTCGGTTGCTCCTCCCTTTTTGCTTCCTTTCTTCTTAATGAATTTCCTCTTCTTACCTTTAAAACCATAGATTTCAACCTGATTCTTCTTCCCATAAGTAGAAAGCATCTCTTCATTTTGGATTTCCATCTCCACTACAACTGTACTTAGATCACTGAGATGTGGCATAATTTCTATAGCAATCTCGGGTCTTAACCCTTGAATAAACTTCTCATTCCTTCTAATGACGGTGTCAATGTTAGCATATCCGTATCTGGACAATTTATCAAATTTTCATAGCATACTCAATCACCGACATCTCACCCTGCATAAAATCCATAAACTTTCTCAGCGATACTGACTTAGCAACTTCGAACAAAAACCTCTCTTCAAATCTCCTTCGAAACTATACCTAAGTTAACTCTTCCTCTGGAATTCCCATGGTAACACTGTTCCACCAATGAAGTGCTGCTCCCTGCAACTGTCTAGAGGAAAGTGTCCTCTTTTGCTCATCGTTTAATCCCAAGTCAGCAAAAATCCTTTCATAGTGCAATAACCTGTTTTCTACTTTGACAGCGTTTTCCGTTCCCAAAACAGCTTCCCACCAAAACTGGTATAATCCCCACTCACCTTAGCGTAGTTATTACCAACTAGGGCAACTGGATTAGCTCCTCCAGCATTCACAACATTACCCCCAACTACTCATACATCTTCTCCAGCTTGCATCAGATTGACAATGAACTGATACATTATCCCCATATCTACTGGTGGGATTCTAGCACCTACTTGGCATTTGCATTTGGATTATCATTTTCTGTAATGACCCGTAAATTTTCGATAATTAAAATAGCTAATTTAAAAGATTTCGTGATTTAGAGCATAGAAAAAAATTTGTAAGTCGTTTGGAATAATAATAACTAGAATGAAATGCAACAAATTTTATCTAAGTTAATTATTTATGAATTGAATGAAATCTCAAATCAATTGAAATAATATGTAGTCAAAGGTAATAGAATGAATTTGTATTGTATAGGTAATTGTGATACTTGTTTGTAAATAATAAACTTATAAGAAATTAAAAGTTAACGGTGATAATTAGTTAAGTTACCTATTCATTTAGTTAGTCGAATTGAATTTGTGAACCAATTGCAATTGAAATGAAAGTTTATATATTAGTTGAGTGCATTATCTCTAACTGTAGTTAGTTAATAATGTGAATTCATTTCATGTAATATAGTAAATCGACTGATAATGAATTTTTTTTATATAAAAATCCAATATTGAAATCCGTCAAATATTGAACAATTAAATTGTTTAAATTTAATATTTGGAATTTATTGAATAATTGAATAGCGGGAATTGAATAACTGTTTTAATGAAAATGGTTGTTCTATAATTTGAATTTGTTAAATTTTATAAGTTCGTTTTGAATATTTCAAAAGATAGTGATTTAAGAATAATCAAATTTGTTTAAATTTAATATTACAAATGTTTGAATAATTAAATTCCGAATTTGATATGATTAATTTGATATTGAAATTTAATATATGAAAATGGAGTGAATAATTGAAATTTGATTTAATATGATTCAAATTGGTTTCCAAAGTGAATGTAAGTTATATCGGGATTATAATAGAGTTAATGAGATTTTAAAATTGGCATTTATTGGATAATTGAATAACGGGTTTAATATGATTAAAAATGATTTGTAAAATTTTATTTTATCTTATTAAAGTTAGAATGATGTTGTAGAACTTTTAAAATCGAATTAAAAGTAAATTTGTGAAAATTGAATATTTTAATACTTAATTGACGAGTTAAAATAGACATTTTTCAATCGGTCTCAGATTTCGACGAAACCAGTTTCTTCGGATCCGTAACGTGATATTATTGTAAGGTTTCAAATTTCAAGTCAATCGGATTTATCGTTTGTCCGGGGCAAGCCAAAACGCATAGAAATTGGTTTAATCGATTTAATTTAAAATCGATTGTTTATTTCCGTAACTCGCACATACGATCGAATTAGCTTCCGAAACCTGTTCCATTGTGTCCAGAATGCGGGACAAACCCTATAAACGCCGGTCACTGCGCGTAAATCGGAGTTCGGAAAATCCGGAATGAATAGTGTTCGTCAGAATTTCTATATAAGCACGATATTCACAATTTGCAAAAGAAAAAGAAACCTAACCCTAAAACTAAAGCGAGCCGCCACTTATACTATTAAGGGTCGAAATTCTATCTCCTTCCTCCTCTGATTTCTTTAAATCCATTAATCGAATCAAAAAACTTCCAATTAGAGAATTGTAGACAACGATGAGAACTACATATCCAACGGCTATGATTGGATATAGTTGAGTGGATTGATGGCAAAGAGGGGCAAAACGTGGTCAGTTTACACACGTTTTTCTCGTGCCTAGGGAGGCCGAGTTGCATCATGTTGGAGCCGAAGTTGTCTCGAGTGAAGAGCTACAAGATGGTGGTGTTTGATCGGGTCGAAGTTCATCGAAATTAGGTGCGAAAATTGGATTGATGATGGCGGCATGGGTTTTTCAAACGGGCCTGGGAGTTTTCACGCGTACGTGAGGAAGGAAGCTCATGCGGTCTTGATCTGTAGACTTGAAATCAACGGCCAGAGATGAGATTAGGTTTAATAATAAAAGAAATTGTTAATTGATTATATATTAAAGATTGTATAATGTTTAAAACATTGTAACTCTTTCATACGAGGTCGGATTTCGACGAAACGAATTTCGTAGGCTTCGTTTTCTTGAGCACTACGCTATGGAGCTGGATTGAAATCGTTTGGAGCTAGTAAAAATTTCGGGTAAAATTAAACGCTCGTTTAATTTTATTCGAAATAAAATGTTGGAACTACATTGAAATCAATGTGAGTGTTTTATAACGCTCACAACGTACTAAATATCTTTACGCTAGTTAAATTTGACATTATGAAGTGTTATGATTTTATTTGTCGTTGTTTGATAAAATTTAAATTGTCATATAGATTGTCATTTGAATTAACTGTTGAAATTTAAATTGACAGTTAGATTGAAATTAAAATTGAATTGCGATTGAATTACCTGACATTGATAACTATGAAATTGCCATGAATTGTATTGTCTATTGGATGATGTATTTCGATGGATGCTATTGGTTGATATTTAAATGTTTGGATGTTTATTTTCTTATATATATCCTGTTATGCATACATATGAAACTGTGATTTGGTTTAAGTGATATATTTATCCCTGACATTTAATTAAGATAAATAATCACTTGGTCATAGGATAGAAAATTATATACGGACACCGGATTGGCTAAATTAATAATTTTAAAAATCATCGATTTGAAATTTATTTAAATGTTTTGATTTAAAAGTTATAAATAGAAATCAATTTATAGAAATCGAATTTATCGAAAAATTGAGTTTTGAATGTTGAAATAAATTTTGGTTAAAGGAAATTGTTAAATAATTAAAGTGGAGACTTTGGAATTTAAAATCGGGATATGATTGAATTTCGAAAATTGATTTGTTTAAAGATTGAACCTTAATTCGAGCTTTGAATATTACTAAGTAAAAGTGATATAAAAATGTTATTTTGAAATCGAGCTTGGAATTGAATCATATTTGAAATTTGGATTTAAACTTGAATATTAATGGATAATTTTGTTAAGTGTTATAAATGGATATTTTTGAAAAATCAAACTCCAAATCGATATAAATTGAAATTGAATTAATTTAAAGTGAACATAAAATTGAATAAATTTGAAGTCAAAGTTGACGTTGATTGAATCGAAATCGAAATTGAATCGGTAGAAGGGAAATTGAACTTGTTTTGAATTGGGAAGTTATTATTGAAATGGTTTGGTTTTGAAGCTGTTTTATTTTGTTTTCCAAATTACTCAGTTATATAAACCATTTTTGAATACTTAAACTGTTTTAATCTATTTTAAATCTACTTAACCCAATTTAAATTATTTTAAACTAATTTATCTATTTTAAATCCATTTTAAGACTTCAAGTATTTTTAACTACTTTAATTATTTAAACTACTTTTAAACTACTTAAAACTATTTTTCTTAAATTTCAAGCTGGTCAATAAGGTGAAATGTTTATGTTTAAATCTTGAATTTAAATACGAATTGGGTTAAATGAAGTTGCAACCTAAATTGAAATCCGAAATGATCTTGAAATCGAAATGAGATATTGAGGCGAGAAATGATTTTTGAAAATGAAGCTTATATTTTGAATGGCTATGACGATATTTGAAATGGATTTGATTTTGAAGCGAATATGATATTTTGATATCAATTATGAATCGATTTGAAATGTAAAAGAGCCAACGGTGTAATGATACGTAGTTATTAAAGAGGCCGGGATCGGATATGGACATACTCTCTGTCGATACCGAACACCACTTTAATAACTATTATACGCGGAGTGTTGATCCAGAATGAAGTGGATGGTTTGGTGAACGCGTTGACTGAAGAAAGAGAACGATATTGGATGACCCCTGACATGACTAAAACAGGAGCCGCGCCGGGCCATTGAGGTTCGCCATCTCTAGCGGACACACTTCTTCGATACCATATCTGTTACATTTGTGATTCGATTTGGGTGCATCCCTTGATTTGGGAGTGTTGTTTCACAGTGTTGGGGTAGCTGCTGGCTATGCTCAACATCAGTCCGGATCACGCAACTACTAGTATCCTAGTTGGTATCGCCTCATGTACCTTGTCATACTGATTATCCTATTCGCGACCACTACGTTTTGTTTTGTGTTATACCTATGGGGTACCCTCTGATAACCACCAGTTACGGTGGGGATTACGGTGCTGTATAGACTA
Source organism: Allium cepa (assembly GCA_030765085.1). Classification (NCBI taxonomy): domain Eukaryota; kingdom Viridiplantae; phylum Streptophyta; class Magnoliopsida; order Asparagales; family Amaryllidaceae; genus Allium; species Allium cepa. Next base: position 822,889,039 of record CM060929.1, read on the forward strand.
TGGCATTATAAAAATGTGTTAAGGGGGATTATGGTAATGCTTTAACGCTATTTTGATACTTTATATTACTGATAGGCATTATCTACATAGCGTATTGCACTACATAGTAGATAGTTTAACGGATCCTTAAGAGATGGAAAATCCCGTAACATCTCTTAAGTTATTGCACGCACGTTGACACTGGATATGAGATGTCAAACCCCGTAAACATCTCTGCCGCCATTACACTCATATTTATTTACGATCGATTTAACTTTCATAAGGATATTTTAGTCCTGACTCGAGTGTTTTGTCTTTTCATTACGCTCGGGTCAGTACTGAGTTTTTCAGATTTTTGAAGATATATTCTGGAGGATGAAGACGAAGATTTGGTATACTATTACTATTACCACCCTTGCATCATGCTATCTGCTGCATTATTTTAGTTTTTCTATTGTATATGTATAACTCTGATAAATGTTGTATAAATAATTGTCAAAGTATAGTAAACAACTTCATGAACTGTTTATTTGACTATTATATTTTATCGTTCCGCTGCGAGATTCTGTGTTGTTTCGTTTCCTTTATTTTTCTCTCTTTTGTTTTCTTATTTACCCCAATAACCATCTGCCCTTTTGAATGGTTTGGAACCGGCATGTGTATTAGATCGTCGGTTTAAACTGTCCAAAAAGGCGGGTCGTTGCATTTTCCTATCGACCCGGGTTTCTCCTAGTGTTGGGTCGAGCATTTCCCTTAGTTGTGGTGCTTCCTCCATCTATATTTCCTCTTCTATTTCTTGCCTCCATATCTTCCTTTCTCGTAAATCTGCATATGATCCTTAGTAAGATATGAAAGAACGGTCTAAGAGAGAGGGGATTACATACTTATAGATATATACATAACAACTATAAGTACATTACTATAGCGTTAACCCCAACCCCAATCTTATTTTCTGATTCATTGGATTATGTTTTGAAAATATTTTAGGTTCAAATTTATTTTCAAATTTACATAAACCTATGCTCTGATACCAACTTGTAACATCCCTCATTTGGAGGCTTAAAACTAACGGCTATGGATGTTGTAGTCTCCATTGTTATCAATTCTTGATGACCAAATATTCTAATGTTAGACATATTGAAATAACTGAAACACATGGATATAAAAAAAATTAAAATCATAAAACAAATTTCTCATTCCACTTCAAATCATATTTCAAATTATAATCCTATTTTGAAAAACACGTTCATAGAAATATAATTATCACAAAATATGCCAAGAGCCACATATAAAGATGCCCTCATGGTTGATTAGAGTCTAAATATAGGAAAATAAACAGCTTTTCCATTACATCCAAAACACAGCAGAACCAAACAGAAAGAACTCGTACTAGCCAGCTTGCATCCTGCATATCTCTGGAAACTTATTCATCTAAAGGAGAACTCGAAAACCTTAACTCTCATACTACTCGAAATTAATTGAGCACTCGAGAGTTTAAGGGGAAAACATAAACTTCGAGTCAGATAAAAAGTCTGGTATGAATAATATCCTACCATCTCGAACCATATAGACATCTAGTGAAACCACGCTGCTTAGCGGAACGAGTTTTACCCTCACTAGTATCTTAACTCAATTTATAATAGCCATATACTATGCACCTGCATCCACAATGTTTAAGACATAACATAATAAAATGTATCATGACGATATGCAAACATGCAATATATTTTGGATTTTCTATCCCCATTCATTTGACTATCCGTCTCAATTTAAAGTTTTTAGGGTCACTATTAACCTATTAGTTTTCTTAGGCTAACTAATAACCTGTTCAAAGTTTACGAACTATCTATCCGATTTCGTAGTTTTCATGGATTCCCTAAGAACCTTTTGGTATCTACCAATAACTTCATCCAATTATGGTTTTCCTGGGCTCACTATGAACCTATTGGATTCTCCAATAACTTTCTCCTGTCATAGTTTTCTTGGGTTAACCATGAACCTATTGATCTTTGTCAGTAACTTAATCCAGACATAGTTTTCAATGGATCAATAAGAACCTATCGGCCCCTGCCAATAACTATTTTCATATATAATTTTCATGGGCTTACTATGAACCTGCCTAAATAATAATTCTTGGGTCAGTCTTTGGAAATCCTACATTCTGGTCTACCTAACCTCGTGGATGCAATTCTACTAACAAAGATGTTAATATATATTCACTACTGGATCAACCTTGCTAGTTATTCTGTCCTTAACACCCTCAAAATGCAGTTATGGGTTTACTATAAAGTGAATATGTTTGTAGAAGAAGCACACATGATAACTGATCATAACATAATAATATAACATCTATTGTTTAATTCCCTTGTAATAATTTTCCAAACGAAGCATGGCTAATGCATTTAACCTATTATCTTTAACAAGGAAATCTTCTTTAAAACCACCGAAGTTAAATGCCATTTCAAAACTCTTTCATAATTCCATGGGTTTACCTTTTAACTTGAGATTGGGTAACTTTTTTGAAAACTAAGGCTTTTAAAACCTTAGACCTTCCCTTTCAAAACCACTAAAAAATATTTTTCAAAAGTATTCAAACCCTCCTTTCAAAACACTTAAATATATATACCTTTCGAAACACTCAGAACATTCCTTTCGAAAGCATTGAAATCTTTCTTTCGATATCATTAAAACATTCCTTTCGAAAGTACTAAAGCTTATCTTTCGAAACCACTTAGTTCAAGTAGAATTTATAGAAGCATAGTTTCGAAACCAGTTGAAAGTATCTCTTTCGAAATCATTAGGTTTAATCTTAAGTATAACTTCTAGGTCAAAGTGAACATATGCGAAAGTAACTCTTTCGAAAAAATTGATCTCTAAGTAAAAGAATTTAGGAAAAACTGATGGCTTCGATCCCACCCTTTAGAAAGCAACGATCTTTAGGTAAAATAATTGTGGAAAAGGATAGCTTCGAAACAACCTTTCGAAAACATTGCCTTCGAAACCTTTGATATAAGTGGCTACTGGGACCCTTTCGAAAGCATTGGGAATCAGCTTCAATATTAATAAAACAAAAACTTCCCTTTCGAACTCATTGTTATAAGGTTATAAAGAAAAGCGACCTTTAATAAATTCAAAAGGTACGAAGGCGGCAGCCAGTTTTCGACTAGGTTCAAAAGAAACTACCCTTTCGAAAGCTTCTTTTCAAAATTAAATAAGCGACAACTTGTTCGAAATCTTTACTTGAAACAGAAAGGTGGCAACCCCTTTCGAAAGCTCTTTTCTAAATTAAAGGCAGGTTGATTTATTCTAAAGCTAATATAGGTGGCTTCGACCCCATCAGAAGCATTATTTATAAAGAAAAGTAATTCAAAGTTAATAAGGATAGCTTCTACCCCTCCGAAAGCTTATAAGAATAATGTCAACCCCCTTTGAAAGCAAGCCTTCAACACCATCTGACGTGCCTTTCTCCAATACACTACGTACCAATTACATGATACCCAGGGTATTGGTTCGATAGGCCTACTGGGCATGGTTTCGAAAGCGAGCAAATGGAAGTGGTAGGGCTGTAATTCGAAACAAAATCGAGTTTATGCCTTTAAAAGAAATTCCTTTTTAACCAACTTACCTATTTTGTCAAAATATAATTGGTTAGCAAGTTCTTTATAGAAATACATTTCAAAAAATGCTGCCGAATTCATTAATTAATAATTGAAAATGCTTTAGCAGATAAGCCCTTCTCCTTAATAAAACAATCAAACGTTTAAGTTCCCAAAATTAACTAATTTTGTTTTTATAGTAAACCACTTAGGAAAAATCCTCAAAAATCAAAATAATGCACTTTTAACATATTTTCTGTCATACTTAAATTTTCGGACCTGAAAACATTACTTTATTGCCTTGAGCAATTTAAACCCAAAATGACCGTTTCTTCCATCAAAAATTCATTATAAATTATCAGTAGCTTGGAATATTATTAAACTTTAATTCCATCTCCAACATAATGTTTTACATAATATATTCAACCCTCATGGCATTCGAAATCGATTTTCCACAATTTTAACCTTAAAATCAAATGTTACCCTTTACACGAAAATACTTGTTCAGATGAAACATGGCTTATAATCAAAGCATGTTATCCTTCAATTCATCCAAATGGTTTTAAAACCTTAAACCCAAAATTAAGATGTTTATTAAGACATATTTGAGATGGTTTATATTATTATTTACCTTGTTTGGATAAAGAACTTAAGATTTGTTTTTGCATAAATTTTCCTAGCTTGGATCTTAGATTCTATTTGATTTTGAAATCCTTTTCTCCTAGGGTTGTGGCCGGCATTGATCTCCTTTTGTTTATATTATTTTTTGGTCTTATGAAAATGTAAATGAGAATGAGGCAAGGGTTTAGGGGTTATGATATACAGCTATTTCCCATATTACCCATGCCTTATTCTTTTAATTATTTACTTTTGAACCATTCTTATGAATTCATTCACCTAAGGCACAACTCTATTAAAATTTCAAATCTCAATCCCCTTATTACTTTAGTCTCTACATTATTCTTTTAATTTGTTTAATTAAATCTCTTGAATAATGTTATTTAAAATTAAGGGTGTTATAGGCTCCCCTCCTTAAAGAATTTTGTCTTTGAAATTCAGCAAGGACTAAATACTAATCATAGTAATAATCTGTAACAGCTCCTAACTACCATACTGGCCTACCTGACTAGAAACAGTCTATATAAAGAAATATAGAACATACCCTTACAGTAGATCAGGATAAGTATCTCTAATCTTGTATCCTGTCTCCTAAGTACTGTCCCTCTCGTTGTCGCTCTGTTGAACTTTCATCGACTTCAATGTCTTGTTTCTTAATCTCTTCTCATCTCTCGCTACAACCCAAATTGGTTGTCCAACAAAAGTTAAATTCGGCTCTACTATTAAATGTTCGAACGTAGTCAGAGGAATGGTAGTCTTTGGATCATGCACTTACTTACAAAGATGAGATACATGAAATACATTATGGACACCTGCTAAACTGCTCGGCAACTCTACTCTGTGTGTGGACTTCCAATCCTCTCTACAACTAGGAACGGTCCAACATATCTCGGTGCCGGTTTCAATGATTTTCCAAATTGTACCTCATCCTTTATCGATGACACTTTAGTGAAAACCTTATCTCCAACTGAGAACTCTAGATTCTTATTCCTTTTATCTGCGTAACTCTTTTGCCTAGATTGAGCTTCTCTCATCATTCCTCAGATCAACTAATATCCTCTATTACCTCTCTTAGTAGATCTAGACTTAAGACTAACCCGTCTCTAGTTTCTAAATGTAGAATATGCTAGTAGTATATGATTTTTGTTTGATGATAATAGACATATATATATATATATATATATATATATTAGTTTAAATATATTTGTTATTGTACTATTTTATTTTTTCACATAATTAAATAAATATTTGTTGAATATAATAAATAAAACAGAATTCATATTCAAAAAAAATATTTTATTTAAAGAAATATTTTATTACAATTTCAAATAGTACAAATTTGTGCTCTCACTACATTTATACATTTTTCAATTACAATACAAATACAAATTATGCCACATTATTCAATTTACAATTTACGCCTCACTACATATTCACTCAACACTCGTGTTTTTATCTTCAAGTTTGTTTCAGCTTGAATTCAACATCTGAGCTATCTGCAAAATAAAGACTAACATGGTAAAATTGAAAAAGAAAATATTTTGCATTGCAAATTAAAGTGTGTGTTTTGAAAATGTTATTTGCCTCAGTTATTTAGGTTGTTGGTCATCATTACTTCTGAATTCATCTTACATGAACAACTTGTGACATGCATAATGTATCTGTACGTGTCACAAGGCCATGCACACCGATATACATTGCTTGTTAAAACCGAAGGGACAGATGAGCACAAGGTCAAACCCGAGCCAAAGCTGGATTCAACTCAGGTGGAATACAAAAAAAAATAGAATGGTTAAGTACAAGTTTTTATGACTAGAACAAACTCCAACATACTTGAACCAGACCTCACACATATATTTCAGAGGATACAAAAGCACCAGAAGAGAACACATGATATCAAGGCCAAATCAAGCTAGTATGGCATGAACACACACATATATACATACATAAATGTATGTATGTATCCAAATGGAGATAGCCAGAAAATGTCCACATGCAACACAAAAGTAGATCAGACATGAAGACTCAGTAAGCAGATAGGAGTATGTGCAAAGTGAACAGGACTTCATGCAATAAATTTCAACTTCAAATAGAACCAAGACTACAAGAACTCAGACCAAATTCACAATGCAATCAAATATCATATGCATAGACTAGAAATAATATGCACACATGGACATCAACATAACCATACTCAGCTTAATAGTTCAACCAACATGAACATGACACTAAATCACCTACATGAAACCAGAGGCATATGCAAGTTCAACATAGTGGTGCATCAAATAGACAAGACACTACAAGAGAAGACCACTTCAAGTTAACAAGCTTCAAACATTAACAGATCAGCATGGGCGTACATATGAAACACAGATTATCCTCAAGCATTCAAGTGTGTGAAGGCAAGTATGAGTCAAAGCAATGTAATGACCAAACTACATCAATAAACTTCAATTGAAAATACAAGTATATAAATCAAAGGCTAACAAGACTGCAACAATAAAGAGTCTCGAGTATACATGAAGCTCATATGAAAATCAAACCAAACTCAAATGAACAAGAATACATGCATATATACAGTGACCAACATACAAAGTGGGGAGACAACAACTCCAACCATAACAAAGACCAGTGTGGACAACAACAAAGCGTAGACTTACATAAAAACACACCATACTTGATTTCAAGTAAAACAAGATTCCAATGACATTACAACACACATATACACACATACATATGTATGTATGTACATATATGGTGATCCACAAGTATATGCATATGCAACATGGAGATATCATGTTAAAACTCAAGCATCGGTAAATATAGAAATGAAATGATAGTGAAGCAGTCGAAACAAAGTCATGGTTCAAAAAGAGAATGTAGCAGCAGTTCAAATAAATTCAAAATTTGCCAGCAAATAAATGGAACAGCAAACCGTGGTTTAAACAATGTGGTTATGAATTTTAAAATGAACAAGTGTTGATTGCCAGCAAATAAAATTCATGAATTCAAAGTCAAGCTTTTATCTCAAAAAATAAAAAATACCGAGTTGCAGAAGAAAAGGCCAGAGCAAATACAGTAACACGTATAAGATGAAAAAGTCAAAAATATCAACATCGCTCAAGCAAAAATCCATGGACGAGAAAAAAACCGTGAAGAATTCAAATGAAATACACGAAGGTATATTTAGGGATTTTATCCCTATTTAATCCCACAACATCATCGGCAGTAAAAGGCATTCGAGTTCAGGAAAATCAGAGAACCATTAAATTAAGTCATAAAACTCAAATTAAATTCGAAAATAACCAGTAAGCGATAAAAGGCATTCACATACTAGTTCAAGTAATCTTTCGATCTCGACTTAGTGAAGCAGCCATAAATTGAATCAATCAAAGAATCATCGAAGTGAATTAAGAAGCAACCGCAAATGATTCGAGCTTCAATCATTCAAGCGGCGCCTAAAATTGTGAAACCCTATTTTTGAAGAACAAAAGGAACGACATTTGTTGAAGAGCAAAAGGAACGACATCAACTGATAAACAAATTAAAGGAGACGTCTCTATTTTCTAGTGGGCCGATATTTAAAATCATATTGGGCTTCTATTATTTTCATATTATTTTCATATTGGGCTTCAAACTTAAAAAAAGGATTTTGTTTAATCTTTATTTTTGTTTCATAATTTTCTTTTAAAATTATGTATCTCTCTAGTCGTGTGACTAGGTTACGAACTATGGTGGTGTAGTTCGAGAATTCGCAACTCAGTGGTTGAATTATGGCAGGGTTTTGAGCGTAGAGCTAGGTTAGTCATTAGCAGGTGATGCAAATTTATGTGTGTAAGCATCTAACTACTTAATTTCTAGTAGAAACCTTGAGGGCAGCACGTAGGAAAGGTTTTGCCGAAGCTGGGTAAATTTGTGTGTGATCTCTTCTATTGTTTTTATTTCAGCATTAATTTTTATTATTATTCGTATCACCCTATTCACCCCCCCTCCTCTAGGGTGAAAATGATCCTACACTAACCAATATGTTGGTGATTTGCATGGCCTTCCATACAAAGTTTCGAAAGGAACCATTCTTATACTAGTCTGATAATTGTTATTATAAGAAAACTAAACTAAGTGTAGGTGATATTTCCAAGATCCAAAAAAGTCTAGCACACAAGCTCTTAACAAATCCTCAAATACTTTGTTGACTCTCTCTGTGTGCCTATCCATTTGAGGGTGATAAGCAGTAATGATCTTGAGCATAGTACCTAAAACATCCTATAGAATCTTCTAGAACTCACTAGTAAACAAAGTATCTCTACCACTTACTATACTACAAGGAATTCCATGCAGCCTAACTATGTTCTTCGTAAATAATTTAGCTAAAATAGGTGCTGTCTTGATTGACTTAATTGGAACAAAATGGGCACTCTTGGTCAAAAGTCCACTATGAACTATGTACTTTCATTTCCTCAATTTGACCTTGACAACCCGTCTATAAAATCCATGGATATCGAATTCCATTTCCAAATCAGTATCTCCAAAGGTTGAAGCAACCCACTAGGCTTCTAATACTCAACCTTCACTTGTTGATTGTTCACACACTGGCTTACCTATAAGCCAACATCCCCCTTTTTACCTTCCCAGTAGGAACTCCTCTTCATATCCTGATACATCTTGGTTCACCTAAGATGAATCGTAAATTTGGATCGACGACATTCCCGAAGGACTTCTCTCCTTAAATCCCCAAAATTCAAAACATACATGTAACGACCCAGAAATTTAGCCATTATAATTTAGAATATTAAATTTATTTTTAAATGTTGAAAAGTTAATAATATGATATACAGTTTAAACTTGAATATGACTGTTAATTGAATAACTAGAGTTGGTTAAATAATTGAATCTAGAGTCCAACGAGTGAAAATAGCCATTCGAGACACCATCTCAGAATTGGAAAAAACCAGTTTCACTGGATCCGTAATGGTATATTATTACAGGATTCCAAATTTCACAGAAATCGGACTTATCATTTACCATGTGAAGCTGAAAAGCATGGGAATTCAATTAGGTAACGAAAACTATTTTATCAAAAAAAATGATTATTAACCAAAGGAATCGTTCACGAGTCTAGATGCATACACTAATATGTCCGTTAAACAAGAACAAGAAATAAAAATATTTTCATGTTTTAGGTCGTGAAAATATTGATGACATCATCATTAGTACACTATTCACTTTTGACAGCATAATTCCACAACAATTTTTGTATATTCAATATAAAGGATTTTATAATTAATCCAGGGATTTTAAGTGATATAAGATTATTGAAATATGATTTGTAAACTTTGTTTACACTTGTATAAAGATGAGTATATGATAAAATATGTGACAGATAAAGAGAATAAAATACGTTGTAAAACGTTGCATAAAACATTGCGTAGAAGTCGCCAAATGTCATTAGAATGTCATATAACTTGCATATGAGTTAACGCCTCAAATGGGTTCCACTCACATAGTGTAACATGTAGAAAAGTGTGTGGAAGGGTATGGGCCCTGTGTAGGCATGTGGGGGTATGGTTTAGCTCGATTTGACCTAAAGAAAGAGGTATGGTGCATTAATGCAAGCATGGAAGTAGTCACATCTCCTTGAATCAAGCAAGGGATACATATGCATTTAATGGGTATATAGGAGTGCGTGTGACGTGTAATGGAGGGTAGGTGTCATGTGGGTAAGGTAGGGTGTGATGTGATGGAAGCTACGGCGCACTAATGCAGGCTATGGTGGTGTAAGGGGTGTAGAAGCTTCCTGATGGGACATCCATGATTCGGGAGTATGGTGGGGGTGTAGGAGAGGATGATATGGTGTGTGTGATGTGACATATAGCATCGATGTGACATAAAATGTCGGTGTGACAAAAGATAAGATATTGCATATAAATACTCCTCTCTCTCTGATTTGCACTTTGTTTCTTCTTCATTTTCTCTCTTATCTATCTCAATCTCTTGAGCATCATTAATGGCTTCCATGAAATGAATCAAAGAGAAAACAGTTCAAAAACTAGTTAAAATTTAGATCCGTCCATGGATCAATGCTTCTTGAAGCGTTCCGAAGCCAACTAGCTACGTTTCATCGTCGCGGAGTTCACCAACTCCACATACTTGCCATGGACGAATGTTTCAAAGTCAAGATGGAGTTTGGGAAGTTCCGGTGAAGGAAAAGCAAGGGTAGGTTATGCCGGAGTGAAGGCGTGAAGCACCGGTGGAGTTTGGAAGAAAATGGAAGTGCAGAAGCTTAGAGTTTGGCTTGGTACATGCCTAGGAGAAACCATGTAGTCTTTGGTAGTAGATTAGAAGCTTGGCACGCAGGGAAAGCGATGACGAATTCATCCGGATAAAGCATGGGAAGGAGGGAGCTTGATTGTAAGAACAGTTCGCAGCCTAAAGTCTAGATTTATGATTATAAGGCGATATTAATGTTTAATATATATGGATGCAAGTTAGTAAGACACACTTCGCCTCTTTAGCTTAGATTTATGATTAATAAGTCATATTGAGTATAACTTTTAAATATGAACATGTTTTTGAAAGTTAATTAACAAGTTATGAAAAGTTAGTAAGCAAACTTGAAAAGTTAGCAAGTAACTAGTAAAGAAAAGTTAGTAAACTTAGTTGTGTTGATTTACTAATCTTTGGATGATAACATTAGATGTTATATGGATGATTGAATGATTTGGTCGTGTCGATGGTGTGATATTATACGATAAGTATAAAAAATACACCTATGTTGGTTTGACATGTTTATATGTTAATATCATGACTTTTAAAAGGAATTCCAGGTTACGTTACACATATATTAATATGTGTATAAACGGAAAGGGTTATGCCTTTTTTAAATTAAAGAGAAAAAGGATTTAAAATGGGTTTTAAATCATAGAAAAGTTTGAATATAATATTATATTTATAATATTGTAAAAGATAAGATATTGGAAAATAATATTTTATATTTTGAAAAATTAGAAATAAATGGTTATAATATTTTATAATAATTTATAAGTGTTTCAGAAGTGTTTCGGGCAAGTTCCGGAACAATTCACCAAACAGTCAAAATTGGGCACTTTTCGGAGTGACAGTTCGGGGTTGTGCGATCTGTAATTTCGAACGGAAGTGTAAAACGTGTTTCAAGTCAGAATGACTTAAAATAGGAAATGTTTTGTCCATAAAGTTAATAGCTTTCAAATGGATCCGAAAAGTTTAGTGGCGTTTGGTTTACATTTTGAGTTTTCGATTTTGAGTTTTCATGATCATTTTCGGTTTTGCATTTTGAAGATTTTCATTATTTCCCATAACGAGTTGGAGTGTGCCTTTCTTGAAAACATGTTTTCAAAACTGAAAATTGGAAAGTGCGTTTGTTTTGAAATTTGGTTTTCATATTGTGAAATTTTGAATTTTCTTTTTAGTATTTCAAACATATTTTATAATTAAAGCATAATGCATAAAATATAATATCTAACATTCATTTTTCATATTAACATGAGCACATTTAAAATGAAAACCAAACGAAGAATAATATGAAAAGATCAGATATAATGAAGTTAACTAAGAACAACTACCATTATATCAAGTTACTAATTAAGCATTAAAGGGAACACATCATTTTAAACTACATAAGGCCAAATTGTATAGGAATAAAATTACAATAGAAAAAATCATAATAAGGTATTAGATATGTAACATAAAATATACAACAAACAAAGAAGTGAACAACTGTAGCATCTTTCACAATAATATAATAGATATATCAACCATAAATTTTGTAAGCAACGCATCTGAGATGTCTTCCAAATCATATTTGCACACGATAGTACAAAAGTAAGACACATACTGAATTATTACACAAAATTAGAATACAAATGAGAGTAAGTATTAATTTAAAATAAATGAATCTCATATTTTTTATTGTAATGGATAGGTTATTAACTTAGAGGTCATAAGAATAGGCTCACGGGAGGAATATGGAAAAGTTGAAAGGAAGGGATAATAATCAACAAAAGCTTTCATATAATCTATTTTTTGAAATGACTTTTATTTTGTTGAATGATGTACAAAGTGTAACACGATATGATAATGAGATAGTGCATTCATTTATTGTTTAAATTTTAATTTGTGTAGACAAAATTTAAATATCTTAACGAAATATGATGGAATGAATTTTGAATTTGAAGTAGAAATAAAATTGTACCTGAGTTATAAACGATTAGTTGTTACATACTCATTCCACATTTTTATGGCTATTTGATCTCTAACTTGGCCCATTTGAGTCGTTTGACTAATATTAAAATATACAACTTCTTGTTCATGACTTGACTCCACTGTGGATTGAAATATCATATTCTCATATGAATATTCAGCAAACGGAGTATCTAATGCATGCTCTTCTCGAATGAAGTTGTGTATTGTGCAACATGCTATTGGAATTTGTCTTTGTCTAGAAAGCGAAAAATTTGTCACCAACTTTAAAATGGGAAATCTTGCTTTTAGAACTCCAACACAACAATCAATAACGTTTCGACATGGTGAATGTTTATAGTTGAACAAGTCTTCCTTGTCCATTATAGTCACGTAAATGATATCCTTGTCCACGATAAGCGGAGAGAAATCCAGGTATGTTCGGATATCTAGAGTCAACAAGATAAAATTGTTCTACAAATAAATAACGAAAATCATCACATAAAAAAATTGTATTTTTGCATTTGCTAATTATAAATATTTGTAAGTATGTTGTTATCAAATAAAGTTATTTGAGACTACTTCCTCTTGGCAATGGAACGTTGTTGCTTGGTTTTGAAACTGCATCGATAAATGCATGGGAGTCATTAGCTGTACCTTCTCATCCAGCATATACGAATATAAGTCTCATGCCACAGTCACATGCAACCATCACATTTTGTGTCATAGCATTTTTCCTTCACAAAAAGATGTTTGCTTTAAAGAAGGAGCCCATGCCAAAACATGCATTCCATCTATTGCCCCATTACAATTCCGTTGTAGGACATCAAATAACATATTATTATTATTTTACTGCTAAGTAAATAAATATTCTATATATTTAATTGTATCACCTTGAAATGATGATATTTTTGCACAAGACGTTCATGGACATTATCTTGATTTTTTGGTTGAATAATGTTCGTGCCTAACGAGCAAACAGTTCGCAAAAATTTACAAAACCATTTTGAGATTGTATGACTAGAATGTTGAAATCGATCACCAATCACACTGTAGCGTGTAGTGTGTCCTATAATCATCAAAAACATTGCAACTCCCTTCTCAATAGTGACTTTTTTTACCATTCCGTAATAATCCATTTTCTTTCAAAACATCACAGAAGTTCAGAAACACATGTTTTTGCACGCAAAACATCGATGACAGATAGCTGGATGCCCATTTGAAATTTCAAACATAAACCTTTTTTAGGTAAGTGATGATGTCCTATAAGGTCTCCTACTAATAACACTTCTTCGATTAGCAACTAAATAGCTAAATATCATTATATCTTCAATGTCATCTGATGTAAGGTCATCCATTAAATCATCATCGCCTGAACCATCATCGTTTGAACAATCATTAGAGATGTTAGAAATTTCACCAAACTCAACAAGCATCTCACTGGACAAAGACTTGTCATAAATTCACCCTTGAGTGTTATGTATTTGGAATAAATTTTCAGAAGATTATCCAAAACTAGACACACTATAAATTATAAGCATACCTGGTAGAATTCACCGAGCTCTCTTCATCCATGTTATAGTAACTTCAATACCTAATACAAAGTTAGTTGAGCAAAAAGTTAAACATATCCATGTTACGTGCAATATAAAATTAATCAAAGTTGGCATAAATCAAAATACTCACAAAGTTGATAATATGTACAGGAGTAATGCATTGATCTCTATACTTATCATTCAACCAACAAAAACAAAGTGAAAAGGAAATACTGAGGCATGTGGTGATAAGCCATAGAGTTATGCAAATTAGAAACAATAAAACAACATTACTTCCAAGAGTGGTTTTAAAAACTTACATGAGTTGAGCAAAAGGTCAAACAACATGGATTCACATATCATTGTTCTTTAACATAGTGGACCTGAAACTTCCTGCATTAAGAGGTTTTAAAAACCATACAGGCACACTTTCCAAGCCTGAACAAATAATTTCTCTGCGGTTAAATATTCTTATGATATAATGGACATTGGCTCTCCAATGAATTAAAAGTATAGAAAAAAAGAGACAACCAATTAGAGAAATGCCAAGAATCAGGTTAGTAAATAGTAAAATACCTCAACAATGGTAATATGTAAGAGGACTCCTCTCAAACCAACAACAAGAGAAGCAGCATCTACCACAAACAAAACAATGATGCCATTAAGTGGCTTTTCTATGAAAATAGACTTAGTAAATAATGTATAGCACAAAAATAGTATGAAATGTAAGTAAAAAAAATTAGTCTATTTATTGTTTATCAACTAGCTACAAGAAAACCAACTTTAGATTTGATTTTTTATTCTTTAAATGGTACTGCATTATTTTTGGTTAAAAAGATGATCCTCAAACAGACAAATTTTTTAAAATTATTAGTAATAATCATCATAGTTGGCTATGACCTTTTGTTGGACATTAAAATCATGACTATGGATAGCTAATGTAAAGAATACTGCCACTAGTTTATCTCATAAGCAAGTGGATCTAGTACATAGTTTTCATACTAAGAAATCCCATTAAGATACAGTTCCTTATAAACTAATTTAAGACTAAATATATAAGATTACAAAACAATAGTGAAAACATGATGTCCTACGTACTTGAACATAATACCCAGCCATTGCATTAACTCACTTCATGAAGACATCACTAGACTTGTATCCTTTCACTTACATATAAGATGCCTAGTTAACTCTGACTTATAACTAAAACAACGTCAGAAATTGCAATACAAGTAATGAATAAAAAGCATAACTCAGCCAAGCATCCGAAGAATTAGACTTGGAAAAGCCTGGCAAATAAAGGATACACCGAGACTATTTGATTTAAATAATAAATTTATTGTGTATGTATAATATCATTTGGTTTATATATGTATATTTCAAATTAGTGTGAAAACATACTTAGACAGGTCAGTAATGGTACTAACGCTGTACATTAGCTATGCAAGACTTTTAGTTGCCTAAACTCACCTCCAAGTAGATTACCATCAATAATAACAATTACTTATCATTCAATCAACTGACTGAGATAACAGTTATGACAAAAATATTCGCATAGTAGACAAACTGTGCTAAAAAATTGACTATACTTATCATTCAACCAACTATGAATATGTTCCATTTATTTATTCAAAAAGATTATGTTTATTTTTTATTTGAAGTATACTGTCAGAAAGAATTATAACCGGTATGTTAACTATACATATCATTCAATGCCCGAGTACACATAAATTCATAATAACAAAGTACGTACCAACACAATGATATATATATATATATATATATATATATATATATATAATAATATCCTTTAATACATAACTTCAAAATACTTAATCAACTACCATATTTAGCAGAATATAAGAATAACATGAGTTAAAGTAATTAAGCTCCTAACACATAATTTGGACAAATATTATGCGAATCAAAGAAGTTCTAAAATTGGCAAGCATGTATGCTCCGACATCATCACAA
Source organism: Allium cepa (assembly GCA_030765085.1). Taxonomy (NCBI): domain Eukaryota; kingdom Viridiplantae; phylum Streptophyta; class Magnoliopsida; order Asparagales; family Amaryllidaceae; genus Allium; species Allium cepa. The sequence goes on from CM060929.1 coordinate 822,904,955, forward strand.
ACGTCATTCGAAAATCTGGATCCATAAAAGCCTTTACTGCTTTTATATAGATTTCATTAGTCGCCTCGGCCATGCAATTTAATATATTCAAACAAGGCATGTGCGAGTAAGGGTTCGAAGCAGTTAGGCCAATTTCCGATGTAGGTGAATTTCTTTTAAGGCGTGCAAGCTTTTCTTTCAAGTATGCATTTTTCAACTCGGCTTATTCACTTCGTATATTAATCCATTGCTCCATACAAGCATCAAGTTTGTCACACTTGCTACTTTTCAATTTCTTACGTCGACGATCATTACTAATAGTATAATCACTCAGACGAACGCTTGTTCCATCATCATTTTCAACTTCTACATGCACATGCACTTCTTTGTTCAAATAATTCTCTTCTAATTGTCGTTCTTCTTCTGAAGTGAGAGTGGCTGAGTAGAAGCATTTCCTAGTCCCCTGTAGCGGTTGTCCCACCGAAAATCTCTCCAAGAATAGCATAATGCACACATGCTACCTTCCTAAATTTCTTGTACTCCGTCTTGTTTTTCTATAATTGCAAAAGTAATATATTTTACATTATTTAATTAGAATATGTAATCATATTCTTTTTACAATGTATATTACCATTAACGTATAGAAGTGCTGCCAAACTTCCTTGAGAGTATTGACTTGATTTGTATTTGGATACCATGTGACCCCAATATGTGCTAAAAGGTCGAAAAAAGACGATGTTCGGAACGGATACGGTTAAATTTTCTTTTTAGTTTGTCAATCCCGTAATCTAATTTCGTTGCTTGAATCATTACTGATTAGTATGGCTCCATACATCTTTTTTGAAAGTAGAACGGTGTAATCTTCTCATTCTTTGCGGACCATGACTTTGGTTCTTTTGGTTTTCCACCTCCCATGTTCAATTTTCTATTTATAAGCGTATTATTTGTACAGTACTAAAAAACATATTCACATACGAATGACGTCCACTCGTCCATTTTATTTAATGTATTTTTTGGCTTTCTATATCAGTTATCAACAAATAAAGGTACATATTTGAAAAAAGTTTTACTGTATTATTTTGATGTGTTAATAACAATGTAAATTACTTTTTTTCTTTGTTTAGCTTCAAAATATGATGGAATGATTATTTACCGCTGAGATAAATAAATATTGATGATGGTCAACAAAGAAAAAAAATATTGAATTTTGATGGTTGATAATAGTACACCACAACATAGGGAGAGAAATGAAGAGTTAAGACTATCAGCATTAAATTTTAGCTGTTTGACCTTGTAAACAAAATGCAGACATTTTCAGTTTGATATGAAATAAATATGGTAAGATAAACACACACAAAAATTGTGAGAGGATAAATATGTTAATTACAAAAGTCAAACAAATTTCTTGGGTGTGAAAGCATTAGAAATGTTGGCATTACATGTAAAGTGCATATCAAATAAGAATGTGGAAAAGTTCACTTATCATATATTGCAACTTGCATATGTTTAGAAAACTCAACTGCTTAGTTCACTAATGGAATAACGTACATACATAATTATAGAGTTATGATGACTACACTTTTATAAGGTATGACCTTTGATATTTTTGGGTCTGAAGACGCACATTTAATAGCCAAACTAGAAAAAACAATTGCATTTAATATTTTATCCCACTTACCGTTAAACTTACTCCATCGACAACAAAAAATATTATAGTTGTTTATATTGAAGCTTTGCAAATTATTTTAGAATAATTAATATATCAATTCATACAAAGTCCTAAAGATAACGAAAAGTTGGTAAAGAGCTTGAAGTTGTATGGTTGTATCATATGAGTTATAACATGTTAGCTCAAAATATGAATTAATAATTAATTATTTGCTTAAACATGAATTAATTTATCAGTAGCATATATCATATTAATTTACCCTCAAGAATGAAACTAATGCTCATCCCAGTATATTGCTAATATGGAATTTGAACCGTGTATGTGTAAACTGTTTTCAAATAATTTGAAATGTTGAACTATAAAGTAGGTGTTCGGACATAAGAGATAATAAGAAGATTGTTTGTACCAAGCAAGCAACCGAATAAGCAAACAACCAAATGTAGGATATTCTGGTAATAAAATTAAGAGATAATAAAATAAATATATTTTTACAGTAAAGTTCATGCAAAATGATGGGATCATCGACAACTTGTGCAATATCTAGGATTTGAATTGACATATTAAATTAGTTTTCATTTGGTTGAAAATATCACATTTTAGGCAGAATTTAAAACTGTTAATAGTAAAAGTTTAAAATATAATAGAGTATAATATACTAATAAATCATAAACAGGGATTTCAAACTCAGACATACAATTGATGATAGTGAAGTAAACAAACTTCTCCATTACGTGGTTTGTGTCACTGGCATAATTCATAACACTTAAATAGTGACACATAATATACTGGTATAATTGTCATGGCCCATTTTTCGGTACCTTTTGAGTCGACAATAAACCATACATGTCTAACTCAAATTACACGAAAATACGGAACATGAAGGGAATAAAGAAAATAAGACAGAATAGAATTTCACATGAATGGAATAACATATAATATTGATCAAATATCTTTACAGCGGAAAACTTTTAAAATACGTATATCAGAGTCTAACCTAAATTCAGACTGGACAGTTATGAACATTTGTCCTTACAATTACTGACAAATATCAAACTAAAACAACAAAGTACCGCGGATTATAGAATATGACCATACGTAGATGGATATCTCCAGCTATCCTCTGGAAATTCCGACTGTCTTCGACTAAACCTGAGACTACTAGGATCTGACCCGAGTATTGAAAATACCCGGATCAGGTTTGATAAACCAGCGTGAGAAAAACTCAATAATAAATGACAGTGTCATATATCAGCTTTTGAATAAAAATCCTTTGAACATAAAGAGTATCTCATAAGACCATGCCCACACATAAACACGATGAGTTTTTACCTTATAATGACTAAAACACTTTTATATCAAAACATTTGATATGATTTCTAATGATATTCTTTGAAAACATTTGCAAATAAACTTATTATTCTTAGCTGAAATTGTTTCCATTATTAAATTTCAGCATACTAGGCTCTACAAACAAAATCATTTGTTCTTATTGGAGAATAGATTTACATACAAATGACCAGTTGAAGGATCCACATTTCGAATGGGTACACCTCTATATGGATGTCCCGAGGCAAAAAACATCTGCCCTCTACCAACACAAAGACCTGCCTACCTCTATAAATAGATAGTACCGAATATGTCATTCCCGTTCGTTACCGACCTTTAACCGAGCGCTCGTTTCCGTACACCACATTAATTTACATCCCGAATGTCATGGCGGGAAGAAATATATCTAGAAGGAGATGATCATACCCTACTTGGGAATGACCCACTTAGCCTTACCGCATCTAATCATGTTTCGGTCATTTCTGGTTTAATGAGGCTTGAGGCAATGATTACCTTTTCACATAGCACATATCACATCTTTGAATGTCACATTGTCATTTCCGTTAACTACTAATTGCCTTCCATAAAAATACAACCCTTGAGCTTGTACGTTTCAAGGAGGGTGTTAAGCTAAAAGAAGTTGTCTTCTCCGCCACCAATGATGTACGTTTGTAAAAACCAATGTACGTAATCTTTAGAAATGAAATGTAAGGCAAACGACCATACAAGCTGTCCAGGAACAGGAAAAATTGAAGGCACTCTCCTACTACCACTAGCAGCGAGTAGTTCTTGCAATCCGAAAAATCTCCACCACAAGTAGACCACTGCTATAAATAACTCTATAATGGGAGCTACTCAGAGCATGTTCAAAAAGCAGTCTTCACGCTATGAAGATCCACGGTCTTCAATAATCATCATCTTCAACATGTATTCACATTCAAACGTATACATTGATTTGAAGTGGTTTTCGGATAGGAATCATCCAAATCCGACCCTGATTCCTTCGAAATCCAATTTTAAATAAAAAGTGAATATGAGTATATAAGATTTATTAAGTCTCTTTTCGCTTTAATTCTTTTCGGCTGATTTCAAAATCTCTTTATTTTGACTAAGGATAATTCTAAGTAATTCATTCTTTTGCTTTGGAAAATATCTCAAATTTCCTCACTTAATTCGCGATCCAAATTTCTTAACTTTTTAGGCGGTTCAAAAACAATGTTATTCAAGACATCGTTTACGATGTACCCTAAATCAATTTTATCAAACATTTTTGAGTAAATAGGATCATATAAATCATTCATTTTGGAGACTGCTTAAATTTTGGATAATACCAATCTTTTTTTTTTTGGAAACTCACTACGATCTTTTTATTTAAGAGCATCCGGGCTTTCCTTTCGATCTGTTCCACCCCTCGCCTAAGAAAAGAAAACATAGGCTAGGTAAGTTCATTGCACTGGTTGCTCCATCCCTATTCTTAGATAAACACCTTGTTTTATCTTTCCAGATCTCATAGACGAGCCAAATGTACTAGTCGTTTTTGCATACTCAGTTATCAACTTTATTTTGGAATTGCTTATAAAGATTCCAAATTATCTTTCAAATGCTTATCTTCACTTTTAAAAACATTCACAATTGATTCTGAGAGAAATCGTTATATTTAAACTCATATTCCAAAAGTTATAGAATTCGTAGCAAAAAAGTGCAGCGGAAAGCGCTATATAAGCTTATTTGATTTAAACAACTTTTAAACATTCGATAATTAATATTTTTAAATCCAAATCTACTTTAAATCATTTAAATAGATTTATCAAATTTATTCTGTATTTTTCCATAATTAAAAAAATTTATTTAAACAGATTTCCTATTATGGTCGCATAACTGCACTAGCGGGATATTTCTAGAAAATTGGTTTGGACTTAATTCAAAATCTACAAGACGGAATCTTGATTTTCTTTCTTCATTTCAAAGATATGGATATAATGGTCAAAAAATTTCTTATCTCGAAGAATTCCGAGTTATATTTCACTCTATACACGCATTTGGACTTTTCGGCGCGAAATCGCGAACTACCGTTGCGCGACGCGTTTAGTTTTAACTTATTTTTCAATACTTGAAATAATCTATTCAAATTAGATTTTATCACTTATAAAATCATTTTAAATTAATATTTTCACTTTTTAAAGTATTTAAAATTTATTTTCACTATTACCATATTATAATATTATTTTATTCCTATTATTTTAATATTAAATTTTAATTTTCAATTTCAACTCAGTTTCAATTCTAACTTCAAATTAAACACATTTAAAACTTAGATTTCAAATATAATTTCAATTTAAACTTCAGTTCATCCTTGATCTCAACTTTAATTTTCAAAATCGATTTCAATTTCAATTTCACTATTCATCTCAATTTCAATTTAACTATCATTCGCAAACCCATTTTCCTTCATATTTTATATTCTCTTTTATTTTAACTTTAATTTCACTTCTAATTGAAAAGAGACTAATTTTTCCAAAATAGCTCATATCACTAAAATATGGTCTTATTAACAAAGGGATTATTAAATCAAAATGAACATAATCGAGCTAACATTTGTCACTAGCATAATTATGGTCCATACATAAGCTAACATGATAAATAATCACAACCATAAACATTTGCTACTTATTCAAACATAACACAAACATAACCAAACATCCATAGCAATATTTTAAAGGGTATATACTTGCATGTAATAGATGATTATTATAACAAAATCAAAATATGATCTTTTAAAAGCGATGTGAATTTTCTCACCTTTAACCAAAATCTCTTCACTTCCTACCAACATTCTTATCCAAACCAACACTTCACTATACATTTCTAAAACTTATCGTAACCATGCTTCCAAGTGCTCGACCATCTCCACCTCTACTTGCTTTGCTCACGGCCATAACCTCCTCCACCACCTTGCACTCGTCCTAAGCCCTTAAACACCACCTTCATTCTCACGGCCTAAGGCCATTTTTTATGAAGAGAAGAAGAAGTGAATTAATAAGAGGTTAGAGAATAACAAGAGGATTAGTGCTTAAGTCGCCTACTATTTTTAACCCTCCTACCTCTCTTAAGGAGAGAAGCCATTAAAATAGCTTAAAGTAAGAAGAAGAGAATGATTTATGTGAAAAAAATGAGAAGAATGGATGGATATTCATAGAAAAAGTAAGGAGGAGTAAATTACAAAACTAACCCTTTACTGTAGGATCGATTTCACCCTAGAGGGAGGGTGAATAGGGTGATACGAATAATTATAAGAATTATTGTGGAAGCTTATAAAATTATTTCAACATAGATATATCAAAATAATAGCAGCACAGATAATAGCAGAATAATAAATGCAGAAATACAACGACACAGAATTTTCCAGCTTCGACAAAACCCTGCCTACGTGCTGCCCCCAAGGTTTCTACTAGAAATTAAGTAGTTACATGCTTACACACGTAAATTCGCGACACCCGCTACTGACTAACCTAACTCTACGCTCAAAACCCTGAACCCTACCACAACTCAGCCACTGAGTTGCGAATTCTCAAACTACGCCATGTAGTTTGTCCCCTAGTCACACGACTAGAAATTACAATGGTTTTAAAAGAGAAAATACAAAGATAACAGTTTAAAAACCAAAGCCCTAATATTTGCTTCTTAATCCAATATTAAAGAAAAGGGTCCGACCCAATTTAATTAGACAAAACGCTGCCTCCTTTATTTCGTTTCTTATGTATTCGGCCTGATTCCTTGCTTTGAAAATGGCTTCCTTCGTTCGTCCTTCCCTGATTAAAAATTAAGGCTTTGAGATGCCGCTTCAATCGTTGGTCGATGTTGCTTCAAATATTTTCCTCTATCAGTGATTGCTTGCGGCTGCAAAGTCGAGATCTATTGTTGCGTGAATTGGTACTTTTTCCTTTTTGATTTATACGGTACTCGACTTTGATTCGAGTTGTATGAGTTATTCTTCTCTGTTGTACTTGAACTCAATTGCATTTTCGGCCAGTGATGATTTGGGTTTTATATAGATTCGAATTCCTAAATTTTTGTTCGTCTGATAGTTTCTTGGCTTTGTCTCGGCCACTCGATTATGTTTTGATGTTGATGATTTATCTGACTTTGTCAATTTCATATAATTGTTGCTTGATACTCACGGTTTTGATTCGTGACTTGGTCAATTTAGTTGGGCACCACGGTTTTGAATCTGCACTATTCGATCTTTGGTTTTTTGACTTCGGTTTGTGATATTGTGATGATTTCTGACCTTCGTGGTTGAGCTTGCTACTGTTGGGTTGACACGGCTTCGATTTTTAACTGCTCTATTTCTTGACAACCATGGCTTGATGATTTTGGTCTCTACGACTTCGTCCATTGCTTTGATTTTGTCTTCTGTCTTTGTTCGGCTGTTGAACTTATCTGGAGCATTGTTCATTTTTGATTTTAGACTGTTGCATTGATTTGAAACTGCTGCTTCGCTGTCTTTGTTCAAAACTATTATATATCATTCGACTTTGGTTTGAATCGATTAGTTGCTTCGAGTTACTGCAGTTTTCACTCTCGTTCATGCAGCTTTCTTCACTTGATGTTTGTTGTGTGGTCTTGAGTCATATCCCTGTTCCCTACTATTGTAATGACTTTGCACATATTTGAAAATACCTGCTTGCTTTTGTCTCGGCCTGTACCTTTGCATTACATTTTCCACTGACATGTGCTTCAATATGCATTGAGTCTTCGTGTTCATTGTGATGGCATTGTCCAGTTGAGTTTGAGTTGCTTTTATAACTTGGTATTACTCTATTTCATTGGTATATGTGTTGGTTCATTACTTGTGTTATGTAATGCTGCATTCCTGTATATGATGTTCTTTATGATGGCACCGAGTTGTTTGGTCGACACTTGCAGTTCACTTGCTTATGCTGGTTCATATATTTCATTTGTTGATTTGTAGCTGCAGTGTCACTCTGTAGTATTGTGTCTTGGTTCCATTGATGATGCTCTGTGTTTGTTGTATATATGAGCCGTTGTCAATTGCATACATGTGTGATTGTGCATCCATGTTGTCCAGACCTGTAGCATGCATTGTTCATGTCATTCCTTTGGTGCAGTTTGTTTTGCATCTCCATTTGTACTCGAGTTATTTGATTGCATTGAGTACTGAGTTGCATTCACTTGTGTATATATGATGTTTGTCAGTGTTGCATCAATTTTGGTTGCTGATGTGTTGTGTAGTAGCCTAGTTTGCTCATGCATATGTTTCATTTTGAAGTTTCCGTGTGTGCGATGCATGTTTTGTTGACTTTGTTTGCTAGCAGGTCGACATGTATATATACATACTTTGATCATAACACTCATTTGAGTTGCACTTGTGTTGAATCCAGCTTTAAAGCTCGGGTTTGACCTTGTGCTGATATTGTGACATTTTTATTGCACTTGAGTTAAACCCGGCATTTTGGGTTTGACCCGTGCTTACCTGTCCCTGTAATTTTATCAAGTGTATATATCGGTGTGCACGGCCTTGTGGCATATACAGTGATGCACTACGTATGTCACAAGCTGTTCGTGTATGATGAATTCAAAATTAAATGATGACGAACAACCCAAATAACTGAGGCAAATATTAATTTCAAAATCCACATTTTATTTTATACTGCAAAAATTATTTTCTTTTCAATTTTACTGCGTCAATATTTATTTGTGCAGATTGTTCAGATGCTGGATTCAATTTGGAGTGAAGTTGAAGATAAAATACGAGTTGAGTGAATGAGTGATATGTAGTGAGATCAAATGTAAATGTGAATCGTGATGTAATCAAAATTGTATATATATATATATAGTGAGAGCTTGAAATTTGTACTATTCAAAGATTGTAATAAATATTTGTTTGAATAAAATTTCTATTTGAATTCAAATTCTGTGTTATTTATTTTTATTCGGAAAATATTTATTTAATCTATGAAAAATAAAATAGTACATTAACAAATATATTTAAATGAATATGTATATATATACATATGTTTATTATCATCAAACAAAAATCATATAATCGCATATTCAACATTTACAAAATTAATAAAATATCCTTACTTTATCTTACTTTTTCAACACTTACCATCACCTTATTACATCTTCACTTTATGTCTTAATCACTTAATATTTAAATAATAAAAAGTAAAGATTTGGTTGGATTTGATGTGACATGTTTTGTCCTTTTATGTTTACTTTTGCTAATTGTTTCAAAACTTGTTTAGTAAAAGTAAACTTGATCAGCGAATTAAATAATACTTATACTATTTGAATATATGTTCATATATAAGAAAATAAAGGTGCAACAACGTTGTGATAACTTTTAATCGACAAAACGTTGATTTTCGACAAAATATTTTACGGTCGCATTTTGACATTTTAATTAAACTATTCATTTATGTAAACCAAATTTAAAATGAACTTTTTTACTTCTTTAAATAAATTAAAACATATCTCTTTATATTTTAAAATCATATTTAATTAATATCAAAATCTCTAATTTTACAATGTATGTAAAATTGAAAAAATGCGACAAATTTTGGTTATTTTGTAAAACGATTATTAACATATTTTTAAATATATTAATATACTTTTATTATCTTTATTAGTTGTTTTAAATAATATTTAACTTATCAAATAAATATTTAAACTTATTTATTTAAGCCTTCATTTATTATTAATAAAACTTAACTTTTGTCTGATTTTTTCTGAAATCCGAATTTATACTTTTTAATTTAACTATAAGAGTAGATAATTATTTATCATATATAACATATTTATTTAAGTTTTAAATTCCTTTTAAATTTGTTAAATCTCTCATTTTCTAAGTAACAAAATTACGGGTCGTTACAATAATATTACCATGCACATCAAAGGAAGCAAATCATTACAAATAAAGATTCAAAGGTACATACATAAGTTTTTGCGCAAGACAAAAGTACTTCTTTGATTTTCTTATATATATGTGACATCTTCCAAACTATAGTGTAGTATTCTCTTTTGGATGACGCAAAATAGGAAATCAAAATTTGATATTTTTGTCCCTGGAGTAAAGATTGAAACTAAAGAAGTTCAAATCAGGAATTTCTGTTATATAAAATGTTTAAACACCTTATTATAATACAAGATGATCATCCCTATTACTTATGACTGAAAACCACAATTGTAACAATATATATATATATATATATATATATATATATATATCCAAGTTCACAGTTCTTCCCTTATCATCAATAATAACTATACAATAATTCTAAAGGACGGGTCACTGATCTTGTAGTTCACAAAACGTGAACTTAACAGTGCAGTACAAACTATATTTCAAAAATGCATAATAAAAAATTGGAATGATTGAGCCTCACAGATGAAAATTAGATTATATATCTTGTTTTGGACATAGCATTGGATTGTGTATGCTGAGAAGAAAACTACTGCATATTTAATATGGATATTCACCAAGATATGTATAAGAAATGTAATTCTTCCTTGACTATATCAGTAATTTCTGTTAACACATTTTGACGTTAATTCCTAGTATAAACAAAGTAATAAATAAAAAATGTTCTATGATGTGAAAGAATAAAGACATACCAGTGGCAAATAAGTTGATTTGACGAATATCCAAGATCTTCTCAGTTAACTTGCTCCATAGACCTTTAACTTTAACAGTAAAACAAGAAGATTCATGTCAATTGATAATTAAGACAAAAACATAAGGCTAAAGGAATCAAACAAATGCCATAGTCATCATAATAAGATTAGGTAGAAACACACATATCCGATTCTATAAGCTACTAAAAACCATTTTTGACCAGTTATATGCAAGAGAGTGATCACACATCAACCTAGTACACAACTGGATAGAGATATAAATATAGAGGAACTTAAAATTGCTAAGTTCCAAATATATAATGATAGTTCTCTAGGCCTTGATAGCTTTAAGTTAAGATTCTATAAGCTTCACTGGGAGGAAATTAAACATGGTTTACATGATGCAATGCAAGGAGTTCTTCGTTCAAGGAAAGTTTGTTCATGAAATTAACCATACTTTCATTGTCTCATTCCTAAAATTAAGAACCCCCAGTGCATAGCTGATTATAGACTCATATCGCTTTATAATGCTAAACATTGTATACAAAATTTTAGCCAACTTATTTTGCAATAGAATGAAAATATACGAAAAGTCCGAATTCCTAGAGTCAAGATAGCACAAAACATGAATCAGAATTTACCTTAGAATGGTGTTGAATCAGAAGCAACTTAAACGGTGAGAAAACCCTAACCATTCTGGAGAGAAGGAGCCACTACTGTAATAAACTTGATGATCTAAATAAATCAAATCAAGGGTGGTGCAAAAGAGACAAAAAATTGCGATTTTAGCAGAAATTTGATAATCGACTAAAATGGAAGAAGAAGAGTTTGGCAAGAAAATGGACTATTGTTTTTCAACCTGTTTGGTTCGTTTTTGGATTCTCAGCTCTGGATTTTCAGTTGGGCCTGAAAATGGTGAAAACGAAAAGAAATTGTTTTTAGTTTTCTATATTAGGCCCATTTTCAAAAATGATGATTTTTCAAAATCAATTTTTCAAAACGATAAAAGGAACAAGTTTTCGATGTTTTTCAAAACTGAAAATTGAAAATGATTTGAAAACGACAAACCAAATGGGGCCTAAGTTTTTGATTTGAAAATCTTAAGTTATGAGTAAAACAGTTTTCAAAAAGGTCGATGTAAGAGCAGTTAAATCCAGATTTTTATAACTAGAGTTTTATAGTTCTGAAAAATTATGAAATAATTTCTAAATTCATTATTAATATAATAATGACATTTTGGAATATATAAATGAGTTTGTACTTGATCAAAAATATAATTATGAAAAATGACCTAATTAATCACTATTCACTAGCGATTAAGGAATTAGATTTTGAAATTAAGGGACTAGAAAAAGTTTTTGACCCAAATCTTTTATGAATAATTTCATGATAATTAATTACGATTTTTAAGATTTATTTGGAAATTTATAAAGTCCAAGAAAAATGGTTAAATTCTATAGTCAAATGAATTGTTTAAATAATAAACAATATTTGGAAATAAGCTCGGAAGTGGCATTAGACTTCTAGGTATGGAAATGACTGTTATTTAAAGGATAAAGAATGTGATCGAACCAAGGTCTATGAGGAAATATTTTCCCAACTTGGAAGGCCTCATTGTTTGTTGATAAATAACCGAGTCTGAAATCAAAGACTTAAGTTATGAATAAGGTATTATCTCTAAATGAGAATTGAAGCAAATAACAGAATGAGGTATGCGATAATACCTACAAATACATCTTGTCCCGCCTGTGAGATCTGAGAAAACAAACAAGATAGTTAACAGGATTGGAAATCCATCCAACCTTATTTATTTCTTAGACGAGGGGAGAAACAGATCGAAAGGTATATCCGGGTACTTGTCAAAGATCATGTAAATTTTTTCACAAGATAAAGAAAGGAGAACTGGATAAGCGAAAAGGAATTGGAACTCGATTGTTGTGATATTAAGTTGGGTAGATCTGGTGTTGGTTTAGGCCTTCGGGGTTTGCACTTGGGAAATTATTCTCTTAATGTTTTACAATCAAGAACTAATTCTAATTGGGAAAAATGGGTTAAGCAATTAAATTAAATGAGGCCTAACGATTATGTATACACATATACACATTTTATTTCTATAATTGATATCGAAGGAACCGGAGACAGATTTGGGGAAACATCTGACCCGAAGACCACTTTGAATCAAATGATCGGTGTTCCAGAAATGGGCAAAATATTGAAGAAACCGAGATGGAAAATCTCTATGATGTTAAAGACTGGAGATCTTCTACGGCAAGCGGGTTGCTTGTTGATAACCTAGGAGTTGCTCCCGAGGTAATTGAATAACAATGATTCCTTGTTGTGGGATCTACGATGATGCAAGGGCTACGGCTATTGCGATTAAGGATGCAGTAGGGTGGTGCAATCGGTTTATCCTTTACCTGGATGACTTGCATGGGAGAATGTCTGACAAAGCATTTCCAATTATTACGAATGTTGATTTTTACAAACGTACATCTGTTTGGTGGCGGAGAAGACAACTTCTCTTTGCTTAACACACTTCTCTGAGACGTACGAGCTCAGAGGTTGTATTTTTTGTGGAAGTCAATTAGTAATTGGCGGATCTAATAATGTGGCATTTAGAGTGAATGAAAAGGTAATGTGTTACCTCGAGCCTCATCAAATGGGGAGTGATCGAAATAGGGTGTGGGGCAAGATGAGTCCTAGTTTAGCACACATGATAATGCCCACATTTTCTCTTTAAGACAAAAAAACTAGTTTCCTTCTATATGTCGGGATTAAAGTATATGGTATGAGCGCTCGGAAGGTCAGAAACGAGTGGGGAAAATGATGTATTCGATCTATCTGTTGGATAGGTAGTCTTATTTAGGCATTGGATGGGGAACTCACACCCAGGTGCATCCCTCTAGAGGTGGACTGTATGGAAGGTAGTCCCTCACCTTGGTTGCTAGTATGGAATCCAATAATCCATTAAGAGCCTTGTATGATTTTGATTGTAGACCAAATGCTGGAATTTAACGAATGTAACAATTTCAGCTAAGATTCATAAGTTTATTGAAAAGCATTTTTCAAAATAATATCATTAAAAATATTATCCCCTATTTTTAGCGTAATCATTTTATGGTTATCATAAGCGAAAAATGCGTTCAGTGTTATTATCCTGCGTGGTCTTATGAGATACCCTTTGTTTTTGAAATATGGATTTCTAGATTGGCGTCCAATTGTGACACTATCACATTTGGGATTGTGTTCGTACGTTGGTTTATTCAGGCCCGATCCGTGTGTTTTAAACATGCAGGTCAATATCGAGTAATTTTCGGATTAACTATGCAAGCCGAGAAGCGAGAAGGTTGGACTTGAGGAGTTTCTTACATAGAGATCATATGGGATCGCGTTTGTTTTGGCGTAGTGCAACATGATAGGAGGTTCGAGCTTTCCAGAGGAGTGCTAGAGATCTGCATCTACATATGGGCGTAGTTTTATTACTTATGCATGCTATGTTTGTTTTGTTTTTTTTATCTATTTCAACAATTGTAAGGACATGGTTTATAACTGTCCATGCTAATCATATGTTAGACTCTGATTGATATGTTTTTAAATGTTTTCCGCTGTAAAGATATTGTTCAATATTATATTTTCTCCATGCATTGTGAGATTCTGTTCTATTCCACTGTGTTATTCTGTTCTGTTCTTGTATCTTTTATTTTCATCCTTAATGAGTCAGTTTTTCATGTCTTGGGAATTCATGACTGAGGAGTATCAATGCGGGTTTTCGGGGTGCGAAAAATCGGGTCGCAACCGTCCCTTTATCTCAACCATCCCTTTTGGTCAAGAGTGAAATCTTTTAGAACATCAATCTTCGATCCAACCTCATGCCTTTTAATCTTTTAGGCTAATAATGGACCCTCTTTTCGCTTAGAGGCAAACCTTTCAATCAGTACTGGACAAACTTCCAAGCAGGATAAGATGGCAGTGCTCTGACTAGAACTACCAATCGATCTTAACTGCACACTACAAGTAATCAAAGCCATTAGATCCTTCCATTTCGCCAATATGGCCAACCAAATTCTGATGTTTTCTGCTAAGAGCATCCGCTACTTTATTTCCTTTTCCGGGTGTATACTCTATACCAAAATCATAAGCGGGTAAAAACTCCAGCCACATCTACCATCTCATATTCAACTCCTTTTGAGAAATAAATATCTTAAAGACTTATGATCTGTGTATAACTCAAATCCCTCTCCTAACAGATAATGTATCCTTAGTTTTAATCCAAATATCACCGCTGCCAATACTAAATCACGAGTAGGATACCTTACTTCATGCGGTTTAAATTTTCATGAAGCATAGGCAATAACATTACCTTTTTGCATCAACACAACCCCTAATCGGTTCCACATGCATCAGTATACACTAATAATCCTTGATTTTCATTTGGAACTACTAACATAGGCGCGTTGGTTAACAAATGCTTTAACTTAAGGAATGCTTCCTCATATTTGTCAAACCAAATATACTTCACGTCCTTCCTAGTTAACTTAATCAAAGAAGCTGCTATCCTCGAGAAATCCTTAATGAATCTCCAATAATAGCCAGTGAGTCCAAGAAAAATTCTAATCTCGATCACTGTCCCTGGTCTCTTTCAGTTGTTAATAGCTTTAATCTTATCCGGATCAACTTACAAACCCTTCTCTAAAACCATGTGACCAAGAAACTTAACTTCTTTCTTCCAGACACTTTTAGCTTTCAGCTGATGCTGCCTTAGCGTCTCAAGCACTATTCTAAGATGAACTTCATGCTCTTATCCATCTTTAGAGTATAATAAAATATGATCTATGAATACCAACACGAACCTATCCAAGTGCTCTCGAAAAATCCAGTTCATCATCAAATCCATGAAGAAAGCTGGTGCATTCATTAACCCGAATGGCATTACTAACCACCCGTACGAACTATACCTAGTCCGAAATGCCATTAATGGAAAACTATCCTCTGCCACTCTTAGCTAATGGAAACCTGTTGCCAAATCCAATTGAAATAATACTCTGGCTCCACTCAACTGATCGAATAAATCATCGATTCTAGGCAAAGGATATTTATTCTTGATCATCTTCTCGTTCAACGTACGATAGTTGATACACATCCTTAACGACCCATCTGGTTTGTTCAAGAACACCTCGACCGCTCCCCAAGGAAAACTGCTTGGTCTGATAAAATTCTTCCCTTCTAAATCCATAAGCTACACCTTCAATTCCTTCATCTCGGCCGTCATTCTGCTAAGTGGTCTACACACAGGCTCTACTCCAGGCACAAGAACTATCCGAAACTCAATGGCTTGCTTCGGTGGTAGTCCTGTGAGCGGCTCAAAAACATCGGCGAACGCTCTTGCTACCAAAACCCGATTCCACTCTTCTCCTACTTCCATTGCATTTAGCAACGTAGAAGCACTTGAGTCTTATTTCTCCACTGAGTATGTTATGACTATTAGAGTGCTTTGGCGATATTTCCCTATCTTGGAAAAATATCCTAGCATCACATCTTTCTAACTAGTTCATACCCAAAATGATCCTGAAGCCTACGAAATCAAGGACATATAAACTTTATGCAAACTTATGACCTAACAAATCAAGTTCTAACTGGTCACATCTCATCCTAAGAGTGGTTAAGTAACAAGGTATGAGGATTCTGAACATAACTTATCTACTAAACGATGAGATATAAATGAATGCGATGCACTTGTATCATATAGTACCCTAACTGGTATACTATGAATCAAAAGCGCACCTTTCATCACAGTCTTTCCCTTCCCAACAGTGGTTAGTCTAGAAGATGATGGTCCTATAACAAAGACCTTTTCCTTGGCCACTTTGATTGGTTCCGGACACTGATTCTTGTAATGCCTAATCTGGTCACAGTTGAAGCACTTCACTCCCTTCTTATCTGCGACCTTCTTCCCTTTTCAAGTTCGACATTCATGAGCAAAATGTCTCTTCTTATCGCAATTATATATTTACATAAACCTATTCTCTGATACCAACTTGTAACATTCTCCATTTAGAGGCCTAAAACTAACTGCTACGGATGCTGCGATCATCCATAATTATCAATTCTCGGTGACCAAATGCGGTAATGTTAGACACATTGATATAAATGAAACACATGGATATGAAATTTTTCAAAATCATAAAACAAATTTCTCATTCCACTACAAACCACATTTCAAATTCATTACATAATCCCGATTCTTAATCTACATTCAGATAAATATAATTATTCAAAAATACACTAAAAGCGACATATAAAGATGCCCCCTTGTTTGATCAAAGTCTAAATATAGGCATCTACTAGCAGAATCATATAGAATGAACTCCTACGAGCTAGCTTGCCCCCTGCACGTCTCTAGAAACTTATTCGTCTAAAGGAGAACCTGAAAACCTTAACTTCCAAACTACTAAAAATTAATTGAGCACTCGAGGTTTAGGAAGGAAAACATAAACTTCGAGCCGGACAAAATGTCTTATATGAATAATAACCTACCATCTCGAACCATATAGATATCTAGTGAGACCATGCCGCTTAGTTGAACGGGTTTTCCCTTCACTATTATCTTTATTCAGTCTATAATAACCATATACTGTGCACCTACATCCACAATGGTTAAGACATAACATGATAAAATGTATCATGATGATATGCTAACATGCAATATATTCGGGATTTTCCATCCTCATTCATTTGCCTATCTGTCTCTAGTTATAGTTTCTAGGGTCACTATTAACATATTAGTTTTCATGGGCTAACTAATAACCGGGTTTAATGTTTATGGGTTATCTGTCCAGTTTCATAGTTTTCATGGGTTCCCTAAGAATCTATTGGTATCTAACAATAAATTCATCCAATTATAATGTTCATGGGCTCATTATGAACCTTTTGGATTCTCCAATAACTTCTCTTGTGTCATAGTTTTCATGGGTTAACTACGAACCTATTGATCTCTATCAATAACTTAATCCAAACATAGTTTTCATGGGATCACAAAGAACCTATTGGCCCATGCCAATAACTATTTCCATACAAAATTTTCATGGGCTTACTATGAACCTGTCTAAACTAATAATTCTTAGATTAGTCTTTGGTCATCCTACATTATGCTGTATCTCAGCTCCTGGATGCAATTCTACTCATACAGGAGTTAACTCAATATATATTCACTACTGGGTCAACCTAGCTGGTTATTCTACCCATAACGCCCCCACAATGCAATTATGGGTTAACTATAATGTGAATATGTTTACAAAAGAAGCACACATGATAACTGATCATAACATAATAGTATAAAAACTATGGTTTAATTCCCTTGTAATCATTTTCCAAGTGAAATATGGCTAATGCATTTAACCTAATTATCTTTAATAAGAAAAGCTTCTTCAAAAACACCAAAGTTAAATGCCATTTCAAAATGTTTAATATTGCCATGGGTTTATGTTTTAAAATTGAATTGGGTTTTACTTGTTTGAAAACTAAGGCTTTAGAAACCTTAGACCTTCTCTTTTGAAACCACTAAAAACATATCTTTTGAAAGTATTCAAAACCTCCTTTCAAAACACTTAAATATATATACCAATCGAAACACTAGGAACATTCCTTTCGAATGCATTGAATCTTTATTTCGATACCATTAAAACATTCCTTTCGAAAATATTAAAGCTTATCTTTCGAAACCATTTAGTTCAAGTAAAATTTATAGAAAACCGAAAGTATCTCTTTCATGATCATTGAGTCTAGCCGTAAGTATAACTTCTGGGTCAAAGTGAACATAATCGAAAGTAACCCTTTTGAAAACATTAATCTCCAAGTAAAAGAATTTGGCAAGAATAGATGGCTTCAATCCTACCCTTCCGAAAGCAATGATCTTTAAGTAAAATAATTACGGAAAAAGATAGCTTCGAAATGACCTTTCGAAACTATTGCCTTCGAAACCTTTGATATAAGTGGCTATTGGGACTCTTTCGAAAGCATTGGTAAGTGGCTTAAATATAAATAAAAAAAACTTCCCTTTCGAACTCATTGTTATAAGGCTATAAAGAAAAGCGACCTTTAATCAATTCGAAAGGTATGAAGATGGCATCTATGTTTCGACTAGGTTTAAAAGCAACTACCCTTTCGAAAGCTCCTTTCCAAAACTAAATAAGCAGCAACTTGTTCGAAAGCTTTTATTAAAACAGAAAGGAGACAACCCTTTTCGAAAGCTCTTTTCTAAAACAAAGGCAAGTTGATTGATGGAAAGCTAATATAGTTGGCTTTGACCCCATCGAAAGCACCATTTATAAATAGAACTAATTCCAAGTTAATAATGATAGCTTCTACCCCTTCGAAAGCTTATAAGAATAACTTCAACCCCCTTCGAAAGCAAGCCTTCGACGCCATCTTTTTTGAATTTCTCCAATACACTAAGCACCAATTACTTGATACCCTATGTATTGGTTTCGAGTGGTTTTGAAAGGCCTACCGGGCAAGGTTTTAGAAGCGAGCAAATGGAAGTGGCAGGGTTGTAATTCGAAACAACACCGAGTTTATGCCTTTAAAAGAAATTCCTTTTTACCTGCCTTGCCCAATTTGTCAAAATATAATTGGTTTCCAAGTTCTTTATAAAAATACTTTTCCAAAAAGGCTGCCGAATTCATCATTTAATAATTGAAAATGCTTTAGCAAATAACCCCTTCTCCTTAATAAAACAATTAAGATGTTTAACTTCCCAAACTTAACTAATATTTTTTCCACAGTAAATCACTTAGGAAAAATCCCCAAAAATCAAAATAATTCATTTTTAACATATTTTCTATCATATGTAAATTTTGAGACCCTAGAACATTACTTCATTGCCTTAAGCAATTTAAACCCTAAGTGTATATTTATTCCATAAAAAATTCATTATAAATTATCCATAGCTTAAGATATTATGAAAATTTAACCCATCTCTAAAATAATGTTTGACATAACATATTCAACCCTCATGGCATTCGAAACCCATTTTACATGATTTTAACCTTAAAACTGAATTATACCCTTTACACAAAAATACTTGTTTAAATCAAACATGGCTTATAATCAAAGCATATTGACCTTCAATTCATTCAAATGGTTTTAAAACCTTAACCCCGAAGTTAAGATGTTCATTAAGACCCCAATCCACAACCACTTAATACCTCAAACCTGAAGCGAACCCCTCTAGAGATATCCCTCACCGCTCTTAATTACTAATTTGGACCATTTTATACCTTTTATTTTGGAAAGAGGTGAACCTATAAACAACCACTTAATGCCTCTAACTCCAAAGTAGGTCCTACCTCTCGTGTAGTCATGGGTCCTATGATTGGTGATGTCTCACATCGGTAGTAAGTGCATACGACTGTTGGTAGCCTCTGAGTGAAGGGCGGTTTTCCATTGTGTAATTTTACTGATCTCACATTCCAATATACTAAGTCTAAATAACTATTCTAAACCTATACAAAATTTAGGTCATATATCATAGGTCCTAGTATTATTCCTAGTTTGAATATTTGACTTAGTTTACCGATCCCCTTTTTATTTAAGGCAATAAGATTCACCTTAAATATTTAATTACCCATAAATCCGCTTTTAATAACCTATAAATGTCAATTTGTCCATAATAATCCTAATAGATATTTCCTAAGATATTTATGTATAATTAATAATTTCCAATTAGTAACCTTTTTATAACTATTCCATTTTTACCAGTTCCATTAATCCATTTGCACCTATTAATTGTAACTCCTAATTCATTCCTCATTTATTTGCCCATTAATTGGAGTTACTACCTTTTATGCTATATAAATCAACTGCAACCCCCAATTCAATTCACATTTATTGCCCATTAATTGAGGTTACAATCTTTTATATCCTATTTATTCTTGGAAACTCCAAATTTTATTGCCCATCAATAGGAATTACTCCTTTTCCTAATTTCTCCTAATCCTTTTCTATTCTATCTAATAATAACCTATCCTAAGCAAACATTACGCATAAATAATGCATAAATACACCCTATTCTTATTTATTAATGCAATAAATACGTATAAGCTACCTTCTCCTACATAAAATATATCACAGTCACAAATATTTAACTAAAATATGTTTTCCATATTTAATTTGTTGGAATCAGATTCCTGAGGAAGATATTCCAGTATAATTTTCATAAATCAGTTTAAAACAAAAGATAATGAAAAGTAACAATGACTCTGTTTGAAATTACAAGGAATGAATAATTTCTATTTATATGGAATGGAAAGTGTAAAATACGAAGAATAAATCTGTACTCTACACATCTCTTTCTTTTAATTTGTATATATTCCTTGTTAAATCTAACATTGTCTTTTTCTATGAAAAGTGTAGCGACCCAAAATTTTGATTATTTGATTTTAAATGTTTAATTAAATTTAAATATTTAAAATAATAGAATTTTGGAATTCAATAATTTATAATTCAAATATAGGGGATAATTAATATTTGAATCGTGAATTGAATGTCAATTAAATGGATTTAATAATTTTATTTAACTCATTTTAATTAATAAATAATATCGGTGACTTCAATTTGTAAATTTATTTACAAATATAAAATTGATTTGATAAATATTGACAATTAAATATTAAAATTTGTGAAATTAACCTTCCTGCGCACAGTCTCAAATTTCAATTAAACGGTTTCATTGGATCCAAAATGGTGAATTATATTACGCCGTCGAATTTCGTAGCGATTCGACGTATCGTTTGATCGTGCGAGATCTAAACGCATTGAAATTAATATGGATTTAATAAAATAAATAGGTTCAAAACCCTATCTTCTGCATATAATCGAATTAGGTCTCAGAACAAGTTCCATTGTGTTCGGGATAAGAGTATTTAGTTAGGAAAGCTAGTGAGCATGTCTCAATCGGAGTTTGAAATTTTGAGAGTATTTGGAGCCGGATATTATTGAATAAAATAATAGAAAATCAAATCTTTTTAAATCCAAATCATACCCCTGTCAACTTCAGCCGCTTGTACATCACGTCGCACATCCACTAGCATATAACCTTTCAAATCCAGGCCATACCCCTAAGTACAACACAACCATACCTTTTCTTCTTTATAATATTTCCTGTAACCAGTAGAGGCAATTTTTTCTTTTGATTCAAGAAATTAAAATTTGAAAATAAAATGTTATACTCATCTAAAAATCCTAGAACCTATTTTAAAATCTAGTTTTGGCGAGAGCTTCATCCCGACATGATTTGGTGTTGTTCGATCAAGCTTTGGGCAGTGGTCGTTCAGGGAGGCAGAGCTAGGGTTTGAGTTTTCAGCGATTTTAGGCGATGAGGGGACGAACGGGGATTGTATTTGGGTTTGTAGCATCGCTTGGCATCTCGGGATGGATTTTGGTGAGGGGCGACCTGACTTTGCTTGGTGAGACCTGATGACAGTCATGTATTGGTATGGGTTTGGTCGCTTTTCAATTGGGGACTGCGGTCGTGGTTTTTAGGGTAGCGTAGAGTGGAGATCGAGGTGAGATAGCGGTTGGCGAAGTAGAAAGTGGATTTCATCGAGTTTTGGGTGGCATTTGGCCTTGTGTGCACAGTGGCATTCACTGACATGAGCGTGCACATTTTTGGATTTAGTTGGGGAAGAAGAAGTTGATTTTGTGAGGGTATAATTATAATTTTATATAAGTTGTTTTGATTTTAGTTAAAATTATCGATAACTTCTAACATGTATATCTCGCTTATACAAGGGTTGGATTCGAATGCCGTTTGTTGCATTGGACTCGTATGATCGAGAGCTTCGCGATGGAGTTTGTTTCGTTGGATTTGGAGTAAGTGAAATTTTAGGCTAAAATTGAACGTCCGTTCCATTTTAATCTGAAATCAGGACGATTCGATGAAAACGAAAATCAACGTGAGTTTAACTCACATTTAATTTTATTATATAATATCAATGACGTTATAAATGTCTATTGATTGTTTGATTGCTTCTTTGGTTGAATTTTCGATTGGAAAATGACATAATAATTTGATTGTTACAAACCCATATGATTATCTATGTATTATCCATAACCATTGTTTTGCAGAAAAAATATGTAAAGAGACCCAAAGTGGGTTTCTCACCCATAAATCACTTATTTACATCCATATACTGTTATTGATTGTTGATTCAAATTAATTACTGATATTCCATTAAATAGTTTAAATGTCGTTATAGCGATTTTTTGGCTACACCATCGTTTATTCCCCAAAACCTTGCCATATGAATTTGAGCTTGTGTTTCCGCTAAAAATATATTGAAAATTTATTAATTATTTTAATTAATGATAATTTAAATTAATTAATTATTTTAATTAATTAACTCGAGATAAATTAACCAGTTTCATAAACGAGATTTAAAATTGGATTATCTTTAGATTTAATTAATCATTTTTGCTAACGATGTTTTATACTTAATTAATCGCATTAGCTAATGATTATTTAAGTTTAATTAATTATTTGAATTAATGATGATGGAATTAAATTAATTATTTCAACTAATGATAATTGAAATTAATAATCATTTTAATTAACGATATATAAAAGCAATTATTCATTTTAAATAGTGATAATCATTTTAATTAATGATTGTTTTTAAATTAAATTAATTGTTTTAACCAACGATTTTTAGAATTTAGTTAAATTAGCTTAATTGATGATGTTTTATAATTAAATCATTTTAACGAATGATGTTTTAATTAATGGTCTTAGCTAATATAGCTTAAATTTAACTAACCCTATTAATTTATGATTATTTGAACTTCATTAATTGTTTAGATTAATAGAATTAAAATTACTTATCATTTTAATTAATAATGTTTTAGAGATTAATTACTCGTTTTAGTAATGATTGTTTGAGTTTAATAAATCTTTTTAATTTATCGATTTAATAAAGGTAATTGAAGTAAATTAACTAATACAATTAAATTGATTTAAAGTTAATAAACCAATTTAATAAAGATTTTAAGGTAATTAACCAATGTTATAAAAATGTTTGGAAATAATTATCTATTTTACTATAGATGATGTATTAATTATTTAAATAGATTTTTAATTCTATTAATTATCGTTCAGTATAATTAATATTGTTTTTAAAGTTATAAAAAGGGATTGGAACTTGATTATTCGGATGTTAAATTGGATAACCTTCTGGGTGTTCGGTCTTTTCTTTGTTTTGGCCTTTGGGGTCACGCACTTGGGGAAATTATCCTCTTAACGTTTTAACAATAAGGAACTAATTCTATAAGTGTTTTACCAATATGGAAATTAAGCACAAGTTCAGTTCGTTTTTCAAAGTAAAAGTTTGATTCGTTTATGGAAATAAATTATTTTCGTAAAGCGAATCATTTATATGAAAATGATTTATTTGTATAATTAGCATTAAAATTTGAAGAAGTAAACTTGTCGCTATTTCAAAAGTTAAGAATAATCGTTGGATATGACTTTTGAGGTAACACTGCCTTGATTTGCCCAGTATTATTGTTAACCACGAAAAAGAACATATTTGAAATTCAATGAGTGGTGATAAGTATATAAGACTTAATTTCCATATAGATCATTTATATTCTCGATAGTTGTATCTCAGCTATCGGTTACTTCTGCTACTTTATTATCATCATTCTAAGACGATTTATTACTCCATCGAGCGTTGCTATCCTTTGTCGGAAATTACTTAACCAAAAGCGCGAGAGGAAGCTAAGCTATGTGGGATTGCTCCTATTAGGGTATTGTCACATCTCATCTAGTTTGGATTCGGTTGTGCACTTAGATGTGGAAATATTGGGATACTCGGTAAGGTCTGGCGGGATCTGGCTTGGTATTGTTCGAGAAGTGTCATAGTGTACATGAGCTTCTCAGAAGTATATTACTAGAGGTATACTTCAAGGAGGTGCACCTTCCTTGTCATTTGTTGGAAAATTTTCCTTCCTTATTTGATTCGTATCCTTGAATCTGTTTTAGCTTTAAATTTCCACGAGCAGAGCCAACTCCTCATCACAGCATTTAAGTGTTTATTTAGTTCATTCTATCGAGTTTGTACATTACTTTATTTAGCCCATCTTTCAAGTTTGGACTGTTACCTTATTTAGTCCATTCTATCAAGTAATACCGTTTTTCCTTGTTCTATCCATTCTGTTCAGTTTGGATTTACTTGGTTTATTTCCTTTCTTTTAAATCGGATTAATTGTTTATCCTTAATCATATTTGGTTTTGTTTTCTGATATTCATTTCTGCTCTTGCCCGTATGGATGTTATCCTTGTGAGGTAAAAACCCATTCAGCGTTAGTGGCGTGGTCTTACAGAATTTTTATATATGTTTTCCCTTATTCGAGTTATTTCAGGCTGGTATTTGCAGACTGATCTGGGTGTTATTTATTTATAATGCTCGAGTCAGACCGAGTATTTTCCCATGTTGCCTTTGATGTTATTGAAATCATGGAGGAGATCTAAAGATTCACCTATCGTAGTATTTTATTTTCCATGGTATTATATAGTATACCTATTGGCATTTGTAAGGTCAGGATTTTATAACTATCTAGCTGATAAGGTTTGTTTTAACTCTGATATACTTAATGTTTTTTTGAAGAGACAGTTTCTACTGGCTTCGTTATATTATATGTTGCGATTCCGTTGTGAGATTCTATTTTTCTCTGTTCTCTTTTCTTTTCTTTTTATTTACCCTAACAATATGCCCTTTTGTTGATTGGATGCACGACATTAGAACACAATGGCAGTGCCCGCTGTCGACTTTCGATGGTCAACAAGGCGGGTCGTAACAAGTGCTATCAGGACGCGAGGTTAAGCAAGAACATTGGCTTTGGTAGGGTTTGGCTTATTAGAGATTGAGTAAGCGACACACTAGAATGAGTTTGAGAGTATTATGTATACGAGAGCGTATTTGTTAATGTTATAAAAACATATCATGTTATTGAGTTTTTATGAATTCTGGTCAAAACATAGGATGTCACGGTATCAATAGGGGTTTCTAAACACTTGACTAAGGCCAATGGACATGGTATTGAAATTTTTTAAAATTTGGCGAGTTAAATATTATTCCTAGGATTATATTTCATATATATAAAGGAATGATTTTTATAACTCTATATTGTTATATAGTGTGTTGGTTTAAATGTGATAATATGTATTTATTATCACCATTGTTTGTTTGGTTATGCTTAACTTGAATAAGAAGCATTAATTTTTGTTTATTGATTGTAAATTTGTGCTCTGTCTAATTAGGAACATTTTATAGCTTTGATTTAAATGAACCCTTTGTGAACTAGTTTTCAAAATTTGACTATAAAGTGTTCCGAGAAAATGTTAACTTGAAAATTCACTTTTAAATAATGGTGGGTGAAGAATTAAACTTTATAAAAAGGTTGTTAATATAATCTAAATTATGGGATAAGTTATTTAGAGAATAAGTATTGGAGATAATCCTATTATAACGAAGAAGGATTATTATAATATGAAATAATTTTTATATAAAGGTAATTTATATAGATTTAGTTTGTAAAATGTGTTTACAAAAGATTTTTGAATTTAACCTCTTTATTTTTGAAAATAATTTTAGAAAAGTTTTTGAGAAAAAAGATGAAATAGCAGTACTCTTGAAAGTAATTGAAAATGAACTTATTTTGGGAAGTAAAATTTTAAAGGAATGCATTTTATTTGGATAATTAGGAGGTAATTGTTTCGATTAGTTTTGTGGTAATCTGAATAATCTTCTAAGTGACAATCGGATGTTTGCTTAGGAAAACTTGTGGAATACTTAGTAAATTATTCTCTTTATCATTGTGCAATCGAAATGATCAGTTCAAATTCGAATAAATCCAAAGTGAGTTTTAATAAATAAACTATTTGAAGTTATTATATATAAAAATATATGAATTATGGTTTCAAAGGTAAGTTTTAAAATTAAAACCGGGTATCTAATTTTTAAGTTCCCTTAAACGAGAATTGTTTTTCAAAACAAAAGGTATTAGTAATAAGAGACTGTTTTGATAAATGAGATTTTTTCCCCCTTAAATAAGGGATAATTTAGAAATATCTAAATTGGATTAAATTAAATAAGAAATTTTTGATAAATATTGTTTTATTAGAACCATATAATTGTTTAAAACATCTAAGTAGTATGAACTACTTGTTGATTGGGTCAACCCATAAATAATATTCATTTTAACACTAAATAAAAGAGGGTTAATCGGTTGACTCGATTTTAAGAAACCATAATCGATTTGATCTCCATCAAAATATTTAAAAAAGTAAAGTAAATAATGGGAAATAACATCAAGAAATGACTTTATAAAATATTTTTGAAAACTTAGGTGAGAATTTAGGAAACAATTCATAAATAATTTTAATGTTGAATAAAAAACTAAGTGAAAATATATGTGAATTAGAAATTAATATAATTAAGAAATTAATAAAATATAGGGTTTAACTTTCCATATTGTCCGAGTGAGTTTGGATAATCTTCTGAGTAATAACCAAATGCTAATGAGCAAAATGGTACGCTTAGAAAATTATCTATAGTTTTGGACAATTAAGAAATTTTTGAACATAAGTTAAAATTTGTTTATTAGTCATTTGATATTTTAAAACAATGTTAAGTTTCTCTTGTGGAGTTTGATTGACTATTAGTGTTAATTTATTCCTTCACAGTATTTGATTGAATTGATTGGCTATGTAATTTCATATACCATTGTCTATAAAGTTTAAATATATAGACAAAGGATTCTGAATCATTTTTAATAGGAACTAAATCTCGGTGATTTTGAAAAAGGTTATTTTTGAAGATTTTTGGAAAGTATTAATATTTATTGAATCTAGTTGATGTTTTTGGAGGAACCGGAATACCACTGGACGCTCCATGTTGTTTTGATTCTTGAGTTTCACCATAATTTATTTGGAGAAATCCCCTCCTTGTCATTTTGATTCTAGTCTTTGATTTTTCTTGTCTAAGAAATTCGAAAATAAAATTTTGAATTGAAAAGCCCGGCTATTTAGATCTAATTTTTTCATTTGAAAATAATTGGATACATAGCTTCTATTATAGGATATCCCCTTATTGGTTGCATATGTTTGAGATATGATTGTCACCATGTTTATGTTGTTTGAGTTATGATAGAGATAACTAGTATATTTCTCGTGTATCAATATGACTCTTTTAGACTTTATAAGCACAGTTATACAAGGGATTGCCATTTGATTCTTATGCACCAACATTTGCATAGAAGATAATAAATTTACTTGCAAAAATATAAATCAAACGTAAAAAGATACGCAATAAATATAGAAAATGTAAATTGGTTGAAGTTTTATACCCCAAATATGGGAGGCCACTTAGCTTTTGTTTTCTTTGATTTGTTTGGAGCGCATAGAGGCCATTTGTAGTTGTACCGATCGAGCCGCGCAAAGAAGACGCTGGAAAAAAATTTCGAATTTTTCGGAGTTAGCAATTTTTTAAGAATTTTGGAAAAATTTTGACAACTAAAATTTGATTTTCTTGACTATATCTTCGAATAAATGAATAGAAGAGAATTGGTGATGACCCGGAATTTTGGACAATAACAATTTAATAATCTTTATTAATAATTACATTGACTTGATAATTTGTTTTTATAAATTAGCAAATTTATTCTTTAAAAAAAACTAATAGATTGGTTTACTAATCTTCTTTTATAAATATTTACATTAGTATGATTTTATTTTTCAAAGCTAATAAAATTTGTTTTCTATTTATATTATATATATATATATATATATATATATATATATATATATATTGGTACATATATATTGTAAGTAGGAAGTCTTTAAATTTAACCAATAAAAACATGTTTTCAAATTTTAATATATTTTCTGATTTGGAAATTATGTAAAATTAAATATAACACATTTTAAAAGCTATTTAGAAGTTTATCATTTATTTCCAAAACATTTAAAAGTAAATGTTTATTAATCTAAAAGTATAATAGTTTTGGGTTGAACAAGATTTAGCAAAATTTTATTTTGCTTAAACAAAAAAGGTTTAAATATATAAATAGAAGTTTAAAATTATTCTTTCTTCCTAATTACCTTATGAACTAGGTACAATTTGCATACATATATAAACACTTAAAAACCTTCATAAGAATAATTTGTATATATATTTAGTTTAAAAAAACAATTCATAATATATATAAATAATAAAGCATTAGTAAATAAGGCAAAATTTTATATTTAAATGAAGATTAAGACTCCTGTAAATATCTAAAAAATATATATAATATACATATACATTTAAGAAAATTTAAACACTTGTTAGCATAAGAAGGAATTGTTTTAACAATTGTAAGCCAAGTATCCTATAAACTAACAAGAGGCAAATAATCCTTAATTAAAAATTTAATTTTATTAAATATAGCATCTAGAGAAATAATCAGTATATTCTTTTAGCTAAAAATTTTCTCATCTTCTAAATTTAAACTGAAATCAAAATTCAAAGAAAATAAATAATAAAAAGTTTAGCCTGTGTGAAATCAACAACAACATTTGTTTAGAGCTTCAACCTGAGATCAGCAGCAACATCAGTTTGAGCTTCAATTTCAAATTTGCAGTTCAACTCGGTTTCAAATTTGAAATCAAATTCTAGTAGCAGTTCAACCTAATTCTAGACCAAGTCCAGTTTCAAAGGATTTAGCAACTTCCAGGTTTCAGAATAAGGCTTCTCTATTAAACCCACTGTGAGTAAACAAATTTAATCTATTTAAATATAGATGTATGTTGTAATTCTTTAAAATGATGTATGATAAGTGTTAGCATGTTGTTTAAAATGGATTGTTTGTATATGTTAATAACTATATGGATGTTTAGCAGATACTCTGTTAATTTTACAGGTTTCAAAATTTGAACTAAATTCAATATCTTCTTGTCTGATTCATTTTAGACATAGGTATAGAAATAAAACTTGTTAGTAATGACCAAATATTTGATCTGAAAATATCTCCAGATAGTATTGCAGAGTAGTTTATCTTAGAGGAAGGAGAACAGTTAAATCTAAACTAAACCCAAATCTCAACTGGAACAATTTAGTTTTTCAAAATTATAATTTGATTTGTCATCGAAAAATAGGATTTTTAAAAGAGAAATCATGATTTTTAAGGAAGTACATTGCGATAATTTGAGGGTTGATTAGATTATGGGTTTTTGGGTTTTTCTGATGATTGAGTTGATCGGCGACCTCATGATTTTGTCCAGAGGAAGTTTATAGGTCGGGGGTCGAGAGAAAAATGGTTTCACATTTTTCTAGGCATCGTGGTTGATGGTGCGACCTAATCTAGGGTTCTAAGTGCCTGTTTGGTCGATGTTTTACGCGATGAAATTTGCCGTCGATGGCGCACTGGAAGGGATCGGAGGTGGGGGAAATTGGAGTATAGACAAGCGTCATAGTTTAGATGGAGTAGTGATGTCTCTGATGGCCTGTGACGGTGATGCAGGGAGTTATTTGCGATCGACATGTTTTCTGGTTTCAATTGAATTGCTCGTTCTCGTATTGTTGAGCATTCGTGTTATCTGGATTGTCGACCGGGTTGACGATGACGTCGTCAACATGATGATGGCTGCGGCACCGGTCGGAGATTGTCTGAATGTTTGTGAATGTGCACCGTGCACACGAGTTAATGACATGGCTAATTACTTTGATAGGAAGATGCGTTTCGATTGGAGGGGGTTAATTCGTGGTCTGGGTTTATGATCGAAGTGATGATCTATTGCGATAGAAGCGGAGATTTGATTCCTGGAATCGATCGGGGATGAATGTTCAGGTGGATTTTGGAATGATGCCTGATAGCAGTGAGGGGTGTTAGAAGAAGATGGGTTGTTGTTCGTGTTCGATGCCTGGGTCTTCGGGTTCACCCCGACACGTTCTCGATTTGGGCTTCGGTCTAAATTATTTTGATTGAACTGATCAGGTTAGTTCGGGTTGTGTTTGTGGTTTTAACAAAAAGCTAGATTTGTTAATGGAAGAAATTTGGATTTTTTTATTTTTAGTAAATATTTACTTTAGTGTAATTGTTTATTTTAAAAAAATTTATAGACAAAAGAATTTGGAAAAAAAACTTGACTTGCTTTGAGTTTTCTTTTTTATTTGGGTAACCAATTTTAAAGATTGATTTATTAATATGACCAATTAATTAAGGTAATTACTTTAAAGGATAATAAATTTTATTTAAAAATTAATTACTTAATGAAGTTAATTAGTGATAATAATAAAAGTAATTACTTAACGACATAAATTTGTAAGGATAATTAATGGTTAATTACTAGATGAGATTTATTCGATTAATATAAATAATTAAGCATTTATTTGAGTAATTAATCAAGGATAAATGTGATTAATGTGAATGGGTGAAGGTCAATTAATTTTGTGAAATTAATTAAGAGTTAATTACTTAATATAATTAAAGGATAATTAATTAAGGGCGATCAATTAAGATGATAATTAAAGGATGATTAATTAATCGGATTGTAATTAATGTTAAGCAAAGGTAATCTAAGTGATTAAAGACTAAAATTGATTTAATTAGAGATAAATTAAATTAATTTTAGTAGTAATCAATCTTTCTTATGAATGATTGAATGATGTTAAATGCCTTGAGTTGGTTTCTCTGATATGAAATGTTTTATGATATGATATAATTGGGGTGAATAGTGATAATGTGGTTATCTATCGAGGAGAATCGCTGTGTAAAAAGTGACATTTTGTATTTTAAAGTTGAATTGTATTTCACTTGAATAATTGGGTCAAGATGGTAGTGAACTCGAAGAGACCGGGGTCGGGTATCAGTAAATACCCGGAGCCACTTCGATTTGCAATCTACAAAATTCTTTATATTAGGTATATGGTATTAAACAGGCTGGAATGGAATGAATTGTGTAATATGAATATTTAACTTGAAACTGTTGTGATATAAATGTTGACTAAGAGAACTCATAAAAGGGTACGAGTTGCCTTGATATTCTCATGTGTTATGGTTTGGTATTTCATATTATATGGGTTTACTCATGCTGGTTTCTAGCCTGACCCGGATGTTACTTTTATGTGATGCTCGGGTCAGACCGAATATTACAGATTTTCAGGTAAGGACGTTCTAGAGCTCAGGAGGCGAGCTAGATGACAGAAACGTATGGAGTGTTTCCGCTGTGATATATTGTTGTATATCTAGGACATATTGTTTTAAACTGTCCACTGTCATGTAATGGTTGTAACTCTCATATATTAAAATGTAATTTACTAATACATCATTCTCTACGTAAAGAATATTTATTTGATATTATATTTTATCCGCTGCGAATGTGAGATTCTGTGACTTGCTTTCTGTTTCTTCTTCTAGCTCTTTTCTTCTTTTCCTTAACTATTTGGAATTTTCCGGATCGAAAATTCCGGGTCGTTATAGAATTAGTTGTTATAGATAAATGAATTTAAAAGACCTGAAAACTTTGGAATCTATTCGAGCTAATTGATTTTGAAAATAAATTTAGTAACTCATTTTAATTAATAGTTTTAAACTTAAGGGTTTGGAAACATTTTCTTCCCTAGGAATTTCGGGGACAAAATCCATTTAAGGGGGGAGGGAGAATGTAATGTCCCAAAATTTTATTTTTTGATTTTAAATGTTTAACTAAATTTAAATATTTAAAAAAAATAGAATTCTGAAATTCAATAATTTATAATTCAAATATAGGGGATAATTCATATTTGAATTGTGGATTAAATGTCAATTAAATGGATTTTATAATTTTATTTTTCTCCTTTTAATTACTAAACAATATTGATGAATTCAGTTTGTAAATTTATTTACAAATATAAAATAGATCGGACAAATATCGATAATTAAATATTTAAATCTGTGAAATTAGCCATCTAGGTCACCGTCTTGAATTTCAAAGAAACTAGTTTCATTGGACCCGAAATGGTGAATCATATCACACCGTCGAATTTTAGAGCAATCCGACATATCGTTTGATCGTGCGAGATCGAAACACGTTGAAATTAATATTGATTTGATAAAATAACTAGGTCCAAAACCCTGTCTTTTGCAAACGATCAAATTAGGTCTCTAAACAAGTTCCATTGTGTTTGGGATAAGGGTATTAACTAGGAACGCCAGTGAACATGTCTCAATCAGAGTTTGAGTTTTTGGGAGTATTTGGAGCCGGATATTATTGTATAAAATAATAGAAAATCGAATCCTTTTAAATCTAAATCATACCCCCACAAATTCAGCTGCTTATACATCGCGTCGCACATCCATCAGCCCATAACCTTTCAATTCTAGGCCATGCCCCTAAGTACAACATAACCATACCTTTTCTTCTTTATAATATTGCCTGTAACTAGCCGAGGCATTTTTTCTTTTGATTCAAGAAATTCAAAATTGAAAATAAAATGTTATACTCATCTAAAAATCCTAAAACCTATTTTAAAATTTTAGTTTTGGCGAGAACTTCATCCTGACATGATTTGGTGTTGTTCGATCAAGCTTTGGGCAGCGGCCGTTCAGAGAGGCAGAGCTAGGTTTGAGTTTTTGACGATTTAGGCGATGAGGGGATGAACAGAGATTGTATTTGGGTTCATAGCATCGTTTGGCATCACAGGGTGGATTTTGGTGAGGGGCGACCTTGCTTTTCTTGGTGCGACCTAAAGACAATCATGTCGTATGGGCTTGGTCGCTTTTCAATTGGGGACATTGGTCGTGGTTTTTAGGGTACCGTCGAGTGGAGATCGAGGTGAGATAACAGTTGGTGCAGTCGAAAGTGGATTTCATCAAGTTTTGGGTGGCGTTTGGATGTGCGTGCATAGTGGCATTCACATACATAAGCATGCACGTTTTTGGATTTAGTTAGGGACGAAGAAGTTGCCTTTGGGAGGGTATAATTGTAATTTTATATAAGTTTTTTTGATTTTAAGTAAAATTATCGATAACTTCTAACATGTATATCTCGCTCACACTAGGTCGGATTTGAACATCGTTTGTTGCGTTGGACTCATGTCTTCGAGAGCATCATGATGGAGATGGTTTGATTAGATTTGGAGAAATTGAAATTTTAGGCTAAAATCGAACGTCCATTTGGTTTTAGTCCGAAATCGGGACGATTCAACGAAAACGAAAATCAATGTGAGTTTAACTCACATTTAATTTTATTATATTATATCAGTGATTTGTAAATGTTTATCGATTGTCTGATTGCTTGTTTGGTTGA
Source organism: Allium cepa (assembly GCA_030765085.1). Taxonomy (NCBI): domain Eukaryota; kingdom Viridiplantae; phylum Streptophyta; class Magnoliopsida; order Asparagales; family Amaryllidaceae; genus Allium; species Allium cepa. Next base: position 822,938,890 of record CM060929.1, read on the forward strand.
ATTTTCGATTGGAAAATGGATGACATATTAATTTGATCGTTATAAACCCATATAATTATCTATGTATTATCCATAACCATTGTTTTGCAGGAAAAATATGTAGAGAGACCCAACGGGAGTTTCTCGCCCCCAAATCATTTATTTACATCCATATGCTGTTATTGATGGTTGATTCAAATTAATTACTGATATTCCATTAAATAGTTTAAATGTCGTATAGCGAATTTTTTTGCTATACCGTCGTTTATTAAATTTCATCCCCAGAATTTGAGCTTGTGTTTCCGCTAAAAAGTATATTGAAAATTTATTAATCATTTTGATAATTTAAATTAATTAATTAATTTAATTAATTAATTTGACATAAATCTACCAATTTAATAAATAATGTTTAAAATTGGTTTACTTTTAGATTTAATTTAATACATTACCTTGTTATCGCATAGTGTTGATCCACTCTTCTTTTTCTCTTATTTGATTTCTATTCTTCTTCAATTTGTATATATACAAATATAAATATTTTATTTTATAATTTAGAAAATAATGGAGAAGAGAAAATTCCAGAGCTTCACTGCTGCTTTTAGAAAAATATAAGAGATAAGAGAGGGTTCGGCCTAAACTTGAAGACGCTAGAATCAAGCATAGCTGTTAGATCGAAAAATATTAATCCAAGCCAATTGGCCAAGGCTAACCCTAGCCGCAAAGACTCGATCGGCCGACCACTCCCTTTAAGGGGGTTGACCGCTACTATCGGTCCAGGTGTTTAATATATTAACGTTAATTTAATTATTTTTGTTTCGATTTCGTTTTTCATCCGTAACTTCTTCATTTGGAACTCAACCGAAAAACTCCAAATATGAATGTTGCTCGGAGTTTCTCCAAAAATGCAATAATGCAAGTTTTGTAGTCAAATTCCATTACTTACACAAATTTCATTATTGAAGCCTAATTAATTAACTAACTAATTAAATAACTAATGCTAAATTACGGGATGTTGTATTCTTCCCCCTTAAAAGAATTTCATCCCCGAAATTATACTAATGACTAAGTAATGGTTCTAGCTTGTAATTATCGTAATCTACACAACCAATTAGTGTACAACCATTTTTGCAACCACGTTGACACGAGTGTATTATATGACAACATAGAAAACATGTATGCAGAATGATTCTAAGTCAGATCCTCCTATATGAATGTACTTCTTTGAAAACATTTTTTGGAAAAATATGATACAAATAGCCAACACATATACTGGCAATTCTATATATGCAGATTTTGAAAAACCTTTTCACCAGAAATCCCAAACCCCTACGGATTGTATTAAGGTGCATCCAATTCCTACCAAACAAAAATTCTAATGCATATAAATATCGCTTCCTAAACATCACTCCTATGCTGGAAAAAGGAATTTAGGTAGAATTTTTTTTTACAATTTTACCACTCTATAAGCTATCCATTCTCCATTGTACAGTGAAAATTTCTTCACTGCACCAAATTTTCTTTAAATTTTCCACACACCAAACGCATAAGGAGGCTTATTTTCAAGCTCCAAAACAGAATTGAGTCCAAAAGTAGAATTGTATGCGTTGTCGACAAGGTATGAAAATAGAAATTACAAAGCTAAAATATTTATTTCCTTGTTATTTCTTGCATTTATCTCATCGTCGATTCTAATGCAATGCTAAATCCGTAACTTCTATTTCAATTTACCTTCCTTATGTCTAACATATGGCCTTCAAATTCAAAGATTTCACAAAAATCAAATTTAAATGTACATTTTCCTTTGAAATCAAATTTTGGGAAAAAATATAAAAAATTATTTGAAAGCCAAAATGATTTAAAAACCAAAACTCATTTTTTTTCCAGCGAAACTTTTTAAATCAAGAGAAACCTTCCAAAATATTTTCCTTCTCAAAATGTTTGATAATTCAAGCCACGTTTCTAGCGTTAGTTAGAAGTCAGTTATGCGCTAAACGCATAAGCTCAATTATAGCATTCTACAACTAACCTTAACCATAAAACTTGACATTTTATTTTAAAATGTCGACATACTCGGCTATCCAACAAAATTAACTTTTAAGGAATATGACCAATAACCCATGATATAAAAACAACTTTAACCCGTCCTTTGCTAAAATTTTCCAACTATTCTAAACTTCCAGTCCTATATTGGAATTACTATTAGTTAAGTATCTTTATGAGATTGTCATATTTGTACTACTTCTTTAATATGCCTTCTTCACTATGCATATATAAGAGCAGTTTGCCTATCCAAAAATCATAATCCAGTAAATAAATAGGAACTTATAATATTCTGCGTGCCTTTTACAATTGACAACTAACATTACAGCTGAAACAACCTAAAAGAGAAGAACAAAGATGGAAATAATAAGACAACAACACCATAAATCCTAAAACACCGCCTATAGTCTACAAGATGTCTTGCTCCGCAGCTAGAGCTTGAGCCATTGCCACGACCCTTGATTGGTTTAACATGGCGGCTATATACCTAATCTCGTGCCACTGGCATCGCCGGCGGCTTCGAAATCGCCATCTTCCTAAGGGAGGATCTATCAGTGGCACAACGAACCTTCTTCTAAGCTTCCTTTACATCCAGATTCACCTACATTGCTTAAAGCCGAGGATGAATAGGTGATACTATGGAAAGTAACTTCGTGGAGTGTCAACTCCTTTGTCGACAAAATGAACAATAAGGGTGTGGGTCCAATTAACGACGATGCCACCGACAATATCATAGGCGGCCTTCGCACCATGGGATAAATCTAGTTGTAACTTCCAGGCTTTAGGATGATGTTGCGCGGAATGGTGCACCCAACCAAATGGGCAGTCGGATGTAGATCATCCATCTTCCAAACACCAACATCTTGGAAAACATCCACTGCAAGATCTATACGTCAATCATCTCTAAATCATCCAATTCCACGCCCTTCGTGGAAACATCCAAAATCTTAACGAGAACATTATTAGTCAGCTCAATCGGACTCCCTTCACCTCTGAACAAATCAAATTGTTTCCTTCATCAAAATTCTATGCTAATTGATCATCGAAAAGGTGGATGCAGCGGGGTTAATATTTCCCCTCAAAGGTCTTGAAGTAGAGGATCTGTGCAAGTTCTACCGTGATGAATAACCGCTCTAGCCCAAAAGCGACGAAATCTTTTGCTCATCCTGGTCCAGCCAAACGGCCTCTTGGGGAGGGGGTGAGACTAAGATGGCATGAGGAAGAACCAACAGTGCGAGAAGTGCCATGGGAGAAGAAGTGGTTAGAAGGAAGAAATAGGGTTTAGATGTGGAGTGATGGTGGGGCGAGATCTAACCTGCAAAAAACAACGCAAGGGGGAGGCAAGACTGTTGGTCCTAGAAGATGGAGAAAAATGGCGTCGCCTAGTGAGGGAATGAAGGAGAGAGGCTGCTACTTTGGAGGAGGAATAAGATTAGGCCTCCCTGGTTGAGGAAAGAGGAAAAAAGAATGCAACTGAGGGAATTCGGATGCAAATTTTATAGTCCCTTTCCAAGTTCATGTTGTGCCAAAACTCATTGATTGGTAGACCGCTCTAGGTTTACCACTAGGTGGTCAACCGCTAGACTGGCTTTGGATAACAGTTGAACCTGGACCCTAGTAGGGTGGAACTAAATAATAATAATCATTTCGCACCGTCTCCTTTGAATCAACACGATAAAAAAATTCTTATCCTCATCACGGTAGTGTCAAAGCCAATCATTTAGTTCCGAATCATTCTGCAAAAATTCACAATAGTCCCAATGAAGCTACCAAAAACCCAAAAATATTCCAACTACTATTTCCTATATACTTCACACAAAAATATTTCTTTCAATAGTTGGTGGGTAAAACACTTCTAACTTCATATCATAATAAAATGAAATGCCATTCCTATTTTGTCCGTCCCCTAAAAGAGAGAAAATTTAAGAACTTTCAAAATAGGAAATCATTGAGCTAAATATTCACCCTTTGAAACTCATTTCCAAATTAGAAAACTATTTTCTTGCTAAAATAAAAATCAAGCATTTACTGATATATATACATATAAATATGTAAGTATTTCAAAACTTACTCCTTTATAAACCAAAAATTTCTTAACATGACCAAACTTAGTGGTATACGTGTTTCTTGAAAATTAAAATTTCAAAACTTTCCCAGAACAAAATTTCCAAAATAAATCCTAGGAAAAAGAAATTCTTTGAAAACTCTTTTTTCTAAATCTAAGGCATTTCCATATTATATATTTATAAAAAATTTCTCATGGGTTTAGACTAAGAAATTGACTTCAGTTCTCTAAATAAAAATCTATTTTTCCGTCTAAAGATGATCGATGGACATTCCCTTGCCAAAATAGGTTTTCGAAAGTTTGCACAGCATACAGAATTCTATTTTCCGCTCATTTGGATTAATTGTCTGTCTTCGACTGCAAGTCTTTATCAAGATTCAAAAGTCACAAAGTAGCTAGTTCTCATCCCTTAAGTTGAAAACTCCCCAGTCTCTGGGATCTGCAATATGTCATACTTATGCTCTTCATCATCAGCGCCTTATGTATCGCCAACATTTCGTGGGGAAATTCAGAGTCGTCATGAAAATCTTAAGTCTAAGATATTTCCAACACATGGTTTCTTTGTCCATTCCTACGGAGTGGGACTACAACTACTTCTATAGTCGAGATTCTTAGTATCTAGCGTAAAAATATAATAATACTAAATAAGAAAGTACGAATGTGTTCTCTCAATTTATCCTAATTCCTATGATCAACTAACATAAGCTCTGATATCAAATGTAACAACCCAAATGGTCAACCCTTAAAGGCCATGGCTAGAAATGGTAATCCTAGACATTCTTGTTTTACAGCCAGCCTCTCGAATGTCTATAATACTAGCCAGCCAGCATTAAGTGCGTGCATTTGATATAAATCATGACCCATAGAACCTGAAACAAGAAGAAAAGTGGTATAGATGTCTTAATTTTAGAACACGAATCAATGCAAGAATGGATGTCCATGATCCTAATGATGTGTGTGGTGTCAATAACCCCCATAAAGTACACTACAAACCGTAGGGACAAGGAATCAAAGACGAGGTTTTTTGGCCTTCATCTACAACCCTCCAGATGGGAAGCTAAATTTGGACCTGGCTTCATCAAAAAGAGTGCTATTAGAGATGTCTAAGTTGCCTAGACTGATAAATACACCACTAAAAGGATGTGACTGAGGTGTTATTTCTTCCAAAGGAAATGTAGTCTGTTCTCTACCCTTTCAGAAGTTTCAATAGCAACATGCTCCCACGGGGCAAGCTTGGAAGTTCAAGACTTTTGAAAGGCATCTTATAGAATGATTCGCCGTCCTCTACACTGGTGTGATAATCACCGTCGCTATGCCAGCACTTTCTCCTTCCTCTTCTACTGTTGGATCATTGCCTTCTTTTCTTACGGGGCTTTCGCTTGCTTGGGGAATTGCTCGCATCCCGTATCTATCAGCTTGATCACCTGGAGAAACACCACCAGTAGGTTCTTTGGAATATCTTCTAATAGGCTGTTTGGCATGGGCTATGCCTGATGGTCCTATGATTTCCCCTAGACCAAGCCTAACAGGAATAGTTAGCAGAGCCTAAGCTGTAGAAGATCCAGCTTCAAAAGGAGTAGACCTGCTATCACCGAACTTAAAACGCGACGACCGACGAGTCATTCTAAACAAGAAAACTTGTTGTTTAACATAGTCAGGTATTTTTTTATTTTGAACATTAAGACCTCTATGACCAATGAACAGAATCCAAAGAATATCGATGTGTGTTGACCAATCAGATTTCAATCCTTAACCATGGAAAATGGAATTGTTGATCTATACAATGTGAGTCTCATAAATGATGAACAAACCATCTTGTGTAGATTACCTGCTGGTATTAGATAATATGTTAGTCCATACAATGGAACCATTGTTTGGAACGACATGGAATCTTTTCATTTTAGGAACATGGGAAGTACAACAATAGGGAAAGCAAAGTGATGGAATTATCCAATGTCAACATTTGTGAAGTGAACCGTCCCATCGGAATTCAAGTGACGATGCGAGATCAACCATGCTTAGACAGGAGTTAGCCAATGACAGCGAGCGGAAATTACCTCTGGAATTGAGTTTACACATCCTTGGCCAAGCATGAGCTTACCATATACCAAGCAAACCCTAACCTCAACCATCTCCCCCTAAAGAACAATTGGTCTCGTCAACCACTGTCACCACCATCGCGCGAATCGCTGATTCTCCAACCTTAGATGAAATTCAATCAGTGGTAGAAGCTTGATACACATTGGCATCGAAAGCTTTCGGTAGCAAATTATAATATGGCGCTGATTTCGAGCTTTGGTGAGATAGATGATAGGCGGCGGTGTTTAGATGAATGGCGGTGATGTTAGGAGTCGACAGCGGGTTTAGATTGGTAGTGGTGGAAGTTAGCTTACCAGAACACGAGAGGTCATAAGGCAAATATATTGGTAGCAAATGTAAATGGGAAAGTAGAAAAAAATTTCTAAGTTCTCGGCTTATATAAGCTTCCAAGAAGACGAAAGTTATCGGTATCGAGAAGTACCTCTGAGAGTATTCTGCTCCGAAGAACTTGCTGAAAGCATAACAAAAAGTAGGCAAATTCATTTAAGGTGTGGAACAATCTCCAGAGCGTAGATCTTGTCCACAACACATAGAATGGAACCACAACTATGCAAACCAACTGGAGGAAAATCCATCAAACAAAAGCAACGTTATGGAGCAATACCAAATAACCGGCTCGAATCACCAAACAGTAAGTCATGGCTTGTCTCGATCCAGAGTATATTTTGTTTTCAGCGAGAGCATACTTTGAGGGATAGGTGTTAACCGGGTTTTTAACCAAGCAGATTTTCAATGAAAGAATGTCAAACGAAGATGATTGACTCGAGAACTTGGAAAAACAATCAGAAGGAGAAAAGAATGGAACACAGGAAGTTGCATGAGTTTTGAAGCGAAGTAGACCTCTTGGTACCTAGTGTTACCTCTTGGTATCGATAGGTACTTTCTCTTGTTTGAGCCATCTTAAATTCATACACTCTATCTACTACTCTAACTAGTCATCATCAAGTACTTTTCTCGAAAATTAGACAAGCAACTTCAAGGATTGATGAGAAGAAAGCCAAGAAAGCAGGATAATAAAAGTTTTATCGAAGGAATCATCGGTAACAACTCGAATTCTATGGAAAGGAGTTTGGGATACATTAAATTTGAGACAGAATAACAATGCAAGAAAAAGAAGTGGGTTTTCACCAAGCAAAACCACTTGGTACCAAGGGGAACCTCTCGGTACCAAGAGGTTAATTTTTCATGTGGGCCAACGTGTTCACTTGTACATCTTTAGGCTTGCTTTTTGACTTTGAATTATGCAGGCCCTTGGAACTATAGAGCTATTTATTTATAAATATCATCCCTATAATGACCAAAAAATAATCTTGGACTCTAGCCCTTTTTCATCTCCTATCTCTCCCTCGGTGTAGTCACCTAGGAAAATACTTTTGCTTGTTATAGGCTTAAGAACTTGTCAACCTTTATACTAGTGACTTATCTCTTTCTAAACCTCTATCAAATCCATTATCGATGAAAATATAAAGTGCACCAGAGATTGCCTAACCACTATAACAACCTAATGTCTCTATACTTTTCTACACTATTTTGTGTTTTCTACTGTTTCTACTAGATTTAATCCTATAACATGTCATATTTGGATGTTGTGGCACTTTTGGTGTCAACTAGGGGTGTAAATGGGTCGGACCGGAACAGACGGAGGTGTGTCCTAGTCCTGTCCAATAAGGGATTCGAATGGACACAGATCGGACAAACTTTAACTTCGAACATTGTTCGTACGATCCAGACAACGGACATACAATCTTCAGACAATAGAAAAACATCAAACATTTCAAACGAATATTTTTTCGTATATTTTTTCTTGTCCTAATTCGTATCCTAAATGAGAATCGTACGGACACGGACCGAACATCTTACAGCCTTGGACCGTGTCGGACAACGGACTGTCCTGTCCTAGATACAGCCCTAGCGTCAACGCCTGTATTAGTTCTCTCAGGCTAAAAATATAACCAAATAGTCCAAAATCTCTTGCCCAACAAGATGTAATAATCTCAGTTTTTTCCTACAAAAGAAAAATAATGGTGAGTGTCTCTGTTATGAATTCCTTTCTATATGTAGCTCAAAAATTTTAGCCCCATTATCAACAAAACCCTATGCACTGGAATCACAGACCCGACCAATCGGGGTCTTAACGGTTGAAGGATAGGGCACGACCTTACCCTAGTCCCCACCCAAAAATCTAGTTTGAAAATATCCATGAGTCACGTCTTTTGATCTGCTTAGGGCATACTAATACATTATGTTCTGTCCCATCTCCTAGATACAACTATATTCATTTATAAGTTTAAGTCTAACCATACCCTCTGCTGGAACAACCCTAACCAGTCATCAGTTCCCAAATCCCTAAGGTCATAAGTATTGGTGATAACATGATACATATAAGTGAGCATGTCAACAATTTAGCATATACAATAGTAACTGATCAAGATACAAATCAAACATATTGCACATCATCATCCATCAGAAATATATGTTCATATGATAAGCATTTTATGTACTAGATTTACTTATAACAAAGTGATACTTTCCTTCACAAAAGCTCTTTAAAAACGGGCTAAAACATCTTTTCATTTCTTTGAAAATTTTATCAACATGCTTAACAAAACAAACTTTTTGTTAAGGAAAACTGAGCCCAACATAGAGTTAAAAACTATCAAGTGTCATAAAAATAGGTTATCTTTCTTTTCAATGTTTGTGCCATCGCACATTGAAATTCTTAAGCCATCACATGTTAACAATGTAGGCTATCACAGTCAAAATCAAAAGTAATAACACGTTCACACTACAGGAGGCTATCGCTTATTGACAACAATAACTATCACATATTGGCCAAAATATACCCATTGCAAGTTGATAAAATAAAAACCCATCATTAGTTGAAAACATAATAGTTGTAGAAAGTTGAGAACATAATAGCTACCTCAGGTTGATAAATATGATAACTATCTCAAGTTGAAAAAATAATATCTATTGCAAGTTGATTAAAACTAGCTATTGCAAGTTGGTTAAAATGATATCTATCTCAAGTTGATAAAAATTATAGCTATCGAAAGTTGATTAAATAATAGCTATCGCAAATTTATTGAATAGATCGCTATCATAGGTTGACATAACAAAGCTATCACATGTTGGTAAAATGGCTATCGCATGATAAACAAGGGTTTTTGAAAGCTGACCAGTGATATTTTTGTAATTATTTGCAAAATTAATTTATTTCCTTTAAAAGCAATAATTTTTACCAAACTAATCCCTTTGTCAAGTTCTTATCGAGTAATAAAAATATTTTTAGAAATTTGCACCAAAACAAAAAGTATTTTTTTATTTCCTAAAATATTAACTTTTGCCATTTATTACCAATTTGCAATTAAAACCCTCTTTGTAAAATAATTTACATTAAATTGTAACTACTTAGGAGAAATCCCAAAAAATCAGAGTTAACCTCTTCAATGTAATATAAAAATTTCAAAACTAAATAATTATTTTCTTCTTTAAATAATTAAAATCCAAAACTTTCAATTTTCTCGACTTAGAAAATTTATATTAAATTCATAATATTTGCAAAAATTATGAAATTTTAAAACCCATCACCAAAATTTCATTACAAATATCATATTAATAGTTTAAAACATTTAGAGAGAAAAAAATATAGTTTTTACATCAAAAACCCTTACAAAAATTGTATAAAATCTCGAATGGTAACCATACCTCATATAAATGATTACAATTCATATGCATGAAAACATCAATCAAAATTTTGGGTCTACCCATGAACCCAAAATAAACATATTTGAAATAGAGAGATGGAAATATTATTCACCTTTGATTAGTTATATGTGGAAATAATTGCTTAGCTTTTCTTTCCTAGCTTTATCTTCCTCTTCTTCTTCTTGAGTTTGTTTTAATAGAGAGCTCTTGGTTTTGTGTTTAGTTTTCTATTATTTTGTTAGGGGATGAGGCTTGGAATATAATGTAAGGGGGAGAGTGTGTTAGAAGAAATATTTTAATGTATTATCTTTTTTCTTTATTTCTCTTCCTAATATAATTAGAGCATTTAATTTCTTTTGCTATAGACAAATTCTCCATTTAAAGTTTGAAATTCTAATTATACTAATATGGCAATTATCAACACCATTTATATATTTATATTCTGCAATATTATTTATTTAATTCCTAATTAAATATCAGAATAATATGCAATAAAATTAGGGGGTTACAGGCTACCATTCTTAAAGAATTTCGTCTTCGAAATTTCGATAAGGTACCATCAATAAGCATATTAATCATGCAAATATATTTCACAAGCACATAAAATCAATAATGCTAGCATAACCATTAGTCAAAAGTCTATATAATAACATAGAAATACGGTTAAAATAATTCAGGATAAGCCTCTCTAAGTCTATCCTCTGTCTCCCAAAGTATAGTCATTCTCATAGCCGTTCCAATGGAGTTTTACAAATTTGACTATCTTGTTTCTAAGCTATTTTTTTTTATCTTTATCCAATATACGAATAGGTCATATAATGATAGTCATATCATGCTCCATACTAAATCTTCCAAAACCATTGGCTCAATAGTAGTCTGTAGATCGCACACGTACTTCTTAGGTGGGATATGTGAAAAACATTATGGACTCTTGCCAAAGTATTTTGTAATTCGATGTGATAAACGAGTTTCTTTCACTATAGCAGGAAATGGCATAGCATATCTGGGTGTCAAATTTCCTGACTACTTGAATTTTATAACAGCCTTCATCCATGATATTTTATTTAATACAAAATCTCCAACTAAGAATTTCAAGTCTTTACATTTCTGTCTACTTAACTTTTCTATCTTGATTAGGCTTTCTTCATCCTTGTATGAACTAACTCGATCTTTTTAGTCGCTTCTTTCAACAAATTCGGACCAAGTATCATTCTATCACCTATCACCAACCAACATGCAGGCTATTAGCATGGCCTTTCGCAAAGCGCTTCTAAAGGTCCCATTCCTATACTAGTTTGATACTATTATTGTAGGAAAACTCAACTAGGTTCAGTTGGTGTTATCATGACCCTTCGAAGTCTACTACACAAGCTCTAAATAAATCTTTGGTTACTTTATTAACTCTTTCTATTTGCCCATCAGTCAATAATAGTATTTGGCAGTATAATTTTGATATGAATATGTCATACACATCCTAATTATATTTCTTATAAATACCTCCAACCGTAAGTGCAAAGGCTTTCCCAGACCAATCCTATACCTTACACTTTCTAAGCTTACTCTATAACTTGCTTTATCCTGTAGGCCCAAGGCCATTCCCAGTCCCACACATCTAATGTCAATCATGTCCTAACAATCTGAGAGAAAGTCCCTAGGTCACTTAATACCTTTTCAATGGGAATTTGGCAGACTTTAACCATTTAAGTCCTATATCTTAGGCATATCATCATCATTTAATACCTAACCAAAGGCATACCCCTCCCTAGTACCACCTAGCTGACATTGCATGGAATCTCATCTGACCACTAATACTTCTTTATGGTAGAGGCGAACCCTACAATAGCCACTTAATACCTAGAGCCCGAAGTGGACCCTGCCCGAGATTTCCTACTACTGCACCTGAATGCTAACCCTGACCATATAATACTTCCTAGTTTGGGAGTATGTGATCCTACAACAGTCAATTGCTACCCACAATCCCCATAGCGTGTCCTACGTATTATGACTCGTAACCCAAACTATGACGTCTCATATTGATATAACTATTCATAGGCATTGGTAGCTAGATTTACTAGGTAGACTTACCCTATAGAATTAGAACTAACCTCATGTTCTTCATGGGTACTTAATATAAATGATGTCTCACATCAGCCCCAAAGTTACACTGTTAGTAGCCGGATTAGCTATGCAGACTTTTGTTTGCTTTTGACCGACCTCACAACCCTATAACTTAGTTATAATTTCCACTCTCCTAGCTTACTACCATATATACCTCACCACATTCCACATTAAGGCCTTATAAGGAAATCTTCTTATTCCGCCTTTAATTCCAAATTATTTTCCATATTTATCCTAACTTCTTTCCTAAGGGTTTTTAATGTTAATCGCCAAACTATTTACTATGCAATCAATACGTTATTTATATGCTAATATATATATGTATATATATGTATATATATGTACGTATATATATAAATATGTAACTAAAAGATTCCTAAGCGTGCAAAGATTGCGTCCTATACCAATCGTTTAAATGTCAAAACTTCCAACTTATACAAGTCTAACTTCATACTATAACTAAAGTATTAGTTTATATCCTTAGCCTAATAAGAGACCTGTATAAGAAAAAAGAACCGGTTACCAAATTTATTTTATTTTATATTAAAATAGTAGAATCAACATCTATAGAATTTACAATTCAAATCATTTTACATTATATTCAACTTATGCATATACAATAAAAAGGGATTCATATTTAGACTAACAACGCAAACTACAAATAGGAGAATCTGTATTCTACACATCATTTCCTAACTTATTTTCTTTTTAAAATACTTAGTGCAAAAGAGAAAAGTGAGAAGTGGAATAGAATGCAAAATATTAAAATTGCAATAACTATAAAAATTTGCTATCCTAATATAGAATAATTGAGATTCCAAACATAACTGACATTTAGCTTTAGGGGCATTTTGGGGCTTTTTGTTTAGTGTTTTCATGAACAAAATTCTCAAGGCACGTATCAAAGCCAAACTATAATATTAAATTACTAAAATAAGAAAAAGTAAGATTTCCGCACATAGATGATTCCTAGCTTTCTCCTTTGAATTCAAATACGTCTGCTTTTCTATTCTCTTTTCAAACCACTTCCTTTTGAAATATACAATAATTGGATTGTATATGAATTAGATTCAACATTTCAAGGATTGGAGGAGAATAGAGTTAGAAATTAAATACTAACATCTAAAACCCCATACTTTATGGTTTTAATAATTTTTGAATCGTGTGGAAGAAAGAGACCGAAAGTGCACCATTTACATTTCTAAATAATCTGTGAATAAAAGCGAGGGGACTAGCATCTTATTTGTAGTGGTTAGGAGGCACTAGAACTGTCAGATTTATGTCAGTTTAAAATAATAAAATTCGGGCCGTTTGCACCACACAAACTCTAGCGGCCACAACACACACTAGTCAACCGACCCAAGGAAGGTGGTCGATCAGTTGCCTATATTTGGATCGTATTTACTTTTTCGTTTTAATTTTTATTTGATTCCTTATTAACTTTTAACATTGCCATTTATTTTAAAGTTTTCTTAATCCTATTTTCAAACAATGTTAAATTTTATATTTCAAATTCTTGATATTAATTATATACTTGAAATTGAATTATTTTTAATTTGGAAACTTCAAACAATAATAACTTTTCCGTCTGAGCTTCGATTACAAAAAAATTATATGAAACTTGATCAAAAAATCTCCATGAACGCAATGGCACAACTTTCGTGGCCAAATTTTAACATTTAAAAAAAATTCATTTTAACCTTATTGTTAATTAAATAACTTCTTATTAATTTTTTATGGATGTTGAATTGATTTACTAAGATGTAGCATCATTGCCCTAGCAATCTAAGGATTTAGTCCACGAATGAACTTTTCATTCTTCTTAAGTAGAGTATAAATAATGGATTGTCCATGCATTGACAACTCATCAAACTTATATTCCAAAATTGGTATTTCAGCTTGCTCTAACTTGGAAAACTTTCTAAACAAAATTGATTTAGCTGCTTTAGACATAAACTTCCTCAAACCTTTCTCCGAAGTTAGCCCAAGTAATTTCCTCCTATGGTACTTCTATAGTGATATTGTTCCACAAATACAAAATAGCTCCCTGCAATCTCCTTAAAGCCAATTTCCTCTCTAGATCATAATTCAACCCCAAATGAGAAAAAATCCTTTCATGTTGAAGAAGCCAATCCTCCACTCGATGACATTCTCCATCCCTAAGAATCATTTTCCTCCCAAGCTAGAATAATTCCGACTTAATGCAACATAGTTGTTATGGCCAACCAATTTTAATGAAGCAGCACCCACGCCACCAGCTTTACCTAAAACCAATCCAACAGCTACTTCGACTTGCATCATACTAACAAATAATTGATACATTATCCTTATATCGACTGGTGTGGCCCTAGCATCTATATTAGCATTTGCATTAGCATTGGTAGTTCGATTAACATTCCTACCATTAAGTCGAACCTTTCCATTGGTTGTGGTGCTTCTGCCTACCAAGTTTATTCTTCCACTTCCAGCACCCATTTCTCGTAATCTGCATATGAGTCTTCATAAGATATAGAAGAGTGGTCTAAGAAAAATGGGAGAGTATAGATAGATATATGTACTTGTATGTGTGTGTTATATAATAACAAGTATGCTATTATAACACTATCTCATTCCCCATTCTTTGCTCTTTCTAATCACTTGGGTTATATTTTTCAAAAATCTTATTATGTTTTATATAAACCTATGCTCTGATAACTAGTTGTAACATTTTCTATTTTAAGGCTCAAAAGTTGATACTAATGATGATATAGTGATCCTTAGCATTATTTTCCACTAACAAAATAAGATCATCTATTATATCTCTAACATCAAGAGCAAAAAATTTACAAATAATAAAACATTTTATTTCATTAATTTGCAAATTCATTAAATTCCAATTACATCACATGACCCTGCATCACATCATTCTGATAAAATATAATAATTACAATTATAGTTCCAATAGCGACATATAAAGATGCTCCCTTGGATGATCAGTGTCTTAACTACTTAGGCGGTTATAATACCCATCGCTACATACATTCAGTAATAAACAATTACAAAAAACTGCACAACGGATATAATACTGCTAAATAGTAGCTTACCTCATGCAAGTTTGTGGAAGCTTATACATCTAACCTGAAAACTCTACCTTTGGCCTACGCAATTTCAATTAAGTATCCCAGAGTTTAGGAGGAAATCAAATATTTCAAGTCAGATAAAAAAATTGTGTGAATAATATTATGCCATCTTAAACCAAATCAGGTAACTAGTGAGACCATGCCGTTAAAGCATGGAACGAGTTTCCTCTCACTAATACCTTTATAATCTATATGCCAATCATAACATACATATGACCAAAATGATTAGAATATAATCATAACATCAATATTGTACATCATACATAATGGATCAAAATAAATAGTCCATCATTCATTAGGGTCAAAGGGTTACATATTCCCGTAATTACCTAATCCTAAAAATAGTCATGACATAGTTTTTTCAAGATCACCATGAAACTTTATTAGTTTTTCAAACCAACTAAAAACCTATTAGGCTAACTCAGGCCAAAAATAAAACTACATAGTACAAAGTCTCTTGTCCCAAAAGAGGAATAACCTCAGCTTCTTCCTAGTAGAAGAAAAACAATGGTAAGCGTCTCTACTACAAGTTCATGCATAGCTCTAAATTTTAGCTTAATATAAACAAAGCCCTATGTATTTGAACCATGGACCTAAACAACCGTGGGCTTAATGTTGGAGGATAAGGTACAACTCTACCATATACTCCATCAAAAAAATTGGTTCTAAAATACACATGAGTCGTTTCTTTTGGTCAGTTCAGGGCATCCTGACGCAATGTGATCTTCCGTATCTTTTGGATGCAATTATACTTACTTGACAGTTTAAATCTGACCATACACTCAACTGGAACAATCTCATATAGTCATCGGTTTCTAAATCCCCAAGGTCATACTTTTTGGGTAACAACATATTTCATTTAAGTGAGCGTGTCAATGATTTTGCATATGCAATCATAATTGATCAAGATACAAACATTAACATATTGCACATCATCATCCATCATATATATATATATATATATATATATATATATATATTCATATGATATCTATTTTATACACAAAATTTACTTATAACAAAGTAATACTTTCCTTCACAAATACATTTTAAAAATAGGCTAAAACATCTTTTCTTTTCATTGAAAACTTTGTCAACATACTTAATAAAACCATATTTTTATTCAAGGAAAAGTTAGCCTAATTTAGAGTTTAAAACTATTAAGTGTCATAAAAATAAGGTATCATTTCTTTCAAAGACTTTGCCATCACATATTGAAATTCTTAATCCATCGCATGTCAATGATATAGGCTGCCACATGTCAAAAATCATAGTCATAGCAGGTTTACACTGCATGAGGCTACTGCTTATTGACAATAATAACTATCGTATATTGACCAAAATGAAGCTATTGGAAGTAGACAAAATATATAGCTATCGCAAGTTGATTAAATAATTGTTATCTCCAGTTGGTAAAAATGATAGCTATCTGAAGTTAATAAAAATAATAGCTATCTCAAGTTGATTAAATAATAGCTATCATAAGTTGGTAAAAATGATAGCCATCTCAAGTTTACAAAAATGATAGCTATCTCAAGTTGATTAAATTATAGCTATCATTAGTTGGTAAAAATGATAGCTATCTCAAGTTTATAAAAATGAGAGCTATCGCAAGTAGATTAAATAATAGTTGTTGCAAGTTGATTAAATACACCACTATCACCAGTTGACATAACAAAGCTATTGCATGTTGATACACCATGGTTACCGCATATTGATAAACAAGGGTTATTGCAAGTTGATTAATGACATCTTTGTGCTATTTTCAAAATCAATTTATTTCCTTCAAAAAATAATAACTTTTACCAAACTAATTTCTTTATCGAATCTTATTGGTTAACCAAAATTATTTCAGAAGTTTGTAGTAAAATATAATGAAATTTTCACTTATTTCCAAAAATATTAAATTTCTATTACAGGAAATTTTCCTCAAGGACAAAAATTAGGGCTTTTTTAATCACAAGGACAGCCCGCTAAAATTTTATCCTCAAGGACAAATCACTGCAACTTGCCTCTCCAACTCCACATCTTGCTACAAAACCCACACCATCGCTTCCTTCTCCAACCCGATAAACTCCGACCGAGACGTCGACCTCTCAGATCTCGACAACACCTTGGTAGAAATCAAGGACCTGCGCGCGGAGTTCGAGCTCGAGAGACGAATTCGGAAGAAGATGGAGTCTGTGAAAAAATCTGAGATGAAGGAGCTTGCGGAGAAGAAAAGAGCACGTGAGGAAGCGGAGAGCGACTATGAAAAGTTAGGGATGGAGATCAAGCACGTGAGTGAGGATTTCGAAAAGACGATGAAGGAGACCGTGGACGAGAGGAGGAAGCGATGACGAGAGGATGGAAATCATTCTACTGTGTTCAGTTTTTGGGTATCAGTTTTGTATGCGATGGTATCAGTTTTAATAAAATAACATAATATCAGTTTTGGGTATCAGTTTTGTATGCGATGTGGTATCAGTGGATTTGTGGTGGTTTAGGAAATAGTATGGATTTGTGGTGGAAAATTTCTGATGGGTTATTGGTTTGACGAAACTGTGAAGGTGGTGGTATAGTGTGTGGTATTTGGAAGCGATTTGTAGGGTTTGCATCAGAAGAAATTTCAAAACTGATACCTAAAATTTAAAAACTGATACCTAAAATTTGAAAACTGATACCTAAAATTTCAAAACTGATACCTAAAAACTGGTATCAGTATCAGCTTTTAAGAGCATGGTGCTGGTGAGGGGGTGGCGTTGGCGGGTGGAGGAGATGACATGGGGTAGTTGCACGACGCTGGTGAGGAGGTGACGCTGCGGCGATGGTGAACACAAAACGGGTGGAGAAGGTGGCACAAGGTGGTTGCTGCAAAACGGGTGAAGGAGGAGGTGGCAATAGTGGCGCTGGTGAGGAGGCGGCGGCGCTGGTGAGGAGATGGCGTTGACGCAGGATAAGGTGGTCGGAGCTGAAAACGGGATTGAATAGGCACGGGGAAGAGAGATTTGTGCATTTGAGAAAAAATGGGCTTTGGGCCTGTCCTTGAGGATAAAATTATAGGCATGTGTCCTTGAGGATAAATTATTTGGATATTTTGTCCTTTACAATAAATACCCCTTTCTATTAATTACCTTTTTGCAATTAAAACACTCTTCATGAAATAATTTATTTAAAATTGTAATTAGTTGGGAAAAATTCTGAAAAATCAAAATTAACCTCTTTAACATCATATAAATTGAAGCGAAATGAATGTTTTTCTTACTTTAAATAATATAAACTCGAAAATTCCCATTTTCTCAAATTAGAAAATTCATATTAAATTAATAAGATTTTAAAAAGTTATGAAATTTAATACCCATCTCCACAATATCATTCCAAATATCATATCAAAAATTCAGAACATTTAGGGAGAAAAAACGTAAATTTTACACTAAAATCTCAAATGATAACCGTAGGTCATATAAAATCTCAAATGATTACCGTAGCTTACATAAATGATAACCGTAGCTTATGTAAATGATTATTTAAATCATATACATGATGAACAATAAAATTTTGATTCAACCTATACATCTAAAGCAAAGAGATGAAATATTATGCACTTTTAATTAGTTGTATGTGGAGATAATTGCCTTGATTTCCATCCCTTGCTTTATCTTCCTTTCTTCTTCAGTTTTTTTAATGGAGGGATTTCAATTTTGTGGTTTGTTTTCTACTCTTTCGTTGGGAATAAGGCCGAAATTATAATGCTAGAGGGAGAGAATGTTTGGAGAAGTAATTTAATGTATTATCTTTCCTTTTGTTTTCTCTCCCTAATATAATTAAAGCCGTTAATTTCTTTCCTTGTGAACAAATTCCCTATTTAAAGTTTGAAATTCTAATTATATTAATATGCCAGTTATCCACGCCATTTATATATTTATACTCTCCTATGTTATTTATTTAATTCCTAATTAAATATCCAGAACAATGTGCAACAAAATTAGGGGTGTCTTGACTTTAAACCAAGTTGTAAGAACATCTATCTTGCCTTTGCATGAATGATCAGTCACCCCTATACTATCTTGACGTTCGATGGGAGGTAGGATGCATTGTTTAATTCAGATAGTAATATAACAAATTATCTTGTATTTTGATCTTCAATATGAAGATACTATAGACCTTCGGTAGCACTTTCTCTTTGAAATTCAAGAGGAATAGGATGAGACGGGAGAAAATGATTAAGAATTCAAGCACGAACTCTCAGATCTTATATGATTTGCAAATCTATGAAGAGTTAGAGTGAGAGAGTGTGATTTTGCAATGTAAATGTAGAAGTATCAGTATATCTTTATAACAAAGTAACTATTATAAAGAGTAAGAGAATAATTGTAACGACCCATAAATTCTAAAGGTTTTATTTATGTATTTAATTGAACTTTGGTGAAAGTTTTTATAATAATATTTTGAAATAAAAATTTAATATTTGAAATACGTCTACTTAAACATAACAAAAGGTAAATTTTCATCTAAAAATATTGAAGATTATTTTCTTGTCTAATTTTATTTCAATTTAAATCAGTTAATATTTGATGATAATAAAATATTTTCCAAACCTAAATATTTTTCTATAGAAAATTTGTTGAGTGGGAGTCGTATTTCGTTTCTCCAAATTCTGAATGATATTGCTCCGTCTATCTTATTTTCGAGAAAATAATAGCATTTTCGGTACCGATTATCGACTTTAGATAGGATGATCGTACTACTGATATTTATATACCGATTTGATCGTCTCATCACGCTGATCTCCGTAGTATATTCATTTGTGTATTTTGAAGTCCGGTACACGATGAAATCCGTGAAAACGGCTAACCGTATCGGTACTATGGTAGTGGTGTCCAGTCAAATTTCAAATGGGAATCTACGTCACTTCAAATATCTAACGTATAAATGTGGTATACCCTTTGCATTCACTCATTTATTTATTTCTTTCTTTACGTTTTTTCCATCTGCTTTTGGAAAGTAACATTAATATTGTATATAAAGTTATAATTTCCTGCCGGTCACGTTCTCATATTCATTCAGTTTCCCCTTCCCTCACATGTTCTTTTCCTGTTTTCATGTTAGTGAAAGAAAAAAATTTATAAACAAGAAAAGCTTGTTCTATTCTTCTCTCCCTTCTTTTTTTGTGTAGTTTGTTCATTTATAAATCTATTTTTATAACAAAGTTATATGCAAACATGGAAAAAATGCTCTCTTTCTACAAAGCAGCTTAAGCTTCCTTTTATAAAAAAATAATATAATATTATAAAGCTTGCATATTTTTGCCTGCGACAATTTGATCACCTCCGCATTTTATTTTCCATGGCTGCTTGCTATCATAGGCCGACTCACCATTCATAACTCGCACCATCATCCCGACCTTCACCGCCCATCGCATCACGTGCCGCGCCACCTTCCTTCACACCCCTCTCTAGTCTCGACCAGTCAACAGCCTCCATCTCCACCTCTCCCACTCGCGCACCCAGAGCAACCAAGCCGACATGATCCCCTGTACCACATATCGGCCTCCCCATTCTCTTCTTCAACGCAGCCCATTTGGCGACAGCCCCTCCCTCCTCTGGCCAAGCATTTGCTGTTGAGATATATATAGTATATATGTTATAGCTTTCCTAAAAATATTAGTTTATACAAATTTATAAAAGTTGATGGTTTGATTTTGCTGTGTGTATATTGAATTCGTAGTATAAATTTGTTTATGTACATATAAAGCTGCCTATAACACATATGTATACAACCTATCTAATGGTTATAAAGTATAATTTATACTTGCTGTTTTGTATAAATATGCATAACAGCCTATATATGTACTTTCTTTTTCTAGTAGCCTTGATAAGTAATTACCATTTGTTTGTATATGAGTTTAGTTATATATTATTATATTTATAGTTTGTATATATACATGGCTTTAGTTGGTCGGTTAGTATAAGATAAAGGCAGTAATTTTTCATTGTTACGGTATATATATTAGGTACAGTATTTTATATATTTGCATATTTAGTTATAAAATGTCAGTATTATATTTCAATTTATATACAGTATATATATAAAGTTAACAAACCAGTTGGAATGCAGGTTATAAATATATAAAGTTTAAATACATATAGTTGCAGTATATATGTTGCCTCAGTAGAGATATATGTTAGTTTGAATGAAGATAAATATAATAATATATATCTTTGACTCTTAATACTTTAGATTTAAGAAAAGTGATTTTGAAATTTTATACTATTTTAATATTTGCCTTAATCTAAAATATTGGGAAAATATATAATATAATAATAACGTGTATATATATTTTCAGTTTATATCAAAACTGATTTGATTTGTTTTATCAATTCCTATTTATCAGCTTTGATCGTCGAACTCGTATCCATCGTGCTTTGCTTCGTAATTCGTGCTTGGATTTGTAACTCATTTCATTCTTGTTTATCTCTAATCTCGAAAGGTGAGCAATCACTCACGATTAACGTTCTTATATTTATTAAATTTGATTTCAATTGAAACGACAATTGAAATATGTTGTTGTAGTTATTTGAATTGTTATATATGTTATTATCTGTAACTGTTCACCTGTGGAATATGACATTATATCATGTTGTTTATATTATATTGTTATTGATGATATTTGTCTGTTATGTTATTATCATATCTCTTATCACTCTGCAAGTACCGTGTTAGTATAGAATTCCCTATGGGTTAAAATGATACATACCCGAACGATCTGTAGTATATGGAAAAATCGTTATGGGTTGAAATGATAAACCCAAGCTATTTTCATTGAATTGAATTTGGGATTGCGGGTTGAAATGATATATACCCATATATATGTTTGGGGAAAATTCGATGACTTCGAAACCATCCATTCGAAAGCTCAAATCATTTAAGTAAAACATTAAAGGATAGCATTGAAACCCCTTTTGAAGCCATTGCCTTCGAAAGCTTTTAGCAAGTGGCTTAGTACAATTTTAAAACAAAAGCAACCTTTCGAAAGCATTGATGACTTCAATACCTTCGAAAGGTACAAGATTGGCAGCAAGGTCTCGACTAGGTCGAAACCACCCTTTTCGAACGCATTGATTTATAAACAAGGAACTCATTCGAAAGCTCCACTTAGACAAAGAGGCGACAACAGATTCAAAAGCAAAGGTTTCGACTTGGTCGAAAGCATTCTTCTGAAACAAGGCAGGCGCTTATCTTTAGAAAGTGAAACAAAGGTTTCGACCCCATCGAAAGCAATGGTATCGATACCATGTCTTCTGCCTTTCTCCAATCTACTGCGTACCATCATTGTGATACATTATTTATTGGTTTTTGCTCTGGTAGGTTTCGACTGAAGCAGAAATAATGGGTCGAAAGGTGCTTCTGAAAGAGGCGGAATCCACTTTTCTCGGTAAAGACCGATTTAATGCCAATTAAAGTAATTACTTTATAACTAAACTGCCTATTTGTAAACATCTGATTGGTTTCCATAACTTTACAAATTCTTTACAAAAATAACTGTCACATAATTTCAGATCTAAACATGGATTATTTTAACAAATAAGCCCTTCCATTAAGCAAAACCAATAAAAAAATTAAGTCCTTCATCTAAAATAATTTTATTTTCAAAGTAAATGACTTAGGAAGATCCTCAAAAATTACAGAAATTCAAGTGCAATATGTTATCTAACATATAAAAATTCCACATCAAACTCTTCAAAAAATAATCAAAATAAATTCCTAAACCCAATTATTCATATTCTCCTTTGAAAATTCATAATAAATTTCCATAGCTTGGAAAATTTTAAGAATTAAAACCCATCTCCAAAATCATGTTTTACATAACATATAATTTCCTCATGGCATTCGAAGTTCATTATAATCAGTTTTAGCCTTAAAACCGTATAAAACTATATTTAAACAATCTTGTTTAAATCAAACATGTTATGAAATCCAAGCATATCATCATCAAAATCGTCATTGTAATGGGTTCAATCTTAAACCCAAAATCAAATGATTATAAAAACAAAATAGAGACGATTTAGATTATTAGTCACCTTGATTAAGATTAAGGACTTTGAGATTTGATTGAGATTAATCCTCTTGCTTTAATTCCTTAGCTTTTGATTGATTTTCCCTTTTCTTACTCCTTATTAATGGCCGGCTTAAACCCCTTTGATTTGTGTTTTATGTTCGTATTTTGTAAAATGAACGTGAATGGGAAATGAAATGTGAATATAAGGGTAATAGAAATGTTGGCGTCAATTACCCTAATACCCATGTTTTAATTAATTAATATATAAACCAATTATAAGCCCATTTAGATAATCAAGCCCGGCCTTTAATTATTTGTTCAAATCTTAATCCCCTTTTCCCTCTAATGTTTACATTATATTATTTAATTTATCTAGTTAAATTTCCTGAATAATGTTATCCAAAATTAGGGGTGTTACGTGGGGCCTTTGACAAAATGATCTAAGACTCGATAAATAATTATTCTGACCAGTTATGATGTCTTGTTCCTGAATTTCTTATCTCCTTTTGTTCTTCTAGTCTTACCTTTAAATCTATAGTGTCCTTCTAGTCTCTGCTTTTGTTCTTGAGTCCTTTTATTGATTTATCTTTATGTATATTCTATCTGCACTGTAATATATCTAAATAGTATTCCTATAGTTCATGCAAAATTATCTACACAATTTGAAAAATCATAGGTAATAATATTTATATGGATGATGTCATCAAAATCAATACATGTAGTATTATTTGCTTCTTACGCATTTCATTTTGTCACTTAATAAACAATGTACGCTAAAGTGAAAAACAATGGAATTAATATCATTGATCCAAAATTTTATGACTAAATATGATCGGTTTTGCTTTCGTTTGAATGTACGTGTAAAAAATAATGAACATTAATAGATCGATAAATTGTGTTACCATTGGTTCTGAAAAATATTACGGACATTTTATCATTAAAAGTGTTTAAATTAACATCATATCGATTATAGTTATTTGTATACCAACATGACCTAGAAATAATATTTGATCAATCAGTAATGATATGGTAAAGGAGAATTTACCGTTACCATAATAATCCTATTTATTCCGTTCTATATCTTTAATTACATAAAGAAAAGTAAAGTGCACAAATATGCGACCATAAGTCATTTCCAACTTCCACTGTATTACTATTCTCCCTTTATTAGTGTCTGAATCAATGGCACAAGCACCTAAGAATTTATGCAGAGAAATAAAAGTGAGGGAATAAAATTGAAAATGAGTAAGAAAGAGCATACAACAGTTTATAATGGTTTGGCAAATCAAGTCGTACATCTACTTAATTATTTTATTGCTTGTATTCTGACTTAGAGGCAGAAGTTCTTATGAATCGATATGTTTGCGCCAAAATTGGTCACAAACACCCGATACCGTAAAAGCACCAGTGTATGAATATAAATTAGTGATACTCAAACACAAATAACAAATCTCAGCAAATATATGACAGCAATCCAAAAGTAAAGAACAGAGACACCAGTTTTATAGTGGTTCGGCTATCTCCGGCCTACGTCCACTCCTAAATTTTTTATCCTTTTATTGATTACCCTTGAAGATTACAGCGATTACAAAGTCCAAATCTGAAAGAAAATAGCTATTATGATGCTATGGAATGATCCTAGCAGCGTCCGGGCATGCTTTTCCTTTCCCAACTCTCCGACCCCTTTTCTGAATGACCAGGGGCTCTATTTATAGGCGTGGAAAGCTGAAATCCCGCCTAAAACCTGGGGAGGCCGCTTGGCACGTGAGGGGGCCCACAGGCCCGCGTTCTTGGAATCCGTGCCCAGTTTGGGATCGATTCGAAGTGACGTTCGAATCGATCAAGAATCCATCCAATTATGCTGAAATTTGGTGTGAACATTCTTCAACATGCATGTAAGCTCCTGTAAAAATTTCGTTGCATTTGGATCAACGGTTTGGAAGATATGAACGATTCAAGATCAAAGCTCCGTGCGTTCTGCCTGGTTCGAACCCATGCTTCGAAACCATCCTCTTCGAAACCATCTCCTTCGAATCCATAAGGCCGACTCCTTCGAATCCATGCTCTTCGAATCCATGCTTTCTGAAGCCACCTCCTTCGAGTCCATGACTTTCGAGCCCATCTCCTTCGAGTCCATATCCTCCGAGTCCATCCTCTTCGAATCCATCCCTTTCGAATCCACGTCCTTCGAATCTGTGTCCCTTGCTTCGTATCCATCATCTTCGAATCCATGTCCATTGCTTCGTATCCATCATCTTTGAATCCATGTCTAGTGCTTCGTATCCACCATCTTCGAATCCATGTCCAGTGCTTCGTATCCACCATCTTCGAATCCATGTCTAGTGCTTCGTATCCAACATCTTCGAATCCATGTCCAGTGCTTCGTATCCACCATCTTCGAATCCATGTCTAGTGCTTCGTATCCACCATCTTCGAATCCATGTCCAGTGCTTCGTATCCACCATCTTCGAATCCATTATCTTCGAGTCCATCAAGTTCCCATCGATTCGAAGCATGCGAACCTGATGGGTTCGAATCCATCCTGATGGGATCACGTTCTTTGGGTTCGAATCCATCCTGATGGGTTCGAATCCGATGGATTCGAACCGAGCATCACTTTGTCCCCTTTTTGACGGATTCGAACAACGTGCCTTTCCTACCTTGAATCCATCATATTTCCTTCATACGAACTCCGACTAACCTGAAATTTGAAACATAGCCTTTCCCAGTCCTTATCATCAGCTCCAATCAATTTCGTCCCGATCGGAGTTCATCAAAATTTTGACGATATCGATCGTAGCCTTATCTCCAATCCTGATATCCATTATTCCTTGCCAATTCGTTGTTATTCTAGTTTTGACCAAAAAATAGGATAACACTTTGCCCCCCAAAACATGCCTTGTGACAACAAGACGTGTTTTAAATAGTTCCGAATCCAATATCCGAAGTCCAAAGCCATATTGCCAGAGTATATCATCCTTGACTGCTTCGAGTCGATATCCAATTCCAGATCCAATAGCCAAAGCCTTAGCCAATTCCGTATCCATTCGAACTCGACAACTGAGTTCCAATCCATCCTTATCCAATAGCCAATAACCGAATCCGGGACCTCTCCGGGTCGATATCCAAATCCATAACCTCTCCGGGTTCTTGCCAAGCGTAATCCACATTTGATGTCCTTGGTCCAGTGTCCCTGGACGTTGAGCTAACCTCTCCGGGTTCTTGCCAAGCGTAATCCACACTTGACGACCTTGGCCAAGTGTCCCTGGGCGCTAAACAATGCCATGGCTTAAGTCCTAAGCCGAATCCTGATCTCTCCGGACCCTTGTTGAGCATAGTCCATACTCAACGACCTGAAAATAACAATTGATAATAGAGGGCCTAAGTCCTAGGCCGAATCCTGGTCACTCCGGACCCTTGCCGAGCATAGTGCATACTCGACGACCTGAATGAGCCAATTTACCACGTTCGGGCAAAGTGACTCACCCCTTGCCAGGCATAATCCATACCCGACGACCATTTGTCAAAAACCAGATAAAAATCCAACCAAAATCCAATCCAAAATCCATAATCCAAATCCAAAATTCAAATCCAAAATCCAAATACAAAACTAGAAAACCAGAAATCCAAACCAACATCCAAAACCGAAAACAATCATCCAAAGGAAAATCCGAATAAAAAAGCAAGAAAAACCAAGAGCTCAATCTAAGCTCCAAAACCAAATTCAAAAATAAAAGCAATGTCCAATCTAAAAGCAAGAAATAAATTTCACAAACCATAGCATCCTGGTTATCATCATTCAGAGCATGCCTAGGGGCTATCTCCGTCCCCGTACATGTGTAAATGACTTTACCGTTTGCTATTAGCTTGTTACTTATTCCATATTATCCTAGTCAATGGATGATCAGTCGACCATCATCCCTGGGCCTCCCATCATCACGGCGCGAGGTGGTCGGTGGTTGCTCCTGCTCCACCGTTGCATTCTGAGTTCCAACGTATTGCTGTAACTGTCCATTCCTCACATGCTCCTCGATAATATCCTTTAGGTGCCTACAGCTGTTGGTATCGTGTCCATCCAGATCGTGGAAGAGACAATGCCTTCCTGATGTCCTCTCCCGTTCTGTTGGTTCCCTCCTAGCCGGCCTTCGGTAGGGAAGGCGATTCCGAGTATCTAGGTATATCCGCTCCAGCGTCTCATTCAATCCTGTGTATGTGGAAAACTTTGGATCCTTCCATCGCTTCCTAGCGTTTCCAGAATCGTCATCTAATTTCCTTTTTCCTTTGCCTTTATCCGAACCGTTGTTGGATACCGCTCCAACCTCGATTGCACTAACCTTTTTCAACTTTAAATCCGTACTTGCATCTTCTTGCCGAAGGAACCTTTCTGCCTCGTGAAAGAATTCGTCGAGATTTTGCGGGGGATCTCGTATCAGAGATACCTTGAAATCCGAATTCTCCCTGACTCCTGATACTGCTGCCATTAAAACCATCGATGGATCAGGTCGATCTACCGAAGCGACTGCCGCACTAAATCGGGTTAAAAAGGCTCTAAGCGATTCGTCCATCCTTTGCTTCACCGATGTTAAAGTCATCACGTTCTTCGGCCTCTTGACGTGAACCCGAAACTGTCCCAGAAACTTTTCCACTAATTCCTTCCAAGTCCTGATAGATCCTTCTCCCAGCTGCCTAAACCATATTGCAGCTAAGTCCTTCAAATACAAGGGGAAGCATCGGGCCATCACTTCCTCCGATGCCCCCAGCACCTCCATGTGTCTGGTGTACCTCATCAAGTGATCTGTTGGATCTGCCTTACCATCATATACCTCCACGCTAGGTAGCTTGAACTTAGGTGGATTCTGAGCCATCCTTATTTCCCGAGCGAACGGACTCCTATTCACTCCTTCCAAGTCTCCGTTGGTCAAACCACCTCGCACAGTCTTCCTGATTATTTCTACTAATCCCGTATTGTCTGTTGGGGGTTGCCCTCCATGCCCCCGAGGGAACTCTGGCACATATTCCTCGTGTGGTTCATTAGCAGCAACGTTAGCTCTAGCTTGTTGAACTCCCTCCAAAGGTTCTCCTGTGTTGAATCCTGTGGGCCTGCCCCATAGCCCTTGTTGATTGCCTTCTAGCTTCGTATCCTGTCCTTCATTGGGTTCCGCAACCCTAGCTCCTTGTCCTGCATTCGTAGCCGCTGTAGCTGTTCCTAAATTCTGTATCCCTGCAGCTCTCATTTGCTCCAAGAAAGTTTGCATTATTTCCTGTTGACTTTTCAACAATCTCTCCAGTAGTGAATTTGTTATGGCTTCCATTTCGTCCCGGGTTATGTAGATCGAAGCCGGTCCTTCCTCACCTCCGGAGGATGCTTGTTGACTTCCTCCTTGTTGGCTTCTCTCATCCCTCAGCCTTCTGCTATTCTGCCTAGTCATTGTCTTCCAAATCCAAACTCCTTAAACTCTTCAAAATCCGAGGTAGCAGGTGCTAGTCCTTCTCAGTGAAAGCACCAAAATGTTTGCGCCAAAATTGGTCACAAACACCCGATACCGTAAAAGCACCAGTGTATGAATATAAATTAGTGATATTCAAACACAAATAACAAATCTCAGCAAATATATGACAGCAATCCAAAAGTAAAGAACAGAGACACAAGTTTTATAGTGGTTCGGCTATCTCCGGCCTACGTCCACTCCCAATTTTTTTATCCTTTTATTGATTACCCTTGAAGATTACAGCGATTACAAAGTCCAAATCTGAAAGAAAATAGCTATCATGATGCTATGGAATGATCCTAGCAGCGTCCGGGCATGCTTTTCCTTTTCCAACTCTCCGACCCCTTTTCTGAATGACCAGGGGCTCTATTTATAGGCGTGGAAAGCTGAAATCCCGCCTAAAACCTGGGGAGGCCGCTTGGCACGTGAGGGGGGCCCACAGGCCCGCGTTCTCGGAATCCGTGCCCAGTTTGGGATCGATTCGAAGTGACGTTCGAATCGATCAAGAATCCATCCAATTATGCTGAAATTTGGTGTGAACATTCTTCAACATGCATGTAAGCTCCTGTAAAAATTTCGTTGCATTTGGATCAACGGTTTGGAAGATATGAACGATTCAAGATCAAAGCTCCGTGCGTTCTGCCTGGTTCGAACCCATGCTTCGAAACCATCCTCTTCGAAACCATCTCCTTCGAATCCATAAGGCCGACTCCTTCGAATCCATGCTCTTCGAATCCATGCTTTTTGAAGCCATCTCCTTCGAGACCATATCCTCCGAGTCCATATCCTCCGAGTCCATCCTCTTCGAATCCATCCCTTTCGAATCCACGTCCTTCGAATTCGTGTCCCTTGCTTCATATCCATCATCTTCGAATCCATGTCCATTGCTTCGTATCCATCATCTTCGAATCCATGTCTAGTGCTTCGTATCCACCATCTTCGAATCCATGTCCAGTGCTTCGTATCCACCATCTTCGAATCCATGTCTAGTGCTTCGTATCCAACATCTTCGAATCCATGTCCAGTGCTTCGTATCCACCATCTTCGAATCCATGTCTAGTGCTTCGTATCCACCATCTTCGAATCCATGTCCAGTGCTTCGTATCCACCATCTTCGAATCCATTATCTTCGGGTCCATCAAGTTCCCATCGATTCGAAGCATGCGAACCTGATGGGTTCGAATCCATCCTGATGGGATCACGTTCTTTGGGTTCGAATCCATCCTGATGGGTTCGAATCTGATGGATTCGAACCGAGCATCACTTTGTCCCCTTTTTGACGGATTCGAACAACGTGCCTTTCCTACCTTTAATCCATCATATTTCCTTCATACGAACTCCGATTAACCTGAAATTTGAAACATAGCCTTTCCCAGTCCTTATCATCACCTCCAATCAATTTCGTCCCGATCGGAGTTCATCAAAATTTTGACGATATCGATCGTAGCCTTATCTCCAATCCTGATATCCATTATTCCTTGCCAATTCGTTGTTATTCTAGTTTTGACCAAAAAATGGGATAAGACGATACAACTCTGATTGTGATTACGAAAAATAAGAGTAAGAAGTACAAGAGCCAAAAGATCTTAAAAAATGAGCTCTAGCTTCCTATATATAGAGGTAGAGAGCCTAAAATCTTTCCCAGAAGATCTCCACCTTATTTTCCATACCTTAGATTGTTTCTTCGCCAAATCTGGTCAACTTGAAATCAAATATTTAAAGTTAATTTGTTCTTATTCTCACATCATTTATGTGGAGAAAAAATTGTTTAACATATTATAACAAAACTGAAGAACATCAAGATTTATGCAATCCAGATTTAATGACTACAATAGCTTTCTAACTTATTTTGAGCACTTATGTCTTAAAATTAGGTCATTTTGCTAACTATGTTTATTTGGTTTAAAGAGAACCAGTCAAATCAATCATTTTATATTACCGTTGCTAAAGCGGGTGTTAAAAAGCCTTGATTTAGCGGGGTATAGCGGAAACTAGCGGGGCTTAAAGCTGGTCTACTGTTTAATAGCGCTATATTGAAAATGCATAGCGGTCAAAGAGTGCTATGAGCTACAACGGGAATTTTATGGGGCTTTAACGGACTTTAACAACACAGATCGAGACAAGTCAAAATTGGTGTGAAGGACTCCACTATGCATTTTGAATGGTCATTATCCTTCCTGTGACTCGTTTCCATGAAAAGTTATGTCATAATCCTTCGTCGCGACGCTCTACCACCATTCGGGATTATAAATCTAGAATGTATTATCATGATTTGCTATTCCAAGCTTGATAATTTCAAACCGAGTTCTTCCATGGATTTTCCAGGTTTGGGCTCGTTTCTCGTTGACTCTAGTCGTTTAGGGTTTCAGATACATACACACATGCATACATGCACATTCTTGAACAAGCTTTTGCATGCACATATATATACATACATTTACATATATATGTTTGTTGTTTTTTAAATCCTAAGACTCAGTACCGACCCTAACACTTTGGTCGGTACCGACCCGAGACATGGGAGATTTCCCAAGTACTTTGCCTTTGAATACGGGTCTAGGATGTTAAAAACCCATCCCTTCCATTCCATCTCTTTATTTTATTTGTTCATGCAGATCTAAGCTTAAGTGTTGCCATTACCAAACTTCGTCACCAAGTCGAACTTAGTCTCACCACTCATCAATAATACCATCACCGCCTCTCCCTATCACATGTGCGTGTCGCTACCATCAATGGTTTCGCCTTGCCCTCACAGGTCCGACTCATGACTTGAGGCAATTGCTTCTTAGCTTTGAAACACCAAACTCGGACGACTTTAACACACGTAGAAATTTAGGTAATGGTGACGGATTTAGACATGGGTGAGATCGTCGTTAATGGACATGCGTTAGAGTTGAAGGCAAGAGGGAGGAGGAAAAAATTCTTCCTTGGAGTTGGGTCGGTATGACTCCAACACTTGGGGATACTTTGCAAAGACAAAGTTTGCAAGTGAGCTTTATCTTATGGAATTATGTTGGGTCCCTCCTTGATTCCAAAGCATTTCCAAAATATGGTCGATAACATAAAGCTTGTCGGGATGGTTAACGATGATAGTCACTTCAAGCGACATCAAAACTTAAAAATGAACTGTTAAGTAATATCAAAAATCTAAACTACACAACACTACACGACACTGTACTAGATTCCACTTTAGCATAGGGGTATAGCTTGTAATTAATCTAATGTTGACTATCCATCGAGTTTTTTTTATAGAAATGGATTAGAGACATTCCAGACGTCTTGCCGCTTAAGCCATATGTACATCCATTTCTAAATAAATTGAATCCAATGTTGAGTCAAGTTTAACTGATACTTTGCTTGCATGACAAACTCCAATAGAGCATGTACAGCAACAAAAAGAGTCCTCAGGCTGAAAAACAGGTTCTTGAAAACCCATAGAACCCGTAGAAAAGCCGGTGATAGTTCCTGCACCTGATACTCTCGAAGATGACATTCTTTTATATGATCCTGTCGATTCTGTCACTTCTAAAATCAATGATGGATTACAACAAACATGGGTTTTCGTTTGATGATGTACTTGTCCCATCTCGCCATCAAAGGGCTCACAATCCCCTTAAGGGTTATACTGCCTACAATAGGTATGTGTGTTCGGTGAGTTGCATCCCATTGTTCAACCAGTTCATCCGTTAAGTTCTGAATTTCATGAGGTTGGCTCCAACATGGTTGCATTCGAACAGTTATGCCTTCCTTCTTTGCATACACCTTGTTTTCTCCAAACACTTACATCGAGAACATAATGACAAGAATATTCGATACATATACAACTTCAAGAGTCAAAGAGAAAGTCTATCTCTGACCTACTTAGAATCGTCCAAGAGTTGTAGAGCAGTCTGAGGCACATGGAACAAGTTGAGCTACTTCAAAAATGAATGGTTTTATGTTCATTACTCTCCTGGGTTTCTACGTAGTTGGATATATGGACGTATGTTCCATTCCTTATGCTTTACAGGAATTTGCCTTATAGTCTACAAACTTAACTCATATTTTTTTTGTTATTCAAAAGTTCCGTCAAGACCCAGTAGCATAAAGTGATTTCAGATATCGTTAAGGCTCTTATGGCACATCTGGCAGAAGATAGAGATATCAAAATTCTCCTTTTAGATGAAAATCTTCTCACCCACAATCTATTGGAAGCAGGTCATAGCACTGGTATAGTTCAAGTAACAGTTAGTGACGACAACCATGATGATAAGGATAACAATAACTCACCTAGAGGAGCTGAGGTTAATCCTGATGTGCCTCCAATCACTAATCCAGGTGATATAGTTGAAAAAAATGTTGAAGATGTACAAGAGCATGCCAAAGAAGGTGAGACGGTAGGAGAAAGTGGTGGAGCTGGCCATAACGATATCAGTGTGGTTCATGAGTTTTAGACCGAGAAATATGGAGATAGCCAATAGCATTGACCCCTACACAGCCTCCACCAGTAACTACAGTGGAGAAAAATCCCTCTCTTCCTTCAACAAGGCATTTGTTGGCTTAGGCCTCATTCTTGTCGAGTTTGGCTCCTTCGATGTTGGTAACATTTGCCTCGAGGGCTCGATTCCTTTATTCACTTCGATAAGGGCACCATCCCTACTAGTGTGGGATAAATCACTCCCATGAGAAAATCTCCCGTACACGGTCCATCGATGGACACTAGGAAAGTCATGCACATGTGCACTTCACGTCACTGCAAAACACTTTGACTTGCATCCTTATTCCTTGAATCTAACTTGCTCTCATTGCTTATGCAGGATCCATAGAGAAGAAGAAATCCATATACCAATCTCTTGAGGAAAATGCATCCCGATCATAAGGTATCCCCTAGGCTCATATCATCAGGGCAGTGGTCAAGATTCCGAGTCTAGCGATCGGTCTAGATGAGATAGAGGCAGCGGGGTAAGAGTAGCTACGACGGAGATTATCTATCATGTGATTCCAATTCCAAAAATCGCTCCAGATCCAGATCTTCTCCTTCAAGAGGCCCGGACTAGGTTCCTAATCGCAATGATGTTTTGCCACTAGGCGGCACTTCTCGTACACTTCCTTTAGCTACAAATCATGTATTGCATCTGGCACTATCTCATTCTTGTCGATCTTTAGATTGTAGGAACAACTAGAGCAGTTCTAAGACTTCCTATCACAAGCCCGATAAGGAAACTACTGAAGCTCTAGTCGTTACTATAGAGCAAGAACTTGCTGCTAGTACCTGAATTTCCAAATTGAATGAACAATTTCCAAATACTTATTATGATGGGCTCATGCTTTTTTCTAATTTGAAGAGAATCTTGCCTGATGTCCAAGATATGACCATCACTTGTGTTACTAATGTTCATGACTAGTACAACGTATGGTCTTGAGTGGCTGATAAGATATCCAAGGTATTAAAAGAAAGGAAGCTTAAAATCGAGAACCAGAAACTCGTCGAGGAAGATAACAAAAGAATCATAGCTCATCTTTATGCCGAGGTCAAGAACCAGAGGAAGTCCCAAGTTGAAGCTGAGAAGAAAACCGAGAACAAGGCATTGATACAAGATGGAGAAAGCATTCCATTGGAATCTTGATTTAGTGTTGAAGAGAGATGCCGCAAAAAAGAGTGTGGCCGAACTGAAAACAAAGCTCGAATGTGAAACGAAAGAAAAAGACGAGACCCTCTTACAGGGTCAGGGATACTGCAAAGAGGTGTTCACCGCTTGGGATGAAAGAAATAAGGTAGTTGAGCATACCAAAGACATGGATGCGCTTGTAAGAAAGGAGTTTGAGGCTGTAGAGCAGCAGGGGATGGAGAAGTTTGAGCCACTGCTTAACAGATACAATCCTAACATGCTCAAATTCCACAACATGGAGTGGTACAACAACGATTACCCCAAAATCTTGGCTCAGGCCCGGGAATTAGTCATTGCTGATGAGAGAAAAAAAATACTTCAAGGGTGGTAAGATGAACCTGGCCCATCTTGAGAAAGAGATACGGGTAGGAGATGGGCCTGGGGTGTTTAAGGAGGGCCAACTTATTCTCCATTCGGAGCTAGATACGACAGTGCAAAAAAATTTAGGGGAAGGCTCCAGATCATTTCCTTAAGATGCTGTTGTTAGAGACACTCGTGGGCCCAAAACTACTTTTGATCCATCGCTCCTGACTACGATCCGGAGTATCCCCATATGCATAAGCCTGCTATCCTTTCTTCTATCCCAGAGGGAAATTCCGATGGCACTCCGGCCACATAGAAGCCCAAACAGAAGAAGGTATCTCCTTGATTTCCCCTATATTTCAAAGTGTTGACGTGTCGTGGATTGACGTCGCTAATCTATCTTTTTATATCTCTCAAGTTTCAGGTCGGCCCTAAATCGCCCTACTTTCCAATAAGGACTCTCAGTTGGGACAACAAGTGCCTACAATAGAATCAGTAACCATTACAACTTCAACAATTGTCCTAACCATCATGGTAGAAGAGACTCCCAGTTTTGAAGAGCAAATGATTGATGCTTTCCTGGATGAGGGGACCGATGGAAACTAAGGTGCTCAGACCAATGATGATGTTATTATCATTGGTGTTTCCTAGTCCCTATTGGGTCGCCATGAGTACACTTGAGTAGGAACATCTCCGAGACATAGAAATTAAGCTGGAGAAGATGGAGAATATCCCCCTTCCTTTGTCCATAGCTTTGCTTGGCCAAACCATCTTTGCTCCGGTCTATATTTCTTTTCCTAGGAGCGCTTAGAGCACATCTGTGTGATCTTCGCAAAACACTACAGCCTCCCTTCCTCTACCTAGGAGCACTCACCGTGAATCTACCATCCCACTACTTAGCTTGCCTTCGAAAGGCAGAGGAAGCAGAGGAAGAGAAGGTAAAAGGAAGGATGAAAGGTCAAGTGACGTGTTTCCCGGCACCATGAAGGGGAAGCACAAGTCAAAGAAGCATTTGTCAGTTTTCATGGTGTAAATAGACCCATTACTTTGCTTTGCACGGGTTTGGCCCCCCACTCTTGCCTTTTGTTTTTGGCATAAATAAAACTTGTACTTAGCTTTCCAACTTCCATTTTGAATGTTAATAACAAAGATTTTTGTTTCATCAAATGTTTGTGTGAATTTGCCTAAGTTGTTTAAGAAATGCACTTTCCATTTGTTAGTGCAAAATTTTGTCTACACTAACACCCCGAGGTCAAAGGTATATCTTTGGAAGTCAGTTGAGTTATAGGTCCTATGAGGTTACCGAGACCTGATGTAATTAAGTTAGAGCTTTAGATGGTTGAACAATAGAGTCATGATGGTAAACGAAAAGAAGATGAAGTGCAAAAGGTAAAGTACACCAAGACTTTTATAGTGGTTTGGGCTGAAAGTCCTTACGTCCACTGTCCTTTCCTTATTTAGTTAGCCTTGTATATCCAAGAGGCTTATTACATTGAATCTAATAGTTTCCACTATTAATGAGTTTTAGAATAGAGCTTTAACATAGGAAAGTACTATATGATTTATGTAAGTTCTTTCTATGCCCCAAAAGATCCTTTATGCCTTAGGATTGCCGTCTATTTATAGGAAATATGACGTAAAGCCATTAGTGGAGAGCCTTCTCTTTAGGATTGATGACCAAGCTTGCTATGTGTGGTTTAGATTTGAACATTTTTCATCATCTCATAGAGTGAATTTTGAAGCAGATTGCTAAAGTGATGCTTGTATATATAGCTTCTTGGATATCTTCCATTTATCATGACCGTTTTGTCTTTGGCTATCTGAGCATTGCTATTGAGTTGCCTTTGGTTTTGCCAGCTGCTGCCCTTGGTTAAGCTTCCTGTTTCAATCGAACGGTGATCTTGATCTTGGCCGATACCTTGACTCCTGCTTTTAAACTATATGCTCTCGGATACCAAGTCTACTGTTTAAGCTCTCGTTGGAAACTAAATAATGAGCCATGGAATTGCAATTCAAGGTTTCTTCCCAAATGGTTGTAATTTGTGCTTTGCGGAAATTACAACGTAATGTCATTCAGTGTACTTGTGATCCATTCCTTTTAGTGATGATTATCAGACTAAACCCTTACTCCATTTTGTAATTTACCGGCCTTTTTTCGTTCTCATGAACGTAAAGTAATTGTCAAAGTGCCAAACTTTGGGCATTACTTGAGGTTTACTACTTAGAACAATGGTCTAGGTATCCTTTTTTGGGATAACAGTATTGGATTGTGCCAAACTCCTGGTGCTAATTTAAGTTAACTATTTAATAATTTAGTTCGTACATCCTCATCCTAGATGATTATTTTCAATTGCGCCTAACTCTGAGCATCGATTCAAAGTTCATAAGTTAGATCCTACCTTACCCTGGGTATGAACCTGTCATTTTTCCTACATTGGGAAAAATGTTAAGGATTAGACGGTCTTATCGTGTTTATTTTGGTTTATACTCCTGCCCTACATCAAGGATAATAGTTAGTGAATGAACAATTATGTCATGTCCAATTTAAATTTATACTCCTGCCTCCACATCAAAGGAAAGAGTTAACGTGCGGATGTTCATGTCACATCCCTTTTGGGTTTATGCTCCTAGTTAGCTGATGGGCGGTCGAGTCACGTCCCTTTAGTTTATACTCTTGCCCCCAATCTGAGGATAAGAGTTGTTTGACAAATGTTCGGTTAACATCCGTTTAGTTTATACTCCTGCCCCTAATCTGAGGATAAGAGTTAGCTAATATCAATCTCTGAATATTCAGAATAACTTTGAGGGTCAGATTATGAACCGTAGAAGTTTGGTTGGCACCGATCTCCGAATATCTGCAAACTTTCATTATTCACATGCAGATTTGTTCGAGTCAGTCAAGTCACAACTCTTAAGCAATGTAAAGACAGATCTAGGAAGCCATTTATTGAAAATAGGAAATGACAAGTTCTATCTTATCACATGGCTTCATTAAATTATGTAAAAATTTATTTCTAAGTGAAATAGCATCATAAATGCTCGTTATTCTACGCCTTCGGGAGTGAGATATCGTCAACCATTGCAAACCTGAAAGTGCCATCTCCAAGATTTTGTTTTATTGCATACAGACCTTCCCATGTCGGTCCCAAGTTTTTGGGGCCTGAGAAGATTTGTTTGAGGACCAGGGCGCTGATCTCAAAAGTCTGATTCCTAACATAGGCATTGTAATACTAGGCTTCTCGATTGTAGTACGCAGCTGCTCTTAAGTCAACTTCATCTCATTTCACATCAATCATGTCACGGGATTCCAAAAGGATTCGTTCATCGTCTATATGTTGTAATGAATTACCCTATGGGAAGATATTTCCTATTCAACTGGAATCATAGCCTCCGATCCATAGGCTAGGGTGAATGGAGAATGGTCAGTTGCTGACTTATGGGTCATTCGATAAGCCTAAATTACAGTGGAAGTTCATCGACCCACTTGCCCTTAGTTTTTTCCAATTTCTTTATGACAATGGACTTGATAATCTTGTTTACAGATTCAGCCTGTCCATTTGCTTGGGTTGCGCCATTGGAGCAAATCTTTTCTCTATGCGATGTCGATGGCAGAAACCTTTAAACTCAATGCTGACGAATTGGGTTCCGTTATCAGTAATGATCGTCGGTGGAACTCCAAAAGGATAGATAACATTCCAGACTACAAAGTTCATCACTTTCTTCATGGTAATCGTGGCTAATTGCTCTACCTGAGCCCATTTGGTGGAGTAATCAATTATAATGATGGCGTACTTCACGCCTCCTTTAGATATCTGCAGCACACTGATATTATCATTTCTCCAAACTGCAAACGGCTAAGGACTGACCATTTAAGTAATCTTTATTAGAGAGGCCCTTAGAATTATAGTAAGCCTCTAGCTCTTGTCAAACTTTCTAGTGTAATCAGCTACGTCTTAATTGATAGATGGCCAAAATATCCATAACAAAGAATCTTCTTCGCCAGGGTTTGCTCACTAGTTTTGCCACTGCAGACCCCTTCATGCACTTCTCTGAGGACTTGTTTGGCCTCTCCATAAGCTATACGCCGAAGAATAGGGATTGTAAAACCCTTCCTGTACAACAATCCTTCTTATGTGATATATCTCAAAGCTTGGCAAAGGAGTCTTTGTCACTCATTCTTCCTATTGGGAGGGATTCCTCTCTATAAGTAGTCTTTTATTAGAGTTATCCATGACTCCCTTTCTGGTTTAGCCTCAAAGATCCAATCGACATCTATGTAGTCGATGCTCGATGCTGATAGCATCTCCACTGGAACCAAGCCCATAAGTTGCGCATCCCCGGAACGGGCCATTTTAGCCAGTGAGTCGGCCTTTGCATTTTCCTCTTTGGGATTATGCGTTGTCGTATAATACTCAATGTCACTAAGCAGCTCAAGGACTCGGTTTAAATAAGGGGCTAGCTTTGCTCCTTTTGCCTAAAACTCTTTCCGGACTTGACACACCACTAGCTGAGATCACAAAAAATATGCAAAATCTTTATCTCTAATTCTTTGGCAATCTTGAGTCCCGGAATCAAAGATATAAACTCTGCATTGTTGTTTATTGCAAGAAAATCGAGTCTCAGGGCATAACAGATTAAACATCTCAAGAGTGATATGTACAACTCCAGCACTTGACACGTCGTTCGTGTACATCTTCCATATAGCATTTTGCTCAGCTCTTCAACATATTATCCGCCTAGTGAATTCTGCTACGAAATCTACCAAAGCTTGACCCTAAATAGCACTCTGAAGGTGATAGGTTATATTGTATTGGCTCAATTCAACGTTCCATTTTAATAGCCTTCTAGAAGTCTCATGTCATTGCAACACTTATCGCAAAGGCTGGTCGATAAGAACTTTAATATGATGTGCTTGAAATTAAGGGTGGAGCTTCCTTGGAGTAATCAATAGGTAGCATGCAAGCTTTTTCAGCTTCAGGTAATTTCTTTCAGCTCCTATTAATCGCTTATAGATGTAATAGACTGGTTCTTGGATGCAGGCTTCTTCTTGTACGAGTGTGGCGCTCTAAGCATGCACCAATATAGCCAGATATATAAACAAATCCTCATCATCCATCGGTCTCGAGAGGATGGGGGGTCTCTCCAAGTATCAACCAAAGCCTAGAAGGCGTCTACATACTCCTCATCACTGTGAAAGTTCCTTTTTCCTTCAGAATTTTCCCTTTCTTAATCATGTTAAAGAAAATGATACATTTTCGGTCCGGAGATGAATTGACTTAAGGTGGTGACTTTTCCATTAAACTATGGACCTCCTTGATTGTCTTCAGGGCCTCCATATCCATTAATGCCTTTATCTTCTCTGGATTGGCTTCAATTCCATGGGAATTTGCAATGAAGCCAAAGAACTTCCATGATGCAATGCCAAAAAGCATCTCAAAAGGTTGTGCTTCATCTCGTACTTTCGAAGAACGCCCAACATTTTTTCTAAATCGTCAATGTGGTTTTCCAAATGCCATGTCTTTATGAGCATGTCAGCCACAAAGATTTCCATTGAACGTCCAATCCGATCTCTAAACATCATGTTTATCAATCTTTGATAGGTTGCTCCAATGTTCTTTAACCCAAATGGCATGACCAGATAGCAATATAGTCCAAAGTCTGTAATAAAGCTAGTATATTCCTGGTTTGGGATGTTTATTGGAATATGGTTGTATTCAAAGTATATGTCCATGAATGAAAGCAATTCATGTCCGGTTATTGAATCCACCAACTGATCAATCCTTGGAAGCGGGAAGCTGTCCTTCGAGCATGCCTAATTCAAGTCAGAATAATCTATGCATGTCCTCCATTTTCTATTAGCCTTCTTCACTAAGGCTAGTTGGATACTCATTCTGAGTATAGGACATCATAGATAAAGAAATTATCCATCATCTTCTCTACTTTTTTGAGTGCAGCGTATCTCTCCATACCTAGGATGCTTCTGTTTCACAGGAACATATTTTGAATTTATGTTCAATGCATGGCTCGTTATCTCCGGCGATATCCCATACATATCAAAGTGCGTCTAGGTGAACACATCCAGGTTTGCTCAGAGAAAACCAATCAACTCCTTCATCGCCCTAACACTAAGCTGCAATCCAACTTCCACAGTCCATGTTAGGTCATCTCGACTGATCGAGATATTATTGTTAACTCAGTTGGAGCTCCTCTTTCATCTAGTGGTACTTTTCACGGGTCCATGTCCTTTTGGAACCGACTGTGCAGCCCGAGTTAGGGCTCAGGCATTGGTTGCTATGCATCCAAATCCTTGATACAGAGCGACCCCTCTGCACTTTTTCCTTTCTCTCTGCACCTCGCCTCTCTTAGCTCGATGATGTAGGATTCGTGGCCATTCACCTGATCTTCTTGGACGATCCCTACGCCATACTTTGTAGGAAATTTCATTGTTAAGCACCAACGGGCAATGGCCGCTTTAAATTCAGCAAGGACTGATTGGCCTAAAGACGTGTTGTAAGCTGAGTAAATATTCAACACCAAGAAAGGAACAACCCCCACTCGCTTGTAGTTGCCCTCACCAAGTACCACTGGTAATTCTACATATCCAATCGGCACAATAACCAACCCTTTGAACCCCAATTTTCGAGATTATAAGCTTTTTTGAAGAGAATGTTAACTGAACTTTGACAGTTAACCAGCACCTTCCACGCTATTGCAGGATTAATCATGGTTGTAATCACAAGTGGGTCAATTGTTGGAGCCTTCACTCCATTAGCATCTATATTTCGAAAAAATGTGTCATCGGTCTTCTTCATTATTTTGCCGGAGTTCCATTCTCAAGTGCAAGGCAGCTCTAATCCTCATCTTGTTTTATGGCACCAAAATATTTAGCCATTTCAACTAGACTTTTATCGACCGGTTGCAATCCACCAATGATGGTATTAATTACTAAATGCCATTCAAGCCACCTGGGTTCATCGGCACCAGGGCCAGCCTATACCCATTAGGAAGATGACTCTAGGGGATTAGAGTTTCCTTACTTTCCATCCCATTGGGCTTTCACATATTGTTGCGATTTCTTTTTGCATATCAGCTCCTTAATCATATCACACAAATGCTTACATTCATTGGTATTATAACCGTGCATCCCATGAAACCTAAAGAACTGGCCAAACTCTTCTCCCTTTTAGTTGATTCTCTAGGACCTGGCTTCCTATACTGCCCAGTGCCTTGATTTTCCAGATAGATATTCTCTATTGAGTTGTCCAGTTAAGTATAGTTGTCGCACTTAGGAGTCTTAGTATGATTTCCTTTATCCGACTTTTGCTTCTTAGCCCCACCATAATTCTGCTTCCAACCGTCATTCTTATTGCCAACATTCACATCTACATTTCTAGAATTTCCTCCAGATTGCTTTACAGCAACAATGTTTTATATTACTTCAGCTGAACCCCCAGCTTAGGTTCTCCATGGATGTTTGCATTCTTCTTCTAAGTGTAAGTACTTGTTGGATTTTCTATAGAAAGCATCCATTGTTGGCGAGGGTTTTTTTCCCAACCATTGCCCGAAATCCATATCGGGATGAATTCTCGTAATTAGCGCCATCAGCACTATGTCATCATTGGTATTTGTAACTTCTATCATGGCTATGTGGAAACGATTCAAGAAATCCTTTAGTGCCTCTTCATCACGTTGAAAGAGGTTTAACAAAGAGAGACATGTCTTAGACGTGAAGTATGTAAGTGGAAATTCTCTACACACTTTCGTGATAACTTAGCAAAAGATAAACAGACCTCGATGGAAGTCGAGTGAACTACATCGTAGCTACTCCTTCTAGGAAAATTTGAAAGCAGTGGTCACAGCATTGGAAGCTCTAACGGAATCCATATGCCCTTTATATCTTATCAAATGCTGCCTAGGATTTGTTGTTCCTCCATACAACTGCATGGTTGGAATCGCAAACCTTTGGGGATATCTCTTACGTAGGATGTTTTCTGTAGATGGATTCTGACTAGGAGAGGTACCCCACTCATCATTGCTTCTGAAGCACTCTTTACATACAAGTCTCTTGACTGTATCATCTAGGTACTCTGGGTCCACTAGTTCGACTAAATGGCAGTAATTGAGATTCGCCCCTAAGTGTTCGGCCCAGTGAACGTTCTTGGTTTGGCCCTCGATATCTAGGCTCCCTAGCCTCTGGGGGACCCATTCGTTCAACAGTCCCCCTTGTTTGATTCTAATGAGTTGTATCATCAATGATATCATGATTTTCTAGATTTTGATCATCCAAGATCTGACCAGAAGTCAGATCCACGCTGCCATCTAGAGGACGAGTACTGGGCCTACCATTAGTTGGGTCGGTACCGACCCGTCTTCTTGGGCCGATACCAATCCAAAAATTTGAACCATGGGTTCGCCTTCTTCCTTGATGTGATCCCATAGCAGAGTTCTGAGTCCTCGTT
Source organism: Allium cepa (assembly GCA_030765085.1). NCBI lineage: Eukaryota > Viridiplantae > Streptophyta > Magnoliopsida > Asparagales > Amaryllidaceae > Allium > Allium cepa. Next base: position 822,981,956 of record CM060929.1, read on the forward strand.
AGCCTTTTGTCTCTCTGTCTTTGCGCGAATGATGAAGAACTTTCAGACATTGAGTTAGAATCCATCCTATTCCTTTTACACCTGTTTAGAGTTAAGTCATTCAGCATCCTTAAGCTCTGTTGCATCGTTTGATTCATCTCATTGTGACTAACTTGAAATCTATCTTGCATCTGCTTCATCATCATATCCATCTCCATTATGGATCTCTTGTTGCTTTGGTTGAGTAGCATCATACATATGATGTGCATTTTGGTTCTCAGCTTCAATAGTAGCCCTGGAATTGGCAGAACGGTCTTTTCTTGATGAGACCATTGCAAATGGCTTCTCTTAGATTATTGGAAATTTGAATAGTAGAAAATTGAGCTTAGAAAATTGGAACTATCTCTTGGAATTAAGGAATCCAATAACAAATGATGGATCCAAGAAGCCTGAGAATATCTTTCTCGGTAAAAGCAATAAAATGTATGAAACAAAAATGACACAAACACCCAAAAATTTATGTGGAGAAATATAAGTATAGGAATAAAATTTAAAATGAGTGAGAAAGAGCACACAATAATTAATATTGGTTTGGCAAATCAAGGCCTACATCCACAGCTGTGGAGTTAAAGCGCTCAGTAGATTCAATGCCACGGAGGTGTAAAAAGTCATAGCGGTGATACAATGAGGATATAGCAGGATATATAGGATGACTTTATACTAGCATATAAACTCGTACTTAATGTTTTTACAAATATATAAATGGTAATTAAATGAAAAATTAACATTCAATTGAATTATAATCAATACATGAATAATTTTAAATAAAAACATGTACGAATATACTATAAATAAACATAAAATTGTTATGTAACATAATTGAATTTAGTAGAATGTTAGAGTATTTTTATTTCTAAAAATATATTAAAAATTCAATTAAATAAATTAATTTCATAATTTTTATAATGTATAAATATCATTTTTTAATTCATTTCTTTTAATGAAGATATAGCGAGAATAGCGGAATATAGTGGGAATAACGGGATATAGCGGGAATAACGAGGCTAAAAGCGGAAAGAATATACTTGGGGCTATATGGAAAAATCATAGTTGTAGAAATCCACTATGAGATATAGCAGAGTCATAGCGGGGAATTAACTACACAACGTCCACTTAATGATTTTATTGCTTATACCATAACTTGGAGGCAAAAGTTCATATAGGTCGGTACAACTCTGATAGTGATTACAAGAAAAAAAGCAAGAAGTATAAGAGCCAAAAGGTCCTAAAAGCGAGCCATACCTTATTTATAGAGGTAGGGAGCCTAAACCCTCACCCAAAAGATCTCCACCTCATTTCCCATCCTTTAGACCGTTTCTCCACCAAACTAGGATGCCACCACATCAACTTATATGAGTCGGTATGACACCAAGGGCTTGGGTTGATACGACTCCGAAAGATGGCCAATCTGGTCATCTTGAACTCTTCGCGTTAGTTCGTCCTATGGTTAGCTTCGTGATTTCATAGTTGTTTACATCAATGTTAGCATGTTTCTGAGTCCAAACGATGGATCCATTGAAGAACATAGTTGCTGATTCAAGTTTTTGTGGACATTGATATAGAACTGCAAGAAATAATGCTGAACATTTAAATGTGAATCAGAATGTAGGTGCATGACCTAAGGAATATGTGCTAGAATTACCTCGTGGAAATTAGGAAAAGTTGTGTAAACTTGAGAATTCCTTAGATAATAACAACAGACTTGTTGAGATGGTGAGACTAGCAATAAGGGATAAACTACCTAACCGGAGCCTGGAAGATATGTATAGGAGTCCATTCACTTCGAACATTCAGCACACTTGGAACGCCCCTGATTTCAAGCAACCAAAGTTGGAAACGTATGATGGGAAGACATATTTGACGATCCATTTGATGAGGTACATCAAACACATGGAAGTGCTGGGCACGTCTGAAGAAATGATGGGAAAGTGCTTTCCATTTTATCTGACGGATTTGGCAGCATTATGGTTTAGATAGCTGTAAAAAGGTCCCATAAGCAAGTGGGCCGAGTTGGTGGACAAATTCATCACACAGCTCCGGGTCCATATTTTACGATTCAAAAGTGTAATGATGATGTCGTGTGAAGCAGTGACCTAGGGAGAAGCTTGGGTGTTTTTTGATGAAGTTTAATGCGGTAGGTGCTACGGTTGACAGGTCAGGCCCATCAATGGTTCTGATAGCAGCAGTTTTAGGAGTAGCCAGTAAGGCGAATTTCAAGATTGCTTTAGGGTGGGATCCACCAATGGACCTCATAGAGTTTTATCATGAGGTTGAATGATACCTGCGTCAGGATGAGGCTGAAGCTAAAAAGGATGAAATTAATGACGTGGATGGTAGAGAACCGTCTACAGAAGGATCCAATAAAGATAAAGGAAAATGAAAGAAGGAAGATGACTTTGAAGGATCAAAGCAGCAAAGAAGGTAACCAAAATTCTGTTCTTACATGGATTTGAATGAAATCTTAGAGCATATTTACCCTGACACCAGGGGATAGATCCTCTATCGAAAATGAGCAAGGAGAGAGCCTATTGACACTGAAAAGATGTCCAGAAAGTATTGCACATTCCATAAGCTGAATGGACATAACGCAACTGATTGTAGGCACTTGCGTGGTCTGATCGAGGAATAGGTCAGAAGCAAACAATTACAACAGTATTTGAAAAACTGAGTTATGATGATGGAAAATCAGTAGCCATTATCTACGGTGAACAGAAAGGGCATTGGATCAAGGTCAAGGATAGTCATCTCGTGAATGACACAATTTTACAGTCAAGCCACTTACTCATGTACGGGACTTCGATCGGACCTCAGGCACGCTTTGAGCTAGATACTAGGCTGTAAGGCCTGGTGTGGCAGTTATCATGATGTTTGACTTTATGTTTATTAGCATTTGAATTCGAATCCAGTAGATAGATCCTTAATTATTGAAATATACTTGAATGTGATGATCGATGTTGATTGTGATAGTCTTCTCTGGAGAGATGGGGTGATAATCACACCGTTCAAGTACCCTTGCCAAAAAGTGAGTGGATGGACTTGTACGATATTGATCGTATTAAGTCCTAATTGGAGAGTGGGGACCGAAGCGCAAGGTGCAAGTTCCCTTGTCTGAGAGCAAGTGAATGGCCTTGTACGATATTTATCATGTTAAGTCTCGACTAGAGAGACGGGAGCAAAGTGCAAGGTACAAGTTCCCTTGTCTAAGAGCAAGTGGAATGAACTTCTATGAATAGTAAACCCCCTCACCGAAGAGTGAGCAGATGGGCTTGCTTGGTCGTTGAGTCCCCTCATCAGAAAGCAAGGGATTAGTCTTAGCAAGGATCCTAAGAGACCGTGGATTTAATTATCGACCCGGAGTGGCCACAGATTCAATTAACGATCCGGAGAGATCATGGACTTAATTATCGGCTTGGAAAGGCCATGGATTTAGTCAACGATCTACAAAGATTGCTAGTTTAACTAACAGCCCGAAAAGACTGGGGATTCCGCCAATGATCAAGACAGATCGAGCTTTCGAATAATGATATGGAGTGATCAGGAATTGAAATGGTCACCGAATACATGACCTAGAGAAATTAAGGTCTAAACTTTGGATTTGAACGCCATTTGACCTTGAAATGATTTGTTAGTGACTGTCAAATCGAGTAATTGATTTCAGCATGTGACCGCTAACTCCAGGGTGAACAAAGGATGATCTTGATTCGTGATGCGGCATATGACTTGCCAATTTGGGAGAACACAGAATCATTATCTATGACTGACACTTAAGCAAGGACCCAAGTCTTTAGCTATCATAGTCTGGAATGATCTTTGATTTACAAGTAAATCCAAAGGAACATGATGACTCGCCATAGCTCGAACGGTTGATAGACAAAAAAAATCAAGTATTAATGCTGCATCGACTTCGATATCTGTTCTTAAGCAAGCGCACCTTCCATTTGCAAGGCGTGCTTTGGGGCCAAGTGTTATCTAGCCTTTTGACTAGCCCATATTCGAATGAATTGAACCGATCAAGTAGGAATCCAGAATGATAACTGATAGATTTAGATGCCATACAAAGTCAAGAGACAAGGTTGTCAACATACAAACAACCTCCATAAATGGTCCGCACATCACACCACTTCAAGTAACAGGACCAAAGTCCAACATTCAAGCAAAGTTATGGATCGGTACCAATCCATGACTATGAATCGATGTCAATACCTACTCTTTGCCAACACCACCTCAAATCCACACAATTAAGTCTATAAACCAAGTATGGCCAAGGTCACAAAGCGAATTTAAACCATTTTAACACTCCATGGGCTCTGGAGCATCTAAATGATGGGTCGGTACCGATCCATCCCAATAGATCAGTACCGATCCATAAGATCTCACTTAAACTACCTCAAAGTCAGAAATATGTTGTTCATGGCAACCTAATTCAAGCCTCAAGGGGTCGATCGCATGGAATCTACTATTAAGAGACTCAAGCACTTAAAATAGGAACTCCATTCCTCTACCGATCCATCCTATTAGCCTAGAAATAAGCTTCTAATAAAGCATCCAAGATGGAAAAAACGAAGTTCACAACAAGTCGCCACAATACCGAGCACTATAATCGATCCATTAAGCAATCTTATGGATCGGTATCAATTCATGCTTATAGATCAGTACAGATCCATCATGACTGCTGACGTGATCATGTTTTCTCGAGGTTAACTACTGCTAGGGCATGGGAAACATGGTGGAGAAGAGAGTTTTCAGGCAATCTTTAGCTATAAGTAGGAGGCTATGAGCTCATTTTTGAGGATCTTTTTGGCTTCTTAACTAGTTTCAATAATTCACTTGTAATATGTAAGGATTTCTACCGATCCATAATAACTTGGAGAGATATGCTTAAGGAAAGCAGTAGAGATGAGGATTTATCTTCTACCAACCCAGTATATAAAAAATAAGCACACAACAACCATTAAAGGATGGGGACATAAAAGTCAAAGATGGTGTAGAGAAATTCTATAATAATGTATATGAATGGGAGAATGCCATATTACACTCGCATTAAAGCTTTCATTACACTCATGGAAACAATGTCTCTATCTAGTTAAATTTGAAAAAGAAAAGGATTTTAATAGTACTGAATAGTGGTGTTGCAATTAACTCGGTTCGTAGCGGGTAAACCCCACTAATTTCAATTTTTTCCCAATTTGAATCATAATGGGTTTTTGAAGTCTAATGGATTTTACTATATCCAATCTAGTTAACTTAAGTAAATCAAATTAAATTTTATTTGTTTAATTAATGTTTATTAATTAATTAAAGTTTATGTAAGTTAGAGTATACCAATATATACTCTTGTGTATATGATGTGCATGTGTAACATAGAAATATGTACATAGTTAATGTATATGTATATAGATGTTGGGATTTATATTCATAATATATACATTCTCCATCTATATTGATATTGACTGTCTCAAAACATTTCTTAAGTATACATATAAATATTTATATAAAACATTGCTTAAGTATACTATTTTAAAATTCAAATTTAGGTTCATAGGAATCAGTCAAAGTATATTTTAATTGATTGAAATAAAAATATTTATATTTTATATAAATAATTATTATTGTGGAAAATAATAAGAATTTTTATAATATATGCAAATATTTAAAATTGGATAATGTAACTAAAGTATGTATTTTGCAATAAAGTAAATACTAAAAAACTTGCATATGTTTATTTTTTCCTACTATATGAATTTAAAAAAAACTGAAATAATTTATTATTATTATTAATAAATTAAATATTTATATATTTAAATATAGACTAATATAAATATAGATTAAATTGTTAAATTATAAATTTAATAATATTATATTAATTTAGGATTAACAATTTTTAAAAAATTAAAAACATATTTTATTTATATGTAACTTTATAACAATTTTAAATACATAATATATATATATATAATTCAAAAAATAGTAAATAACATTTTAAAGTTATTACAAATTAATTTTAATATTAGGAAAATTAATATATAAATTATGCCATGTAAGATGAATTGAAATATTTTTTTTATTTTACACATTAGTCAAATCAATATGATCTATCAATATTAACAGTTTAATGTAATTTAACTCAAATAATTTAGGGAGACAACAAATGTACATATAAACTCTATCTAGCGGGATCACATGACATATTAGATGTAAATTATAAAGTAGAAAATAATACCTTGAAGAGATTACCTTTGAGTGGACCTTGTTTGAAGAGATCCCCTAGCTTCGAAAGAACCGATCCACTAGACGTTGCAACAATTTAGAGCATCACTTAAATTGATTTATTTGGATGTATTTTGTATATGGAATACACAGCTGTAGAGGTGGGAGCAAGGTGAGTTTGACAAGGTCTGGGAAGGTTCTATGAGAGATGAAAATGAGGGGGTTAAGATGGTTATAAAGGAGGAGAAAAATTCTTCTCATTTACTCCTCTTACCATTTCTCGGACCCAAGCCTAAATTCGAAAACCCTTTTACTCCCTTGCCCAATAGAACAATTGCTGGACAAAAATTTCTATATAATAGTCCTATTTATAAACAAGATTTCTTGTCGGGTAGTGTCACTACGAAATAGAAATTTCTACTTAGTACTATATACAACGGGAAAGATTTGTTGTTCGGTAATGGAACTATGGGATAGGAATTTTTGTTCAGTAATCGGGCATACTGAACTAGAGAAGCTCAAAATTAAATGTGGCTAAGGACTAGGCAAGGTCCAACCATCAGACCAAATACTACCAAACCATCCATTCCTTGCTGAACCGAGCAAGATATTTAAGGAAATTCCGAATTCTATCTTGTAAATATGAAAATTATGGATCGTATTTTTTATGTGTGGAAATTACCGAATCGAGCATGCTAAATAAAGAAATTGTCAATTTTATCAGCCTCGCCTCCCTATAGCTTCACCCCTATAAATATAACATAGTAAAATTTAAAAAATATTGAAATTAGGCCTCGGAATCTATTCTTTTGCATCCAGAATGTCGTTTATAGTTAGAAAATATACACAATTTTTTGAAAATGATACGGGTCAAAATTAGTGGAACCCAGGCCTAGTGTCATTTTTGTAAATATTGATTTGATAATTTACCCTAACAGCCCTAGTTTTCAACTATAAAGAAAGTCCTAACCCTTGCCCTTTTTCATTCTATACCTTAGTCGCCGCCTCCCTGATTCTATATGTACTTTATATCTTCCTCCTCCTTGAAATTTCTATTCTCTTCTCTTCTCTAGATTTCAAAATAAAAATAAAATGAAACAAATCAAAAGAGAATATAGAGAATCCAAATTGAAAAGAGAGGAAAGAAAAATCAAAAAAATAACAAACTTGGAAAGGGAAGAGGATAACAAATTCAAATCAGGTTAGGAAAAAGGTTTCTTTGAACAACTTTTCACAGTGAGTGGATTTATTTAGAAAAGCTTATGTTGTTGATACATAGTTAGTTTTCATTTGTGCATCTTATTAGAATTAAAAAGATGATTTTCATTTTACCTTGAATCAAATTTTTTATTTAAATATTTAAAATTAAAAAGGATTAGAAAGCCCTAATTTTTGAATTGGTAAAAAACCAGTATGATTTTGGAGGGAAGGGTAAATTGAATTGAAATTACCATTAATTGTATAGATATGGTTTTTGTATAATGTTTGGATTTATTTTCATGAACAGAAAAGCAAATAAACATGTCCTTTTGAACTTATCTGGATATTAACTCAATTAAAATTTGAATATAAGTAGAAATTAATTGAAATACAAGTAGAAATTTGATCGAAGAATATACAAATAATTAATTAAAATGTCATATACAATTATTGACTAACTTATCCAAAGTTATATATAAATAAAAGATGAAAATTGCAAGCAAACTCATGCTAAAAATGAATCTAGTATAATCTACGAAGAAGACGAACAAAATAATCAAAATGGGTAAATTAAAAAATCGTGAACATTTGAATTTGTAATCAAATATCTGAATTCACTTCGAGACATCTAAATTTTGGACAGGTTGAAACAAAAAAGTCAACTCAAAATTGACTTGATTCGGACATCTAAGCCCTTATTTAGATGCCTGGAACCAAGATCAATCCTTAGAATAAGAAACCAAACATTGAAATGCCTGTAACAATTTTTTTACTAGGAGAATCAAACTTCGAATTATATTCCAGACGTTTGAATTACTACAGCAAGCCCAGGTTAAACATAGGCCTGTTACATGCCAAGTAGGAAGTATCAAGAAAACATGTTACCACTTCCTTGTCTTTCTAGAATTCAAGTAGCTAAATGGAGTCATGCAGCAAGTTGGAAAAGTATCACACATGGTGACATCCCAGGCCCTTACTTTATGATGGTGTTAAATGTGATACTCTACGCGGCGATTGATTACACCATAATTAGAAGTTCTTATCATTTGCAGTTGGGCCTAGCCACCTTTTGATGGAAGCAGGAAAGAGCAGGCAGAGAAATCCATCATAGTAGGATATGTTAATCTTACAAAGGGATGGATTTGTTAATCCGCTCTTGATTGCTATGTTATAGAGCGTAAGATAAGAGCGATAACAGGATGTTATTCGACTAGTCAGTATTGGGATTGTTAACCTAAAAGCTTATATTGGGATTTTTAACCCAAATGATTATACTGGGATTGTTAACCAGAATGCATAGGCTTTGCATGGTAAATTATGCTCAATCAGGCGTAACTCAAATGACTACCATTAAGAATGTTAACCCAATATATAGATAGATAGTAATATACTAGGAATACTTCTGGGAATCATTCAATTGGCATGTTCCACCTTTGAGTGGAAACTTTTATAATCAAAATTAGATATAGTCATTTTACAAATAACTAAGCTATATTATGATGGTAATTTTCACTTACACGTATAAATTACACACACTGAAGAACATCCTTTGGTGTAAGTTATAATTGTATTTTAATATCTTGTCTACACCATACCGCTACTAATATAATTCACTTACCATACTTGGTCTGACCCCTCTATTTTTTCCTCTTTAAATCTATCAAAAGCAGTTAAAGTAGTAAGTGACGTAGGCAAGGTGTGCAGAGGTGGTGACCTAGCACTCCAAAGATACATTTATTTAGTTTTCTCCATGTACTGTATACTATATTTCTGTCAGTTGGACTTTATTGATTGTCATTTAAAGACATTTTTGTCTGGACCATGTTTATGTTGAGACTGCTATCTAATTTGGTTATTTTTAGTACTTATATTTTATTTTCTTCCCCCGTGAGATCTAAATGTGAGAATGTTCAAAAATTTAATTGTATCTACACCATTTAAACAACCCAACGACTCATACTTCTTAGCACGACGTGAGTTCAAACGCTATTTTGGGCATTGGATTAATGTGTTTGGGGGGCTAGTTGTTATAATTGGTATAAGAGCTTAGGTTCAGGATTCTTTAGTATTAAGTGCATACTGAGAAAGCATATTTGTATATTTTCAAAACTATTATTAAATATATAAGTATAACAAGAATACCCTCATATTCCAGTAATGGTTTACACTATCTGACTAAAGTTGCTAATAATTCCTATTCATAGATAAGTGGGAATGAGAAATCAAACTAGAGATAATTCCGATAAGGCAGCTAAGGTCCCAGGCATAAACGTTCCTATATGGTTTTTCTAGTATCTTTAAGCAAGAGGCCTGACTGAATATTCAATCCCAATGGAGGACATGTAGTGCAAGCACAAGGTGCAGCCCAAACTCCTCTACCAACCTTAGGCTTCCCTAAGCCATGTCAAAATTTCCAAAGTCTAGGTGGAAAGAAGTTTATTAGGACCAAGCCATTTGTTGAGACGTAGGCATGGAAAAAGATTTGTAACAGGTATTTTCTATGATGGGAGTGGAGGACGCAATAAAGAGATAGTTAGCTTCATGGTCCTTGCAAGGAGTGGCCTTGAATTAGTGGGAGGTTGTTATATCTAAGGCAGATGATTTTGGAATTTCTTAGACTTATTTTCAAAGACGCTTTGAGACTAAGTTTATTTCTAATGCAAATGGGAAGTGGAACTAGAGAAGTTCGTTCATATGGAACATGATGACCGTAGTGTCAAAGAGTATGCTAAGGAATTTAATTAACCAGTGAAATATGGCTATACCTTAACAATACACTAGTGGAAAAGGCAAATAGTCTCCTAAGGTGTTGAATCCATCTTTGAGGGATATTGTTTTGAGTCATGTACCCATTGGAGCTACTTTTGAGAGCTTGGTTGAGATGGGACTACTAAATTCAATTTCTAAGAAAGGACTTATGAAGATAAAAGGGAGGCCAGTCTAGCAAAATCAACAAAAAGGTGGAATGGAGGTTTAAGACAAGATAAAGAAGTAAGAGCTCAGGTATAGGAGGTTCAATTTTAGAAGATATTTAGCTAAGAACTAGAAAACGAATCTAACAAAGGTCAAATGCGACAACTATAACCAATCGGACCACATGAAGAGGGTGTGTTCAACCTTGCCTAAGACTTCTATCTAGGTGGTTCCAGCTTATGCACTAGATGTTGTTCCTAGCTCGAGCATAGCGTTAGCTATGAAAAAGGGAAGAAAGTCGTCATAAAATATGTGTTAATCTTTCTGATTTTTCTATTCGCACTTTGTTAAACACCGAAGTATCACACTTATTCATTTTGAGTTGATCACTAGATGAATTACACTTAGAGACTTGTATAGTTATAGATCCTATTACAGTATTGAACCTTATTAGAGGATCGATTCATTTGTCCATGATTTGTAAGGGTTTGAAATTGTATATTCTAGGTGTCGAATTCGATTGTGATGCTTTTGTATTAGGATACTTTGGGTTTTGTTTAATTTTGAAGATGGCCTAGATGGTTATGTATAGAGTTGTACTAGATTGTGATAGGAAGATTTTTTTTTTTGGGTACTTATAGTGGGTGAACCTTAGAAGTTTACTACAATCCTCTAAGTTCTGTTATGTTGAGTTAACTATATTCTCTTGACCTGTCACATGATGAGTTGGCTTACGTACTTACCATTCATGATTACCCAAATGTCTTTTAAAAAATTTCTAGTCTTCTTCCCATCGGTAGGTCAAATTTCCAATCTATCTAGAGGATAACACTAGACCTATTGCCTTTCCCCTTAGGAAAATGAATCCTGGAGAAAGACACAAGCTTGAAAAGAAAATGAATGAATTACTGGAGAAGGGCTTTATTTGGAGAAGCATTTCGGAGTGGGGAGCATCAATTGTCTTTGTTGTAAACCAAATGATCACCTCCCTATGCAAGCCAAGGCTTAAATGGCCTTATGGGTGGTATACTATCCGCTTAGGGCATATCTTGTTAAATACATATGAGAATCACCTATAAAACTTTGGTTGGAAATGGTAAACAAGATTTACCCATGGTCGGGACATGGCCACCGACTAGGTAATTCACCATGGACAATCAGTTCGAAAATTTTAGCAGGTAAGGTGAACCAGACTTACCCATGGTCAGGATATAGCCACTGACCCAGTAGTTCAACATTGGTGATCGGCCCAAAAAGTTTAACCGCAATGGTAAACTAGATTTACCTGTGGTCAAGACATGACCACCTACTCGGTAGTTCACAATAGACCCGAGTTAGTAAGAAATAGTGAATTGAACTTACTAGTGGTCAGGTCATGGTCACCGATTGGGCAGTTCACCATTTTCGATTGGCCTAAAACCATTAGCCGACAAGGTGAACTGAATTTACCCATGGTCAGGACATAGCCATCTACTAGATAGCTCACCATTGATGATAAGCTCGAAAACCTTGTTTGAAAATCGTGAACCACACTTATCCACAGTTAGGACATACCCATTGATTAGGTAGTTCAACATTCATGAAAGCGGCAGCTTAATATGATTCTTCGTTGTTTGTTTCTAAACAAACACTTTGAGCAGGTGGAAAAGAGCTGTTAACTCATGAATGCCCTAGAGACAATGTGGTGCAGGTCGACGCTCTACTATGGTAAGAAGTGTAAGGTACAAAAATCCTATGTGAAATATATATGAAATGCAAAAAAATTCATACAAACAACAAAATAGGAGTGACGAGAAATGGAAGAAAAATAGACTGCAAAAGGTTTGAACATCCAACTATAATAACATAACTAAATGTTAATATCATGAAGTCACAACCATATATGCACATGCCCTTACAATAATCATCAAATGCCATCATAATGTCAATGTGTTAAAAAAAGAGAAAAAATGTAGAACATCGGTCATGAGCGGTTATCTTATGGATCAAGATAAACGACTCCTCCCGGAAGTCCTCGATCAGGTTGGTTTCTTTTTCTCTTTGTCCTTTACAGCCTAATATTTGGTGACAACATCAAGCTCAGCTTGCTTCTTTATAATCCCAAGATCCGCCACTGCTTTGAGTTTGACTTTGGCCATCTCTGTTGAAAATTATGCCAATGCTAGCTCGGATGGCCTCATCCTAATCAAAATCCTTTGATCTTTCGTTGTAGCCCACAATTTCAATCTCTACATCATCTTTCAAGGTAGTAATCATCTCGGGGAGGTGGTCTTCTTTACAAGTAATGATGGGCCTTAGGGCATGAGTTAAGATGTTGAAGAAGTTGTTGGTACCCCAGCCCCGATAGGATTTGCCATAACTGTATCACTTACATGAAAATAAGGGGCCAATCAGGCACTGACATGCTTAAATGGGATCATAAGTATTGAGCAGTAGCCTACGAACTATAAAGAAGAATCCTACCTCCTTCAGAGGGTGGTGGAGTGGTTTTCAAAGGCAGATTTTAAGTACTTATATATGAAGAAACATGGTAAATATTTAGTGGGACACATGCATGAGAGCATAGAGGAACTGATTTGGAAGTCTGACCTTGGGGAATGTTAGCAAAAGTAGAATCGACATCTTTATTTATGCCTTCCCCCTCCTGATTTTTCTTTTCTACTTGCTTAGTGGCCAATATAAAGTAGCCTTAACGTATAACATCCCTTTCTTCTTTGGAGAATCGGACATCAACAACGTCCAAGCTGATAGGTGGCCCACCTTATTCACTCGCCTCTTCAGCCTCCCCTACCATCTTTTTGTGAATGAATGCCATGACTTCCTGGTATTCATACATCAATTTCAAGTTCCCCTCCATATACATCTAGAAGTACACCTTGTCCAGGTGCTCATCAACCTTATCTAACTGGTTATTCAACTCTTCATTTTCAGGCCATAATTCTCTTATGGTGTTTGCCTCAACCTCTTTCTCAGCAACGAGAGTATCAATCCTCGCTCGAAGGGAAGGTTTCCCCCTTTTTACTTGTTAGTCATATTTTATAATTCATCACATTTAATATTCACCCCATTAGGATTGACCTTGATTTTATCTAACCTCTTCGTGTGCTCGGTCTTTGTATTCTTGTAGTCCTTATATAGATCGTTAGCCCGAGAGCTACACTTGTTCTTTAGTGCCTTGAGGTTGTGTTTCATTTTCAGCTTTTCCCCCTCCCAGCGATGGGCATAGATTTTCAACCTCCTCGGCTTGGGCCTCTCCAAAGCATTTAAGATCTCCCGGTGTTCCTTATCCTTTTGGTGCAATTCTTTCCAAAGGTCGAAAAACTTTAAGTTTTAAGCCATGTTATGTCGATTAATTTCTTCTCCCTCCTTCACCACCTTAGTGTGAAATTCGGATAGGTCCTTCACATCGCTAATTCCATCCCCAAAGTGGTTGATTACATTGTAAAATAAGGTTGGGCGAGTGCTAGCAAGCAATCAAGCCAAGGGATTCCTTATAATATAATCCCGTTGGAATTTGTTGTTGCTAGGATCATTGGGGTCAATGATAACATCGACCTTCTTCTTTCCCTTCTCCTCTACCAGAGCTTTGGCTACCACCTAGGAGTAGAAATCTACTGTGTAGCTGGAGTGCTTTCCCTCCCATCCATCCTCTCCTATTTCTTGGAAATATTAGATCCTGATCCTAGAAGAGTAAAAGGTGATGTCTATGGAGACTTGGAAGGAGGGGGAGGCATCCCGGATTTCGATATTCCAAGATAATGGGTTCTTTTCTATGAACCACTTTATCAGACGTCTCAATCTCTATATAGATGATAAGAAGCCTTCTCCACTAATATAAGCTTCATTTTTAGTTGCCTTATACTTTGACTTGGGTCAAAGGATGAAGCCGTTCTCTTGATTTTCTCCAAGGCATCATCCTAACTCAACTACTTGAACTTAGACTGGAGTATGCTCCATCTTAAACTCATAATTCTTGCAAAGAAAAAAGGGATTAGGGTATTAGAACTATTTTTACATGCAAAATTTTTAGGGAAATAAATGTAAAGCCAGGTGTATGCGAAGTGTGCATAATGTTTTAAGTGAACCTTTAGGTTCCTTATATATTGCCATTTGTTGTTGAATCTCCAATAGCGATGCAGACTCCCAAAAATCAATGCCCAACTTTGGGTCTCATTAGTAATTGGATACTGTAATGTCCCTAAGAATGAACTCTTCCATAATCTCTAACCCAAACGATTACAACATCAAGTTGAGTCAGTGGAACAAGGCCAGTGTATCCAAGCGAATGGCTTTCGTCCTGGTTAGAAGTTGAGTCCTTACTATCTTTGGAATGCAAACTTTCGCCTTATGAAATTGCACTCCCAATACCATTGTCCTCCCACTATCCAAGAAGTCTTAATCATCTAGTGCAACGAGGCCGAATCTGGAAAGAAACTAGTTTTGGATCGACATCCGTGTTAGCCATGGTCTCGGTGCTAGATCTGGCCAAGGCAAATTAGTATCAAGCATAAGGGGTTGAGCAGACTACCCTCCCTCGGTTTCACCTATCTTGGAAGTCTTTCCCTTTTATCTTTCGTAGGTCTTTATGTTAGAAGGGCTCGGGCTTTGGCGATATGACAATCTTTAACTAGTAGCCCATATTGCCTCATTGTCACATCATTCACTATGCAAGGAACTTCTTATGACTCAAATGGAATCCTCTTTAAGCGAAGGGCTAACAATTACTATTGATACTCTTAGATTAAGGTAATATAAGCAGATAATTAGAGCCACTTACATCCTAAGTTCCACATATGAAAACATGGTGATTCGTCCTAAGAAATACTCTCGCTTAAACGTACTATACAAGGAGTATAAATCCTCTACATGCTTGAACTTACAACATGCCTTGAAATAAAAAAAGGAGAGCCCTCTGCCTTGCTCTTGACTTCATATAGAAATCTAATCTACTTGTGAGTAGGAGGAACCTAAAATTCTTACATGAACATGGCATAAAGGTTAGTTAGAAGCACTCGATGAGCGAGTATGACTTTTTTCCGACATGTTTGTCTAATATATCAACCTATCTCATATATTTTCAATGGACATATATGGGTGTTCCATGAAAAATGATAAAAAAATTACAATAGAATCTTTAGAAATAATCCTTAAGAGATGAGCAACAGAGAAGGAAAGTTAAATGTGCACTAAAGTGTTATATAGTAGATGTAAACCCAAAAAGGCAAAATTGGCTAAGTGGTTGATTCGGTTACCAAATCAAGATCAACCTAACACCCCCTAAAATTTCTAAGTATCCTATTTAGTTATAAAGAGTAATATATAGTTAATAGGCAAGTAGATCTATTGACTTATTAGTGGACCTAGTTGCAATCATAAACTACAAAACCCTGATGTTAGACCATTGGCTATGTAGAATCACCTATGCACCTTCAACCACTAGACATTCTGAAATTGTCACTTATGTTCGACAATTACCCAATACCAAAATACCCCAAAATCAAACTACCTAAACCTTAATACCAAGCATACTCAGGTGCTTAAGTCAAAAATAGGAAATGCAACCATGGGCCCTAACAGTCTAACCTAGTCTAACCCAATATTGCCCCAATGTCATTGTTTGGTAGTAAATCCCTTGATCATGCCTTAAAAACCCTAAGAAACCATTGCCAACCCAACTTTGCAACTCTGATGCAACCACTTAGCCTAAGATTACACATGTCCTTACGAATTGGTTTAAGACTTAATTGTTAGTTATGGTAAAAACAAAATGCTGAACACAAGTATTAAGGGGGAAACAAAATCAATAACAAAAATTGTTAATTTACGCATTTAGACCAGGGGATAGGAACATTACCTTGATGTATTATAAAGATGGAAAACTAAAATTGGAGTTTCAAGATGATTGGAACCAATGCTAGGAGCTAGAACATGCAAAAGTCAAAGGGACTTGCTTTTCCGAGGCAGCGTATGAAGTGAAGGAAGTGAAGGCAGTGAAGGATTATGAACATTTACATAGGTTACAGCACGGTCTGGTACCCAATATAGAACCCTCGAACAATATTCAACCGAACAATGTATTGAGTGAGTAAATGCCAAATAGATTTTGAAATGAGGAAATTGCGGTAAGGAAATGATTGTGGGAGAAGGTATTTAGATCGTGAGGGTTGTGACAAAACCCTAACTTGGAGAGAGAAAAAATCATGCATCATTCCTATAAAGCATGCTTTGGGGGGGCAAATGTTGTGGGCATTTCCACCCATGAAGCAATGAATGCGAAAAGTCAATGCTAGATATGTGAATGGCTAAGTATACATGGTTTAAGGATTGCAACATGGCTAAGGATCCTAAGCAAGAAGGCAAGAAGGACACGAAGTTGATCGAGTAGAAGCATAAGAAGAAAACAAAGAAAATTACAAGACCCTCCTTGCCCAGTAAAACAACTACGAGATAGAAATTTATGTTTGTTAGTCCTACTAACAGATAAGATTTCTTGTCCGGTAGTGTCATCATCGAAAAGAAATTTATGTCTTATAGTATATATACCAAACAAGATTTTTTATTTGGTAGTGGAACTACCGAATATGAATTCTTGTTCGATAACCGAGTGTACTGGACCAGAGAAGCTTACAACTATATGTGGCCAAGAACAAGGCTTGGTTCAATCATCAAACCAAATACTACCAAACCACTCGAACCAAGTAAGGTATTTAAAGGAAATTCTGGAGTTTATCTTGTATATAAGGAAATTCTAGATCATATCTTTTATATATGGAAACAACTAACCTGAGAATGGTAAATAAGAAAATTGCCTATTTTATTAGCCTAGCTTTCATATAACTTCACTTCTATGAATTTCCAAGCTTCCAATAATAATGGTAGGCAAATTTTGGAGAGCAAGAGCAACTAGACTAATTATCGGATAGAGAGTTGAAAGGCCATTTTTCATATTAGATCATTGTATTTTATACTCTATTCATTGTATAATGAATTAAGAGGAGAGTAATGAAAATAAAAGGCGGATACAGACACGTTCCAGGTGAACCACTATAAATTCTTATGTACTTTATTTTATTGCATTTTTCTTTTTCGCTCCTTAAAGAAATAATTAAGCTCCCAATAACATAGTTGTGTCATACACACAGTTTACACAGCTCTACAACAAGTCAATATGAGGTGTTTACTCTTTTTAAAGCTAACATATGACATTTAATTCATATTTAAAATTTATATCGATATTGTATATCGATATGTGTGTGTATATATAACTTTATATATGCAACCAATTAATTACTAATAGCATCTACAAAATACTAATAGCACCCAATGCATCAAATAAATAAATAATTAATATCTTATAAATATTATTTAATTTAATTAATTTAAAACAATTTACAAATTAGTTACATTATGTGGCCTTTTAGAGAAATCATTGACACGTTTATGTAATAGGTCGGTGTAAATTCAATTAGCAATTAATCAAACAGTTAAAATATTAATGTTCACATGTCATTTAGCTATTGGTCTGATAGTATGGCCGAATTTATTATTTATAAATGTTCACTGGTAAAATCCAATTTTACTATTTAAGCGATACCTTTTAGTAATGATTATCTACACACATTCTCTTCATCAACACTATATCACTTTAGGATGTATGAAATTTGGTTTTGGTCAAAACTTCAATATCATCCACATTTAACTCGGTTGGTCCATGAAAATTTCCTTGGTTTAGCAATAACATTTATTATTAAAAGTACCATTCTGGCTAGAGATTTTAACTTTGAGCTGACTATAGTTGATTGTGATACTAACCTCCTACGATCGACTAGATAAATTATCTAGTGAATGGTATTTCTCTTCCAATGCTTCAACTCAGAACCAACAATAGTCGCTTGATGGTCACCAAGCCTTTATTTAACTATAATCAAATTGCAGTATTCAAATTGAAGCTTAACAATATTCTCAAGTCCAGAAAATTGTGTAAGGTCATCACTTCAAGATTTTATGTTTGACCTAATTATTATTAACCTATAGGATACTCTCAGATGAGCCAACTCATATTTATCCAATAACTATTAATATGTAATCCCTTGGTGCTACCAACGACCATGATAATATACTACCTAACATATGGAGAGTACTATATATTCTATCTCAATGAATCCGTCGATAACCTTTCATGAAACATCTTTACCAAAAGTATTTAAAATAATACGTTATTTTATATTGTGTAAGTTTTTTCATGATCACAACTCCTTGTAATTGTTATCACATAACATATCATTTTAGGATTATCTTTCTAATATACATAAATTAGTTACTTCACTTATATATAACAATATTCCAATAATGCAATAGAATTTTTTTTATTTTCGAACGAGATTTTATTATGGAGTTAATAATTTATAGTAAATTACAGAATCTCCTCTCAAACAAATCCCTAATGCTCCTAATCTCCCACTTGCACTTAGGGCCAAATAGGAATCTCAATCTCGTCTATTCGACCAGTTTGCTTAGGACCGATCGAGCCAGATCTTTGTTGAATGGATGTGCTATGTTGTCCTTCGAATATACTCTTTCAATCACAAATTCTTTACTACCGATGAACTCCCTTGTCAGGTGGAACTTTCTAAGAATATGTCTTGACTACTTATGAGCTCCTTGTTCTTTGTGATCTATATCGCGCCCTTAATAATGTAATGGGTTTCTTAATGTTTGGAAACACTGATAGCTCGACCATAAATTTATGCATCCAGACCACTTCTTTAGCTGCTTTGCCGAGAGAGATGTACTTTGCTTCCATCATTGAATCAACTACTATTACCTACTTGGAACTTTCCAATTGACTGCTCTGCAAATCAATTTAGATATATAGCCAGACATTGATTTATTGTCCTCAATATTAGTCTGAAAGCTGAAATCAGTATACCCCTTCTTAAGGAGGTCTTCATTCCCACATAAGGAATAATTTTTTAGTATTTTTTAAATAATAGTGAATACACTTCCCTACTATCAAATGTTTTTATTCGATATTAGACTGGTATCGACTTACGATCACAATGCATAAGCCACATCTAGTCTATCACATTGCATAACATGCTTGATGGAACCAACTACGGATGCATATGGTATCCTTTTCATTCTCTCCTTATCCTCATCAGTATAAGGAGCATCCTTCTAAGAAAGTATCATTCAAGATTGTGTTAGAACATTTTTACGCTTGGAATTCTCCATATCGAATCCTTTAATTATGTTATCTATGTATAGGGATTGGGTCAATCCTTGTAACCTTTTGGGTTCATCTCTATAAATCTTAACACCAAGTATATATGTTGCTTCTCCCAAATCCATCGTGGAGAATTTCTTAAAAACCATGTTTTCACCGATTGCAACAATGCATTATCACCGCTAATTAGGAGCAAATCATCAACATTTAAGAATATGAACACTATAGCACTTCCCTGTTCTTTTCAGTGTATACACGCTTCCTCTATATTTTGATAAAAACCAAAATGTTTAATCACTTTATCCAAAAACTTACTTCAACTCCTTGAAGCTTGTTTAAGACAATATATTGATCTTAACAACTTGCATGCCTTTCCATTGCTTCCACTGACCTTGAAACTCACATATCGCAACATGTAAAGGATCTCTTTCAAATCAAGATTTAGAAATGTTGTTTGCATGTCCATTTGCCATATTTTATAGTCATAAAACGCGATGGTAGCAAGAATAATCTTATCGATTAACGAAAATATTTCATCATTATTTCGGATAGATTTACCAAAATCTTGGAATTGACATAGATAAGAGAAACTAGACTGCGAAACAATGAAAAATGAGTCAAGAAGCTTAGAAGATAATGAGATTGAAGAAAATAAAGATTTGGTCAAAAAGCTAAAAAGGTTAGTATCGATGTGTTTCGTATCGACATAATTAGTACCTACATGATCGACTTTGACATGTCTGGCATCGACATGATTGGCACTAAAATGATTTGGGGATCATCAAGAATGATAAAATGAAGGAGTATATCAAATTTGACTAAGTTTTGGATAATAGAAAATGTTGGTATTGACATGATTTGGTTAGTACTAACATGATTTGGAATCATGATTTGGCAACTTTGGAGGCTTGAAAATCAATTTATGAAGGAAAATTTGATGGATAGGCATAAAGAACATGTTGTACTGACATGATTTAGTCGATATCAACTTGATTCGCTATCAAAGGAAACATGCTTGATGTCCCATTATTCATGTTAGACTTCAAATTTGGAGGAATGACACACTCAATCCAGGAACGGCGAAATTCGTGTAGGATCCTGTCTGCAAATAGCATCCTATAACTAGAAAAGGGATTAGATTTTCCTCTTCTTCTTAATCATAAGGCTTTGATAAAACTGTAATCTACTAAATTGTAACTTGGATTTGCCGGTAAATTGTAGTATTTCAAACAGAATTCATCAATAAAATGATTAAGTGGACGTAGGCCAGAGATTTTGTCGAACCACTATAAAACTTTTGTGTCCTTCTTATATTTCTCTTTTATTTCTTCATCTTATATTTGTGTGATTCATTTTTGAGTGATTTTTGGGTGTTGTGCCATTTTTTAGGCAATATTTTTGGTTCTTCCACTAAGAAAGACTTGGATACAATAATAGAGAAGATGAAGATTCCTACTTGAAGAGGCATTGCTGGACCAAGTCAACCAAAGCATAAGGGCAGCTAGGTCCTATCCTTAAGTTCAAATACAGTTTCTATCTATGTGACTAGAGAGAAAGTGAAAGGGAGTATGATAAGTATGCGAGATTATTCGATGGCTCGGCTGAATGAGATGTTGGATGGATTCTTTGAAAGGATGGAACAGCAATGGGTAGTTGAAGCAGTTGGAAATCATAATCAAAGGCTAAAAAGTGGAATAGATGCACAATGAAGTAGAGCGGAACAAACAAGAAAAATCCCCTAATGCATCAGCAAGTTGGTACCGAGAGGTCAGGACCAGTCAGTACCAACATGCTTGGATAGCGGGCGTAGTCGATCCAAATGTCGAGCATGAAAACGCACATCAAATAGATGATGTTGAGTCTTGGAATCAAGATCAGAATGCGAACATACAACCGCAAGGAGTAGAGCCAAACAATCCTCGAAGGAACGAAGGGAATGATGAAGATTTTAGTCAATAGCGTAGGGAGCCTCCAAGATTTAAACCGAATCCAAACGATCGCTTAGCAGAGATGGTAAGATAGGTACTTTAGGGTGCAGTTTCTCGGGTCGAAGTTTGGAGAATGTGAACAGAAACCCTTTCACCTCGAATATCCAGTATGCTCAGAATCTCGATTTCAAAATTTCTAGTTCGAAGCCATATGATGGAAGGACGGATCTAATTGTCCACTTGATGAGATATAGCTAGGGAATTGGAGTTCCCGAGAGCTTCGAAATAAGTGAACGGACGGTGCTTCCAAACATATTTGACTGATTTGGCAACCTTATGTTTTTTCCAACTGGATAATGGGTCCAGCAATATGTGGACCAAGTTAGTGGAGAAGTTTATGAGCTAGTTTAGAGTTCACATCATTCGACCAAGGAATATGATGACATTTAAGTGTGAAGAAAATGCAAGATGAGATGTTATGGAGTTACTTGACTTGATCCAATACAGCAGCTGCTGTAGTTTACAAACGAGACCCATCAATTTTTCTTATTATGATGATTTCTAGAGTCGCTAGTAAGACTGATTTCAAGAAAGCAATAGAAAGGAATCTGCCAGTGGACCATGCTGATTTTTATATCAAGCCGGAAGGTAATTCGCTAGGAGGATGCAGATGGTGAAAATGGTGAAGTTAATGTCGTGGATAATGGAAGATCATTAAAGGCAAGATTTGGAAAAGATAAAGGGAAGAGAAAAGCTAATTATTCCTTTAGAGGGTTGAAGCTACAAAATGGGGAGCCAAAATTATCCTCATAAACTTCTTTTATTGATATCCCATAGAGGATCTGTATAAATACTAAGTGATAGATACCCTATAGAAAACCAATCAAGAGAGAGCCCATGAATTGAAAAATGAAATCTGGGAAGTACAGCCTGTTCCACAAGCTAGATGGCATGAGATGAAGGAATTAAGGCATATATGAGATTTGATAGAAGAATAGGTTCAGAGTGACTGGTCGTAATAATATTTCAAAAATCAGATAATGGTGGTATAAACCATAATGGTGTAGCAACAACGGCTACTGTCTATATTGGATGTACATGGTCTCAATAGAGGATATAGGTCAGGTATGGCAATCTCATGATCTGGATGAATCAGAGTTAGGTTTGTTTTCTACATTTTGTTTCTTCTCTAAATAAATTATGAAGGATTAATACCGGTTTACTTATACATATATGAAGTCCCAAAGGTATGTTCTACGTCAATGTCCAAGAGTAATCCTTGACTGGATTATATGTTTCGATGCACTTTTATTTGAATGGTGGTATTTGAATAATCTGATTATAGATATTCACTAAACTTGATATGATTTTGATATTGTTATGGGTTGCTAATAGGACTTAGTCATCCCTTGCATTTGACAAGATGAACTAATATATAGTGATTCTCTCTGACTCGAGATACGTGGTGATGAACCATGAAACACGAGTGCCCTTACCAGAGAGCAAGTGGATGGACTTACATGGGACAGCAAGTCCCTCACTATTAAGTAAGCATATGAATGTGCTTTAAATATTAAGCCCTTCGTCGGAGGGCTAGCGAATGGGCTTACTATAAATTAACGAATATGCGATCCAGAGGGGTCAATATTTATCTTTGTGGTTTGAAATGAAATGATAATGACTATTTTATGATTGATAAATATGATAATGACTATTTTATGATTGATAAATACCATTACCTTGATTCGACTAGACCTATTTATGATGGTATGCTAGATGATACTAGATGATTTATAAGTAATGCTCCAGTTGAGGAAATGTGCCACTGTGATTAATGATGCATGATATATTATTTATGATATGTTAAATCCTAAGAGAATATGAGATACTTATGGTTAACTCCTGCCAACGACTCAAGTTCTTAGCCACGATGTCTCTAGAACGGCCATAGACTTGTGGTGAATCCGAGGGAACTGCTCACAAAGATTGGTCTTGTAGATAGCCAAAGAGCGCAATTGGCAATTTTCCAACATCAATGCATGTTCTTGATCAAAGCACACTTTGTTTTGACAAAAGCAAGCTTTAGGAGAGCAGGTGTTTCCTGCAGATTCACGGCTGTCTTAGAATTGACATAGATCAAAGAAACTGGACTAGAAAACGATAAAGAAATAAGTGAAGAAGCTAGAAGATGTCCGAATTGAAGAAAGCAAAGGTTTGACCAAGTTTTGAAAATGAAAAACAGGTTGGTATCAACATGTTCGGTATCGACACAATTTAGGGACCGTTAAGAATGATTTGGGATCTTGATTTGGCACCTCTTGAGCCTTGGGACACGAGCCATAGAGGAAATTCTAAGAGGTTGGCATAGAAAACATGTCAAAACCAACATGATTTTTGATGGTCCTGACTTAATTGGTTGTCTCGGGAAATGTGCATGATGATTTATTCTTAATGCTAGACTTTCAGATCAGGCAGAAATGACACATTCAAACCTGGGGTGACGAAATTCGTATGGGACCTACCCCAAAAGTAATTGCCTATCTTCAACTGGAAAAGGGATTAGATCTTCTTCTTCATGATCATAAGGATTTCATAAAATCGTGATCTATTGGACTGTAACTTGGATTTGATTGTAAATTAATGTATTTGGAGAGAATTCGTTAAAAAACTAATATAAGTGGACATAGGATAGAGATTTTGCCAAACCACAATAAAAAAATTTATGCCTTTATTATATGTTTCTTTTATTTCTTCATATAATATTTGATTGATTCATTTTTGAGTGATTTTTGGGTGTTGTACCAATATTTTGGGAAACATTCATAATCAATGTCTTGAATCAATTATAACTCTTTTGCGACTAGCCTTCCCTTATAGGTCTTTGCCCTTTTTTTTTACATTTATCATTTCCTTAGAAAATCATTTGCATCTGATGGAATTTTTCCCTTTGGGCATGTCATCCAAGTCAAAACTTTCTTTTGATACATAGAATCCATCTCGAATTTCATACCTTCAACCAAAGTGTATAGTCTTTACTCTGTATTGTTTGTCAGAATGTGAGAAGAGTGTCATACTCTAACACACGGTCTTCTTTCCCACCATCCAGGAGAAATTACTAGTATCTCGTTGATGCATTGGCTTCCCAATTAGATCTTCTGATGGATTGCATGTTTTTATATAGTAGCGAACTTGATCTCTCTATTAGCTTAACCTCTGTGTTAACTTATCGAATCTCATCAAAGCAAACAAATTCATTGTCGATTTCTTTTGCTAAAAATTCCCTTTCTAAATTGATAACATGTCAACAAATAGTAACCTTTTATCCCTCAATGTTACAACAAATATATGCCATGAAATTCTTGGGATATCCCATAAATTTACATAGATCCGATCTTGCCCTAGGCTTATTACAGTCAGTGTTTCTAATATAGGTTGGATGTTATCTTGCTTCTAAACCAAGCATTATCTAGACAAATCAGAACTATTGAATGGCCGTAAAATAGACTTGAAATCCTGAATCATAACTCTAGAAATTAGAATTTATGAAAAGTCTGAATAATCGATCTAAAGCTTGCTTGCTACTTGAATATAACTAACCATTCTCTAGATGAGTTAAATGGTGGAGAACAAAAGAAGAAGAAAGTACAACTTGAACTCTCAAGTTGATATGGAGTTAAACAGCCATAACGATACTAAGTCAAGATTACTGACTCAATACACTTGCTTCAAGAGATCGAAGAACAAAACAAGCACGAAAAAGATCACAAATCGGTACTGACTTGTGAGGGTCAACTTGGTACTGAGTTGAGAAGTCAAGTGCTGAGTTAGCCATGATCTCTTTTAGGAACCTCCTACCAGACGTAGAGAACATGCGGAGAAGGTTTTAGAACTTATTTTGATGACATTTATCTATAAATAGAGGAGGAGAGGCACAAAAAGGGAATTTTTCTTTACTTTCTGAATCAACTAATTTTACCATGACACTCTATTGGATCCTAGCCTGACTTTTAAGAAACTGAGTTGTAAAATCACAGTTGTAGCCTGAGTTTTTGGTTAATCACTGTAAATTCTCTTGTGTTTTTTTGCCTCATTTTACATATATTACTTCATTAACTTCTACTAATAGTGGATTAGATGTTCCTAACTTTTGGTGTATGGTGCTTTCACTAAGAGATCTCAAAATTCTCACTATTTAGATCTACCTTGAGCCATTGGATTGCGATAATCCATGAGTAAGATCGAAAAGTGGTTGTTGGAAGATCTTTAGTTACTTATATTTCCATAAAATCCATCATTGGATTATAGAAAGCCTTTGTACCCAAAATGCCAAAGAGAAATCAATTGCTTCTAGACTCACTACCATTGTTGAAAATGAAAACTCTCAAGGAAGAAACAAATTAACCTATTGCTGTAGAAATTCCAAGTGCACCAGAAATGGTGACTATAGTTGATTTGGATGGAAAGATGATGAAATGAATAGAAAGATGATGGAAATGAATAGAAAGATGATGGATAGCTAGAACGCTACGCTAAAGCAAATGAATTTAAGTATTGATCTGATGACTCGGTTATCCCAAAGACATAGGAAGAGTCATATGGAATTATCATCTTCTAGTCAGAAAGAACAAAGTTCTTCTTCGTCTAGCATAAAATAAAGGAATGGAAAATAGAAGATGACGAGAAGGGAAGCTAGGACTTCAAAAATAGAAACTGGAAAAGTTCAAGTGAATAGTTCACAACTCAACACTATGTCGATCCCACAACTCGGCACCAGTTTAGACCTCGAGCGACGACTAAGGATTTAGATGGTGAATTATAGAAAGAAGCTAGTGTTAATATTGAGCCAGTAGTTGGGAGTTAGAGTGGCGGTGTTCAAACATATGCAACCGAACCATCACAGAAAGATCATAGATAGTGCATGACTAGATGAAAGATTCTCCCAGAGAAAAGGGAACCCATATGCTATGAAACTAACCGGAAGCATTTGTAGAGCCAAATGCTTAGTATAGGCCTTGATGTTCACTGTCCAATCGATATGAATGGTCCGGAGTATATAGTAGATACGGTTACCATGCTGGTGAATGAAAACCAGGACATAAGCAACGATGATTGGGTTTCTTTGCCTAGTAGGAACCCATTCAATGAATACATTTTATGGGAGGATTATCCTAGGAGATTTATGATACCTACGATGCCATCACATAACGTAACGACTCTTTTGAAGTACGAATCGCACATGGAAGGTGCTAGAGCAACTAACGTTATGACATGTACATGTTTCTTAATATTTCTTGAGGGAGTGGCTATGGTTAGGCCTGTCAATGGGTCGAGTTTGGTCTGGCTATCTTAAAATCTAGATCCAAGCCCGATTACAGTAATCTAAACCCAAGCCCAGCCCAAACCCTTAGGGTACTTCGACACCAATACCGAAGCCCAAACAGCCAAGCTTTTCAAGCCCGCTATGTTATACTCGTATACCGAACTCATGATATTTGTGTAAAATCTTACTTTAAAATTGCAATTTTTGTAAAATTTATACACAAACAATGGTAACATACAAATTGAGTGGTGATGTAGCAAAGTTCACACCAAAAGTAAGCAAGAACATCTATACACAAACAAACAAAATGGCGAAAAAATAACATAAACACTCATTTTTTGATACTAAGAAAAATTAATAATCAGATCGAGCTCAAATCAAGTTGGGTTTTAATAAAACTGTACCCGACCGTAATAGTAACCGGGTCAGGCCTAGATCGAGCTTGGGTAGTTAGGTTGAAACTCGTACCTGTATTAATAGGGCAGGTTTAGGCCGGACTCAAGTCGAAACCCGTATTATTGACAAGCCTAACTACGATGTGGATCACTCAGATTATGGGACGACCCATATTTCGGAAGGTTTAAATTGATAATAATCCACATATATACAACCCAAAACAATCTGAAATATAGATAATCAATGCGGTTAATTAAGAAAAATAAGAGAAAAAGAAGAAAACAATCACATAATCTAGCAGCGGAACGATAAAATATCATAATCATATAAACAGTTCATGAAGCAGTTTATATTATACATTTGATTATAATTTAAACAACATTTATCAGAGTTAAATATACAATATGGATAAATAAAATAACGCAGCAGACAATATGATGTAGGAATAATAATAGTAATGATATACAAAATCTTCGTCTTCGTCCTCCAAAAAATGATCTTCAATGCGTTGAAAAAGTTAGGGTTGACCGGAGCATAACGAAAAGACAAAACACTTGATCAGGAATAAATTATCCTAATGTGAGTCAAATCGATATCACATAACATGAGTGTAATAGCATCAAGATGTTTACGGGGTTTCACATTTCCTATCCAATGTATAACGTGCGTGCAATAACTAAAGAGATGCGGGATTTTCCATCTCTTAAGGATCCGTCAAATTATTATATATAGTAGAATATGCTACATATGTAACGTCTAATCAGTAAAATAAATATTTTTCTTAACGTTAAGGCTTTACTTAATCACCTTTAACGCGTTTTTAAGCATTATAGTACAGTTGGCATTTAGCACAACCAATAGCACGTCGGTAGCCAGTGATGCGCTGTGATACGACAACACTAAAACAAAATCGTTGGGGTCTTGTATAAGGATAAAAGTATGACAAGACACATGCAATGCCCATGGTCGGATACTACTAGTTCGGGTCATTGGGCTGGTGGTAACACAGCGTAGCCACAACCGTCCACCACGTCCATCCATCCCATATCAAGTCAATCAAGGTGCATCAATCGAAACCAACAACAAAAGTAATAATATGGACCAAGTCTAAGAAAATCAAAGAACGGATGTCCGCTAAGGGTAGCTGGCCCGATTGGCCCTGTCAAGCCTTCCTGTTTTAGTCTTTTCAAATTGGCACAAGTGCCGGGGTCTATCCATCATCGTTCCTTGTTCAAAAATAACAAACGACGCTAAATCACACCACTTCGTTCTAGAATCTTCTCCGCATACACAGTTGTTCAAGTGGTTCCAATATTGACAGAGCGTATGCAAATAAGAGGCCTCGGTCTCTTTAACAACCAAACTTCGTTTTACACACGGGTTGGTACTTTTATATTTCAAAAAAATTCATACTTGATGTCAAAAAATAATGTTCGCTTCGAAATCAATTTCATTTCAAAATCATCATATTCACTCAAAATATATTATTTCACTTCAAAATCATTTTCACCTCAATATCTCGATTTCGCTTCCAAATTTTTTTCGAATTTCAACTTAGGTTATAACTACATTTTAACCCAATTTGTATTTAAATCAACGATTTAAATATAACATTCCAGTCTTGACCAGTTTGAATTTTAAGAAAATAGTTTAAATAATTTTAAATAGAAAATAAAGTAAAATATTTTGATATAAAATAGTTTAATGAAATGGTTTATATATTAAAATAGTTTAATAAAATATCGATTTAAATAATTTAAATCATATTTAACTTCAATATTCAATTTAAGATTCAAATCTTGAAAATAATTCAATTCCGAGCTCAATTAGAAATATCGATTTAAATTTCGTTTACATAGCAATATTTCAAAGTGCGAATAAAAGTTTAGATCTTTTGAAAACAAATCAATTTCCGAAATTCAAATCATATTTCAAATACAACTTCAAAATCTTAAATTTCATTTTTAAACAATTTTGTTTAAAAATTATAATTCCAAAATTTTGAGCTTAAGTTCGAAAATAATTCAATTTTCATAAATTCAATTTTTGTTTCTTTAAATCAAAATCATTTAAATAATTTCAAATCAAAATTCTAAAATCATTCAATTTAACTGATCTGGTATACGTATATAATTTTTTATCCTATGGCCAAGTGAATAGTAATTTCAATTTAATTCAGGGATGGATATATATCATTTCAATCCAAAATACATATCATAGGTATATATCATTTCAACCTATTTCTTAATTTATTCGAAATAATTCGATTTACTGTTTTATATAATGTAAATAATATACATGATGATAATAGGATATATCAGAATAAATAAACATCCAAATCATCCAAAATATCAATCAATAGCATCTATCACAATCAACATCCAAATCAATCAAAATATCATAACAATTTACTAGTTATCGATAATCGAAAATTTAACTAGTAATATAATTTCCTTTTCAAATTTGAACTTTCAACTCAAATTCCTGTCATTTTAATTTATATCAATTTAAATGTTTGTTAAATTTACCAAACAACTGTCAATAAAATTTAATTCCTTTATGTTATAAATTTAACTAACACAAAAATTATTTTAGTACGTCGTAAGTGTTATAAAACACTCACCTTCCATTTGAAACTGAAAATATTATCAGCTTCAAATAAACTCCAGTTCCACTCCACATCCTTTGTCGATACAATTTCAACGTGACTTGTTTCGTCCATAACGAGCCTCATATAGAAAACATATGCTATAATTAGCATTACGATTAATTAAACTAATTAACATATAATTAAAAATATATAAAAAAAGACTTATCAACTCACATTTATTCATCTAGTTCGAGCTTCGTTCTCCTAGGAAGACCCCAAAACGCGACAACATCCACAGACGCGTGCACGACCCATCGACCACCGCCCAGATCCAACGCCACGCCAACAGCACTCAGCGCTCATGCGACTCGAACCCCAAAATGCATGACTCTGCCTCCAAGCTCGCTTGCGCTGCCGTGAGCACCACCTCCAACCTCAAGAACATTGATGCTCGCTTTGGCTGCGCCTCCTCACGCGCTCGATCATGCGTCTTTATCATTGCCCTGATGCGCGCTAGGCTTGGGACCTTCCTAGTCGATGTGATTCGACCTTTTGTTTTTGTTTTCTGTGATAAACGCGATTTAAAATAAGAGAGGGAATAGGGAGTACGGGGTAGGCAAATAGGAGAAGGGGTTGTATGAAATGTTGGAGGGAGGAAAAGTAGATATATTATTATAATTTGAAAATAGCTCGCCTATAAACGTCCAAAAATTTCGAATTCCAAACGAAGTATGCCGCCTGGTGTTCTATATGTTTTATCCCTATTTCAAATGCAATGAAACCTGTCTTGAGGAATAATTCGATCGTATTCAGATGATAGCATTTCAAAATCAAATTATTTTAATTAAATTTCTACACGTTTCAAGCTCGCACAGTTAAACAACAAGTCTGATCGCTACGAAACTTGAAATGACTACAATAATTCACGATTATGGATCCGATGAAACTGATTTCGTCAAAATCCAAGATAATGACAAAAATGGCTATTTTAACTCGTTAAATAAAATATAAAAATTTTCAATTTCTATTTATTCACTTTTAAATCCAATTTTAAATGTTAACAATCTTCATTCTTGTTTAAATAAAATTTAAATCAACTTTGGGTATCATTTCATATTAAATTCAGAATTCAATTATTTAAATAATTCCAATATTAAATTTTATACAATTTAATTATCCAATATTAAAATCTCAATGAATTATAGTTATTGACAATAAATTTATTTTCAACTAAATAAGTCAACGTTTATTATTCAATCCAACTATTGATTAGAAATACATTCAATACATAAAATTCATTTCAATATCTGTTATTTCCAAAATCTTCGAAATTGGTTATTTCAAACTTTTATCCAAGTTCATGTTCAATAACTTACATAAATAAAACATTAAATTTTATTTCTAACCATTTTTATTTTATAATTATATTAAATGTAAAAATTTAAAATAGTTAAAATACAGGTCGTTACATTCTCCCCTGCTTAAAACTTTTCGTCGTCGAAAAAGGGACAAGTATGGAATTTAACATTTTGATATATTTTATTCAAAAAAATTTAAAATCTTATTAGAAAACCTTTACGCTTCTACCACACCGCTCTGATCGGCTTTATGGAAACTACAACTTATTTATAAAAACAAGCTATAAAATTTTTAAAATCTCAAAATTTCTCTAACACCGGGATTTACGGTAACTTTTGGCAGTGTTTCCTTTGTGCGGCTTGATTGAAATTTTTTTACAATATAAATATATATCACAAATATACCAAATATACATCTCATCTCAGTGATGAGGCATCTCATAGGGAAAAATATAAAAGTGCGTTATGTAATCCAAAATACGTGCCTTATTATTATTAATACGAGTGAGTTCGCTCATATTAAGTAAGCAAAAGCACATTAAATCTGCCTAAACGTCCAAATGGTCTTCGTACGTACCTATCTCAACTCAAATTTGAATATTAATCACTTATAATAAGATATAGAACATGCATGAGTTTAATGAACTATTAAACATGCATTCTGAATCTAAACTATAGCATGAGCACAAATACACAACATACAACAATAATATGTAATCAAAATAGCTATAACAATGATTTGCAATAAAAGAAATCGCTCGATAAATAATATTCATCCGACTAATCCAATTGATTCATAATTATGTGAATTTACATTATCCAATGTCCATATTTAATTTATACACTTTATTTTTTATTAATATCCCATTTTTATTAACATTTAATCAGTTTGCTTCAAATTTATTCACATCTATTTCGTTCATTTTAAATTTATTAAATATAATTTGTTAAATTCAAATTGTTTCGCTTTTGTTTAACATATTTCATATAAATTCATTTACAAACCATTTTATAAAACTATTCTGATTAACCTTGTTTGGTAAATTTTATTTTATTACCACTTAGTATATTCTCTTTAATACTAATATCATTTACAAACCATTTAAGTTTATTATAAATATTATGTATAACACAACTCATGTTTATTGTTATTACTTCACATCTTAAATTCATATTAAATCATTGATTCACTTCATTTATTCATTTCATTAATTCAAATTCATATTATAATTTTACTTAAGTAAAATTCATATTATCCCTCAAATTCACACTAATACAATTTTCTTTTTCTCACAATCAATTTCATTCAACTTATTAAGTTAACTTCATCTTATAATTCATTTTGTTAACTTATTCCATATTAAATTAGTTAACATTCAATTTTATTGAAACTTGTTCCACTTGCATTTAATTTATTTATGACCAATTTATATTAAATTCAATTACTCATATAAATTTTACTTACATCCATTTATTCTCATCAATTTCTTTCATATCCAAATTGCGCTTTTTTTTATAATTCAAGTTCGTATTAATACTATTAATTCTTTTATAGCTTATGTGGAATTAATTCACTTTACTAATTCATCTAGTTCTATTCAAATCTAATTCAATTCATTTAATCTTATTAAGTGAAATTTTATTTTATTTAATCCATTACTCATTTTATTTAACTTTATTCAAGCGAAATTTTTTCTTATCATTCACATTCAATAAATTTAAAATTTGTTTTCAGCTTAATTTTTCTCAAATCTATAAGTTATAAAATTTAATTCATTTAAAATTTATTTTTATTATTTTATCTAATTCATTTCAAATACAATTCATTTTCATTTAATCTTTCTTGAGTCAAACTTCATTTTGTTAACTTAATTTCACTAACGCAATTTTATTTAACATTTCCTATGCAAATTTATAAGTTATATATTTATATCTTATCTATACTATTTTCAATTTATAATTTCAAAACTATTTTCATATATTTATCAAATCATACTTAGAATATTCTTTTCACAATCAAAACTAATTTTAATCAAAAATAAATTTCTTTTGGTAGCAACTCAGACCAAGAAACTCGAAAATGAATTTTGGCGATGCTGTAGTCATCCCTTGAATTAATTTCCAGTGACTAAAGCGAGTTCAATGCTTTTATTTCTTTCAAAAAAAATTTCAAAATATATTTCTAGTCAAAACACTTTCAAATAATATTGTTATTAATTTTGAAGGCTTTGAAAACAAATTTAAAAGCAACAGATTTTTAAGTTCAAAAATTCTCGACTTTGAATTCCTTTCTATTTATAAGCTATATTATAAATATACTTATATAATTTCATTACCTTACTATGAAAATATTTCATGAATTTACATCTTTGTTAAGATAAGAAAGCTTATTGTAATTAGATTTCAATTTAATTTAATCATCGAACGCTTCGTGAAATAGAATTCACAAAGTATTCATTTTATTTTAATTTAACCAATAATCGATGATAACTAAATATTATCATCTTCCAACAACAACTTCATTAATAATCAACATTTTACATATATATAATATAATTTAGGTAAAATTATTTCATTTACCAGATTTTAAAACAATATTATAGCGACTTATCTAGTTTAAGTGCTTAGAAACTCCTATCAGTATCATGGCGTCCCACGCACCGACCAGAATTCATAAACAACTCAAAGACAAGTAAACATAATATAAAACATTATATAACACTAACAAGTACGCTCTCATATATATATATATATATATATATATATATATATATATATGCTCAAACAAACTCATTTTAGGGTATTACTACCCTATCTCTAATGAGTCATACCCCACAAAGCTAAGGTTATCACTAAACCAAAGCTCTGATACCAACTATGACGACCCACATTTCGAAAGTTTTAAATTGACAATAATCCACATATGTCAGACCCAAAAAATATGGAAATGGATAATCAATGTGGTTAATTAAGAAAAACAAGAAAAGAAGAAGAAAACAAATACAAAATCTCGTAGCTGAACGATAAAATATCATAATCAAATAAACAGTTCATGAAGTTGTTTATATTATACATTTGATTATAATTTACACAACATTTATCAGAGTTATATATACAACAAGGATAAATAGAATAATGCAGCAGACAACATGATGTAGGAATAATGATAGTAATAATATACCAAATCTTCATCTTCGTCCTCCAGAGAATGATCTTCAATGCCGTGAAAAACTCAGGGCTAACCTGAGCGTAATGAAAAGAAAAAACACTCAAGTCAGGACTAAAATATCCTTATGTGAGTCAAATCAGTATCACATAACATGAGTGTAATAGCGTCGGAGATGTTTATGGGTTTTACATCTTCTATCCAGTGTATAACATGCGTGCAATAACTCTAGGGATGTTACAGGATTTTTCATCTCTTAAGGATTCGTGTATATGTAGTAGAGGACATTACATATATAATTTCTAATCAGTAAAATAAATATATTTTTTAGCCTTAAGGCTTTACATTAATCCCCTTAACGCATTTTTAAGCTTGTACAGTTCGCATTTAGCACAACCAGTAGCACCTCGGTAGCCAGTGATGCACCATGATACGACAACACTAAACCAAAATAATAGGGTCTCGTATAGGGATAATAGTATGACAAGGCACGTGAGGCAACGCCTAAGGAATACTACCAGTTCGGGTCGCAAGGCTGGTGGTAACGCAT
Organism: Allium cepa; assembly: GCA_030765085.1. Taxonomy (NCBI): domain Eukaryota; kingdom Viridiplantae; phylum Streptophyta; class Magnoliopsida; order Asparagales; family Amaryllidaceae; genus Allium; species Allium cepa. The sequence goes on from CM060929.1 coordinate 823,016,849, forward strand.
CATAGCCATGACCGCCTACCACGTCCATCCATCCCATATAAAGTCAATCTAGGTACACCAATCAAAACCAACAACAAGAGTAATAATATAGACCAAGACCAAAAAAATCGAAGAATGGATGCCCGCTAGGGGTAGCTGACACGCTTGGCCCTGTCAAGCCGTCCTGTTTCAGTCATTTCAAATTGGCACAAGTGCCGGGGTCTATCCAACATCGTTCTCTTTTTTCAAATCTAGCTAACGACGCCAAATCCGACCACTGGATTCTCCTCCGCGCACACAGTTGTTCAAGTGGTTCAAATATTGACAGGGAGTATGCCAATAAGAGGCCCAGATCTCTTTAGCAACCAAACTTCGTTTTACACACCGGTTGGTACATTATATTTCGAAAATAATTCATACTTGATATCAAAATATCATATTCGCTTCGAAATCAATTTCATTTCAAAATCATTATATTCACTCAAAATATATTATTTCACTTCAAAATCATTTTCACCTCAATATCTCGATTTCGCCTCCAAAATTGTTTCGATTTTCAATTTAAGTTATAACTTCATTTTAACCTAATTCGTATTTAAATCAACGATTTAAATACAAACATTCCAGTCTTGACCATTTTGAATTTTTAGAAAATAGTTTGAATAGTTTTAAATTGAAAAAAATTAAAATATTTTGATATAAAATAGTTTAATAAAATGGTTTACATATTAAAATGGTTTGTGTAGGAAATAGTTTGGAAAATCAAAATAATCTGAATATTTAAAAAGTTAGGTTTTAAACAGTTTATATTAAAATAATTTATTTGAAAATAGTTTCAAAGTTAACTGATTCAATTCCAATCTTCCAACTCAAATTATTTTCAATTTAAATCGATTCAATTCTGATTTTAATTCGAATTAACTCAATTTCGATTTCAATTCCAATTAAATTAAATTTTGATTCCAATTTGAATTAATTTCAATCTAATTCTCAATTTTAATCATTTCATTTATATGAATTCGAGTTCAATTTAAAATACCGATTTTAATAATTTAAATCAAATTTAACTTCAATATTCAATTTAAGATTCAAATCTTCAAATAATTCGATTCCAAGCTAGATTTGAAATATTAATTTAAATTACGTTTACTGAGCAATATTTCAAAGTTCGAATAAAAGTTTACATCTTTTCAAACCAAACCATTTTTCGAAAATTCAAATCATATTTCAAATATAACTTTAAAATCTCAAATTTCATTTTTAAACAGTTTCATTTAACAAGTTCAAATTCCATCATTTTAAGTTCATGTTCGAAAATAATTCAATTTCATAAATTCAATTTTTATTCCTTTAAATCAAAATCATTAAAAATAATTTCAAATCAAAATTCTAAAATCATTTAATTTAACCGATCCGGTGTCCATATATTTTTTTATCCTATGGTTAAGTGAATAGTTATTTCAATTTAATTCAGGGATGGATATATATCATTTCAATCCAAAATAAATATCATATTATATATCATTTCAACCTATTTCTTAATTTATTAAAAATAATTCAATTTACAGTTTTATATACTATAAATAATATACTGGATGATAATAGGATATTTCAAAATAAATAAACATCCAGATCATCCAGAATATCAATCAATAGCATCCGTCACAATAAACATCCAAATCAATCAAAATATCATAACAATTTACTAGTTATCAATAATCGAAAATTTAACTAGCAATTTAATTTCCATTTCAAATTTGAATTGTTAATTCAAATTACTGTCATTTTAATTCATATCATTTTAAATGTCCGTTAAATTTACCAAATAATAGCCAATAAAATTTAGTTACTTCATGTTATCAATTTAACTAACATAAAAATTATTTTAGTACATCGTGAGCATTATAAAACACTCACCTTTTATTTGAAACTGAAAATATTTCTAGCTTCAAATAAAATCCAATTCCACACTGTAGCCTTCGTCGTTACAGTTCCAACATAATTTGTTTCGTCCAAAACGAGCCTCGTATGGAAAAGTACGTTATAATTAGCATTACGATTAACTAACGTAATTAACATATAATTAAACAATTAAAAAAACAAAGGCAGAACCTTACAAACTCATGATCATTCATCTCGTTCAAGCTTCGTTCTCCTAGGCAGAACCCAAAACGCGACAACACAAAACATGCGCACACGACCAATCGACCACCGCCCAGATCCAATGCCGCACCAACAGCACTCAACACTCATGCGACTCGACCCCCCAAAACGCACGACTCTGCCTCCACGGTCGCTTTCGCTGCCGCGAATTCCACATCCAACCTCGAGAAACCCCAATTGAACATTGATGGCCACTTTGGCTGCGCCTCCTTGCGCTCTCGATCATGCGCCTCCATCGTCGTGCTAACGCGCGCTCGGCCTCGACCTTCTCAATCGATGCTATTCTATCGTTTTTTTTTGGTGATAAGCGTGATTTGAAATAAGAGAGAGGAGAGGGAGTGTGGGGTAGTGAAATAGGAGGCGGGGCAGTGCAAAATGTTCGAGGGAAGAAAAGTAAATATATTATTATAATTTGAAAATATCTCCCCTATAAACGCTCAAAATTCTCAAACTCCAAATGAAGCGTGCCACCTGGCGTTTTGCTTATTTTCCCCTATTTCGAACGTAATGGAACTAGTCTCGAGGCCTAATTCGATCCTATTCAGAAGATGGCATTTCAAAATCAAATTATTTTACTTAAATTCGTTTAATTAATTTCTACGCGTTTCAAGTTTGCATGGTTAAACGACAAGTCCGATCGCTGTGAAACTTGAAATCCTACAATAATTCACTATTACGGATCCAAACAAACAAGTTTCATCGAAATCGAGACAGTAGTCAAAATGGCTATTTTAACTCGTTTAATAAAATATAAAATTTCCAATTTCTGTTTATTCATTTTTAAATCCAATTTTAAATGTTAACAACCTTCATTCTTGTTTAAATAAAATTTAAATCAACTTTCTATATCTTTTTATTCATATTAAATTCAGAATTCAATTATTTAAATAATTCCAATATTAAATTTTAAACAATTTAATTATCCAATATTAAAATTGCAACGAATTTTAGTTATCGATAATACATTTATTTTCAACTAAATAAGTCAACGTTTATTGTTCAATCCAACTATTGATTAGAAATACGTTCAATACATAAAATTCATTTCAATATCTGTTATTTCCAAAATCTTGAAATTGGTTATTTCAAAATTTTATTCAAGTTCTTATTCAATAACTTACATATATAAAACATTAAATTTTATTTCTAACCATTTTTATTCAATAATTATATTAAATTTAATAATTTAAAATAGTTAAAAATACGGGTCATTACAGCTTACACCAAGATCTGTATCTTCATTTGATCAATTAGCTACGAAGTATGTTGAGTAGTTTCAACTTCACACTGCTCAACCAAAAGAAATGATGTTTTTATCAAACTTTTTCAGAATCCTGGAGAGTGTTTGAAGAATTTTCTTTGCAGATTCAACATTGTTGTGACTGAAGTGAGCAATGCCAAGGAAGATATTGTATTGATGGCATTGATTTGAGGAATTCATCTAGATACTAAATTTGGTAAGTGGTTGAAAATGAAATTGCCATTGGCCATGGAGGAGTTTTATCAAAAAGCAACCCAATATCTATGCTAAGAAGTGGCTGATACGGCCACTGGAAAAGCTGTTGAAAGCTTCATATAGAAGTTTTGTAGACCAACATAGACGTAAAGCAAATCGATGAGAGCGCCTATAATATTGACATCAATGTTGGGAATCAGAATAATAATCATAAGAAAGAAAACCATGGTGCTAGAAGTAGAAAGCTAGATTTCAAAAAGCGCTCAAGATATATAGCGTTATATACCACTGAATAAATCATAGAGAACATCTAGCTTGCTACCAAGGCAATGAAAATTATAAAAAGTCGACTCAGAGGAAGTCGACCGAACAAGAAAAGTTGTTTGGGAAATATTTATCATATCCCCAAGGTCCATAGGCACGGGCATAACACAAACATGGTTCAACATTTCCTAGATGTAATCTGAGATCTAGTTAGTAAGAAGAAACTTCAATTGTATATGAAGAACCTGTAAGATGGCGGGCAAGTGAACAATAGACCCAGGGCTAGATGGTTGAACAGGGATAGGCTGGGGCCTATTGGAGAGGTACCTAAGCAGTCCGAAAGAAGAATAGTGATTAGCACCACTACTAGTGGACCTCATCCAGTTGAAAAAAGCTAAAATGAGATGAAGAGATATGGAAGTTCATTAAAACATGTTGTTTAGGAGAGTTTCTTTTCTACAAAGGATATGTACCAATAAAGCAACTAAGGTTGACGATTGGTGATATTATTTTTAGGGATTATGATGTAGATGGGATAGAAGCGTTGTTGCTTGACCCCTTTGTGATTACAGATGTGATTGGACCAACTATTGTGAATGAGTTGTCATTGATTGTGAGAGCTCGGTTAATATTTTGTTTAAGAAAACTTATGGTCAAATGAATGTGGATGGGCCAGATCGGAAGCCATGTAAATCCAATATCTAGAGATTTCCTTAAGAGGCTACAGAGCATGTTGGATACGTTAACCTATTAGTGGAGCTTGGAGAACGTGACCACAAAAAAGTGTGGGTGCAAACCTTTATCATAATAGATACATACTCTGATTATAATGCTTTTTGAGGCCAAATGGCCCATGCCAGTTTCAGAGTGGCCCTCGCCCCGTAGTGCTTGATGATGAAGCTCCCAACTAAGAACGGAGTAGGTGACATTCAAGGACATTATAGTACATGATGTGAATGTTACGTTATGGAGCCGAGGAGGCGAAGCGATGTGAAAAGGGAAAGGTCTAGAGATGACCCTCTGCATCAAATCAGTTGATTCATAGCAACTATAGCATAAGCCTTGGCTCAGACGGCATAGTAAGTTTTACAAATATATGAATCCACGGAATAGGGATACGGGGGCTAGCCCTTGCCAGGGTGACAATTAATGCAACAACCTTACTTCTTCACCATCTAAATAAATTAAATTTAAATAAAGTCCAATTATCGAGTTCAATTATGGATAAATTTTATTTCTAAAATCTATTATTATCAAATTAAAACAAATTTGATATAGAAATTTGTTTCAGTAAACTGAACTAACAAATAAATTATTTGTGAACATATACCGAATTTAAATAAAATATTTACAATGAATATAAAACGTTTTTTATATAGCAGATAGTTCTTATGTATGAATGAAATATACGTTGCAAAAAAAAGGTAATCAATTCGAATTGAAATTGTGTATTAACAAAATAAATGATAGAGTTAGTTATAATTAATTTCGGAGACATGCTTCGCAAATTGAAATGGACAAGATATGTTTGAAAGTGTAAATTAAGGTTTAATAATACAAATTATTGTCAAAAGGGGCTCAAATGTGAATAAGAAAGAACAAAGAAAAGTAAATAATCTACCCAATATCCTCCCGTATTCCTTTAAGCCCAAGCCCATTTCCTAAACAAAGCCCTAAAATATTTTCCAGTTACAGATCTCCATTGCCTCCATGACCCAAACCCGATTCATATTTCATCCTCGGCCCTAGATTCGTACCCAGCTCATTATTCGGGAAAAAACAACATAAAAGGGAAGAAAGGAACTGAAAAAAGGTGTAATAAAAAAATAACAATAACCACACATAGGCACACATTTGCGGAAGAAGGCGGAGGTAGCATGGTGGCACAATGACAATGTACGACGACAAGCGTAGGTCTAACGAGGATTCATGACCTCACCTGATTGTTGACAACGGGTTCTGGCAAGAGTAATTGGATGTGAAACCCAATGATAAAGGAAGTGGTGGGAGCAAACGAAATCCTACTTCGGGGCTGAAAGTAATCATACTATGAAGGAAAAGAAACAAGATTTTAAGCGAGAAAGTCAAGGCGAGTATTATTAATACTCACATGTTTGATTAATATATTAATTGCATGATTGCTTTTGCTGCATTTAAGTGATGAATTTGATTGCCATGCGCTGAAATTGATTGAAATATGTTGCATGTCTTTATAAATTTGGACGACGTATATAATATTGATTGAATTTGATGATTTATTAATTAACATGACCAGTTTGTGATGAATAAACCCGTATATTTCTATAAAACCATGGACAATTTATTTCAAATTATCGTTTATCACATTGGAAAGTTGCATGCTTGATTATAATTTGAAACTAATCGGATGCAGTATTTAAAATTGATCAGAAAGCAGGGGAAAATTCATCCAGATACTCAAATGATAATAAAAATTTGTTCGAATTAGATTATTATTAAAAGATTTTGAATGTCAATTTTAAGATAGAATATTTGGTTATGGAAATGATTTAAATTAAAAATCAATTCGAGAAGTTGAGATAATTTAAGGTTGGATTTAATTGACAATAGAATTTTCATACTAAAGTAATGAATATATAAATTATCGTTGTAGATAATAAACAAGTTTGTGATATATAAAGAGAAAATATATATATTTAAGTGGGATATAGGCATGAGGACAAACTTTGAAAAAAAATTAGGCTGAAGGACAACAAGTTTCATTTTTATGCTGAAGGACAAATTTAAACAAAAAATAGATGGGACGAAAATGCTAGATATAGCTAGCATTTTATACAGTGTAAAACCGAATATAATGCTAGCTATAACTAGCATTTTGTATAGTGTAAAAGTTGAATATATTGCTAATTATAATTAGCATTGTCCTTTAGTCTAATTTTCTTTAAAAGTTTGTCCTTCAGTCCGAAAATGAAACTTGGTGTCCTTTAGCCAATTTTTTTTTCTAAAGTTTGTCATTATGCCTAATTTCCTCTATATTTAAAAGTGGATATTTTCATGAAATTTGGATAAGAAACTTATTCTTGAAAGTTTGTATTAATTTATTTGATTTGTAAATAAATTTGTTAATATAAACGTTTATATAAGATTATAAGAAGGAAAAATATTTTTATATCCAAAAGAGATGAGTTATTTTTGTGGGTATTGAAAATTTAAATTATATTTGATTGTTTTAAATAATAAATAAAAATTAATTTAAATGCATTTGAAAATGTTTATAAAAGTGTTTTACTTGAATATCTTTAAAATGATAAGATTTGAAATTTCGTTATAAAAAGAATTTTATAAATCGATGCTATAGTATAAATATTTAGAATATTTTAAACAGAGAGAATTTCGATTCAATGATTATTGTTCAAAGGTGGTTTGAAAAGGATTTGAAATTAAATAAAGATTTCATATATTGATTTTGAAATTTAATATTTGAAGAATGGAAATTTTTTGGACTGAAAATTATATAATTTGGATTTGTGTTTTTAAGGAATTGTTTGATTAAAAACCTTTTAATTAGTATTTTGGAGTATCTAAATTAGTTCAAACTCTATGAATTACTTTTGAAATTGAGGGTCTAAAGGAAGGATTTCTTTGTAATTGAATAAGAGGTTTTAAAATTTTGAAGTTTGGAATTAAATAAAAAAATTAGAATAGAAACAAAGTTTTCTGAAGCCTCTTTAGGGTTAATATTGATTTTTGCAAATTTTTATAAGAATTTTGGAACTAAATATTTATAATAAAACCATTTCTAGATCAATAAATGGTAGAATCATATGAGAGGTTTGAACTTCTATATGATGAGAATTGTGAATAAATGGAGTTATAATACCAATGGTATGGGATGATTGGTAATATTTCTTTAGTTACTCTTTTGACTTATTGTGTAGGGTATAGTATGAGTACTGAATATCAAATCAAGTTAGGAGGGTTTAATGTCGTAATGGGAACATAAGTAATATAATGAGTCGATCAAATGAGATGAGACACAACATGGGCAAGATCCATCCTAGCTAGGACCGAGTGATATTCTAGCCCATTTGCCATCAGAATGATGACCTGCTATATGGGCACACCAACATGACAGGTACACAATATATTTGATGGAAACAATGATGCCCAAGCGGTAGAGAATAGTACATCAAATAGGTCATATGGGGCACCCACAACTCTATTTGAGGGGGACACATGTGAAAAAGGATATGTGTCATAGCTCGATCAACATCTGGTAATGTTATAATTCTGGTCGAGGAAGAGACTAATGATAAAAGTCATGTATCGGCATGTGGTAATGTTATAACATCTGGAAGAAGGAAAATTGTAATTAAGGGATACATGGAAGAAAAAAACATGTATCTTTCCTTGATCGGCGATTGGAAGAGTACATACATGGATGAAAAAGATCGTGTATCGACTTAACAATTTATGTAAATGAAACCACGACCAATTCAGATAAGTAGATGATTAATAAATGTGACCCTTAATAACTGTGCTAGGAGTGAATCACAATTGAGTAAATTTGTGATTATGGTCAAATTTAGTAGAAAAACAACTCATTTACTATGACATCATATATAATATTTGATGAGGATCGGGGTTTAATTTGAGAGGATATGACATTCATTCAATATGTTATGGATCCCATTCAGCATATCTGTATTTGTGTGATTATGTGTGTCATTATGATGATCTTACATTTGCTAGGCACAGTCTGGCCTGTTTATTATTTATATAATAATCCAGTCTGTCGACGACTTTCTATGTATAGGGACATTGACCACTTTAGATGTTAGGCTCCAGAAGAGACAAGTACATGTACTATCTTGTATTTTAAGAAGTTAACCATGTTAATTTTCCTTAATATGTCTCCTTGTATTTTTTTTTTGATGATATTGCTATGAGTGTTTACATTGCACTGAATTTGTGTATATCAACGATGTGAGTCAGATACCATTTTTGTAGACTTGCTTTATTGTATATATAATGTTATGTATTATACTTTTCTGTTGTGGTGACTCTGTGTTCATTTATACATGTTGTATATTACTTTGTTCTTGAAAACTCACATGTTTATTATTTTGTACTAATATCGGGGATGTATATTGCTGTAATAATTTGAGGTAAGAATATGTATCGATGTTAGCCTAAGGGAATATTCATATGTGGTCGCTTCTACCAAGCATTATACTCCATATTATCAAACAATATTCTTGAGTAATACACTTTGGTAGCGCGAAGATAAAGAAGGAGTTGGTAGTGTTGTAGGCGTTTTCACCAAAGGAATGATGCAGGAAGGCTAGCAAAGCTATTGTAGGTGTTATATGAATATGTATGTGCCATAGGGATCACAATTTGCACAAACAACCGAAATGAATGAAGGAGCTTTAGGAACATTCAAAGAAAGCTAAGAGATCAAAGAAGGACATACCACTCCCCAATGTTTTGTGGTGAAGTAAAAAACCAGATAAGAATCTTTGTCTAATGGTTTTACAACCGGACAAAGATTCTAGTCCTGTAGAGAAGCCATTAGACAAGAATTCTTGTTTGGTGGATTAGACAGCGAATCGGAATTCTAATCTAGTACATGGTACTACAGACACGATATTCTATCTAGTTGTATATACATAGGGCAAGATGTCTTGTCCGGTGTAGATTCAAAGCCAAGCAAGAATAGGGAGCATACCGAACCAAGGAGATGTATTTAACTAGGAATACGTCTATGTCCACCTGCCAAACCAACCACCATCGAACGGAGCTATTTCAACCGAACTGAATAAGGTATTTAAGGAATGAAATGTGGAAATTTAAGGAAATTGTGGATCATGTTTACTATGGAAACAATCGAATCGAACGTGCTATATAGGGAAACTACCTGAGTTGTCGGGAGGACTACGTTACCACCCTACTCCTATTAATATCCAAGCTTCTGATAGCCATAGGAAAAACTTTCCAAAGACACCAGATTTTGTCGAATCACTGTATTTGATAACAAACCACTGTATTTTACATTCAGTACTTATAAAAACAGAAATACGAAAAAGAAAACAAAAATGAACAGTGGATGTAGGCACATTATGGCCAAACCACTATAAATCTGTGTGTACTTTACTTTCTTAGCACTTTTCTTTTGTTTCTTCATCTGTGTAAATTCAATAGGAGGTGTTTTTCCACTTTTCATGCAAATTGTAACGACCCTAAATTTTAGTCATTAGATTTTTAAATATTTAATTTATTTAAAAATATGAAATGTAAATTTAATAACTAAATCTTGGATTTTATATGGAAAAAGGTGATTTTTGGAAACTTATTTAAATTCGGTTTAAATAAGAATGATAATAGTGAAATTGTAAATTGGAACTAAAAGTGATTTAATTGGGTTTAATAATTACTTGTTTTGACCAACGTGTGAAAATATCATCTCGGGACACTTTCTTGGATCTGGATGAAACCTGTTTTGTTGGATCCGTAATAGTGATTTATTATATGCCGTCGAATTTCATGGCGATTGGACGTCGTATGGTCATGCGAGGTCAAAACGCATGGAAATTAATTAAAGGAACTTAAATTAATATAATTCAATTTGAAAAGCAATCTTCTGTATATGACCGAATTAGGTCTTGAGACTAGTTCCATTGTGTTCGGAATAGAGGTATTTAGTATAGAATCCTAGGCAGCATGCTTCGATCGGAATTTGAAATTTGAGTGCCTAAGATTTGATATTTTTGGATAAAATAAAATAATTAGGCCATACCCTACCCATATCTCGTTCATTGTTCACAGCTATACTTACCATACCATCCACGTTCATTCCATACGTTTCCCCTATATATCATCGCACAAAACAAAGAATAGATTCAAGTTCATTTTTCAAATTTCTTCATCATCATTCAATGACCCATATCGATCAGAGCGCTTTGAGGGGTTTTCAGACCATGTGTCAACCAATGAAATGTCAGCAAGGATGTGTTGAGTTTAATCAACGGTTGGATTGGGCTGAAGTGATGCATGGTAGCCGCAGTTCATCGATGAACGGTGGCCATAGTTTCATCGATTCTGAAGATTCTAGGAACTTTTAAGCGTTGGGGTATGATGGGAATATGAAGGGGATGGTGAAAGCTGCCTTCGACCGAAGTTTGGCGGTGAATGGCCCATCATGGTAGCAGGATTTTCGAGTTGAACGTGGGCATTTAAATATGATTTTTGAGGCGATGGCAGCATTATTGGTGTCGAGGCTAGCGACAGAGGAAGCTCATGGACGGGGATACTCATGGTCAAGGTACGGTGGGCTATGGTGGGCTCTGGCGAAGGCGATGAGGTAAAAAAAATGGCGTTTGGATTCGGTTCGAATGAGGAAGAAAGGGGATTAGGGCGTTTATCAATTTAATTATGGTTAATTTGTCCGAATGGTGTGATTAAGGAGTATTTTTTATTAAATTATTGAATGTTGTAAATTAAATAACTAATTCATTTTAGGTCCAAATTGAACGCAGTCGGTCGTGTTTGGTTCGTATTGAGGAGCATTACGTTATGGAATTGGATTAGTGACGATTGAAGCTAGTGGAATTTTACACTGAATTTGAACGTTGTTCGAATTAGATGGAGCCAGGACGCGAATGACACAACTAGGGTTTCAGTGAGTTAAACTCGCATTTTTTGTTAACTAGTTGGTTAAATAGTTGATAAAAAGTATTGTTTGGATGTTTGGATGATTTACTGTTTTATCAGTTGGTTTGGTTTATTCCTGCCCATGGAGCGGATGACCTTTCATATATACCTGCCTAGTAGTGGACCCATTTTATACGTTTATATACTTTTTGTCATGCAGGTGAACATGTTGGAGGGATCCAACAGGATTCCTTGTCATTATTGATTTTAATTTCAATAGTATTCCTGTCATATGAATTATTGGATATTAAACCTGATTATTGGCTCTATTGATTATGACATTATTATATGTTTTAAACTTAAACCCTGTAGTGATAGAAAATCAATACTGATATTTGTTAAACATAGGGTACCTATTGGCCTCAAATTAGTTTCAAAAATACTATAAATTGCCATTTGAGTTGGAGTTGGTTTTTGAGAAAGGAAATGGTTTTAAATCTGAAATTGGATTTCGGAAAATTTTTGTTTTAAAGGATTTAAATTCTATATTACTCTAACCTTTTTATCTGTCTTGTCTAAGTATTTAATTATATTTAATATTGGTAAGATTATTTATAGTTAATATTATTTTTAAAGATTATTTAGTTATATTTAATGTTGTTTTAAAGTAATTTATCAATATTTAAATAATTAATATGGCTAGAAATCAATAATATTGATTTATTAATAATGTTTGGGAAATAAATTATTACTATTTATATGGTAAAGATTAATTATTATTGTATATTTAATAATGTTTTGAAATTATTAATTATTACTTTTAAGTTAATAATTATTATTTATTTATAATGTTTATTATTAATTATTATTATTATATAATAATGTTTCAATATAAATGATTATTATTTGTTAGTAAATGTTTACGAGATTTATAAATAGAGTTTTATAAATGGTTTCAAATATTTATAAAAGAGTTTTATAAACGGTTCTTATAGATTTATAAAAGAGTTATTTATTGTTCTTAGATATTTGTAAAGGGATCTTATAAAAGGGGTTTATAGATTTATAAAATAAGATTTATAAATAGTTCTACGGATTTACAATGAGTTTGTAAAGGTTTTTTTAGAACTTATTAAGGGATTATAATTGATTTAAGAATGTTATAAATAGAATCATTCTCAATGTTTGCATATATACTTATTGCATTGAGAATATGAGTGCATTTTCTAAGTTGTGAAACTGTAGTATTTGTGAATATACTTATGTCATTGAGATAAGTATTCCAACTATTGAAAATTTAGGGATTTGTAGGGATATCTTTGTAAACGTATTTTTATATAAATATTTACAGAGTGATTTTTATTTAAAAAAAATTATTAAAGAGGTTAATGGTTTCTTATATGCTTAACCAATGTTGTTTTTTCTCTATGGAATTAAATTCCTTATTTTGATGTGTGTTTGTTGATTGTTAAGTAATCAACTATCAAATATGGACCCGAAATGTAACCCTGGAAATATCTAAGAGAAACATATGAATTATATGGCACGGTCATCTCCGATGATGTTGTAGTATGCATATAAATCTCGTTTCATACTCCTAGGACAAATGATAAGGAAATCCATCCACTTACAGTTAGGAGGCGATCTCCGCTCTTATCTTTAACTGTTTATTTATTAAAGAACCAGGGTTGAGTTTACCAGAAACTATCGAATGTTGTTTCGAAGAGACCGGGATCAAATATATTATCCGATAACCACTTCGATCCAAATCAAGCATTTTGAAGTGAAGACATCTTGAAGATGATAGGATTGAAGGTGGAGCTCTTTAGTTGTAAGGGCTACTTGCTACTAATCTTGAGGGTGATTCCAAAATGGATGTGGCAGAAGTAGTGCCTTCGATTTCTTCATACCCTGGACAACTTGTATGGATGAATGCTAGCATTGCATTGTTTCCTGTAGCGTAGTGTTGGCAGCATTCCAAGTGGAAAGTGCTATAAAAAAGACAAAACGTAATCTCAAGCCTTATTAACTTGGAATAAATAAAACAGAAGAGATGCAGCAGGGCTAAGTAGGTCGCTCCCAATTAGGGTATGATCATCCCTATCTAGAGTCGATATTATCTCTCATTTGTATGCTTTGGGACCCATTAACAAATGGGTGATCATATTCGATACAATCCAGCAAGGGGTAGGTCGGTTCTGTGTTGGCAGGGGATCGCGACAAAGTCCTCGGTGTTATTTATGTAAAGATGCACCATGACGGGCGGTACCCAAGTAGCCCAGTCATTGTAAGAAAATCCATTCTCCAATAAGAGTCGTGCAGACTTGATTATAAACCTATTATGCTGGAATTTAATTAATTTTACAATTTCAGCTATGTTAATTATTTACTTGAAAACCATAGACATTATTATAATATCACTGGAATTTCTGTAAGATATGTTTTGGTTATCGTAAGGTAAAAACTCGTCGGTGTTTATGTGTGGTGTGGTCTTATGAGATACTTTTATTTTTAAAAGATTTTTAAAATGCTAAAATTCAATTGAGGTGTGTTTTCTCATGGTAATTTACCGGACTGACTCGGATGTTATTTAAGTATAATGCTCGGCTAGACTGAGCATATTTACAAATTGCTTTGATGCATAGAAACTCAAGAGACGAGCTGGAGGTCCAAGATTTATCTACATATTTCTTTGTATTCCACCATGTTGTCTATTGGTTGTCTTTATCAGCAATTATATGAACATGCTATTATAACTGTCCGGGCTGAAATAGGTTAGTATACTTTGATTAGTATGTGCATATTACATTTTTCTTCGGGTAAATATTTGTTGTATATTAGATCATTCGTTCCCTGTGAGATTCTGTATTCTTTAGTTTTCTTCTTATCTTCTTTCCTCTTTTCTTTTCCCTAACTATCTACATTTCCATTCAGTAGGGGTTGCACATGTGTGGCTTATTGTGCACTTAAACTGTATGGAAAAGTGGGTCATTAACAAATGGGTAGGGTTTCTCCAGATGAACCTTGATATATATGACCGAATGCATTTTGAAGTGTAGAATATCGTAGGAGATAGCATGCTATAAAATTAGTGTGAACCCACGATTCTCTCCTATGACTAAAAAGAGTTGCGACCTGGGTTTAGAGAAATCCGCTGCGTTGAAAGGATAAGTAGACAAGCTGAAGGATAATGACTTCATTCGCAATGCAATAACCTCCAATAGTATCAAATTCAGTGCTGGTCAAGAAGCCTAAGGTAAAATGGAGAATGTGCATTAATTATCAAATCTGAATAAAGCATGCCCAAAGAACAACTTACCTTGTTAAAGATTGACCAAATACTAAACTCGAGTGCAAGACAGGAATTTTGATCCTTCTTGGATGCTTATTCCAGCTACAATCACGTACATATGCATGTTCCAAATCAAGCTCATACTAATAACGTCACCGCTCTGGAATATATTATTTCTGTGTCAGGACATTCAATCCGAAGAATGCAAGGGGTACCTATCAGAGATCAATAAATTCAATGTTCAAGGGTTAGATTGAGCAAACAATGGAGGTCTATGTGGATGATATGCTAGTGAATTCATCGTAATCGGTGAACCATATGAGGGACCTCTCAAAGATGTTTAATGTGATTCAGAATTACAGGATGAAGCACATGTCACAAGTTTTTCATTTTAATGACAATAACTATATAAATATTGTTACTAAAGTTTTCTTTTGTAATATGGTATATATTGTATAGGATTTCATGAATATTCAATAGGTTTATACAAGTAATGATTGAACAAAAGCTTGAAGAACCGATCGGTATAAATCAGGAGCTAATCGTGATATATTTGAAGACTCGTGAATTTTGAAGAATTCAAGATTGAAAGCACAAAGAGCTGGAATATTAGACTAAATGTTAAAGACCCAAGTAGTATCAAATCTTTGATTATCATCACTTTAAAAATTATTTTTCCACTCAATTTTTTATAAAAGAATAATATTTAATTTATTATAAGATAATTTTTAATAAAGTTTGTTAAAGAAATATATTTTAAAACATATTACAATTGTTTGTGAAAATATACAAATTAATTTATATATGTCGACATATCAAAAATATATATGCCGACATATAAACCATTAAGGTGTTTTAAATTATCAAAGAAAGCAACTTTTGACACCATCCTTTTATGAATTGATGCAATGCTTCAACCTCTATTTAGAGACCTCCGATTTTAAATTTTTTACAATAATTCTAACGACTTTCTCTATCTCTCTCTTATCACTCATTCTCCTTAAGATTTCAATGAAGTACTTGCGATTTCTACATCAATTCTTTTTCACTATATTCATACAAAAGATCAAATAATATTCACTTCTATTTTAGGCCATTAACTCTTTTATTTTCACATAGTTATAGTTAAAGCAAAGGTATTCAACTACAAAAGGTCTGTAGGAAATTGTATCAAAAAACTATTTGAATTTTTTTTCGAATGGTCCAATTTCTTAGAGTCCGCTACAACTACTTGTAAAAGGATAATCTTAATCAAGTTAAGATAAAATTGTAAAGGGAGTTATCCTGCCTCCTATGTCAAAAACTAAGTATGTGTTCTGGTTACCTGATTCAATTTCCAATTGGTGTCCTTGCTGCTTAATCCAAAGTGAAAAAGTGTAAAGGGTGTTCTTGCTACCTAATTCAAAGTCAGAACGTGACTAGTGAAATTCTATATAGGGTACAAGACTACATGTAGGGTTGGAAATCTGAACTGGTATAAAATTATTGGTGTCTTCTTTATCTTTTCTATTACTACATTTACTTACTATTATTTGATTGTTCTGTGATTATATTATAACTTATATTTGAAATTTTCAAGTATATTGATAAAAGGTTTAAATACACTATTTACCTCCAATTAATTTTAAAATTGCCTTAAGATCCATTCTGTTGTAGCATAGATTAGGTTATCTCACCTATCTTCACCTAATCTATAGCTCAATCCATTGAATTGTTCTTTCGAGATCGCATTAGGAAATTTTTTTGGGTTTCATAGTAAACTCGAGAGCCGTAAAAGCTAATCTGGAGTAGATCAAAACATTAAGAGATATTGAAACCCCAAAGGCAAGGAGGGAAATGCAGGGCTTGAATGGAAAATTCAATGTGCCAAGTCGATTCATCTTAAAGCAACATATAAATGTGTGTCATTCTTTGACGCCTTCAAAAATGAGAAAGGGTAGTTTGTCTGGATGAAGGAATGTCAGAAAAATTTTCAGATGTTACTCGATCACAGAAGAAACCACCGGCCTTATCAAAGCCTATTGAAGGAAATGATCTATTTGTTTATTTCATGGCATCTGTTCACACACTGAGTGCTGCCCTAATACATGAAGAATATAAAATCTAGAAGCATATGTATTATGTCCGCAACCAATACACCAGAGCATAGAAGAATTTTCCAAAGTGAAAGAAGCTATAACATTGCTTTTTAATCGCCTCGAGGAAGTTACGACCTTATTTCCAGGCTCATTCGACTGAAGTGTTGACTGATTCTTTAAGACAAGAGACTTTGGGAAGGTTACCGAAGTGGAACATCAAGCTAAGAAAATATGATATAACCTACCATTTTAGGAGGGTGATACAAGGATAAGTATAGATGATTTCATTGCCAAGATCACCAACCGAGGTGGAGAAGTAAGGGAAGATATTGTCCAGCTTGCTCAATGGAAACTGTACAAAGATGGAGCATTTAATGAACGTAACAATGGGGCAGGATCAATCTTGGAAACCTTATAGGAATGGCATTTTTTATGCCTTGAAGCTTGAATTTCCCACAATGAACAATGAAGCTAAATATGAAGCACTAATCGTGGGACTCAAGATAGCAAAAGAATTGGGAATCAAAGCATTAATATATTTAGCTACTCTTAATTGGTGGTATGCCGAGTGAAAAGGGAATTTTAGGCCAAGGGAGCATGGCTCTCCCTTTTCTTAACAAAAGTTCTAGAACTGCATAACAGTTTTGAATATTATATGATAACATACATTCCCAAAGAGGAGAATATAAAAATGGATTCATTAACCAAGCTAGCCAGCTTCGGGATGTGCAACTCATGGGATTGGTTCCAGTGGAGGTTTTTTCAACTTTGAGCATCGCCAGATGGATGTCGATTGGATCTTAGAGGCCAAAGTGGAAAAGGAGTCATAGTGATTAAGGAATATCTATTTAAGGGAACTCTCTCGAATGGAAGAAATGAGCGTAGTAAAATCCTTCACAAAGTACCACTATTTATTTTTTAGGAAGGATAACTATATTGGAGAGGTTTATCCGCACCTCTACTACGATGTATCACCATAGCAGAAGCAATGAAGATTCTGACAAACATACATGAAAGGAGTTATGGTGATTACACTAGTGGGGTAGATATTGGCAAGGAAGATTCTTTGTTATATATACTTTCGGCCAATAGTCAATCGAGATGTGGCCGATTATGCTAAAATGTGCAATATTTGCTAACAATTTGTAAAGATTCCTAGAACCTCATCCATAGAGCTTACACTAGGTCAGGCCATACCCATATGTAGTTTAAGGACTTGATATAAGTAATGTGCCGATGTCTAAAGGAAATGTAAAATATGCCTTTTTCCCATTGAATATTCCATAAAGTGGGCCGAAGCGGAACCATTGGCCATGATCACTTTGAAAAAAGTGATCAACTTTTGGTGAAAAACATCATATGTCATTTTGGAGTTCCTCTAGAGATTATCAATAATAAAGGAACCCAATTCAAACGCGTTGAATTCAAAGATTTATACAGCAAATATCGAATTTAAAACGCTTTACAACTGTTGCCGCAAGCGAATAGACATACGGAGGTGGAGAACAAAATCACCAAATCCATCCTAAGGCCTAGGGCAACTGGATCGATGAATTACCCTTAGGACTATGGGTTTACTAAATAACCCATAAGTATGTGGCCTACCACACTCTATTCACTTTGGCCTACAGATCTAGGGTTATGAGTCCAATTGAATTAGATGTTCTTTTTCATCAATCAACATGCTACGATCCCAACGAATGAGGAATTCTTGCTTGAGTACCTTGACAAGATCAATGACTAGCAAGAACAAGTTAATTTGAAGGTAGGTGCTCATTATAAATGAGTAGCATGACAATACAACTCCAAGTCAGGAGCTAGATTTTTTAGGTTGGTGATCTCAATTTGAAACGAGTCTTTCCTAGTTCAGTGGTACTTGGCCCAAATTGGGAAGGTCCATTTGCAATCAAACATGTGCTTAGAGATAAAATTTTCAGGCTAACAGCTATTGATGAAAATTTGATTCCGGAAGCATGGAATAGTGAGCACTTGAGATGCTATTTCACTTTGATGTAAAAGTGTAAATATATGACTAGATCATGATGTAATAAGGCAGAATCTGCCATTCTTCTACCTCTAAATAGAACTGGCTTTGGAAATCGATGGAACCTTATTCTCAAAAGCCCAACTTTATACTGTGTAAATGATATCAAAATTAAATATTCTATGTTTTGAAAGTGTAGATATCTAGGCACCTAGAGGTGGTACTGATAAACTCCTTCAACCCATGGTTGGATCATAGAAATGTAATCACGTTAAGGTAAATCATGATGATTTGTCCCATACCATTGATCTTCCACCAATTCCTAGAGACTGGCAGGGCCTAGCTAGGATATTAGGGAGGTCTAATGGCAATGCCTAAAGACTGGCATCGAAAATTTTAGATAGTGGAGATAGGATCCAACAGGGGATTTAACCTCCTTTTGCAAACATGATTAATGCCCAGAGATAGGCTAGGTTGAGCATGGATGTCTAAAAGTAGATATCTGATACACCACCTCTAACGAACACTTATGATCAACGCTCGAAGATAGGAAAGATAAGGCATGGATGTCTAGAAACATATGTCCAAAACACCACTTCCCGGAGATGAGAAGTGATATAGAGATCCAACCTTGTCTCTGGTCAAATGGAACATGACTAAAGATAAGCCAAATAGGCTATAGAGTTAGCTGAATGATTTTTATTCTCTTATCTAATGAAGGAATATTTTGGCAGAGATAAATAGAATGAAATGACAAAGTACAACTTAGCAATAACAAGGAGTCATTTATACATATAGAGTACTGGTGAATAGCAACATTGCGCTGTCTTAGATACGATCACTATAAACATAAATAAATTATGTATATAGGCAAGACATAATAAAATTCCAAAATAAGAGGCAATTTTATTCACAATTAAGAAATTTTAAAGGAAAAAGCGAGGGCCATATTCGCATAGAAATGACCTACTTACACATGAAAAATCATACAGTAAAACAAACAAACATCAACATAAAAAAGGTCTGATCTTTCTACCTTTCCTCTTTTTCTATCCTTCGGGGAGGATGAAGTTGGTCTTTTGCTAGATTTTTCTTTCCTCCCACTAATAAGTAGCCTTTAGGGTCCTGGTCATTATCTTCTGCTTGATAATTAGGAGCATCCACTTGAACACTCAACATTGCAGGAAAAAAAACTAAAATGACAAGTGAAGGAATGAGAAAGGAGATCGAGAGAGGGGGAGGAACATCATTAATCTTTTCCTTTTTAATTTCCTTAACCTTCTTGATTTGTAGGGACTTCCCCTAGCACTGATGGATCAAATTTATGCTTGGACACCCCTATAATGGTTATTTATTCATTCCCTCCCATCACGTTAGGATCATCCATAGCCTCTTCAGCCAATGCGAGAATTTTTTTAGCATCAGGACCGGGATTGGACTAGTTGAAGATGTTGGGACAATATTTTGGGGTAAACATAATGATAGATTCAGTCATTGAAGCATAAGTGCCCAAATCACATTTCATTCTGGTAAAGGCAAGGGCGGGTGGACCTAAAACTAGAAAAGGTGAAAAATAGAGATTAGAAACATAGTGGGTGTTATCTGAACCATCTCGAACATAGGAGAAGTCAGTGATATACCTCTAGGAGAAGTAGAGAATGTTTGGGAAGGTTTCCATGCATAACTCCCTCTGATGATCGAGGACAAAACTTGTAAATTGAAACGTATTCTGGCTATGTATAACTAGGCTCTACAGGGTTATATTGTAGCAGAAGGTGTCAAAGGGAGTGTCATCCCCAAAGTTACCATAGTAGTTGGATTCATGGAAGTACAAGAAAATGGAATAACATACATTGAAATAAGAGGTGCAGATGTGGAAGAAGCAACAACACTGGAGGTAGCCGCCCTTACAATTGAAGTCTCTACCGAGAATCCCTAGAAGTGGGAGTTCAACTTTCACCCAAATCTTTAGAGCTAGATTTGGGAAAAATCCCAACAGGTACATCAGTAGAAGCAGTAGCCTTGGTTTCTAACATAATTTTGTCTACAATAATTACATCCAAAATCCTCATCACTTAAGAGGTAGTCTTTCAACTTATCTTTATTGACCTCGACCCTAGTCGAAGTCTCTCTTTCTTGCTTGACCATCTCTTCCTAGACTATGGCTAGTACTTTGGGGTATCTCTCAAGCCACCTCAAATTTCCAAACTAATGATGTTTGCATAGAAGCAAACCGAAGTAGTAACTATATCAGACTTAAATCTGTCCTCGACACTTTCCGCACGAATTTCTATATCCTTTTGTCCTAGCTGAGAATCAAGCAGCTGCTCTACATACCCTTGAGCTCGAATGTGAGCATCACCTTTTCCCTTATTTTCATCTTTCATTGTGGCCTTTAATTTCAAAATTTTCGAAGACTATTCATCGACGATTTTCCAAAAAGTCTTATTTTCCAAAGCAAGGTTATAGCTCCTATGATGCGCAGTGTCAAGCTGAGTCTGTTGCAGCTGAGACTTCTATTGGAAAGATTTTATTTTCTCTTCTAACATCTTCCCAATAGTTGTATGAGATTTCTTATGCTCATCTACTTCCTTATCCAGATTGGTAATGATACGCTTATTATCTTGCTCCAATTGCTTCTTCCCATGGAAAGCTACCATCTTTTCCCTGCTGAACATCGGAGAGAGTCTCTGCAAATCTCCTTCATGTGCAGTACTAACAATACACATCACTCATGCAAGCAGTGACATTTGTGGCTACGACATAGGGAATATCCTTCAAAGGATAAGCACATTTAACTCCATCATAGCATAATTTAAGAAAGGCTCTTTACATGCGGTGAGTTGTGGATTAGAAGCAAAATCTTTCACTACCATAGAAATAAAAGGGGGAATTTGATCATTTTCTAGGTCTTGGTTTCGAAGGGTCAAAAGTTGCAGTCCAGACAATTGGGTAGGCTATTTTAATTTTTAGGTTGATAGTATCGACTACATGGCGAGTGACGTGGAAGTAGGAATAGTTCAAGCTTTGGATAAAGGAACACAAACGAGTTTTGTTGAACATGGATCCATACTTATGGGCAATGGAGAGATAGCTCTATGTTGTGTAGGATATGTCCTTCTTGACCCTCTATCATAATCATCGCGACATTTGTACTCTTCTTCTCACCTTTCCTACTCTTTCCTAAGACACCTTGCCGAGTTAGATTTGTGTGATGACACAAAATATCGGTGTAAGGAATCATGCCTATGGCAACCAGAAGAATAATCTTGGAGTTCATTGAAAAAGTTTTAGTGTCCCACTGTAACTGAAAAGAAAAAACAACCGAGTTAATAGTTGAAAATCTAGGAATGACATGTTCAGTGTAAATGTGCGATGACTTCAAGTGTTGTGTAGTGTTAATGTGTCCAAGTGCCCCCATGGACCATGCTAATGAAGTTTAATAATGAGGATTATCTCCCCCATAGCATTTGAAGGAACATTTGCAGTCAGATGAATGAGAGAATCTAAATCACCAAGACTGATATTCTCAAGTCTAGTATGCTCCTAAGTGAGTCATATATGTTACTAGTTGGAAGAGCTAGTGCTTCCTCGTCGATCGAATCTGATGTGGCTATGGAACCGAATGGGGTGAAATGATCTTTAGCTTCAGATGACTAGAAACAAGTGGCACTTGATCATCACCACCCCATCACTAGTGGACTTCTTAAGGTTCACATCCTCACCGTCACCGCCATCCTCATTATCATCATCGTTGTCCTCATCATTATTATCTCCTCCTTCTATGATGTTGTCTTCACCATTGTCCTCCACATTGTCTACTTGATTAATTGAAGGGTCTTGAATGAGAGGAATCTCTTTTTTCTCTT
Organism: Allium cepa; assembly: GCA_030765085.1. Lineage (NCBI taxonomy): Eukaryota > Viridiplantae > Streptophyta > Magnoliopsida > Asparagales > Amaryllidaceae > Allium > Allium cepa. The sequence continues at coordinate 823,039,566 of CM060929.1, forward strand.
CAATTTAAGGCTTATCCTTAGCCTTCTAAATAGGCTAAACACCTCCACAAACAATAAGCATGAGGCCAAGACTACGAGTATTATCCAAAAATTGGAATGGTCCCATTATTTAATCTATTAAAATAAATTTCAATTTGTGCTCTTCGACGGGGATGACCTACAGACAATGAAGAGTACGGACTAGGACTGCACTACTAGACCTCCTTGGAATATCTATAAAACTGTAAAGCAACAGAGTTAGTGATTCCAATGAGATTAACTCCATCAAAACAAAGTATGATAATAGAATTTACATTTTGACTACTATTTATGGTAAAAGCTAGGTGAACAATGTACAAAGAAATACTCATCTTTGAAATAACTAAGCTTGTTCGTATGACTGATAAAGACATGGTAGCTCTTAGATGTTTCCAAATAAGTGAGAGAAGGACTTTCTTTCCTCTTTTTGAAGCCGTGTAGATATAAAAATTCCCTACAATGTAGGCACCCTCCATAAATGATGAAGACCAAGTACATGATGTTCAATGAGGCATAGCTATTTGGATAGAGACAAATAGGGGCAAGCTTCATAAAATTAAGAACGAGTTAGATGAAGTGATTGAAAGGAGAGAAACATCTGTAAAAAAATAAATATCGATTGCAAGCAATATAGCCCACAAGTGGATTATGGGCCTAGTGGAAAGGCTTTGGAACTAGAATGTCTTCAAAATGAATGCCATGCCACTCACAAATTCTTCTGATTCCCACTTCTTCTAACTTGGATGTTGGAGAGTCCATAGGATTATCTATAATTATAGCATTTCCAAGGTCAATATCAAGGGAAACCCTCACCAAACACTTCATCTGCTGCCTTGAAAGGAACCACCTCTAAAGATTGCCTTGTCAGACAATAAGGTGATTGAGTTTGGAAAGGTAATGAAGTAGATGGTGAAGAAGATGTTGAAGTAAAAGCCGAGTCTACTATGCGTGGAACAAATTCCAATATAGATTGACCTACGCCCATCATGGAGAGACGCAAGGAGTGATTACGATCCATAACTATTGAAAAACTCCATATGTGAGCAAGGTTATTAGAGTTTAGCATTGATCTTTATGCTAAAATAAAACCATATACGATCGATGTATAAGACTCAATGGATGTCAATATATGTATTGATCAACTACATCTTATACAATGACGTGGGAAATGATATGCACTTTACTCTATGCAGTGTAACCTGCGTGAATAGCACATGAATATGAACACTCTATGTAGATAGCTCGCTTGTGCAGGTAAACGAGCACCGTTGCACAACAGAACGATATGTCGGATTTTAACTGTTTTATTAGAATTTACGATAATGAAACCATCATCTGGAGTAACATGGAATTTTACTTTATGGGGACACCAAAACGAAGTGTCTATCCTAAAGCGATGATGAGAAAGTTCATTAATGCCAAAGCGCGTTAGATGTAGCCATTGTCTAAAACCGGCCCATCAAAACTTAACTGTCAACCAACACTTACCCAAAATTTGTTCAAGCTATTCACTTTCCCCACTTATACTTGGAAAATTTTGCCAAAACATTAAAAATCCTAGGTCACCTAAAGAACCTGAAGCAAGACCTCTAAAATCTCCAAGTTGACCAGAATCGCTTGAGAATGCAAAGAAACCTGGGTCATGCATGGGGATTTTTTGAAAAAACTCAAGTTCAACTTTGAGTTCTCCAAGCCATCTTGAATTCGAGTGCTTCACAAGCCATTTTCAATGCTTTGTTAACCATGGCCGAACCAAAAGAGGAAGGTGAAATCCAAACGACAACCGAGTGTGGTTGACGGTCATTATGAGGGGTCGACATCTTCAAGGCGAAGCCAACTGCCCAAACTTGGAGTTGGTGAAAATGGCGGCATTAAGCAATAAACTTTAGGGAAATCTTGATTGAATAAAGAGAAGTCATTTGAATTGGAGGTTGAACAAATCAGACAGGCACCGGTGGCGGTGGCTATGGGCAAGCAACGTCAAAGGCATGCGATCGCATTGATTTTAGTCCTGAGTCAAAAATTTCAAAGGGCTTGGATTTCAAATTGCAAGTTCTGATAATAGTCAAAAGTAAAAGTGAAAAGTAGAAGGAGAGAAAATTACTTAAGTACTAGTTGGAACCTAAAATTCACACTGAAAAGTGGCACCGTGTTGTGGCTCATAACTCAATACCGAGTTTAAAAAAAAGAAGAGGAGAAAGAACCGGAACTGATGGCTATGAACAATGAAAATGGAAACAACCAAACTGAAATGTTGAAATCCTACCTGACCAAACAAAAAAAGATCTTCCAAGGAATTTCCAAACTTTAAATAGAAAATTTAAACAACACACTTCTCCCCTTATACCATCCATAGGATATGAATTCATGAATGTTCTAAGCGATGCAGCAATCCAAAGAAGACACACGGCTTTGTGAAAACGGTTTAGAGGATGAAAACACCAATTTAGATCGGATTTTGAAGACAATAACATGTCTTGATCCATAGCACACCTTGTTAACACAAGGTATACTTTTAGGGGCAAGTGTTGTCATGCTTTTGAACCAAGCCTTATCTGGACGCATCAGTACTGTTGAATGATCATGAAATGGAACCAAAATCCTAAGTCATAACTATGGAAACCAAAATTCAAGTAAAGTCTAAAGAAACAAAGTAGAACCTTTCTTTCCACTTGAAGACAGGTAACCATTTTCCAGTTGAGTCAAATGGTGAAGGACAAAAGAAAATGGCATAACTTGAAGTCTTAAGTCGGTAATGAGTTAAACAGCCCCACTCGATACTGAGTTAAGATTTCAGACTCAACACACTCACTTCAGGAAGTCGAAGAACATGGTACTGACTTCTGAGGGTCAACTTGTTACTGAGTCAAGAAGTCAATTGCTAAGTTGACAACGATCTCTTTCTAGAACCTCCTACTGAACATGGAGAACGTGTGGAAAAGGTTTTAGAGCTTATTTCAGTAACCTTCATCTATAAATAGAGGGAGAAAGGCACAAGAATAATATATTTTCTTTACTTTCTGAATTAACTAATTTTACCCTGATATTCTATTGGATCCTTACCTGACTTATAGGCAGCCATGTTGGAAAATCATATTTTTAAAAAAAATCTATAAATCATCAACAAAGCTTAAATGAATGCTCCAGCTTTCAAAAACACCATTGTATTGCGGAGTATAGGATGTAGTAATCAAAGAGAGAATCCTATTATCTTTTAGGTATTTTTAAAGTTTTTGTCCAACATACTCACCTCTTTGATCGGATCAAAGTATTTTCACTCTATGGTTCATCTAATTTCCAATACTACAAATTTTTCAGGGACACAAGATTTATTCTTTATAAGATATGCATATCCTAGTCATAAGAAATCATCAGTAAAAGGTACAAAGTAAGTGAAATATCCTCATTCACTATAGGCATTAGGCCGCATACATGTACGAGACCCAAGACTTCATTAACACTTTCATTGGCCCCATTGAAGGGCAACCTGGTCATTTTTTGTTTAAGTCGTGACTCACATGTGTCAAATAATTCATTATTAAATGACGATAGAAAACCTCTAGTTTTCATCTTGTGCATTCTTATATCACTTGTGTGAGCTAGCCTATAGTGCCATAAATAACTATCTTTAATGTTAATATCAGACAATTTATTGATGGCATGAATATGATTAAAATTAAGTACATAAATATCATTACCTAACACACCATTACAGATTTATTTTCATCAAACAATAAGTTCATAACATTACTGTTATAATGAAAATTGAATCCAGTCTCAAACAATCTTGATAAATATTTTATCCTACAAGTGAAGTTTCATACCTAATAACAAATATTCAAAACCAAATCATTACCATTAAGCAAAACTAACTACAGTTGCATCAATAATAGCGCTATCGGCAACTTGAAGGCTCGTTTCTCCTTTTGCCACTTGCTGCCTACTCCTAAGTCCTTGTAACAAATTGTAGATATGATTTTCAAATCTAGTATCTAAACCCAAAATAGTTATCAAATACAAAAAAATTTTAAACCATAAAGATAACTTTAGGAGAAGAGGAATCATGTTCCTTCTTCTTCTTATTGACAATCTTTAGATAGTTTGGACAGTTATGTTTCCTGCTCTCCCCCTTATGACAATGGTGACATTCACTCTTGTCATTCATGGTGACACTCTTACCTTCATAATTACCACGCTTATGCTTTTTTGAACCTTTCAAAGATGATGCCTTTCCTTTTATAACTCATGCCATGCCTTGATCCTAGAGCAAGCATTCAGATGACCTAAACATATTAAGTTAGTCGGTATGAGTCACATTCAATTGATTTATATTGTAATTCAATATGAATGGCTCAAATTGCAAAGTCAGCTGGCGAAGGATCCAATCCACTTGCAGTTCATTTCTTATTGTAACATTTAGCCTAGGAAGTCTATTAGTATAATCATTCATAATTATAATATAGTACTCAACACTACCTCCCTTACTAATCATCGTACGGAACAATTTCTTGGCAATATCATACCTTGCAAAGCAAGCTTGCTCCTCAAACAAAGCTTGCTCCTCAAATAAAGCTTTGTGGATTTTAAAGATTTTATGGACAAACATGTTTTCGTATTGCCTTTGCAAACACAAATGCTTGGGCTATTTCGCAATCAGCTACCTAAGTATAATTAGCTTTTATCGTCTTGGGGTTAGCATTTTTAGTGGGTTTTTCTCTTAAAAGTTCGATAATTGGGGACCAAAACTTTGTAAGTAAGTGCTATTTTAATTTCCCTTAGCAAATAGTGTAGTTGGGTCTAAAGTTTTTTTTAATTGTTAGAAAATTACCTTAGGTTGGTCATTAAGCGGTGAATTTAATTTAAGTAAATTAGTACAGTTACATAGTAGATGTTTTTAAAAAATTAGAAAGGTTAAATGTACTCATTTAATTTTTCTAGTAAGCTGGCTTTAGATTTTTATATTCCTCAAAGCCCTGAGGGAAACAAAGCCCTAAGGGAAACATAGAAATCTTTCAATTCCTTTAGGTGGTGTTAGGACTCGCTTTATTAGGATTCTGACCTTGAGTTTACTCAACAAGTCATACGCTTGCAAGCGATAGGTAACTTCTTACCGGTTGTATCACGTACAACTTATAACCCGTTGTCTTTGTCCTAATCTCCATCTCGACCTTGAGTTTTCTCAACAAATCAAAGAGATTATTTAGTCATACCTACCATTTTGTGACGATCTATCTTTTTGACTCCTAAGGACGACACAAGTACAATTGTAATATATTTTTTGCCAATCATTTAAGTGTCAGAAAGACATTGATGGAGTACGAGAATATAAAGTACAAAACAAAAGAACTGAACAACATTATCTCATAATGAAGGATCATATATAATACAAACAATAGGTAGTACATATGGCTACTCTTGAAATATAGGGTTTTCCAGGGTTATAAACATGTAATAACTTTTCACCTAAACAGTTATAATAGCCTATCCCTACAGTTGCTGATACATATATACTAATAGTGCAGTGGAAAACAAAATAATTGATGACTTTGAAGGGCTCTTGCTTGTCATTCGTGGCTCCAAAACGCCCCAAAATTACATTCCTTTCTCAGTCTGCTCAAATGAGTACGTGAGAGCTAAGGGACAAATAAAATTCGAGTCAGGAATGGTTTAGTATGAGAAACTCAAGATATATGCATAAACATATAATGTTACACTGTTAGACTACGTCGTAGAATGGAATGGGTTTTGTGCTCATAAGTACCAAAACTATTTCATTGTTATACGTAAATAAGGATGATACAGAGGTAGTGTCTAATGCGTGAAAAATAAATGTATAACATGGTTATGATACTTGGATCGCACATTATAACAGTACTCATGTATACATATAAATTTGTAATATCTAGGTTCGATAAATGGATTTTCAAGGAAGAGCCATTGTACCACGTGGACTCTTTCCAACATGCCAAGGGTAGGGGCCACCCTACTAAATGCATATTACATCTCTGCAATAGACATACATGAGAGCCCACCTAATTTTGGTCACTCTCGGATGTTACCATGTTGACACACATTTATCATACCTAACACCGAATATAGCATATCTTCATGCATACAACCAAAATCCACTCTAGAACAGATATCACATGCCGTAATGGTAGTGATTCACATAGTTCGGCCTCATCTATGCCCCAATTTTAGTCATTTCCCAAGTCAAGGTCATATCCCTTGGAATTGCCCTTAGGATAGGTAGGACAACATGTCTAGCAAACCAAACAAAAACACAAGAATGTTAGCACTGCCCTGTTTTTTGGATCACCCTCCAAATAGGAAATACAATATGCCTAACATCCCAAATAGACTCTTTACCATGGATATACGAAAATTTCTTCATTTTATTTAATGAATTTTCAAGTTTTGAAGTGGATTTGGTTGAATATACCTATGCTTGCTTATTTGACTCTAGATTCTTCAGAACAGTCATCGGTGGAATTCCAGTTAACTCTATTTCGGTTCTTTTGAAAATAAATGGGCAACTTATAAGGTAAAGCCTCACTAGGAATAATATCCTTACACTATGCCCTTAAAGAGAAAGATGGGTTTATATGTTTAGTAGAGCCTTGTCGGAAGGATATCTTTATCGTATAAATTTTGCGTCGCTTTTATACATTTCTGTTAAAGGTAATATTCGATAGTTGAAAAATCAACTATCAAGTATGTTCTAAAAAGTAAACATCTACAGTCCCTTTCATCTATCCATACAATGTTTTACTTACTTTTCAAACATTTTTACATAATACTCAAATTTAAGGGTTAACCTTTGTAACTAAATCTATCTAACAGGCCAGATTTGCAGCCAAAAAGGGGAGAATGTTGATTGTCCAACCCAAACCTAGACACTACTATCGTAAGACACCCATCAAATAGAGAAGTTATTAGTTGGTCCCAAATATGAGCATTTACAAACTTTCCTTAAGCATTATCTCAATTCATAACCCTTTTTTTGCAAGAAACAAATGCGACTAAAACTTTTGTTTCCATAACATACATACTTTTATTTAAATTAACATCCTTTTCCATAATCTTTTTATACTTAAATTATTTAAAGAACTTCTATTAATTGTATAAGTGTATGAAAATTTATTTCCAAATATAATACGTTCAAAATTATATATAAGGAAATTAAAACAATTGCCATTAAAACATATGTTATTATAAACCCTGTTTCTCCTTTAATAAAATAATCATTTCATTTTTATAGCTTTAATGTTCAACTTTTCTAAACTATATTAAATATACTATAGGTATCCCAAAATATTTTGAAATATAATATACTTAGAATCAATATAAAGAGTTCAAATAAGGTATACATAAAATGCTTGCAAAGTGCTATAAAATGCGCTTAAATAAGCTTTATGTTGGTCAATGTTTTGCTATTTTTTCTTTAGACCTTTAAATATTTTATAATAACATGCCTTGCTATATACTAAACTACTTTGAATGAAGAATACATTCACGTAAATCAGTTTAAAATGATTTAATGTACAGTATTTCAAAGTGCATCTAAAGAGACTCTTTCGCTTTCTAACTTTGGACGTTTAGCTTTAACTTTATATACGATTCAAATAAGAATGCGAACAAAAGTTATAGGCTAAAGCATAATTTAGGAAGTGATAGAATAGAAGTTATAGAATATATAATTGTCAAATATTTTTTTGAAGCAAGGTGGTCCAAAGTTAGCACCTTCATTAGTTAAGGTTTATACTACTATAATTACTAGCGTATAATTTATATTTATCACTATAAAATGGTAAGAATCTAACTTATCCTTTCTTTAAGCCCTAGATGAAGCCTCCTAAGCCCATAAAACCTTGTTACAAAGTCCAAGAGAAAGATACAAAGTCCAAGAGAAAGATATAAAGTCCAAGAGTAAGAAAAGTTCATTTCCTTCCTAGTTTCTCTTGTCTTCCTCCTTCTAGCCCTAATTTTGGTTCCTTTTCTCTAAATTTTTACACAGTGGGTGCATCTTCTATGTTTATGAGGTGGTTTTACTTTGTATGGGGTTGTTTTATGAAATTTTGAAAGTGGTTTTAGCTAATTTAGATGAGTAGGGAGTGGCTTAGAGAGACGAGATGATTTATGAAAATAATTTAACTTATAATTTTTTCTCACCCTTTCCATGACTTAAGCTACTTGTAGGTGATCAAGAGGAGGGTACTTTGGACATTTTCTAACCTCCATGGCTAAACTAGATCCCACCATCCTTTGGTCCAATAGCAACCATCCTTATCAACTACAAATGTATTTGATTCGATCGCCTTTTGGTCCAATACGACTATGCTTATCAACTACACATTTATTTAATTGGGCCACCTTTTGTTCTAATAGAAACTATCCTTATTGAATATATATTTATTTTTAAAACACATACAAATTTTTTTGAATTTTTAACGAGTCTAAAGTCGTGTAATGATAAACTGATTTTCGATCACATTTTCGAGCATACTTTTCACTGCCCATTAACGTAAAAATATTGAAAAATGGTGTTTTATATCATTTGTTATATTAAAAAAAATTTGCATTAGGGCTATATTATTCACCGTTCGAATATTTCAATATTCAAATCTCTAAGAAATTAAATTACGATCTGTTCCACATTCCTTGATGGCCTAAGTATAATGCATGTACTTTGAGTTTGCCTAATAAATATATACATGTATCTTACCTCGTTTAGTCAACATATTAATAATACTATACATAACAGCCCTAGCATGAGTTTGCTCAATAACTAGTGCGTGTGCAAGTAATTTACTATTATAAATTGTAGAAGACAACTTAAACATTAAATATTCGTAATCATCAACACATACACGTTGAATGATATCGGTTTATGAAATAATGTGTTTATTATGGAACAGCCTAGCGATTGAAGTATGGGACGCATCTGAAATCACGGTTATGTACCATGCATATGTAATTCCTTTAAAAATCTATTTTGGGTTTATTTCAGTTCCACTTACATTATTTTATACATATATAAATACATAAGTTTAATTTGTTCATAATTATTATAACTTAATTAACATATAAAGTATATATTTTTTAGTTAAATCGTTAGTTTAATTCTTATTAATTAAATCATATTTATTTTATTTTATTTTTATTTCAATTTGTTTATATTATTTATATAATTAACTATAGGATTTATAGTTTGTTTATATAAACATACTAATATATGTATACATTTTAATTAAATAACTGTTATTAATTTTATTATATATATGCATTTATTTAATTAAATATCAAAATTAATTCGAAAATTTAATATAGTCTGTCTTAAACATCTTTAAGATGAACATATAACAATAACAATTATAGTTACATACATATAACAATATATGTGTGTGTGTGCGCGCGCGCGCATATGTGTGTGTTTAATTAATTAACATTTTACATAATTATTCAATTTAATTCGATTAATCAAATTATTTAAATATATATATTAATTTTTTGAAATCAATCAATTCATTTTCAAAACATTTTTGAATATTTTAAATTCATTTTATAACCTTTATAAAATTTCATTTTATATTTCAAATTTAACATCTAAATCTAATTTTTTTTTAACTTTTCAAATCTAATTTGAAAATCAACTCAAGGCTTCGGGCCTTACTTTTGGGCCTACCTTTTGGACTTAATATATCCAGTAGCCAAGGAGGGGAGAATAGTTGATTACTCAACTTCAAGTCTAGACACTACTTTTCGAGACACTTATCGGATACGTAGGTTTAGTTAATTGGACTTAATATGGATTCATAAGGCCTCATAGAACATTTACGCTCTGATACCATTGTTGGACTTGATTCGGTCTACCTCATGAAAATTGGGTGAATTTCGATTATTTTTCCTATTTGGATCATAGTTGGCCTGTGAGGTATGATGGGTTTTACTAGACCAAATCTAGTTAGTTTAAATAAAATCAAATTTTATTTAGTACTATTTATTTATTTATTTATTTATTTATTTGATCTATATTAATTAATTAATGTTTATATAAATTAGAGTATATCAATATTTACGCTTGTGTATATGATGAGCATGTGCATAATAGAAACATGTACATAATGTATACATACATAAATGTTGGGACTTACATTTGTAAACTATACGTTCGCCATTTGTTATCACATTGGTTGTCTCAAAATATTAATTAAGTATACATATAAACATTTTTGTAATTTTGAACATTTTGACTAGGTAAGCTATTTTGAAATTTGAATTTAGAAATACAAACATCAGTTAAAATACCTTTTAATTAATTAAAATAGATAAATGTATTTTTTATATAAATATTTATTATTGTTAAAAAAAATAAGACTTTTTCAACTGCACAAACCATTTAAAATTGCATAAGTTAATAAAAGTATGTTTTTGCAATAAAGTAAAAATTAAAATAATTAACATATGTTTATTCTTTCCGACCATGTAATTTTTTTTAAACAAAATCCAAAACTATTTATTATTAATTTTAACAGATTAAATATTTACACGCGCATATACACATACATACATATATATACATATACATATACATACATACTTTTAAATATATATATTAATATAAACATTGTTTATGTCATTAAAATATAGATATGATAAATGTGCATTAATATTGGTTCGAAAAAAAATTCCAACCTGTTTTCCTGATGCACACTACCTTAGGCTTCATCTTGCCACCTAAAAAATTACTAAATCAAAATGCATTCCTCTTTTTGAAATAATAGCTGCAAAACATACTTCATGACCTTACTTCAAATTACCTCAAGCTGGTAGGATCAGCTAATGTACAGTCAGTTGCTGTTACAATGACTTACTACTAGACTAGGCACTACATACTACAAGGCAAACTCATTTCAACTGTAAATGGTGCACTGAATAGGTTCTTATGGCATAACGGTCCATTTTTAAAGAAGCCAAATCCAATTTCCCTACATAGAATCCAATTGTCAAAGAAATTAAGGGATCTAGGCATAAAAATTCTAAAGCTCTAGAAGGCAGCCTTTCTAACTAATTTTGGAAAGATTCTATCTAACAGTAGCAATTTATGGAGCAAATGGGTCAATCATAACCTTTTGAGACATAAAGACTTCTGGACTATGCAGATCCCTCCCTATGCAAGCTGGAGCTAGCATAATATACTCAAGCTAAATAGTACTTTCATTCCTCTTGTACAATGCAACATACTAAAAAATACTAATCTAAACTTCTGGACTACCCCATGGGCAAAGCCTAGAATGATTCTTGACCTACATATGTCGTACTCTCAAAAGCTTTTGAGGGGTATCCCTTTATCACCTAAAGCATGTGCATATGTCATAAACAAAGCTTTTATTGCATATATAGTAGTTTGGCTCATACTCGATATGTTTGGTATATTATTTCATCAAATACCTTGTCGCAGTCAAACTTACGGTTCTTATGGTGCCAAATACAAGGACTCTATTTCTTTGGTGTATGGTGATCTAGTCAACTGTACGACCCGAGATTTTTATCGCCTTGAGTTATGAATATTTACTTTTAAAATTCATTAATACGATCTTTTAATCAAAATAAAACCACCGTTAAATGACAATTTGTAATAATAAATAGTTTTAAATCAAGATAATATTTTGAATTTTCTAGATTTATTTTGTAAAATAGAATTTTGATCTAATTTGGAATTTCTTATATATATATTTATAACAACAAATTTTATATATAAGCTGAAAACAAATTCATGATAAACATAAATGGAAATTTGATATTAAAATTTGAATTTACATCTAACCACAAGACTTATGTTGATTATAAAATCATTCATTTTGTTATTATAAATGAATGAGAAGAATATATATATTATATAAGTTCAAAGGGAATATATATTATTGTAAACAAAATAAAAATAGTATATTAAAAACAATGTACAATGGTAAGTGAAAAGGGTGAAAAGTATAATATAATGGAAATGAGAAAATTAAATAAAATCATTAAATCATTTTAGAAGAGAATCTTTTGAAAAAATGTTTTAAACAAATATGTTATTCGCATACATTAGCAAAAAAATTATTTCTTTGAATTATACATTTTTAAATATAAAAATAATATGAACATGGAAACTTAAAATATTTATAGTAAATATTACTTTACATTATTCTCAAAATATAGCAAAATTGGCAATCATATTTCAAAAAGAAATCATGCTCTTCTTAAATTTAATTATAGAAGTGTATAAATACATGGAACCTATAGCCTAGGTGTATACAATAATACACAATATATAATGGCATTTTACATATGTGGTCAAAATTTATAACCAAAAATTACAAGTAAAAATAGAACTTGCCTGGTCAAAGAAAAATATGGGTTGAAGTATATATCAATTCAGCCACCTAAAACTTCATATCAAGCCAACAAAATTTCATATCAAAGTCAAAAAATCCTTGTACAGATCAAAAATCTTCATGAGCCCCAAAAACATTGTACATGTACAACATTACATTTTGTATAAACATTTATGTATGTGTGTCTCTATGTGTGTGTGTGTGTGTATAGATGTGTAAGTATCAGGTTTTAAAACCTGCAAATAAAACACTCTAAAAGAAAAAGGAGAAAATGAAACATCCTGTTCAAATTCAAAAGCAAAGCAAGGCTATCAAGATTTCAGATCATAAACTAAGATTATAGTAGAAAATTTCAAAGGCTCTCGGTATGTTTAAGGTGGGTGTTTAAATTCGAATGCATGCGCATGTTATAATATCACTTTGTCGTGATTATAGAGTTAAAATTTTATATTTACTCTAGTTTCAAAAAGCAAAATCTCTCACCTCAATTCGAATTGGCTATTGAAGTAAACTAACTAAATGTTTATTTTTAAGTATAGGTCATGGTAAAAATAGTTTGAAGCTCGTTTATTTTATATATTTTGTGCAGGGCAAAATAACAGTAAACTACCCAATTTTCAACGAATTTCAACATACTCAAAACATTGAATCAAGCGTGCCATCATGATTGTCATAAAAATAGGATTTTTGGTGAAGAAATCATGATTTTTATAGCTTAGTTTTTGAGAAATTGGATGATGATTAGAAATCATTTAAAAATTTATCTCCGGCTATGTCGTTGGCAAACAGACGTGATGCTTGGTCGAGGAGGAGCATGGTGACGAGGCCGAGGAGTTCACCGTAGCCAAATTTCAATTTTGGCCTTAGATTTGGGTTGCCGTGGGGATTTAGAGTTTTCGATGATGGGTTTTCGACCCTGGAAGGCGACCAAACTGCGACAAATGGTGACCACGAGGGGCATGTGGTCTTCGAACGGAAGTGCTGGAGTGGATGCACTTTCGAATGGAGAAGGTGGCTGGGGTAGTTGTGAAGCAGGGAGGCGGGACGAGGTCGATTTGATTTATGGTGGAAAATCTGGGCTCGCGCGTTTGTTTGACTTTGGCCAGTGATGGTCAGAGATGGAGCTATGGGGTGGAGATGGCCGAGTTTAGGAGGAGACATGTGTACATAGGCATGGAATGGTCGTTCGATGTCGGAGTCGTTCGTGCACGTGCACGCTTGCATTTCTATGTGCACATTTATCAAATCGCTTAGAATTTGTTATTGGGAAGGTGAGCATCGGTTTGGACGAAGATCTGTAGTGTTGGAAGTGGATTTGATGTGAGGCTCGGCCGTTTGTGTTGGGTAAACGTATCGTTTGATTTGTATTATAAATTAAAAAAATTAAATTAAATTAATGAAAGAAAAAATGGATATTGGAACGTGGAAATTTGGGAGTAGAGATGAATTAGGGAAGAAGGTATGCGGGTGGTGTCTTGTTGGGCCTGGGCCAAACTCATTTTGGAGAGGAAACAATTCTTATTTATTTAAGTTATAATTTAATTAGTTCAAGTTTGAATAATGATATCTTGCTTGTTTCAAACCAAATTAACACGAGAATTTTAGCGTTGAAATCGTAATGACGAGTACAACATTTTGGCGCAATTTATTTGTAACAGCCCTCAAATCCGTACCCCTTGAGTCAACACTATCCTACAACAATCAACTCAAGTTGCACAGAAATACGAACCATTTGGGTTAAAGAAGAAGAGGTAGAAGAAGAAAATAGAAAACAACATCAGACTCTAACCATCGCAGCGGAATAAAATATAATAGATAATATATAATCTTTACTCAACATCAAATGCCTCTGTTTATATATTACATCATCAGAGTACATCAATCACAGCTCAACATCAATGTCATACAAATGGATACACAATAACTCAACACAACGGAGATATATATATATACAAGTACGAATGTACGTATCGTAAATCCACCTCGTCTCTTGAGCTCCATAGCATCATATCCTGTATCCTATAATACTCGATCTTGACCCGAGCATTACAGTTAAATAATACCCGAGTCAGTCTGGAATACCAGCGTGAGAAAATCACACCCAATTGATTATTAAAGTTTCAAAACCCTTTGAAAACAAAAGCATCTCGTAAGACCACGCCACAAATAAACATGTCGGGTCTTTACCTTACGATAGCTAAAACAATTTTTATAGAAATCCTCTGATATTATAATAGGGTCTATATACAAATACTTATAAAATAGCCGAAATTGTTACATCTATTAAATTCCAGCTACTATCCACAAAAGTGGGTAATACAAACAAAACTCATACAAGGCTCGTAGGGAGAATAGATTTCCAACTAATGACTAGGCACTGGGCTACCACCTGTCACAGTACGGGGCCTAGATCACCGTACCGAGGAGTACGCCCGCTCCCTGTCAACACAAGGCCGGTACTACCCCTTACTGGATAATCCCGAGTGAGATCACCCCGCGGTTGGGATCAGCAACCGCCCACTAAGCCGAAAAATAAAAAGGAACATCTAGACTGGGATGACCTCACACTGCTTGGGTGCTACCCACCTAGCCTTGCTGCATAACCCCTGATTTTCAGTCATTCCCATTTGATGAGGCTTGAGGCTAAGCGTTACCTTTATAGAACATATCCCTTAGAATGCCCATCGTCCACCTGACGATGTTTCGCAAGCATTCATCCATACAAGTCCGTCCCGGGTTCGAACGGAATCGAAGGCGCTATTCCTACTACATCCATTTGGAAATATCCTCAGGATTAGTAGCGACTAGCCCTTGCACTTCACTACTCCATCTTCGAATCCAAAATTGTTTCCACGAAACGTACAAACCGGATGGAAGTGGTTTTCGAGAAATAAATCTCGATCCCGGTCTCTTCGAAACGATCAACGCAGTTGGCCAATATTGATAGTCGGTTATTTAACTATCAATTAATATTCACAACATCCATCCAAAAATAAATAATTTTCCAAATTATTGATTTATCTCAAAGATATCTTTTCAAGATATATTTCTATTTCCAAACCTTTGAACACAGTTTCAACACCACCTTTCTTTTCAGAATAAACTTTCCCAAACATTTTCTATCTTCTCTGAAATCACCAAGCACAAAACTAGATTTCTAAAATAATTTAAAACACTTTACTTTAAAAATATACTTTTAAACATTTAAGTTAAATTACTTCAATATTCGTAAAAAATACATACTATATGAGTATTTGAAAATAAAGTTACTTAATAGAATATGAAACTAGATTTTCACTTTTGAAAACAAAATACTAGGTCACTTTTTAAGTAATTACTACTATAATAGATTTGAGAAAATATTTACTTTTGAATTTAAATATTAGAAATAATAAATTTTCTAAAACTTGCTTTTTACAACAACTTTAAAACCTTTAAATTTATTTAAGAATTTACTTTAAACATGTACTTGGTTATCCAGAGAAAAATCCCAGCTTCAATCACTTAAATCAATTTCCCAAATTGATTTCCAATTTATTCCCTTTTAATTCAGAATCTATTAATTTCAGATCTCATTTGTTGATTATGATTTTAAAAACACTTTAACTAAAAATTCCAATTTTTAGATTTCTCAATTACTTCTTTATTCTTTTAAATAAATTTAAACTTTGAATTTTAAAATAATTCTTTATTTCTTTAATTGATATAACTTAAGTTTATAATTCATCAATTTCACTTTATTCAAAATTCCATTTCTCTTCATACTCAAAGTTATTTAGTATTATTTTCATATTACTTCTATTTCTTTTCAATTCATTCTTAATTTAGTCAAACTTTCTATAATTATTTCGCTTACAAATTTACTTCCTTTTAATTTCTTTTCAACAATCCAATTCATATAATTTGGTAACTCATTATACCCAAATAACCAATCAAACCATAACATTCAATATTCCAATATAACTCATCGTAGGATATCAAATAATCACAACAGAGAATATTAAAAAATTTAAATAAATGTGAGGGGTCCAGTTGGATCCCTCCAACCTGTTTTTCCTGCATCCACAAATGTTAGCACAATATAATATGCCAATTTCAAAATATCATACTATATCACATCAATCAATTCAACCATCCAGCAATTATTTAAATTCAATCATTTAAATTTAAAATATTTGACTGAGTGAGATTAACTCACCTTTGCTTTTACTAGCAATCCGATTCAATCCAGCTTGTTCCCATGATTTTATACCTTGTATAAACAATTTACAGTTTATTAACATTTGACCTGATTGAATAATTAGTTACTATTTATTTTATTTTATTTTTAAATTTTATATTAAAGATTTGTTTGAACTTGTTAAATAAAAAACAACTGTTTAAATCTAAATGTCAAAGTGGTTTATATATTATTATTTTTAGACTGTAGGTATATTAAATAACCAGACTAAATGTCGCTCTACTAAAATTATCTTTCTTTATCTGCCTACTATTTATTTCCTAGCCTATATAGATTAGAAATCAATTTTATACAAATTCTATTTCCAGTTTACTAAAAACCTGTAAGTTTCCAAATATATATATGTATATGCCTTACTATGAAAGTCAAATACAGGTTATATCAAATTTCAAGATTTTAAAACTAAATAAAATTATCTTACTGCCGAACTTCTGAATTACCTTATCCTTAATTTAAATTAATTTAAATTAAGCTACTAAAATTTTACCTTACTGCCGAACTGAGCAATCCCCAAACTCTGGTGCTCGCGTACGAGCCTTCGACCATCTCATTGTCGAAGTCGATGATGGCAGCCAAACAAGCTCGTGACCACCCCTTCAATGTCGAACTACTCATCACGTCGTCCATCCCTCGCTCGGTCTCCTTCAACATCTCGACCCTGATGTTGCCCCAGGTCGTCGCGAAAGCCCCTCCCCTTCTAACCACCGCGCAAGGCTCCACCGCCGCTACTTCTTCCCTCAGCTCTGGCCACCCTCGTGCGCGCGAACCCAACCCCCTTCTGGCCTCGCGACACCCACGTGAGTAACCTCGAACAAAGCAACGCGACCGCTCTCTCTCTGATTTAGGGATTTTGATTTACAGAGGAAGACTCGATTTTGATTAAAAAATTTGATTTCAAAAAATAGGAGGCGGCCATTAATTGATTTTTTTTTTGCTCAGCCTTCAATTGAATTCGATTTCAAATTTTTTTTATTTAACTGAAGGAAAGGAAGGGTTTATAGAAATAGTGGAAAACAGGAGAGTGGCGTGCTCTGGAATGTTGTCTGTTGAAAGGGGACGCGATGATGTTGTTATGTACGAGAGGAGACAACGATTTGAAGGGAGGGCAGCTGGTTGAGAAGGAATCTCAGCTGAATATAAAAAGAAAAGCGTGTTTAAGAGTGCACCGATGATATTAATTTGATCAACTAAAGTTTTATTAAATTTTCAACGCGTTAACTAATCGTACGCTCACACAGCAACTCCGAACACTACGAAAATTAAAATCCGAAAATAATTCAATAATTTGGATCCAATGGAACTGGTTTCATCGAATTCCGAGACTGTGCCTCGAAAGGCTATTTTTAAATTCAATTTAAACGATATTAAATTTCAAAACTGAACAATTCACTGTTAATAATTGAGGTTAGGGGGTGATCCCCGATCTTATATATGTCTGATTATTTCCTAAAGAATGGTTATTGAGCATTCCAGAAAGACGATGAATGGTTTTTGGAGCACCAAAGAAATGGAAAGTGTACTCGTAAGAGATGACTCGAAACCCATAACCCAGTCTAAAACCATATACAGTAAAATGGAGGAGATGCGTTATATTTTGAGATGTTGAAATCCATATGTGGTTTCGTGACTCGTTGGAGTATGGGAATCCATGTGAGATTCCAAGATCTACTGAGATGTGGAATTCAGGTGTGATTCTGTGACCTGTTAAGGGTGGGAGTCCATGTGAGATTCCATAATTTAATTTGGAGACGGTGCGTGAGTTGGAAGCGAGATGTGGCCTCATCAGCGGAGAAGACTAAAAAAAGAGATAGGATGCATAGCCCAGGGTCCGAGCTAACTCATGAGGGTATAGTCGTCTCTCTTTCTAGAAAGTTCCTATCATTTATATTATGCATGCTGGGAGCGATTCACTCGGCCTAGGTGGCCAGTTATGTATTTCCTGTGTACCTCGACTAGACAGGTACTGACCTTTGGGAAGGATAACTCTGATCCTTGTGCAGGAGCACCGTTCTCGAAGTACTGAGGGCGCCTCCGTGGAAATCCTACACAGTTCGAACGAGCTTACTGGATTTTGATTTTTCTAACTAGTATCGTTGTGATGTACACAACACATGCATCGCAGCTGCTCGTTATTATTGCTTAGGTGATTAGACACTATTATAATATTAGATGATTTTCTATAAAAGAGTTTGGTTATCGTAAGGTATGAACCCATCCGTGTTTATTTGTGGTAAGGTCTTACTAGATACCTTAGTTTCGAAAGTTTTACTAAACTTTAAGAATCAAGTTGATTGTGATTTAAATTCTCACGCTGGTTTTACCAGACTGACCCGGGCGTGGTTTTTCCTAAATGCTCGAGTCAGACCAAGCATATTTTCTAGGTTTAGATGGAACTATTTTGGAGCTTCAGGAGAGGAGATGGAGAACAAGAGACGTAGTCACATAGATGATTATATTTCCAATACTTACATTATTGTATATTATTCAACAATTGTGAAGACGGGTTGTTATAACTGTTCGTGCTGAATAGGTTAGTATACTCTGATTGATGTCTATATATATATAAATTACAGTTTTGTTTTTGCGTAAGGATTTGTTATATAATATAGATTATTCATTAGCTGTGAGATTCAGAGTTGTTTAGTTCTTTTGTCTTCTTTCTTATTTTTTTCCCTAACTATCCGTCTTTCTGCTCAATTTGGGCTAGACATGTGTGTTTTATTGTCAGTTTAAATTATGAAAAAAAGTGGTTCATTACATCAACAGCTCTAGTGTATCAAATTTTCACCGTGCAGCTATAATTTAGAACATGTGAAGTTTAGCAAGGGAAAATCTCCTTCTACAGAAGATTATGGCTAATGCATTGTACACTAAATCAAAATTTACCATATTAGGAATTAATTGCTAATTACATTTGCATGTTATTTGGGACTCATTCTAAGAGTTACACACTATTTTTTTAATGTCCCATGTTTACCACTTCGGTGCAGGCTTCTTGCTAATGGTAGTTTCCATAAACCAACCTCCAACTCCACGAAAGAATGGTTGAATATTTTTTACAGTAAAAGATGGAAGGCTCCATAAAATAAAATTCTTGTGATTATTCTAAAAAGTTTTGTCTCTGCGATCTAGAACGAGCGGAATGATAGATTTTTGAGAATGCTTCCACATCTGTACAGTAGCTATATCAAAAGATTCAGAAGTGTATTCTTTCGAGAATTAAGTGTTTGTATTGATAGTTAGATGTATATGGCTTTTGTTTTGATGCCATTTTGATTTCCTTTTGTTTTCCTTGTAATCTCCTCTCAAGTTCAGTAGCCACCTTTGTAGATTTTTTTATATAGACGGAATGGGCTCCCTTAGCCTATTACCTTCTTAAAACAAAATTCAAACCAAAGCATATTTTACATATATAATTAATTTTATAAACAATTTTTAAATACATAATATATATATATGATTTAAAAATAGTAAATTAAATATTAAGCTAAATATAAAATTTGATATTTGGAAAATTAATAAATAAATTATACTATACATAGTCAAATTGAATTTTATTTTATTTTATACATAGATCAAATCAACAATATCAATCAATATAAATAGTCTAAAGTAATTTAACTCACATAATTTAGAGAAACAACAAATGTACATATAAAATTATTTTAAGGTAATCACACGACATATTAGATGTAAATTATAAAGTAGAAAATAATACCTTGAAGGGATTACCATTAAGCATGTCTTATTTGAAGAGATCTCTAGGATTCAGAAGAAGTGATCTACTAGACCCTGCAATAATCTAGAACACCACTTGAATTGATTCATTTGGATGTAACTTTGTAGATCGAGTACATGGCTATGGCCGTGGGAAGCAAGGTGAATTTGGCCAGGTCCAGATGGGTTCAAGGAGAGATGAAAATAATGGGTTAGAATGGTTTAAATAAAGAAGGGGGAGATGAATTCTCCTTCTTTTCATCCCAGCCCTCTCATCATATGGATGACTATATCATAGGCCTTTATGTGCCAATGAACAATCAAACCCATTTAATGACTAATGACATTTAAATCATTTTCAAAATGCATATTGATATTGTATATCGTTACTACATATACAACTTTTATATACGCACCCAATTAATTACTAATGATACCTCTAAATACAAATAGCACAAACCATCAATTAAGTAAATACTATCTCATAAATATCAATTAATTTAATTAATTTTTAATAATTTATAAATCAATCAAATAATGTGGTGTTTTGGAGAAATCATCAATGGGTTTGTGCGACTTGTAGATGTAATAGCGATTAATATCAAACTATATGGGCTTTCATTTTCGCACGTCGACTTAGCTAGTAGCATGATAATATAGTCAATTTACTACTTATAAATGCTTGTTAGTAAAAAATAATTTTACAATTTAAGCGGTGTCTTTTCGTAATGATTATTTACACACATTCTCTTCATCAACACTATATCACTATATTATGTATGGAATTTGGTTTTAGTCAAAATTCTAATATCATCCACATTTAAATCAGTTAGTTCATAAGCAAATTCATTTGTTCAATAATAACATTTATTATTAACTATGTTACCATGATCATAGATTTTAATTTTGAGTTGACTATAATTGATTGTGTTACTAACCCCATAAAATTAAGGAGACAAATTCTCCGGTGAACATATTTCACTTACAACATTTCAACTCAGACCAACTATTGTCGCTCAATGGTCGCCATGCCATGAATCTATTATCAAAGTAAAGTATCCATATTGATGATCAATAATATTCTCTGGTCGATAGAATTTTGTAATATCGTCACCATGAGTTTTCCTATTTGACCTAATTGTTATTAACCAATGGGAAACTTTCAGGTCATTCATTCCATAGTTATAATAATTATCGGTATGTAACCCTTTAGTGCCCTAATAGCCATAAGTAATACACTACTCAACATTAGGAGAGCGTTACATACTCTGGTCTCAATGAATGTATCGGTGCCCATTCTCCAAATATCATGATCAAGAATAATTAAAATAATATGTTATTTTATTTATAGTGATTTTCTCATGGTTATAACTCCTTGTAATTATACATAGCAAATCATTTAAAGATTTCCTATTTAATATACATAAATTAATCACTTAATTATTATATCATAATATAACAAGTACATAATAGAAAAAAACACATTTTAATTCAAATCAAATGTTATTACAGATTTAAAAGTCTACAATTAACTATAGAATTGACCCTTGGGAAAAATCCTAACTCTCCCATGTGGATCGTAGTTGATGGATGGGAAACTGATAATCATTAAGAAATGGACCAATAAGATAAGATAAAGGTTTTTTATCGACAATTCGTATATGCGTAATATTTCCAAACTTTAATTTTACTCATTGTACTCCCACTTTCAAAAGGAGAATAGCATCTCCTTGGTAATCTTGCTAGAATGGATGAATCTACCAAAAACAAATGAAGACTTTCATATGCAAGGGTTTTGACTGAGACTAAGGCAGGTACAAACTTGAAAGTGAAATGCAAATTAAAATGTCAAAAGAGAACTACTCCGACAAGAGTACGAATATGTTGGAGTGATTTTAATGAAGAAAAACTTGAGTTTTTCAAACCACGTTTGTCTCACCCCTTGAATTTCTTACCTTGAATTTGAGTTGAGTTTGACATGGTCAAAATGATATGGTGCTTTGACTCAAATTATTTTCTTATCTGACTTCTTTTAATTTAGAGTAAGGACACTGAACTACTTCAACAAGTCAACGCATGAGGTATCCAACTTCTAACATTCATGCAACAATATCCATCTTCATATGTTCCATCAAAAAGTTCCTTTATGTAAATTTCTTTGAATGTGTAAATCAAACAAAATTAGACCTAATAATATGAAAACATAAAGAATCAGAATGCCTTATCATTAAAACAATACAAATCATAAAAAAGTGAGTGATATAAACAAAATAGGATCCAAAATCAATAAGGTGGATACAAACACAATACAAATGGATGACAATGCATATGAGAAAGACCGAATGCAATCTCATGAAAACTATGCAAAACAAGTGAATTAAGAAATAAATATAGAAAATGCATCATAGAAAAGTTGGGGGAAATGGGGGCAGTAGTGAAGAACACATGGAATCAAAATCAAGCATGCATAAAATCAACACTATAATGACTTAAAATGGAAATTTAGAAGGAGATAAAGTTACACATAACACTTACAACAAAAACCCAGTCCATAATGAACCAAAAGAAATATTAGAAAACTCACTTGAACATGAAAGCATAATAGTGGATCAAAGAAGAAATGCAAAGAGAAAATTATAAAGCAGCACCTTAACACTTGAGTGATAATGAATTGTATTTGACAACCCAATAGGTATTCGAGTGTTAGAGATTTATCTCAATTAGACAGGTAGAACTATAGATCTATCCCAACATTTAGGATGTAAAACCACAGGTTTCATAGTCTATTGTAAGGGTTTATCTACTTAATACTTTGTGATAAGATGTTTGATCGTATGAAGGACTTGGTATTTGATTTTTGTGGAAGGCTATAAAGCATCGTAGTATGGTGTATCATGTAAAGTGTGTGATACGATGCTAAAACAAAAAAAGCATAAAAGTGGCCGATTTATGTAATTAATTTTAGGATTGTACCATCATTAAACTCTATAGCTAGGAGGCTGATTGTGACTAGCTTTCAAGTCGGGAATTTTTAGATTTGATCTCAAATTCCTATTTGGGTATTGCGTTAAACGATACTGGAGCCTATTGGAAGTTCCAATTCCTGATGTGCGCAAGTGGAAGATAGACCTATAACATCAACTATTGTGGGACATTCATGTGTTAATGTTCTATTAATACTTAGTAGATTATTAGATAGAGTGTAAACATTGGATGATATGGGACATTTTTTTTGTTGGTGCAGGCAACGAACGATCGTAAGTAGTATTGTGTGTGAGCATATGACAAGTAAGATAAAACACAAAAACCACTCAGTGAGAATGAATAAGATAAAATGTGTAAACTACTCAAGTAAGGATATGACACTACGTGAATAATGTCCAAGAATGGAGTAACATCGTTCAAATGGGTAAATTTGGTATAATGGGCATGATATCTTAGTGTGAATGAAGGGCTTGAATGAATCATACTTTTTGCCACTACAAACTGATGTATTAACGTGGTATGTTTGATTGTTATAAGATCATAAATATACCATAAATAGGGAGGTGTGAATAGGATATTAAAATTATTTTGCAGATAAACATATAAAATAAAGTGTGAAAACGTAAAATGCAAAAAGTAAATAACACACAGTTATACCCAACTTTGACCACTACTCCTACTACCCACTGCTCCCTCAAGGATTACTACAATTGAATAATCGATTGCTTACAACTAGTAAATTTTGAAACCTATAAAAATTACAATTATAATACTTTGCATAGTAACCCTACCTAAAATCAATACCCTATGGCTAGAATCCTTAAACAACAAAATGCAGCTCAACCTAGAAAATTTAGAGTTCAAAATAAAAACTAGAAAACAACGAATAAAAGTGCTCTTAAGAGAAAAATGGTATAAAGGAGTAATTTTGAAATTATTGAGGGGCCAAGATGAATTTTTCTTCCTTATCCAAAATCATGTGAACCGCTGCTCAAGTCTTCTTCTTTTACTTTACTAAAATGTGATAGAGTTAAGAGTGTACCCTATGAATAATTATATGAATCGTTATATAACTTAACTCTTGTAAAAGAATATTGTTCGAAATAAAGCATGATTTCTTTTTTATTTTCTTTTATATATACTGTGTTGTTGGATAAAAGTAGTGTTTATATAGTTAGATACTTATAAGCATCGAGAGAGGAGAGGAATATAATTTTAGAGGAGAGCTAGATAAAAAAACTTTATTTCATTACTTCTTTTTAATTCAACTTGGTTCTTACTTTTCATACATGCATCCAACAGAAAAAAATCTCCACATATTTATAGTAGACTACACAACCATACAACAGACACTACTCTTCAGATAACACATTGTCGTTTCAATGGACGTGACTCTTCACCAAACATGCATAACTTTTCACTTCAATAGACATAACTCTTCACTTCAATAGACATGACTCTTTACTTCAATAGACACGACTCTTCACCCACGACTTTGAAACTTATCATTAAACTTTGGCTTATCTAAATATTGTCTCTCATAAACCAAAAATTCCACCGAACTTGCAATGCATCAACATTCTTTGAAAACATAGGACCTCTAAAGGGGTCTGTACATATCACTAATTTTTTCTTCATTTTTCTTTACGAATTTGGGAGGTTGCTTAATGTAAATTTCATCTTGAAGAAAATCATTCAAGAAAGCTGATTTTACATCCATTTGGAATAGTTTCCAACCATTTTGAGCAGTAAATGAAATTACCAATTGAACCATATCAAGCTTAGAAATAGGAGCAAATACCTTATTGAAATCTTCACCTTTTTTCTCTTGTATACCTTTGCAACAAATCATGCTTTGTACTTATTAACGGAGCCATCAAGATTGGTTTTTGTCTTGAACAACCACTTTACACTTATGGGAGTTTTGTGTGAAGGTAACGCGGTAAGCTCCCATGTATCATTTTTTCAGTAGACTTGATTTCTACTTGCATTGCATAGATCCATTTTTCATCTTTTGATGCTTCATCATAACTAATAGGATCTTCTCCTCCGCTTTCATACTTTTCTTCATTAGCGTTATCTTTTCTAACGTTATTTTCTTTAACTTCTTCTTTTTCATCCTCCACACGTTTTCCTTCTTTCAATTTTTCCTCCTTTAATTCCTTAAATTTATGCAATTTTGCCACGTCGTTTTCCTTCTCAATATTTTTTCTTTTATCTTTCTCATCCATCAGACCATCTTCTTATATTATTTTTGTGTCATTCTTTCCATACACTTATTTTAATAGATTCCATGAATTTTTGCGGAACTTTCTCCAAAAATATAACCTAATGCTTCTTTATCGATGTTCTCACTCATCATAACATAGCACGATGATCATCTTATCGTAATTTCGTAAATGTTTTATTTTCTACAGGAAAATAGGCACAGGGAAAAAGTTCCAAAAAAATTTAGTCTCAAGGACAGCAAGTTTGTTTTTTAGTCTGAAGGACACTTTATAGTGTAAACAGAAAATGATAGTTGCAACTATCATTCTGTGATTTACACTATAAAGTGTCCTTCAGACCAAAAAACAAATTTGCTGTCCCTGAGACTAAATTTTTTTGCAACTTCTTCCTTGTGCCTAACAACCCCTATTTTCTATGTATGACCTGCTTTCCAACTCATTCCATCATTCACAACCATTTCCAATGATATTCTATAATTCTTTAGAGATTAACTCCTCTTTCTTTTTTATTATTCCATTATTCAAAATTTTCTTTTGTTAGAACAAACGAATAGGAATCTCATGATTTTGGCCTAACATCGATATCAATTTGTTGAGAGAGGAGAGGAATATAGTTTTAGAAGAGAGGCAGATAAAAAGAACTTTTCATTCTATTACTTCTTTTTAATTCATCTTTCTACTTTCTATTCATACATGCAACCAACACGACAAAATGACCATATATTTATAATGGACTGCACATCTTTATTTTTTTTGGCATGGCCGACGGTTTTATAGTGGATCGACCACTTTTATTACTAATGTAATAAGGTTGAAGTACAGGAGTAAGGTAGAGACACCTTAGCTACTATGACTGAGAAATAAATAAATAAAATACAGCACAGGAGTATGACAGACACGTCACATCTACTAATACAAATAACAAGACTAGATTTCCTCCGCAGAGGAAGAATCACCAACGCCCACATCACCCCTGGAAGAATCCAGAGAAACTCCCTCAAGAAGACCAAAATAGGGGCGAAAATGAACAGCAAGAGAAGGATCATAACAATCAATGTCAGAAGAGTATATAAAAGATTGATCCCTGGCAGAATCAGCTAGAAGAACAGAGTTAATCGCAGCATACTTACCATCCATGTCAAGAACCAAGGAATCTTCAGAAATACAATAATAAAGGCAACGAAGATCCAATAAGTCATCAGATACATATCTAAAATAGGTGTTATCCAGAGGGTTGAATCTCATATCAGAACGAAGATCAACCCAACAATGTTCTTTGTCAGCCCAAACAACGGGCGGCGGAGAGAGAACCGGTTCAGTAGGGAGAACTGAAGGAACATCACCAGGATCTGGGGAAGAAGGACGCACTAAGGAAAGGGAAGGACCAGTGTGAGACGCAACCAGAGAGGCTTTGGGAACCCATTTTCTTAGCGGAGGCCTAGGCAGAGGAATCTTAAGTGCAGCAGCAGGAACAACAGAGCGCACGCAGGCAGATGCAATATGACCAAATGAATGACAGGAGGAACAAATGTCAGGGACCCATCCATAACGGACACCAACATCCACAACGTGACTACACACCTTTATAAATCTACATAACTCTTCAGATAGAGATATTTTCATTTCAATAGACACGACTCTTCACTGAATAGACATGATTTTTCACTTCAATGGATATGAATCTGTGATGACCCGAAAATTTGGGCAATATCAATTTAATAATCTGTATTAATAATTAAATTGATTTGATAATTGTCTTTTATAATTTTAATTTAAGTTGGAAATTTATTCTTTTAAAAGTAAATAAATATTTAATTGGTATATTTTATCTTTTAAAGCTAATAAAATGTTTTCTATTTATAATGTATATATATTTGTATATATTGTAAATGGAAAGCTTTGGTTTGAATTTAACAAATAAATCATGTTTTCAAATTCTAATATAATTTGGTAATTTGGAAATTATGGTTAATTTAATATAAAACTTTTCAAAGATTATTTAAATACTTAACTACATAGTTTTAAAATATTTAAGGTAAATGTTTAAATTGTTCAAATTATTTTAGCTTAAGTTTAAATATAAATAAGATTAACAAAAAGGTTTTTTTTTATTTTCTTTTTAAATATTGCTTGTTAAATATGATTTATGTGTGTATGTATATATATATATATAAGTTTAAAATATAATTCACAAACATATAAAACATATGATTCGTTAGTTCATTTAGTAATATAAGTAACTTATAAATAATGTGATAATCTCTTTTATAAATTATTTAAAATATGACAAAATTGTTATTTTCAAACAATATTAATAATGTGTTGTTTTTTCTATATAGATATAAATAGATTTTAAAGAAAATAGAATTGTTATTTTCAAATTTAATGTGTTGTTATATATGTATATATATATAATTTGATTTTAATTTGGATTTTAAAATTTAATTTGAATTTGAATTTAAAATGGAAATTCAAAATATAGATATTTTAAATATTTTCGATTTTTAAAATATATGTATAAGCTTTTATTTGTATATATAATTTGTTTTATTTTATTTTTCTTTAAAGAAATTCATATATATATTTAGATAAGTGTTTATAAAATAGTAAATTAAGTATAAAAGCTTATTATTAATATTTAAAATAAATAAAAATTACTTAAGTGACAAGTGTAAATCTATAAAGGCTTGTTTTAAAAAGTGTTAATTGATTAACAATGTAAATGACAAATGTTGAGTGTTTAAACATGTGTCACTCTTGAATTTTAATTTTCCTTTTATTTTAAATAAATCATTTTAGCTTTTATAAATACATTGTTCCTTCCCTTCTATTCTTTTTCTATCTTTCTCAAATTCAAAGCTAAAAAAAACTTCAGCCTGTAAAATTAAAACCTTGTAATTCAAAACAATCTAATAATCAACATGCCTCAAACCAGAAACTTATTCAAATCAATAACCTGTTAATCATCTTCAAGACCAAACAACGAAGCCTGCATTTTCTTCAAACCTGAGATAAATGAAGCAAGCTCAAAACCAAAGCAGTTCATCTTTGTTTCAACTAAGTCATCTCTAAAAGATCTAGTAGAAAAGGCATTCAAGTTTTTAAGTCATAGGCATATTCCAGCAATTCAAGTTTTAAAAGTTTAAAAGCTATTTCAAAAAGAAAAGGCTATGTTCATCTTTGAATCAGGTGAGTAATATTTTTAAAAAAAAACTTAAGTATGAAATCTGGTTTCATGTGAATCTCTAAAGCAAAGTATGTTTTGTATATATGAATTTTCTGTGTATATATGGATGTATGGTTGTGTGCATGCCTGTTGTATTTGTGACTTCACTGTTCTTAGTTTCAAACTAAGATTTTCAACAAAAATTCATTATCTCTTGATCTAATTTCTGTTAGGACTTAAGCTATAAACAAAATTTGTCTGTTTCATCATAGATTAATGTTTAAAATTATAATTAAATTAAAATAAAATTTGAAATGTCTCTGGAAATCAAATAGAGGTGCAAGCTTAAGATAAGTGAAAATTCAAACATTCTAATTCATCGATTCAGGTATATAAACTGATTTCTTAACCAGAAACTTGATTTTTAGAAATGAAATCAAAAAATTATGTATGGATTGTGTGAGCAATTCGATTTTGATCAGAATTGGTATTTTGGTGGTTTATGGTGATCTAAGTGATTTGGGGGGTCATGGTCTTCTTTGGAGGTAGAGGGATGATCGAAGGGTTTGGGAAAAATGGCAGTAGGGTATTCTAGCCATTGTAGTGGCGATCGGTGATCAAAAATGTCTGTAACCCTAGTTTTGGGCCTGGTCGGAAATGGATTCACCACGGCGCCTCTGGTGGATCGAGTTCCACCAAATTGTGGGGATTATAGCTGGGAGGTTGGCGAGGATGTGGCTGGAGGATCAGGCACTCCGGTGTTTGGCATCGCGAGTTCGAGGCGGTTTTGGTGAGGTGGTTTGTTCCAGGTGTTGTTCAGAGTTGCTCGAAATTCGATTTCGTGTTTGTGTTGATGTTATGGTGATCAGGATCTTGTGTGAGGATGATCGCTGACATGTGAGGGGCATCATGGATGGTCGGAGGTGGCTGCTTTGCCGGTGCATGTGCATGGCAGCGATGTTGTGTCAGAAGTTTGGATGGTGGTTTTGTCTCGAAGGAGGTTTCGGGGTAATGGTGAGGGGACTCGAGTTGAACGTGAGTGAAATTTGGTTTCAGATTTAGCTTTAAAACTTTAAAATTTAAACAAATTTTTAAAAAAGTAGAAAAGAAGGGATTTTCTTGGGTAAACGCTCAAGTAGGCTTTGGGTTGAACCCGAAGCAGCATTTAAAACAGATTTTTTTAAAGTTTTTTAAAAGGCAAGTTTTTGAATTTAAATAAATTTGATTTAAAACTTTTCCTATGCAAATTTCTTTTGTATGAAATAAGTTTTCTTTAATATTTGATTTAGAGATTTGTAATTTGCTTAACTCAAATTTCGTTAAATTTGTAATCATTTTTAAAACTTAAATTTGAAATGGAATTTAAAAGTAAATTTAAAAGTAAATTGTATCAAATGCATTTGTAAATGGTAATTAAGTCATTGATAAAGGCTAATATTTTATCTTAAAAGTTAATTAAGATTTAATGATTTGAGATTCATTAAATTAATAAGCTAATTAAAAAGAAATTATTTAATTAAATTAATTAATAAGGATTAATTAATTAAGTAATTAAGGGTTGTAAGTTAATTAATTTAAGGATTAATTAACTTGTATTTAAGGATCATTAATTAGATAAGTATAGATTGTTAATTAATGATTAGAAACAAATTAATCAAGTAATTAAAGATTAATTAAGTTACAGTTAAGCACTTAATTTATTAATTCATTAGAGATGAATTAATTGGTTATTAAAAATTAATTAATTTTTAATTAGTAATAGTTAACTGAAGCATAATTACTTAGGGAAGTAATTAAAGAATGATTAATGGTTAATGTAAAAATCATTAACTAAGGATTATAGTATGATTAATTAATGTGATTAATTTTAAGATAACTAATTAGATTGATTAATTAAGTATAGTCATTGGGGAGTTGGTTAAGTATAATTACTTAATGTAATTTATAAGTGTAATTACTTAGTGAAGTAATTAATGGGTAATTACTGGATGTAATTAATTGAAGAATGGAAGTAATTTGGGTTTAATTACTTTGTGTAATTAATAGGAAGGATAATTACTTGGTGGAAGTAATTAAGAATTAATTACTTAGTGCAATTAATTTAAGAATTAATTAATAAACTTTACTTAGAAGTTAATTAAGTAATGTGATTAATTAAGGGTAGTTAATTACTGAATGTGATTAACCGAGGATGATTAATGAATGTGATTAATTAAAGAAGTAATTAGGGATCATTAATTAATATAATTAATGAGTAATTAAGGGTTAATTAATTAAAAGATAATTAACCTATATAAGTGATTATAGAATAATTAATTAATGTAACTGATTATAGTTAATTAATTAATTGGAGTAATTAAAAGGTTAAATACTGTAAATGGTAGAGAATAATTAATTTGTGTAATTAATTAAAGACTAATTACTTAATGTAATTAAAGAATAATTAATCAAGGATGATTAATTAAGATGGATAATTAGAGGGTGAATAATAAATTGGTTTGTAATTAATTAATGATTAAGTAAGTAGGATTTAGTTATGGAAGTAATTAATTTAGTTTATTTTAAATTAATTAGAGATGGTGTAATTAGTTATTCTTTGCTTATGGATGGCTGATTGATATTGAATGCCTTGGATTGTTTGATATCACTGATATGAGATATATGCTGGTTTGTGATGTAAGATGCTTGGTTGAATTGTGATGATATGGATTATCTATTTGTGATAATATGAAGTATCTATCTGTTTGAATATAAATAATGAATTAAATTGTTTTAACTTTAAAACAACTCGGTTTTAAAAAACGATGTTTTTGATTTCGATGAGACTGGGATCGGGTTTCCAGATTTGGATATCTGAAAACCACATCAATCCAAATTAAATGATAGGTCGTGAATCTCAAGTGATTATCGAGATGAAGAGTAAGAGTGCAAGGGTTATTGTCGTTAACTCTGAGGGTGATTCCAAAATGAGTATAACGAGAAAATGCCTTCGGTTTCGTTCGAACCTGAAACGAACTTGTATGGATTGAATGCTTTCGGAACATCGTCAGGTGGATGATGAGAATTCTAAGATAGATGTGTTCTATAAAGGTAAACGTGGCCTCAAGCCTCATCAACTGGGAATGGCTAAAACAAGAGAGGTGTAGCAAGGCTAAGTGAGTCGCGATCAAGTAGGACAAGATTTTCCACCGTTTAGAAGTTCCTTTTTATTCGGTTGTATGGGCCAGTTGATTGCAACAACTACTGGGGTTGTCTTGTTCAGGACTATCCAGTAAGGGATGGTTCCGACCTTGTGTTGCATGCGATTTAGGGTGGATTCTCGGTACGGTAATCTAGGCCACGTACTGTGATGGGTGGTACCCCAGTAGCCCCGCCATTGTATGAAATCCAATCTCAATAAGTGCCGTATGTTTTGATTGCGCCCAACTATGTTGGAATGTAAGATGTAAGCATTCCAGCTATTTCTATTTTTTAGTTGAAAACCCTAGACCCTATTATAATATCATTGGATTTCCTATCAAATGTTTTGGTTACCGTAAGGTAAAAACTTTTCCGTGTTTATGTGTGGGAAGTCTTACGAGATACCTTTTTCAAAGGCTTTTCAAAGTTAAGCAACTTTAACCTATTACTCACACCAGAACCATGGCTGATCTGGATTTATTTTCTGTTTTTCGTAAACTCTTGGGTACTCAAATTTTTATGAGTAGGCAAGGGATTCAGGTTAACTTTGATGAATTATGGAGGAGAAATGGAGCAGGAGGCTTCAGCATTTGTAGATATATAATTTTCCGCTGTGTTGGTGTCTCTGTGTTGTATATTGAGTTTTAATGACTAGGCGGGTGTTTATAACTGTCTAGTATGTGATGTATAAGCTGTGTAACTCTGATAGATGTTGTATACTATGTAATATTTATGTGATTAATATAATTTATTCGTTCCGCTGTTGAGATTATGATGTTGTTTCGTTCTTTCTTCTATATCTTTTCTCTTTTCTATCCCTTTCTTTCTTAATGACGATTCGTCTTTCTGTGGAAAGAAAGGCGGCTCGTCACAGAATCGTTACTTCAAGACATGTCTCTTCACTTCAATTGACAGGATTCTTAAACTTATCATTAAATTTTGGTTTATCCCAATAATAAGTAGAAAATCCTTATGAAAAGTATTTCATCGATCGCAGTAGCAAATGAGTTTGTAACCATAAATTTTAAATTAATATTAAACTACTTATTCCTCAAATGTTCCTAGTTAAGATATATTGAGAAAAGGATATTGGTAAAAAGAGGCTAGTGTACATAACTTCCTTCATATGATAGACAGTGAATTACTAATGACCGTTAGGGGCACCAAAGGGTTACGTACTTGTGTTATATAGCTTAATAAAACTATGTCAAAATAGAAGATCTCATGTAACAACATGCATTAGTCTTCATACATAAGAGTAATGTGGAACTTAAGTTAATAGAGTATACTTTGATTGCGTCAAATACGTGAAATTATAATCATGTTACAACCAAAGTTGGGTGTAGATTGGACTGCTTGAAGTGAAATTCCACTCAAGACAGGATTTGCCTCCATTATTATTGAGGGTTAGTCTCACTTTGATTGATAGCCAACATAAATTCAAATGTCTGGCTAGAGTTTATTGGTTAATCGACAAATGTTGTCGAATTGAACTAAGGACTTTAATGTTGTTTATGTAATTAATTGCAGATGTTATTAAAGTTTTTGACAATAGATCAGACTCTAGATGTCTTAGTGGTACAACGTTGACAAACACAAAATATGCACAAAATATCTTTGTAAGGTGTAGCTTAATAAAGATCAAAAATAGGATTTTACATAAATTATCTATTAATGACCGAACTTTTGCGCATTACCATACTTCGGCAGAGTTTGTAAATAGTTTGATTTTAAATAGTTTAAATATTGACTAAGAATTAAGTTCACACTAATGAGTCAACAAAACCATGTCGTTAGCTAATTCCGAAGTGCGAGTAATTCAAGATTAATTTGTAATTGTTATAAATTAATTGTAAAATTAATATAATTGTTGAAATGTATTTTCATTGTATTTCAGTTATTTATTTAAAGCCTTAAAATTAATCAAAATAATATATAATTGTCAGTATTGATATAATTAAAATTATAGTTTAAATTATTGATTAAATAAACAATATATGAGATGTATTAATTAGGTTCGATGTCCACAAACCATATAAGTGTACGACTTATCGTCCTACAAGTCAATAAATGGGAAAAATACTTGGTCTTTGGATCTGGAGGGATAGGTGTTGGATATTTTGATATGTGGAACAAAACCCTAGTTTCAATTAAAAGGAATTGATGAAGCCTATAAGATTGAATTTACACACTGTACTCAAGGACAAGGAACAAAGAATCTGGAGAGGAAAGAGTTAACCATTGAAATGTCGTTAATCGATGGGATCATAAAGGGATACATATCAAATTTTAAATATTTACTTACTTCTATTGCCCAAAACCTTTGGACCATATTATAAGAATTATTTTCATCAAAATTATAATTAATAAATTTATGTTTAAAATAGTCATATTTTTATATAATAATAATATACATATAGAGATTTGGTTTCAATATATATATATATATATATATATATATATATATATATAAAATTTCATACCAGTTATACATATAATATTAAGCTTTGATTTTATATTTAATAAATATATTTGTCTCTATTCTTTATATTTAGAAAAGACAATTTTGTTTCTCGATTTTTTATAAAAAATTCAAATTTTATATTTATATATTTTAATTAGACTAGACTCAAAGGTTATTTTAAAAATATTAGTTCATTTTATCCTTTTGGTTTGTTTAAAAACTCTATGCTTTGAAAAATAATTGAATAAGTCGAAACATTTAAATTTCAAATTTTAAAAAAAATATCATGAAACATATAAATATATTAAATTTATAAATAAAAATATAGACACATATTTATTATATAAAATAATATCTAAAAGAAAAAATTTTGAAGTCCAAATATATATATATATATATATATATATATATACATACGTATATATGTATGTATGTATGTATGTGTACAATCAGATGTAAATAATTTCAAATTTATGTTAAACTACTATGTGGCCAAGAAAAATTATAGTTTTTATATTTTTTACAAATATATGCATATGTACATATGATTATTATCCCTTGATATTATACCCTGCTTGATAACTAATGATCTTAATGGTTATTTAACATGTTTGACATTTACACATTTATATGCCCTAGGTTAATCTATCGCAGTTATTTACTATGTTATAATGTTTGCATTATGAATGCAAACATTTAATGAATTTAATGCAAAATTAATAATTAACTTAAATAATAGCTTGTAT
Source organism: Allium cepa (assembly GCA_030765085.1). Lineage (NCBI taxonomy): Eukaryota > Viridiplantae > Streptophyta > Magnoliopsida > Asparagales > Amaryllidaceae > Allium > Allium cepa. The sequence goes on from CM060929.1 coordinate 823,074,690, forward strand.
TATAATTAATAGATCTAAATCATAATATAAATACATTAAATTTTAATTTAACTTAACTGAATTAAAATTAAAATGATAAAATTCATTATTGATAATCATTGAATATGATTTAGTGTAAATATATTGTTCACGTAAACATAAAGTTATGTATAGAGCAAATAAAAAAATTGATTTTTTTAAATTCCCTAGTTATAAACCATTGCCAACACATATAGTCCAATAATTGTATTAAAGCCAACATTGTGTTTACATGAATAATTAAAAAATAAAGGGCAGTCACATGAATAATCTAATTAAACGGGAATTTAAGGAAAAGGTATTTTACTAAGGAGATAGTTACTCTAATTGAGGAATGTTCAAATAAACAAAAAACCTCTTGATATCCTAGTCCTTAGCTCGTCGAAGTAGTTTGTTTCAAGGATATTACCTAGTTGAAGGTTCAAATGTGTTTTGCGCCTTAGGTTGATTCAAGTAAGCATTATTTGAATGTTATAAATTAAATTTACAAGTATTTTTTGCAAAGCCGATGAGGTTAACTTGGCCCCCGCCATTTATTTATAACAAGTAAGAGACTACTTACCAGCATAAATTGTTAGTACCTTAGGTATTAGTTTTGATGATAACAAATATAAAACATTATACTAAATATAGATACTAATGTTTTATCAAGATATATATAGTATATAGTGCATGATATTAGACGGTGTTTATTAAGAAGATTGCACAGTATCAAGAGTAAATTCAAGATGCTAATATAAAGTTTCAAGAGTTTAAGAATGAAAACTCATAAGCATTGAAGAGTTCAAGATTTGAGATACTCCAGATAAGTTATATAGTCATATAATTTATATTAAAACATTGATAGAACTTTCTTGATCTCTCTCATATTCTCTAATTTAGTTTTAAAATATTTTTCGAATATTCTGGTTTTAAAATAATCTTTTCAAAATATTTCCCAAAATGATTTCAATTCTTACTTATAAAGATGTCAATTTAATATTTTTATGTTTATATATATATATATATATATATTGAATTTTTTTAATATTTTAATAAGTTATAATTATATTGACTTTTACATATATTATTGAATATTCTTATTAAATCTTTCAAAATTATTTTATAAAGTTTTATTAAATTATATTTTGATTAAAGTGTGTATAAACTATATTTAAATAATTTTACAAAGCAACGAATTTTCAAAATAATATTTATAAAGTGTTCTTCAAAACATAAAGTGATATGTCGACATACCCTATCCATGTAGCGGATATAGTGGCCATAACATTCAAAATTCAAATTTGAATGGAAGTGTCTTTTCACCGTACCTCTTCGTGAATGGACATGACCGTTGTTTCCCTATATTTACCGAATTCAAACAAACTTTTATCAATTACTTTCTTATTCTTCTCTCTTCTTTTCACTCTCTTGATTTCTAAATCAATTTTTATCAAAATTCTTCCGAAATTCAACCACAATCTAATTCAATTATTACTAATTTGATTCTCCTTTATTTATTCTCTGATTTCTCTTATCTCTCTCAAGATCAAAGTGCTACTCAAGAGTTATAGAATCAATTGTAATCAAGATCGAAGATCTAAGTCTATAAATTCTATTAAACCAAACTCTTATACTTTGTGGTGTGCTTGGTATCCCTGAAATCAAAGTAGGTGTGATTATAGCCTGTAAAATCAATTGGTTGTGCTTAGTAGCCTATAAATCTAGGAGGTGTGGTTATAGCTCGAAAATCAAGTAAATCTACCCAGAGGTTGGGAATATGGAGGGCGTGTCTCGTAGCCTTGAAATCGAGATTGTATTTACATTTAATGTTGAAAAGAAATCCATAGAAGGAATTGTGCGGGACTGGATGTAGGGTAACTCCAAACCAGTATAAAATCATGGTGTGTTCTTTTCTTTTTGCTTTTACTGCATTTGGATTTATCTTCACTTTGATTTTGTGATAGTCAACTACATCATTCCAAGTCAAATCTTAAAGAATTTGAAAAATATGCATATAATCCATTAAACACTATTCACCTTTCCTCTCTCTAGTGTTAATTTAGGCTTAAGATCCCTTTTCTACTACTCACATTTGGTATTAGAGTATTGGTTTTCAAAGTATTCATAATCTGATTTTTGAAAAAAATTCAATGGAAATTTTTGATAATATTTTTAACACTATTTTCAAAAAGATAATTTGCAAAATCATCGTAATGTTATTTCATAAATTTACATCTATATATTACAAAAAATCTCGTGATCTTTTGAAAATGTATGAATTACAGGAACAGATATGTTACATGGCTTTTGATGAATAGACACCAGATAATCAAATGCTACAGATCAAAAAGGACAAATGGATAGTGGATAGTGGATGCTTAAGACACATGATTGGAAATCAAGAGATTTTGAAAGATATAGTTTACAAAGATGGTGGATCAGTAAACTTTGGAGACAACTCAAAAAGATAAGTAATTAGCATCAACAATGTCGCTTACTCTAAAACTCCTACTATTTCTGTTGTTTTCCTAGACAGGAATCTAAAACATAACCTTCTTAGCAATTTTCAATTATATGATAGGGATTTTAAAATTAAGTTTGAAAATGATAATTGCTACATGAAAGATAATGAGTTAAACATTATCTTTGAAGGTGTAAGGAAATAGAACTTTTATATCTACTTCAAGTAAAAAGATATTTTAGTTATTCTTCTAAGTTCCAAATAACCAAAACGAATTAAGTAAGTAGAAACAAATTTTCCCTCTAAAAGAAATTAATGGATACATTTCAAATTGAAAAGAATTTAATTTTTGAAATGCATTATGATTTTATCTATAGAATATACTAAATATTAATCTATTAATTTTTTATATATTTTCATTATAATTAATATGATGTATTAAAAGTTTAGAAAATGATTTCAAAGAAAATACTAATTTTTAGATTTTGTATTTTTCTTACAAAATTAACTATGTACTTTGAAGATAGGGCAGAAAATACTGAATATTATAGTATGTTTTCAATCTTAGAGACTTCAAATTAACAATGAAATTTATTACATAAATACAAGATAGATTTACTTGATTCTATAAAAAATTTGGAGCCAAAATTCAAATTATAACTATTTTATTATTTTTGAATGAATAGACACTTCGTAAGTTACAACTGCAATATTTTTCGAAACCAAAATTTGAATTTTTATAATCTTTAGATTAAATAATATTTCAATAATAGAAATAGATTCCAAATAAAAATTAGTATATATAACTACATAAAAAAATTCTGAGTAATTTATATTGATGAAACATAATCTTTTGTTTTAATAAAATTCAACGGACACTTCAACTGTCAAGTTGTGCTTTTAATTTTTAATTTTTTTAAAAACACGTGTGCCTCTTTTTGTTTGGTTATATCTGTTCCCTAGTGACTTTTATAAAGTGTTTCCTTTCTACTCACATCTTACTAATCATTTATCATGAATATACTAAATAGAAAATAGTACCTTCATACATGATTTAATCTTCTCTAAATGTCGATTTTACTTCTTTCATTCTTATTTCTTACTAACATTATAATGAGATATTAACTTTGTGACTTCATGAAATTGATTGAATGAATTTAGAACATGTGAATAATGCTCGATTTATAAATTCCTTCTATCAATAAGAACGAGCCACATCATATGACAATTTTCATATAAATAAATACTAACACACATGCAAAATGACATGTTTTATTACACTTCTCATTTAGGAAAATCATTGTACACATGAATGATGCCAAGTGTCATTACACATGTAATTCATTAATACACTTATAATTTAAAAAAATGAATGTGACAAAATTGCACTATGTCACATTTTATTACGTATAATAGTATTACGAATGAATTTTAGAACTCTACTTGTGTTTTAAAATATAAGGTTTAGTAGAGTATCTCATTCTTTTAATTACTATGTTTTTCAATATTTTTCTTTATGTTTCTAAGTACTCTAAGTATAGTAACTACTGTAGAAAAATGGGATCAAAATCAATTGTTCAAGTGTCAAAAACTAGTTGCAAAGTAGACGCCAAATCATGTTAAAAACGGGCCTAGAACTTTAGATAGCATTTCTAAAATGCTATCTCTGCTTCTGTAATAATGTTTGCCTATTGAGAATTGTTTAGATAGCATTTTTGTGCTTTGAAACATTGTAAGGCGTTGCAGAGACATTTTGCAGCACTTGTAAATGCGGCAGTATCTAATTTATAACGTTTTGAATACACTTGGAACAGACACTTCTTTACAGCACTCTCGAATTGTTGTCTTTTCTATTTAATACTTTAAATTGTGTAAAAATGATAATTAAATTAATAATTTTTCTCTAATCATTTTAGGTTTATTTTCTAACTTGTACTGGAATGTTTTAAATCATGTTTACATACATATTTAATAATTAATTATAAAATCTTAAAGTAAAAAAGGCTTTTAATACAAAACATGTTTAATTTTTAGTTTTTCAATCCATATTATTTTCAATACTGTATTATGATATATTATTAATTAAGTGTTATTTTTCAATACTCTAATATGATATATTATTAATTAAGTTAAAAAAATTTAACATATTTATAAGTATTTCTTAGAAATGGTAATTTAATATATATATATATATATAGGTTTTAATTAGTAAATAAAGTATTTTATAAACGTAGTATTGGAAGTTTGGATTTTAAACATTTAAGTTAAGATGGTTTATTTCAAAGAAACTAAATAAAGAGGTTAATAAGCTTGTAAAATCATGTTTGATCATATACATGATTACATTGATAGAACATTGTGGTTAGGCTACAATCAAATTTCCTTATTAATATAATTTGTTATGTAAATATATGAATTTATATAATAAATCTAATATACAAATTTCTTTGTAAAATTTGGTTGGTAGACTTATACAATAATACCATTTATATTAAATCGTATTCCATACTCTCATAATTGAGTTTTGGTTACACACACATCATCTAGTTTATATTATTTTTAATACATTGGGTATGGATTTTGATGTATTTATCATCTTACTTAGGAGTTTATTCCCGTCATATTTTATAATGATTATAGTATCCCACATTCATATTTTATAGTAATGAAATAAATAGTTTATGTTATATTTTTTGTCTAATTTAACGATTTTAATATTAATTATTAATCATCATTCATTCATATATAGTTATATATATATATATATATATATATATATAGCTAAAACCAAACTACTTAGCATTCTAATATAGTTTATATAATCTTATTAATCATTATATATTTTAATATATGTCATAATATGTCACTCATATCTCATATAAATCATCATTTCTATCATATACTAATCACCATTATACGCCATAATTTCTCATTATACATCACATATTACATCTTTACAATATCATATTCAGTGTATCATTTATGATTTAGCGTTTAAATCTTATTTACTAAATTTAACTCCTTAGTTTATAAGTATTTTATTTAGGGGGAGTTAGAGTTAGAATTAGCATAAGGGTTAGAGTTATAATTAGAGTAAGAGTTAGTGTTAGAATTATAGTTTTAGGTGGTTATTTTTGTTGATGACAAAAAGGGAGAAATATATAAAATCTAGGCATAGATTAAGAGGGACTTTTGTAACACCGTGAGAGTTATATTATAATTTATATATGGATTTCTCATCATTATAAATGGGGAGATTGTTAGCACCTTAGGTATTGGTTTTGATGATAACTACGATAGGATAATACATAAATATAAATACTATTATTTAATGAAGATATATATAGTATATAGTGCAGGATATTAGACATGTGTTGATTAAAAAGACCGTATAATATCAAGAGTAAATTGAAGATGTTGATATAAAGTTTCAAGAGTTCAAGAATGAAGGCTCATGAACATTAAAGAGTTCAAGATTTCAAGATACTCTACATAAGTAATAGAGTCATAGAGTATATGTTAAAACCTTGATAGCACTTTCCTGATCTCTCTTGTCTTCCCTAATTTTGTTTAAAATTATTTTTCAAATATTCTGGTTTTAAAATAATCTTTTCAAAATATTTCCCAAAATGATTTTCAATCTCCTACTTATAAAGATATCATTTTAGTGTTTTTAATTATATATATTGAATTTTTGTTTATACTTTAATAGGTTATATTTATATTGATTTTTATATATATTATTGAATATTCTTATTAAATCTTTCAAAATTATTTTATAAAGTTTTATTAAGTTATATTTTGATTAAAATGTGTATAATATATATTTAAATGATTCTACAATGTAACAAATTATTTTAAAAAGCATTTCAAAATAATATTTTTATAGTCTTTTTCAAAATACCATGGGATATGTCGACATATCCTATCCATGTATGTTGACATAATGGCCGTTAAATTCAAAATTTAAATTTGAATGGAAGTGTCTTTTCGTCGTATCTTTTCACGAATGGACATGACCATTGCTTCCCTATATATACTAGACTTTCAAACGAATTTTCTTCAATGACTTTCTTATCTTTCTCTCCTCTTTTCACTCTTCTGATTTCAAAATCAATTTTTACCAAAACTCTACGGAAATTCAACCATAATCAAATTTAATTATTACTAATTTGATTCTCCTTCGTATACTCTCTGATTTCTCCCATCTCACTGAATATCAAAATGCTATTCAGGAGTTTTAGAATCAATTGTAATCAAGATTGAAGATCTGAGTTTGTAAACTCCGCCAAATCATACTCTTATACTTTATGGTGTGCTTGGTATCCCTGAAATCCAAGTAGGTGCGAGTGTAGCCTTTAAAATAAATTGGGTGTGCTTAGTAGCCCGTAAATCTAGTGTGTGTGTGTGCTTGTAGCCCGAAAATCAAGTAACTCTACCCTGAGGTTGGAATTCTGGAGGGTGTGTCTAGTAGCCTTGAAATGGAGATTGTATTTCCATTTACTAGTTGCAAAGAAATCCATATAAGAAATTGTGCGAGACTAAATGTAGGGTAACTTCGAACCAGTATAAAATCCTGGTACGTTCTTTCCTTTTCACTTTTACTACATTTACTTTTTTCTGCACTTTGATTCACTGATTGTTAATTACATCATTACAAGTAGAATCTTGAAGAATTTGAAAATTAATTATACAATCCATTAAATATTATCCACTCCCTCTAGTGTTAATTTATCCTTAAGGTTCCTATTATGTTGACTCACATAAATAAGATTACAAAGCTAATAGAAAATAACAAGTGGAAAATAAAAAGGAGAAAAAACAATCAAAAGCCAATTAGCTCTAAACGAGCAAAGCGGACCTACAAAATAGAAAAACAAAAGGAGACATTGCAATTCTAATTTCCCAGCAAATGGTGTACAATATTTTCGTGCATTTTCTTTGCGTCTGAATGAAAATCCTCTCATTTCTCTCCATTCAAATTTCATTCACAAATACCTTGAGAAGCATTAGGAGTTCAAAGGAGGATGATTGCTTCCATCTTGTTGCCTTATAGATATTTGACCATTCTATCTTGCTATCCTAAACCGGATTATCAACGCCACCCTTTATGTTAATTTTCCTCCATATAAAATACAAAAAAGAGCAATTGAAGTAGAAATGATGGTTATCTTCAACCTTTGAATTACAGAACACACAAGAACTGGTTGCAATGATACCTTTATGCACCAGATTTGCAAGAGTGTGTATTTAATAACTTTCCAAAGCATGAAATTAATTTTTTCATTTGTAAACTGATTCCTTATTCTCTTGTACCATGGGAACATGTTTTTCCATGAAGGAACCTTAATGGCACTGCATATATCATGAGTTGAATGTGTCTTCGTATCATCAATCCAACCATAGATATCAGAGGTGACATGAGTATAGAATATGTTACTATAGGAGTTCCATAGCTAGTTCGCAATGGTGATGTTGGAACGAGGAAGAGAGATAATGCCATTGCTTATAAAAGTGGTAGCCTTAGCTTGCATAGGTATTCCTCTTTGCTGCCGATCTTCATGAGAGAGGGAATTAAATAGAATCAGGCCTCATCTAAACTAAATCCCAAAATTTTGCATTGCTTCCAGGACTAAGGATCAGTTTGGTTTAACGAAGGAGATTATCTCTCATTTTTAACATAGCTTTCCACACCAACTATATGCTTGTTTGGAGTTCAACGTGTATATATCTTCATTCTTCAAATTGTTCTTCATACAGCAGGAAACCCATAAAGAGTCAAATTTGTTTACATGGTTTCCATAATTGAAATAAATAGGTAGAATGAGAATGAATTTCCCTACCTCAATCCATTGTTGCCTTGGAAATAACCAACAGTGTGTGCATTGAACATAAGAAAATATCAGACGATGGAAATGCATTGATAAATCCAATTGGATAATTTGGAAGGAAAATTCATTTGACTAAGGATACACATAAGTGCAGACCATTTAACCAAATCAAAGGCCTTTTTGATGTCCATCTTGAGCCTTACTCTTGGAGAGATGTATGGAGAGGAATATCCATCTAAAAGCTCATGGGAGAGGAGTATATTATCAAGGATGTTTCTATTAGGGAGATTGGCAGCCTGATTTAGAGGAAATTATTGATTGGAGGACATATTTCAGTCTAGAAGCCAGAATTCTTGAAATGCACTTGTATATCATATTACAGTAGACAATAGGTCTAAACTGTGTGACATCAGAAGGATTCTCCAATTTGGGGACAAGGGAAAGATTTGTATAATTTACAAAGCTGGGCATTTTGCTTTTATTGAAAAAATTGTGAACTTTCTTAAGGACATCGTGGATATAATAGGCCAGCAATGAATAAAGAAGGTGGCATTGGACCCATCCACCATAAGCTGATTGTTTCGTAGTAAAGATGTTATAAGAAATGCTTGCATATCAGATGAAAGATTTGGAAGAGATAGATTTGTGATAAAGGATTTGTCATTTGATGTAGCAGATGTACCACCGAGCATAGAAGTGAAATAGTGGAGGAAGGCATTATCAACTTCATAAGGAGATATTTGAGATACACTATAGATATTAGAGATTTGATGTATGAAGGATTTTATTTTATTTTTATTTTAAGGGAAGCAAGATAATACTTTGAGTTTCTATCACCAGAAAAAGACCAACTTTCTTTATATTTTGCATGGATAATTTTGCTTCAAAGGTCAGAGCAGATTCAAGCATTACCATAAAATTATTTTCAATACACAAAAACTGTTTTTGATCATGTTAGCAAGATTTTTCATTTCATAACACCAAAGTGGTTCGAAGAGTAATATTAGTGCTAATTACTTTTGCGATTATAAATCAACAAATTTAAGCAATATTATATTAACCTTAATGTAGTAGTTATGCTACTCTATGCTTACATAATTAAGAAGTTGCATTCTAATTGTTTGTTAAAATGTCAAGCTTAATTAATATTCAATTAACGTTAAAATAGAAAAGAAAAGAATCTAATACAAAAAAGTGCAACTAAAGTGTAGAAAAAGAGACTTTGACATTTACATACTTCGAATTTCAATCCTATGTCTATGGGTCAAATCATCGCTTATATATTTCATTATGGTACAAACTCTTTTATAGGCAAAGAGTATACAAGTATGTTAGTATAAAATTTAGGGAATATTCAAAGTCCTCTTCTCTACTAAAGTAATATTCTATTTATAGCGTTATGAGGTCACACAGATGACTAATTTATTCATACAATATATCTCTTCCACCGTTTGATCCCACTACATGCCTTTCCTTACTGATTTGTGCCTGGATCACTGACATGACTGAATGAATTGCCGACTTTACTAGGTGGGAAAATTTGGCTAAAGGCAGGATTTGGAATTTGGAATTTAGGTGATATGGTGATGCTGACGAGGCTGGCATTAATTGTACCATAATATTCTTATATGGTTTAGTACAAGGAAAAATAGTGTAATATAAAATTGACTAGTGTTGATTGGTAATAATGAGTGTGCCATAATGACATTTATTAGGGAATTAATTCGTATTTAATGTGTAATGAATGGGTATTTAAGGTAGTGATATGGATGCCTTCTATTGGTTATTGGAATTATGGTTCGTAGGCTATGAGTCATTTCCTTGTCATCTTTATCCATTTAGCTAAACAAGATTAATCTTTATTTAGGTGGGATAGCATAAGTTTCAGTCATCCGGTTATGATTATGGTTAACCTAGGATTGCATAGATACATAGGTTTCTATATAAGACTGTGCTGATGTGTGGGTTCTTAAAGGATTGCGCTAATGTGTGGGTTTTTTCATAGGGTTGCACTGATGTGTGGGTTCCAAAAGGGTTTCCCTAATCCATAGGTTCCTAAAATGTTGCTTTGATGTGTGGGTTCCTTAAGAAATTCTTAGATTAAGGCATTGGGGATGCGCGTGCTAGTGATAATGGATGCTTAGATCAAAGCAATAGGATGCGCAAGCTACTGATAAGGAATTCTTAGATTTGAGGCATAGGGGTGCGCTAGTTACTAATTAAGGTGATGGATTAACTCTTCATTATTCATCGGTAAGTGTGGAACTACGCAGGAGCACTGTTAGAGTGACCTTATGTGTAGCCTTTGGAATGCATTTGATTCTGCATGGTACTGCTTACAGAGTCCTCAGTAAGTGCAGTGCAGATCCACATCTGAAGTTATTAGCAATGCATAAGCACTAAGAACAGTGTTAGGGTTTAATAGGCCTTTTGGTGTGCGCACTGCTCACCTATAGCATGTTTGGAACACATCAATAATTGATTTTGGTGAAGGGTTATGTGCAGTAATTACACGGGTCATGTATCTGGCTAGCCTACGGTTTGAGGAGTGTAGACTTATCATGGTCTTGAGTGGAGAATACTTTGCTAAAGGTTTCTGATGGTTAGGTAGGTGTGCAAATCGGGCCAGTCCGCTATTATCCGGCCTTAGCCAAACGTTGATGACTGTTGAACATAGTTTGCCTTGTCTAGGTAGGAGTTCTCACCTTAGACTGGATCTAGAGTACACCTGTATACAAGAGAGTGCGTACTTGTTATATATTTTGGTTTTCAAAACTATATAGCAGTATATAAGTTGTATTGCACCGATGAGTACTATTGATGCAGTTTTCTCTATGAGAGACCGATCATTCTTATTTTGTATTAAGGGTGCTCTTTCATACGATAAATGCTATTATTGACTCCATCTTTGAAGTGGAAAATGGGCAGGATTGAGGATCACTAACATTGATTTACATAATAGGTTCGCATGGATGGTGCAGATCATTTTCTAGGATGCCTAAGTTGCTCTAAATGATTATGGTGCTCAAGTGCAAATACCTAAAGCCAACTTTGACAAGCTATATAAAGACTATGTTAGTCTAAGAGGAAGAATGTTCCTTAGAACGTAATTGACTATTAAGGTGCAAGACATGATGATATTTGCCATAGGATCTTCGATGACTTGGAGTTATATGATGCAATGAGGTAGAAGTTAACCTCTTGATGTCTCCAGGGACGACAATGAACTGGTGGAGTGTCGTTACAGTTTCGATTCTCAAGGATCATTTTACTTGGGATTAGTTTGTAGTTCACTTTGAAGAAAATTTATCTCGACTTTTCAAAAGTCGATGTTGTTTAGGAAGTTCGTCGATTTGATGTAAGGCAATATGTCTGTGTTGGTTTATGCGACCAAGTTTGATGTGTTGTTGAATTACGGTCTATCTTCATTGATACTCCACACAAGAAGAGTGGAGAATTTATCATTGGGTTGAGTGGTCATCTTAGGAAGCGATTGATTGGTCATATTAACGAGTGCTTTGAGACGTTGATCAGGCAGGGTTTATGATGTAAGAGCCTAGACCCAATGTCGAAGGATTGTCCCGAGCAAGCTATGTGGGGGTAGATAATGGAAGCGTATGCATTGAATGTCGTTCCAATTTCGTCAACTTCTCCATCGATGAAATAGAAGGGAAAAGATCATTACCATTTAGAGTATGCTTTCCACTTATGGCATTTCCATATGTATTATATTTGAAGTCAAGGTTTCACATTGCTCCATATCTAGAGATTTGTCGATAGATTGGAATTGAGAACAGAAATAGTTAGACGACCTATTATGAAGAACCTTGTTGGAGGCTCAACCAAACTATACGTGTGTAACACCCGTATTTTGTCATTAAAATTAATGCTATGGATGACCGCAGCATCTGCATCACTTAGTTTCGGGCCTCAAAATACGGAATGTTACCACATGGTTTGTCTACACTTAACTTATTCATGGTTCGTTGAAACTCTATCTTATTAAGTCATGGATGTTTGCTTGTTTGTTTGCTATTGATATGTTTTGTGTTTAATTAGATAGTATTATAGTCAAGGAATTGACTGGCTGAAGGGGTACATAATAGTGGAAGATTGCGAGAGGCCATTGGTGATGATAGGGATTGACGATGAGTGGACGGTAGTGTTTGGCTTCCCATCTGATGATGAGGTGATGGTTATCTTTCTATATTCACTCGATATCCCACATGACGAGTTTTCATTTGTGCCTGTAGCTACAGAGTGTCCGAGCACTTTGGATGAGGTGATCGGACTACCACCATTTAAGGATTGAGTTCCATATCGATCTGGTTAGACATGCTTAACTAGTAGTTATGTCTTTCAGGAATATGAAGCCAAAAGAGAAGAGAAGATGAAAGGTGTGAGCAAATGACCTATTGATGCGAGTGTTCATTCTTAGGAGCATATTTGAGAAGGATCACCTATATTGTTTGCTACTAGGGCAGATAGCTCTTTGGGGTTGTATGTTGATTATCGTGAGCTGAATGGGATGATAGACAAGTATCCATTCCCACTTATTGATGGCTTGTTTGATCAGCTCTATAGCACGTAGGTATTCTCTTAGATGGATCTTGCGATGGGGTTTCATCCACTGAGAGTAACTAGAGAGAGTGTGTCGATCATAATGTCTCTTATGCTACTTTAATTTTTGATTGGTTGGTTATACCATTCGGGTAACCTAATGCACCGGCATGCTTTGTTGATTTCTTGAACCGTGTTTCGAGGAATCACTTGAGTAGGTGTATGCTTATGTTTGTTGATGATACTTTTCTCTACTCATGGATGAAATAGGAGCATAAGACGTGATTAATGATGGTATTATATGTGTTGAGAAAACATCGACGGATGATGAGAAGTTTTCTTGGATTAGCGAGGTGTTATATACACTTTAACAAGGACTTCTCAAAGGTAGCGACACCGTCAACCGACTTGACAAGTGAGTAACAGACTTTTATTTGAGACGCAAGGAGTTGACAGGCATTAGTGAGTCTGACTAAGAGGTTGATGAGTGAATCGATGTTACTCATTTTAAGTGAGAATGAGGAGTCGATAGTACATATGCTTGTGATACTTGACTAGGTGTAGTACTGATGCTGAAAGGTAAGGTTGTCGCATATGTCAATCGACAACTGAAATCACATGAGGGAAGTATTCAACTCATGATTGGAGCTGGTAGCTATAGTATAAGCTTTGAGTGGAAGAATTACCAGTTAGGAGCGATATTCCTAGAGTGGGCATTGGTCGAGAGTATCACTGGTTATGACTTCAGAACTCGATGTGAGCTAATTCCAAGATGATGGCTAGTTTGACTATCAGGCCTACTTTGATTTAGCGGATCGGCACTACTCAGAGGCGTGAAGCTAGACTAGCGAAGATCATGGCTAAATTAGAGGAACGAATTGTGTCTATAGTGGCGATGCAATACGTACTCGATTGAGATGGTTGGCTGCGCAAGAATGAGATGGATTTCATCAATGGAATGCCAAGGACTAGAACAAAATATGATAGCATTTGAGTCAAGTCGATAGAGGGATGTAAATGCTAGATATATATTCATTAAGTCCAGTAGAATGGAATCCAAATTAGTTGAGTTATATGTGGAATGGATAATGTGATTCCATTGTGGGCCGAAAGCATTGTAAGTGGCCGAAACTCATTTTTCAGTAGTGGGTTTTGGGAGAATTTACAAAAAGCGTTCGAAAATTTGGCACCAAATTGACTAGATGATATCGAGATTGAACTAGGAACTCCGTGACGTTATAGGCTTATTCATATCGACAGACGTGACACGAAACTGCTTCGAAGGAAGGCGGTGAGTTGTAAAAGTTCAATCGAGCAAAAGTAAAGGCTATTGCACATAAGAGACCGATCAGAGCATGAGTACTGCTTGTCCGGAGCACTTTATTAGGGGAGATTTCTATTATCGCTAGCTTTCATATTGGATATCGTGGTTGATGTTTTATACTAGATGTTTTAGTATCCTACATGATATGATAGGCATAGGTGTTACTTTTCGATGGTTGATCTTATATATATGTGCCTATTGATGTTTGGTTGTAGGTATTTGATACGATTATTATGCTTATATTGTTGTTAGGTGTGCGGGATAGCTATGATTTGATATAGCACATATATTTGAGACAATTTCTGTATACATAATTTAGCATGCTTATTTACATGACAATGTTACTATTGTGCCTAATCCATTTTGCCGAGTACTTGATCAGGTACGTGGAAGCAAGTGTTGGATATTTGGATCCTTAATCGCTTATATTCGCATCTAAATAAAAAAATCTGTTGCTATAAAAGAGGTATATAACACTTTTAGTATATATTTGGTGATATATAATGGGTTGACCTCAAAAACGAGATGCCTCAGATACGAGATGTATAAGTGTTTTTGTTGTATCAGGATTTTCACTAGACCAAGCCGCGCAAAAGAGGTTGTGCCGAAATTGTACGTGACATAAGCTAAAATTGAGAGAAAACTCAACATATAGGATGTTAGACGTTGCCGATAGTTGTGAGAGTCGGTATTATATGAGACTTGGCCGACTTGCCTTTCAATTAGTGAGTTGGCTCTTTTGTTTTCCATTGTCTGTTTCTTTGGAAATAAGTACGTAATTTGTTTGGCTTAGCCACATTAATTCTGGATTTGGTAATGATTGTGCTTAGAGATGAGTATGATGGCTCCATGCTGATTTCGAGTCTATTCCCTTTATTGTAGTTACTTCTAATAATTGTTGTCATGAGTTGATAAGTAATGATTTTTCTTATATCGTTGTTTATGTGAGGGTTGGGTTGTGCTTCTTCATCCTTTAGATTTCCAGGATGAAACCCTTTTATGGAGGGGAGAATGTAACGACCCGTATATTTAACGGAAACATATTTAAATAATTTATTTTAGTATTGAATCATTAATTAATTGACAGTCCGAAAAAATGATTTTTCCCATACGATTGAATTAGGATTCAAGATCACTTCCATTGAGTTCGTATCGACGTTGCAAATCAAAATGAGTATAAGGATCGTAATATTTGGAGATCGCACGATTCAATGGCCGAAACGGTCTCAAGAAGCGCGAAATTATCATCCCGAAGTGCTGTCTCAGATAAAAATGAAATTTATACCATCAGGACGAGAAAAATAAAGTGATACTAGACGAGTTTCATGGCGATTGGACACGTCATTTGATTGTACGATCTCAAAACGCACACCCTTTATTTCAGAGAATTAAATAAAAAGAGTACAAAATATCATTATAATTAAAGCCTCATATTACTTTTCCATTAACAAAACCACGGCCACCTCCTATTCTTACTTTCAAAAACCAAATCCCGTCGATTTACTCAATGGAAAACCCCAAAAATAAGCTCGTTCAACTCGTATCGACAGTATCTCCAGTCCCATACCAACCTTGTAACATGTGGCACTAATTTTGGAGATGGACATGGCTTAGACCAAATTAGGGTTTAGGTTTGGCGAAACTATAGGTGACATTAGGAGAAATCAAGAATGTCATTGAATTTCTCTACGCAAAGTATATGTTTCCACTAAGTTTCGGCATTCGATGAGCTGAGGACCAAAATGCATCATACATGGTAGAGGAGTTTGACCTACAAGTCACGTTCTTGGATAAGCGATCGGGTGTCAGGCAGTTGAGATGTTCGCGGAGCACACACATAGATGGACGCGTCAGCGAAATCGATTCCTAATAGGTATTGGATGTATAATCAAAGAGAAAAGAGGAAGCTTTGTGCGTGGCCATGGATTTCTTTGGACATGTACGGTGCATATCATTGGCATTTGGGAAGATAATTAAGGGTAATTAATTTAGTTAACTATTGTTTAAATTAATTAATTCATTTAAATTATCCAATTCTTATATGTGTCATATCTTGCATACATGGTAAATTTTAGACGCCATTTCTTGTGTTGCGCTCATGATGGACACTCTACGACTTAGCGATTAGTTAAGGTGAGTGCTGTTGCCTCTCACCAAACTATGATTGTTAGCATAGTATTAAACCGACGTTTTGAAATTTTTTCTAACTTTAAAATGTAATTTCTAATAAAATCCTCAAAAAAATCCCAATATATGGTTTAAAAACAATTAAAATTTAGTAAAAATAATTGTCCATAGAAATAGATATAATTACATCTTTATTTCGCAATAATACACAATTACTTCATAATTCTTGTACATCAAATAAAATAATTTATTTTTAACATTTTAATTATTATTTTTTTAATTTTTTTTTCTTCCTTCGGATCAGGGCTGCGCTTGTGCAGTCCCAAGCTGGGCTGCAATTGTGCAGCCCACCTGGGTTGTGCAGCCCGCCGGGCAGCACCTTTGCATCCCCCCGGGCTGCACAAACAGTGCAGCCTCGGGCTGCACCTGAGTGGAGCCCGCCTGGGGCAGCACGGTGCAGCCCCCGTCTACACCTGAGTGCAGCCCGACTATGCTGCACCTGTGTGCAGCCCCCCGGCTGCACTTGTGCAGCCCGCCTGGGCTGACCAGTGCGCAGCCCTGGGCTGCACCTGTGCGCAGCCCCGGGCTGCACCTGTGCGTAGCCCCTTGGGTTGCACCTGTGTAGTCCTACAGCCTTGAACCCTTGCAGTTTTGAATTTTTTTTCCATCTCCTTCTTCTATTTTTTTCCTTCTGTGTTAAATTTCTTTTAACATTGTTGCATTCGTTTGAGGTATTTCAACATATAGTTAGTGTGCATTAGCAACTATGTTATGTATTAAAGCTTAATTTTTTTTTTCTTTCCATTGTAGCAATCATATACCAATTCCATTCCAAATCATACTATACCAAAATCCGAATTCAATTCTGACAACACTTCAATTAACATTATATGATATAGAAGAAGAAGCCAAAAATCAATAACCTACAAAGAATCATTCTTTAGGTTTACATGCAAAAACTAAATCAGTAAATTGAAAAGTGGAATTAAAACTTCACTCACCTAAAACTCTAAATAAAAGTAAATGAATTTGTTACCATTTATTTCCCTCTCAACGCTATTAATATTAAATTCCCATTTTATTTTCTTTTGTTTCGTTTATTATTATTTTATTATTATTATTTTTTCCATAAATATTTAATTATTTGTTATTATTAACAGATTAATTAACAATTTATTAGTTGATTCCCAATTTAGTATCCCTAAAAATCGGGCTGTTACGGACTTCCCCCTTACAAAAATTGCGTCCTCGCAATTTATAAGTAAGGACGATATCTGTAACTCTAGAAGCAGCATTAGGAGTGGGTGCTGCCTGCAGCATGTTCCACATCAACTCTATCCACTGCTCCATCGTCAAACGGGGAAGCCTTCCAGCCATCTTTCTCACTACTCTACGTAGTGAGAAATATTGTTAAGCTAGAATTAAATAATTCTCATACTAAAAAGATCAAAGATTTGGGGTTTTGGTTTAGGCATGTATGACTATTATTATATTATGGAAGTGATACTTATGGTATATAGAATGTACAATGCTTCTACTGCTTTGTGCT
The DNA here is from genome assembly GCA_030765085.1 of Allium cepa. Lineage (NCBI taxonomy): Eukaryota > Viridiplantae > Streptophyta > Magnoliopsida > Asparagales > Amaryllidaceae > Allium > Allium cepa. The sequence continues at coordinate 823,092,542 of CM060929.1, forward strand.
AACTTATACTCTAAATATATTCTATACTATTGTTAACCTGGGCTTTGATACCAAAAATGTAACTCCCGACCCCTATACCCATGTCAACCAAGAGCAATACTAAGTATTACTATCAGAAAGCACGGAGAATGGGACTCGATGGGGCTAAATGTTTTACTCATTCCCTTGAACTAACACTGGCACAAGAACCCATAACCCACGGTTCCCAGGATCGAAACCTCGCTCTGATACCAAAAATGTAACGCCCGGGCCCTATACCCATGCCAACCAAGAGCAATACTAAGTATTACTGTCAGAAAGCACGGAGAATGGGACTCGATAGAGCTAAATGTTGTACTCGTTCCCTTGAACTAACACTGGCACGAGAAATTTTTCGATTTTTTTTCTTCTACTTACCATTTGTGCGCAGTGTTGGTTCAAAGCAATGGTACAAGATAAAAAAAAATCTAGGTTACATAGTACAGAATATAATAGAATGTACAGTTCAGCACAACAACAGTATAATGCATAATACATATCATAATAGTAATGTTCACGATACATAGTCCATAGTACATATCACTCCCAAAATACATAATAACATACATACCATAATACATATATTAACCACTCCTAAGTCTAAGCTGTAAAGTCCAAAACCCCAGAACGTGGAAAATAATATGAATGCTGCTACAGTCCACGCAACCTAACCTGCAACCACAATCCTTAGACTGACCCGAGGATTATAAAACAAATCACACGGGTCAGACTATTTTTAGTGTGAGTGAAGTAAGATCTATGAACAATAATTGTCTTAATCAATAAAAAAGAAAAAAAAGCGCCGCATGTATAAACCAACATGAGGCATATATGTGTGTGTGAACCAACATGCCAATTTGGTTTTATAAACAATTCATTTAATCAAACAATGGTTTTAGGCCAAACGTATCGTACGTAATCCAATACGATACCAACCCAATCATCATATGTAACACAATGAATAAGTTCATGCACACATTCTCTAAATATACTGGGTTTCAAAATCAACTTTCATATTTTCCAAAAAAAATTATAAGATAAAGAAAATTGCATTATGGGAATTATGGGACAAATATAACATGACTCATAAAATATATCAAATAAACAGACGCTACTATTGTAAAATCACAGTGATAGAGCTCGAGCGCGCGCGGAGACATCAACACCGTAACCTACTCATAACGCCATAATACACCTGGCGATCAACCCAGGATAACCAAGACGGTCTAAGGCAAAGGTCGTATGCTACCCGTTCACGGATTTACACGTGGGACCCCCACGCCTCCATCCATCATAGTCCGTGACCCGCCGATCGGAGATCCCGATAAAAAATAAGATTAGCCCTATGTAGCAGACCGTTGACCTTTGGTGGTAAAAGGGCATGTGATATACCACCGATTCAGGTAGCGATCCTGAATCAGGTCGGCCAAGGTGGAGTTTTGGCCCATTGGTACAACAGAGTCCAATCTATCCCGACCCAAAAATCAAAAAGATTTTTAAGTTTTATTATTTAAAAACATGCAATAAGAATCCAAATTGTTTATAAATTTAATATACTTGCTAGAAATAAAATTAGTAATACCAAAATCCTCAAAAAAAATCCCAATATATGGTTTAAAAACAATTAAAGTTTAGTAAAAATAATTGTCCATAGAAATAGATATAATTACATCTTCATTTCGCAATAATACACAATTACTTCATTATTCTTGTACATCAAATAAAATATATTTTTTAACATTTTAATTAATTTTTTTAATTTTTTTTATGAAATAATGGTAACTAATTTCATGAGATAAAATGCGTTTTATGTATGAAAAGTTTAGATAAGAATTTTTTTATGTAGATTTACAATTAGGTATAAAAGGAAAAAGAAGAAAGAAAGAAAGAAAGGGTAAAATAATAATAATAATATCTTTTTTTATAATGCGTGTTAGAAAGATCTAGAAAGTGAATAAAATAATTTTAAGCAAAAGAAAAATCTAGAATAAGGACAAAAATAAAATGAATACATTGTTTAAAAAAAACTAAGGGATTAAATGGAAGAACATTCTAGAGGAGGGGCTTTATAATAAAAATACATTCCCCCTCCTCTATCCTTGTACTGTACGTACAATAGTTTAAGAAACAGAAAGAAAAAAGGAAAGCAGAAACCCTAATTTCAAATCCTCCCACTAAAACACAAATCTCTCTTTGCAATCAAAAGATAAAAGAAAAGATTCTTAATTCTAAGATAATTGGAAAGGTGAAAGGCAAGCAATCAATGGTTAACTGATCTAGAGCTTGAAGATTGCTTCTTGGAGTTTTAGGTGAGTGAAGTTTTAATTCCACTTTTCAATTTACTGATTTAGTTTTTGCATGTAAACTAAAAGAATGATTCTTTGTAGATTATTGCTTTTTGGCTCCTTCTTCTATATCATATAATATTAATTGAAGTGTTGTTAGAATTGAATTCGGATTTTGGTATAGTATGATTTGGAATGGAATTGGTATATGATTGCTACAATGGAAAGAAAAAAATTAAGCTTTAATACATAACATAGTTGCTAATGCACACTAACTGTATGTTGAAATGCCTCAAACGAATGCAACAATGTTAAAAGAAATTTAACACAGAAGGAAAAAAATAGAAGAAGGAGATGGAAAAAAAGTTCAAAACTGCAAGGGTGCAAAGCTGCAGGACTGCACAGGTACAGCCCCAAGCGGGCTGCACACAGGTGCAGCCGGGGCTGCACTGTTGACTGCACAGGCAGCCCAGCCCAGTTCAGGGCTGTAGTGCAGCCCAGCCCAGATGGGCAGCATTGGCCAGGCTGCACTGTACAGCCCGGGAAAAAAAAGGTTTTATGTTTTAAATTAAATTATTATTTTTAAAGAATTTTTTTAAAAATAATAATATAATAATCGACTAATAAATGTTTTCAAGAAAAAGAAAATTTATTTCAAATCTTTTAATAGAATTTTGCATACCAATGCATGTGTTATTTTGTTTTAAAATTAAATAAATTGTTATAAATGTTTTTTTAACGTACTTTAAATAACTTTAATTCAATAAATTAACTTTTTATGTTTCGTCTTGATACATAAGTATTATGGGGTACTTGTGTATTAATGCGAAACGAAGATGTAACTATTTTCATTTTTTTCTACAGACAATGATTTTGCTAAATTTTATTTGCTTTTTGAATATTATACTAGGTTTATTAATGGAATTTTTGGAAGACGATTGTCACCGTTGACTTTTACTTTTAAGAAGTGTTTCAAAGTTACGAACATTTTGATTTTTGGGTCGGGATAGATTGGACTCTTTTGTACCAATGGGTCAAAACTCCATCTCGGCCGACCTGATTCAGGATCGCTACATGAATCGGTGGTATATTACTTGCCCTTTTACCACCAAAGGTCAACGGTCTGCTACACAGGGCCAATTTATTTTATTTTTGATCGGGTTCTCCGATCAGCTGGTTAAATATAAATCTTTTTTTATGAAAAGAATTAAAAGTGGTTTAAAATGGTTTTATATTAAATATCATATATTTCCCATTGGCACACTATTTTTCCAATATTGATAAATTCAGGCCATTACTGATATTTATCCTACATTGGCTGCTTTGGATGAACTATATCGTGTTATTATAGATATATGTAGGCTATTATTGATGTTTCTATACTTGTCGGTTGCATGTCTGCTTGTTTGATAGTTGGTTGAAAACGTGGTTCGATGGCGATATAGGATTAGGAAAATCCCACTGAGTTTAGTGTGTATTGATCGAATGCACGCACGATGGGGACTCAAATAATGTGAGAGAGTTTCGTGCATATCGATTGGGCGTACAAATGATGTTAAACGCGAATGGATAGGATAAATATATAGAAAAATATTGGCGTATGCCGATTGATCTAAAGATGAAGGACGACAGATTTAGATATGTGCTTCGAAATTTAGGTGAGATACTAAACGTTTTCATTTGGTTTGTACCTACCCATTTGGCTAAGTACACGACCAAGGTGGTCGTTATCGACTACTATGGAGTGGTCGATATCTACCACTATTGATGATGGCTAAATTAGCCAATTTTGACACGGACGATGGAGAAGCTTCGAGGAGCAAAAGGTTCGTTCATTCGTTCGACGTTGGATTTTGGTGATATGGCTCTTTGACGAGTGGTTTTGGCGGTGAAGTGAAGATGTGATGCTTCGACGCCATGACTCCATGATTTGATGATGATGATTCCACAATAGGAAGTGACGATTTCCCTGACGGATAGCTAAATTTCAGGATGTAGAGTAGGCAACGACGAGTCGGGTATGAGGCGACTGTTGGAGGAAGGCTATTGTATGCACAGTGCCACTCTATGACTTATGATGGTTTTCTGGAGTAATTCCCAACCGCAATGACTTCATATGGAGTTGATTGGGCAGTTCTGAGATGGGCTATGTTATGGATAATGTGTGCCAAGGGATCGTTGATATTTGTTGGTTTCGATATGTACTCGTAAAGAAAGGGTATTTATGATGATATCTGTTAGGGATACGCTGGCCCCTAGATACTTCATTTGGAGATATGATGGCCCCTAGATCGTGCAATATTTAGATTCATTGTACCTTGGACTATCAGACGGGTACTCTAGTTCCTGGACTACTAAGTCGCATGGATTCAAGTACTGAGAAAATGGGACGTTGAGTAGTCCTTGACTATATGATGGGGTCATACGACTGTCATATATCCAACACATTAAGTGAGTGAATGTGAGGATAGACGATGGATGCTATGTTTGCTTGATTCTCTATCTCCTTAGGGATGTCGCATGAAGTAGATATTATCAATGCTTATATATAGACACACTTAGTACTTTGATGTATATTACACCCATGATGACTATCATAGAGTATTATATATTCGAAGTTATATGCTAACTTTGTAGATGCATGGGATAGGCCAGGTATGCTTCTCCATACCCTCTATTCCATATACTATACCGACATTTATAGTATTTTGAGATTATTTACTGCTCATACCAGATTATGGTCTAACTCGAGATTTTATGTTTTTCTTTTTATTATCTCGGATGCTCTTAAACGAGTAGACTTGATAGCGGGTATAAATAGCACTTGGAGCTGTGCAGATGGACTAACAAATGGTAACACTTTCTCATAATTATATTTTGATTTACTATTGTTTATTCCACTGTGTGGCACTATGGAGCCTTGATAGTATTTGCTTACTATTATTTGAGGCAGTTTATAAATTGAGTTTATTTATCAGTTGTATATACTCTATTGTTGTTTCGTATAACTGTATGAGCCTATGACTCTGATTATGTGGTTTATATAGTTATTACCATCTCGCTTGTTTTATATCCGTGGTGACTATAATATTTTATCCAATGCACTGTAAGATATACGACATGTTATATGATTGTGTGATGTTTTATTTCTTTCTCTTTTCTTCTATTCTCTTCCCTTCTTTTCTATACCTCATCTTTATTTCTTTTTCTTTTCCTTAACAATCCTCCTACATCGGCCGAGTGCTCCAGCCGCGCACGATTCGATTCTATGAGTATCGGTTGTGTAGGGCAGTTGTTACAACTAAAGATGGCGGCACAAAGCTAGAAGCTATGCCGCAGTTCTACGTATTGAAGTGAGTTTTAAGGCTGTAGATCGGTTCCTACACTTTGTAGCCATCTCAAGGTTCTGGCTTCGGCATCATAACAATGACACCATGCTCAAGGGAATAACGTAGTCCTTTTGCTTTGCCACCATCTTAAGACTTCTACTCAGTACTATCTTGACTTTGCTTTTTTCCCCACTTACTTTTTATTGTCCAGTTTCGATTGTGGGAGCATTCCTCTTGGTTCGATGCTTGCATCAATTTTCCCTTTGCAATGTTTGGAAAATATGGGTGCAACATTTTCCCTCCAAGTTTGTAGCGATTGAAGATTGGTGCGTACTTATCTCTACTTTCATATTTTACCATAACCCATCAATTCTTGATTTTGTCTCTTTTTTTAAAGATCATTACTACATGACTTTCATCTCCTTTTATTTTTATCAACTTTCTCTAATATTCGTCCGGTGATTGCATGTCTTTTTACTTGTGGTTTTGCCCCCTAGTCATTAGTTTGCATTATATTTTCAATGAATGTTGTATATGTTATAATTTTCACTATTTTAATATAATTACATATAATTGATCAGTTTATATTATCTTTTTTCGAGGTACTTCGCAAAGGGGTTGTAAAGTTATATGCATGCTTATGCTTCTAACTTAGTTAATTTTAAACAAACCCTGGTTATGTGGCAAAAGAGTTTTTGTGCATGACTCGGTAAACTTTAGTTTAGCGCATGAGCAGGCATATTGTAGTGGCTTGGTGTTTTTTGTTCTATCACGTGAACTTGGAAGCAGTATATTAAAGATATTTAGAAGCACGTGGTAAATAATAAATTTCAGATAGGAAAATTTTATCTTGCTTAGAATTTGCACTTCAGTGCCCTTTATTTGATGTCAACATTGTTGTGCACATTTCAACTGATTGATTTGAGGGTCTATTTCTGAGCACTTTTGATTTCAATTTTGCATTTTATTTTTGTTTTTTCTTTTCCACGGTTTTGATTTTGAATGTGATAACTTTCATTTTCTGTCAATGCTTCCCAAATTTTGTCTTTAGCAGCTATACTTTGTCATGCGTTTGACATGATCTTGTGAGCTCTTGCTTGTTTTCGCTTTTTTAATTTCGTTCGTCCGGATATGCTTGATTTTTAGCTTTGCATCCATCTTTTGTTCATGCACTCGGCACGGTCTATCTTGCTATTTGGGGGCAAACTAGTTTTTGACTGTGAAGACAGGTCATGTATTTACAACTTTTTTGATGCATGTGCTTAACACGAGCTGCTCCATTTGTGGCATAGATTAATTATGTTTTGACTGAGAAGTCAGGGTGTGTATCTACAACCTTTTTTATTCATGCGCATGTTTTTGGTAGCTGGGTCTGGCCATCTAGTATCCCTACATCCAGCCTAGTATTTTCGGCTGAAAAGCCGAGTTATGTTTTTTATAACTTTATGATTTTATACATACATACATACATACATATATACACGTATATATTAATTCTATTAGTTCGGGCCGTCTAACATCCTTACATCCAGTGCAATAATTTGGCTGAGAAGTCAGACTGCGCTTTTGCAATTCCATAATAAGTATATTAAAGTATTTTCCAAATGTTCAATAAGTGAAATGGTTTTGAATATTATCTTTTAAAGATATTTTGAAGTGAATAATTGGAAAGTGATTTGATTTGTGAATGATTAATAAATATCAGGCCTAGTCACTACTTTTGTGCTAGATTTTGTTTGTTACTTTGGTAGTTAAATAACCGACTATCAAATTGGCCATTTTAGTTCCACAAGTTGATGTAGAAAGTAATTAGTCGTACACTTAGTACGTTACTGAATGTGTAGGCTTGATTATTGTTTGTGTTAAGAACGTTGATTCGTATAATGCAGATTGATTACTTCAATCTATTGAGCTTCCTTCTTAGCCAAAGGATAGCGAGTTGAAAGTTGAAGACATGATAAGTCAATGAGACATAATTTCTGTCTGAGGTTGAGAAACGCTTTTGCGTTGTTGGTGCGAAGTGAACGGGATCGAATTTATCTAAAAACCACTTCGGACCGACATACATACGACGATTATGCAGGTTGGTCGATAACATTAATGTTTAGGATTCTCATAGTGAAGGAATGCTTATTGATCGTTTGGGGTTATAATCCTAACATACATATGTTAGTAGTAGTCTCTTCGTTATGAAATATCCAATGCAAGGATTATTCGCTACTGATCTAAGGGATTTCGGGACAGGATGTGGTAGGAAAGTACCTTCGGTTTGTCCTATTCCTGGACAACTTGTATAGACGAGTGTCCGACATTGCATTTCTACGGTTACGTACATAGCTTTTTACAAACGTACATCAACGGTAGCAGAGAAGGCGACTTCTCTTAGCTTAATAGCCTCCTTGAGACATATGAGCTCAAGGGTCGTATTTTTGTGGAAGGCAATTAGTAGTCAACGAAAATGGAAATGTGGCATTCAAAGATGATGTGATTTGTGATATATGACAGGTAATCGATACCTCTTTGGCCTCACTCCCCGAAAAATGACTGAAATATGGATAGAAGCAGCAAGGCTAAAATGACGGATTTTAGGTCGGTAACGACCGGAGTGATGACATATTCGGTACTATCCAGGAAGTGGTAGGCCGGTCTTATGTTGGTTTAGGCGCTCAGTATATGGAGCCTAGGTACATCCCTCTAAAGGTGTACCGAGTTTTCGAAAAGGTGGTCCCTTCACCTAGTCATTTGGTGGAATCCAAACTCCACTACGAACTTGCGGTTTTGTTTGTCGGCATAATGAATAGCCCCGAAATGCTATATGGTAACCATTTTGGATATAGTAATATTATTCGTGCAATATACACTATTATAATATAGAATGATTAGATATGAAAAGGTTTTGGTTATCGTAAGGGAAAATACCCGTCCGTGTTTATAGGTGGCCTTGTCTTACGAGATACCTTTTGATTTGATAAAGGAAAAGTTTTGATAACTTTATAAATTCAGTTGAGTGTATTTTCTCACGCTGATTTGCCAGATTGATCCAGGTGTTCTTCTCTTGCTTGGGTCAGACTGGGTATATTTACAGGTTTAGATTTGATGCTTTTGGAGCTTCAGCAGGCGAGCTAGAGCTCTTCATGTTGTATACACGTATCTTTTTATATTTTTCCGTTGCATTGCATTGTTGTTGTTGTAAATTATCAACATTTGTGAGGACGAGTTATTATAACTATCCAAGCTGATGATTACTTATTATGTACTCTGTATTGATTTATGTATATTATAGTTTCTCTTTGTAAAGATTATTGATCTATATTATACGTTATTCCGCTACGATGTGAGATTCTGTATTGTTTTCGGTTCTGTTTCTCTCTTCTTCTTCTCTTCTCTTCTTCTTTCTTATCTTTTTTTCTCACCCTCTCTTTTCTTTCTCATGATCATCTGCAATCGGTGCACTCTGGGTCAGACTTGTGTGGTTTATTGTTGGATTTAGAGGGTGTCGATTTTAGGTCGTGTCAGAATTGTTCTTTCTAGGAAAGACTCCTCGTCTATGGATGAGGAAAGGTAGCAGATGAATATGATTCTGTAACAAGCCATCATTTTTGACCTCCTACATAAACAAATGGAAACAAAAAACAACGAACTGTCATGGTTGACATATAGTATATAGAGAGCTATATAAACTAACTATAATTTTAGAATTCCATTGTGGAAGGAAACAAACATAAAATACTTCAAATATCTAATCACATCCCAGTACACATGATCCAATCCAAATCTATATACATAAATACATCATATACTGATACTGTCAGGAGATAAATACAACACATTATATTTATAAGCAACACCATCGTCACTCACACTGTCAACGTCACTTAAATCCACCACCACCTATATATCCATAAACAAAAAGGAATATAAGAGGAGGGGGTCAGACATGAGCCTGGTGAATAAAAAGGCTACTAAGTATATACTACCCATAAGATTTCAGAATATCATAAGAAAGCTAATACTAAGTATAAACACATCTTAACCTGCCTCATCTACATAAACAAAGTTAGTCCATCATAATAGACATAACATGACGACCACTTATACAGTTATACAGTAAATACCAACAAGAGTTAGATAACCATACTAATTATCGTATACATATGAGTTGAATAGACAACCAACTCATAAACATAATGAGTTGAATAAACAGAGCCAACCCATGCAACAAATTGAGTTAGATAAACATAACTAATTCATGAATACGTATGAGTCGAATAAATAGAACCAACACAACCCAAATGGGTTAAATAGACAGAACAAACCATCAACGGATAATACTCAAACACAAAATGTTCAGACTCCTTCATCAGGTCATCTTTACAAGTGCGATGCCATTGCTTCGAAAGCCAATATCACACTCGTCTGAAGCTTAGAAACTAAAAAGTGCCGCATCGAACCAACCTTGAGCCCGGCTTCGTAAAATGCAAATTGATCGAACCTCGGGCCTCTGTTCCTAGGTCTTCTAGAATGCAATTCTACGAACCACCATTGCCCTTTCCTTCCTCTGTTTCATCTTTGTTTCATCATTGCAAATTTAACCAGTTACTGACCATAGTCATTCTAATCCCAAATTCAGTCCAATTCTCTACTAATCTCAAATTATATGTCTATATTCTCTAACATCTAATTATTGTTCTCCTAACATTTTATACTCGCTTGACACCAATTTATCTCTAATTAGAAATCGTACGATACTCATACTTTCATATCTACAATATATAACTCCGTAGCGATTCCTACCCATGGAATATCATTGCCGAACTCTAGAAATCACCAAATAAATCTAATCTCCTGCTATATAGAAATTGTTGTCCTATAAAATTAATCGAATCAACAAATCACAAGAATTTCCTTGTAGTCTTTATTACACTGATCTATTTGATATATAGTTTTCTAGGGTTAGTTTAGATTTGAAAGAGTAGTGATGAATCTGAGAGATAAATGATTATGGAGAGAGACGGAAGAAGAAGATAGAAAAATAAAAATAGAGTGAATGAGAAACTGCTTGAATTTAAACTTCTTAGCCCCGTTATATATAATTCTGAACCATCATTTTATCCAAATAGGCTTAGGCCCATTCAACCCGAATCAAAACTTGCAACTTAAAACTAGTGTATCTCCTTCATATGATTTCTAATTCGGACAAACCAATGTACCATTATGACCCAAAAATGAGCTCTACGCAATGGCACCAGTCCCGTTGCCTAATACCAATGTTTGTAAAATTACTATTTTTCCCTTTCTAGTTAAAATTACCCAAATGCCCTTAAAATAAATATGCCAAATATACGGGGTATTACATTCTCCTCAAAAGAATTTCATCCTCAAGATTCCCAAAGGATGAAAAATGCAATGCATACACTAATGTTTTGAATAACATACAAACTCATATCACACATAATCAAAGCAAAATCAATAACATACCTTTAGTTCCTTGCTAAATTCGGACATTCTCCCTTCATATATCCCATCTTGTTGCACTTATAGCACTTGATCCTCGCGACCTCGATTCTACAGTCCTGCACATTTATCCTCTCATATTACACTTTTTACACTTACCTTCTTCTTACTACCCTATCCACTTGGACTTCTTGAATCCTTGCGCTTACCTTGATCGATATTCTTCAACAGTAGCCATTTTGGAGTCTCCACCAAAGTGGTATTTAATAGTGCTGCCTCCACTAAACTTTCGAAGGTTGCACCCATATGGATTTGATAAAAGGCTAATTCCTTAAGCGGTGAACTCAATACTTTTGAAAATGTGTATTCCTTCTTATGTTTCGTATTTATCAACTCAAAATCATATTTCGCTAGTTCATTAAATTTATTTATATACTCCTTCATTGTCATTTCTCCCTGATGGGGATTGATAAACCTTTCCAGCATCACTTCCTTCTAGGAATCAGATATAAACTTAATCTCAAATCTTTTCCTAAAGTCAACCAAGGTAATTTCTCCTCGTTAACCTCAGCCACTATACTTTCAAACCAATTATGTGCTTCTCCATATGAATACCAAGAGACAAGCTTTCTCTTAACAGCATCATCCAATCTAAGGAAACTAAAAATCTTACCACAATCGTGAATCCATTCTTGAGGTTCGACAAATGACTCAGCTCCCTTAAACGATTTACCTCCTAAACCAGTAAACTCCTTGCATAATTTAAGGAAATTCAAAGCGAGAGTCAGAGCAGCTACATCATCTTATACCGAAGATGTAGAAACTTCAGATTAATAGTAACCATATTCCTGGCTTGTAGTAACAGTGGAACCACAATGGAATGTCACTATTGGTATCTCTATAGCCTCTTCTCTAGTTTTAGCTGGATTGCCGATCTCTACTATCAGTAAAACAGGATTCATTAGCAACTCCTATAGAATAGTAAACAGAGATAGTAAACTTAACCCTAAAACAAATGGTATATACATATACCCCCTAAAATATTAATATGCACTGCGAAATATAAAAGCATGCTCGCTCAATACGTCCTAACCTTAACTCTGATACCAAATGTAACAACCCATCATTTTTGACCTCCTTAAATAAACAAATGGACCGAAAACAATGGATCCTCATGGTTAACATACAGTATAAAGAGAGCTATATAAACTAATTGTACTTTCAAAATCTCACAGTAGAAGGAAACAAAGATAGTTTTCTTCAATATCAAATCACATCCTAGTACAAATGATCCAATCCAAATCCATATAAATAAATACATCATATACCAAAATTGTAAGGTGATAAATACGACACACTATATACATAAGCAATGCCATCATCACTCGCACTATCAACATCACTGAAGTCCACCATCATTGCCTATAAATCCATAAACAAAAGGGAACATAGGAGGAATGGGTCAGATATGAGTCTGGTGAATGAAAAAGGTTACTGAGTATATACTACCAGTATGATTTTGGAATATCCTAAGAAGGTAATACTTAGTGTAAACATTCCTTAACCTACCTTGTATGCACAAATATAGTGAATCATAATGAACATAACATGATGACCACTTATACAGTTATACAGTAAATACCAACATGAGTTTGGTAAACAGACTGATAGAACTAACTCATCAAAATAATTAGTTGAATAAATAGAGGCAACCCTCGCAACAAATTAAGTTAGATTAATATGACTAACACGTATACATATCATTTGAATAAAAAGAACCAACTCAACGCGAATGGGTTAAATAAACAGAACAACCCACTAATGGATAACACTCAACCACAATGCATTCAGACTCCTTCATCATGTCATCTTTACAAGTGTCGTGACCTTGCTTCAAAAGCCAATCTCACATTCTCTTGTAGCCTAGAGACCTCTAACAAATACTACATCGAATCAACCTCGAACCAGGCTCCGTCGTTGCAAATCAATCGAACCTCGGGCCTTTGGTCCTAGGTTTTGTACGCACCCAAGTTCACCACCAGTCAACATATGGTCGCCTAGAATGTGATTCCAAAAACCACCATTCCATAACTTTCTAGAAGTTCTAGACCCTAATGTACAACCCTAGTTCATGCCTATAAGTTTTATGATCATCGTCGCACTGCAAATTTAACCCATTACTAACAATATTCATTATAATCCCTAATTCAACCGAGTTCACCACTAATATCAGATTATATGTCTATATAAGTTCTCTAACCACCTAATTATTGTTCTCTTAACATTCTAACTTGTTAGACACCAAATTATCTCCAATTAGCAATCGAACAATACTCATACTTTCATATTAACAATATATAACTCGATAGTGATTCCCACTCATCGAATATCGTTGCTGAACTCTAGAAATCACCAAATGAATCCAATCCCCTTGACATCCAAAAATTGTAGTCCTATAGACTTCATCGAATCAAAAAACCATTAGTATTTCCTTATAGCCTTCGTCGTGCTGATTAACTTAATATATAGTTGCCTAGGGTTTGGTTTAGATTTGAAAGAGGAGTGATGAATCAGAGGGATTGGTGATTATAGAAAGAGTGAAAGAAGATATAAAAATTGAAATACAGTGAATGAGAAACTACCTGAATTTAAAACTTTTTAGCCATATTATATAAAATTTTGAACTGTCATTTTATCCTAATAGACGTAGGCCTATTTAACCCGAATCAAAAACCTACAACTTAAGGCTCATGTATCTTCTTCATACGAACTCTAATCCAGCTAAATCAATATACCATTCTAATAGAAAAATGATCACCATGCAATGGCACTAGTCCTGTTGCCTAATTCCAATGTTTATAAAGTTACTATTTTACCTTTTCTAGTTACAATTACCAAAATGTCCTTAAAATAAATATGCCAAATATAAGGGGTATTACAAATTCCTTATGCATCGATAATAGAATTCATCATGTATGTTATGCTATGTATTGTGTCATATGTCACTTTTGTACTAGGCGCAGTTAGTTAGTATTAATAAAATTCAAGTAAAAATCATTAGGCTGCTGTTAAGGTAAGTATTTAAGAAACGCTATGATTTGTTATTTATATACGTAAATAATAAACACCTTTTAAAGGGTTATCTGACTTGAGTTTTCAAATTCATGTCGAAGATAGCAAATCTACTCGGATTAGTACTTGCCCTTAATGAAGGAAATGTTAGTTAGAACAGTTCCAAACTAGGAGTTGCGGCCAATTCGACCAAAGAGGCGGAATACACCGCCTTAAATGATGACACAAAAGAAGCTGGGTGGATGCAAAAATTTGTTAAAGAAACAAGAAGTATGCTAAGCATAGAAGGTCCAATGTTGATGTATTGTGACAATGATGTGGTAATACAGATGGCAATGAAACCGCGAGCTCATAGGAGGTCAAGATACATCCTCCACAAGTTCCATATAATAATACAGTTCATTTGTAATGGAGAGATAGTAATCGATATAATACATACTCATGAAAACATCGTAGACCATTTATTAAGGCTCTTTCTTAGTCTAATTAATTAGGTAAAATGATTGAAGGCATGATCATGAGACTCCATCATTGCCCCTAAGTGAAAGTGGAAGATCTATAGAGTTAAGGATGTGATCTATAAGCAATTATGTAAATTTTATGTAACTTGACTCTTGCAAAAGAATATTATTCGTAATAAAGTATGTATTTTTTAAAATTTCTTTTATATATATTATTATATTGGATATAACTAGTGTTTTATGTACATTAGATATATATAAGTAGAAAACCTCTATGAGATGTATATTGTCGATTGTAGTTGCAATGAGTTCGCAACCATGATTTTTAAATAGATATTAACATACTTATTTCTTAAATGTAACTAGCCAATATGTATCGATAAAAATATAGATACATCAAATGGACAATGAATTACTCATGACCATTGGAAGCACGAAGGAGTTACTTATTTATAGTCGTTTAGATCAATCACATAGTGACTCAAGAAGAGTCCTCTATAAGCTGATATAGCTAAATCAAAATAGAAGATCTCATGTAATGACATGTAATAGTCTTCAGACTTCAGGGTACTGTGATCTTAAGTAAATAGACAATACTTAAAATATAGTCGATCACATGACATTGCAAACGTGGCACGACCGTAGTTGCGTATATTACTGAACTATTTGAAATGAAACACTACTTAAGAGAGGATTCGTCTCCTTCATTCTAGAATGTTAGTATCGTACATAATTGGTAGTCAACTTAAACTCAAAATCTCTTTCCATACTAAATTAGTTGATTGATAAATGCTATTAGGTTGAACCAACGACTTTAAAGTAGCCTATGTAATTAGCTATGAGTATTTAGAGCTTTTTATCATTGAACAAAGTCTATGTATCTCAGTGATGTAGTGATGATGACAAGGAACATGAATAAAATATCTTTACAGGTTGTGGCTTAATAAGGATTACAAATAGACTTTGCCTAAATGATCTATAAGGGGCCAAACTTGCATCTGGTACCATACTTCAACAAAGTCTATACAGGCTTCAGTGTTTAAATTGTCTAAATATTGACCAAGAACCAAGCTTACATCATGGAGCTAACACAACTGTGTTGTTAGTTGATTTTCGAGTTTAACCAATCCGAAATTAATTTTTAAATGTTATAAATTAATTATAAATCTAATAAAAAAATTATGTTGAATTTTTATGGCATTTTACTTATTAATTTGAAGTCTTAAAATTAATTAAAATATTATATAATTTTTAATATTGATTTCATTAAAATATGGCTAAATAATTAACATATCTAATGTATTAATTAGCCTCGAAGTACATGAACTCTATAAGGGCAAGGCCAGCCATGCTATGTGGCAATAAGAGGACAAAAGACTTGGTCTTCAAATTTGGAGAGAAAAATGTTGGATATTTTGAAATCCAGTTGGCTATAAATAGCCTCATTCTCTCTTGTTTTTAACAATAGAACAAAACCCTAGCCTTTGTTAAAAGGAATTATTGAAGCCTAAAAGCGGGTATTTTCTAACCCTGCTCGAGATAAGGAACAATGAATTCGAAAAGGAAAGAGCTAACCATCAATAAACGATAGGATCACAATAGGGTATATACCTATATATAGACATACATAAACATATATATACATACATACATATATATAATTCCTATTGCCTAAAAACATTTGACCTTATTATAATGAATTTTTTCAAATTTATAACTAAAAATTATTAATATTTAATATACACACACACACACACACATTTCTCATAGGTTATATATAATGTTAAGTTTCAGTTTATATCCAATATATATGTATATATGTATGTATGCAGGAATACTTTTATTATTTACGGTTTTAAAAGAAATCAATTTTTTCCTGGCTTAAAAAAAATCAGATTTTAAATATATGAAGTTTAATTAAACTCTTGATTTATTTAAATAAAATTTATTTTCGTTTTAGTTTGTTTAAGAAAAAATTACATGTTTTAGAAAGTATTTGAGTAAGTCAAAACATCTAAAATAAAAATTTTAAAACAAATTATTATACCATAATACATATAAATATATTAAATGTATAAATATCTATTTAACATTTTATTAAATAAAATATAAAACCAAAAAAACAATTTTTGAAAGGTGGAATGTGTATACATATATACATATCAGTTTATCAAATATTCAAATTTATTTAATATTAATATATGGCCCAAAAAACTTAAAAATAAAATACTATTATTGTATTTATGTACTAATATATACATATGCATGTGTATATGTGATTACTATCGCTTGACATTATATCCTTCATAACAGCCATAGATCTCAATGGTTATTTCACGCGTTTAACCTAGGTTAGTCTACCGTATTTATTTAGTATGTTATAATGTTTAAATTATGAATACAAACAATTAATTAACTAAATATAAAATTAAAATAAACTGAAATAATGTTATTATATTTAATAGACCCAAAAGTTAAATAGATACATTAAGTTTTAAGATAAATTAACTAAAATAATCTAATAATCGCTAAGTATGATTTAGTGCAAGTATACTGTTCATGTAAGACCATTACCAACAATAGACTTGTTCACTTACTCTCTCTCTCTCTCTCTCCTACTTTTACAACGAATGAACAAATCTACATACAAAAGTGGGATAACCAGCCACGGAACTAGTTTCTAAAAAAATCACAAACAGATAAAACAGCAAACCTTTGCCGTTTTGGTTCAAAAACTAAATAAAATGGCAACGATGTCGTTATATTGCAGAAGTGCATTAAAAGGGAAAAATCATAACTTGCACCTCTAACTCCTGCTCTCTAATGACGTACTCCTCAAAGGCATAACCATCGATTCAACACCTTTAACTAAGTCTATGTAGAACTCAATCTTTCGATATGGCAGTAATTTCAATACTTTCTAATGATAGGCACAGGCGATAACTCATCCTATAGGATATCTAATGAATATAGAAAGCTAACCATAACTTGTCCTCTGGTAGGCAACCAATCTCTACCTTTTTCCCATCCTTGGCCCCAGTTGTAACCAACAGCCTCTCACAATCCACCACCACATACTTCCTCAACCAGTCCATCCTAAGATAATACTAAACCTATTGAAACCTAAATTAAACCAATCACAAACAAAAGAGCATATATGATTCGATAAGACCAAACCACGACAAACCATACACAGACTAATGGGTCTCCAAATTGGTTTGTCATTATTAAGGGTTGGTCAACATTTTTGGGTTTCAATATCAATCTATCCACCAGGTCACTTAATACAAAAGAATCATAAACCCCGGTATCGTCGTATGGGAACATAATAAATAGAAAGCATACCTTGAATGGTGATATGATTTCCATTCTCCTTCATCGAGGGTGTACTTGAAGAAGTCAAGAAAATATCTAAATCATATGCCTTCACTATCTTCCTCTACCTTATCGGCTCAGGGAAATCCCGCTATATGTGCCCAAGCTTGTTGCAATTATAGCACTTTCTTCCAAATTTGTTGTCCCTCTTCAAGTGACCATTCTCACCATAATTATAGCAGGTAAGATCTCACTTGCTCTTCTCTTGGCCATTCTTCTAAAACTGCTTCTTCTTATTATTATTCCATCTCCTCTTACCTCCCCGCCAGCTTGCGGTTTCGTCCCCTCAATGGAAACAACGACATGTGACTTGGGTTTAGGATACAAATTCTCAAGTCGGAGAGCTTTTTCAATGAGCGTCTCAAATGACTCATCAATGTTCCCAATAAGCTTCTCTCCCAACTAATAATCCAAGCCCATGATAAGCTTCTAATTCTTCTTCAATTGAGTGTCGATAAAGGACATCACGTACTTTGATAAAGCATCAAACTCAGCCATATACTCTGAGACATACTAGACTCCCTACTTTAATTCTGCAGACTTCTTGAATGGTACAGACTTCTGGGCAGTTGGTATGAACTTCTCCTCGAACCTGGACTCAAAATGATCCTAAATAAACTGTTCCTCGGTAGTGGCAACCTTAATAACATTCCACAAATTCATAGCTTGCCCTTGGAGCCTTCGAGAAGCTAATCTAATTCTCATAACATCATCTAACTCTAAATCATTCAAAATTCTCTCAGGGTATCCAATCAGTCTTGCACTTCCAAGTCAATTTCTTTCCTTGGAATGGTTTGCTATCCAGATTGGCGTAATCCTTATTCAATTTTATGAAATCAGCTCTGGGCGTCTACACTTGAGCACCGCCTCCAACAACAACATTCTGAGTAGCATGTTGGGCATTTTGCAGAATGTTCACCATCATAGTATTGGACATTACTTGCAAGTCAAGATTAGTGCCTCTTGAGCCATCTCCTTCCTCTTCAACTCCAGAGATGGAGTTCCTTACAGTGTCTCTTATATGTCGTCTCATTCTTGATTTGTAGCAAGAATGATCAACCTCTCATAAGGAAAACTATACCAGTGGTAATTGTGCATGCGATAAGACTTGTATACTATATATATACACACACTTATTGTACAGTCTTAAAAATCAAAATATATAATAAATATACTCCCTCGTATACACTCTTGATTCATTCTAAGGGATAACTCCTCCTTATCTCTAATGGATCACGATATCAACTTAGGTCGTCTATGCAACCTAAGATTTGTACCAAATATAACGACCGTCCTAGGGTTATGCACACACAAGGTTTACCCTTTCCAAAATTAGAATTTCTGTCTCAAATCACAGTTTTCCTAGGGTCACTATAAACCTAATGGTTTGTAGGCCAAGCAATATCCTATCAGGCTAACTCGGGCCAAAACTTTAACTAGATATTCTAAAATCCACAGACACAGTTAGGAGGAAACTGGACTGACTGTTCGAATCATAGTTTTCCTAGGGTCTCTATAAACCTAATAGTTTTTCGAGATAACCAATAACCTTTTTCGATGAGAAAATAGAGCTATGTGTCTTTTTTATGCATAAACTTTCTTTAATCTCACTAATGACAAGCCATATGCACTGGAATCGCGGACCTTTACCAACTGGGGGCTAACGGATGAAGTATAGGTCAACCCCCTACACTAGTCCCACATTTGCACTTATTATCTAGTTTTAAATCCATGATCATATCTAATTTTAAAAAAATTGTTCTATTTGATGTCTTGGAAGCAATTGTATTCATTCAAGAGCCTAGTCGGACCATACTCACTGCTGTGACAACCTAACTGGTAATTCTCCCCTTAAATCACAAGATGAAATGTTAGGTCATACTGATTTGAGTATGACATTTGATAACTATGCAAATTTAATCGATCAGGTGATAACAAGAACATATAGCACCATTCATCAAAATATGTTCAAATAATAGTCATTGGCATCACAAAATTACTTGATCTTAGTAGTAATTTCCTTTTGGCAAATTCATATAAATTTAGGCTAAAACACTATTTTATTTCCTTGAAAACCTTTATCTTTAGAAGTGATTACACACTCGAATCCATTCTTTAAAAACAAGGAAAATATAGCCCAAACACATTTCCAAAATTCTTTACATAGCTTTTGAAACATTTGTTATTAGGATAAGGCTATTGAACCTCTAGAAACCATGGGCTATCAAGTCTCTAAACAAAGTCTTTATTTACGAAATAGACGGCTACCATGTCGGTAAATTATAGATGTCGAGTCCTTGTGTTCATCTTCTAAAACATGGTTGCTTGGTTTATAAAACATACGACTATCATACTATCGAAACATGATTATCGAGTTTATAAGAAGTACGAGCTATCGAGCCACTAAAACAAAGTCTTTCTAGTTTATAAAACATAAGGCAATCGAGCCTATAAACATAAGTATTAAGTTAGAAATCAAACAACTATTATGACACAAAACATGGATATCAAATAGGTACCTGGTAGTTATCGAGTAAAAAAAGACAAGAGGTACCGAGTTTTTAAAACAATTAGGGATACCGAGGCCCTACACCTGTTGTCGAACCCCTGAAAACATGAAGGTGTCAAACTTCAAAAAGGATGATGTTAGACCTTAAACCATAGGTTGTCGAGCCTCTACAACCTTGAGATACCAAACTCCTAAAACATAGAAGGTGGTGGGCTTCTAATAAGTCGATACATCATATAGCTAATAAGTGGTTGTCGCATGCATCAACCTATGTGGTTGTCAAGTCTATAAAGTAAATACGTTATATAACTATCAAATAGTTATTGTAGGTATCAACTATTATAGATGTTGAATATCAATATAGCAAGGGTGTTAAGTATCTAAAATGGAATTTCTGTAAATAAGTTTAAAACTGTTTTATTTTCTTTTAAAGCTAATACTTTCCACCAACTCTTGCCTCTCGTCAAATTACCATTGGTTAACATAGTTTTTAATTTTTTTCCAGAAATTACTAGTATATCTCATTCTACCTTCCCAAAATAATTTGCAAACCTATGTAATTAATTAATATTAATTAAAAGCTTTTCTAGCATTTTCGTCAAAATTTGTTTTTTCTAACATAATAAATTCTTGGAAACCATAACCTTTAGGGAAAATCCACCAAAAATCAGAATTTCCTACTATTTTCGTATATAAAAATTTTAGGACAAAAATATTAGTGTAATTATTTTTAATAATTAAACCCGAAATAAACACTTTTTTCCACTTAGGAAATTCATAAAAGATTCATATAACCTCCGAAAATTATGAAATTGAAAACCCATCTTCGAAATAGTGTTTTACACAACATATCAAATTTCAAATAAAAGAAGATCTAAAGTTTAGGTTTTTCTTTTAAACCCTATTAAATAATTCCATAAAAATTTCAATAAATCATCATTCAGTCCAATAATAACAATCACCAATCCAAGTATGACATATATTCATAATTAGTTCGAAAATCATTCATAGATTTGAAAACAAGCATAAATAAATAAGATGGATGCTAATATTCATCTTAGATTGGATAAGAGAGATTTAGATTTGATATTGATCAGTTTCCCTGGACTTTTCCCTTTGAATCCCTTAGCTTTTCTTCTCCTCTTTCTCTAGGTTATAGCCGACCTTGTTTTAATTTTGTTTAGATTTTAGAAAATGAAATGAGGATGGATGAGAGAGGAAGGGTTTAGGGAATGAAATTTATTCCTATTATGCCTCTCTCATTAATTCCTTTCTATCCTATGTTTTAAATTAACCTTGTTAATTGATTAATTAAGACACGGCCTAAATAGTTAACAAATCTCATTCTCCTTTCCATCTTACATTATTCAATTTAATTCATTTAATTAAATTTCCTGAATAATGTTAAACAAAAATTAAGGGTGTTACAAAAACCAAACTCCATGTGTCACTCCAAGCTCGACCAAGCATGTCGCCTAAAAACCTAGGGAAATCATTGCTTTGACTCAAAGAACGCCAGTGGCGACTTGATTTTCCTTTGCCAAATTTGTATTAGCCTTATTTCCAACCCCGACATGATTTCTGTAGCCATAACCTGAAGCTTTCCCACTTAAAACCCAAAACAATCATCACCATGACTCCAAGCATGCCCAATCATGACCTAGAGTGGTCACTACCGACTACTTTTCCTAATACTGATCACCTTTGATGATCACATTTTGGACTAACAAATCAACTCTAAATCACTTGAAAGTTGTTTTACAGACTTCCCAAAGCTTCAAGAATATCATATCCAAATTTAAATGTGTTTCAAGCACTTCGGTGTCATTGGCACCAAACGATGTATCACCTAACTATGCGAAAAAACTAGAAAACACATTAAAACAATTCAAACAAAAGTAAAATATCATCTGATATCGTCCAAACATTGCATATAAACCATCCAAATGCAATTTACTATCATAAATCATAACGACCCTTATTTAATCACTTTAAATTTTGATATTTTACTATATTTTTAATAATTAATTAATTGATTTTATAACACAATTAAAATCCTTTTAAATAATAACTAATGATGATGAAATAGTTTTTAAAATTTGTTTACAAAAATAATTAGTTCAAAGAAAAATTGAACCGAAATCGTTTTTCGATGTTTCGAATTTTAGGTGTCGAAAAGTTGTCGGAAAACATTATGCACATTTTTGTAACACATAAACACATTTTTATAAATGAGTTAGGATTTGAAATATATAAATGTATATATTAACTTAAGGAATATAATATATATGATATGACTTTTTATGTAAATGTAAAAAACAAAATGTAAATATAAATAAAAGTGACATAACTTGTCATATCTCTAAAAACAAGAATTACTTAGGTAATAAATGCATGTTGGGTTGGATTTTTGAAGGGAGAGGGACAAGAGAAGTGATGTGGAACAGCGTGAGAGGGGGGTAACGTACATAGGGTATTTTAGTAAATTAAATTGTTAACATATTATAAAGGAAAATTTTATGAATTTATTTTCGTTTTTCCTCATTCTTATCTTCATTTCCAAACTTCCGAAGCTTTTAAGAAAGTATTTCATGGCTTCCTAATATTTTTCAAAGTTTTCAAAAGCCTTAGATTTCCACTTTAATTCCTTCCAAAGCTCCTAAAAACACCTCTTCATCATCTACTTCACATCCTCTCCAAAAATCAAGTCCACTTCCACCTTATATTGCCAAGGCTGAACCGATATTTCCTAGGGCCGAACCTTTCAAGACCATAAACCACTTAAAGACTTCATTTTTTCAAGCTAGAAGCAACGACCTAGGCCATGTTCGAGTTATAGGAAAAGTTAGCTTAGTTTCATCGACTTTTGGTGAGTAAAGATCTATCACTTAGCTAAGTATTATAAGCTTAAATATATGCTTGATTTGTTGTAAAAATATGATGTTGTTTGGATATAAATTATGTTGGCTTGGATATATGTGTATGTGTTTGCATGAGATGACAAATAGTTTGGAATTTGAGAATTGAAATTTCAAGTTAGTTGCAAGTTATAATCCTTACTTGTATATGTTGGTTATGACATGATTTTATGTTATGATATGGGTGTGATGTAATTATATATGCTATGATGTTGAATAAATGATTGCATGCTAAGGAAATTGGCACTTCTGCTAACTTAAGTGACATGGAATCTTTTGTATAAAAACTATAATCATTTGGTTTTAAAAATTTCAAGATATTCCCGAATTTAAAACTTGCTTTAGTTTCAAGAAACATAACTTTATCTTTTAGCAAAAATTTTCAAGACTTATAGTTTGAAATAGACTTATAAAATAAAATTTTAAGTTAAAAATTACGGATCGTATAGCGATAGTCGATATATGTGCAGTTCGAGGAATCGAACTTCTTTTGGAATCTAAAGATGTTTTCACTTAGAAATCTCTTTGCAAAATGTTTTAAAAACTATATTAAGTAATGAAAATGGTAATTAGTAATTAATTATTTATTTATTTAATAAATGATTATTCATTTATTAATTAAGCAATTAGTTCTTAATTAATGGTTATTAAAGGTAATTAATACTTAAGTATTAATCGAATAAGTTAATTTTAATTAGTTAATTAATTAAATTAATTATTATCTAATTAATAATTAAGGATTAATTATTTTAAATTATTTATTAAATATTAAATATCAATTAATTCTTTATTAAAGGGTTTTAATTAATTATTAATTAGTTATTGATCAATTTAAATTTAATTAAAATGTTAATTAAGACTTAATTAAGATTTTTTTATTATTTAATAAAGGTTTAATTTTTTATTTAATTAATTAATAATATTTTTTAATTTAAAAATCATTTTAGTTTCAAAATATCAGTTTGTTTTAAGACTGTCTTTCTTTTTCAAAAATGTTTTAAGTCAAGGGATTTCTTTGTCAATTATCCTTAAGTAACCTCAAAAAAATATGAAATCAATGTTAATGTGATGGCACATTTGTGGGATGTAAGTCAACCATTGTTAGCACTAAAAGCCGATGAGTAGGATGATCCTCTATTTGTGAGATCAAGAATTTACTTCTAGGCGAGGGATAGAGTGAGGTCAAAATATCGAAAACGTGATAGATATGGGAGGTTTAATTCTTTTCAATGGGTCATGTTAAAATTAAGTATGTCGTTATCCATATGCGAACTCTGTTTAATTACCCAAAGTAGCTGATTGTGCGCTATTTATAACTTGACCTGTTTTAAATTAGGAAGTATGTTGTGTATATTAGAGTTCCTCGATGAGGACTCGAATACTGGTTACATACTTCCAAAAGAACCGGAATTGAGTTAGTCGGGAATTATCGCTTAGTTTAGAGACACCGGTTTAGGGTAAGTATAATTTATCCGAACCACTCCAAACAATAACATCTGTGATGGATTGTTATGAAGTATGTTATGGAGCTATACTATTCTTCATGAGGGTGATTCCAAAATGGAAGATAGTAAATATTTAATGTTTGTTCAATCCTGGAACAAATCGTATGGATGAATGCTAGCATTGCATTAGTTGCCTAGAGGGTAGTGTTAGCATTCCAAGATGATCTGCTTAAAGGAAAGGTTATCGTAACCTCAAGCCTTACAACCGGTAAATTACTAAAGTAGGGATGTGCAGCAGGGCTATGTGGGTCGCTTCCATTAGGGTATGATCATCATAAAATATAGAGCGATATCTTCGGTTTATGTATGCTTCGTAATGCCTATTTATGGTTGTTGATCGCAACCAAGTAGTGATCATATTCGGCGCTACCCGGTAAGGGGTAGGGCCGGTCCTGAGTAGAAGAGGTGCAATGCATTGTGGCCTCCCGTACATTTTATCTAGAGGTTTACGGATTTGGTGGGTAGACCCTTCCCCTTTCATAGTTGGAATCCATTTTCCAATATGATCCTTTAGACTTGATTGTATAACTATTATGCTGGAATTTAATAATGTAACAATTTCAGCTATGATTCCATATTTATTTTAAACCTAGACATTATAATAATATAAGAGAATTTTATATGGAAATGTTTTGGTTATCGTTAGGTAAAAACCCATCCATGTCTATATTCAGCGTGGTCTTACGAGATACCTTTAATTTGAAAGTTTTTACAAAGTTATACTTATGCCTTACTCACACCAGACCCATGTCTGAACCGAAGTTTTATTTCTTTCCCTTAAACTCTTGGGTACTCAAATTTTTATGTGTAGCCAAGTAGTCAGGTTTCTTTGAAGCATTTTGGGAAGCACTATGGAGCAGAAGCTTTCACTGTATCTAGTGGTTATGCTTATTTCTGCTGTGACCATACATTATGTAGTAGTAATTTAGGTAGGCTGATATAGCTGTCCTTGTTGGGAATAGTACTTGTTGTAACTTTGATGTAACATTTTGGAGTAATCCTATGTATTATTTTGTGATGTGTATGTAACTTTGCTGTTTGTGAGACAAATCTATATTTTCTTTCTTTTATCTTTTATTTTCTTTTCCTCGCGTCCTGTCTTTCAGACACATAGATGATCGGCACATGAATACCGAGGATGTATTAAGTGTCGTCTTTGAGTGTAAGAAAGGTAGATCGTCACACTTAGTATCAAAGCTTAGGTTGCATGAATACCTAGGCCTTGGTTAGGGTCAACTCATTAGAGACACGGTTAGTAAGAATGATTTCAATCTTTGAGAGTGCTTTTCGACATTGTTCTAATCAGCATTTATATATTTGGTTTTATGCTCCTTTTCCTAAGATAACCTCGTCCATGTATTCTAAAATATCCTACTATATTCAGGTAATAATAATGAGTATGAGAAGGGGACGAGGAAGAAGAAACACTTACACAATAACCACAAATGGAAGAACCCTGAATGTTGGAAGTGGTGGAATAGCTGTTGAGGCAGTAGCTCTAATGCAGCCTTGAGTTAACTTTGCAACTCTATGTAATGACCACACAAATTTAGGAGGAAAATATTTCAAGGGTACCGAATCCATCACTGAAGTACAAGCTTGGCTAGGTCATGTGAGAAGATTTTAAAAGGTTTAGACATTTCTGATGGTCAGAAACGGTTCTTGGCATCATGGAAATTATAAGAGGGCACAGCTGCATTATGGGGTTCTATCACCGCAAATGTTCTAGAAGATGAGTTCTCATGGGATAGATTCAAAGAAGTATTCGAAGACCAATTCATGCTAGCTACAGTAAAATCACGATTATATAGAAGTTTCATGGATCTCAAGTAAGGAGACCTGTCGGTGGTGGTATATGAGATGAGTTTAATGAATTATCTCTTTTTGGCCCTGGATATGTCGATACACCATTAAAGAAAAATGAGATGTTTGTATTGGGTGTGAGTGAAGAATTCCATGAAAAGATTACCGCATATGTGAAGGAATCATTTGTAGATTTGGTAGATATGGCCTTAAGGTATGAAGTGCTTTTGTATAAGAAACCTGCAGCGGCAACACCTAATGGCGGTACCAATAACCCAAACAAAAGGAAGTATAACCCAAATTGGAAAAACAAGTAGGGTAAAGGAAAACTAGCAGGAGGAAATCAAGCAGACAAGTTCAAGGACGTTACATGTTTCAAGTGTAATAAAAAGGGGCACATTTCACCACCTTGTCAACAGGCAAAGGCTATCTCTCCAATGGTCCAAAAGACGCTCTGCTATAATTACCACCAGCCTGGACAAATAGTTAAGGACTGCCCATTATTGAAGAAGGGTGACAGATTAAAGTTTATGCAATCAAGGACGAGCCCTCAACCTTTGAAGATGTTAAAGGGAAGGGAGTCTTGGAAGGTACTTTACTTATAAATGGTATTTAAGTTCATGTTTTGTTTGACACTGGAGATTCTCATAGTTTTGTCTCTAAAGAATTGGTAGATAGGTTACAACTTATCCCGGAATTTGTAGAAACCCTTATTTGTGTGTCCAACCCCGTAGGTGGTATAACTAATTTATTCTTGACTTGTGAAAGAGTTCAAATTGATTTTCGAAAACATCGTCTCTCTTATGACCTATTTTTCTTGGATTTTAAGGTGTTTGATGTGATACTGGGTATGGACTGGTTGTCGAAATATAGAGTTATTCTAGATTTCATTAGAGAAGGGTAGTATTGAAACCCAACTCTAGAAAGGTATTGAAAAATATAGTTTGTAAGAAGCCTAATAAACGTACGAGTAGTTTCCTTTATTCCTTAGAATCGTCTCATGAAGAGTTGAGATCGTTTTGAGCCGGTTAGCAGCTTGCCTCCCCATCGGGAAACTAAATTTCGAATTAATCTAGTTCCTGGTGCGAGACCTGTCATTCAACCACTAGGTAGAATGGCCCGAGAGAGAAGCACGAGCTAATAAATCAAATCGATAATTTGTTAATAAGAGGATTGATTAGATAGAGCCGTTCGAGTTAGGGATTGGCTATAGTTTTTGTGGCTAAGTCTGACGGTTCATTAAGACTATGCATGGATTATAATGAATTAAACAAACAGACCATTCGAAATAAATACCCTTAACCTCGCATAGATGATATGTTTGACCAACTTCATGATGTAAGAGTATTCTCCAAATTAGACCTTGCTACGGGTTTCCATCAGTTAAGGGTAGCAGATGATAGTATTCCCTTAACTGCTTTAGAGGGCCAGATTTTTTCTATGAGTAGTTAGTTATGCCTTTTGGGCTAACCAACGCACTTGCACTTTTTGTAGATCTTATGAATCGAGTTTTTAGGAATGTGTTGAATAAATTCGTGTTGGTTTTCAGCGACGACATTCTTATCTACTCAAAAATTGAGGAAAGAGCACAAACACTATTTGGAAGTGGTGTTGAAAACGTTGAGGAAAAACATTCTTAAAACTAAGTTTTCAATGTGCCACTTTTAGCAATCAGAAGTGAGATGCCTAGGGCATATTGTATCGAATGATGGCATCTCATTTGATCCAGCTAAGATAGCTGTTTTATAGGATTTCAAAAGACCTCAAACTCCTACTGAGGTGAGAAGCTTTTAGGGATGGCAGGCTATTATAGGATCATAAAGGATTACACCAAGATTGTTGCTCATCTAACCAAGATGATGAAAAAGGATGTTAAATTTGAGTGGACTTCGAAGTGTGAGGATGGATTCCTAGAGTTAAAAGAAAGGTTGATCGGTGCTTTTGTTTGGGTTATTATTGATGGAGGAGAAGGGTTAACTGTCTATACTGATGCATGTAGAGTTGGCTTGGGTGTACAGCATGGGAAGGTTATAGCCTATGCAAGTAGACAGTTAAAGCCTCACGAGAAGAACTATGCAATGCATGACTTGGAGCTGTTAGCTGTAGTATTTGCGTTAAAGATGTGGAGGCATTACTTACTGGGTAAGAATTCTTCTTTCCCTCTTTTGTTTATTCCTAATCTTTTAGGATCCTGGTTAGTAATTTTCTTCTTTAAATAGGTGAAAAGTTCGAGCTCTTCACGGATCATATGTCCCTGAAGTATCTTTTCAGTAAAAAGGATTTGAACTTCAGACAACAGCGATGCTTGGAGTTCCTGGCAACTTACAACTTAGATATTCTGTACACACTAGAAAAAGCGAATATGGTTGCAGACGCTCTTAGTAGGAATGCAGTGTTGGCTCTTTTTGAAGTTAAACCAACTCTTTTGGAAAGGATTGCTGGTAAGAAAAAGGAGGATGAGCGCTTTAAGGAAGATCATCCAGGATGTTGAGGGTGGCCAGTGTTTAAGTTTCGAGTTAGATAACCATGGTATATTACGTATCAATGGGATAATCTGTGTCCCAAATTTTGATGGCTTTAGACAAGAGGTTTTACAAGAATGTCATCAATTCAACTTAAGTATCCACCCGGGGGATTCTAAGATGCATGGAGATATGAGACGAGTATTTTGGTAGCCCAGAATGAAGAGGGATGTCTCAATCTTTGTGATTAGATGTTTGAACTGTCAACAGATGAAAGGCGATCACTAGAAGATGGCTGGTTTACTTCAACCCTTGGAAATCCCAAATTGGAAATGGGAGATGATATCGATGGATTTCATCGACGGTCCACCCAGAACCAGAAAAGAAAATGAAGGAGTTTGGTTATTGTGGACCGATTAACTAAGAGTGCTCATTTTATTCCAGTCAAGCCAACTAGAACGGCAGCTTCATTAGCAAAGATTTATATGAGGGAGATAGTTCGAATACATGGAGTTCCAACGAGTATAGTAAGTGATCGAGTCCTTTCTTTACTAGTCGGTTTTGGCAGGCATTACAAGTTGCATTGGGAACAAAGCTGAGTCTGAGCATTGCCTACCACCCTCAAACCGATGGACAAACTGAGAAGGTTAACCGCATCTTGGAAGATATGTTGAGGGCCTGCATCTTAGATTTTGATTGTTCTTGGGTAGATCATCTGCATCTAGTGGAATTCTCCTACAATAATAGCTTCTAAGCAAGCATAGGCATGATGCCCTAGGAAGCTCTCTATGGACGTCCATGCAAGTCGCTGCATGTTAGGTTGAGACGGGAGATAGGCTAGTACTTAGGTCGGATATTATCCGCGATGCTACTGAAAAAGTTGCAGTGATAAAGAGAAGGATGAAAGAAGCCCAGGACCGACAAAAGAGTTATGCCGATAAAAGGAGAAGAGATTTGGAGTTTTAAGTCGGAGGCTCCATATTTATAAAGATTGCCCCAGTCAGAGGAGTTGTTCGATTCGAAAGGGCTGGGAACTTGACATCCATGTATATTGGTCCTTTTAAGATTATTGAAAGGATTGGACCGCTTGCCTACGGGGTTGAATTACTAGAAAGACTGTCGGGGATCCATAGTGTTTTCCATATGTCTCATTTGAGAAAGTATGGTCATGACCCATCATTAATTGTGGAGCCGTCGGTTCAAGAGGCTTTGGAGATAGAACCGAAGATGATAGTGATTAGACAACCAATTCATATATAAAGTGGTGAAATTAGTAAAGATTCTATGGAGTGAGGATCCTCGAGATTGTACTTAGGAGACGGTGGATCATATGAGGGAAACCTATCTAGAATTGATGTTGGGATAGACATTGTTTGTATATATAGCGTATGCATTATTGTATTGTGGATGTTTAGTGTAGAACTCTTGTATGGATTTCATGATATTTAATATATCCATGATATTTAATATATCACCTTTTGACTTGTCATGAGTTATCTCATTGTTTGCTAATTTCGGCACAAAATTCTTTTAAGGAAGGGAGAGTGTAACCACCTTGGATTTAATCACTTTAAATTTTGATATTAAAATATATTTTTAATAATTAATTAATGGATTTTATAACTCAAATAAACTCCTTAAATAATAACTAATGACAGTGAAATAGTTTTTAAATTTTGTTCACAAAAATAATTAGTTCAAATGTGCCTGGAAATCATTTTTCGAATTTCGACTTTTAGGCGTCGAAAAGTTGTAGGAAAATGTTGTATACATTTTTGTAACACATACACACACTTTTATAAACGAGTCATGATTTTTAATATATAAATATGTATATTAACTTAAGAAATATAAAATATATGATGTGACTTTTAATGTAAATGTTTTAAAAAACAAAATGTAAATATAAATAAAAGTGACATAACTTGTCGTATCTTTAGGAACATGAAGTACTAAGGTAATAAATGCATGTTGGATTTGATTTAAAGGGAGGGGGATAAGAAAAGTGAGCTGGCAAAGCGTGAGAGGGGAGTAAAGTCCATAGGGTATTTTAGTAAATTAACTCGTTAACATATTATAAAAGAAATTTTTCTCAATTTATTTTTATTTTTCCTCATTCTTATCTTCATTTACAAACATCCTATGCTCTTAATAAGGTCTTTCATGGCTTCCTAATATATTTCAAAGTTTTAAAAAGCCTTAGATTTCCACTTTAATTCCTTCCAAAGCTCCTAAAAGCACTTCTTCATCGTCTACTTCACTTCCTCTCTAAAAATCAAGTCCACTTCCACCTTATATTGCCAAGGCCGAACCCATATTGCCTAGGAACAAACCTTTTTTGGCCATAAACCACTTAACGACTTCATTTTTTTCAAGCTAGAAGCAAAGGCCTAGGTCATGTTCATCTAACACTTAACTAAGTATTATAAGCTTAAATATATGCTTGATTTGTTGTGTAAAAAAAATATGATGTTGTTTGGACATAAATTATGTTGGCTTGGATATATGTGTATGTGCGTGGATGAGATGACAAATAGTTCAGAATTTGAGAATTAAAATGTCAAATTAGTTGCAAGTTATAATCCTTATTTGTATATGTTGGTTATAACATGATTTTATATTGTGATATGGGTGTGATGTAATTGTGTATGCTATGATGTTGAAAAATGATTGTACGTTAAGGAAGTTGGCACTTTTGCAAACTTAATTGACATGGAATCTCTTGTATAAAAACTATCATCTTTGGTTTTAAAATTTCAAGTTATTCCCGAATTCAAAACTTGCTTTAGTTTTCAAGAAACATACCTTTATGTTTTAGTAAAGTTTTCCAAGAGTTAAGGTTTGGAAAAGACACAGAAAATTCCAAGTTTTAAAAATTATGGGTCATATTGCGATAGTCGCTATATGTGCAGTTCGAGGAATCGAACTTCTTTTGGAATCTAATGATTTTTTCACTTAAAAATATCTTTGCAAAATGTTTTGAAACTTATATTAAGTAATTAAAAAGGTAATTAATTAATTAAATAATTAATTAATTATTTAATAAATGATTATTTATTTAATTAATTAAGCAATTAGAACTTAATTATTGGTTATTAAAGGTAATTAATACTTAAGTATTAATCAACTAAGTTAATTTTAATTAGTTAATTAATTAAAGTTAATTATTATTTAATTAATAATTAAGGATTAATTATTTTAAATTATTTATTAAATATCAAATATTAATTAATTTTTTATTAAACGGATTAAGTTAATTATTGATTAATTTAAATTTAATTAAAATCTTAATTAAGACTTAATTAAGATTTAATTATTATTTAATAAAGGTTTAATTTGTTATTTAATTAATTGATAAGAGTTTTTGATTTAAAAATCATTTTTGTTTCAAAATATCAGTTTACTTTAGACTTTCTTTCTTTTTCAAAAATGTATTAAATCAAGGGATTTCTTTGTTGATTACCCTTAAGTAACCTCAAAAAATATGAAACCAATGATAATGTGATGGCACATTAATGGGAAGTAACTTAACCCATAGTACTAAAAACCGATAAGTAGATGATCCTCTATTTGTGAGATCTAGAATTTATTTCTAAGCGAGGGATAGAGTACGGTTGAAATATCGGAAACGTGATAGATATGGGAGGGTTAATTCCTATCAATAGGTCATGTTTGAATTAAGTAAATAGTTATTTATATGTGAATGTATAATTACCCTAAGTAGAGGATTGTCCGCTATTTATAACTTGACATGTTTTAACTTAGGAATTATGTTGTGTATATTAGAGTTCCCCAGTGAGGACTCGAATATTGGTTACATACTTCCAAAAGAACCAGAATTGAGTCATCCAGGAATTATTGCTTAGTTTGGAGACACCGATTCCGGCTATGTATAATTTATCCGAACCGCTCCAAACAAATAACATTCATGATGGATTGTTATGAAGTATGCTACGGAGCTGTACTATTCTTCCTGAGGGTGATTAAAAAATGGAAGAGAGTAAACATTGAATGTTTATTTGATCCCAGAGCAACTTGTATGGATGAATGCTAGCATTACATTGGTTACCTGGAGGGTAGTGTTAGCATTCTAAGATGCTCTGCTTAAACGAAAGGTTATCATAACCTCAAGCCTCACAACCAGTAAATGACTAAAGCAGAGACATGTAGTAAAGCTATGCGGGTCGCTCCCATTAGGGTATGATCATCGCCAAATCTGGAGTGATATCTTCGGTTTATGTATGCTTTGGGATCCTTTTTTATGGTTGTTGATCGCAACCAAGTGGTAATCATATTCGATGCTACCCAGTAAGAGGTAGGGCCGGTCTTGAATAGCAGAGGTATAATGCATTGTGGCCTCTCGTACATTTTATCTAGAGGTGTACGGATTCGGTGGGTAGACCCTTACCCTTTCATGGTTGGAATCCATTTTCCAATATGAGCCTTTGGACTTGATTGTATAACTATTATGCTGGAATTTAATAATGTAACAATATAGGCTATGATTCCATATTTATTTTAAACCTAGACATTACGATAATATAAGAGAATTTTGTATAGATATATTTTGGTATCGTAAGGTAAAAATTTGTCCATATTTATGTGCAGCATGGTCTACGAGATACCTTTAATTTGAAGGTTTTTATAAAGTTAAACTTATGCTTTGTTAATACCCTAGGTATTGATTTTGATGGCAACAACCATATAAATATTACTACTAATGTATCTTCGAGTTATGCAGTCATATCAGATATATTACGGAGACATTTACAGAGATAAACAAGAATACAGTGGAAGCAAATGAATTATAGAAGAAGGTTGACCAGAGCAATTGAAGAACAAAACCCAATTAGAGAAGAATGCTGAAGCATAAAGGTGTTTGAAGTGATGAGGAGTTGGTTGAACCTTAGAATATCTTGTTAAAGATCTCATGGAAATTATACTTGAAGATCATCAACCATTGACCTCAACCGAATCACAAAAATCCACAAATATAAGGTAATTTGAAATGCTGAAAATTTGCAACACTTATTAGTGTTGCTGTACATTTTGCAACACACCCATGTCGACATGGGGTACTTGGGCATGTTGGCATACTAGCAGTTTTTCAGAATTTCAAATTTTAAATGAAGAGACATTTCCCTCCACCTCTTCACCAAAAGATACATCTCTTCAACCACTATATAAAGGCTTCTGAAATGAATTTTAACATCAAGAAATCATATTTTCTCTTACTCCTTCTTCTCCAAACATTTGCAAAAGAAATCCATTGCATACTCTTCAAATCTTCTTGCAAATCGATACTATTTCACTCCAATTCTTTACTGATTTGCAAGCCACACAATATCAGAGAGTTGTATTTTAATTCACATCATTATCTCTCTGATTTCATCCTATTCCTCAAAGAATTCAAAGATATATTGCCATTGTAGGTCTATATGATCATTGTACCGAATCTGCTAGAATCTGTATTGAAGATACAACCACTTTCCATAGTTTGTTGTTGGTGATAAAGAGAAGGTGTTCTTGTAGCTTGTAAAATCAAGAGGGTGTGTCTTGTAGCATGTGCAACCAAGATTGTAAAGGTGTCCTTGCCACCCGTGGAAAGCAAGCGATTATAGTGGAATTCTGCACGATAGAGTGCAGGACTGGATGTAGGATTGGTTAATCCGGACCAGTATAAAAATCTGAGTGTTGTTTACATTACTGCATTTTACTTTATTACTTACTTATTCTCTGATTACTTCTTTATATTCATAAGTAGTTAATACTCATTTCACCACTTGTAGTGTCTAAATAGCCTTAAGATCCAACATTGTGTTGTAGCCACCCCAGTTTTCTTCATTTGGTATCAGAGCATTGGTTTTCAAAAATTCATAACTTGATTTTTGAAAAGTATAAATGGCTAACGACACTAGTAACATATTTTTTAACACTTTTGTAGAAGGGGAATCTACCATTAGACCCCCTCTATTTGATGGCAGTAGTTATGCATATTGGGCTTGTAGGATGAAATGTTATTTGCAATCTAATGGTTTGGATATTTGGAACACTATCCAAATAGAGTACATAGAGCCTCAAACTGAATATTCAAAATGGACACTAGACCAAAATACACAAGCACTTAATAACTAAGGCCATGAACATTTTATTTTGCTCCTTAAATAGAAATGAATTTAATCGAGTGTCTATTTGTAATTCTGCATATGAAATTTGGAGAACTCTGCAAGTCACACATGAAGGCACCAATAAAGTAAAACAAACAAAGATATCTATGCTAACTAACCAGTTTCAACTCTTTCAAATGAAACCAAACGAGTCTATTTCTGGTATGTATTCTAGATTTCAAGATATAGTACATGCCTTAATATCATTAGGAAAGAAAATTACTAAAGAAGACCAAGTCAGAAAGATCCTGAATTCACTTCCTAGTGAATGGGATCAGAAGACTCTGGCAATTGAAGAAGCCAATGATATTAATATTATGAAATTAGAAGATTTAATTGGTAACCTAATGTCTTATGAAGTAAAGTTGCAGATTAGAAAAGAAAATCTGGCAAATGAGAAGAAATCACTAGCACTCAATGCTATGATCGATACAGATGAACCAGATGATGATGCTATTGATGATGATATAGAGTTTATGACCAAGAAGTTCAAGAAATTCTTGAAGTATTGGATAACAAACAAACTTCGAAAAACTAACAACAATAATTCTAGAAATGGAAATGTTGTTAAGTGTTTCAAATGTGATAAACCCGGTCATTTGAAAAGAGACTGTCCCAGACTAATGAAATCAAAGTCAAACAAGGAGAGGAAACAGGCATTCAATGCAAAATGGGATGATTCAAGTACATCATCAAGTGATAGTGATTCAGAAACAGAAAACGCCAACATGTGCTTCATGGCAAAGGATGACCAGGTATGGAATTTTAATAAAGAAATTACTAATGTTTTGAATGATATGAATCAGGGATATAAAATACTTAGGAAAGAGTACAACAATAGTTTGGCAGAGATAGATAGATTAAAAATATTTATTGAAAGGTTAACTAAAGAAAAACAAGGTCCAAAAGATGAATTTGAAAGACTTAATGGGTGTAATGATGAAAAGGATTTGACAATTGGAAGTTTTGAAACACTAAAAAGTGAAAATGAATCCTTAAAATCAGAAAATCTTTCAATGAAGTCACAGATCACTGATCTGAATGACAAAATAACATCTCTCGACAATGTTATTCTTAACCGTAATAAGGATTTTGACAAAATGAAACTGATATTGATAAATTTAACAAAGGGAAGGATAATCCAGAAAAATTATTATCTACATCTAAACACATTAGGAATAAACATGGACTTGGATACAACCCTAAGGCTAAATTAAAGAAAAATAGTATTCAAAATACTAAGTTTGTTAAGGCTACCAAGTTCAAACCAAAACCTAGGAAATTAAAGTTAAAACCTCCAAATAGATTCATTAATTTATGGGTTCCAAAAAGGGTGGATGATATTGAAAAAGAAAAATATATTGATAATCTTATTAGTAAGGTTCATTCATCTAATAATTATATTTTGAAAGGACATTCAAACTCTTCATAGGTTTGGCATCCTAAAACTTAACCCCATGGCCCAAAATAAAATGGGTACCAGTGTGCATATTTTATAATTTTTCAGGTACCAAACAATGTTTATCATATAGCAGATGCTCAAAGCATATGACAAGAAATCTATTGTACATTGGATAAATACGAAAAGGATTTGTTATTGGCATCAGCAAAGTCGGTAACTCTAAAACTCATCTTATTATTTGATAAGTTTATTTCATGTTTTGAATCGATTTTTTTCCCCTCAAGTGTTTTATTTATAAGAATTTATCTCTACATACGACTCTACATATTGTCTAGCAGTGATTTAAGTGACTCTTTTTCGCCCTTTTTGTTGATGACAAAGGGGGAGAAAAGGTATAAATATACTAGGCAAAATGATAGGGGGAGTGCATAGAGTTAGGGGAGTCAAATATTAAAGTATTATATTTTATCTCTCAAATATTTATATGGTTGTCATCATCAAAAAGAGGGAGATTGTTTATACCCTAGGTATTGATTTTGATGACAACAACCATATAAATATTACTACTAACGTATCTTCGAGTTATGCAGTTATATAAGATATAGTATGGAGATATTTACAGAGATAAACAAGAACACAGTGTAAGCAAATGAATTATAGAAGAAGGTTGATCAGAGCAATTGAAGAACAAAACCCAATTAGAGAAGAATGCTGAAGCATAAAGGTGTTTGAAGTGATGAGGAGTTGGTTGAACCTTAGAATATCTTGTTAAAGATCTCATGGAAATTATACTTGAAGATCATCAACCATTGACCTCAACCGAATCACAAAAATCCACAAATATAAGGTAATTTGAAATGCTGAAAATTTGCAACACTTATTAGTGTTGCTGTTTATTTTGCAACACACCCATGTCGACATGGGGTACTTGGGCGTGTCGACATACTAGTAGTTTTTCAGAATTTCAAATTTTAAATGAAGAGACATTTCCCTTCACCTCTTCACCAAAAGACACGTCTCTTCAACCACTATATAAAGGCCTCTGAAAACGAATTTTAACATCAATAAATCATATTTTCTCTTACTCCTTCTTCTCCAAACATTTGCAAAAGAAATCCATTGCATACTCTTCAAATCTTCTTGCAAATCGATACTATTTCACTCCAATTCTTTACTGATTTGCAAGCCACACAATATCAGAGAGTTGTACTTTAATTCACATCATTCTCTCTCTGATTTCATTCTATTCCTCAAAAAATTCAAAGATATATTGCCATTGGAGGTCTATAGGATCATTGTACCGAATTTGCTAGAATCTGTATTGAAGATACAACCACTTGCCATAGTTTGTTGCTGGTGATAAAGAGAAGGTGTTTTGTAGCCTGTAAAATCAAGAGGGTGTGTCTTGTAGCCCGTGAAACCAAGATTGTAAAGGTGTTCTTGCTACCCGTGGAAAGTAAGCGATTATAGTGGAATTCTGTACGATAGAGTGCATGACTGAATGTAGGATTGGTTAATCAGAACCAGTATAAAAATCCGGGTGTTATTTACATTACTGCGTTTTACTTTATTACTTACTTATTCTCTGATTACTTCTTTATATTCATAAGTAAGTAGTCAATACATATTTCACCACTTCTATTGCTGAATAGCCTTAAGATCCAACATTGTGTTGTAGCCACCTCAGTTTTCTTCATTCTTTACTCATACTAGACCCTTGTCTGACCCGGAGTTTTATTTCTTTCCCTTAAACTCTTGGATACTCAAATTTTTATGAGTGGCCAAGTAGTCAGGTTTCGTTGGAGCACTTTGGGGAGCATTATGGAGCAGAAGCTTTCACTGTATCTAGTAGTTACATTTATTTCCACTGTGACTATACATCATGTATTGTGAATATTAGTCACACATCCATAAAACCAAAGTTAATTCAAATGGCACCTTCCGTTAGAAAAAGTTGTACAGCGGGTCCCTATAATTATTTTACTGTAGCAACATTCATTTTTCGTGTTTTTTTGCGCCAGTGCTTAAAAAAAATTCAAAAAATTATAAATATTATAACTAAGTTTCTGAAAGAAAAAATAGAAATTGCAGACATATCTACAATTATTGCAGACATATCTGCAATTATTCCACATAAATGCAGATATGTTTGTAATTATTCACTGAATAATTACATTCGATAAACAATTGAATAATTGCAGATATGTATGCAATTATTCCATATAATTGCAGACATGTACGCAATTATTCACTGAATAACTGCGTTGAATAAAAATATATATAATTGCAAACATGTCTGTAATTATTCCATATATTTGCAAACATGTATGCAATTATTCACTGAATAATAGCGCCTTGATTTAACAATCGGTATATTTACGTAAATATCTGCACTTATTCCTTAAAATTGCGGACATATCTTCAATTTTTAGTTGCAAAGGCATGCTATCCAGAATAAGTGCAGACAAGTCTGCAATTATTCTCTAAAATTGCATATATATCTGCAAGTATTCCTGAAACATACCATGTTATTTTTTTCCCTTTTCATCCTTATTTTTTGATTTTTTTGACATGAATATGAAGATAAATATAATTGAAATAAGTTTTAAAATTTGGAAGTTTTATATGTTTTTTGATGATTTTCGAAAAATAAGGACCTAATTTACATACTTTTTTCCACTTGGGTTTTTGTGAATTTTGAAACCTATCAAGGACCTGTGCCAAAAGTACTCTTATGTATTAGTAATTTATATAGGCTGATATTGTTGTCCTTATTGGGAATAGTACTTGTTGTAACTTTGATGTAACATTTTGGAGTATCATATGTACTATTATGCGATGATGTATATGTAACTCTGCCGTTTGTGAGAAAAATCTACAATTGCTTTCTTCGTCTTTTATTTTCTTTACCTCACAACCAATATTTCGGACACTTAGATGATTGGTACATGAATAACGAAGATATATTAAATGTTGTCTTTGGGTGTAAGAAAGGCAGATTGTCACATAAATCATCCTAGATCTTGTTTTCTAAAAAACAACAATTATGGTTGGCAAATTGTATAAATCACATAAAAATTCAAATCTATCTTTGTAAACATGGGTATAAGGTGTTATTAACATTAGATCTTACTTTTTAAAACATTTTATCACTGAAAATCACTTTAAACCATAACTTAACTATAGCTACGTGCATAGTATAGTGAGAAAAGCAATATCACTCACCCAACACCAAAGTTATCTAGTAATCAATGCCAGTCTAAGATGAAAAATAGGGACAGAGTTTCCAAAGCAGCAAAATAGTTGATCTAAAATTTCCTTCAATAATTACCCTTTAATGATGTGCTTTTGGCTAAGTAAAATATGAAAAATTGGAGCTTTTGGATGAAAAATGGATTAATAGAGATTTAGAGTTGTTTTGGGAAGTGAGAAAATTATTTAGATTTGTCTCATCATCCAACTTTCATGGTTCCAACCACTTGAATACGATGATAGGAATGTGAAAATAATATAATAAGAACGGCACAACTTGATTTAATAAAGGTATTTTTAAATTCTTAATTAATTAAAACTAAAAATCATTCTTAGTCAATCAAAAAATCAATGTTACA
The DNA here is from genome assembly GCA_030765085.1 of Allium cepa. Classification (NCBI taxonomy): domain Eukaryota; kingdom Viridiplantae; phylum Streptophyta; class Magnoliopsida; order Asparagales; family Amaryllidaceae; genus Allium; species Allium cepa. Next base: position 823,132,913 of record CM060929.1, read on the forward strand.
TTGAAATAAAAGTAAAAACTAATTGATTAGTATTAACTAGAAATAATATGCAACCGATCCTATTATTAAATTGAATTTCAATAAAAGATATCTTATTTTAATACTTCTCTATGAATGATCCATAGAAAGATCAACTTACAAAAATAATAAAAACTATATAATATCAAATGATAATTTTATAAAATATAAAATTTGAAAGTCTACAGGGTGGATCGTGTAGTGTATATGCAAGTATATGTGACAAAATATATGATGCAACTAAAATAATATTAATATAAGTAAATATAGAATAAGAACACCAGAATTTTATACTGGTTCAGACCTCCCATCCTACATCCAGTCCCGAAGCTACCCTTTGGAATTCAACTATCAAAAAACCCTCGCTTCGCCTAGAGGAATAGGCTTGGTTACAATGAGTTGTTCTTCTCAAATGTGTATTCTAATATAACATGGATGTTGAGTAATTAGTACAATTGCTTCCAATATATTTCTAAGGAATATTGTCTATGAATAACTGAGTATATGGAAGAGTAAATATTAGTAAAGATTGCTAGAATGCAGATATCAAGAATATAGGATAGAGTACAGAATTAGAAAGCGTAAGTAAGTGAAGTGAGTTTTTGTTCTCTTGATTTTTGATGCTATATATAGTTGTAGATAGGTATCTTGAGTAGTTACATCCATTATGAATCCTCTAAGGTTGCTTCTGTTGATGGTGAAGAGTTGTGGTGAAGAGAAACGGAGATGTCCATTCACATGTGGCAGTTGCAATTCATTTCTGAAGTTCGAGTTTGAATTCAGACGTCTAGTATTTGTTTCATACATCTGATGCTATATTTTTTTGAATATAGTAGAGGATCAGACGTCTGAGTGCTATTACCAGAAGTCAGGTTTAGCCTGTTTGTTGTTCCATAGAACTATTTCAGACGTCTGGCTTGTGCACCCAGACGTCTGATATGGTGCATGTCAGTTTTTGTGCATCCTTTCTTTTACTTCCTTGTACCTATGACCTTTAGTCTCTTGTAATGTCCTTTGTGCCTCGTTGTTGTCTTTCTAGTGATGTTGTTCTAGCAAGTAACTGTACATATAAATATATATGGATATTTGATTTCTATTGTATAGTTGTTGTCATCGAAATCGTATATTGGATTTCCTAACATTCTCCTCCTTTTTGATGATGACAACTATACAATGTACTTAGACATAATTTTATAAATCTCCCCATGAATATGTGCTTACCATTATTTCTCCCCTTTTGGCACTATCAAAAAGCATTAATACAAGAATATGTATGATATAATCAATAATCATGCCCTTAGATAATATGTACACATTAATCCAAAAAAAAATATTTGACCGCCATTTTGTTTGAAGTTAGCAATATATAGTGTGTAATTTTTATTTAATCTTAATTTAGATAGCATGTACATACTATTAATCTAGAATATCATGAATATACAAAGGTAACTAATTACGCATAAATAAAAAGCCAAAATGTATTTTGATAATCAATTAAACATAGTGATTACATGCATAGATTTTTGATTCCATTAAATACAAAAGATGGAACCTATAAAAATATTTAAGGGTTTTTGGGGGAAGCTTTGGAAAATCATTTCCTTCATTTTTGGAAGAACTAGCTTGTATTATAGGAGATTTTGGAGTATGTTTTAGAGGTTATTTTTCCTCTTCAAAAAGTTTAGAATGTTTTAAAGGAGGAGGAGAAAGCGCTGGAGTTGGCCAATCTTCCCAAGGTGGTGTAGGGCCGCGGACTCGTTGGAGAACCTCTTTTAGAACAGATAATGTTGTTGAAAGTGATGTTTCAACTATGGCTAGGCGAGAAGCAAATGTTGTTTCGAAGCTGTCGATATGCTTAGCCAATAATTTTTGATTTCTTGATAAGATAAGTTGATTTTAGAGAGTTAAATCTCGAATGCTTTCATTTGGATTAGTTTCAGTGCGAGTCTCCAAAATGTTTTGTTGGCCTGGATAGTCAAAAGGTGCAGGAGGAGGAGGAGTGTGTTCATGATGTTGTTCTTATTCTTGTGATGGTTGTGGTGGTTGTTGTTGTTGGGGTTGAGGCCTAGCTTGTCCATCTTGTTGACGGCGTTGCATCCATTCTTCAAATGAAATAAAATCCAAGGGATTTTCTGGTAGGTGCGTAAGAGAGAAGAATTTTATGGAGGCGTTTTTGGGGGCAATCTCCTCAAAAATCGATAAATATGATGGAACGTAGGCCTATCAATGGATGCTTTCGGATGCGGATAGTTCCATATCCGCATCCGCATCCAAAATCATTTTCGGATATCGGATATCCGGATATGTGGATACGGACGGATATCGGATAATTATCCTATCCGCTAAAGACCGATAAATCTAGAATTATAAAATGAAAATTTTAGTTTAGGATAAATATTTTTCAATTTCATTGACTATAAAAGTGTTAAAAATTAACAAATATGATGATAATAAATAGTTTCGAACGGTTAACAAGCATTAAATGCATATAACATGAATTGCTAACTTAATAAAATAATAAACGAATATCTTTCACTGCACTAAAATACACATAATTTGAACTGTAATCCTGATAAAAACCGAACAGATAATTTTCGGATGTAGATGTCTTCATATCCGCATCCGATCCGTTTTTTCGAATATCGAATATTTATCCGTTTTTCGGATGCGGATACGGACGGATTTCGGATTTTTCGAATATTCATTGACAGCCCTAATGGAATGTTATGGCTTTGAAGAAGGCGCATGATGTAGGTAGAGTAAATGATTGGTGGACGTGATCGCAGTCCCATAATGTTTAAGCTCGTCAAATATAAATTTTGCCCAATTTACCCTCGTACCACTAAAGATAACATATAGAGCTTTGTGCTTCAGTTCTGTTATTTGCTCACGGCTGCCAAGTCGAAGAATGATTGTGTTGATAATCATTCTAATGAGTAGCCTTGCTTTAGATCGTAAGTATTTTGAAGCAAATCGTGGCATTTCATCTTCCCAAATTTGATGGGTAATATTATTTCTTGGTTTGAGGCGCATATCCGGGATGCCATTCAAATCTTCTCCGAAGTTGGAACAACCTAGAGTAAGGCCTATAATTCTGGTAGTAAGTCGAATAGTGTTGCCGTAAACACTCGACCAAAGCCAATTATGATCATTATCGGTATTCCATACGGCAGTGCTACCTAGATTAGCATAGAAAAGGAATATTGCAAGCTGATCAATTTGGACATTATTCGAATTGTTGGAAATCAATTATTGTAACCCAGTATTTTCACATATTTCATTCAAATCATACATAGGGAATTTAAGAAAATTATAGAAGGGACCTGTGTGTAGCTTTTTCTTCTGGATATCTTCATATCTTTTCATAGAATGAGGTGCTCGATTCATCCACTTCTCAATCTGATCATCGGAGCATACTTGTGGGTTGGAGGATGTAGCTTGTTCTTGCTTTCTCTTAGAAATTCTAGGGTTTTTATTTTTGGGCGCCATGAAATCGAGAAAAATTAAGGAGATAGTGATTTGGAGAATTAGGGTTTCGCATCTGAAAGAGGAAACGAAATGAAACGTGAATTGAAAATTTGGAAAAACAGTCGTTTTTAAATGCATGAATAGGTGTTGATTGAATTTCAAACGTCAGAGAAGTGAATCAGACATCTAATTTAACTCTAGTTTGAAGACAGTAAACATTTTCAAACGTCTGGGTGTTAATGGTAAACGTCTGGAATAGGCAGAATTGTAAATTTCGAAGACGGAGAGTTTTGTTAGATGTCTAGATATAATATATAGCCTGTTTTTTATGTTAAGAAGGCAGAGACAACTTTCAGATGTTTGGTTGCTTATATAAGACGTCTGATATATGCACAGGATTAAAAAATAGTGTGATACAATGGTGTCAAATGTCTGATGTATTGATTAGTAGTCTGAAATCTCCTGTACGTCTAAAAATAGTCTAATTTTAGAAGGTTTTGCTTGATTTTCGAGGGATTGATTTTATTGAAACGTAATTTTATTATTTTTGAAAACAAATACAAATATAATTAGATGAAAATACAATAAAAATAAACAAATTAATTTAGATGAAGATGGAGCATTGCGATCTTCAGATTTGCTATCCTTCCATAGCTTGAGTGGAGACCAAATATTTTCACATTCGTTAGTTTTTGGGGAACCCGAGAATTGCCTAGGTGGAGGATCCCAAGGTGTACGGTAAGAAGTAGAAGGATCCAGAGGATTGCAAGGAATTTGAAATGGTTCATGTGTATCCTTTTTTCGTGAATTGCAAAATTTGATCGCTATTTGCTCTAGAAAACTTAGTCGTCTCGCATTGACTTTTTCTTCGAAGTATAATTCTTGTTGTAAATCCATTTGTTGCTAAGTAGGTTGTGTTTTAAATTTTCTGCTAACAAAATATTTGTAATAATAGGAGAGTTAGAAATACCCGAGTTGATGACTTCTCCAATGCCAACGACGCATCCTTTTGAATTATCCCCAAAAGTTACCGTTCCACCATCGACATATGTTATATTTGATAGCATTTTTGCATTTTCGGTCATATGCTTGGAGCAGCCACTATCAAGTATCCATTTCTCCTTTTTTTTATTTTAAGTACCTGCAAGATAAAAAAGATTTAATTGGTACCCATATACTTTGTTAGGGTCCTAGATGTTAGGAGGATCAGGTAGCCATACCCAAGAAGGTTTGGTACCTTTATGAACATAATTTTTATTATAGACTACATTATCTAGAAAATTATTAATATGTTTTTGTCTAATTAAATTATTATTTGTATTATGAATCTAAACTTTTATGTTTTTGGTATTCGTATTAGACTGAAGTGGTCTTTTAGTCTTTTGATAAATAAAACTATACTTCTTAATATTACTCCCTTTTTGTTTAGGAATATTTTTAAATCCTATTTCATTTCTATTACCTGAAGGTTTTGAATTTTTGATAAGATTTTCCAAATCTTGTCTTCCGATATTAAATTTTGAAATATTATTTATAATTTTATCTAATTTTTCTTTTAATTCAGAATTTTCAATTTTCAATGTTCCTATATTACTTTTCAAGTTGATATTTTCTTTTAACAAGTTATCATTTTCTAGTTTAATTTTTCCAAAATCAATAGATATAGTCTTATATTCAACTAAACTAATTTTATTTTTTTCTTGAGATAATTCTAGTTCCTCCTCTAAAATAATTTTTTCATCTTTTAACATTCTATTTCAAGTTCTAATCGATTTATTTTGGCTATGCGTTCTTTATTCAATTTTTTAATTTGTCTAAATTTATCATCTAATTCCATTCTAAGCTCTAATAATTCATCATAGCTAAGTTTGGGACATACCTCATCAGTTTGTGCCATAAAACATACATTAGCTTGTTCTCCTTCAATATCCTGTCACTTTCTGATGATGAAGAAGAATCTGAGTCATCCCATGTTACTTTGAAAGCTTTCTTCTTTTTGAAATTTTCAAATTTGTTCTTCTTTTTATCATTGTTGAGGTTGGGACAATCTTTCTTTATATGTTCAAATTGATCACATTCATAGATTGACGTTTGATTTGTTGAGCTTGATTTTCCTCCTTTCTAAAATCTGGTCATTTTGCTAAATTTCTTGAATTTGTTGTAGTTTTTGGCAATAAATACGATTTCTTCTTCGTCTAAGTCGGAGTTTTCATTTGTTGCTGGAAATGCTATGTTTTCCTTCTCCGAATTTTGTTCTTTTCTTGCATGCATATTAGCTTCATATGACATTAAATTTCCTATTAATTCTTTAACTAAGAGTGTTGAGAGGTCATTAGCTTCTTCGATAGCTAATACTTTTCTTTCCCACTCTGGAGTTAAAGAATTGAGTATTGTAGACACTAAATCAAAATTTGTGAATTTAACTCCTAGTGTCATTAAATCGTATTGAATAGTTTAGAATCTAGAGTATATGTATGTCCACTATAGTTTCATTTTGTTTCATTTTAAATGATGAAAATTGATTTTGTAAAATTGAAATTTTAGTTTACTTAACTTTGTTCATGCCTTCGTGTGTAACTTGTAGAGTATGCCAAATATCATATGTAGTGTTACATAACATGACACGTGAAAATTCATTCTTATCTACTGAAAAAAATAAAACATTCATAGCTTTGGCACTATTAGAAGCTGTGGTTTTTTGTGCGTCATTTCATGTGTTCATAGCAGTGCCAAGTGCTTCGTATTTTTTTTGAGTGGCTGACCAAATTTCTAATCCATTAGCTTCCATAAAAATTCTCATACGAATGACCAATATGCATAATTAGAACTATTAAAAATAGGGGATGTGATGTGGATTGGCCTTCTTGAAAAATACTTGCCATATTAAAGTGATTCAAATACGTGTTACTGTACTTTGATCAAACCTTGCTTTGATACCAATTGAAAGTCTACATGGTGGATCGCGTAGTGTATATGTAAGTATATATAACAAAATATATGATGCAACTAAAATAATATTAATCTAAGTAAATATAGAATAAGCACACCAGAGTTTTATACTGGTTCGGACCCTCCATCCTACGTCCAATCCCGAAGCTCCCCTTCGGAATTCAACTATTAAAAAACCCTCGCTTCACCTGGAGGAATAGGCTTGGTTACAATGAGTTTTTCTTGTCAAATGTGTGTTCTAATATAACATGGATGTTGACTAATTAGTACAATTGCTTCCAATACATTTCTAAGGAATATTATCTATGAAGAACTGAGTATATGGAAGAGTGAATACATGTAAAGATTGCTAGAATGAAGATATCAAGAATATTGGATATAGTATGGAATTAGAAAGCATAAGTAAGTGAAGTGAATTATTGTTCTCTTGATTCTTGATGCTATATATAGTTGTAGATAGGTATCTTGAGTAGTTACATCCATTATGAATCTTCTAAGGTTGCTTCTGTTGGTAATGAAGAGTTATGGGAAAGAGAAGCGGAGATATCCATTCACATGTGGCAGTTGCAGTTCATTTTTGAAGTTCGAGTTTGAATTCAAATGTCTGGTATTTGTTTCAGATGTCTGATACTATATTTTTTTTGAATATATAGAGGATTAGTCGTCTGAGTGCTATTACCAGACGTCTGGTTTAGCTTGTTTGTTGTTGCAGAGAACTATTTCAAACATTTGGCTTGTGCACCCAGACGTCTAATATGGTGCATTCAGACTTTATGCTTCCTTTCTTTTACTTCCTTGTACCTATCGGCCTTTAGTCTCTTATATTGTCCTTTGAGCCTCGATCTTGTCTTTCTAGTGATGTTGTTCTAGCAAGTACATGTATATATAAATATATATGTATATTTGATTTCCATTGCATAGTTGTTGTCATCGAAACCGTAAATTGGATTTCCTAACAAAATTAATGTTACAGTGTTTTGTAAAATCACTAAGAACTCAACGTTATCCACGCATTAAATGGAAAAATGACTCTTGCATACGAGCACTTCATAGTCCATAAAACACCACTATAAGGAAAATGTATTAGATCCTATGTTAATCAAAATGGATTAATCTGTTATTAAAATAATAATTGTAAGTTGAGTGAAAAAAATATAAAACATGAAATAAAAAGTTAACGAGATTGGCTAGTTTTAGAATAAAATCTTCAATTGCATTATGATTGAATTTCTTTTGAATTGTACTATACATATGATACTAGAAACGAGAGGATAAAATTACAAGAAAACGAAAAGGGAGGAATAGAAAATAAAGATGAGAAATAAGGGAATAATAAAATCGTACTGTAAGTATGGAGAAGGGAAAGACAATTTATGTTAGTTCTTAAAGGAATAATGATTATGAGTTTATCTAAAGGATTAAACATGCATCAGCTTTTGAGATTTTTTTTGTTACATAATTGTGATGAGACATTTAACTGTTAATTTAGTGCTAGTATGCTCAATGTAATACTGAAACTTTATAAGGGGCTAAAAGAATACAATGTACCATAAATCAAGAAGAATGAACTATTGAGACCGAGATAAAATGAGAAGAATAATATTATGTATTTAGACTAAGATTGAATATGAGACAAGAATACAAAGAGTTTAATGTTCTCTTTTATATACAATATAATGGAATAGAGTCGCAAAACAACAAGCTGGAATTTTGGATACTAGGCGTATCTCGAATTGTAATAAATATTTTTTTTATAATAATGCAGTGTAATATGATATTTTATTTGTAAATATTATAGAAAAATGTTTGACGTTGTTAGCACTAACAACCCGAACTATTTATTACATACCTCAAAATTCATTACATGATATATAACCTCTACATAGAAATATTAAATAGATTTGGGCATCCTTAGCATCACACTATATTTATTTGTCATATAAAGTTCCATATAAACTCTATCCTAGGACATTTTATATTAAATCTTTCAAAATTAATATGATTTTTCCTAACTCATCTAAAATTTTTTCCAACTAGATATATATTATTGATCCATCGTTTATTAAATGATTACTTATGGAACTCAAAAGCGACATGCGAGGATTTGCTACAGTTTCCAACATATAAATCAACGAACACATGTTTATGCAATAGGCTTATGTTTTGCTATCATGGTCTAAATATGATATTATTTCCAAAACTCACTATTACATATCAAAAGGTATATACAACCATAAAAATAATGCATGTGCCTGAATCATGTGCCACACAACGCATCAAATATCCCTGGACAAAACATAATTTTGTTAATGATATTATTAGCTTTTATTAGTGTAAACGAGATTCAATATGGTAAATTACAATTATGAAAAAACAGAAGTATCCATGCATTGTACATGGGGTAAAATAAAGTATTGATAGAAACTATGAAATACATTGAGTTCATCCACCTCCACGTTTAGGATTAAGCACAAATCTTGATCCTAATTCACAATTAACGTTAGAATATAAATATTAATAATTTTAATTTTATATACATATCTTTAACACAAATTTTGATTCCATCATAAAATTGTATAAATGATTGCTTCTTTAATGTAAACATCATACTTGCAAAATTATACATTTGAGAAGTAACTATTAATCCTTCTTTAAAATTCAATTGAATAAATTATTTGAGGACTCCTCATAGGAATATTCTCTACATTTGTAATTGTGCTTCCAGATCTAGGCATCGTTAGATAATTTTTATCGATAATAATCTTTGTCGAATCGTTAAAGCATTTCTTGTGGTCGTAGGTAATTGATAATTCCTCTTTTTCATCTTTCTTTAAACAATTTTTTATTTTATTTTTGTTATATGCTCTCTTTGCTTGCATAAAGTATTTTTCCCTAACTCTAGGATATGCCAAAAACAAACTTATGAATTAGAGGAAATATGAACACATACAAAAATATAGGGTTAGTTTGGCTCACATCCCTGATAAATTTCAAAATAGAGAAAACATCATTTCCAAACTAAACTTACATTTTCGGTCCCTATTTTCAAATTCGCGCGCACCAAAAGACCCAAATACCATTTACTTTTTTAACATTTCAAGCGCGCATAACTTTATGTAGAAAAATCGGATCAGGATACCATATTTACCAAAAAATCATAAATTTTATGATCCTTAAAATGAGATCCGTTGTTGATACCAAAAAAAGCACATTTGAATTAAGAGTGCAATTATTCCATATATTTGCTGAGAATTCTGCAAATTTTAAACATCATCGATTTATTCAAATGTTAGCAACTATTGCATATAGTTGCAATAATTACAGACATGTCTGCAGCTATTGCATATAATTGCAGACTCTACAACTATTGCTTATATTTATAGACATGTGTGCAATTATTGCATATAGTTGCTGCATTGTCTGCAACAGTTGCATATAATTGTAGATATTTCTACAACTATTACCAGACATGTATGTAATTATTGCATATAGTTGCTGAATTATCGCAAATGTAGTACTAAAATAATATAACAAATAAAAAGAACATTATGCAAGAATATAACTTAAATTATGAACTTCAAGCATAAACACCTTTAACATAATATGACCGCTGATGGAAAATAACTCTAAATCTGAATGATACTAAAAGAAAATAATAAAAATTATATATAGATAAATGACAATACCATATGATCGATGCTGCTGCTAATGCTTCAACACAAGATAATTCACATGGACAACCATAGTTTACTAGATTTGCTACCACCAACCATGACACTACAATTGAATTTAGTGTTATCATCAGAAACTATGCTTTGAACAAAATTATTTGAATGCTTTCTGTGCTACAAGGAAATACTTCCAGAAATTGAAGTCTTATATCATTCAAGACAGAATGAATATCATGTCAATGCCGACGCTCTTACTTTCACTTCTAAAGTTGGAGGCTAGCTTTAATTCTTTTCATCTTTTAGTTTACATATGCACAGTATCCTACAGATGCAACATAAATAATGGATCATAGCAACAAACACACATGTGGATACACATACACACACATACGTGATAATAAAGTGGACATGATTATTTTATATAGTTAAATATCCTTGGCAAATAAAGATGTATTGATAAGTTTTTATCACATATCTTATAACTATTGCATATAATTGCAGATATTTCTGCAACTATTGCGTATAATTACAGACATATCAGCAAATATTGCATATAGTTGCTGAATTATCTGCAAATATTGCATATAATTGTAGACATTTCTGCAACTATTGCATATAATTATAGACATGTCTACAACAATTGCACATAGTTGCTGAATTGTCTGCAACTATTTCATATACTGCAGACATTTCTGCAATTTTTGTTGCAGACATTTCTGCAACAATTGCATATAGTTGCTGAATTGTCAGACTATATGGATATGGGAAACGCTAGAATATACCAAAAATTGCATATATTTGCATATAGTTAATAATTCAGCAACAATTGCATTCTAAGTAATAAAACTTGGGAAATTGTTGATATTCCACCAGAAATAAAACCAATTGGCTGCAAATGAATTTTCAAGAAGAAAATGAAAGCAGATAGCTCTATCGACAAGTATAAAGTCAGATTAGTAGCCAAAGGATATCGTCAAAAAGAAGGAGTAGACTTCTTTGATACATATTCGTCGGTAACACGAATAACCTCTATGAGAATGTTAATAGCAATTGCATCCATCTATAATATAGAGATTCATCAAATGGATGTAAAAACAGCATTCTTAAATGGAAATCTCGATGAGGAAATTTACATGGAGCAACCTGAGGGATTTATTTCCAAAAGAAATGAAAACAAAGTCTGTAGATTAGTCAAATCATTATACAGACTAAAACAAGTTCCAAAGCAATGGCACGCAAAATTTGATAGTGTCATGATGAGAAATGGTTTTCGTGTAAATGAATGTGACAAATGTGTTTATTATAAACAACTTGGACAATCATATGTGATTATCTGTCTATATGTGGACGAGATGCTAATATTCGGTCCAAATATTCAGGTAATTGAGACCATAAAGAAAATGTTGATCAACAATTTTGACTTGAAAGACTTGGGTGTTGCAGATGTTATTTTGGGAAAACAAAGTCTATATGTGCATATATTTGCTGAATTATTACTGGATGAGAAATAGTTTGACAATTATTACTTAGAATATACCAACAATTTCCCAAGTTTTATTACTTAGAATATACCAAAAATTGCATATATTTGCATATAGTCGATCCTCAACGCTAGAATATACCAAAAATGAACTTATGGATGAGAAGAAATCTGACCATACATAAAAAATAACTATTATGCCATAAGTGTTTTTATGGGAAAAACCTACAAATGACTCAAAATTCAAATTACTTAATAAATCTCAAAAATAATTATATGTCTTTCATACCTTATTAGTTCAACTCAATTGTTCTACAATATTGCTTAAAATAGATACGAATAAGATAAAATCTATAATAGAGTTTAACATAAAAATTTAGCAATTCAAGCCTTCAAATCTTCAATATTTAACAAATTTAGAGTTGAGGTAAATACTGATTGAAAATTTAATTGGGAAACTGGTAGAAATGAAAATAAAATGGATTGAACTTCTTCGGATCCGTTGAATCAAATTGTATTTGCTATATTCAAAGAATAAGTTGTTTTGTAAAAGCAAATCGTATTTCTTATCGTTTGAGATTTCTACTTTTATGGGGAATCAAAGTTAATCTAAAATTGGAAGAGAAAAAAGATAAATAAGTGGAATTAAACGTTTAGGTACATTTGCTATGAAGAAGAAGAAGAGGGCTATGCGAAGAATAAGGAAAATTCTATTTCAACCATAGTATTTACTAGTAGCCCTTCAAAAATAAAAAAAGTCTGTAAACCCAAAAAATAACTTAGTAGCCCCCTATCATTTTCAGAACTACCTTTCCTATCACGCAAAATGTGAAAAAATGAATTTTTTCTTCATTGATTTAGAAACTTAGTTGTGAAAAATTGAATTTTTTCTTAGTATAGTTTATAAACCCTAAAAATAACTTCGTAGTGAAAAAACGAATTTTTTCTTCCCTGAAATAAAAACCCAATTCATTATTTCTTCAGAACTACAACTAAAAAAGTCTGTAAATTCAAAAAATAACTTGGAGTAAAAAGTTGAATTTTTTTCTTTACTGATTTAGAAATTATGGTTTTAAAGAAGCGGTGCTTTAGACTGTGAGAAACTGACGTAAAAAGATAATTGAATTGAGAAGAAAGAAAGTGCGCAACTTTCTAAGGGTATTTTAGTCTTTACAATTTTATTTATTTTAGGGGGTTACTAAGTAATTATCTGTATTGAAATAGAATTTGCTGAAAAATAAAAGAGTTAGAAAGAATGAGTATAAATTTAATTCCCCTGCATTAAATTTTAAAGTACAACGGTTTTGGCATTTTGAAAAATAAAGAAGAAAAATGATCAGGGTTATATACAAAATTTACCTCAAATCTAAGAGGATTGAATGTTGGCGGTGAAAATGGACAAGAGTACATGATAGTAATGGTTAAATATTCTCCTATACATTAATAGAATGGATAGATGTGAGCGTCGCATGTTCTAACCAACCGCTCTATTTCCGCGGGTTGATAATGATTGTTTTACTCAAAAGACAAAAAAGTTATTTTAATATCTATTTTATGGTTACATCGTAAAAATAAGGGTAATTCAAAGGATTATTTGACTAAGTTAATAACCTGAACAGGGTAATGGTCCATTTTCCATATGATAATACAAGGATTGGTCGGTGCGAGCAACCTAGGAACAATCAGTGCAGTGTCTCCGTCGCAGCCAATGAGTTTACTTCATTTGACACATGGATTTACCAAAGCAAGCCTACTTTGCAAAAGTGGCAGCCTAAAAAGTTGTCCAGAAAGCTTCATTTGTGCATTGTTTTTGGCAGCTGAATTTTAGTCTTTTTATAATCTGTTACAGGTCATTATCGAGCGCAACGCTGTCAGCCCAGCATAACGACAATGGAGGTGAAACAAAAAATTCTGCTGTATAGGTTTACGTAATTAACCGCCCATATATTGTCTTATATTCACCATTGTGCCATTGCATCATAATCCGAGCCTTCTTCGTACTGTGTAATGCACACGCTTGCCGAAAATAGTGACCTAATTTTTAGACGGAGAATATGGTAGAAAATTTGCAGTGGGGACTGTGATTTAGGTTGTTGAAATTTGTTTGAAGTTTTTGTTGAAGTGATACTCTGATTTGGGAAGAACCATGGTTGGCGTGTAAAAGAGTATTCCATGGGAAAAGGAATCGACAATCTCATAATTGCAACTTTTTATCGGACTTTTAACTTTAAAATTTATATTAGTGTTGTAAGAACTTTTTCCTTAAAACAAAAAAACAAAAAAAAAAACAAAAAACAAAAAACAAAATGGAAAGAAAGAAAGAATGAAAAATATCATTTTTCCAATAATACTTTTAAGTCAAATCTCTGCTTCATCAGTAACCGTTATTCTTACAACTATTTGACACTTCACGCCGTATTTAAATTTTAAATATTCCAAACGCAATAGACTATTTGTAGAAACATCAAATTGATAAAGCGTTTTCACTGTTAAATCAATTTCGTGATCTTTCTAATTATTGACCTTTTTTTTTATTTTTTTTTAGAAATGGTGCTTTATATACAACAAATCATTGGGACAACATATCCCATGTCAATAAACGTTCGAAAGCAAGTTTCGAACTTGTGACCTTTTGCACCAAAACCAAATCAATTAACCACTTGGACAACGGTGCTTGTCTCTAATTATTGACATTATGCATATGCAAAAATCAAATATTTAAAAATATTTATTTTTCTATTGTTTTTTTTCGTTATTTGATATTTAAATGTTTCTTCCTCTAATGGAGTTGACTGCCCCTTCCTCGTGGTCAGCATTATAGTTCAGGTTGTGGGGAGTTGAGGGAAAGCCGTTCCTTGTAGCGTCGAAGGAGCAAACCCCGGGCTAGGAAAAGTTACGACAATTCAACGTAGTAATAATTGCATCTTAGCATGGCAATTATAACTCGGTTTTGTTAAAATGTGTCTTAAGGGCATATGTTAAGAATTATATTTATTAAGTAAAACCCAAAAATATTTATTATAAATACTAATTCTATCCTCACATCTTAAATAAATAGGTGGAATTCATGACGACTACAATCCTAACATTCCCTCTTAGGACATATGTGCATATGTTTACATTTTTCGTTATAATGATATCGCTTAAAAAATTACAATGGATCGATCCGGATAAAACTAATGATGCATTCATAATTGCATCAGAGTGATACAACTATAAATGCACCTTTTTGACAGAACCGCATCTAATCGATTATGCCAATACAGTTGTAACTGCATATTCTTTATGCAGTCAAAATATATGTTACAAATTTAGAATAAAATAATTGAATTTCTCTTTTGTTTTTCTAACATCAGTTGGATGATAATATTGATGCATCTATACAAATTTTTTATTCAGACTAAGCTACAAACATATAAATTCATTTCCAAAATACAGCCAAAAACTATATACATAAAAGGCCTGAATCCAATCTCGGTATCGAATGGCAAACGGAATGCTATCAGAACTGAAAATTGTTATTTGTCTAATGTACTAAAACAGATAGCACGCTACAATAAACTCGTCGCACAAGTTTATAAATTAGATTTCCACTACAGTGGAATTCTGTATAAATTATTATAACAGTATGAATGTTGTAAATAAGTTACAACAACAGCGTTATACTATTTTGAACAAATAGTATAACCAGAATAAAGAATAGAATATAGAATAATGTATATAAATATACAAGTAGTCTAGAATTCTAACCTGATTATGTCTGAGGCTCGTCGTAATGATTTCTTAAGAATTTTATTTCAAAATTCTCCCAAGATACAACAGACGAATTCTGCTCGAAATTGTAATAAGTATATCACTATGTGATATTGATTATAAGAACATCAGTTATTAGAAGAGAAAAGATAAGAAAATTCAGTGAGGAAAGTGATCAGTTTTCCTCCTTATTTATAATTTGTTCGTATCCCTTCGAACGGTCGCGTCTGCACCCGTTTGTCCAAACGGTCGCGTCCGTTTCCTTTAATCGCTACTGTTCGTGTGTCTGCTTATGTTCGGCCGCGTCTCTTCAGTCGGGCCGCATTTGTTCGCCTCTAACGGTCACACCTGCTTCTTTTCGCCTCTAACGGGTCGCACCCGGTTCTGTTTGCCTCTTCAGTCCGCTTTATGAACAGCCGCGTCCGTCTTCACCCGCCCGCCTCTCTTCAAATTCCAGGCCCAGCCCAGTTTCAGCCGAAGCCCAAAACCGTTCAACAATGGCCTAGCAAAAAGAATGGTTATTTTAGACCCGTACCCGGCCCGGTTCGGTCGGACGGACGGACGGCGGTGCGCGTGTGGTGGAGATGCATGATTTCCCTCCTCACAACGAAGCATACATTTGGGAGCCACAGACCCCCAATCTCCACTTGAGAAAGACATATATAAACTAGTATACCTCTCAACAATTGGCGATGTGGGACATTGTATATTTTCATTCATTATTTTCTTTTAGAAATTCCAACAAAAATTCATCCCATTATCATGTAGAAAATGAAGTTTCTCAAGTTAGAAGCTCATTACTCCCTTCCTTTAATTTTACTGCTTAAATCCTTACTCTAATAATGGTGGTTGTGATAAAATTTCCAGAAATTAGCATCGCTTCTCTGTTCCATAATTAATCATCACCTTCACTAACTGCTCCTCATACTTCAAAAGTGAAAGAGAGAGAGAGCAGCTTCCATGTGCCACTTTATCAAATTATCTTCACCGTTATGGGACTTTTACTTCCTAGCTTCATATCTATTTCAGATATATTCGGATCTGTACAGATCTGGGTAAATTCGTAGCATGTAGCAGTGTTAAAGTCATCTTGAGCTATCGTAATCATTTTTTGCAAGATAAGTAGATTTTGAACTATAATCTTTTCTGTATACATTTTACTTGCCAAGGCATCATTTGTTTAAAATGCTGAATGTTGAATACTGAAGGCTGAACATTGGATGCTGAATAACAATTGCTGAATGCTGATGGCTGAATACTTAAAATATTGTTTGTTCTGGAATTTGTTTTGTGAACATAACTTAATACTTTGACAATATTAGCCCTCAAAGATAAATTAATTATTCTTTCATGTAACTGCCATACAAAGCACACTAAATCACTTATTTTATACCTTATATTTTTATAAAAACAAATGCTCACATGTATAGGTACTATAATCTACAGAGCATATCAAAAATAGTAAATTTGATGACATAGATATATTTTATAAAAGTTTGGTCGAGAAGAAGATATATATTATTATAATAAATTTGAATCATGTGGTGTGTTTGGATTATTAATTAATGTTTTCAGCACTATATATATAGACATATATTTATATTTATATATGTGTGTGTGTGTATGTATACGTGTATATATGTGTGTGTGTATGTTAAATGTATCGAAATAAATTATTATAAAAATATCAGACGATTTTGACCAACTTTTCATAGTTATTTAAAATGTTGAGTTTCCATATATGTATTGCATATTTTATTTAAGTTTTCATATATCTTAATATAAATCGGTAATGTTCAGCTTGTCAAAATTATTTATCCATATTTTTTCACACTTGTATTACATATTTCATTTTTTTTCTTATTAAACAATTTACAAATTATCATATTGTAACTTCCAATTATACACATACGTTGCTAGGATGTCGTTAATTTTTTTATCATTGGTTTTTAGTATATTTCTACTGATTGAAAACTATATTATAAAGTTAAAATAAAAAGAAAAAGAAAAAATTACCTCACCATTGAAAGGGATTTAACTAAAAATAAAATTGATGTTATACGTGAACTTTTCTAACTGTTTGATATACTTAGAAAAAACTTTATAAAATTGTTACATGTTATGTCGCATATTGGTATAATTGAAAACTGCAGTGCAATAAGTGATCAACACTTACAATGAACATTAAAATTTTGCTTATTCAATTAAGTGAATAAAAGGGCTTAATGAAAGCACTTATTTACAAACAAACAATTTATTAGGCTCTTATCACTTATTTAGCTAAGCATTAAGCCATTTTTTTCTTAAAAACAAACGCAGCCTAAGAGAGTCATCGATTCTCGCAATCGCAAAATTGCAATTTTGCGATTTGCAAATGTCTTTAGTGGGACCTAAAAGAATCTGCTTTATTGAATGAAAGAGTTTTATGTTCTATTCCTTGTAATTTCATAAATGTAAAGAAAACGAGTTGTAATTTAAAAGAGGAAAAGTCGTAATAGAGCTAGGCAGAGAGGGTGGAATCGGGTACACATTGATTGAAAATCTAACTTAACTATATTCGTCTATTCCGGGTGATTCCGTAAGATCAATTTTAACCATTATGCAGATATATCATAATTTAAGCATGTGTTGTCGTTGTGTTTGGATTTGCATGTGATTTGACTACAAATGGCTTACTATGTGTTTTATTGATTATTAAATATGCGGTAGTTTCTTTCCCTCCAACTAGCCCACATACAAATTGATAATAAGACGATATATCCCCTCTTATATTGTTCTCGTTGAATAACGAAGTCCTATTTTCCATCTCAGCATATGCTTAATTGATAAAAGACTATCAGTACCAGTACGTACGACATGTCCGTTAGACATATGCAAAGAAAAATTTGCTTAATTTATTATTAGTGCAAAATAATATGTACAAACGCGTACAGAACTCAATGTATTCATTATATACATAAATTTGATTATTTTCTAAATGCCGAAGATAAAAGGTATATTGTGCACAATTTTTTTTAATAGGAACATCTGCTAATGTCGGTAAGAACTATTTGGTAAAGTATTCACCAAAAACAAATATATGATTGGGTCTAACTTATCCCAAATGAAACGCCAATGAAAAAGATAACTACATTAAAATTCTTAGAGAATGTGACAATAAAGAGGTTGATTTATATATAGCCTTGTTTGTGATGTAGGATCATTAGTCGAAATTCTACAAATAATAAAGTTTTGCTCATTACCAAAGTATGCTTTAGTGTTCTTTGTGTTTTCTATTAAATAAAAAATTGGCTCAAACATTCAACAGATAACACAGTCATATTTAGTATGAAAACCCCTTTAGTCCGCTAATGAATTTTAAAACATTACAAAAGATACATTGCACTATCACTACAAAATACACACTGTTTAGCAACGGCTAAAAGCCGTTTGCGGCCGTCGCTAGCCATCGCTAATTGCCGTTGCAAATTACCTCGTTGCAACTAAAGAAAGCGACGGCTCCGTTGCTCATTTTACAACGGCTCGTAACGGCTAATTGTCCACGTGGAAGCAACCGTTGGTTGTTGGTTTTCCAGGTTGTCGCTGCAAACCGTTGCAATTCGTTGTAATGTAGCCGTCGCTAGCCGTCGCTTACTTTGACCAAATGGCCGTCGCTAGCCGTTGCAAACCTGGAAAAAATTTCCAGCCAAATTGCAGCACTTACAACCCTCAATCTCAATCAATCCAAATAAAATAATTCCATCATTTCACACATATAATATCATTCCATCGTACCATATAATCAATATCAACACAACTAAATCATCAAATATTGCATATTCTAACATATATTTACAAAATCATATAAGAAAATCAACATAACCAAATACGAATATCCACCAAACCAAACCATATTGTTCAAATATGAATCACAACAACCAAAATATCAAACCCACCAAAACACTGAGTATTAATCACAACATCCATATATATACACATCATAGTATGTACACAAATATATATAAAGCACACCCACGTCCAAATAAAAGTAGCTAAGCATCATCATCACCTGCACCTTCTTCCTCGGGCATTGACCCATGCTCCTGATAGAACGCAGCAATACGCTCATCTATCTGCGTAGCCAACTGACTCTTCTACCAATCATTGAGCTCATTCAATTGAGTTTGCATCCGAGCAATCTCTTCCTCTTCTATGGATCTCTTATATGGCCTATGGAAATTAAGAGCCTGTGAAATAATTCAAGTGAATAAGAAGTTCATGGCATATAATAACAATACGATAACTCAAGTTATTGGTAATAAACTCAAGTGAATAAGAAGTTCATGGCATACAGGTTTCTACTGTATAAATGTTGAGTACATCTCTATTACTAATAAAGAAAATTCATTGAACTAATTTACTCGGTGTCTTTTTGAAATTCCAAAAATGCCCTTACTTTCCGACGCTCAAACAAAATATCAACGTATACAATAACACAAACAGCCCGTGTGCACAGCACGGGCGCATACTAGTACCATATTGCCGAAACTGTAACGCCTGTTTCGACTTGCCGGTTCAATGATTGAATCCCATATCTGATTACACTCATCAACCGTAAGCGACTCTCGTCCACTCGCTTGTATCGCTCGTGCATACTCTGCGTTATATCTCTCCTACAATTACGAATAGATATTTGACACAATTGCTATACAATTTACTTATTTACTGTGAAATAAACGAATATGAAATATTTTCACTACAGAAATAAACATATTTACCATTACAGAAGCAGCCTTGTCGTCCGACCAATCATATGAAACATTCCTATCCTCATCCGTATGCTCCACTGCATGTGTGACTCTGAAAACCTTAGCCGTTGTGGGCTCCCTACCATACTTTGCCCACTGAATATATACAATAATAAGTTATATTGATAATTTGCATGAGTACATATAAGAATACATTATATACAAGAATAGAATATATGGTAAAGAGAAACTAGTAAATATATACACGCATAACATAAATATTGGTTAATTTATTTACCAATTCCTCCTATGTTGTTGGAAGGATTTCGAGACACCACGATGTAAAGCGGGATTTTTGTTCCGATTAGCCTTGTTTCTTTCCGACAATTCCTATTAATTTATACACACTATTAAGTAAAATAATTCAACACATTTAAATGTAAGAATATAGTAACAGTATAACTTACTCTGAATGCTTCAGATTCCCAATATTGTTGGAATCCAGCCCAAACATCAACCCCCATCCAACTTGGCTTTTTCCCTGAACTCTTAGCCCGCGACAGAGTCTCTCTGTAATTTTTCCGCATCTTTTTATTCCAATAATTTACAAAAACATCCATATCATGCGGATCCACACGTACAGCTGCCTGCATATTGAATTATCATACGTGTTATGTAAAAGAGATTGTATAATTAAAAAACAATCAGCAAAACAGAATACGTAAAACTGATATCATAAGGCGTGATGGCATATTGTTTTTGGTTTCATATAAGGCATAAATATATATTACAAAATTATATTTACCATAACATCATCCCATATTGCGTTTTTTATATGCGTAGGAATGTTATCCCATTGAGGCCAACACCCGGACATCCTACTCTTATACGCCTCCTTCGATACTTGCAAAATGAAATCGGATGGCTCCACCTCGAACCTTCTGTAGAAATGCTGATGTATATATTCAATATATTTCATATAATATAATTCAAATAAGTTTGATACATACCCAGCACTTTTCGGAACTATCTCCGCAACTCGACGGAGATCTGGCTCAGAGCTACTCGGACCTGCTCCAAGTGAAGGTGACTCAGATGTACTACGTCGATCACGTCGTCTATCAGACATAACGGACAAACATATATACAATATCACATAATCGTTAATCAGTATCATCAATCAATATCATAAGCATCACATAATCATCAATAATCATCACATAATCATCAACCAATATCACATAACATAAGCATCACATAATCATCAATCAATATCACATAATCGTTAATCATCGCATAATCATCACATAATTATTAATCAAGTGATAATCATCACATAAACATACTTTGCACATAATCATCGACAAAAGCGTACATGAAAAGAATATAGTCATCATTATTATTACATAGCTCAGAATATTACATAACATAGTCATTATTGTTAATACATAGCTCACATTTAACAACAAGCGATGCCATCTATGATCAGTCTTCGTCATATTCTGATTCAGACTCGGTCTCGTACTCTATATCATTTTCTTCAGTACTTACAAATGCATCTATTAAAACATTCGATTCATCAGTCAACGACACTACATCAATGTCATCGGTTATCACTATTTCAGTATTTGGCTCGAGATCCGCTTGATATGCTGCTTCATCTGGAATATTATTTCCATCAAACGTATATCTTGCCTTCATTTTAAAAACAGTCCACCAGTCTACTTTATCTTTTTCTAAGGACAGATATGGAGCAAAATAAACTTGTAAAGCTTGCTTAGCTAATACAAAAGGATCATACTTATAGTAATGAGACGTACGCCTTATTTCAATTAGCTTATAATCTTTGTGCACGTTATTTCCAGAGTCAGGAACATTGCTAAACCAGTTGCATTTGAATAAAAAAACTTTCTCTACAGGTTGTATATAATATGTCAACTCTAAAACTTGTGTTAAGACGCCGTAAAAATCTTTTATATGCTTCTCTGGATCATCACTTCCTTTGACAAATACACCACCATTATATGTTAATTTTTCAGCCCCGTAATCTTTAGTGTTGAATTTAAATCCATTGACGAAGAATATTGGATAAGTCTTGGCATTTCGTTTTGGTCCGATAGCAAGATGTCGTAATCCTTCGTCAACAACACAGTTTTCTGTATCATGAACGTAGTTTGAAAACCATCCAGCAAATTGTTTACTAAGATCGCCAAATGGATATTGTGATTTGTATATGCTGCAAATATGTATTATATTCCTTTATAATTAATATATACATGTATAATTTAATTATATATGAATTCACAATTACCTGACAAATGGTGCAACTTCAGCACAATTTAAAAGAACATATGTGTGTGCCACATGGTAATCTCTATCATCTAACCATATTTCAACACATTTTCCAGCAGGTCTTCCATGTTGTCTAAAAATAGATAACATTTTTTGAGAAGAATCTTGCTGAATAGTGTCTTCATTACGGGGAACACTTACAAAAGATAAGTTCACATCGTTACTGAAGTAATGTGAGAGAAAAAATGAAGCTTCTTCTTCAAGGTACAATTTGCAAATCGAACCTTCTACTCGTGCTTTTTGTCTAATTTTTTTCTTCAAATGATTCAGGTACCTAAAAAAAATTAATTAAATTCATATCGTGGTACAAAAACTGAAATTAATTAAATTACCTCTCAAATGGATACATCCATGCATATTGCACAGGACCACGAAGGAGTGCTTCAGATGGAAGATGAATATGTAAATGCTCCATTACATTAAACAACCAGGCGGAAATATTTTCCCCAGTTTGCATAGAAGTACAGGGATTTCTGCTTGAAATTGACGTATACGATCTACCTTTAACGTCGTAGAACAAAGATGTTTATAAAACATACTCAATTATGTTATAACACTCCATATTTTTGTAGGAGTAGTTCTTTGAAAATCATGGGAAAAAAAATACTCCATCATAATGTGACAATCGTGACTTTTCATCCCACTCAATTTGCTGTTTTTAAAGTCAACACATCTGCGGAGGTTAGAAGAAATCTCATCAGGACATCTAAGTCCTTCCACCCACTTTAGAACGAGTTTTATTTGCTTATTTTCTAGCTTATAGCATGCTTTGGGTTTCTTATTATCATTGTATAACTGAAGTTCGGGCCGCTTACAAAAGTGTAATATATCACTTCTTGAATTCGCATCGTCCTTGGTTTTCCCATTCACATTCAAAATTGTATTAAACACGTTGTCAAACACGTTTTTTTCGTTGTGCGCGACATCAATGTTATGTCGGAGTAGGAGATTTTTCCAGTATGGTAACTCCCAGAATATACTTTGCTTGCACCAGTTATGAATGTCCGATTTACCTGGAATCTCAACATGTACCCCAGTTTCATGTATCTTTGGGTAGTCTTTTACAATTTCATATACCACTTCACTTGTCCAAACCTTAGGTGGTAGCATACTCTCTACATCGTTAGCTTTAAAGTTCTTTTTATCCGTTCTAAATTTATGATTGATATGTAGAAAACACCGATGACAGTCAAACCAAGAAATTTTCTTTCCATACTTTAATGAAAATGCTCGTGTTTCATCCATACAATAAGGACAAGCTAGACGTCCAGATGTGCTCCAACCTGAAAGCATGTCATACGCTGGAAAATCACTAATAGTCCATAATAAAGAAGCAAACATACGAAATTTCCTTTTTCTCGAAATGTCGTACGTTTCAACTCCTTCATGCCACAGTGTTTTCAATTCGTCGATTAGTGGTTGTAGATAAACATCAATTCCTTGAGTCGGATCATCGGGACAGGGAACGAAAATCGTTAGAAACATATATGGAATTTTCATACACACCCATGGAGGTAAATTATAAGGAGTAATAATAATAGGCCATGATGAATATTTACTACCAAACTGAGAAAATGGCGAAAATCCATCCGTACATAA
Source organism: Allium cepa (assembly GCA_030765085.1). Lineage (NCBI taxonomy): Eukaryota > Viridiplantae > Streptophyta > Magnoliopsida > Asparagales > Amaryllidaceae > Allium > Allium cepa. The sequence continues at coordinate 823,156,930 of CM060929.1, forward strand.
GCCTAGCCTAACATTACGTCTCTCTGCCGTAAATTCAGGATAAGTCTTATCGAAATGTTTCCATGCTTCTCCATCAGATGGATGTGTCAAAGTTCCTTCTTCTGGTGTTCTCACAGCGTGCCATCGCATATGACATGCTGTAGCAGAAGATGCATATAACCGTTGAAGTCTGGGAGTGATGGGTAAATAATGCATCCTCTTATATGGAACTTCTTTTCCTTTCTTTTTTCTTGGTTTGTATCTTTCCTCGTTATATATTCTGCATTTAGTAAGATGAGCGTCTTCTTTCCAATAAAGCATGCAACCTTTTATACAATTATCTATCTTCTGATATGGCAATCCAAAAGCAGACATAAGTTTTTTTACTTTATAATGACTATCACACATCAAATTATTAGGGGGCATGTGTCATTTTGCAGTTTGTACAACTGCTCTAAATGCAGCTTCTGTAAGATTAAATTTCGATTTCATAGTGATGTATTCGACGGTTACAGATAATTCGGTTCCGCTCGTAGGTTCATCCCACAATGGCCTCTTAGCATAGTCCAATAAATCATAAAAAAAATTAGCTTCTGCGGTCGGCTCTTCGTCAACATTTTCATTCCCATCATCACCTTGGTCAAAGGTAGGAAACATTGATCTTGCAGCACCTTGCACCATGCTTTCTGTAGGATTGGTCATAGTATTATCGTCCTCTAACACTACAGGATTATGTGTAGGTTGAACAAGTTCTCCATGACGATCCCATAAGTAATAATTCGACACAAAACCAAAATTGTACAAATGTACTTCTACTACATCTGGTTTCCAATGCTTCAGATGTTTGCACTTACTACACGGACAACGAATGTCTATGTTATTTCGATTATTAGATTGAGCAAATCTAATAAATACGTGTACACCATTACAGAAACGTTCTTTTATTGATCCTTTCATACCTTTTCGAGGTTCATACATAACGATCGACAAAATAATCGAACATACTTCCTGATTTGAAAAATGTAGGTTAGAAGATTGAATAAAACACTTCATATTAAAGTCTGGTAAAAATTCATATATAATCCTTTACTATTTTAACAAATTCAAATAAATACTGCATTAAAATTTTCAATTCTTAAGTTTATTGTTTTTTTACTTTGACGGCCGGTTATCCTACTTTCCATTACAAACACAATAACGTAACCATATTTTATTAATCATTTCAGGTTAAACGATTCTACAAAATTTCGGCAGCGCTTCCCTTTTTCCCTGTATCGTACACAAATGCATGTACACAGGGAAAAAGGAAAGTGCCATCGAAATTTTCTGAACCGTTTAAACTGAAATGATTTATAAAATATGATTACTTTATTGTGTTTGTAACTTGTCCAAATACTAGGAATCCAACAAATGTTGTATCAGATGAATATAGACGTCCGTTCTGTGGAAAAACGAATATCCATATAATGATCATATACAACACTTGTCAGACGGGGCCAAAAATTCTCTAAGGGGTTCATATAAATAAAGAAAAATTAAAAAATATTAATATTGAAGTGTTAGTGGTCTGTAGTGAAATAATGATCTTAAATTTTTTAGTAATGTGGCCAAATAGAATTCGTTTAATTATGAATCAGAATCCATGAGAACTATCACTAACTCAGAAAATATGCCTTATCTCATAAATGGGAACTATGAGTTACGATTTTAACAACTACAAAAACTATTTTATAAAATAGATTTAATGTTATTTTATAAACTACAAAAATTACAACTACAAAAAATACAAAAACTATTTTATAAACTATTTAATGTTATTACATTCATTTCTTCATTTTTTACAAAATCAATTTTACAAGAATATTTATTGTTGTTATTTTCATTTCTTAATTTTCTACAAAAATTGATTTTAATATATTGTTGTTGTTATGCTCATTTCAAAATTATATAATTCATTTAACCATTTAAATATTTTATTTAATACATTTGAAATTTCAAAACGTATTTTAAAATTCAGCTAACAATTTAATTTTTTTTATCGATTTTGTAAACAAAAATTAGATGTTAACACTTGTAATAAACTATAGTAATTTAATTTTATACTAACAACTAATACGTAGAATGCACACACGCTAAGTAAATAAAAAATATTACTTCTGTTTAGCTGTACCAATCTAGCAACATATTAATCAACAATTGTACACTAATGTTTGCGCGAACTATAATAAACATTCAAACCACTAATTAAACAATTGTACACTAATTTTTGGATTAGAAATAAACCCTAATTTTTAATTACGAATTAAACAATCTAACCACTAATTAATATCACCAACTCAACAAATACAATATTATCATTAACTACTACATAATAACAAACCCATAATTAACTAATTTGCCGAATTAGGGTTCTTAACATATCCCTAAATCAATCAATATGCTACTATGAACAACTATTAACGCGAACTCATCAATTTCTATCACATATAATCAACCAATTTTCAAAATTAGGGTTTTGATTAAACCTAGATTAAGCTGAAATTAGAAGCAATAACATACCTTAGAATTTTGGAGCGTTGTGGCTTTTGCGACGGGAAGATCGGCAGCTCACGTCGGGGGGTGGCGGCTGGGGCGTCGGCAGTGGAGGAGGGGAGCTGAAGTTTTGGGGGAAGATGAATTGTATTTTGGTTCTCTGGTTGCCTGTATATACGCGTAAAGCGACGGCTAGCGACGACCGCTTTTTTTAGCCGTCGCTAGCCGTCGCCAATACCGGTCGCTAAACGAATCCTGTTTTGTAGTGTATGATTACCATGTCTGAAACTGATCATAGTCATATAATATGGAGTTATTCCAAATTTGCCTGAACAATCACCTAAACTGATATTGGCTGATTGCAACAATTTTGAAGTCATGCAAGATGTTTTGCTACCTTTGATGATGCTTTCATGAACCTTTCCACGACTCTCAAGAACCTTTCTACCTACAAATCGTGGAACTTTGCTGGTGTTCACTTGATTTGCTCAGATATTCTTTACTACCGAACTGCCTGAATTGCTCATAATTAAATTGACTTGTGTTTGATTTCTAAGTTTAGAATAATGAGCTTCTAATATAAAAAAGAAATTTAATAATGGAGAAAGGAGAATAAAATAATCAAAACCTAAGCCTGGTCCGAACCCATAGGGTACTTTAAAACCAATATCTGAATCCAGCCTGTCGGGCTTCTCAAGCCCCTTGTGTAACAATATCCATATTCCAAATTCTTAATATTTATGTTAAAATCATACTTTAATTTTGTAATTTTTGTAAAATGTGTACACAAACAATGTTAACATACAAATGCATGGTGACGTACTCAAGTTTGCAATGAAAGTAAGAAAAAATATTTACATGCAAATAAATAAAATGCTAAACAAATAACATAAACACTCATATTTTGATACTATAGAAAATTAATAATCGGATCTGGTCCAAACCGAACAACTCTTTGATAAAACCGTATCCGACTCTAATAGTAACTGGGTCAGACCTGAGTCGGACCTGGGTAGTTAGGGAAAAACTCATACCTGTATTAACATGGTGGGTTCGGGCTGGGCTTAGACCGAAATCCGTACGATTGACAGGCTTACTTAGGACATAAAGAATGTTACAATTTTATGGAAAAATAGAACATTTTCAAATCGAATACTTTTTAGTAGCAGTTCGTAAACGGAACTAAAGGATCTTTAAATAGAGAATTTTTTATTTTAATACATAATTTGCTGTATAAATTTTATATGTATTTTCGTGAAGTGCAAATCTAGTATATACGATTTGAAAATGATATAACCTTTCGATTTTAGATGAGTAGGCTATCATCGTTAACCTAAACTATCATTTTAGCAATGAGCAAGTGATTTAAGAGGTATCAACTAAGGTAGTTAATATAAAAGCAAGAGCAAAATGATGATATAGAACTATTATATTAGCAGTGGTCAGACTGTTTATGATTGAGGCATGGGATGTGGGAGGTATACAACTAACGAACTATGGTTAAAAATACCTTTACATGTTCTTCTTTGATAATTTCACAGTAGTGGATATTATATATTCTATGTTTTAACCTTTTCACCACCTTATTGGACGCCATCCCATTTGAGTCACTAAAAGCACGATGCCAGCTTCCAAAAGCAAAATTTTGGAAAAGAAAATCATATTGTCATACATATTTGGTAGTAGATCCTTCACTACTATTTATTATCACGAAATTCAACAAATGAACATATTGTAACAGTTGTTTGATTCAAATTTCAATTTTTATTGCAAAGTGGCAGATTCAATATTGATTGAATGCATTCACATTTATATTAGATCCTTAAAAGCTCTATGGATCATTGTTAATAAAATGTCTGAGATGGCAAATTGAAGAATATTCCAAAAAAATTCTTCTGATTCATCTACTGGTCAATTTATAAGCGAAACATTTCATAAACCATGAAATTTTATAACCAACCCATTTACATTATAGGTTATAGGCTACAAATCGAGCTTTGATCTCATAAACTAAAAATAACTAATGAAAATAACAAATTAATTAATTGCTTAGGTGTTCCTTCAACATATATTTTCTTCAACGTTGTTAGTTAAGAAAAGATGTGGAAAAGCCAGCAATTTGAAAGTAAGATTAGGTATTGGAAGTAGTAGAATAAAGAGAAGCAAAAATCATGAAGGTTATTGTGGTAAGTTGTGATTGGGAACGCCATAAGAGTAGGAGAATTTCGTGATGAGCATTCTGTGTTAATAATAGGCCTGTCAATAGGTAGGGTTCGGTCCGGGTATTATAAAATCCAGACCCAAGTCCAATTACCATAATTAAAACTCGAGCCCGACCCGAACCTGCAGGGTATTTCAACGCAATATCCAAGCCCGTCCCGTCGGGCTTTTTACTCCCGCTGGGTAATAACTATAAACCTAACTCAGAACATTTATGTTAAAACCATACTTTAAAACTGCAACTTTGGTAAATTTTGTATACAAACAATGTCAACATATAAATTGGACGGCGATGTAGTCAAGCTTATAACAAATGTATGCAAAAACATCTACATGTAAACAAAAAAATGGTAAACAAATAATATACGCACTCATGTTTTGATATGATGAAAAACTAATAATCGGGCCGGGCCCTAACCGGGTCGGGTTTTGACAAAACCGTACCCGACCCGCATCGGGCTAGAAGTCGGGCTTGGGTAGTAAAAGGCAATACCCATACCCGCATAAATAGGGCAAATTCAGGCTGGGATCGGGCCGAATCCTGTACCATTGACAGGCCTAGTTAATTATACAATATCAAGAAGAGCTACCAAAAATTGGACACAAGAATGGACGAAAATACTATTAGTTAATAGAAGGCTAAAAGGGCAGTTTAGTAACTTCAAAAGCTTCAAATGAAGATATTTCTATTATATATATAGTTATGATGTTGTCCATTCTAACTTGATTCTATACTATCTCCAAATGTAGGCATTACTTTTATAGTGAAAAAATAGATGGTTTGTGTACTTGTCAAATGTTGCATAACATGAAAATAGGATCGACGTTGAAGCATCTTTATATGGATCCATGCATTGTAGGCAAGAAGTTGTTAATTGCCTTATAGACGCATATTGGCATCTTGCGAACATGGATGCAAAGTCAAATGCAATTCGTCTATTGGACGTTGTTATTTGATTTGCGAATGATATTCCCAGAATGATTTGAAATTATGCTTGCCATCTTTAGTGCATTTCCAAACCCAATAATCTTTCGATTTGTCATTGAATATTTTAATTGCTGAAATGTTGTTTCTCAATTGCCCTAGAAAAGCGAATATGTCGCTTCTTCGGTTTCCTTCTTCTAAAATGTTACTAAAAGTCACTCTTTTCCCTCTAACTCTCTCCAGCATTTCAATTCCAAGTTTATTAGTCAATCTCCGTCATTATATCTATGGGTCAAACCATAGGTTAACAATCCACACTTTAATTGGTCAGAATTTCTGCTAAATTAAAAACCCAAGTCCACTAGGGTACGTATTGTTGGTGTTGGTATGCTATAAATAAACAAAATAATGTCAGAGCACCATCAATAAAAATTAACAGCAGAATAGTAAATTATAATAAACATATAATTACTGACTAAGGCTAAAACCTCTAGTATATAGTACCCTTGTTTGATGGGCATGCATAGGAAATCAATCCTTCCACCGTTCATCTTGTACCAGTACATGTTTCTCTAAATCTATCATGTGGGTTGTAATGAGAAGAGGCTAAGAACAACATTATACTGACTAGTAAATTACATAATTTATTATAACATTAATTTATGCCGATTGTCTTCCATTACGTGTTATGCCTACTATTTAACTAGTCATCTCGACTTCATGTACACGCATGATATGCCCCACCTACTCGAGGTGTACAATACATACAAACGTAAGTACTTATCCGCGTACGTACGTACCACAGTCCCTCATGGACCAGAATACAATCCTCGTTAGTATCCATAACTCTGCACCCCATCGGGTATCCATCATCTATATCTAGATCGAATTGTTTACGTACACCAAGAATATTCTCATTAGTGCCTAATAACGTCATTACAACTATTTAGCCATATTCTACCTTCTCTTGAAGACTCATCTAACTGCTACATATTGAGGACTCGACTCCTCATACTTGAAGACTCAGCTCCTCGAACCTCCTTATCATACTCACGCAATTAGGGGGAGCCCTCAATGTTAACTCGCGTTAAGAATGGCTTAGGGTTTGCTGCATCCGCGTCCACCTCTAAGTGGTAATGTAATGCCTCTTATCACTTTGGGATCCATCAAAGCACAGTATCACGTCAGCCACCGTGCATACCATGGAACTCCCGTTAATATCGACCCACACGTTTCTCCAAGCATCATCGTCAATGTTGCACATATGCTATAGAATTTGCTATGAGTGCAATTTGCGATCGAATTGCATCTGCCATCATGAGATTTTGTATAAGACTCACTTCTCCAGACTGCCCGTGTAATAATTCGCCATTCGTAACACCCAAAAATCAATGCCTCACATCAACGCCTAACTTTTGAATACCCCAAAAGATGGCTTGTCGGAAAAAGCAAGAAAGAAGAAGAAACGAACACTATATCAAGGCATAATGACGCAATCATACATTGGAATGATAACATATAATGTACTGATATACATGAACAGAATATGATGAGCAATATATAAGAGAACAGACCGGCGGAAGTAACTGATAAATAGATAGAGTATAGGAATAAAATATCTAATATAATAAGTCTCATATACAAATAACATCTGTCATGTACTACTACAATATCAAGTAGATAAACATCCAAGTACCGTCTTTGCCTCCAAAACTCTAGCTACACCATAGTCATAGTGTATCCTCAAAAGCACATAACTCTCAAACTACTCAATCGAGCATCCGAGAGTTATCATGACATAAGCAGACAAAGGCAAAATGTGGGTCAAACATAAAGTCTGGTGTGAGAGGAACCATCTCAAAATACTGTATATCAAACTATATGCAAATATAAGAGTTAATTACTAAGGCACATTTGGTCCTCTCCACAAACATGGCTCGTGGGTAATCCAGACAGTCCATACACGAGTAAAGTAAACCCATCACAAAAGTAGGGAAACATACCATAACCCACTCTTCTTCTGTAAGCAACGAGTTAGTACAAGTAATATAACATAACGATATGTAACGGTATATATCATGATACAGGTAACCTAACATACAGAGGCAGGGTAATCATAATATAAGTTTATCATGAAGTACAGAATGATAACAAATACAACAACAATAACATCATCCAACAAACAATATGCAAAACACAACAATGAAGTCAACCAGAGAGTACAAATTGATATCCGTCATTACCAGTGGGTGAAGTCTACTATGAACATCTATCGCGATCCAATGATTCAAGATAAATATAGTCAGTATAATAACATACCCAGACATCTATCGTGATCCAATGATTCAAGATAAATAGAGTCAGTACAATAACATACACAGACATATATCTTGATCCAATGATTCAAGACAAATAGAGTCAGTACACTAACAAACCTAGATCACTATCGTGATCCAATGATTCAAGATAAATAAGTTGGTGCACGAGCATTGTCGGTGCACTAGCGAACCCTGACATCAATCGTGATCCAATGTGTCCCTTAGAGAGTTTAAGATAAATAAAGTCTGTATTTAAATATACTATAGACCTCGAGCCACAGGTCTCGTGTAATACACCATCGGGACCATAAAAGAACACTAATGCCATATAAATATACACATAAAATATAACATCGCACAATCAAATACACCTATCACGAACGAAGACCGATCTCTCGTCATCTTTTATCTACATGAATGGCCTCTATTATAAGACCCATAATTGGTACAGTCACTAATATAAGGTCACCGCCATTCATTAAACATATCTACCCCAAAATCAAAGCCAAGGGGCACAGACTAACTCCGCTCAATCATATATGCTCACTAAACGTGACTATGTAACCAATCATTACATCGATATCGATCGCATCCAATCATCATTGCTTGCATGTGTATCACTATACATTGCATCAGAATCCTAAGCTTTGCCTTGCATTCCACTTTCTCGAGTAGCCCGAAGCCTTTCTAAAGCTGTACCAAGACCACATGAAGAATCGCACTCAAATGCGGAAGTAGATTCCTTGAAAACATTCTCAACTCGGGGGTTCGATCGACCGCGGTACACATTCAGTTGATTGAGCCCAATCGATTGAGTTGGGTATCCCTAGCCTTCTGTTTATGGATCCCCCCACGGGATTGATTTGAACTCTCATTCAGTTGACTGAAACTCTCCCTTGGTCGAATGAAATATCCAAGTCCTAGGAAATAAGCCTAGAACAGGTACAAACCCCTCAAACGGTCGTCAATTCGCGTGCCATTTCCACCAACGCTACACATGATAGGTCGCCTAGCTCCCGTGCCTTCGTTGCATCAAATCTCTTTTGGAGTTTCATTGGTTGATGTTTTGAAAGTGTTTCTTAGGTCTTAGAAAACCGATTTCGATACAAATCCCTCACTTTTTAGTATAGAGTGTCACCGGGATGATTTCAATGATCCGTGCTCCTATAACACTCCCAAATGAACTCAACCAACTTTCTCGCCTCATGTGATGCACACAAACGTGTCGATACATTTGCTCGTACATGCATATGCACACACATATAAGCAAATACGTAAAAACTCATGAATCACATTTCAAGCTCCACCGAAGCGATTACTCGACCCGGTACGCTCTCATGCAACATAGCGCTCCTGATGGTCATCATAGCTACATGAGATTACTTGTAACATGTTTGTATACACATAGGGCAATTCCATACGTGTGTACAATTATTTACACAAATAAGCAAACATTGTTAACCATCCAAACTATTCAACTATTCTAATTACAATACAAGAATTGTTTTGATTACTATATAACTTCAAATACACATATATGTATACTATCCATATACATATACATATACATACACATACACATATATTTAAATAAAAATTTGATTATTTAATAGCCAAATCTTTTCTATAAAAATCAAATCTTCTTCTCTACTAATTTATAAAATCATTCCATTATTTTATAAAATGCAAAAATAGCTTATAATCATTTTTAAGCTCTTATAATACTTAAATCCCTTATCAAGAATTAAGTATCCATCTCCTAATTATTTTATAAAGCCTTATAACCACTTTATAAAATAATTCCTTACTATTTTATAAAATCTCACACTTATATAAAATACTTATTTTGCATTATTTTTTGAAATATTATAATTTCATAAAGTATTTCTTTTGTATTATTTTATAAAATCTTATACTTTTATAAAATACTACTTCTTCACTATTTTATAAAATCTCATACTTTTATAAAATATACCATTTATACTGTTTTATAAAATCTCATTCCATTTTATAAAATATATCTTTATTATTATTTTATAAAATCTCATTCTATTTTAAAAATATACCTTCATTCATATTTTATAAGATCTCATAGTATTTTACAAAATATGTCTTTCACTTATAAAATTATTTCCTTACTTCAATAATATTTATAATTATTAATTAAGATCCCTTAAGTCTCTAATCAGTTTAATGATAAATATAGAGCTCTTAACTTGCTTAATTTGCTTACTAACTTCACTTTATAAAATATTCCATTATTTTATAAAACCATTTCTTCTCTTAAATAACATTTATAAATAATAATTAAGTTTTAGTAGGCCTCTAACTACTTTAATAGTAAGTTTAGAGCTCCTAACTCACTTAATTAGCTTATTAACTGTTTCAAACATCATTCAAATGTTTATTTAATAATTTCTAATGACATGCACATAATTATATTACTTAATTTATCTTAAGTCAAACCATAACATCGTATGTAATCATCTATTTAACCCTAAAACCAATTCTAGACTTACTAACTTTTTCTAACATGATGATTAAGGGTACAAACAAATAATTAGCTAATCGAATCATGTTTATAACCCGAACACAAACCCAAACCATAACATAGAATTCTCCAAATCACATCACATAACTTTATAATTATTGCTAAGAAAATATATGAAGTTAAACAGGTAAATTAAATAGGAGAATAATCCCACCCATCTGTTCTTCTCCAAACAAGATCAAAATCACTAAAATCCAAATCCAAGCTTACTTTAAATATGAGATATCCATCTAAACTCCACTTTATGCTAATTCCTTCCTGAGTTCTGTAGAGAATTAGGAGAGAGGATTTATTGTGATTTTTATTTGATTTTAGGAAATTTATTTGAAGGGCTTGAGGATTAAGGGTTGATTATGAAAAGGTTAGGAGAGGAGGAGAAGAAACTAAAGTGAATGATTGGAAACAAAAGGACTTAGCCACTTACAAGAAACTAATGGGCTTAGCCAAAATTATCTTCATTCTGCATCATTTCGAAACCTATTGACTTCAAACCTAGTCAAGTTAATATTCATATTTCTCATCTCGTAAAAGCGGTCTCATCTATGGGTGTATGGAGACTCAATTCATCCATCTCTGAAAAGTAGAGTATAATGAAAATTTCATCGGTTAGCGATTAAATATTTAAATATTCAATTGTTAAAATTGCAGGGTGTTGCATTCTCCCATTCTCAAAAGAATTTCGTCCTTAAAATTCCTATGAGTATGAGAAAGTACCCGACTAACCAAAAATTATTGAGTCTAAACCTCGGAAAATCCCGGTAATATTTCCCTTGCATAGCAAACATTATGGAAACTCCCGAATTAAAACACATCTCATATCATGGAAATATGTAATAACCTACATTATCCACATTTCCTAGAGATACAAACCTCCTTCTAAGAAAACTTCTCACCATTTAAAGGCAAATTTCAATAAAAGCATTTAAATGGCTATATTTCAGCTTCTAAGTACCTAATTGTACTATTTTAAGAGGATGATGCACCAATTTTATAGCAACACAACATCAAAACATGTATAATTTTAGGGTAGCAATCAATACTTTCACAACCAAACTTGACTAAAAAGTGGAGAGTAAGCTCAAATAAGTTGGTATCTAAATATATCGCAATGCAATCGACTCGTATAGATCTCACCCAAACCTCTAAAATAGCCTTGGGTGACATATGATCTATCCTAAATAGCTATCGCTATCTCTCTTCGAACATGCTATAACAGGTGACTATAACTGGCATAAAAGCCATTACCAATAACAACAATCAATCGAAACAACTCAAGTAACAATGATCAACAATAATCAATCTGTCAACCAAACAACGATAATAAATTAATAAGCCATGATAAGCAATGACAAACAATATAAAACAACAACAATCAACAACAAGCAATAAAAAATGACAACGCGAAACAATAATTAATAAAAATCAGTCAACAGTAAAAAAAATAACATGAGCGATAAAACCAACAATCAATCAATCAACAATTAACCAACAACAAACAACAATAATCAATCATAAAGAAACAACAAACGATAATAAACAATAGCAAATAACAGTAAGCAACAACAAACAATAATCCACAAGTGTACAGACAAAAAAACATTCTAAAGAGTTTGTATTGATATGCATGATGACCAACAATAGTTGAAACGTGCATGTCAAACCATAAAGTCTCATGAGCTTATTCTACTTCCAAGATGGACAAAATACTTAATTAGTGTAACTCCTTTCGTAAATACAATATACAAAATATTATCACAATCCCTGTTATGAAAAGGAAAACTTCTAAGATGTGCTAGATTGCCAAGTCTCAAAACTCTCAAATAAATCCAGCAACCTAAGTTTCAATTTTCCATTTCCTCTGAACAACACTCATTCTCTAAAGGAGGGAACTTTACTAATTAAATCATTATCAAATAAAATTTATGAATGCTTGGGCTACTTGGGTTCTAACTCACCTCAACTGCACAATTTTAATAAAGATAATATACTAAGTGCATTATGACACTTGCCTAGCAAGTATCATAATGCAACTTAAAAGATTATTCAAACCTGCACAAAACTAGTCCAGAAGTCCTTTCCCAAATTATTCCAAGCAACCTTCTTTACATTATACTTATAATTTATAATAACTAAATCACCCAAAATGGCACGATGCTCGTTCCAACCATTCTTTTACCAACAAGATTCCTTTGTTAAACTAGTGTCATCCACCTAACTCTTCTTGTGCAAACTCCGATCTGGTCCCTTGACCCGACTACCGAAATTCCCTCACATGACCTAAGCCATACTTTTGAAATCTCTCAGTCATTTCAAGGATCCGACTTAAGTGGTTTTCTGTAAGAATCCAGCGAAAAACCCTTTTTTAACTGGTGCAAAGCATATAGAAACTCTACGCTCAAGCTAGTAATTAGGAACTGGTACGTGAATGGATCAATCTTTAGAAAATATTCCTTTTGGCACATGAGATTACTCCCATCACCTAAGGTTTACTAACATAAAGATAAACAATTCCAATGCAAATGGCTCTACGTCAAATATATAAGTCACCCGGCTGGTCTTTGCCTATCATTGGACAACTACCAAACTCTACATGGATGTTGAATACAAGTCATCACCGATTGACCCCACTCAGTCTGGATGCTCATGCATCAATTTCTAATGGCAGTACACTCGGTCATTACACCACCCTCAACACCCACCACCACCGCATATGTATCCCATTTTTCCATCCCGATAGCCTGAATGAAGAAACTTTGGCAACTAGAGCTAGAAATGAACTATTGTTCAGAAGACTAGTGATGTAAGCAATATTACATATTATAAAAATACAAGTATTCTTTCTCAACATATCTCCTTCTACTAGTTTGCCTAACTCAAACTGGTCTACTAGTTCCTGAGTGTTGAGCCTAAGCTCTGATACCAGCTATACCAACCCACCCTTTGTAACACCCAAAAAATAGCGCCTTGCATCAATGCCTAACTTCGAATGCCACAAAAGATGGCTTGTCAAGAAAAGAAAGAAAGAAGAAGAAACAAAACACTATATCAAGGCACAATGATGCAATCTCATATCGGAATAATAACATATAACATACTTAATATATATGAATAGAATAGGATAAACAATATATAAAAGATTACATAGGCAGAAATAACTGATAAATAAATATCAACACAGAGAATCAAAATAAAATATCTAATATAATAAGTCTCATATAAAATAACATTTGCTATGTACGACTATGATATCAAGTAGATAAATATCCAAGTATTGTCTTCGCCTCCAACTCCCGCTGCACCATCCTGATAGCGTGTCTCCAAAAGCACCTCACTCCTAAACTACTCAATTGAGTACCCTAGAGTTATCATGACATTAGCAGACAAAGACAAAACGTGGGTCAGACATAAAGCTTAGTGTGAGGGAAATTATCTCAAAATATTATATATCAAAACTATATGCAAATAGAATAGGAACTACTAAGGCACATCCGTTCCTCTCCACAAACGTAGCTCAAGGATAATCCGAGCAACCCATACACAAGTAAAGTAAACCATCACAAAAGTAGGGAATCATACCATAACTTGATCTTCTCCTTTAATCAACGAGTCAGGACAACTAATATAATGTGATTGATGCATAACGGCATATGTCATGATACAGGTAACCCAAAGTACAAATGCATGATAACAAATACAACAATAATAACAGCATCCAACGAATGATACACAAAAAATAGCAATGAAAGTCAAAAGGAGAATACAAATTGATACCTGTCATTACTAACGGGTGAAGTCCACTATGGACATCTATCATGATCCAATGATTCAAGATAAATAGAGTTAGTACACTAACTTACCCAGACATCTATCGTGATCCGATAATTCAAGATAAATAGAGTCAGTACACAAATGCACCCAAACTACCATTGTGATCCAATGATTCAAGATAAAAGATTTAGTACACTAGCATATCCAAACATTAATCGCGATCCAACAATTCCCTTTGAGAGTTTAAGATAAATAGAGACAATATCTAAATATACCATAAACCCCAAGCCACAAGTCTCGTGTCATACATTATCGAGACCATAAACAAAAATCGATGGTATATAAATATATGCACACATCAAATATAACATCATGTAATCAAATACGCCTATCACAAATGAAGACGATGTCTCGTCATCGTCTATCTACATGGATAGCCTCTATTATAAGACCCATAATCTGTGCAGTCACTAATATAAGGCCACTACCACTCATCAAACATATCTACTCCAAAGTCAAAGCCAAAGGGCATGGGCTAACTGTGCTCAATCGTATATACTCACTAAACGTGGCCGTGTAACCAATCACTAAATTATTGTCGCGCTCGATGATCATTGATCACACACGTATCATTGTAAATTGCATTTAAATATTGATCTTTCCTTGCATTCCACTTTCCCGAGTAGTCCAAAGCCTTTTTCGAAGTCATGCCAAAACCCCACGAAGAACCGCACTCGAATGGGGAAGGAGATTCACCAAAAACACTCTCATTCTAAGGGTTCAGTCGATTGGGGTACACATTCAGTCGACTAAGTTGGGTATCCCCAGCTTTCTTGTTAAGGCTTCCCTTGAGATCTCTCATTTAGTCGACTAAACCTCTCCCTCGGTCGACAGAATCTATATGTCCTAAGCAATACGCCTCAAACAGATACAAAACCCTAAAACGATCGCCAATTTGCGTGTCCTTTCCTCCGATGCTTCGCCCGATGAGTCGCTTAGCTCTTGTAGTCTGCCTTCGCCGCATTGAATCTCTTTCGGAGTTCATTGATTGATATTTTGGAAGTGGTTTCTTAAGTGGTTGAAAACCAATTTCGATATGAATCCCGCTCTTTTTTGTATAGAGACTCACCGGGATGATTACAATGACCCGGTCTCTTCTGACACGTCCAAAAGAACTGAACCAACTTTTTTGCCTCATATGACGCTGATAGCTGTGTCGATACACCCTCACGTGGATGCATATGTACACATGCATGAACACATAAAAATTCACAAATCACGTTTCGAGCTCCACTAGAGCGATTACTTGACCCGGCACGCTCCCATGCAACTTAGCAGCCCGGTGGTCGCTATAGCTACACGAGATTGCTCGTAACGTGCTTGTATACACACAGAGACATTTCCATATGCATATACAATTATTTACGCAAATAAGTAAACGTTATTAGCCATCCAAGCTATTCATCTATTCTAGTTACAAGAATTGTATTGATTACTATATAACTTTCGATAAATGTGTATGTATACTTACCAATATACGTATACACACATATACTTAAATAATAATTTGATTATTTAATAGTCAAATCTTACTTTTATTTATCAAATCTTTTCTATAAAAGCCAAATCTTCTTTTCTACTATTTTATAAAATCAATCTATTATTTTATAAAATACAAAATAGCTTATTAATTATTCTTAAGCTCCTATAATACTTAATTCTCTTATCTAAAAGTAAGATTCATCTCCTAATTATTTTATAAAACCGTGTAACCTCTTCATAAAATAATTCCTTCTTACTATTCCCTAAAATCTCATACTTATTTAAAATACTTATTTGTATTATTTTATGAAATCTCGTATTTTCATAAATATTTCTTTTTTATTATTTTATTACATATCATACTTTTACAAAATACCACTTCTTCATTATTTTATAAAATCTCATACTTTTATAAAATATATCGTTTATACCATTTTATAAAATCTTATTCCATATAATAAAATATATCTTTATTAATATTTTATAAAATATCTTCTATTTATAAAATACACCTTCATTCTTATTTTATTGGATCTCATACTATTTTATAAAATATACCTTTCACTTATAAAATTATTTCCTTACTTCAATAATATTTCTAACTACTAATTAAGCTTCGTTAAGTCTCTATTCACTTTAATGATAAGTGTAGAGATCTTAACTTGCTTAATTTTCTTACTAACTTCACTTTATAAAATATTTTATTATGTTATAAAATCATTTCTTCTTTAAATAACATATATAAATACTAGTTCAGTTTCAGTGGGCCTCTAATTACTTTAATAATAAGTTTAGAGCTCCTAACTCACTTTATTAGCTTACTAACTGTTTCAAACATCATTCAAATGTTTATTTAATGCGTTCTAATGACACGCACATAATTATATTACTTAATTTATCTTAAATCAGATCGTAACATCGTATATAATCATCTAGTTAACCCCAAAACGAATTCTAGACTTTCTAACTCTTCCTACCGTGATGATTAAGGGCAGATACAAACAGTTAGCTAATGGAATCATGTTTATAACATGAACACAAACCAAAACCATAACAAAGAATTCTCCAAATCACATCACATAACTTCATAATTATTACTAAACAAATATATGAAGTTAAACCATTAAGTTAAAGAGGAGAATAATCCCACACACCTCTTCTTCTCCAAATAAGCTCAAAATCACCAAAATCCAAATCCAAGCTTACTTTAAATTTGAGATCTCCATCTAAACTCCACTTCATTCTAATTCCTTCATGGGATCGATAGAGAATTGGGAGAGAGGATTTATGGTGATTTTTATTTTATATTAGGAAATTTATTTGAAGGGCTTGGGGATTAAAGAGGGATTATGGGGTGATTATGAAAAGATTAGGAGAGAAGGAGAAGAAACTAAAGTGAATGAGTGGAAATGAAAGGAGCTAGCCACTTATAGGAAACTAATGGGCCTAGCTAAAATTCTCTTCATCCGACCATATTCATCCTCGAAAATTATTGACTCCAAACCTGGTCGAGTTTATACTCATTTATCTTATCTCAGAAAAGCGGTCTCATCTATGGATGTCTCGAGACATAATTTCCCTATCTTTGAAAAATCAAGTATAATAGGCGATTCATCAATTAATGATTAAATATTTAAATAAATCATTTAAATATTCATTTGTTAAAATTATGGGATGTTATAGCTCGTGGCCTGTAGGGAAGCTTATTATCCTCATGCTGCCTAGTCGGACTCACGCCTTAGTCTACCCATAGCCTGTAGGGTCGCTTAACATCCAATCACTTCCACCTAGTCTGCCCGTAGCCTTCAGAGGAACAACACAATACCTATATGTGAAAGTATATTTCCATGATTTCTTTAGTTAGAGATGTCTCATATCAATATAATATATACATAACTATTGATAGCCTCTTACAAAGGGAAGACATATGTTGTGTTTTAAAAAATTTCAAATCCACGTATTTTTGATATATCAATGTATCTAATATTACCGCATTTGGTCGCGGTTAATTAATAATTATAGATGACCGCAGCATCCGCAGCAGTTAGTTTTGGGCCTCCAAATATAGGATGTTACAAGTTGGTATCAAAGCATAGGTTTATGTAAATTTAAAAGAAATTTGAACCTAAAAGATTTTAGAAACATAATCCAATGAATCAGAAAATGAGACCGGGGTTTAATGCTATAGTAACGTACTTGCAATTGTGTGTGCATATATATATATATATATATATATATATCTATAAGTACGTATTTCCCTTTCCCCTAGACTGTTCTTCTGTATCTTACTAAGGCTCGTATGAAGATTTACAAGAAAGGAAGATGTGGAGGTAGGAAACAGAAGAGGAATCTAGGTGGAGGAAGCATCACAACTAATGGAAATGCTCGACCAAATACCAGGAGGAATCTGGGTTGACAGGCAAATGTTAATCCAAATGAAAATGCCAATGTAGGTGCTGGGACCTCGCCAGTAGATACAGGGATGATGTATCAATTCTTTGTCATTCTGATGCAAGCTGGCGCAGCTGTAGGAGTAGTTGAAAGAAATGCTGTGAATGTTTGGAGGAGCTAATCCGTGGTCCCAATTGGCAATAACTATGCTAACTTGAGCAGGGATATACCATTCTTGGTTGGAAGCCATTTTTAGGAACAAAGGATACTATAGAAGCAGAAAATTAGCTTTTACATTGTGAAAGGATTTTCGCTGACTTGTGATTGGACGATGAGCAGAAGAGGAGACTTGTATTGACAGTTGCAAGGAGCTACACTTTATTGGTGGAATAGTGTTACCATGAGAGTACTCAATTAAGAGTTGACTTGGGTAGAATTTCAAGAGAGATTCGAAGAGTGGTTGTTGTCTAAAGTAGCCAAGCCAGTATTGCCGAGAAAGTTCATGGACTTAGTGCAAGTGAGATGTCGGTGATTGAGTATGCTATGAAGTTTGAAGAGTTGTCCAAATACGGATATGCGACCATTGACACCATTAAAAGGAACGAGAAGTTTATTCGAAGGTGAAGACCCAAGATTGCTAAGGCGACCATGCCATACCTCCGTGATCCAAGTATAGTTGTAGTGGAGATGGCAATCAGGAATGAAGAAATGCTTACTATTTATGGGAAGGGGAAGCAGGTTAGAATCCAGAATTCTCAAGACAAGAAGAGGAAATTCTTTAAGAAGTAAAGAGCTTAGAAAGGAGGAGCTGCCAAGAAAGGAAAGGCCGATGTAGTGTGCTACAAGTGCGACAAGAAAAGACATTATGCTCATGAATGTTGAACTAGAAAAGGGACAAAGGTTGCAGATAAGAAAGGAGTGAAGTGCTTTAATTTTGACCAGATTGGACATTACAGGATTATTGTCCAAAACCAGTCAGAGTGGATAAGGGAAATGTTTTTTCTTTGGAACCATCTTCTTCTTGACCAACCATTGTTGGGAAGGGAAAGACTGTGATGGAAGATACGCTTTTGATTCATAGTATATAATTTGGGTACTATTTGATATTGGTGCATAGCATTCATTTATATCTCAGTGTTTGGTATATAAGTTATGTTTATAACTCGCATACCTTATCACTTCCTTAAGGGTTGCGAATCTGATAGGAGGGTATGAAACTCTGGAGATGAGATGTGACCAGTTAGAACTTGAATTATTAGGTCATAAGTTCGCATGCATATTGTATGTTTTTGATTTCATAGGCTTGGGGATCATTTTGGGTATGGATTGTTTAGATAAATATGATGCTAAGGTATTTTGCCAAGATAGAGAAATACCGCCAAGACACCCTGATAATCATAACCGAATTATACACTCGGTGGAGAAATTAGACTCAAGTGCTTGTGCTTTGATGAATGCAATGGATGTAGAAGAAGAGTTGAATCAGG
This sequence comes from Allium cepa, assembly GCA_030765085.1. Lineage (NCBI taxonomy): Eukaryota > Viridiplantae > Streptophyta > Magnoliopsida > Asparagales > Amaryllidaceae > Allium > Allium cepa. The sequence continues at coordinate 823,176,643 of CM060929.1, forward strand.
TATTGGTAGCAAGAGAATTTGCAGATATTTTTAAGCCAGTCACAGGACTACCATCGAAGCGAGCCATTGAGTTTCGGATAGATCTTGTGCTAGGAGAAGAACCTATAAGCAGATCACTAGTAAGATGGCACCTACCAAGATGAAGGAATTGAAGGTGAAACTAGTGGATTTAGAAAGAATAATTTCATTACGATAAGCAGTTTTGTTTGGGGAGCGGCCGTGGTGTTCATGAAGAAACTGGATGGATCGATAAGGATGTGTGTCGGCTATCGCTAGTTGAATGAGAAGATGATTATATGTATCCTTTGCCGAGAATTGATGATTTTTTTGATCAGTTGAGTGGAGGTAGAGTATTCTCCCAATTGGATTTGGAGACATGTTTCCATCAGCTAAGTGTGGTAGCGGACAGTATTCTGTTGATGACATTTCGGACTAGGTATGGTTTGTACGAGTGGTTAGTGATGCCATTCGAGTTAATGAATGTGCCAGCCTTCTTCTTGGATTTGATGAATCGAGTTTTCCAACAACACTTGGATAAGTTCATATTGGTATTCATGGATGACATTTTAGTGTACTCCAAGGACAAAAGGGAGCATGAAGTTGATCATAGAGTAGTGCTTCAGATGCTGAGGCAGCATCAACCGAAAGCGAAGTTCTCAAAGTGTCATTTCTAGAAAAAGAAGTTAGGTTTCTTCATTATGTGGTTTCAGGGAAGGGTTTGTTAGTTGATCAAGATAAGATTGACGATGTTAACAACTGAAATAGACCGGAGATGTTGACTGAGATTAGAAGTTTTCTTGGACTCGTTGGCTATTACTGAATATTTATTAAGGATTTCTTGCGGATAGCAACTCCTATGATTAAGCTAACTAGGAAGGACGTGAAGTTTATTTGGTCTGACAAATGTGAGGAAACATTCCTTAAGTTAAGGCATTTTTTAACCAACGCGCCTATATTTCTAGTTCCAGATGGGAATCAAGAATTAGTAGTGTATATCGATGCATGTGGAACCAAATTAGGGTTGTGTTGATGCAGAAAGGTTAAGTTATTGCCTACGCTTTACAACAGCGTAGATCGCATGAAGTGAGATACTCTACTCACGTTCTAAAGTTGGCATCAATGATCTTCACATTGGAAGTATGGAGATATTATCTCTTAGGGGAGAGATTTGAGTTGTACACTGATCATAAGTCCTTTAAGTATTTGTTCTCTCAAAAGGAGTTGAATATGAGTCAGTAGAGGTGGTTGGAATTTTTAGCAGCTTATGATTTTGGTATAAAGTATATGCCTGGAAAAGGAAATAAAGTAGAGGATGCCCTTAGCAGAAAACATTAGAATGTGGTGTTAGCTATATTAACAGAATGGAAGGACCTAGAAGCTTTGACTACTTGTAGTGTGCGGTTAGGATCGACTGCTAATTCGAGTCAGAGTACTTCCATGTTATCCTGCTTGGAAGTTCGACCAGTACTGGTCGAAAGGACTACTTCTAAGTAGAAAGAGGATCCACTGTTAGCCGAGAAGATTAGAAGGATTTAGGTTTGGACCAGGGATTGGTGATCTAAAAGGTTTTAATCTTGACCAGAAGGGATGGTTACGAAAGAAGGGATGGTTGTGTGGTCCGAATGTTAGGGCCCTAAGGAGAGAAGTTCTTAGGGAATGTCATCAATCCAAATTTACAATTCATCTTGGGGAAACCAAGATATATCAAGACATGAAGAGGAGTTTCTGCAGGGAAGGTATGAAGAATTACGTTAGCTTGTGGGTAAAGCAGTGCGTGAATTATCAACAAGTAAAAGCCGAACATCAAAAGCCGAGTGGGTTGCTTCCATCTTTGGAGATACCAGTTTGATAATGGGATTTGATATCCATGGATTTTAAAGATGGGTTGCCAAGGTCGAATCAAGGAAATGAAAGTATATGGGTCATAGTGGATAGTTTGACCAAGAATGCCCATTTCATTCTAGTTAAGTTAACCAGGATGGCATCTATTTCAGCTAAATTATTTTTGAAGAACATATTTAGACTGCATGGCCTAGTAGTATTGTAAGTGTAGACATACTTTGTTTACTAGTGAGTTCTTAAAATTCTACAGGTTGTGTTAGGTACCAAGCTCAAAATGAGTACTGCTTATCACCCTCAGATAGATGGGCAGGCAGAGAGAGTCAATAAGGCACTCGTGGATTTGTTAAAAGCTTGTGTATTAAATTTTCGTGGATCATGGGAAGATCACCTACACTTAGTTGAGTTTTCCTATAATAATAGTTATCAAACTAGTATAGGAATGACGCCTTTCGAAGCTTTATATGAAAGGCTATGTAAGTCACCATCGTGTTGGTTGGAAACTGGAGACATATTAATCTTAGATCCAGATTAGGTAAGAGAGACAATGTAGAAGATTGAGTTGATCTGTGGTAGGATGAAGGAAGCTCAATCTAGACAAAAGAGTTACACAAATAAGAGGCGGAAGGATCTAGAAAACTGAAGATAGATTTTTCATTAAAGTATCATCGATGAAGGGTGTGGTAAGATTCGAAAAGTCAGGGAAGCTGAAACTGAGATATGTTGGACCGTTCTCAGTTATAGAGAAATTGGAATGCTTGCATATAGAGTGGAGTTGCCGAGCAGTTTGGTAGGTATCCATAATGTGCTTCATGTGTCTCATCTTCATAAGTAGTACATGATCTAGAGACTACTATTGCTCTGTCAGCATTGGAAAACTTAATCGTAGAACCATATCTGACCTTTATTGGGCAACCAGTTTGGGTTGTATCAAGAGATGAGAAGAGGTTAAGAAACAAGACAGTCAAATTTGGTGAAAGTTCAGTGGAGCGACAATGAGAAGGACTGTACTTGGGAGACAGAAGATAGAACTAGAGATACTTATCCTGATCTACTGTAAGGGTACGTTCTGTATTTTCTTTATATAGACTGTTTCCTAGTCAGATAGGCTAGTATGTAATTAGTAGTTGTTATGGATGGTTGTTATGGTTAGTATTTAGTCCTTGTTGAATTTTAAGGACGAAATTCTTTAAGAAGAGAAGCCTATAACACCCCTAATTTTAAATAACATTATTCAAAAGATTTAATCAGATAAATTAAATAGAATAATGTATAGATTAGAGTGATAAGGGAATTGAGATTTGAAAACTAATTAGGGCCGAGCCTTAACTAAATGAATTTATAAAATTGATTTATAAGTTAAACACCTAAGAGAATAAGGCAAGGGTGACACGGGAATAGACGTATACCATAACCCCTAAGCCCTTACCTCATTCTCATTTTCATAAATCAAAAGCATAAACAAAAGGAAACAAGGCCGGCCATAACCCTAGGAGAAGAGGAGCTCAATATCAATTGGAAGCTAAGATTCAGGCTAGGAAGATTAAAGTGAAGGACAAATCTCAAGTTTCTTATCCAAACAAGGTGAATAATGATATAAACCATCTCATATAAATCTTTTTGAACTTTTAACTTCGGGTTAAGGTTAAAATCATTTGGATGGATGAATAATGACATGCTTTGATTTTATGTCATGTTTTGATTTAACAAGGATTTTTGTGTAATGATATAATTCGATTTTTGGGTTAAATTCGTGTAAATTGATTTTCGAATGCCATGATGCTTGAATTGTTATGTAAAGCACTACTTTGGAGATGCGTTTAAATCTTCAAAATATTCCAAATTATGGATAATTTAGTATGAATTTTGAATGGTAGAAATATAAAATTTGGGTTAAATTATTTATGTCAAATAAGTAATTTTTTTGGGTCAGAAGTTCATATATGTTAGAAATCACATTAAAAGTGAATAATTGTGATTTTTGGGGATTTTTCTGAAGTGTTTATTATGGTTATTAGATTATTTAAGTTGGAGGACTCAGATATTTGAATGTTTTGTTGAAGGGAATGACTTATTTGTTAAAATGATATCGATAATTAGTTATTGAATTCAGCAACTCTTTAGAAAAATATTTTGATAAAGAATTGGCAACCAATCATATTTTAACTAGGTAAAAAGGATTTTGTTTGAAAGGAAATAAAACCAGTTTTTTATCGATTTACAATTTCACCACTTCTTTGCTAGCTTTCGTCACCATACTTCCGCTAATGAACTCACTTGAAACCAATGCACATGGTATTAACCCATCGATACGTAGTGGGTTAAAGATAGGTGGAAGGAACTGTGTCAAAGGCAGGCTTTCGAAGGGGTTGAAGTCATTCTTATAAGCTTTTGAATACATTATTATCCTTTGTTTTTAAAAGATGCTTTCAATGGGGTTGAAGCTTTCGAATCGATCAGCTTACCTTTGTTTTTAGAAAGGAGCTTTCGAACAAGTTGCCACTTACTTTGTTTTTAAAGAAGCTTTCGAATGAGTTGCCATATTTTGAACCTATTCATTACCTAGCTGCCACCTTCGTACCTTTTGAATTGGTTAAAGGCCACTTTCCCTTATGCCCTTATAATAATGAGTTTGAAAGGAAGGCTTTCGTTTTATTAATGTTAAAGCCGCCTTCCCAATGCTTTCAAAAGGGTCTGTGTAGCCGCTTTTATTAATGTTTTCGAAGGCAGTGGTTTCGAAAGGTTGGTTTCGAAGCTATCCTTTTCCCCCAATTATGTTACTTAAAATCAATGCTTACGTAAGGGAAACTTTCGCAATTATTCTCTTTGGCCAATAGTTATAATTAATGTCAATCCCAATGATTTCGAAATGTATAATGTCAAATGGTTTTGAAGCTATGCTCCATAAATTCTTGCTTGAGCTAAATGATTTTGAAAGGAATATTTTGAGTGTTTTAAAAGGTATATCATTAATGGTTTTGAAAGGTACGTTTCAATGCTTTCGAAAGATATATTAGATGGTCTCAAAGGAGAACATCTAAGGTTTTAAGTAATGTTACATATGATATAATCGAAAGCCTTAGTTTTTAAATTAGAAACCCAATCTTATTTTTAAAGGTAAACCAACGACAATATAAAAGAGTTCAGAAATGGCATTTTACTTTAAATTTTTGAAGAAGCCTTCCTTGCTAAAGATACTAGGTTAACGATATTAACCATGTTTCATTAGAAAAATGATTACAAGGAATTAAATCATGGAGATTTATAGTATTATGTTCTGGTCAGTTATCATGTATGCGTTTGTCAACACATTCACTTCATAATTAATCCATAACTGCATTTTAGGGTGTTAAGGGTAGAATAACCAACTAGGGTGACCCAGTAGTGAATATACATTGAGTTAATTCCTGTGTGAGTAGAATTGCATCCAGGAGGTCAAACAGTCGAAAACATAGGTTGCCCAAAGACCGATCAAAGAATTATTGGTTTAGACATGTGTTTGGTAAGCCCATGAAAACTATGTATGGAAATTGTTATTGGCAGGGGCCAATGGGTTCTTGGTGATCCCATGAAAACTATGTCTGAAATAAGTTATTGAAAGAGATCAATAAGTTCATGGTCAATCCATGAAAACTATGACATAAGAGATGTTATTGGAGAATCTAATAGGTTCATAGTAAGCCTATGAAAACTATGATTGAAGAAAGTTATTGGTAGATACCAATAGGTTCATTGAGATTCCATGAAAACTATGATTCGATGATAGTATTGATAAGAACCAATTGGTCCATAGTGACCCCATGAAAACTGTGAAAGTGGATGGAATTTCCATAAAGAATTAACAGGATATTAATCAGTCCATAAAAACTAATTGTATAGTGACCTTAGAAACTGTAACATGAGACTAATAGTCGGGTAAATGGGGATGAGAAATCAAGAGCATATTACATGTTTTCATATCATCATGATAAATTTTGTTATGTTATGTCTTAACTATTATGGATGCAGGTGCATAATATATGGTTATTGGGTTAAAGTACTAGTGAGGGGAAAACCAGTTCCGCTAAGTGCCATGGTCTCACTAAATATCTATGATATTCGAGATGGTATATTATTGTTTATACCAGAATTTTTGTCTGACTCGAAGTTTATGGCTTCCCCTAAAACTCTGGGGTGGTCAATTGATTTTGAGTAATTTGAGAGTTAAGTTTATCAGGTACTCCTTTAAACGAACAAGCTTCCAAAAACGTGCAAGAGGCAAGCTAGCTATCAGGAGTTCTTTCTGTTTGTTTCTATTGTGCTTGGATGTAATGGCAAAGAAGTTTACTTGTTCATATTTAGACTCTGATCAACCAAGGGAGGGGGATCTTCATATGTAGCTCTTGGCATATTTTGTAATACTTATATTTCTTTGAACGTGGTTTTTGAATTGGGGTTATGTAACGAATTTGAAATGTGATTTGAAGTGGAATGAGAAATTTGTTTTATGATTTTAAATTTATTCATGTTCATGTGTTTCTACTTTATCAATGTATCTAACATTACCGCATTCGGTCACTGAGAATTATTAATTAAGGATGACTGCAGCATCTGTAGTATTTAGTTTTGGGCCTACAAATGGGGGGTATTACACTTTAGAGGGACAACACAATACCTATATGCGAAAGTATATTTCCATGGGTCCTTTAATTGGAGATATCTCATATCAGTATAATATATACACAACCGTTGGTAGCCTCTTACAGAGGGAAGACTTCTGTTGTGTAAAATTATTGGCCTCACATTCCAACTCTTACTAAAGTCTGCATTATTTAAGTTATTGGTTAGATCCAATAATTCGCAGCTTTTATAAATGCATACTTGAGTCTATATAAATTTATAGGATTATTACGCCTCACATGTTCAACTGTTTCTTTTAGATGAACTTACTTCTTGTTCCACTAGTGCCATTTAATGCCATTCACCGCTTATTCTAATTTAGTAGATTAAAATATCTTTTACTAGTTGACTTCCACTTAATAATATTAGTTATAGTTTATTGTTCCTCTTTATCTATTAACTATATTTCGTTGATTTCTATAATCTTCTTAAATATACCTATGTTAGATTGACAATATAATTTATCGTTGTTGTCTTTACTTACGATACTTTGGTTTATATTTAGGGACTTCCGCATTATAATGCGTTAGAATTATATCTTCCCAAAACAAAACGTTTAACACTATAATTTTCAATAAATTATCTAAAGTAGAAGTTGTGTTATGTTGAAATTACAAGGAATTATCTTTTCTGTTATTATTGAAAGAGACAATACGAAATATGGTAACATCCTTATTTTATATATCTCTTTCTTTTAGCCATATGCCTTGTTATTTCAGACAATACACTTTTAAATATGATTAAAAATTATATAATTTATAAAAATTTATATTGCAACCCCACTTCATTCCAATGAACTAAAATACTACCCAAAACTTAATCCAGTTCATAATAATTTCCAATTCATGTTTACTAATATATAACATTCAACTAGAAAACCTGGAATTATTATACATTCCCATTAATGAATTACCTCATAAATTTAGAGACTATTTTCACCCTTACTTTCTAAATTTAAGTATATGCAATATTTAACCAAATTTAACAATTCAATGAATATGTAGGCATGGCTCTCAAATTTATTGCATATGTATAATCAAGCCTACAACTCTAAAATTTACATTCAAGCATACGAGGAAAAAATTTATAGCGATATAAATCCAATATAATACGAAAACATATAATTTTCCGCTGACCTCTAAACTTTCAAATCTTGAGGGCTAAATCTATTATTTCTATTTGACTTCCTTTCTTCGTATTGAATATTCATCGAATGCATATACATATTTATTAGAAATTTAGATCCGGAAAGAGATTTGAGTTTAATTTAGATTTGGATTTAATTTACAATTTATCTTGGCTTTACTGATTCGGTTCAACCATATTCTTCTTCTTTCTTATTCTCTGCTATTCTCCACTTATATATACACATATAAATAGATTATAGTTTATATAGATTTTAGAATTTGTGAAGAAAAAAAAATGGCAGAGCTTGTTGTTGCTTCATAGAATATGCAAAGAAAAGAAAGGCGACTAGGCCCGTGTTTAAAAGAGTTTGAATCAATGACAAACATTAAATTAGAATATATTAAATCTGGATCATTCAGCCTAGGATTAATTCATAGCCGCCAACCTACCATCTGTCGACCGCTATACTAACACCGATGGACCAGTCACAACAAGGGGTCGACCGGATGCTTTGCTTTGTTAAGCGACCACTTCTTTCCTTTTAAACGTTTGATATGATTTTTCTCTCATCCGATTAACGTTAATTCTACTTAGACGTTAAATAACTATAAACGTTAATTAATTACATTTATTTTGCTTTTTTACATATATTATTGTTTCTGATGCAAAATCTTCAAATGTTAATAAACTTTTTGCCTGAATTTCGACTGTAAAACTTTATACACGAAAATTGATCAGAAAATTGTCACGAACACAACTATGCAAGTTTTGTGGCTAGATATGAACGATTGTAAAAATTCCATTTTCGGTTTAAAGACTATTAATTAATCTCTTTTAAATTAATCATCGTTCAATTTATGAGGTTTTACATTCTCCCCTCTTAAAATAATTTTGTCCCTGAAGTTCCTCAGTGACTGAATTATGTAACACAACGTGCAACCGTTCTAAGCTATCTGACCAATTAGCATGCAGTCAGTTTTTGGAGCCAGTCACATACAAGTGCATGGTGTATCATAATACATATGATATGTATACTGAATGATACTAAATCAACACCTCTTATATGAATGCACTCTTTTTAATAATTTTGAAAATATGGTGTAAACAATATATATATATATATGTATGTATGTATGTATGTATGTATGTATGTATGTATGTATGTATGTATATATATTGGTAGTTCTATTGGTATGCAATTTTTAAAAATCAAAATCTTTGTTTTTGCATCTAAATTTTTCCATACTTGTATGAATAGAAGTATGGTTCAGCTAACTTTGCACCCAATCTCTACCATCCAATTCTAGGACATCGTTTCTAACATCCAAAATTAAAAAAAGTCCAATTTTCTAAACCTTTGTTCTTATGCCGGGAAAGAGGTTTAGATGCAGAGTTCCATATTTCCATCCTTCTCTCGTATACCCATTCCTTTGCACTATAGAACCTTCTCTTTTGCCTTAAATTCTTTTTTAAACTTTTCCAAGTATAATCCGCATAAGTAAAATTATTTTTAAAATTTTAAAATTGAGTTATTTCAAAATAATTTTGTTCCCCAACGAACGAGGCATGGAAAAAGAAATTCCAAAGCTAAAATAAATTTTCCTTCGCCATTAACAATATTTTACATACTACCATTTCTGTTGAACAGTAAAATCCATATTCGCTAACCCATCGACTTCTCCCGCGGTATGCATATGGTATTTCAAAATCAGAAATTTTTCTCTTTTTCATTTGAAGTTTTTTCAACTACTTTTACATTTTAAATTAAAAACTCATTTTCATAACTTTTTATAAAGCTAAAGCTTCTCACTAAAGTGTGTCTTTCGATGTCTCTTATGAAGTTTATAAAATATTAAATTCAACCCATTTAGCTCTGGAAATGTTTTATCCTTGACGTTGAAAACCACCTTTTGAATTTCAATAAGGTCAAACTAATCATTTATAAAAATTTAACCACAGTCTTATGCTATGCTCTTATAAACAATTCGAGTTAGAACCTACCTTACTTGCTGATTGAACAATTTCGTATAATATTCAACTACATTATCTGTAAATTGACCTTTATTATGGCAAGGATTTCCATATACCGATAGAGATCCTACCAAATTACCAGGGCTTCTTTTGTTGGACATTTTGGCATAAAGAGGACATAGCTTCATCCCCAGCGTCAACTAGACGCATTTGATTTTTTCTTAATGTCCATGTAATCCTATTTCAAGGTTGTTTCTTGTTTGGACTTCATTTCCAAAAGTTTCAAGCCTGTTTATTCATCACTACTTATATCTAACGTAGTTGGTGTTCTTCACATTTCTCTCTATAAAATTAAACTTCTCCGTTGGTATTATTTTTGACTCTGCTCCATCCTTTAAGAAATTCTTCAGTTGCATTTTTCTTATATAATAGGTAGAATAAAAATATACCCAACGCTTCAATATTCCACTCTTCTTCAAGCACACTGTTATAGTCATCGCATAGAGTCCTGTTCATAAACTAAAAAGGTTTAGCTTTTCTTTATGGTTGGTCAACTATTGAGACTAATATAGGCGTATGGTCACTAATACTAGAAGGGAGGTATCCAGTTGACATGAAATTAAAATGATTCATCCACTCTATATTAATTAACAAAATATCAAGTTTGGACATGATTTTCCTATTAGGGCCATACCACTAAGTAAATTATTATCCCTATATTCTGATTTCCAATAATTCAGCTCTGTACATAATACTATTTAATTTTTTCATTTTATTGAACTGAACTTGAGTCCTACCTTTCATTTCACTGGTCAATCTAATGTAATTGAAGTCCCCAAGAAGAATCTAAGATCTAAAAATATTGATAGCATCTTCTCCCAAGTAGTTCCACAATTTCTCTCTTATGTATTTAAAACGCTGCACATATATAAAAGAACAATTGCATCTTGTGCCCCCATAGTTGGTGAGATCTAATGTTACATATTGATTACTCATAATGACTATGTTGAAGTCCCAAATATTTAAATTTGTCATAACAAAGAATCTACACTTGTAATAGCATGACGCACTACTCACAATATCCTATTCCTCATCAACTTCCTCAAGCATTTTTTTAATTTCAAAAGCGCGCAAAAAAATTTCAACAATTCCCAGGCAATCTACTCCATTGTAGTTAAATAGCCTTCTAACTTCTAAAATTCTATTGGGTTTATGAAAAATTCTTACATTCCAACACATGATTTTGATTGTTTATATTATTTGTTATGTTTGCATCTAAGTTTTCATACTCCCTACATAGATAGCTTTGCCTCCTGCACGTCTCCGAAAGCTTTATTTTCTAAAATCCACTTAACCTGCAAACACTTACTCCTGATCTAATCAAATCAAATTTTGAGTACCTACGAGTTCAAAGAGAAAACATAAACTTAGTCAGAAAAAAGACTGGTGTGAATAATAATATTCCATCTTAGTTTATAGATATTTAGTGAGACCACGCCGTTGATTGGAATGAGTTTTCTCTCACTAATATCCCTTTTAAAATATATCTTTTGCAAATCGAATCCCTACAACCAAGCTGATTAAAATAGACAATATAAACAATAACGTACATGCACGCAACACTGGCAATCACGACCAATTTGACAAAATCAATGGACTATTTATACCAAAATCATAGTTTTCTCATGTAATGGCAAACGTATGGCTAACTTGAGTCTACGAGATATGTCAAATTTTCTAACACACAATTAGAAGACAACTGGACAATCTGTCTATAACTTACCAATCCCAGGGTCACTCTGATCCTTATGGTTTTATGAGCTCACCATTAACCTATCCCATTATTGTATATTCCTTTATGTGTGTAAGTCTACTTTTAGTCTTACCCATGACAAAGCCCTACACACTTGAATTTCAGACTTATATTAGCTAGGGGCTAATAACTGAAGTATATGGTGCTACCCTACACCAGTCCCATTTGGTTTTCTAATCTCTAAGTTAATTCATCCTGTCATAATTCAACTAAACTTGATAAGAACACTAATCTATTTAGTAAAATTCTAGGCTAAATACCCATTTTATTTCATTCAAAACATACATCTTTGCAAATGATTTCACCCTTGAAATCACACTTTTAAAACAAGGAAAATATAGCCTATTAGTTGATCCAAAATATTTATGCCATGATATGTGCTTTATATAAAACAATTCTGATGAATTTCGAAACCAACTGGAATTTTATCTCACTTGGAAACCATAGGCTATAAAGCCAAAACAATATATAGCCCTTATATTGATAAAACTCGGTGAAGATATAGTTGACGTGGGTCTTCACCCCGCAGAACATACACAAAAATAATAGGACCACATATATTGATAAACATCGGCATTATTATCGCCAATTAAGGCATCGCCCCTCTTCGATATAAAATATGTTAAAGTCTCTGATTTATAAACATAAGGGTATATAATCGAAATCAACCACTTTGTATAGCATATTATAAAACCTTAAAAGAATAGGGTCGTTATAGAAAAATATCCATATCACTGCCTTAAGGAAAAATAAGCACCTTTATTAGAGCCAAGTGATAATAGGAAACAACCTAGCCTTCTTCGAAAACAAAAGTCAAAGATTAAAGTTGAAGTCAAGGTATATCGCTTCACTGCCTTCTTCAAAAACATATGACAAGAAACAAAGGCGGCAAGGGATAAAAGTGAAAAACAATAGAGTCAAGATGATAAAATGTTGCACTGTCATAGCCGAAGTCAAAATAGGCAACATTGTTGACAAAACGCGACGACATTAGTGCCAATAAGAAAAGTGCAGCATCATTGACTTATGACAATGATAACATGCATCAAGGCTCACGTCGAAGGTCATCTCTCGACATCGATGCTACGTCCTGACTTCAACCAAGGCCAATCCATTTCATACCAACCCGCATTGTTTTCCTATGTATTGCCCATGATTGACGTCAAAGATGATGGAATGCGGCAAGATGGAAGGCGACGTCAACCTTTTAGACATGGCAAACTGGTTAATTAACATTAAAACAACAATTTTGCTAATAAAAGTAAGTTCTTTTCCAACAAATCCTATTTTTTGTCAAAATCTCATTGGATAATAATTATCTTTATCAAATCCTTTCCAAAAAACTGCAATATATCAAAATCATCAACATTTGCAAACCCTTAATCTTATATTAATATCTTGATATAACATTTAAGCCCTTCTAACTTATTAAATTTATAATCCTTCTTAAACACTTGGGAAAAATAACTAAAAATCACAATAAGCCTGATTTATTGTATTCTTCAACATTAAAAAATTTCAAGGCCAAAATACATAACTTAGTTATTTTAATAATTAGAACACAAGATAAACCATTTTCAAACAAAAGAAGATTCACAAAATATTCTCAATGAAATAGAATAGTATGAAATAGAAAACCCACTTCCAAATAATATTTCCTATATCATATCAAAATTTCGAGTTATTTGGGTGTCATATGATGGGTTTTCTAACTCGAACATATCACCTAAGTTCATAATAAATTCTATAAATTTATCAATAAGCATATACTTATCCAAACAATCAAAACAGGGCATAATACAAGCAAAAGATTCAGATTTATACTCAAAACCAAATATAGTAGTTAAACTTTGAGATGTATAACTATTATTTATCTTGGTTTGATATAGAAACTTGAGATTTGTGTTTAGACTTTATTTCCCTAAGTTCTCATTTTATTTCCTACCTTTACACTCCTTGAATCCCCTTAGTAATGGCCGACCTTAGCTTTCTCTATTTTCTTTTTTTGTATGAATGAAGTTTCGGAGGAAATGAGAATGAGAGAATATGTATTAACGAGATATGCCTTTCCCTATTTTGACCTCATCATATCCTACTCCTGATTAATGTTCTAGTTAACCGCATTAATTCATCAACTAAGGCTCGACCTTTACTAATTATCAAATCTCAATCTCCTTACCATTTTATATTATTTCATTTAATTTGTCCAACTAAAGTCCTAAATAATGTTAATCAAAATTTGGGGTTTACAGACCCCCCTCCTTAAAGAATTTCAACCTTTAAATTATGATAAGGCACCTACATCAAACTTTAAAGCATAGATGTATAACATGCCATCAAACAAGTCAGGATAGGTGTCCCTAATCCTGCTTTATGTTTACCAAGTACAATCGCTCTCGTCGTTGCTCCACTAGACTTTTTCTAATTTGACTATTTTGTTCCTTAGCTTCTTCTCATCCCTAGCCACTATACGGACTGGATGTCTAACTATAACATTGTGGATTCTTGTTAAACTATTGGTAACTCTCTCTTGTAAGCGAGTTTCCCAATCCTTTCAATAATAGGAAATGGTCCAAAAAACCTAGATGCATATTTCCTGACTTCCCGAATCTTATTATACTCTTCATCGGTAATATCTTGACGAAAACGTGATATCCAACTAAGAACTCCAAGTCTTTCCATCTCTGTTTGCATAACTTTTCTACCTAGTCTGAGCTTCTTTCATTCTAGCTTGAATCAATATAATATTTTCTGCCTACCTCTCATACCATATCTGGACTAAGGACTAACCTGTTTTCCGTCTCTAGCTAACATATAGGTGATTTACATGGCCATCTGTATAAAGCTTCAAAAGGCTCCATTCCTATACTAGTTTGATAACTATTTTTATAAGAAAACTCGACTATGTTTAGATGGTCTTCTTATGATCCTTTAAAATCTAACACACAAGCTCTTAACAAATCCTCTAAGACTTTGTTAACTCTTTTCATTTGCCCATCGATCTATGTATGATAAGTGATACTCATCTTTATCTTGGTACCTAAAATATCTTGCAGACTCTTTCATAATTCATTAATGAACAAAGCATCTCTGTCACCGACTAAGCTATAGGGCAACCCATGCAGTCAAACAACATTTTTCATGAATAACTTAGCTAAAATAGGTATCGTCCTGGTTAACATAATGGCAATGAAATGTGCACTCCTGACCAGTCTATCCACTATGACCCACATACTTTCATTTCCTCTATTCGACCTTGGAAACCCGTTTATGAAATCCATATATATAGAATCCCATTTCCATACTGCTATGTCCAAAGGCTAAAGCAATCCATTAGGCTTCTGATGATCGGCTTTTACTTACTGGCAATCATACACTGTTTTACCTATAAACCTACGTCCCTTTTCATACCCTTCCAGAAGAAACTTCTGTTCATATCCCGATACATCATAGTTCTTCCAGGACGAATGGTAAACTTCGATCGATGACATTCCCTAATACTTCTTTTCTTAGGTCATCAATATCGGGAATACATCATCGTCCCTTCTTTCTCAACCATCCGTTCTAGTCTTCTAATTCTTTCAGCTACCAATGGACCATCCCTTTGCTTAGAAGAAATTTTGTCGATCGGTACTTGTCGAACTTCCAAACAAGATAACATTGCGGTACTCTGAGCAGAACTAGCAGTTGATCTTAACTACGTATTACAAGTAGTCATTGCTTCTAGATTCTTCCACTCCAAAATCATTGCTAACACATCATTCCGATGTTTCCTATTAAGCACATCTTCAAATTTGTTTCCTTTGGCCGGTGGGTACTAAACTCCAAAATCATAAGTAGCTAAAACTCCAACTATCTCTACTGTCTCATGTTCAACTCCTTCTGAGAGAATATGTATATCAGAGACTTGTGATTCATATACAACTCGAATCATTCTCCTAAATGGTGTAAGTCATGAGTCGGATATCTAACTTCATGTAGTCTGAGCTATCGTGAAGCATATGCAATCATTTTACCCCTCTGCATTAACATAGCTCCTTATCATGTTCCATATGCAACAGTATACACCACTAAGTCTTGATTTCCATCTGAAACAACTAACATGGGTGCATTGGTCAATAATTGTTTTAGCTTCTAGAATTCCTACTCATATTTATCAGTCCAAACATACTCACATCCTTCCTTGTTAGTTTACTTAATGAATCTCCAGCAGTAGCCAACTAATCACAGAAAACACTTTATCGCAGTCACCGTCCCATGTTTTTTCCAATTACTTATAGCTTCTATCTTACTAGATCCACAGATAACCCTTTTTTTGAGACTACATGACCAAGAAACTTCACCTCCTTCTTCCAAAAGTGACACTTTAAAAACATTTCTTTTAACTGATGCTACCTCAGGGTCCCAAGCACTATCCTAAGACAAACTTCATTGTCTCTTTCATCCTTGGAATATATAAAATGTCGTCTATGAATACCAATACTATCATATTCAAGTGTTCTCAGAAAATCCGGTTCATTAAGTCTTCAAAGAAAGCATGGGCATTGGTTGGCCCGAACGACATCACTAACCATTCATACGAACCATATCTCGTTCTAAATGCCGTCAATGGAACACTATCCTTCGCCACTCTAAATTGATGGAACCCTATCACCAAATCAATTGGAAAAATACTTTGGTTCCACTCAACTAATCAAATGAATCATCTGTCCTTGGCAAAGAATACCGATTCTTTATCGTCTTTTCATTCAACCTACGACAATCGATACACATTCTTAACAACCGTTCAATTTCTTCACAAACATCACGACTGCCCTCTAAGGCAACTACTTGGTCTAATAACACTTTTTTCTTTTAAGCCTACCAACTGCATCTTGAAATCCTTCATATCAATAGGTGTCATTCTTCGAGGTAGTCTACCTATGGGTTCAACTCTAGGTACAAGATCTACTTGAAAATCAATAACTCGTTTCGGTGGCAGTCCTATAACAGGCTCAAAAATATCTGCAAGTTATTTGAATACAAATACCCAATTCAACTCATCTTCTTCCTCCATTGCACCTAACAAAGCACAAACATCAAAACTTTGATTCTCTATTGAGTATATAATTCGATTGCTACTATTATAATGTCTTGGTGATGTTTTCCTATCTTGGCAAAATATCCTAGTATCATATTTACTTAACTAGTACGTACGTAAATGATCGCAAAACCTACAAAATCAACTACATGCAAACTGCAGGCTAATACATGTCCTAATAATTCAAACTCTAATTGGTCACATCTCATCCCTAGAGTTGCATGCCCACCTATCGAATTCGCAACCATTAAGGAAGTAACTAGGTATGAGTGTTCTAGATTAAGCTTATCTACCAAACAAAGAGATATAAAGAATGCGATGCATCAATACAAAGTAGTACTCTAACAGGTATGCCATGAATCAAAAGCGTGCCTCCCATCACAGCCTTCCCTTTCTCCTCAACTGTTGGTCTTGAGATAGCGGTTCCAAAGCAAATACATTTCCTTTTTCTACCTTGGCCACTTCTAGACATTTGTTCTTGTAACGTCCCACTTGGTCGCAGTTAAAGCACTTGATGTTCTTCTTTCCAATGACTTCCTTTCCCTCGCCAGTTTGGAACCCATGAGCATAATGTCCCTTCTTATCACACTTGTAACAAACAACCTCAAACTTTCCTTTCTTAGCAGCTCCACCCTTCTGAGCTCCCTTTTTCTAAAAGAACCTTCTTTCTAATTCTGCCCATTTTGGGTCTCTACTGCTTTATTTCCACTAAAGAGAGTAAGCATTTCCTCATTTCTCAAAGTCATCTCTATCACCACGTCACATGGATCTCTGAGATGCGTCAAGGTTACCCTCACAAGCTCTGGTCTTAGTCCACATATAAACTTCTCATTCCTTTTAATCACTGTATCCGCGGTCCGCGGTAGCATACCCATATCACGACAACCCCTCAAATCTTGTTGTGTACTCCAGCACCGTCACATCACCTTGCAGCAACTCAGTAATGCAAAGTCGACTTAGAAATCTTAGACATAAACCTTTACCCGAACCTCCTTCTAAACTCTGCCCAAGTCAAAGTTTCCTCGGCCACTGTAACACCCCTTATCTTGAGGCCCAAAGCTAAGTGCTACAGATGCTATAATCATCTATAGTATTGAACTTTCAGTGACAAAATACAGTAATGTTAATGGTATCCATAATTCAGGAGCACATGAATACAAAATAAAATCAAAGATTTCCGATTTACTTTTCTGGTTACATCTCAAATCAATATTTCATATTCAGTTATATAATCCCAAAAAAATTCCCAAGTTTCGATCAAATACATTTATTATAAATTACGGCTAGAGCGACAAGTCAAGATGCCTCCTAGAATGATCATAGTACTAAATAGATAGACATATCAGTCATAAATATATCGGAGGGGAATAACTCTAAATAACTTTTACATAGATAGCTTTGCCTCCTGCATGTCTTTGAAAGCTTATTCGTCCAACCTACTAACCCTGAAAAGACCTTAACTCTCAATCTACTCAAATTAAATTTTAAGCACCTAAGAGTTTAAGAGGGAAAACATAAACTTCGAGTCAGACATAAATCCTAGTGTAAATAATAGTATTACATCCAGTTTACTGGTATTATGTGTGACCACGCCGCTTAGTAGAATGGTTTTCCCCTTACTAATATCCTTTTAAAAGCATATCTTTTACAAATCAAAATCCTGCAATTAAACTGATTATAACAACAAAAGAAATAACATATATGCATATAAATCAGGTAATTAATAGATTATCTATTGGAATCTCGATTTTACATCATTTTGATTGTGACAAACTATATAAGTAAATATTTGTGTGTACTAATCATTTATGTAGGAGATTTGTTGCAGATTCATATTCAGACGGTTTTGAAGCTGATAGTCCTTTATCTAGAGTCCTTGTATCACTAAGTAATATGTTTAAATCTCTCCTGAGTATATATTTATAAACACATGCATTACCATACAAAGCAGGCTGAGATCAGACGGCTGAATGCCTTCATTCAGATGGTTGTTTGCTGAAACAAATTTATTATTTCACAATATTCAGCCGGCTGAATGAATTCATTCAGATGGCTGAATTAGGCTAAAAATAGCCTATTTCTTTGCTGTTTTTGATTTTTAAAATTCAGAAGGATGAATAAATTCATTAAGCCAGCTGAATATTTTCAACGGCTATTTGTTGTGAAAAGACACTTCTCTTCATCAAAGAGAAACATCTTCAAACCAGCAATTGCACCTATTTCTTTTCTTTGTTGCCTTTCAACAAAGGTTGCAACTTTTTAATCTCTATAAATAGATTTCAGAGTTCAATAAACAATTCACCGAAACTTCTTGAATTCTTTTCTATTCTCTATATTTAAACTGCACTCAAACTGCTTACATTCTCTGATCGTTGATCACTGTATCTTCCACAATTCTCAAAGCACATTACACTATATATCAAAAAGGAGAAGATTATAGGAAGATTGTACTTAATTGATTTATCAGTGCTATTTAAAAAGAGCATACTATAGTCAGATTCTTTTGTTATTTATGAAGAAGTCATGTCCGGTTGCTTAGGCGGTAGAAGTTCTATTCGTTTGCTTAGGCGGTAGAAGTCATGTTCGGTTGCTCAGGCGGTGTAAACCTATTCCTCCGGGTTAAGTGTGGATTGCTAGCTTTAATTCCAGAAGGAGTCTGGGACTGGACGTAGAACGGGAGTTCGAACCCGTATAAAAATCTCAGGTGTCATTTTCCTTATTGCTTTCATTATTTACTTACTTATTTTATATTCTGCACAAGTAGCTTATCCATATTACACGATCCTATAGCATAGTCACTTACATTTGGTATCAGAGCAAGGCCATCGTATAACCGTAACATAGTTATTGGATATTGTTTTAGTATGGAAAAAAACACTAGTATTGTTTCTAACACTACCTTTTTAGAAAGTCAATCTACCGCACGACCACCTCTATTTAATGGAATGAACTATAACTATTGGGCTACTAGAATGAGAATCTATATACAGGCAAGTAGTTATGAAACTTGGAACATTATGCAATCTGAATATATTATTCCTACCACCGAATATTCAGCATGGTCTAACATGCAAAAATTAGATGCTACTACGAATGCGAAAGCTATGTATATGTTGTATTGTGCATTAGACAAAAAAGAGTTTAATAGAATAAGCATGTGTAAAACCGCTCATGAAATTTGGCGTACACTTAAAGTTACACATGAAGGAACTAACGAGTCAAACAAAGTAAAATTTCTATGCTCAAAAATCAGTTCCAGAATTTTAAAATGAAACAAGATGAGACTATTAATGAAATGTACTCTAGATTTCAAGATATATATCATTCTTTTGTAGCACTAGGAGAAACTTACGTAGATTTTGATGTTGTTTCAAAAATCCTCAACTCACTAACGGATGAGTGGGAACGAAAAGTTTTAGCAATCGAAGAAGTTAACGACATATCGACCATAAAACCAGAAGAGTTGATTGAAAATCTAATGTCTTATGAAGTTAATCTCCAAGAAAAATGAGTACAGGCTCAAGGTAAGAAAAATATAGCATTCCAAGCAGAAAAGATGAATCAGATTCATATGAAGAAGATATGGCGTTCATTGCTAAAAATTTCAAAAAGTTCCTGAAATTTAGAAAGCGCAACAAATTTAGAAATAACAAGAACAACTCCAGCAACAATAACAACACCAACAAACCATCATCATTTGCTCTAGAATGTTATGAATGTCACAAGAATGGTCACATCAAGAAAGACTGTCCTGAGAAAAAGAAAGACAAGTATAGGCACAAGAAGGACATATTCAAGAATAAAGCTTTCTCTGTCACATGGGACGATACAAAATCATCTTCATCATTAGAAAGCGACTCGGACAGTGATTCAGAACAAGTTGACATTTTCTTTATGGCTACAAAAGACGAGGTACCAACCAAAAAGAGAGGAAAATGGATACTAGAAAGTGGTTGTTCAAAACATATGACAGGAAATAAAGGGATGCTAACAAACATTAATTACTCAGATGGAGCTTCTGTTACATTTGAAGATAATTCCAAAGGATATGTCATCAGCAAAGACAACGTGAGCAATAACGGTATGTCTAATTCACCTCTTATTATAGATGTCTTATTAGTTAAAACTTTGAAGCACAATTCACTCAGTATCTGCCAATTATGATTCAATATTTCTTTTTCTGAAAATAAGTGTAGCATTTTTTATCAAAATAAAAATCTTATTTTTGAAGGTTTTAGAGATAAAAATATTTATGTTTTAAATATGAGTATAAATCATAAAATAAATATGTGTTTAATAGCCAAAGAAAATGATCCTTGGTTATGGAATAAAAGATCTTATCATATTAATATCAAAATTAAAAATAAATTATAAAAATAATTTAGTAAATGGTTTACCAAAAATGAACTTTAAAGTAAACAATTTTTGTGATGCTTTTTAATTAGGAAAATTATCAAAATCATCCTTTAAATCAAAGAAAAATATTTCAACTACACAACCACTAGAACTATTACATTTAGATCTCTTTGGTCCAACTCAGATTCAATCTATAAATCATAATAAATATGTACTTGTTATAGTAGATTATTTCTCAAGATATACTTGGACTATTTTCTTAAAAAATAAAAGTGATACTTTTGAAAATTTCAAGATTTTTGCAAAGAAAATTCAAAATCTCAAAAATTTAAAAATTAAGAATATTAGAATTGATCATGGAGGTGAATTTGAAAATGAAGCATTTGAATATTTTTGAAATAAAAAGGAAATTTACCATAATTTTTCTTTTCCTAGAACACTACAACAAAACAGAGTTGTAGAAAGGAAAATTAGAACATTACAAGAATGTGCAAGTATTTTGTTAAATGGAAACATATTACCAAAACATTTCTGGGCAGAAGCTGTATCAACTGCTTGCTATGTTCTAAATCGTATTTCCATTCGACCTTAAATAAAATACACTCCGTATGAATTTTTTCATCAAGGAAAACCAAACATTTCATATTTTAAAAACTTTTGGTTCAAAATGTTTTATCTTAAACATAAAAGATCAGCTTGGAAAATTCGATCCAAAATCCGTTGAAGGAATCTTCGTAGGATATTCAAAACGAAGCAAAGCTTATCGAATTTTCAATAAAAGAACAGAAACAATCAATGAAACACTTCATGTTTCATTCGACGAAAATTTCATATTTAATAATAATTTTAAGGATGAGGAGGATATACCTAAGACGGCCACAAATACAATTACTCAAAATAATTTTGAAGAAGATGAAAACATTGTTTATAACTTTGAAGAAAATGTAAACATTATTTATAACTTTGAAGAAAATTTAAACATTGTTCATAATGAAAAAGAATTAAAATCTCCTCCTAGGATTTTACGAGATCACCCATTAGAAAATGTCATCGGAGAAATCGATTCACATGTTAGAAATAGAAACCAACTTAATCAGATGGGTCATGTAGCTTTTCTTTCTAAAATCGAACCTCAAAATGCAAAAAAGCGTCTACTGATGACTATTGGATTATAGCTATGCAAGAAGAACTAAACCAATTTGAACGAAATGAAGTTTGGGAACTACTTCCTAGACCAAGTGATCAAACAGTCATTGGCACCAAATGGGTCTTCAAAAATAAAGAAGATGAACAAGGTAATATAACTAGGAATAAAGCTAGATTAGTTGCACAAGGATATAATCAAGAAGAAGGAATTGACTATGAAGAAACATTTGCTCCAGTTGCACGACTTAAAGCAATACGTATCTTACTGGCCTTTGCATGTTTTCATAATTTCAAACTTTATCAAATGGATGTTAAAAGTGCTTTCTTAAATGGTTATATAAAAGAAAATGTTTTTGTCAAACAACCTCCAATATTCACTCATGAAAAATTTCCAGACCATGTCTATATATTTAAGAACGTCTTACACGGTCTAAAACAAGCACCTCGTGCTTGGTATGAATGTCTTAAGAGCTATCTAATAGATTCTGGTTTTGCAATTGGGAAGGTTGATCAAACTCTTTTTATTAAAAGAACTAAAAAGGATATTTTAATTATTCAAATTTATGTAGATGATATTATTCTTGGCTCTACAAATGAAAACTTATGTCAGGAATTTTCAAAAATTATGACCAAAGAATTTGAAATGTCACATATGGGAGAATTATCTTATTTTCTTGGACTACAAATTAAACAAATAGAAAATGGAATTTTTTTAATCAAGAAAAATATTGTAATAATCTAATTAAACGCTTTAATATGGAAAATACTTATGCTAAATCTACTCCAATGAGTATAACAGTCCATCTCGATAGAGATGAAGATGGCAAAAGTGTTGACAAAAAATTATATCGAAGTATAATTGGATCATTACTTTATCTAACTGCTAGTAGACCTGACATAATGATGAGTGTTTTTTGATGTGCATGATTTCAAACAAATCCTAAAGAATCACATATGCAAGCAGTAAAACGTTAGTTTCATATAGTGATGCTCACTTTAGAGGATGCCGGACGGATCAAAAAAGTACTAGTGGGACTTGTCACTTCATTGGACAATCCTTAGTCTTTTGGTTTAGCAAGAAATAAAATTGTGTTTCACTCTCAACTTGTGAGGCAGAATATATTTCTGCTGCCTTAGCTTGTACTCAAGTCATTTATATGCAACAAACACTTCAAGATTTTGGTTTTAATTTATTTAAATCAACATTTTTTTGTGATAATACTACTTCTATAAACTTATCCAAAAGTCCTGTCAATCACTCGCGAACTAAACATGTTGACATACGTCATCATTTTCTTCGCGATAATATTGAAAAGGATTTAGTCAGACTGGAATTTGTATCCTCTAAAAATCAGTTGGCAGATATATTTACAAAACCTTTAAATGAAATATCTTCACAAAATTAAGAAGAGAATTAGGAATTATATCCCTAAAAGATTTATGATTTATATATATATATATATATATATATATATATATATATATATATATATATATATATATATATATATATTCAAAGACTCGAACTCGGGATCTCTTCTTGGAAATCTGGTGCTCTACCACTACACTACTCTTCTCTTTACACCTAATTTTGGTTTGCATTCTATATTTTCACTGTTTATTTTTTACCTCACATTTTTCAACCATTTTTTTCTCTGGATCTTAACAACCTAACCACAAATCTCCTTTCTATTTATACGAGTCTTTACATATAAATACCTCTACTTCTTTTTTTCCTTTTGAAATCAATTTTAAAAATAATAATACATATATATAGTTTCGACTCCCTTTCTCAAAAATGTCTTTCCAACATACTTCTGTGCATATCTTTATTTTTGTGGATGACAAAGGGGGAGAAAGTTAGTTAAATATTTGTGCATACTGTCATGGGGAGTAACAATGTTAAGGTAAGTGCTTATGTAAATTTATTATTTCTACTTACATAGTTGTCATCATCAAAAAGGGGGAGAATGTTGAATCTTGATTTTACATCATTTTGATTGTGGCAAACTATGTAAGTAAATATTTGTGTGTACCAATCATTTATGCAGGAGATTTGTTGCAGATTGATATTCAGACGGTTTTGAAGCTAATAGTCCTTTATCTAGAGTCCTTGTATCATTTAGTAATATGTTAAAATCTCTCTTGAAAAGATCTATATATATATATAAACACATACACACATGCATTACCATACAAAATAGGCTGAATTCAGCCGACTGAATGCCTTCATTCAGATGGCTGTTTGCTGAAACAAATTTACTGTTTCACAATATTCAGCCGGCTGAATGAATTCATTTGGATGGCTGAATTAGGCCAAAAATAGCTTATTTCTTTGCTGTTTTCGATTTCTAAAATTCAGAAGGCTGAATAAAATCATTCAGCTGGCTGAATATTTTCAACGGCTATTTTTATGAAAAGACATTTCTCTTCATCGAAGAGAAGCATCTTCAAACCAATAGTTGCACCTGTTTCTTTTCATTGTTACTTTTCAGCAAAAGGTTGCAACTTTTTAATCTCTATAAATAGATTTCAGAATTCAACAAACAATTCACCAAAACTGATTTTAATATTCTTGAATTCTTATCTATTCTCTATTTTCAAACTGCATTCAAACTGCTTACATTCACTGATCGTTGATCACTCTATCTTCCACAATTTTCAAAGTACATTACACTATATATCAAAAAGGAGAAGATTATAGGAAGATTGTACTTAATTGACTTATTAGTGCTATTTAAAAAGCGCATACTACAGTCAGATACTTTTTTATTTTTAAAGAGGTCATGTTCGGTTGCTTAGGCGGTAGAAGTCCTATTCAGTTGCTTAGGCGATATAAGTCATGCTCGGTTGCTCAGGCGGTGTAAACCTATTTCTCCAAGTTAAGTGAGGGTTGCTAGCTTTAATTCTAGAAGGAGTCTGAGACTAAATGTAGAATGGGAGTTTGAACCAGTATAAAAATCTCTGGTGTCATTTTCCTTACTGCTTTAATTATTTACTTATTTTATATTCTGCACAAGTAGCTTATCCATGTTACACGATCCTATAGCACACTCACTTACACTATCTATCCAAACTATAGTTTTATTTGGCTAACTATTAACCATTGACTGACCGGGCTACCAGACATAATCAGTAATCTAACTTCCGTCAGACACAATATTGGGCCATCTTCTCTTAACTATCTTCTTCTAGGGTCAACTAATCCTAATGGTTTTTTGGGCTCACTAATAGCTTATCTTTACTCTATATATTCTCTTCTTTGTGTAACATCATTTTCGTCCCCTCTATGACAAAGTCGTACACACTGGAATTTTGGATGTATTTATGCAAGGGGCCAATAGCTAAAGTATAGGGCATGACCACATATCAGTCCCATTGATCTTCTAATCTCTGAGTTATAAACTTAGGGTTTACTACCCTATTAAATTTTTGTTTCCTTGTAAACACTCCTTACTAATGATATACCCTTGAAATCATATATTTATAACAAGGAAATCATAATTTTTGCTTTACTCAAAATACTTATGCCATGATATATGTTTCACACAAAACAATATTGATGAAATCTAATCAATGGGATTATCTATCCCTTCAAAATGAGTTAAAACCCTATTTAACTTAGATAACTTTAGGCCATAAAACAAAAGCAAAACCTTTGAAACCCTTGTCTAAAACCTTAAATAATACCTTTTGAAACCGTTGGTTTTAACATTTAATATAACTACCGGGTCAAAGAAAACAGAAGCAAAAGTGTCCTTTTCGAAAGCTTTAATCCAAGTAAAGGAATTGGGGAAGAGGATAGCTTTGAAACAAAAGCTTTCGAAACCATTTAAAAGTGGCTATATGACCCTTTCGAAAGCATTGCTAAAGCAGTTTCAAATTTAAAAGGCGAAAGCGCCCTTTCAAATACGTTGTTTTAAGGCTATAAATAAAAACGACCTCAACTAATTCGAAAGGTATGGATACGACAGCATGGGTAACAAATAGGTTCAAAAGCGGCTGTCCTTTCAAAAGCTTCTTTTAATAAAAGAGTAAGAGAAACTGTTTCAAATGCTACTTTCTAAAATCAAAGCTAAGTGGCAACTTATTCAAAAGCTTCTTTTTAAACAAAGGCGAGTAGATAGATTCGAAAGCCAGCTAGAGTGGCTTCAATCCTTCGAATGCATAACTTCCACACAGTCCCTTTCACCTTTCTCCAATGCACTATGTACCAATTTCTTGATAACATGCCCATTGGTTTCAAATGGGTTCGAAAGGCCTATTGGGCATGGTGACAGAAGCAAGCAAAGGACGCGACAAAGTTGTAATTCTAAACAAAACTAATTTTATGCCTTTCAAAGTGATTTCTTTTCACCAAACTTGCCCAATTTGTCAAAATTTGATTGGTTGTCATTTCTTTATCAAAATCCTTTTAAAAAAGGGCTCCTGAATTCAAAATTTATAATTTATAACATTTTAATCAAATAAGCCCTCCTCCTTGATATATGTATAAAATATTTAAATCCCTTAACTTAAATAATTTTATAACCATAGTAAAATACTTTGGAAAATTCCCCAAAAATCACAACAATTCACTTTTAATACGTTTTCTGACATATATAAATTTCAGTACCCAAATTATTATATGATTGCCTTAAATTATTTAAACCCAATTTTAATTATTTTTCTCATAGAAAATCCATAATTACTTAGAAATTTTTGAAACTTGAAACCCATATCTAAACTAATGTTTATGGACTTATATAAAAAATGCAACTCACTTGGATGTCTTTAATAGGTTTTCTAATCTAAACATATCATAAAACCCATATAAAATCATATAAATCATGAACGAGAATATATATATATATATATATATATATTTGTGTGTGTATGTGAATATATATATATATATGTATACATGTAGACAATCATAACATGGCATATTTCTTGCAAAATAATTCAGACGTAATCATGAAACCGAAACCATTATCAAAAAATGGGATGTAAATCAAATTATTCACCTTGGATTGGTGTTAAGAAGGTTAAGGTTTGCCCTCTGATTAATTTCTTGAAGCTTTCTACTTGATTCCTAGCTTATCTTCTTTTTGATTCCTCTTAATGGTGGTCGGCTGAGCTCTCAGGGTTTTAATTTTTGTTATTAGTTTTAGAATGAATAAGGAATGGCGAATGGAAGGGTTTGTGGTATTAAAATGAAGAATGTTCCCACTCTACAATTATCATATTCCTCCTACTTACTTACTTTCAATTCTCTTTTGCTTATATACTCATTAAGGCGTGCCCCCTTATTAATTAACAAATCTCAGACCCTTAACTATTAACACTATTTTATTAAATTTATCCAATTAAATGTTCTAAACAATGTTACTAAAATTTGGGTCATTATAGCCACTCCTTTAGTAACACTATTCCACCAATACAACGCAGCTCCTTGCAGTATCCTGGAAATCAATCTCCTGTTATGTTCATCACCCGAACCAAGATCGTTGAAAATCCTTTCATAATGAAGCAAATAGTTCCCTACCTCGATCGCATCCTTAGTTCCAATAAATAGCTTCCCTCCAAGCCTTGCACAGTCTCTACTCAAAGCAACATAATTATTGACAACTGGAAATTCTTGATTAGCTCCTCTAGCATTTCCACCAACAAATCCAGCAGCAGCTCCTGCTTCCAACATGTTGACAAAGAACTCATAATTTCTCTCATATCAACCTGTGGTGTTCCTACACATACATTAGCAGCTATTTGTCGACTCGTGTTCCTTATAGTATTGGGCCTAACATTTCGATTAGTAGCGCTGCATCCTCCATCGAGATTCACTCTTTCATTTCTTGCCTCCATATATTACTTCCTTAAATCTGCATTCGAACCTTAGTAAGATATGGAAGAACGGTCTAAGAAAGAGGGGGAATAGAGATAAGACGTATAATTATATATAGCAAATACCGCTACGTTACTATAGCGTTATACCGTACCCTAATCTTATTCACTGATACATTTGGATTATGTTTTCAAAACATTTTTAAGTTCAAACTTTTTTTAGGTTTTACATAAAACTATGCACAGATACCAAGTTGTAACATCCCCCATTTTGTGGCTCAAAACTAAGCGCTACAAGTAATGCAGTCATTTATAGTATTAATTTTTGGTGAAAAAACGCGGTCATGTTACTGTATCATAACATCAGAGGCACAAGAATATAAAATAATTTCAAACACAATTTCAAAGCAAACTTTCACATTTCATTTCAAAGATGTCCATATTTGTTACATAATGCCAAACGTTGCCCAGATTCAGGTAAAATATAACTATTACAAAATACTCCAAGAGCGACATATGAAGATGCCCCCTTGGTTGATCAAAGTTACTAAATAGATAGATGCATTTACTTTCAATACCTTCATACAACAACTGACATAACACAACGGATAATTGCGATAGATAAACTCCTACATAGCTAATTTTTCCTCCTACATGCCTCCAGAAGTTTTATTTTCCAAAACCTAATTAACCTGTAAACTCTTACTCCCAACCTACTCAAATCGAATTTTGAGTACCCATGAGTTTATGGGGAAATGATAAACTTCGAGTCAGACAAAAATCCTAGTGTGAATAATAATTTTCCATCCTAATAGATATTCAGCAAGACCACGCCACTGAGTGGAACAGGTTTCCCCTAACTATTGTCCCTTTTAAAACATATCTTCTGCAAATCGAATTACTACAGCCAAACTGGTTAAAATAGACAATATAAACAATAATTTACATGCATGCAACATGGGTAATTTTGATCAATCTATCAAAATCAATAGATTATATGTCCCAACATCATAGTTTTCTTTTGGTTACTACACATCTATGGTTGACTCGGGCCTACCAGATATATCAGATTTTCTATCACACTGTTAGAAGACAAATGGACGGTCTATTTGTAACTTATTAATCCTATGGTCACTCTGATTCTAATGGTTTTGTGGGCTCACCAATAACATATCCCATTATTATATATTCCTTTCTGTGCTTAACTACTTCTAGTCTTATCCATGACAAAACCCTACGCACTGGAATTTTGGACTTATATCCATTAGGTGCTAATAGCTAAAGTATAGGAGCTACCCTACATCCGTCCCATTTGGTTTTCTAATCTCTGAGTTAATTCATCTTATCACAATTCATTTAAAAGCGATAAGAACACAAATCTCTTTAGTAAAATTTTGGGCTAAATTCCTATTTTATTTCCTTACAAACATACATCTTTATAAATATTTAAATATTGAAATCACATTTTTAAAACATGTAAAATATAGCCCTTTACCTCATTTTAAAATATTTATGCCATGATATATGTTTTTTATAAAACAATGCTGCTGAATTTTGCAAGTAATTAAAAGTTATCTCACTTCGGAACCATTGGCTATAAAGCCAAAACAATATGAAGCCTTTATATCGATTAAACTCGGCAAAGATGTAACCGAAGAGGGTCTTTGCCCCTCAAAAATAGGCCAAAATAATAAAACGTTATATATTGATAAACTTCGGCATTGTTATCGCTACTCGAGGTCATCACCCCTCTTCAATGTAAAATGTTAAACTCAGCCATTGAGTTGCGAATTCTCGAACAAAAAAACTATAGTTCGTAAACCACTTAAACTAGTGTTTGACTCAATTAAAAATTAAAAAACAAACTAAAGTACTAAATTTAAATGCAAAACCCTACTATATTATTCGGCCCAAATAAATAACATAAACAGTGCAGCCCAAAACAGATAATTGATGTTTCCTCTTTTATTTTGCTTCCTGCTTCATTCGTGCCGTCATGTTTCCTTTTGCGATCTAAATTTGGGCTTTGTTTTAATTTAAGACGCCGCTTGAAATAGATCAATTGAAGTGTGAATTGTGCTTAGATTTGCTTCGTCAATCGTCTCCCTAGCTTTGATTACTTATGGTCGCTTCAATTGTATCAAGCTCGAATGGTATGAAATTGTTATGTGATTTTTGCCCCTCGACTTCATTATTTGTGCCGATGATGAGTTTGGGAATTTATAGGGAATGAAACCCTTTAACTACATTCGTATATTTTGGTTTGAATTTTTCATGATTTTATCTCTTGCATTGATTTTTTAATTGAACGAACTTTGTGACCTCTGACTTGTGCATTGTTGAATTTGCTTGAACTGCTTTGGATCGGTTTCTCTCTTTTCTGCTATGAATTTGGCATTTGAAATTTAGATAATATTGACTTGACTTGTTGCCCTCTATGATGTAAACAAATTTCTAAATTTTTAGTTGAACACTTCAACAATGTTTTGTTTGACAATTTCTTTTTGAAACGTGACCGTGACTTTTTTCACTGCTACTTATATTTTCGATATTTTTAGCACTACCGCTTCACTGTTTTTACTGTATATTTGTGAATCACAATGTATATATGTACGTATATGTATGTATATATGTGTATGATTGTTGTGCCTATGCACTTGGTCGGCTTGATGTCTCTATTGCTTATTGCGGTTACGTTACATTCATGTTATCACATTTGAGCATGTTATCATGTTGCCTTGTGTCTTTGTACATTTGGAGTCTGGTTACTTTTATGAGTGTGTTCATGCCTTGTTGTAGCTTAATGCATTGCCCTGGTTTGGTTGCATTTAAGTCTAGTTGTGTTGCTTTGTAGTTTGGTTCCAGTGAGGTCATGAGCATTGTAATCTTGTTCATTGTATACAGGTCTGGTTCTTGCCTTTTTTGTTGTTTTGATCATTTATGTTACCATTTTATGGTCTGCACTTGTTTGGATCCTCATGATATTGTTATTCACTATGTGTGTGTTCATATTTGAATCTTCATGTTGTTCCTGAATGTAGCTTGTGAGCTTGTCTGAAGCTTTTTTGCATTCATGTATATATGCATGTTGTCATGTTGAAACTGAATGCTTGCATATGAACTTGCTTTTCAAGTGTTTTCCGTGCCTGAATGTTAAGTTACTCATTTGTGTTGTACAACTAGTCTGGTTGATACTTTTGTGTTGAGTCTTTGCTTTCACCACTGATGTGTTCACCACTGCTCTGGTTGTATAGTTGCATATGTTGTTTTTGCATTACACTTGAGTTGATTCTAGTTTAGGCTTGGGTTTGACCTTGTGCCACTAGTCCCTGCAATTTTAACAGGCAAGTGTATATCGGTATGCATGACCTTGTGGCATGTATAGTGATACACTATGCATGTCACAAGTTGTTCGTGTAAGATGAATCTAAAGAAAATGATGACGAACAACCCCAATAACCGAGGCAAATAATCTTTTCAAGCACACACTTCATTGTGCACTGCAAAATATTTATTTTTTCAATTTTATTGCGTCAGTGTTTATTTTGCAGATAGTTCAGATGCTGGATACAGGCTGGAACGGAGTTGAAGATCAAAATACGAGTGAAGAGTGAATAACCTAGTGAGGTGTAATATTTATGTAAAACCGTAAAGTGAAAATTGTGTT
Source organism: Allium cepa (assembly GCA_030765085.1). Lineage (NCBI taxonomy): Eukaryota > Viridiplantae > Streptophyta > Magnoliopsida > Asparagales > Amaryllidaceae > Allium > Allium cepa. The sequence goes on from CM060929.1 coordinate 823,208,125, forward strand.
GTAATTGAGGTTGTGTTGTAATTGAAAATGTGTAAATGTGGTGATAACTCAAATTTGTAATATTTAAATTTGAAATAAAATATTTGTTGGAATAAAATACTTGTTTAAATCAAAATTCTGAGTTATTTATTTATTCAACAAATATTTATTTAATTGTGTGGTAAAACAAAATAGTACAATAACAAATACATTTAAATGAATATATATGTTAATTATCATCAAACAAAATTCATACACTAGTATATTCTACAATCTCCCCCTTTTGATGATAAAAATCATATATTAAGATTTTGACTCTATTAAATGTATTTGGTCTTGATGAATTCTATTAGCTCCCCTTATTTGAATACTCCCCCTATAACGAAGCTCAACCTTCACATATTCATGAAAATAAATAAAAACATGCAAAAAAAAAACAATAGAAATTGCAATGAACCTAGACGAGAATATGCAAATAAAAAATTTGAACTTATTTGCCAAAATCTTAACTTCTCTCCCCCTTTCATTATCAGCAAAAGAGTAATAGGGTTTGATAAGAGTGATGAAGTGATAGACATCATTACAACATTAATACCTAATTGAGTATACATGTTAAATTTCAAAAAAAAAATCAAACAAAAATCATAAATACTTTGTTAGGTGCGTATTCCATTTTAGAGTGATCGGGGTGATGTCGGCATAGAAATCCATATAGTCGTGTCCATTTGCGGTATATTTATGAAGGAATGTTTTTAATTACTTACTAATCATGCATAACCTTTAGGACTTTTAAATGAGATTAGTAGTATTTTTTATTTTTATTAAAAATGAATTCTAAGCATCTTCTAACCATGCATAACTATGAAGACTTTTAAATGGAGTTAGAATCAACTCGCCTATTTTCATCCAATTTTGATATGCATTCCATACATGCATAACCATGAGGACTTTTAAATGGGCATGAAAGCACATAATCAGAGATTTCAAGTAATTCACCCATGCATAACCTTTGAGGACTTTTAAATGCGGGTGGGTACTTTTTGGATGATTTTATTGCTAATTTAAAAAAATGATTAATTTCCTTTTTAAATACCACATTTTGACATACCATATTTGATTTTGATGAGTGATAGTCGTAAAAATATGATAGGAATAGAGATGGTCATGGAATTTTTACCAACCAAAGTTATTATAAATTTTTTTAAATTTTTAAAGAAATTTTCTAAATAGACTATCTCAAGTCATAATGTATGATTAATATCAACACTCGTCACCTTTTTTCAGTCACTGTTTATCTTTTTAATAATCAATAGGGAGTCAGATTAGTTAACATACGTATTTAAGATCAAATAAAAAAAATATAAAATCAATTTTATAAAATGCCTAAACTAAGACGAAGTCGACAAAAAACTTTTTTCTGGAAGGGGTTTGGTAAAAATATCTGCAATTGAAAATAAGTTGAAATGAAATTTATGCAGATATTTCCTTTGGAAATGTGATAAAAAGATGTCTACCTTCTATATCCTTGGTGCGAAATGATGTGCAACATTATTTGTGAGATTAGTTTGCACTTTTTCTATCACACATAAGTGGAATTCGTTTAAAATTTAGACCATAGTCTAGCAAAGTTTATATCATCCATAAAATTTAAGCAGAGAAACTGCTTAGAACAATATACTCTGCCTGAATGGTAGATAGTGCAATACAATTTTGTTTTTGACTTGATCATGCAACTAACGGATGTCCCAATATAAAACACGTTCCACTAGTACTTTTTCTATCAACTAGACTATCAGCATAATCAGCATTTGAATACCCTTTTAACTCAAAGCTATCATTAGTTAGATTACATATACCAAACCATGGGGTGTGCAACATGTCCTTTTCTCGGTTTCTTTTGATGATTGGTCAATAATTTTGCACAAATCAGAATAAAAAAACAACATTCATTCCCTTATCTCCTAACTGGCCGATTGAAATTATATTATGGTGTAGATTTTCAACATATAAAACATTGTTTAAGGCAAATGTACCGTTACCTTCTTTACCTTTACCGATAATTTTACATTTATCGTTGTTGACCGTTGTGACTCTGCCACCTTTGTACTTCTCTAGGTTAAGGAACTTTGATTTGTCGCCCGTCATGTGCTTGGAACCGCCAGAAACTAGGTACCACTCTTGTTGTTCCTTAGCCTGCCAACACGCCTATACAAGAAAATATTTTTGTGACCTATTTGTTTTTATAGGTCCATGATTGTTAGCGACAGCGAAAGCATCCTTAAACACTTATGAACCTACGCATCTGTGTAACCCATGGGATTTCCACTTGTATGTATATATATATCTTTACATTTGTATGTTGTATTATACAACAACTAACCTTTAACTAATTTAATTAATTAAACAAATTTAGTTACTTATTTTAATTTTGAAAATTATACTTCATTACCTTAAACAAATCAAGATATTTTAACAAATATCATTTTATACTTTATATATGATTTAATTAATTAGCTATTTCATTACATAACTTAATTTATTAATCTATTAATAACTAATTAATTACGAATTTTTTAAGAAATTTTGAATAACATATTATAACATTTATAATATACATCTTATTTTGAATTTAACCTTTTAAATTTAAATTTTGCTTTAGTTTCAAAATAGATTTTGAAAATTAGTCCAATGCCTAAAATCATATTAGGAATTTTCTATTAAGGATAACATTTAGGCTCACTTCACCTTTTGGGCCAACTCGATAGCCAGGTTGGAAAGGGTACTTGATTACCCAGACTAGACACTACTTTTCTAATATGATAAATTTAGACTGCATAGACTATTTGGCTTTGATACTGATGTTGGAGCCGAGCCGATCGAAAGAGGGTTGAATGATTGAATTTCAAAACAAATTCCATTTTGATCTGAGTTGAGCCTATAAAGTGTAAATTGATTTTAAATCTAATCTAAAATTTTAAATAAACTCTTTATTTTTTTTGTTATTTAAAATTAGTTATAGTTTAATTTTAAGTTGTATGAATGTTAAAGGTATGGCGCTTCGACAAAGGTTATAGTGATTATGGGTTCAAACCCCTTAGACATCATAATTAGTGTTCTGTTTGAATAAGTATCACTCTTGTTATCAAAAAAGGATGCTTGTATGTTAAATGAGTTCATCAAATGTACCCATTTGTGAAAGTGCAAGTACAACAAATAAAAAGTGTACGTAGTTAATGTGGACATTGTTTAGGTACTGAGATTTACACCGCAACAAATACATTTCCCCTCTATATTTGCATTTTTTTCAAAATAATTTATTTTTTGTTACATTTTTATTATATATATGCATGTATGTATGTATATACAAAAATATACACACAAATATGTATAGTTGTTTACATTAGAATAGACTGTGTTTGTATAACTTTCATTAAAGTTAAAGTAGACAATTTAAAGCTCGTTTTAATTAAAAGATAGTTTAAAAACAAAATTATAACATTTTACAAAAATATCCATTTTCTAAATCTTAAGTTAAATACATACATACATAGATACATACGTGTATGTATGTATGTATGATTGTACATATGTATGTATTTGACTCAAGATTTAGAAAATGGACTTTTATGCAAAATATCATAATTTTGTTTTAAAACTATTTTTTTAATTAAAACTAGCTTTAAATTGTCTACTTTAATTTTAGTACATGTTATACAGACAAAGTGTGTATGTATGTGTGTATATTCATATATATATATATATCTGTGTGTGTGTATACATAATTTGAATCAATGTTTTGAAACAAAACAACAAAAATTATATTCGATGTTTGTAATTTAAAAGATATTCCTTCAAACTATAAAATTAATCTAGCTTCAATCCAATTTTTAGTTAAAAAGGAACTCAAAAGTTTTAATTTTTTTTTGAGAGCAACTTATAAATTTTAAATTTACTTAATTTTATTCATGTAAATAATAACCAGATTTTTTTTTCAAAACAACTTTTAGTAAATGCATTCAATTCACAACCTTTATAATATGAAACTTAATTTATTAATAAAATGTTTCAAAAATTTATTCAAATAGTAACGTCTAAAAAAAATGAATTAGACAATTTAGGCACTTATAAATTTGTAATAATGAGATTTAGATTTGAATTAAATACACTTTATGAACAAACCAAAGCGATAGTGAATTCAAAATTAATATCATTGATAACATATGAATAATTGGTAAAAGAACAAGGTGATGTTAAAACATATTAATATGACGAGAATAAAACCGATTCAAGGGAAAAAAAATTAGATATCCAAATCATAATACAAAGTTCATATACATGAAAGGGATAGAAGGGGTGGATGATTAAAAGCATATATACATGATAAATTTATATATAAATAGAATAGAAATTACCTTTGAAATGTAGCCAAGCAAAACACCTTGAATGATGAAAATGATTCCTAGATTCAACGAATCAATCCCTAGATTTTGCAATAATTGAGGGATAACCAACATTTAGTTTATTTTTGTTCAATTGTATTTTAGAGTTTTGGAACCCTAGCCATGAAAATTTTTCAACCCTAGTTGGATGTCGAAAGAAGTGCAACTGATAGAGGCAAATGGAATCAAAGGAAAAAATAAAGTATATATAACGACTCACCTTCCTCTAATTAATATTTGCCTTTTCATTACAAAAAAAGACTCCTCCCATCCCATAAAGCATGATCGACCATGACATGATTTTTTGTGCCCCAAACAACTCTGAAACCCAACTATGATTATTCCCATCTAAATCCAATTTAAATTTTCTATCAAAATAGTATATTGATACTCACGTTTATAACTTTTATATACGCACTTTGTTAAATACTAATGGTATTCAAACAAATCGAACAAAATTTTAATAATTAACATTTCAAAAATGTTAATTAATTTATTTATTTAAATCCCTTTTTATCATTTTTTCTTTTATTAAATCGAATTTAAATATTCTACCGTCATCGTATATCGATACGCGTATTTGTAACTTTTATGTTCTCAGCTTTTTAAATACTAATGGTATTTAAACAAATCAAATAGAGTATTATAATTAATATATCATAAATACTAATTAATTAAAATAATTTTCAATGATTAAAAATTAGTTAAATCGTGTGGTTTATTTGGGATATACATCATTTCGGTGGTGTGACTCAAAGGTGTAAATTAAGTTAGCGAATAATATTGAACAATTCTCATATTAAAGTTCACACGTTACCTTAGTCAGTGGTATGACATTTTTTTCCAAATTTGTCGTTTGCACTTATTTGTCAAAATTCAATTTTACTTATTATAAGTGGTCCTTGGTAGTTACGATTATGTACAATAATTTTTTTCGTCAGAACTATGTCACATTAGGACTTATGGAATTTTGTTTTAGTCAAAATTTCAACATCGTCCACACTAAACTTTTTAAGTATAGAAAACAAAGTCCTTGGTTCAATAATAAAATTAATTATTAACTTTACTACTATGGGCAGATGTTTTGATTTTGAGTTGAATACAACTGACCGTGATACCGACCTCATATAACCATGGATGAATTCTCTATTGAGTGGTATTTTACTTCCAATTCTTCAACTTTTATCCAACTGTAGTCATTCAGTGGATACCATGCAGTTGATTATTCATATTGAAGTTCAACGATTTTCTCAAGTCAAGAGAACCGTTCAACATCGTGGCTTTAAGGTTCTCTGTTTGACCTTAGTTATATTAATCAATAGAAAAATCTTCATTTAGTCATTCCATACTTATCAGTAACTATCATTACGTAACCACTTGGTATCCCCAACAACCATGAGTAATATATCAGCCAATAATTGCAGAGCATTGCATACTCTAGTCTCAACAAATGTATCAGTATGCAGTGTTGATACATCTTGACGAGGAATATATATAATGATATGTTTATTATACTGTGACAAATTTCTTATAATTACAATAATTACAATCACAAAACATACCATATATGGATTTTCTATTTACATACTTGTAAAAGCCCGCAAATCCGTACCCTTTGAGTTAACACTATTCTACAACAATCAACTCAAATTATACAGAAATACGAACCATTTGGGTTAAAGAAGAAGAGGTAGAAGAAGAAAATAGAAAAAAAATCAACATCAGAATCGAACCATCGCAGCGAAATAAAATATAATAGGTATTAAATGATCTTTATTCAAAATCAAATATCTTTGTTTATATATTACATCCTCAGAGTACATCAATCACAGCTTAACAACAATATCATACAAATGGATACACAACAACTCAACACAGCAGAAATATATATATAAACAAGTACGAGAGTACGTATCGTCATCCAGCTCGTCTCCTGAGCTCCACAGCATCATCCTGTATCCTATAGTACTCGGTCTGACCCGAGCATTACAGTTAAATAATACCCGAGTCAGTCTGGAATACCAGCGTGAGAAAATCACACCCAATTGATTATTAAAGTTTCAAAAATCCTTTGAAAACAAAAGCATCTCGTAAGACCACGCCACAAATAAACATGTCGGGTTTTTACCTTACGATTGCTAAAACATTTTTATTAAAATCCTCTGATATTATAATAGTGTCTATAGAAAGTAAAATAGGATCTAGCTGAAATGCTTGCATCTCACGTTTCAGCAATAGTTGGGCACAATCAAAACCGTACGGACGCGTAGGGAAAATGGATTCCAACTAATGGCTAGGCACTGGGTACCACCTGTCACAGTACCTGGTCTAGATCAGCGTACCGAGGAGCCACCCTAACTCCCTTGCAACACAAGACCGGAACCATCCCTTACTGGACAGTCCCGAGCAAGATCACTCCGCGGTTGGGATCAGCAACCGCCCACTAAATAAAAGGGACATCTAGACAGGGATGACCTCACCCTCCAATGGGGGCTACCCACGAAGCCTTGCTGCATAACCCCTGATTTTCAGCCATTCTCATTTGATGAGGCTTGAGGCTAAGCGTTACCTTTTTAGAACATATCCCTTAGAATGCCCATCGTCCACCTGACGATGTTTCGAAAGCATTCATCCATACAAGTCCGTCCCGGGTTCGAACGGAACCGAAGACACCATTCCTACTACATCCATTTTGGAAATATCCTCAGGATTAGTAGCGACTAGCCCTTGCACTTCACTGCTCCATCTTCGAATCCAAAATCGTTTTTCATGAAACTTACAAACCGGATCGAAGTGGTTTTCGAGAAATAAATCTCGATCCCGGTCTCTTCGAAACGATCAACGTATTTGTCCAATATTGATAGTCGGTGATTTAACTATCAATTAGTATTCACAAAAAACCGTCCAACATAAATAATTTCACCAAATTATTTATTTACCTCAAAATATCTTTGCAAGATATATTTCTATTTTCAATCCTTTGAAAACAGATTCAAAATCATCTTCCCTTTTCAGAATAAACTTTCCCAACTATTTTCTATCTCCTCTGAAATCACCAAGCACAAAACTAGATTTCTAAAATAATTTAAATCACTTTACTTTGAAATATACTTTAAAACATTTAAGTTAAAACTACATCAATACTTTATTAAAAATACCATACTATATGAATATTTGAAAATAAGGTTACTTAATAAATATAAAACTAGATTTATACTTTTAAAAACATAAGATTAAGTCATTCTTTTAAAAAAAATTACAAATATATTAAATTAAGAGAAAATACTTACTTTAGAATTTAAATATTAGAAATAAGAAATTTTCAAAAACTTGCTTTTTTAAAACAACTTTTAATCTTTTAACTTATATTTAAAATTTACTTTGAAAACGTACTTGGTTATCCAGGGAGAATTCCAACTTCAATTACTTAAATCAATTTTCCAAATTGATTCCCAATTTATTCTACTTGAATTAAATCTCTTCACTTACTCAATTCCTTCAAAATTCATTAATTATGTGTTTTATTATTAATGTTATTAATTTCCGTTTGATTTTAAATCTTTTAACTGAAATATACAAATTCCAGATCTTATTCCAATGTCTTCTTTATTCTTTCCAATATTTTAAACCTTAAATTTCAAATAAATGTTTTGTTCTTTTTAATTTTAAAATTCATTAATTCCCTGTTTATTCAAAATTTCCTTTCTATACTCAAGCTTTATTTACTAGAATTTTAAAGGGCATATTATTTCTTTCCCAATTCATTCTTAAATTTTATTCAAATTTCTATAATTATTTTACTTACAAATTTACTTCTTTTATTTTCTTTCCAGAATTCAATATATATATTTTTGGTAATTCACTATATCCAGTTATATCCAATCGAACCATAGCATACAATATTCTAATATAATTTATCATAGAATATCAAATAATCACCACAGAGTATATTGAATAATAAATGTTGAGGGATCCAGTTGGATCCCTCCAACCTGTTTTCCCAGCATCCACAGACTTTAGCACAATATAAGATATCTTCACTATAAAATGAGAGAAATCAATCATTTCACGGTGTAGTGTTTACTACTATATAACACAACAATCAATTCAATCATACAAACAAGTATTTAAATTTAATCATTTAAATTTAAATTTAACTGAGTGAGATTAACTCACATTTGATTTTACCATATGCAATCCATTCCAAACTGGCTTGTATCCGTGATTTTTAAACCTTGTATAAATATTTGTACAGTTGATTAATATTTGAATTAAACGGGAAATAAATTACCATTTATTAATCTAATTGAAACTAATTTTAAACTAATTTTAACCCACTTTCCTTTAAGAAATTATCCTTAGTTATTTGACTAACTAAATTAAATAGGTTTATTATTAAACAAGTCAGTTACTAAAATATATTTTTTTATAAAAAAATATATATTAAACTAGTAGGTAAAATATGTATATGCATACTTATCTCTTACAGTAAATAAACGAACGGTAATTTCCTTTACTGTTATGATTCTTTTTTTTAACATGTTTACATTTTTTTGTAAAATAAAAATCTGGATTTATAATTCTTATGCACGTAACCTTCCTCTGTTCCGTATTATACAAACATATATATATATATATATATATATATTACTTTCTAAAAATTCCTTCTTTACTATAAACAGCCAAATAATTTGAAATTATTGTACTGTAACATTTTCTTTATAATGTTAAACTTTTAAATTGATAAAACAATCGATAATATACCTCACTGGCCTGACGTGCTGCCCAAATTCATAATCTAACCGAGCAAGCGCCTCTAGTTCCTCCCTGATCAATTCACTAACAGGAACGGCATCAATCCACACCACGAACTTTGAGTTCGATGTCGCACAGCATGAAGCTTCACCCAAGAAAACCTAATTTGAGCCCTAACTCCCACGTCGCGGCCAAACGTCGCGCCTCAGGCCAACTATCGGACCCAAATAGTCCGCGTCACCCTCCTTGCTCCAAGACGATCGAACTAATATTACCCAGCCTCCCCTAAAGTGGCGAGTCTAAAACGATTTTGATGCCGTACGAGTATTATGCCAGAGTGATAGAATGGATTCAATTGAGGAGGCCATTTTTTTTAGGAACAAAATCGATTTCGCTTGGATCTACAAGAAATGAAATGGCCGAGCTATTAATTCTTTTGTTCGAGTTTTGGTTCGATATGACCTGATGAGGAAGGAAGATACGTGATTTTATTCTTGGATTTGTTTTAAAAAGAAAGCGTGTTCGAGAAGGCTCGGTCAGCTACAGTGATGTTTGACTTAAAGGGGAAAATACTGATGGAAAGGAAATAGTTGATGTGGGGATTTTGACCAGTCAAATAAATATATGTTATATTTAAATTAAATTTTCGTTGTAAATTTCAACGCGTTAACATATCGTACTATCACACCACAACCCCAAACACTACGAAATTTAAAACCCGATAATAAAACACTATTACGGACCTAGTGGGACTGGTTTCGTCGAATTCCGAGACTGTGCCTCGGAAAGCTATTTTTAAATTCAATTTAAACAATAAAATTTTAAAACTGAACAAACCATCGTAAATTTCAATTTTACAACTTCTATTACTTTCAGCATTATCAATATAAATTTTACAAGCCTTCAAATTATTTTTAATAGGCTTAAAACTCCAGATCCAACAATTTACCCAACTCCACTTATTTAAATTTAATAATTCAATTATCAAATAAATTGTGATATTCGTAATTCAAGTTAAAATTACTCTATTGAATATTTAAAATCAATTAAATATTCTGATTTTAAATGCTCGAAAATTCCGGGTCGTCAAATTCCTCCCCCCTAAAAAAAAATTTCGTCCCCGAAATTACTAGTTAGGAAGAATGGTCCAATACCCGTTTACTTTTTTCCTGAAACCAAACGTTTTCTAACAGTTGAACATCTTACCCACTATCTTCTTATAAAAGGCCCATTATTATTCTTATTAACTTCTCAAACCTTTCCATAGTTCCCAAACAACTCTATTTATACAATCATTTACATTATAATTCAAAACTAAATTTTGAATTATCAAAATTTTCTAACTCTCTAAATTCCCGAAAAATTTCGCCAGCGTCTCCTTTGTGCGGCTAGCTTGGTACAACTACAAAATGGCTCTACGGCCTCCCAAATCCAAAAAGAAAACAAAAGGCCGAGTGGCTATATCCAAAAACCCAATCAAATTCCATATAGAATTTTGAACACATACCTTTTTGTCGAGTAATTCTAATTTATTATCTCAAATCAAAACCAATCTTTCTTCCCTTTTTCATACCTGAATATCCTGTTTAGCAATAATATCCAATCACAACATTCAAAAACATTTATTGATCTCTTTTACACATTTCCAATATTTGTTTTACTTAAGCCTGTACGACGCACATATATCATCCCTATGCAATACCAAATCCGATCGCTTACTCGATCACACAATCTCACTTCCGAACTAGTATCGTCCACCCAACTTCCTAGTGCGGACTCAGATCTGGTTTCTTGATTAGAAACCGTCATTCTCCTTGCATAGTCATAAATATGATAGAGAATTTCCAGAACCAATCAAAATTCCATATCCAGGCTCGCCGTCGAAATCGAGTGAAAAATCCTAACTCGGATCGATAAAATTATCTCGAAATTCTGTGCTCGAATCTGGATCAAATAGTTATGCGAATAAAATAATATACGTACATCCTACGTATTTGCCCCAATTGATTACCAATTATATCAATTCCCTCTTTATTCTCATTTATTTTAATTGTTATTCACTTATTTCTCACTTTCCCTGGTCACAACTTCAGTTAAATTTTCATTCAGTTATTCACTCGGAATAAACCAACTTACTTAAGAATTCATTATTCTCTTCTTTAAGTTCAATATAAATATTTTACATACTTCTTACATTTATTTCCACCTTACCATTGAAGTTTATATTCATTACCATTCACTTTGCCCTTACAATTCCATTTAAATTCAATTTGACTTCCACTTTGAATATCGAATTAGTTTCACTTACTAATTAATTTAAATCTCACACTAAATGTTTATTTGCAAACTTTACTTTCTTTAGTCCTTTCGATTCCACTTACTTTACATTCACAGTTAAAATAGATTTCAATATTCAGTGTCAAATTCTATTTACTTAGCTTAAATCATTTGTCGTTAATGAAAATTTTCAAAATTTTCAAAAAAAATTCTAACTCCCAAAATTTTTGGCAGAGTCTCCTTTGTACGGAGGAGCTTTTGCAATTTGACAAGAGATATAAATATACATACATCGACCCACACGGTCGGAAAAAAGAAAAACAGTTCATATTTCCTATTTGTATTGCGTATGCGTACCTTATTTAGCATTTTAAAGCAAGCAATTATTTATTTAAGAAATTGGTGCAGTCAAAACCAGACAAACGGCTTCCAAAAACCTGTACTTACTCAATTTAAACATGTCAGTGTCAAATATACAAAGTTTATTAACATTTCACTTTATTATAAATAACCAAAACATGGATTCTATAAGCAGTGCATATTATATACTTCCATAAGCACATATGAAATATTTTGACACTTATTTGAATGCTTCCAAACAATATTCAAACCATCCTGTTCAATTTAAATGATTTCATAAAACTCTTACTTAACTTATATTCATTTTAAATCCAAGCAAACTTATTTAAATTGAATTGATTTCCAAAAGCAATCTAACTCCTATTTTATTCGAAGTCAAGCTCTCATTAATATAACTTAAGTTAATTAACTCAATTACTAATTCCATTTACCAAACAAGTTTCATTTCAAATCATTTCATAAAACTCGACACCACCATATCTCAAATTACTTAAATCAAGCTTTTATTCAAATATTACTTAAGTCATTTATTTTTCGTCAAGTTATTTCAACTTTTAAAACTCAAGTTATATATATTTTATAAGCACTCTCCAATATAAATCCTTAATTGATTTTAATTACCAACCAATTTTGATGTCATTTCATTCAATCCCAATGGTTTACAATTCAATTTATTTTTCATCCAAACAAACCCATATTTATTACAATTGAATCAAAAACCAACTTCATTGGCTTTTGTTAACCCATAGAATTTGCATAATCTCGTTTACGTCAAACGACAATTATTTTTATGCAAATTTAGTGATATTTACTTAAAAGAATATTCATTCCAGTTTATAACTATTTTAAATTAATATCAGTTCAATCTATACTTTATTTGATTTCATTTTAACTGATTCCATTCAATTTTTTTTGCATTCTATATTCATTTGCAATCATTTCAATTTTATTTTTATTCGCTTGAAGTTTATTTACCACTCAAACTATCACTATTTCAACTCTATTTTGTTTAATTTGAGTTCATTGCCAGCTCCATTCGTTTAAATTAAATTAGTATATTTCGTTGAATCAATATGAATTCTAATTCACATTCAATAATTTATTTCTGAATTACTTTCATTTTATAACAAGGCCATTTCCAATTTATCTCTACTTGGATTTTTTATTTGCAATACAAATCATTTCTATGTTAATTCAATTCCATTCAACTTCAATTCAAATTTAATTCACTTACAATTTCAAGTTGAATTTCTATTAATAACTCAAATTTTACTTTCAAATTCTATCATTTATTCACAACTCTTTTTTTTATTAACCAATTTGAGTTCCATTTCCATATTGCATTAATCAATCAAGTAGTCTATTTAAAATTTTACCCAATATTTGATTTTATTTGGATTATATTCATTATCATTACAAACAATCTTATTTAGCCTATTTATTTTACTTCCAACTTTATAAGTCACAATTCATTTATATCATATTTCATTTATTTATAATCAATCTCATTCTCATTTTACTTTTTAATTCGGAATTATACCTTTTATTTAGCCAATATATTTTTATTATTCCATAAACATTTTAAATGAGATTCCAGAGTTTAAACAATTTTCCAAAATTCAAAATCACTTTTGAAATCAACTATATCCAAAATTCTTTGGTAAATTCAATTATCCCATTGAATTTGAAAACAATACCCAGTTCGCAAACAATTCCAATTTAAAACAACTTGGAAGCAATTTCTCTTCTAGAAACTCGAAAATGAACTTCAATGATGCTGCAGTCATCACCGAAATTATTTTCCAGCGATCGAAAGAGAATTAAATGCTTTTATCTCTTTAAAATTCCTTTCAAATGTTTTTAAATTCCAAATCTCTCCATATTCAATTCCAATTCAAAAATATTCCCGAAATAATACCACTATTATTTCTCCAAACCTTTGAAAACCACTTTCAAATCCAAAGGAATTTAAACTTTTCCCCAAAAATTCCAAATTGCAATTCCTTTAATTCTATATTTAAACATTCTATGGATTTTTATCTCATTTCAATTTCAAATGTTTCTCTGGAATTCTATTTTCAGAAATTATAATCACCTTTACAGTTTACATTTACAAATCTCATTTGTATATGAAGTTTATTTCAATTTATAATTTTCATTTATAATCTATATTTCACATTCCATTTTGTTATATAAATTTATTCTTCAACTTTGGTTATAAGTTTCAATTTCTTATTCAATTCTACACAATAGTGTTAACAATTTAATATTATCAACCTTTAACAATCAAGCATCCAAATACAAATACTTTACAAAATTTATATCTTTAATATACAAAAATAATATGGGTAAAATTATTCCATTTACCCCACTTTAAAACAAACTGTGTCGAATTGTTCTATTTAAGTGTTTAGAGATCCTTATCAATAACGTTAATTACTCTTATTGACCAGAATCCATAAACTACTCAATAAACCAATCAACACAATATAAAATCATTTTATATTCACTAACAAATACGCGCTCATATTTATTAATATGCTCAAACTCATTCTAGAGTGCCATAGACTCTATTTAATAAGTAATTCCCACCAAAGCCTAGATTGTCGCCAACTTAAGCTCTGATACCAAGTGTAACAGCCCGCAAATCCGTACCCCTTGAGTTAACACTATTCTACAACAATCAACTCAAATTGTACAGAAATACGAACCATTTGGGTTAAAGAAGAAGAGGTAGAAGAAGAAAATAGAAAAAAATCAACATCAGAATCGAACCATCGCAGCGAAATAAAATATAATAGGTATTAAATGATCTTTTGTAACGACCCAGAATTTTATTAAATTAAAATTTGAATATTTAATTAATTTTAAATATTTATAAGTGAATTTTTAAGTCAAATAAATTTTTATTTGAATTTTTGGATTTAATTGGATAATTAAATCGATAATTTAATATGTTAAATTATGGAAATAATTGAAAATAGAGTTAAGTATGATAGAAAATGATTTGTAAAATTTTATTTAATCATACTGGAGTTATAGAAATATTTTAGAACTTTTAAAATCGAATTAAAAGTTAATTTGTGAAAATTGAATATTTTAATATTTTATAATCGACTGTAAAATAGTCAATTTTTGAACAGTCTCAGAATTGAACGAAACCAGTTCCATTGGATCCGTAATAGTTAGTTATTACCGGATTTCAATTTTCGTGTCAATCGGAGTTATCGTTTGAGCGTGGCAGCTCGAAACGCATCGAATTATTTTTAATTTAAATTTGGCGAGTCAAAATAGCCATTTTTCAAAAAGTCTCGGATTTTGACGAAACCAGTTTCATCGGATCCGTAATGTGATATTATTGTAAGATTTCAAATTTTAAGTCAATTGGATTTACCGTTTGTCCGGTACAAATTAAAACGCCTAGAAATCGATTTAAATCGGTTTAATTCAAATTGAACGTTTTCAGCCATAACTCGCACATACTTCCGAATTAGCTTCCGAAACCTGTTCCATTGTGTCCGGAACGTGGGATAAACCCTAGGTACGCTGGTTACGGCGTCTAAATCGGAGTTCGGAATTTCCGGGTGAATAGTGTCGAACGAAAACTCTATAAATAGACCCACCTCTTCATAAATTTGATAAATATAAACCCTAACCCTAATTCATTCATGTAGCCGCCACTTTTAGATTCTAGGGCCAGAAATTTTCGAATTTTATCTCTTAATCTCTCTCAATCCATAAGTTTTTAGGAGATTTGTTCAACTACAAACTTGAAGATCTCATCAAGACCTTCGATTCTATAAGGTGATGATCGGATTTGGCGTCGCGAGGAGTGAGCTATGATGGGCCGTTCGTGGGCTGTAGGGGGGGCGTGCGCGTGCATCAAGGCATGGCCG
The DNA here is from genome assembly GCA_030765085.1 of Allium cepa. Classification (NCBI taxonomy): domain Eukaryota; kingdom Viridiplantae; phylum Streptophyta; class Magnoliopsida; order Asparagales; family Amaryllidaceae; genus Allium; species Allium cepa. Next base: position 823,223,831 of record CM060929.1, read on the forward strand.
AGCTTCAGGCCAAGGGAGGTGGTGATAGCTTGCGACGAGAGCTTCGTCATGGTGGTTGTGTGATCGAGTATCGTTGAGTGATCGGGATGTAATATTAAACCCTAGCTAGCTAATTGGGTTCGGCCTCATTTCTGGGTTCCTGGAGATGATAACGTGAAGGGGGAAGATGACCAGGGGCTGTTGGATCTAGATCTAAGGGCTGTGAATGGTGGGGGTTAAAATATATAAGTATATGTGTGATTTAAGTAATATAAATACGTGCAAACTTGTAAAATTCGTATCTTTTTCATACGAGGTCGAAAAAATGCAAATCCAGTTGCGTTGGAATCGTATGGACGAGCACTATGCGATGGAGTTGGTTTGGAGTCGTTTGGAGTTAGTGAGAATTTCGGGTAAAATTAAACGCGCGTTTAATTTTATTCGAAATTAAAGCTAAAACGGAAATTGAAACCAAGGTGAGAACTTCTCACTCAATCGAATAGATTTCGATTTTATTTTAAATAGTTAGATTTAAAATATTTGAATGCATGTTTGAATGATGACTGTAAATTATTGATTGTTAAAATAGACATTATGCGCCGTTAGTAAGCGGATGTTATTTAATAAAAACATATACCGCGAATATTTCATAAACAGTGAAATTGGTATTATATATAATATCAATATATATATATTGGCATATGTATATATTGCAGTTGTTGATTTCCCGCATTTTTTTGTTTAGCGGATGAGACCCTATTACGCCGTTATTAAGCGGATAATATTTAATAAGAACATATACCGCGATAATTTCGTACTGGAGCGAAATTGGTATTGTGCTAATGTTTTTGGATGCAGGAAACAGGTTGGAGGGATCCAACTGGATTCCTCAACAGTTTTTATTTGATTATGGATATTTTGATATTCGTTGATTATCATATACGATATATGATGGATCGTTGTAGTCGTGATTGACTATTTGGTGTGTAGCATCATTGGACCCAGATTTTGGGATTTTAAAATGTTTTTAAAGTGATTTTTGAAAAGATAAAATATCTTTGGAATTGATCCATTTCAAATAAATAAACGTTATAATTTTTAATGTTATAAAAATTATGATTTTTAAGAAATATAGTTAAAAGCTGATTTTTGAAAATAAGGAATTAATGACTTTATAAAAGAGTTTAAATTGGGATTCTGAACTTGTTATAAAAAGTTAAATATAGGATTTATAAAATTTAATTATTTTATAAATCAGAATGGTGAAGTTTTTTTAAAGGAAATTAAAGACGTTTTAAAGAATAATATAGATTGATTTATATTAAAGGATTTACAAATGAATATTTGTAAATTAAAACGTTGGGATTATAAAATGAGATTTTATAAGTGTTTGAATGAATTGAAAATGAATTTCATTAAAGAATGAAATCAATAGAATTATAAATGGTGAAGTTGTAAACGAAATTTATAAACAGTAGATTTATAAATTTTATGAAGTTATTTGAAGAATAGATTGGGTTAAATAAATGAATCTTATAAGTTATAAGATTTATAATTATGAAACTCTAAGGAATGATTTTGTGAAATAATCGTTTATAAGTAGTTAACTTATAATATGAACTTTTAATCTAAAATTGAGTTATAAACTGGAATAGGTTAATAAAGGAATTTGTAAAAGGAAGTTTTTATATATAAATAGAAATAGAATTTATAAACGTTGTTTTATAAATTCGCAAACGACTTATTTTGATAAGTTAATTGTTATAACTTATAAATGGAGTTATATTCACATTTTTAAATAGTGAATAATCCTTTGAATTAAAATGAATAAAAGGATGAAATTGTTAACGTAGTATATTCACGTTTTTGAATAGTGAATAACACGTTAAAGGAAATATTTTAGATTTGATGTTTTAAATAGAATTAAAACAATCTAGTGATGTTTTAAAAGGTGTTGAGATTCGAAACCATAGATTTCAACATTTATTGTTGAAATAGACGTTTTCGAGAAATAAAAGGAAATGGTAGACTATAACACTGTTGTTATAGTAAATGATTTCCGAAAGGAAATGTTTTTAATAGTATTGGGATTTATATATCTATTTTAAATTCGAATCCCTATACTAGTGATTTTGGGTTGTCGTAACGATGTTTTACGTAACATTCGTTTTGGCCCAAGTAAATATGTTTAAGTGAATAATTTCCTTAAAGAATGAAATATATACTTAATTCGATTTAAGTATATTGAATATTTTCTAAGTGTTGAAAATAAAAGAGATTTGTGAATTACTTATGAATAAATAAGTATGGAAATGTTTTCCAATGTGAAGTGAATATTTAGAATTTATCTTTTTGAAGATAAATTGAAAATGAATAATTGAAATCGTATATGCACGAATATTTTGAAATATAAATTCATTATGGAATTTATATGTGAAAAGTGAAATTGGTTAAAAATAAATATTGATTTATTTTTGAAGTGTTGGAATTTTATATCTTGTAAAGATATTTTGGAAATGTAAATAATTTGGAAAATTATTTGGAATCTGGTGATGTATGCATATCCATTGATAGTTCAATAGCCGACTATCAATATTTCCCTTTGAATGGGTATTTGATGTGAATATGATTGAATTTGAATGCACACTTATTTTTGAATAAGCGCTCACTATTCGGGTTAACCGGGAAAGGACCATGGGGTCGTATAACCCACTCCGAATATGTGATACGTCGTTGTGAATTGCATTTGAAGATCGGTGTTGAAGACCGGTATTTGCAAGAGTGATAGGATGAACTATCGATTGACTCTGCACCGAGTAGCTACGGTATTGAGTTCTCCATATGTGATGGTGAATCCGATCAGGATTGTGAATATCCGGATTGCAAGGACTTCTTTGTAAGTGCCTTCGGTTCTGTTCGATCCCGGAACAGACTTGTATGGATTGTATGCCTGACATTACAATTTGAGATATAAAGCCGATTTCATTCAAATATATTTCTGTTGGTGGCGGAGAATTTATTCTTTGCTTAACACCCTTCTTTGAGACGTACGAGCTCAAAGGTTATATAGTTGAAGTTATCAGCAATATATCCCATTTTGGTAATGTGACATGCTGAGTGATGCTGAAATGATCATTGTGTTGATTATTTGTGATAGGATCATTTATTTGATCGTCTATCTTAGTGATCATTGTGTTGATCATTTATTGACCCAAAGCATGGCTTTTGTATAAAGTATGTTTTTGTGGACGTGAATTCGTCGAGCCTCACATCCCGGAAATGGTCAAAACAGGAAAGATGCGGCAAGGTTATTAGGGGTTGCTGTAGCTCCCCTTAGGGTATGTGCATTTCCTTCTGGAAAGGGGTGGTATCATGGTATGGAGCCCAGATACTTACTCATGTTGAAAACACTTTATGATTGTGTGAATTGGATATCGAGCGCTCGGTTGAAAAGGTCCTAAAGGACCGGGGAATGGCGTGCTCGTGTCAGTAGTTACCCAGTTAGGGGTAACCCGGCCTTGTGTTGGCAGAGATCCGGTTTGGTTCTCGGGGATGTCTTTCCAGAGGCATTCTCAGTGGCAATGGGAAGTTCCTTGGCCTGACCATTTGTTGGAAATCCAATTCCCAATACGAAACTTGTACGGTATTAGTTGTAGAACCTGCCATTCACTTATGGTGGTCACCACTGTTTGGATGGTAGCTATAGTAGGCATAGTTCGAAATGTCTATGTTGGCTAAGATTTATATTCTACTTTCGAAATAAATTTTTCCTACACTATACACTAATAATAATATCAAATATTATTTTAAATGCGTATCAAGCATCTTTGACTATCATAAGGAGAAATCTCCTCCGATTCTGCGTTTGCATTGTGTGTGTGTGCGGGAGGCCTTATGGTAGTCTCATTTTTTAAAAGCATTGCGAATTGATTAAAAATATTCCTCTATTTTGATTTTAAAGTTAAATAAACTGTTTTGAGTTCTCACACCAGTCACATGACTGACTTGGAGTTTATTGTTTTCCTTCCTAAACTCTGGGTGCCCACCAATTTTCCACACGGGCAGTTAAGAGTTAGGTTTATCAGGATATTCTGGATATTCTGGAGTTGCTGGAGGCAAGCTGGATGACATGGCGTATTACTTATATAGTATTTCTTTTTCCGCTGCACTGTTTGATGTTGTATGTTGTTGTTGTACACTCTGATGATATGATGTAATGAAATGAAATGTAATGTAATAACAGATATAGTTCTTTGTTCAAAGATTATTCATTTATTATTATATGTTGTTCCGCTGTGAATTGTGAGATTCTGTTGTTGTTCTTTTGTTTTTCTATGTTCTCTATTCTCTTTTTCTCCTATTTTAAAATTCTGTTCTATTTTCTCTTTTCTTTCTATTTTTCAAATTTCTGTTTTCTTTTCCCTCTATCTTCTACTTTTCTTATCTCTTCTCTCTTCTTTCTCTTTCTTTTTCTTAAATCCTTTTTAAAAACCCATAACATCTCGGTTTTCGGCCTTCGATATTCGGCAGTCGATAAAGTGAGTGTCGATATTGAATTTTCGAAGAACGAAAATCCGTACTGTTACATCTTTATTCAAAATCAAATATCTTTGTTTATATATTACATCATCGGAGTACATCAATCACAGCTTAACAACAATATCATACAAATAGATACACAACAACTCAACACAGCGGAAATATATATAAAAAAACAAGTACGAGAGTACGTATCGTCATCCAGCACGTCTCCTGAACTCCACAGCATCATCCTGTATCCTATAATACTCTGTCTGACCCGAGCATTACAGTTAAATAATACCCGAGTCAGTCTGGAATACCAGCGTGAGAAAATCACACCCAATTGATTATTAAAGTTTCAAAAATCCTTTGAAAACAAAAGCATCTCGTAAGACCACGCCACAAATAAACATGTCGGGTTTTTACCTTACGATAGCTAAAACATTTTTATTAAAATCCTCTGATATTATAATAGTGTCTATAGAAAGTAAAATAGAATCTAGCTGAAATGCTTGCATCTCACGTTTCAGCAATAGTTGGGCACAATCAAAACCCTACGGGCGCGTAGGGAAAATGGATTCCAACTAATGGCTAGGCACTGGGAACCACCTGTCACAGTACCTGGTCTAGATCAGCGTACCGAGGAGCCACCCTAACTCCCCTGCAACACAAGACCGGAACCATCCCTTACTGGACAGTCCCGAGCAAGATCACCCCGCAGTTGGGATCAGCAACCGCCCACTAAATAAAAGGGACATCTAGACAGGGATGACCTCACCCTCCAATGGGGGCTACCCACGAAGCCTTGCTGCATAACCCCTGATTTTCAGCCATTCCCATTTGATGAGGCTTGAGGCTAAGCGTTACCTTTTTAGAACATATCCCTTAGAATGCCCATCGTCCACCTGACGATGTTTCGAAAGCATTCATCCATACAAGTCTGTCCCGGATTCGAACGGAACCGAAGACACCATTCCTACTACATCCATTTTGGAAATATCCTCAGGATTAGTAGCGACCAGCCCTTGCACTTCACTGCTCCATGTTCGAATCCAAAATCATTTTTCACGAAACGTACAAACCGGATCGAAGTGGTTTTCGAGAAATAAATCTCGATCCCGGTCTCTTCGAAACGATCAACGTATTTGTCCAATATTGATAGTCGGTGATTTAACTATCAATTAGTATTCACAAACAACCGTCCAACATAAATAATTTCACCAAATTATTTATTTACCTCGAAATATCTTTGCAAGATATATTTCTATTTTCAATCCTTTGAAAACAGATTCAAAACCATCTTCCCTTTTCAAAATAAACTTTCCCAACTATTTTCTATCTCCTCTGAAATCACCAAGCACAAAACTAGATTTCGAAAATAATTTAAAACACTTTACTTTGAAATATACTTTAAAACATTTAAGTTAAAACTACATCAATACTTTATTAAAAATACCATACTATATGAATATTTGAAAAGAAGGTTACTTAATAAATATAAAACTAGATTTATAATTTTAAAAACATAATATTAAGTCATTCTTTTAAAAAAAATTACAAGTATAATAAATTAAGAGAAAATACTTACTTTAGAATTTAAATATTAGAAATAAGAAATTTTCAAAAACTTGCTTTTTAAAACAACTTTTAATCTTTTAACTTATATTTAAAAATTTACTTTGAAAACGTACTTGGTTATCCAGGGAGAATTCCAACTTCAATCACTTAAATCAATTTTCCAAATTGATTCCCAATTTATACTACTTGAACTAAATCTCTTCACTTACTCAATTCCTTCAAAATTCATTAATTATTTGTTTTATTATCAATGTTATTAATTTCCGTTTGATTTTAAATCTTTTAACTGAAATATACAAATTCCAGATCTTATTCCAATGTCTTCTTTATTCTTTCCAATATTTTAAATCTTAAATTCAAATAAATGTTTTGTTCTTTTTAATTTTAAAATTCATTAATTCCCTGTTTATTCAAAATTTCCTTTCTATACTCAAGCTTTATTTACTAGAATTTTAAAGGGCATATTATTTCTTTCCCAATTCATTCTTAAATTTTATTCAAATTTCTATAATTATTTTACTTACAAATTTACTTCTTTTATTTTCTTTCCAGAATTCAATATATATATTTTTGGTAATTCACTATATCTAGTTATATCCAATCGAACCATAGCATACAATATTCTAATATAATTCATCATAGAATATCAAATAATCACCACAGAGGATATTGAATAATAAATGTTGAGGGATCCAGTTGGATCCCTCCAACCTGTTTTCCCTGCATCCACAGACTTTAGCACAATATAAGATATCTTCACTATAAAATGAGGGAAATCAATCATTTCAAGGTGTAGTGTATACTACTATATAACACAACAATCAATTCAATCATACAAACAAGTATTTAAATTTAATCATTTAAATTTAAATTTAACTGAGTGAGATTAACTCACCTTTGCTTTTACCATATGCAATCCATTCCAAACTGGCTTGTATCCGTGATTTTTAAACCTTGTATAAATATTTGTACAGTTGATTAATATTTGAATTAAAAGGGAAATAAATTACCATTTATTAATCTAATTGAAACTAATTTTAACCCACTTTCCTTTAAGAAATTATCCTTAGTTATTTAACTAACTAAATTAAATAGGTTTATTATTAAACAAGTCAGTTACTAATATATATTTTTTTATAAAAAAATATTTTAAACTAGTAGGTAAAATATGTATATGCATACTTATCTCTTACAGTAAATAAACGAACGGTAATTTCCTTTACTGTTAAGATTCTTTTTTTTAACATGTTTACATTTTTTTGTAAAATAAAAATCTGGATTTATAATTCTTATGCATGTAACCTTCCTCTGTTCCTTATTATACAAACATATATATATATATATATTACTTTCTAAAAATTCCTTCTTTACTATAAACAGCCAAACAATTTGAAATTATTGTACTGTAACATTTTTTTATAATGTTAAACTTTTAAATTGATAAAACAACCGATAATATACCTCACTGCCCTGACGTGCTGCCAAAATTCATAATCTAACCGAGCAAGCGCCTCTAGTTCCTCCCCGATAATTCACCAACAAGAACCGCATCAATCCACACCACGAACTTTGAGTTCGACGTCGCACAGCATGAAGCTTCACCCAAGAAAACCTAATTCGAGCCCTAACTCCCACGTCGCGGCCAACCGTCGCGCCTCAGGCCAATTATCGGACCCAAATAGTCCGCGTCACCCTCCTTGCTCCAAGACGATCGAACTAATATTACCCAGCCTCCCCTAAAGTGGCGAGTCGAAAACGATTTTGATGCCGTACGAGTACTATGCGTGAGTGATAGAATGGATTCAATTGAGGAGGCCATTTTTTTTAGGAACGAAATCGATTTCGCTTGGATCTACAAGAAATGAAACGACCGAGCTATTAATTCTTTTGTTCAAGTTTTGGTTCGATATGACCTGATGAGGAAGGAAGATACGTGATTTTATTCTTGGATTTGTTTTAAAAGGAAAGCTTGTTCGAGAAGGCTCGGTCAGCTACAGTGATCTTTGACTTAAAGGGGAAAATACTGATGGAAAGGAAACAGTTGATGTGGGGATTTTGACCAGTCAAATAAATATATATTATATTTAAATTAAATTTTCGTTGTAAATTTCAACGCGTTAACATATCGTACTCTCACACCACAACCCCAAACACTATGAAATTTGAAACCCGGTAATAAAACACTATTACGGACCCAATGGGACTAGTTTCGTCGAATTCCGAGATTGTGCCTCGGAAAGCTATTTTTAAATTCAATTTAAACAATAAAATTTTAAAACTGAACAAACCATCGTAAATTTAAATTTTACAACTTCTATTACTTTCAGCATTATCAATATAAATTTTACAAGCCTTCAAATTATTTTTAATAGGCTTAAAACTCCGGATCCAACAATTTACCCAACTCCACTTATTTAAATTTAATAATTCAATTATCAAATAAATTGTGATATACGTAATTCAAGTTAAAATTACTCTCTTGAATATTTAAAATCAATTAAATATTCTGATTTTAAATGCTCGAAAATTCCGGGTCGTCACAATACTTGAATTAGATAATTAATTAATATGACATATTATATCCAATACATAACTGAAAGAATATCTCCTCCTATTTTGAATGAGATTTTATTATAGTGTTAATGATGTATAGTAAATTACAGAATTATCCCCAGGGCACATCCTTAACTTTATCAATTTTGACTATATATATGGAAGAAAGAGCAACATGAAAAGGTCCGTTACATTCTTGAACTTTTGGCTCTAACTCATCACTCTCTTCCCCTCCATGCTTCATACCTTTATTATGATGTCCATCAACCTGAGATTATCTTGTTTTCTAAAATGAAAATCATTGTAAATCGTTTGTACTTGTGACAAATCATAAAGAAATAGAATTATCTGGACATAAGCAGTGATTTGAGGCCGATCACTATAAAATTCCTTATGTTCTAGTTATATTATTCTCATTTTTGCTTATCCATTCTTGTTTTCAATCAATTTGGGATGTTATGACACTTTTTGACCCAACATTTTCTGTGCTTTTACTAAGAGCTAGGCTACTCAAGCGAAAATGTAGCTTAGAACTATGGATTCGAGCATCTAGAAGTTAGATGTAGAAGATTACTGCTGTAATTTCTATGATTTGAAGAAGAATCTATGTTGGATCTGACAGATATGGCACTTAATTGACTTTCTATGAGATCTGGAGTAGTTTTTGGAGAATATGAAGCTTCTTAACACAATAAAGAGACTACATAGCCAACCCATGCTTCGCTAGGACCTTCTTTCTCATAGGAGATGGTGACTAAAGCTAAACTTGATATGATAATGGCTAAAAAGAATAAGAGGATGTTGGATAGCCAAAATGCCATCTTTAGAAGAATGGAGAGAAGCCTTGATATGTTGGCCTACCAACCACAAAAGGTGCACGAAAAGCAGCAAAGATTCATCGTCTTCAAGTTATAGTTAATCTTTGTCAGATTTATGTATGAGAAAAGCCAAGTGGAAGATGAAGCGAAGGGATATTAGGGCAACAAAGAAGCAAAGTAGAGGAAGTGACACTGTTTTGGCCATGGCCAACATGGTTGATATCGACTATAATCAACTTGGTACAAACTATGTTAAAGGTGGGGGCGGGGAGGTATCACTTGGCATAGTAAATGTATTTGATAGCGAAGATGATTTGTAGAATACTGGTAATGATGTTGGGCAGAATGCTGATGCACAGAATGACGATGTTTAGAGAATGCCGTAGAATCACCAAGACATTGTAGAAGGTCTGGACGAGTGGTTCCCCAAAAGACAGGAGAATCTAGGCATTATGGGACAAATCGAGAACATTTCTAGAGTCAAACACTCGGGGTCGTTCCTGACAATTGCCATCTAACTGCCCAAATTAACGGAAGAGTTCATAGAAGACATGTTTAGGAAGTAGATGAATAAAAATAAGTACAAAAGTAACGATAAATGGGGTTTGACACCAAGTAGGACTCCATTCACTAATGATATTTTACATAAGAGTTATCCCAAGAAGCTTGTGATGCCAACAATGCCATCTTATAATAGAAAGACAAATCCATGACAATATCTATTAAAGTATAATGGCACATGGATGATTCACGTGCCACTGATGCAGTGAGATGCAGGTGCTTCCCCATATTCTTATATAGAGTAACTACAATGTGGTTCACTTAGCTCGTACCAAGGTCTATATCTTCTTTTGATCAATCAGGAAAGAAGTTTATGAAGCATTTTAGACTTATATTACTGGAGACATGATGTCCTTGTCAAACATCCATCAAAGTTCCAGAGAGACTCTGAAGAATTTTCTAAAGCGAATAATACTATGGTGACTGAAGTTAGTAATCAAAAAGAGGATATAGTTTTGATGGCATTGATTCGGGGAGTTCACCTCGAAATGAACTTTGGTAGACAGCTTAAAAGAAAGTAGCCACCTACTATGGAAGAATTTTTATTATAAGGCATCCTAGTTTCTATGCTTAGAAGAGGCAGATCTGGCGTCAGGATCTATTGGTGGTAGACTGTTAAATGAGGTAGTGTAGAGCAATGTTGCTATTAAGACGACTGATGAGAGCACTATAAACATTGCAGTGAATGTTGGGAATAATAATTAGAAAAGGAGAAACCTAGGCAATGGTGGGAAAAGGAAAGACACGAAGCATCTGAGGTATATGAGATCGGGATATTAAACTATCTTATCGATATAATTAAGAACACCTACCTTGCTATGCAAGGTACCGAGAACTATGAAAAGCCCCCTTAGAGGGAGGAAACTTAAGCTGAATGGTGCTTGGGGAAGTATTGTTGCTTCCACGAAACTCATGGGCATAATAATAACGAGTGTCATCGTTTGAGAGATATAATTGAAGATTTAATTTGGAAGAAAAAATTACAGCAAGATGGGGGATCGAATGACAGATTCCATAAGCAGAATGCCTGTTTGTACCAAAATTGGCACAACACTATTCGAAAGTGTTTGATGAGATAAAAATGAAGAGTAGGAATGTAAAATGAGGGTTATCTAATAAACACTTCAAAAACAGAAATGAAAACATGCAGAAACACTGCAATTTAGAGAGATTCGGCGTATTGCCTACGTCCACTATGAAGTTTGACGACTTTATTAACATTCACTTGCAGATTACAACTGATTTCATTGGATTACAGCGAACTAAAGTGTTGAAATTCGAGTACAACAATAGTAATGGAGTGCAAAGTTGAATTTGGCAGAGTTTGGACGTCGGAGAGCAAAAGATCCTTCTTCAGTAGGCCCTGGGGCTTAATTTATAGGGGTAGGAGACTAATATCTCGCTCAGATCTCGAAAGACTTCCTCTGGCATGTGGGTGGGCCCTCGCTATTGATCCCATGAAGTTTCAGCTCGATACGTGATCGATATGAATGAATTTCGTATCAACTAGGATTTGATCCAATCGAGTCGAAACTTGGAATGAACCTTTGTTAGGTCGTACATAATCTTCTGTTAAAATTTCATAGCATTTGGACTTGTGGATCTTGAGTTACGATCGATGCAAACTTGTGATCTTATGAAGGTTGTCACGTTCGAATCGATGCCTTCGTATCGATCAGTTCGAATCGATCCAGGCACGTGCCTTCAAATTGATGTGGCGCTCACTCTTCGGATCGATCCACTTTTTATGTCGAGTCGACCGAGTCTTCCCAAGATTCTCGCCTTGTTTGTATCGAAGACCGTTGCCTTGTTCGCATCGATGGAGCTGATTCAATTCGTATCGAGTGACGTTGCTCCATTCGTATCGATTAGAACTGTCCAGTTCGTATCGATCGAAGCTGTCTCGTTCGTATCGATCTGAATTAACTTGTTCGTATCGATCGTCAACCCTCTATTCGTATTGATTGGAATTGCTTTTTTTCTTTTTCCTTAGTTGCACCTCACTTCGTATCGCTTTTGTGGACTATACTTCATATCGATAAAAGGTCTCAATTTCGTATCGTAACCCTTAGCTGACCGATACAAAATGAGCAAAAGGGGATCGACACGAAAATGGCATCGGTTGACCACGTGGGTACGAAGTTGAATGTCTGCGATGGATACGAGTAGCCAAGCATTGGATGGAAGTAAAATCACCGATACGAACGATGGATACGAATAATGGGTACGAATGAATTGACCTCCCTAGCTTGCATCGATCATATCTTGAGCATACGAACTCGGAATGACTTGAAACTTGGAACATTGGCTTTCATATCTTTGCTTGTCATGCCACATCAATTGTAGCTCGATCCGGACTCGGAAAAAATCCATCGGTATCCATAGTGAACCTGTGCTTACTCGACGTTCGGGTTGAGCGATCCTTCGTTTTTCAGTCAATTTCCTGATATCTTGGCCTTACCAAAGGGCGGGATAACATTTGCGCCCTAAAGTACGTCTTACGTGAACATGACGTGCTTTGAAAAACCGCAACCTTCATTCTAAATAGTCCCATCTGACTTGTTAAGCAATTATCGTTTTCCCAATGGAAGTTGTAATCTTTGACCAATCCATAGAGTCATAAACTATGAACAGTACACTGCCAACTGTTGTACTGTGAGTCATTGTAACTGATTGCCATATGATATTGATCAGCCATTTATAGTTGAAATTTCTCATCAGGTGAGCATTCAACCTGTGAATTTTGAAAACTGAAAGTTAGCCAGACATATATGCACATATGTTAACCTGACTCTCATTAACGCTTGCGCATTTACAAGTCGTTATCAGTTTCCTCGCATCGAGTTCTATATCGATCCTCTCCTGAATCGATGTGAAATTCAAGTTGCAACAAAGTTTGATAGTTGTTTTGGAACATCCCTTCGTAATGATCCTCTCCTGAATCGATGTAAAAGGTCGGAAAATCATTCTCGTATCGATGGAAACTTTAGTGATGGTTGCGAAATAAACATCTTGCATCGATGGAGGGCACCTGGCTGTGAACTCTCTGTAATTTCTAAATGATGGATATGTAGTTGTAATTCGTATCGATAGACTTATGAAGGATGCAAATAGAGCGATTGGTCCTCCGTGCACTATTCACATCGATGGATGTGAATCTTTAAAGCATCGCATGTTGATGGATACGATCTAAGCATTTTAGTATCGAGGGAGTCACATGGCTCCTATTCACTCTGGCTGTTCTCTTTGTATCGACGAAGCTTAAGTTGAGGGATACGAATAGTCAACTCATATCGGTCTGATGGTAGACCTGTTGTAACCGGTCGTTTTTGACTGGGAGGTGAATGGTGCTTCTTTAGTATAAATACGCTCAATACTTAGCCATTTTTCACTTTTCTGTTCCATCCACCCTTGTCTTCGTATCGCTGAACTCATAACTGCCTTAGCTTACCAACCGAATTGAGCCTTCAGATCTCCAAACCAAACACCAATTCTAGGTAATTTAATTAATGAATCTGCACTAAAATCGATGAGACACGAAATCTCTTGCCAATCTAGCCACTTTTGTGGTCGATTCTGGTGAGGTGATGGCCGTAGATGGTCGAAACGAGGTTGAGGGCTTGAGATTTGATCCCTGTAAAATTTTGGAGAAGACGAAGCATAGAGATACGAAGGAATCATCGTGCGAACGACTAAGCTTTGCTTTTGCATCGATGAAGGAGTGGCGACAGCCTGTTTCGAATCGATCCAGACAATTGGTGTTCGAACTGGATATGTGGAGGTCTTCATTGCTCGTATCGATGGATTGGAGAAGAAGGTGCTTAACTTTGCATCGGTCATATTGTGATGTTTCATATCGATCTACACTTTCTGATTTCGCATCGATAGAGGGATCTCAAACTTCGTATTGACAATCTCTAGACATTGACCGATATGAAGTTAACGGCCTTACACCAATACGAAGTTTGTGGTTACGGATTGATACGATGGTGATGATTCTAGGTCGATACGAAATTTCTAGACATGGACCGATACGAAGCCAGCAATTCCAAATTGATACGATCTCCAATCCAGACCAATCGATGCAAGGTTAACAAATCCAAATCGATATGAAATCATGGATCTCCTGAAACGATCCAAGTCTTAATTTTTGATGGATTTATAATTTCTAAACATTCAAACATTCTACTCCAACATGCTTCATTCTTGCATATCTAGACTTAACCGTTGAATAACGTATTTGACTATCCTTCGAAGCTCATCGATGGAACTGTGACTTAACGAACTTATAACAAACTTCAACTTAGATTGATCGCCAACGTCTGGATGGCACGGTTGTGACGGCCAACAATGACAGTCACTCCAGCTGAATTTTGAAGTCTCATCGTTTGCATGCTTATTCATACTTTGTAGAATTTTTCAAGCAACATATAGCACTGCACGGCACAACACATTTACACACTTAACGCTAGGGGATGCACGGGCTTATTAACGTCTGACGATGATTTCTCATAAGTTAGTTAGTTATGGAAAGTTCAAGCTCACAACAGCAGGAATGTAACAACCCATCACTTTGTAAATATTTTAATTAAGTTTTACTTGAAAATGTTGTTTTTTTAAAAAAGTAAAACTTTCAATAATTAAATTTTGAAGTTAATAAATTTTGGTAAAAAAAAAAGAGGGAAAAAAAACTTACTGTAATTTAAATTTAAGCCTTAATTAATGTAATATTTCTGTTATTGATTCAAATAGAAAACATATGTAGTTTATTAATGTTTGCATGTGTTCATTATTTAAATCCAATCTTTTGGTTTTTGTATATTTTTGTTTAAAGTTAAAAAAGGGGGGCCTTCTTTATGAAAATAACTTGAATTTATTACAAAATATCACGATTCCATTTATTTCCTTTTAAATTAACGTTAGACCTTAATTTATTGCTTAATATTAAAGAATTTACTAAGTTATAAATTTTAACATAAAGAGGTTGTATCAAGTTTAAGACATTACTTACAATGATTTATATATACATATGTGTGTGCGTTAATTTGACTTAAGATTTATAAGATGGACTTGTATGCAAAGTCGTAACTTTTTTAATCTTAAACCCTTTTAATCTGGAGATTAGGTTCAAAATTGTTGTCTTTAATTTCAGGCTCATAAAATAGTGAAACTTAATTTTAACACATTTATATGTATAAGTCTATTATATATATATATATATATACGTATACGTATATGTTTTTAATAATACTATGACCAATAAAGATATATATGAAGGAAACATCATCTTTGTACACAATCTAATATTGTACTTACATAATTTACTATAGAATACATTTGGACATAGTTACATTCCATGCCATGAATAAATAGCTTGTTAATGACATTTAATTAATCAATCAATTTGATTAGAGAAAGAATGAAAGGTTTCTCTCTCCATATACATAATTAAGCTCTAAATTAATTACCTGTTTTTAGGAAAAGAAACGAAAGGTTGCCTTAATTCTTGCCTCTTAGTTTTCCTAACATTTGTTCCTTTCTAGCCATTCATTCCTTTAGTTTAGCCGTATATTTTGCCTTGCAATTCACGTACAAGTTTCTCTTTTTCTCATCTTCTTTATTTTCTCATTTCCTAAGAGAGAGAAAAATATTACAAGCACTTTATTCTTTTATTTATAAAACCTTGGAATTTATTTTAATATAAATTTTTAATTTGAGCAAATCATTTCCCAAAATTCTATAATAAAAATGAAAGTTTCTGAAATTTTTAACTTTGTTAAGGATAACTCTAATTGGAATTTTAAATAAAGAAATGGATTACCTACTTTCTTTAAAAATGTGTAATATTTTTTGAATAATACATTTCATTGGAAATGGTAAATAAATCAGAATAATGTAAACATGTTAAGGAGCAACATTTAAGAATTCATTGCATTAATAAAATGTTAAAATTACGCATTTATAAGGATACGATATTTAATGGAATAAATAACATATAAAATAGGAAAACGTATGAATAAAAAAAACGTTACTTGTATTAATTTGGGGGTATATTTTGCATGGGTCCTACGCATTTTAAAATTCATACCGCAATTATATATGCATAAATAAATCAGTTAAAAATTTACTAGCCAAACGTTACACTTTCCATAACATTCATTCGTTTTAATTTGGTATAAAACTTTGAATAAAATAACGTTCAAATCCTCATTAATTTCTTACCTATCTTTTAGCACAATCAACGCACGTATATATTCTTTTCAAATTCCATTTCTAATGAAAGCCGTTTCTTTTCTGATAAATTCCTTTCCCTCTACGCCATTTTTCAACACATCTTCTACGGGTAATAAATCGAATGCGAAGAGAAATGGTAATAAAAATAATTTCGTTTCCTGACTAAACAAAAAAAAATAGCATACCATAAATTACGCCCATTTTCATTTCGTGTGTTCCAAGCAAATTTCCCCTATAAATACTAGACACATGACAATATTTCCTCTACATCTCATTTTAGCTTCAGCCTTTGTTCTTGCGCAAGCTTCTTCAGGTATAGCTGTTTTCCTTTCCTCTTGCTTCTTTTTTTCTTTTTATTCTTCTTGCATTTTTTTTTCTTTCTTTCTTTCTTTCGTGTTCCTCTGTTTTCTTCCACTGTTCCACCACCTTGTCACAACCTCTTTTCCATACGTGGCCAAGCACCCCCCACATAGTGTAGCCGACCCCTGCTTTTTGAGTCAAAATATTTTGCATGAGCATGACGAGAAGAGTAGATGGGTTATACGTTGGAGTTCGTAGTCTACAACGTGAGTATATTTGCAAAAAAAAAAAAAAAAAAAAAGAGAAAAGAAGTGTTAATACGAGAGAAAGAAGAGAGGAAATGCATACGTAAGTTTATAACGCATATGCGTTGAAAAATAAAATGTGAAGAAAAAAATTAAAATAAATAAAAATAAAGTTTGTACGTGAGTATATAAAAAGGGAGAAGGAAGAAATGCATGAGAAGATAGGATGGCCACCTATACGTATAATAATCTTTAACCTTTACGTATGATAATTTTCTCTCTTTATTTTCCATCTTTCCTCATCTTTACTTTCATTCAGATTACATACTAAAACAAGTAATTTACAAATGCATTTATATTATATAGAAGTACTTTTAATGTAGCAATTTACATTGATTTACTAAAGTACAATTTATAAAGGCAAAAATGCAACTACGGATTATGAATCACTGGTCATAAAAATTCTTCAATCTTGTATGCATTTTCACCTGCTAGTTACATTCATTGGCATCTGCATTTCATATTTCTTCTGTTTCAAATTTGTTCGGACAATACACAACATCTAGATGAGTCCCCATTTGAAATAAGATATATATGAATAAAGAAGAAGAATAATGATATGCAAGCGGAGAATATGGTTGGTCACCTGTATAAGTTAAGTCTAGGCCTGTGGAGGGTGCATCACTTTGCATTGTTGAATTAAAAACATATAGGGTGCGTGCGTACATTCATCTACTTAAGATTTGGGCAGGGCGAAGTTCGTTGTTTTGGGTTAAGCCAGGTGGTGGAGTGGTCGAGTCAAATTTGATTCCATCCGTCCAGTTTATTTTGAAATTTCGTGTTAATTTTTTTTTCTTAGTTTTGATTTTTTTAATTAATTCGTTTCCTTTTCAAAAATATAAATCTGGTCGCAGCCTCCGCATCAGTTTGATCGTGCTTCCGTACATTTTCTTTTTTTCAAGTGTGACCATCAATCAAATCTCCAACGGCATTCAGGTGAGTATTCCACACCAGACAAACATACCTGTATTTTTGTGAATTAATCACAAGTGTAATTGTAAACTTATTTTATTTAATTTTATCTGCCTGTGATATTAACTTATGATGTTAAACCCCATTATTTAATTGACGCATCATCAGTTGTATTATCTATTGTTATATTTTGCAGTTATACTATTTATTACTGTTTGAATCACACTTCAAGTTCCCTGTAGAATAGAAATCGTTACAGGCTGAAATGATAGGCCTGAACGATAATATTTGTTCATTTATTTAATTATTTAGTTGTTTATTGTTTAACTTGGGATTATGGGTTAGAAATGATAGAACCCGGGTTTTCTTTCTAAATTGCGGATTGAAATGATATATATCTGTATCACTTGACCTAGGCTAGAAAACTATATACAGACCCGTGGTTTATATGATATTTTTCTGAAATGTTTTAAAAATATTTTAAATGGAAAATTTATAATATTCTAGTTTAAACTGTATTTAAATGATTTTTATAAAATTTATAATGATTTTTTGAATGAGTCAAATGTTAAATAAATGAATGTTTAAGTAAAATTTTGAAATATAACTTATTTTGGGAAATTCTGAATTTTTGTTATGAGATTTTTGTTAAGTAAAATAATTAATAATAAGTTATATTCTGGGAATTTAAAACTTAATAATTTAATTAAAGAAATGGGAATTTAATTCTTGGATTTAAATAAGAAATTCATAATAAAATTTGATTTTTTGTATGAAAATTTACTTACAAATTCATAAAAATATGAGTATTGAAATTATGACTTCATAATGTGAAAATATATGATTTGTAAGTTAAATATGATTTAAATAAAAATTTACTTAGTTATGAAATTTTAGTTAAACCTTGAAATTTTAAATATAAAGGATATTACAACATTTGTGAATGTTGTAGTTAAATTTAAATGAACTTAAAGGCTAATTTGAACTAAAAGCTATTATAGCACTTTGTAAGTGCTATAGTTGATAAAGATAACTAAAGTTTAGTTGGAAATAAAGAAATCTATTACAGCACTTAAATGCTGTCTTTTGTAAATGAACTGTTTTAACCTATAACTTTAGGTAGCACTTTATAAGTGCTCGAAAACTGAATTTTTGATTATTTTAATAAAAATTTAATGGAAATAATCTTTGGGAAAAAGGCTTAAATTTTGGAATTTAATATGTAATTAACAAAAATAAGGAATTGATTTTAAATGGTTTTAAATGGATGAATTTAACTTTTAAATGTGAGTTGAAATGCAATTAATTCCTAAATGAATTGAATAGATTTAAATGGTATTTTATATTTAAAAAAATGACTGATGTTTAAATAAATGATGTTTGAAATGATATTATGATATTGAAATGTATTTGAAATTTATTTTGATTTTTAAAGTATAAATACCATTTTTAAAAGTTGTAACCACGGGTTATAATAACGTTTGGTTGTTAAAGAGACCGGGATCGGATATCTGGCGTACTCTCTGTCGATACCGAAAACCACTTTAACAACCGTGTACGTGGTGGAGATTCCAGAATGAAGTAGGATGGTGGTGACATTTCCTTTAAGGTAAATACGTGGACCCGACTCCCACGAGTTGGCATAAGGTGGCTAAAACAGGAGCGATTCTTGGATTAATGAGGTAGCACCTCTGATCGGACGCACTTCTTCGTATGCCATTCTTTTACTTTTGTGATTGTTTGGTGCGCACCTTTGATTTTGGAGTATTGTTCGAGGTGCGCGGTAGTAGTAGCTACGCGTTACCACCGGTCCGGATGCGTAATTGGTATATCTACCCTGGCATTGCTTAGTTGTGCCGTGTCACCTACCATAGCGAGCCTTATACAAGTTTGGTTTTCTCCCGTAGCCCGTGTTGTATCCTCTGGTGGCTTCTCGATCAGGTGGGACTATGATATTGGATGGACTACTGGGACTATTATTGTGTTAAGGGGAATATTGGGTCACTCCTTAACGCTATTTAAAAGTAAGTTTATTTTAATATAGACACTATTATAATAGCGAAAATATTACTATATAGTAAATAGTTTAACGGATCCTTAGAGGATGGGCGGTCCCAAGTATCCTTTAAGTTACTTGCTTTATATTACAGTTCACTTGAATTAGCTTACAATGTATAAGTAGGTATGTCCTGACTCGAGTGTTTATGTTTTATTTTACGCTCGGGTCAGCCTGAGTTTCAGTTCAGACTTCACCTCCGGAGCTTGGACTTCTGCTGATCATCTTTTTTCCAGCTGCCGTCAAGTTCTGTTCAATTCTTGTTTAGGCATTGAAATCAAGACAATCTAATATTGAGAGTTTCTGGGGAGATTTCAAACTATAAATGGTTTAAGACTATGTACTTTTTACTTATTTTGAGACTATTGATAGTGACTTCATGAACCACTAAGTTATTTTAAATTCCGCTGCAAGTATTCTGATTCTGTGTCTGTGATTCTGTGATTATTTATTTACTGTATATTCTGAGATTTGCCAAATTTTATTTACAACGTGGTATTTTGAACAATTCAAGTCCGACATGTACGGATGCGAATGGTTGAAAATATCAGGCCGTTACATTTGGTATCAGAGCTTTGGCTCTAGGAAAATCTTAGAATGTATGGTAAATTTGATTTACAGAATCATTTTCATTCGAGCTTGAATCTCTTCCTTTTCGAATTTTGGAACGTTCCCTGCGGTTCCAAAGTTCATTCGTGTCCCTCACTATTCATTTTCTTTCGATTCTGGAGTATCCCATAACTCCACTTCGGATGATCTTTATAGTGAATTGGCGGTTTCGCCAATATTCTAGTAAAGGGATGAAACTCCTTTACAACTAGCATTGATTCACCAGACATTTATATTTATCCTCGGTTTATATGCTAGTATCTTTGGTTATTCCGAACTCTATCTCCTCATATCGAATGTAGATTTACCCCAGAAAATCCATATCGATCTTACTCTTTAAGTCACGGTTGACCAAGTTAAGGTTGCCCGCGATTTATATAAACTTATCCAGTTCCTTATTCTATTGTTTAATCATCGAATCTTCTGATTCCAACTCATATGTAAATCAAAATTCTCTTTGATTTGAGTCCTTCAAATTTGAATCTCTATACTTGTTTTGAAAAATTTATTCCTATATTTGGGAAAAATCTAATATTATATATATAAGTGTAATTTTCAAAATTTAACTAGTTGTTTAGAGATAATAGTGTTTGATTTTATTTATGGTTTTGTAAACCATTGGTTTTGTCTTATATAAATAACTGAACTATAAAACATGGTTATAAATTTATTTGGAAATAGAATTGAATTTAAAACAAGAATTTAAGAATTTAATTTCTGATAGTTTTAAACCTTGTGTTTAAAGTCTTAAAAGGATATATTATTATTTAAATTATTTTCGAATAGAAATTTGTTTCGAAAGAATTTTAAAGTTTTAAAAATTAGTGCTCTTCTCTTTGTCGTTGGAAAATAATTTCGGTGATGATTGCACCATCATCGACATTCATTTTCGAGTATCGAAGTGAAGAGACAACGCTGTAGTTTTGCTTCAAAAAATTTATTGATTTGAATTTCTAAAATATGACTTAATTTATAATATATATAGATATATGATTTAAATTTGATTTGACATATACTATATGTATGTATTTATTTATCTCTAAAGTGTTCGAAGTTAATTGGAAATTTAATTCATAAATTTATGTTAAAAGGTGATTCTAATGATAAAATAAAGTCAAATTTTGAATGAATATTTAAACTTGAATAATAAAATTGGAAATTTTTTACTTGTATAATAGTAAATTGCATGCCAATATAACTTACCTAAATCATTCAGAAATTAACTATGTAATTGGATAATGTACAATATAAAAGGATTTTATAAATAAAATTTGAGTGGTTATAATAAATGTTATACACTTAAAGTTTTAGTTACAAAAAGATAAATAGAGGTAAATAGAATAAAAATAATAATTGAATAATATACAATATCAAATGGTGTTAAAGGAAATTTAGAAATAAATTGGAATAGTTATAATAAATATAATCTACTTAATATGTGCGATAAGATATATTAAGTAGAATATATTTAATAATAATCTGGAATAAAGAAGAATTAAATTTGTTGAATAAAAGATGATTATTATAAATGACTATACAAATTTATGATTTTAGAAATTGTTAATTTCAAAATAATTGGATAATAAGATAATTAAATTGGAAATAGTTAAGATTGATTTAACTTCAATAAAAATCAAATGAATTAAATCAATTATTGAATGTTAATAAATTTAAATTGACTTTATATGGTTTAAATCAATGATTCCATTTTGAGTTTCAATTTAGTTTTCTTTCGGGGTGTTTCTATTCTCCTGCCTCCTTCCTTTTCGGGGATGAAAAGTTTTGAGTGGGGGAGAGTGTAACAACCCATAACTTTGTAAATATTTTAATTAATTTTTACTTGAAAACGTTGTTTTTTTTAAAAGTAAAATTTTCAATAATTAAAATTTTAATTGAATAAGTTTTGGTAAAAAAAAGAGGGAAAAAACTTATTGTAATTTAAATTTAAGCCTTAGTTAATGTAATATTTCTGTTATTGATTCAAATAGAAAACATATGTGTTTATTAATGTTTGCATGTGTTCATTATTTAAATCCAATCTTTTGGTTTTTGCATACTTTTGTTTAAAGTTAAAAAAAAGGGCTTCTTTATGAAAATAACTTGAATTTATTACAAAATATCACGATTCCTTTTATTTCCTTTTAAATTAACGTTGGACCTTAATTTATTGCTTAATATTAAAGAATTACTAAGTTATAAATTTTAACATAATGATGTTGTATTAAGTTTAAGACATTATTTACAATGATTTGTATATACATATGTGTGCGCGTTAATTTGACTTAAGATTTATAAGATGGACTTGTATGCAAAGTCATAACTTTTTTAATCTTAAACTCTTTTAATCTGGAGATTAGGTTCAAAATTGTTGTCTTTAATTTTAGGCTAATAAAATAGTGAAACTTAATTTTAAAACATTTATATGTATAAGTCTATTATATATATATATATACGTATACGCATATGTTTTTAATAATACTATGACCAATAAAGATATATATAAAGGAAACATCATCTTTGTACACAATCTAATATTGCACTTACATAATTTACTGTAGAATACATTTGGATATAGTTACATTCCATGACATGAATAAATAGCTTGTTAATGACATTTAATTAATCAATCAATTTGATTAGAGAAAGAATGAAAGGTTTCTCTCTCCATATACATAATTAAGCTCTAAATTAATTACCTGTTTTTAGGGAAAGAAACGAAAGGTTGCCTAAATTCTTGCCTTTTAGTTTTCCTAACATTTGTTCCTTTCTAGCCATTCATTCCTTTAGTTTAGCCGTATATTTTGCCTTGCAATTCACGTACAAGTTTCTCTTTTTCTCATCTTCTTTATTTTCTCATTTCCTAAGAGTGAGAAAAATATTACAAGCACTTTATTCTTTTATTTATAAAACCTTGGAATTTATTTTAATATAAAATTTTAATTTGAGCAAATCATTTCCCAAAATTCTATAATAAAAATGAAAGTTTCTGAAATTTTTAACTTTGTTAAGGATAACTCTAAGTGGAATTTTAAATAAAGAAATGGATTATCTACTTTCTTTAAAAATGTGTAATATTTTTTGAATAATAAATTTCATTGGAAACGGTAAATAAATCAGAATAATGTAAACATGTTAAGGAGTAACTTTTAAGAATTCATTGTATTAATAAACTGTTAAAATTACGCATTTATAAGGATACGATATTTAATGGAATAAATAACATATAAAATAGGAAAACGTATTAATAAAAAAATGTTACTTTTATATTAATTTGGGGGTATATTTTGCTGGGTCCTACGCATTTTAAAATTCATAGCGCAATTATATATGTATAAATAAACCAGTTAAAAATTTTCTAGCCAAACGTTACGCTTTCCATAACATTCATTCGTTTTAATTTGGTATAAAACTTTGAATAAAATAACGTTCAAATCCTCATTAATTTCTTACCTATCTTTTAGCACAATCAACGCACGTATATATTCTTTTCAAATTCCATTTCTAATGAAAGCCGTTTCTTTTCTGATAAATTCCTTTCCCTCTACGCCATTTTTCAACACATCTTCTACGGGTAATAAATCGAATGCGAAGAGAAATGGTAATAAAAATAATTTCGTTTCCTGACTAAACAAAAAAAAATAGCATACCATAAATTACGCCCATTTTCATTTCGTGTGTTCCAAGCAAATTTCCCCTATAAATACTAGACACATGACAATATTTCCTCTACATCTCATTTTAGCTTCAGCCTTTGTTCTTGCGCAAGCTTCTTCAGGTATAGCTGTTTTCCTTTCCTCTTGCTTCTTTTTTTCTTTTTATTCTTCTTGCATTTTTTTTTCTTTCTTTCTTTCTTTCGTGTTCCTCTGTTTTCTTCCACTGTTCCACCACCTTGTCACAGCCTCTTTTCCATACGTGGCCAAGCACCCCCCACATAGTGTAGCCGAGTCCTGCTTTTTGAGTCAAAATATTTTGCATGAGCATGACGAGAAGGGTAGATGGGTTATAGGTTGGAGTTCGTAGTCTGCAACGTGAGTATGTTTGCAAGAAAAAAATAAATAAAATAGAGAAAAGAAGTGTTAATACGAAAGAAAGAAGAGAGGAAATGCATACGTAAGTTTATAACGCGTATGCGTTGAAAAATAAAATAAGAAAAAAAAATTAAAAAAAATTAAAATAAAGTTTGTATGTGAGTATATAAAAAGGGAGAAGGAAGAAATGCATGAGAAGATAGGATGGCCTCCTGTAAATATAATAATCTTTAACCTTTACATATGATAATTTTCTCTCTTTATTTTCCATCTTTCCTCATCTTTACTCTCATCTAGATTACGTACTAAAACAAGTAATTTACAAATGCATTTATATTATATAGCAGTAGTGTTAACGTAGCAATTTACATTGATTTACTAAAGTACAATTATAAAGACAAAAATTCAACTACGGATTGTATATCACTGGTCATAAAAATTCTTCAATCGTGTATGCATTTTCACCTACTAGTTACATTCATCGGCGTCTGCATTTCATATTTCTTCTGTTTCAAATTTGATCGGACAATACACAACATCTAGATGAGTCCCCATTTGAAATAAAATATATATAAATAAAGAAGAAGAATAATGATATGCAAGCGGAGAATATGGTTGGTCACATGTACAAGTTACATCTAGGCCTGTGGAAGGTGCATCACTTTGCATTGTTGAATTAAAAACATATAGGGTGCGTGCGTACATTCATCTACTTAAGATTTGGGCAGGGCGAACTTCGTTGTTTTGGGTTGAGCCAGGTGGTGGAGTGGTCGAGTCAAATTTGATTCCATCCGTCCAGTTTATTTCGAAATTTCGTGTTAATTTTTTTTCTTAGTTTTATTTTTTTTGATTAATTCGTTTCCTTTTCAAAAATATAAATCTGGTCGCAGCCTCCGCATCAGTTTGATCGTGCTTCCATACGTTTTCTTTTTTTCAAGTGTGACCATCGTTTTAAATCAAATCTTTGACGGCATTCAGGTGAGTTTTCCTCACCAGACAAACATACTTGTATATTTGTGAATTAATCACAAGTGTAATTGTAAACTTATTTAATTTAATTTTATCTACCTGTGATATTAACTTATGATGTTAAACCCCATTATTTAATTGACACATCATTAGTTGTATTATCTATTGTTATATTTTGCAGTTATACTATTTATTACTGTTTGAATCACACTTCAAGTTCCCTGTAGAATAGAAATCGTTACAGGCTGAAATGATAGGCCTGAACGATAATTATTTATTGATTTATTTTATTATTTAATTGTTTATTATTTAACTTGGGATTATGGGTTTGAAATGATAGAACCCGGGTTTTCTTTGTAAATTGCGGATTGAAATGATATATATCCGTATCACTTGACCTAGGCTAGAAACTATATACAGACCCGTGGTTTATATGATATTTTTCTGAAATGTTTTAAAAATATTTTAAATGGAAAATTTATAATATTTTGGTTTAAAATGTGTTTAAATGATTTTTATAAAATTTATAATGATTTTTGAATGAGTCAAGTGTTAAATAAATGAATGTTTAAGTAAAATTTTGAAATATAACTTATTTTGGGAAATTCTGAATTTTTGTTATGAGATTTTTGTTAAGTAAAATAATTGATAATAAGTTATATTCTGGGAATTTAAAACTTAATAATGTAATTAACGAAATGGGAATTTAATACTTGGATTTAAATAAGAAATTCATAATAAAATTTGATTTTTTGTATGAAAATTTACTTACAAATTCATAAAAATACGAGTATTGAAATTATGACTTCATAATGTAAAAATATATGATTTATAAGTTAAATATGATTTAAATAAAAATTTACTTAGTTATGAAATTTTAGTTAAACCTTGAAATTTTAAATATAAAGGATATTACAGCATTTGTGAATGTTGTAGTTAAATTTAAATGAACTTAAAGGCTAATTTGAACTAAAAACTATTATAGCACTTTGTAAGTGCTATAGTTGATAAAGATAACTAAAGTTTAGTTGGAAATAAAGAAATCTATTACAGCACTTAAATGCTGTCTTTTGTAAATGAACTGTTTTAACCTATAACTTTAGGTAGCATTTTATAAGTGCTCGGAAACTGAATTTTTGATTGTTTTAATAAAAATTTAATGGAAATAATCTTTGGGAAAAAGGCTTAAATTTTGGAATTTAATATGTAATTAACAAAAATAAGGACTTGACTTTAAATGGTTTTAAATGGAAGAATTTAACTTTTAAATGTGAGTTGAAAGGCAATAAATTCCTAAATAAATTGAATAGGTTTAAATGGTATTTTATATTAAATAAAATGACTGATGTTTAAATAAATGATGTTTGAAATGCTATTATGATATTGAAATGTATTTGAAATTTATTTTGATTTTTAAAGTATAAATACCATTTTTAAAAGTTGTAACCACGGGTTATAATAACGTTTGATTGTTAAAGAGACCGGGATCAGATATCTGGCATACTCTCTGTCGATACCGAAAACCATTTTAACAACCGTGTACGCGGTGGAGATTCCAGAATGAAGTAGGATGGTGGTGACGTTTCCTTTAAGGTAAATACGTGGACCCGACTCCCGTGAGTTGGCATAAGGTGGCTAAAACAGGAGCGATTCTCGGATTAATGAGGTAGGACCTATGATCGGACGCACTTCTTCGTATGCCATTCTATTACTTTTGTGATTGTTTGGTGCGCACCTTTGATTTGGGAGTGTTGTTCGTGGTGGGCGGTAGTAGCAGCTACGCGTTACCACCGGTCCGGATGCATAATTGGTATATCTACCCTGGCATTGCCTAGTTGTGCCGTGTCACCTACCATAGCTAGCCTTGTACGAGTTTGGTTTTCTCCCGTAGCCCGTGTGGTATCCTATGGTGGCTTCCCGATTAGGAGGGACTATGATATTGGATGGACTACTGGGACTATTATTGTGTTAAGGGGAATATTGGGTCACTCCTTAACGCTATTTAAAAGTAAGTTTATTTTAATATAGACACTACTATAATAGCGAAAATATTACTATATAGTAAATAGTTTAACGGATCCTTAGAGGATGGGCGGTCCCAAGTATCCTTTAAGTTACTTGCTTTATATTACAGTTCACTTGAATTAGCTTACACCGTATAAGTATGTATGTCCTGACTCGAGTGTTTATGTTTTATTTTACGCTTGGGTCAGCCTGAGTTTCAGTTCAGACTTCACCTTCGGAGCTTGGACTTCTGCTGATCATCTTTTTTCCAGCTGCCGTCAAGTTCTGTTCAATTCTTGTTTAGGCTTTGAAATCAAGACAATCTAATATTGAGAGTTTCTGGGGAGATTTCAAACTATAACTGGTTTAAGACTATGTGCTTTATACTTATTTTGAGACTATTGATAGTAACCACTAAGTTATTTTAAATTCCGCTGCAAGTATTCTGATTCTGTGTCTGTGATTCTGTGATTATTTATTTACTGTATATTCTGAGATTTGCCAAATTTTATTTACAACGTGGTATTTTGAATAATTCAAGTCCGACATGTACGGATGCGAATGGTTGAAAATATCGGGCCATTACAAGGAAGTTCAGAGTTCATTTCCCCCAATAATCGAGATACCGGCCATCGCGACCGAAGTCATAGATCCAGCTCTGGATGAGCTATCTGGTGTCTCTTTCATCGGTAATCTGCCAGACCCCATTCTATCCAATGTTTCTGAAGACAAGTTGGGACGAATATGTTTAAGGCACGGCCTGTCATTGGACGATGTGCTATTGTCGGGTCCGAATGATAGACCGCACTATCCACCGGAAGGGTTCACCGCATTCAATCGTCACGCGTGCACAGCTGGAACACTTCCTCCGTTCAACCAATACGTTAGGAAAGGGTTATCTTTTCTGGGAAGCGCTCCTTCTCAACTACACCCCAACCGATACGCTCTATTTAATGGCTTGTTCATCGTATTCATGGAGCATCACTTTCACCCCCCGACACCGATCGAGATTAGATATCTATTTAACATCAAGAGCCGAGGAGATAGCCCTTTTATACAGTCCTGGAAGCAGTAAGAAATTGTCAAGTTGTTACAGGTCATGGACCTGGTTAAGATACTTCAAAATGAAATGGTTTTATGTTCTATCCCCCCCAGGATTTGCTAGTTAGTGGTTATTCAGACGTATGTACCGCAGTTTTCTCAAGTACCTAATAAGATAATCATGACTAATGTCAAACTTATATCTCCTTTTCTTTTACTGCTGTGATTCCGCGACCCGAGGGCCCTCATTTCAAAGAGATTTTTCGGGTTCTTCAAGAAGTTTCGAGCGAAGAGAGGAACATTGACTCGGTTTTGGCAGATAGGAATTTGAGAATTATTAGATAGATTGAGCGAAACCAAAGTATAAGGCTCGAGGGAACGCTAAGGGATGTCTCGAAGAAACGAGCTAATCGTAAGACGCCCGGAGTTGTTATAACCGAAGTGGTTGATCCAAAGAGAACACCCACTGATGATGAGCTTTTGGCCGGGCCTTCTGATGTATTTTAGGGTTCCGAAGGGAAGAGAAAAGGCAAGGTAGCTGCTTTTAAACATCCTAAATCCGTGAGATGGAAATCTGTGGTCGTGTCTCTGCCTGTTTCTGGGATTAAAATTTCGAAGGCTCCCTCCCGTGCAGGTGGAAGACCTTTTTGAAGGGCTCGCCAATATTCCAATTTCGGATTACGTGTCTTTCCAACATGATGCCGGATTAGAGGAACTTCAACATGCTTTATACTTAAGCGAGTCTCTTCCCACTAGTATGGCCAACACTTCCGGTTGGTCGGTGGGTTACAAATACATTTACACTTCACGGCACTACATGATTCCTGACCATAAGCTGTGTAACAACCCGATATTTTCAGCCATTCGTATCCATTGTAAGTGTAGACATACACGTCGGACTTGAATTGCTCAAAATACTGCATTGTAAATAAATTTGGAGCAAATGAAATACAATCACAGAATCACAGACATAGAAATATCAGAATAACTTGCAGCGGAAATTAAAATACCATAGTAGTTCATGAAGCTACTATAACAAACTCTCAAACACAATACATAATATCAGTCTGAAAACATATACAATAGAATCAAAAATACATAGAAGTTATAAATACCAGAGCTGAAATAGAACAACAGAAACTGAAAGGAAATAGATAACTAGACAAGCAGAATCTCCAGCGATTCCTAGCTCCAGAAAAGAAATCCAAAGCTAAGCTGTAAATACTCAGGCTGACCCGAGCATAAGGTAAAACACAAAACACTCGAGTCAGGACAATATATACTTATATAATGTAAACCAACTCAAGTGAACTGTAGTAGAAATGCACAATAACTTAAAGGATGCTTGGGATCGCCCATCCTTTAAGAATCAGTTAAACTATAAACTAAATACATCCCGTGGTTAAATTTCAAAATGGTATTTTATACTTCGAAATCTAATATCATTTCAAAATTCAATATCATTCAAAAATCCATTTCAAAATATCAAAATATAGTATCTTCCAAACCACATTCATTTATTTAAAATACCATTTCAACACACATTTCAGATAGTTTATATTTCAAAACACATCACTTCATTCTAAATCAAAAAAAAGTTATTATATTTAATAATTAAATTATTAAAATTTCAAAATTATAAACTTTTCAAAGTTCACTCATTCAATTAATTTTATCAAAACAGTGAAAATTCACCTTTCATATCATTTAGAAAATGCTACGGAAAGTCACATTCAAAATAGTTCAATTTAACAAAAGACAGCATTTTAAAATGCTGCAATATGGTTACATTAGTTTCAAATAACTTAGTTAAATTCAACAATTATAACATTTACAAAATATTATGATAGCTTTAATTAAATTTAGCCATTTAGTCATTATTATCAACTACTGTGTTTACAAATGCTGTATTATCATTTACATTAGAATTAACAGCATTTCAGAAATGCAGTTAATTAACTTCAAATATTCAGTAGAATTTCACAATAATTATATTTTTATTTAAATCATTTTTAACTTATAAAATCATAAAATTTCACTTTTATAATCATCATTTAAATACCCTTATATTCATGATTTTATAAAGTTAAATTTCCATTCAAAAATCAAGATTTAATAATAATTCACTTATTAAATTCCAACCTTAAATTTTAAATTCATTAAATTAAATTTTACTTAACACGTAAGTTTAAAATTTTCAAATATATCTTAATTTAATTTTTATTTACTTAACTTAAAATTCACTTTCAAGCCAAATTCACAAATTTTCAATTTTAGTTATATTTCAAAATTTCAACTTCAATATTCATTCATTTACACTTTAAATTTATTCAAAATCATTAATATATTATGAAATCATTTTAAATTCATTTAGTCCAAAATTATCATGAATTTATCATATTTTCAAATTTAATTTAAATTCCAATTATCACCAAATTTAAATTTCGAAAAAAACTTACATTTCAGATATTCTAACTTTACCATTAATTTATTTCACTTATAAATTTCCAGAAAATCCTTAATACTTTACAAAAATCATTTTTAAATAAGTTTAAATCAAAATATTATAATATTTATATTTATAAAATATTTAAAAAAAATTTAGAAAACATATTTTAACCGCGGGTGTGTATTTCATTTTCTAGCTTAGGTAAAGTGATACGGGTAATATGTCATTTCAACCCGTAATTTACAAAGAAAACCCGGGTTTGATCATTTCAAACCCGCAATTCCAAGTAAATGAAAATAATTGAAAATCATTCAGGCCTATCATTTCAGCCCATAATGATTTTCTCCTATTCTAAAATCCGTTCGGGTATGTATCATCTCAACCCATAGTGATTCTAATCTAAAGGGAACTTGCAGTGTGATAACTGATAAAAATAACAGAACAACATAATATAATAGTAACAGATGTTATAACAGGTGTTTATGCATGGGTGGACATCATATAATCATAATCTAGTAGGTGTAACATGATAATGCATTTTACAGATTCAAAAGAGGTCAATTTACTAGTTATATATGTACATATTGTCTGGCGAGAATAACTCACCTTTTTAAGCTGGAGATGGCAAACAACTACACTCAACAGAGATCCATAAAAGCATGAGAGCACGATAATGATTTAAGTGTGAGAGAGCAAGACTAAATGCCTTGAATGCATGAGACAAAACAATTCAAATAAAATGAATAACACTTCACAAAAATTTAAACAACACATAAATTCATGCACAAAACATCTCCAAACCACTTGCACTTGCCTTCAACCTCATATGCTTCAGCAATGGGCTGTAAAAGCACTGTAATGAGATGGTTTTGGATCAGTTTTGGATCAGGTTTTGGGTTTAATAAGTCGGCCATACATAGGAAAAGATGATGCAAATGTATGTGGTGATGGAAACTACACTAACAAGGCAACATACATGGATTCAAGGCCATAGTTAAGCTCGGTCAAGGCCACTAGGGTCACGGCCTTAACTATAGCAGTAAAGATATGATGTGGGAGAGAGTCTAGGTGGTGCTGGAGGTGGTGTTGGTGGCGGCCATGGGGTGTGGAAGTGGATGTATGCATGGTAGTGCTCGGCTAAGGACAAAAGGTGGAGTTTTGTTGGATTTTGGTGATGGATCAATCAACTAGGAGGCATGGCTTGGAGTTTGGCTAGAGAGGAGCTGGTGATGGAGGTGTTCTTAGGTGATGGTGGAGGCAGCAGGGCATGGAGAGGAGCATGGCCGAACCTATGATGAAGAAGAACAAGTGCAAAGCTCAAATCAAAGGTGAATAAAAGTAAAAACAAAACAAAAGAAAAAGAGTTTACCAAAAATTTCTCTAAGGCAATGGCCGAAATTTTTTTCTTCAGGAAATGAGAAAAATGAATGTACATGAATGAGAAAGGAAGTGGTCAGCTGAAGATGTGAGAAATTATGGGTAATTGAATGAAAGGTTATGTTAAATTTGAAAAGGTGGAAGATAAAAAGCCAGAGGAAAGTCAAAAGTCATAACCTTTTTGAATTTCCTTTAATTTATTTATATAAGTTTAAATTACTGAAAATAATAATAATTTCAGTCACAAATTTGAAAACATAACAAAATATATACAAATATTTATTAATTATGTAAGGTTAAAATAATAAAATAGCACAAAATTGCAAACTAGTCTAGAAAAATGGAAAATAAACAGAATGAACTTTGGAAAATTTATATGGACTTGTAAAAATATTTATAAAAAAGATAATAACTTAAAATAAAAATGCATCACAAAATAAATATATAAATTTTAGTTAAATATAATTTAAATGAAGAAAATAGCAGAAAAATAGAAAACAACCTTTAAAAATGGGAAATAAATACAGTAAATTTTGAAAAAGTTTTATTATCACTAAAAAAAGATTAAAAGAAAAAAATATACATAAAATAACATAATGAAACATTTTAAAATAAAATATGATAAATAAAATATAATTTATATAATTTAAAATAGACAAAATTGCTAAATAAAACAGATTGCATTCAATATTGAAATATACATAACTTTCACAATTTAAATCCGTTTTCAACGAAACAAAAAGCGGTATTCAAGTCATTAAATCTAATTTCATAATAAAAGATAAATTTAAGAATTTACTTACATTTTAAATTTAAAAAAGTCAAAGTTCGACAAGTTTGAGCAGAAATCCACTTTTTTGTAAAATATTCAATTTATACCATTTGGAATTATAATTCACATAATAATCAAAGTTTATATTTGAAAATGAAATGTTTGAAATTAAAAAAGTTTAGAATAATTTAAAAATGAAATAAAGACAAAATTAAAATATACATCTAGGGTTGTTACGCTCTCCACCACTCAAATCTTTTCGTCCTCGAAAAGGAAGAAAGCGGAGAAACAACTAGAAAGAACAATAGGTTGGAAGACATTCCGAAAGAAGGTAGGGAGAAAGTAGCTAGGAGGGAAAGTGGGTTGAAAGACAAGAATGGACCATTATT
This sequence comes from Allium cepa, assembly GCA_030765085.1. Classification (NCBI taxonomy): domain Eukaryota; kingdom Viridiplantae; phylum Streptophyta; class Magnoliopsida; order Asparagales; family Amaryllidaceae; genus Allium; species Allium cepa. Next base: position 823,257,286 of record CM060929.1, read on the forward strand.
TATACCATTATACATTTCAATTTAAAAAATTTATAGTATGACGAATAGTCATTTGATTCAAATCTAATGGTTCAAAGTAAACAATATTTAAAACATTTTAAATTCTATAGAGGGGAAAATAACTGATCAAAATATTCTTTATAAAATAATTTATCAAAATACTTTTATAACTCGATGTCTTAACAAGTTTATCCTCGTTCCTGTAGATTCTGACAGTGCGTTGATCAGGCGCAAAGCTAGACTTCTCTAGGTACTTAGTAGACTTGTTTCAACACCCAGTGAAAATATTGAAAAACTCTTTTAAAACAGATATGGAAAGTACAATCCAAACAAATCAACCAAACCAAAACAGTTGTCTAATCATGGATCGTAGATACTAAATGGTTACGCCTGGATCCCCCAGGAAACAATCCATATCCGTAAGCTTTCTCAGCCCTGCGAGTTACGCCATGTTGATTAGTAGTGTGCAGGATACACAATGGTTACGCCTGGATCCCCCAGAAAACAATCCGTACCCCTAGGCCGTCTCAGCCAGGTAGTTTCGCTACTAATGCGACCTACATAGAGTGCAGGATACACAATGGTTACGCCTGGATCCCCCAGGAAACAATCCGTACCCCTAGGCCAGCTCAGCCAGGCAGTTGCGCTATGCAGTCGCGCTCGTAAAACCACGGATCGCCGTGGAATTCGATGGACACTCGAGTATCATATCGAAAAATCCAAATCAAAGAGAGAACAATATCGATAGAATGAATCCATAGTGTGGCCACAAAGCGGATATCAAGCAAAAGACACTTTCCATATCTTTACTTCGAAAATATGTATCATATAGTACCTTTCAAAATCACTTTCAAATATCATACTTATATAAAGTCCATTACATATAAGATTTCATTTCAAATCAAACACTTTCAAAACAATAGTATATCAAATCACGCTTATATAGATTTCCATTATGTAAGATTTCAATTTTCAAAATTGAGTACCTTTTCAAGTCAACAGTTTTCAAATCAATAGTTTTCAAATCAACAGTTTTCAAATCAATAGTTTTCAAATCAACAGTTTTCAAATCAATAGTTTTCAAATCAACAGTTTTCGAATCAACTGTATACTTAAACAAATCAATTTTATATAAGTTCGATAACACCCCAATCAAAGTATTTAAATAAACAAGGTTCTCAATTTCAAACCGTTTCAATATCAATTCAGCTTCAAAATCATATATGATTTCACCAAATCATTTCTTCCAAATTGCATAAATTTAGTTTCAAAGTTTCTTAAACAATAGATTTAGAAAATAATCCAAATTTCCAAATCAACAAAATTTAGGTCAAACAAATTCATTTCCATTTCAAACATATATTCACTTCAAAAATCATAATACTTTCAAAGTTATAAATCTTTCGAAACCAAATACTTGAAATCTTTTCACTTTGAAAATCATAACATTTTGAAATCATACATTTGAAATCATAAAGCATTACTTTATTTTTTTTACATTTCACAAATTTATTCAATTAAACTCTAATCTAAATTTTGAAATTTTAATTCAATTCAAACCATCGGTTTCAATTTAATTTAGTTTTCCAACAACACCATTTCAAATATTATCAAATTTCAAATAAAGATTTGATCCATAAAATAAACTATTCATTCTTTAATATATTTCAGAGCTTAAATGTACCATATTCCAAAACTAAATTTCATAATTTCATATATCTCAAATTTTACTTCATTATTACTTAGATTTGACATATTCATTTCATAAGTCCATCATTTTTAAATAAACTCAAATTACAAGTAAACCAAATATCCTTTCATACTAATATAAGCTTCAATTATTCCTTTATCAAAATCAATGGTTTTCAAAATCATCTTATACTTACATAAAGTTTATCTTATATAAGGATCAAAATTTTGGAAAAAAATAAATAAATTTCGCTGCATAAAAGCCATATGAGATTTAACATCTTTGCTTACTAAAAGATTTTTAATTAAGAATAGTTTTGTATATAAAGTACTTTGTATGAAAAATAGAATAAAACAGTTAGTTTAAGAAGAATAAAAGAAAAATAGTTTTTGAAAAATGGTTTTAAATTTAATAGTAGTTTTTCATGAAAGAAAAATTCCAGTTAAATTACAAAGATATCCAACCCAACAACTTTCAATTTTAGCGTCAAGTATACCAATGATATTAGGATATAAGATGTACATATGTCATCATTTCACAACATTACATTCGATCGCTCGCTCGATCACACAAGTTCGCTTTCGAACTAGTATTGTCCATTCGACTTCCCTAATGCGGACTTCGATATGGTTTCTCGACTAGAAGCCATCAGTCTCTTTGCATAGCCATATACTATGATAGAGAATTCTAGAATCAGGCCCAAAATCCATATCAAATATTCGCCATCAAGAATCAAATGAAAATCCTAACACGAAATGGTGTAATTCACCTCGAACTTGTGTACTCAAACTTGGATCAAATTAATAATGCGAATAAAACAGCATACGTACAACTTATGTATCTATTCTAACTTGTTAAATAAATAGTTTCATAAGGATATTACTAAGTTAAAACATTTAAAACTAAATTTTTCTCAAACATTTGAAAAATAATTTTTATCCAAAACATTTCAAAACTAAATTTCATATTAGTATAATTCAAAATAGTCTTATTTATTTACTTAACGAAACAATTTCAACTTATACAAATCATATTATTTCATACTGAAACATACAAACTAAACTTATATTCTTTATCAAATACCTTATACCTTTCAAAATTTCTTAGCTTTGAAAAGTTAACCTTGATTTGGAAGTGCTCGAACCTTCAAAATAGTCGAAGAAACCATATTTTCAATCAAAGTGTTGGAAATCAACAATAAATAAGTAAATAAAATTTCAAAAGATAGGTTTCAAATCCGAAATTCCGGGACTGAACAACGGCTTGCTTTAAATCATTTCAAATATACATACATATATCTTTCGAAAATCAAATCATACCTCGAAATCTGAAATCATAACTGGTTTCAAAAAATCACTCACATAGCAAAGCCACTAGACTGGCCTCTCCCCCAATTAGAAACTCGAAAATCAACGTCGATGATGCATGCATTCATCACTGAAATTATTTTCCAATGACATAAGTGAGTTCTGGACTTCAATTAACTTTGAAAAACTTCTTTGAAATCTCTTCGAAGTATTGAAATTCATTCGAATACATTTGAAACATTTCTTATTTTAAAAAATATCTTTAAATCATATTATTATTATATATTTTCCAAAATCTTAACACCGGTTTCAAAACACCGGAGTTCAATTCCTCGAAATTCAACATTCAAAACCCTTCAGTTATAAATCATTTTATATAAGTCAAATTCTTATAAATTCAAAATTTCAAATCCTTTCAAAGATTCAAATTTTCATTTTAAAAGGTATATAATCCTTATCGAAAACATTTCACTTTTATATACAAAATATGGTCATCCTTAATAATTTCGATGTATGCACAATTTCAAAATACAACCAAACACAAATTTCCAAAGGATGATTCAAGGATAGATTTCAAAAAAACAAAAATTCAAAGTTAGAGGACTCTAATCAAATATAATTCCGGTTCGAAGATAAGCTCGGACGGAGATGAGATAATTTAATTACCAAATAGAAAATGGATAAGCCTATATAAATCGCGGGCGACCTTAACCGGTCAACCGCGACTTCAGGAATATAACCAATGCGGAAATCTAAGGCAAATCGACATTCGATCGCCAGAGATAGAATTCGAGTAGAGCAGGAGATAGGTAGCATCGTAAACCGAGGATATAGAAATCTTTGGTATATCAATGCTAATTATAAAGGAGTTTTACCCCTTTACAAATAATTCGAAGATTTACGGAATACCAACCTTATAGAGATCATTCCAAAGTGGAGTTATGGAATGCTCCAAAATCAAAGGAATAAAATAGGGACAAGACTGGGTTTCAGAACAAGTGGGAGGTTCCAAAGTTCAAGGAATCTTGATTGATAAGAATCCTAACCAAGAGATTACTAAACAAGGTGGATTCAGAAGGGATGAAGTTTAGAAAATTTTGATTTCAAAATAAGAAAAAATTTATACCAAAATAATCTTTGAAAATCCTTCAAAAATCATTTGGAAATCATTTTATACTTCGAAAATACGTTCTCTCACAAAGAAAGGATTCTGAGATTGATTTCACTCATTCTAGGGTATTTCTACCCTACCTCTAATGAGTTTTTGCTCCGCATGCTAAGATTTGCCTAAAACCAAGGCTCTGATACCAACTATAACAACCCGATATTTTTAGCCATTCGTATCCATTGTAAGTGTAGACACACACGCCGGACTTGAATTGATCAAAATACCGCATTGTAAATAAATTTGGAGCAAATGAAATACAATTACAGAATCACAGACATAGAAATATCAGAATAACTTGCAGCGGAAATTAAAATACCATAGTAATTCATGAAGCTACTATAACAAATTCTCAAACATAATACATAATATCAGTCTGAAAACATATACAATAGAATCAAAAATACATAGAAGTTATAAATACCAGAGCTGAAATAGAACAACTGAAACTGAAAGGAAATAGATAACTAGACAAGCAGAATCTCCAGTAATTCCTAGCTCCAGAAAAGAAATCCAAAGCTAAGCTGTAAATACTCAGCCTGACCCGAGCGTAAAGTAAAACACAAAACACTCGAGTCAGGACAATATATACTTATATAATGTAAACCAACTCGAGTGAACTGTAGTAGAAATGCACAATAACTTAAAGGATGCTTGGGATCGCCCATCCTTTAAGAATCATTTAAACTATAAACTAAATACATCCCGTGGTTAAAATTTCAAAATGGTATTTTATAATTCGAAATCTAATATCATTTCAAAATTCAATATCATTCAAAAATCCATTTCAAAATATCAAAATATAGTATCTTCCAAACCACATTCATTTATTTAAAATACCATTCAACACACATTTCAAATAGTTTATATTTCAAAACACATTACTTCATTCTAAATCAAAAAAAGTTATTATATTTAATAATTAAATTAATAAATTCCAAAATTTTAAACTTTTCAAAGTTCACTCATTCACTTAATTTTATCGAAACAGTGAAAATTCACCTTTCATATCATTTAGAAAATGCTACGGAAAGCCACATTCAAAATGGTTCAATTTAACAAAAGTCAGCATTTTAAAATGCTGCAATAGGGTTACATTAAATAACTTAGTTAAATTCAACAATTATAACATTTACAAAATGTTATAATAGCCTTTAATCAAATTTAGCCATTTAGTCATTATTATCAACTACAGCATTTACAAATGCTGTATTATCATTTACATTAGAATTAACAGCATTTCAGAAATGCAGTTAATTAACTTCAAATATTCGATAGAATTTCACAACAATTATTTTTTTATTTAAATCATTTTAGCCTTATAAAATCATAAAATTTCACTTTTATAATCATCATTTACAAACCCTTATATTCATGATTTTATAAAGTTAAATTTCCATTCAAAAATCAAGATTTAATAATATTTCACTTATTAAATTCCAACCTTAAATTTTAAATTCCTTAAATTAAATTTAACTTAACACTTAAGTTTAAAATTTTCAAATATAACTTAATTTCATTTTTATTTACTTAACTTAAAATTCACTTTCAAGCCAAATTCACAAATTTCCAATTTTAGTTATATTTCAAAATTTCAACTTAAATATTCATTCATTTCACACTTTAAATTTATTCAAAATCATTAATATATGATAAAATCATTTTAAATTCATTTAATCCAAAATTACCATGAATTTATCATATTTTCAAATTTAATTTAAATTCCAGTTATCACCAAATTTAAATTTCCAAAAAAACTTACATTTCAGATATTCTAACTTTACCATTAATTTATTTCACTTATAAATTTTCAGAAAATCATTAATACTTTACAAAAATCATTTTTAAATAAGTTTAAATCAAAATATTATAATATTTATATTTCTAAAATATTTTAAAAAAATTAGAAAACATGTTTTAACCACGGGTCTATATTTCATTTTCTAGCCTAGGTAAAGTGATACGGGTAATATATCATTTCAACCCGTAATTTACAAAGAAAACCCGGGTTTGATCATTTCAAACCCGCAATCCCAAGTAAATGAAAATAAATGAAAATCATTCTGGACTATCATTTCAGCCCATAATGATTTTCTCCTATTCTAAAATCCGTTCGGGTATGTATTATCTCAACCCATAGGGATTCTAATATAAAGGGAACTTGCAGTGTGATAACTGATAAAAATAAGAGAACAACATAATATAACAGTAACAGATGTTATAACAGGTGTTTAAGCATGGGTGGACATCATATAATCATAATCTAGCAGGTGTAACATGATAATGCATTTTACAGATTCAAAAGGGGTCAATTTACTAGTTATATATGTACATATTGTCTGGTGAGAATAACTCACCTGTTTAAGCTGGAGATGGCAAACAACTACACTCAACCGAGATCCATAAAAGCATGAGAGCACGATAATGATTTAAGTGTGAGAGAGCAAGACTAAATGCCTTGAATACATGAGACAAAACAATTCAAATAAAATGAATAACACTTCACAAAAATTTAAACAACACATAAATTCATGCACAAAACATCTCCAAACCACTTGCACTTGCCTTCAACCTCATATGCTTCAGCAATGGGCTGTAAAAGCACCGTAATGGGATGGTTTTGGGATCAGGTTTGGATCAGGTTTTGGGTTCAATAAGTCGGCCATACATAGGAAAAGATGATGCAAATGTATGTGGTGATGGAAACTACACTAACAAGGCAACATACATGGATTCAAGGCCATAGTTAAGCTCGGTCAAGGCCACTAGGGTCACGGCCTTAACTATAGCAGCAAAGATGATGATGTGGGAGAGAGTTCAGGTGGTGCTGGAGGTGGTGGAGGTGGTGGCCATGGGGTGTGGAAGTGGATGTACGCATGGTAGTGCTCGGCTAAGGACAAAAAGTGGAGTTTTGTTGGATTTTAGTGATGGATCAATCAACTAGGGGGCATGGCTTGGGGTTTGACTAGAGAGAAGCTGGTGATGGAGGTGTTCTCAGGTGACGGTGGAGGCGGTAGGGCATGGAGAGGAGCATGGCCGAACCTATGATGAAGAAGAACAAGTGCAAAGCTCAAATCAAAGGAGAATAAAAGTAAAAAGAAAAGAAAAGAAAAAGAGTTTACCAAAAATTTCTCAAAGGCAATGGCCGAATTTTTTTTCTTCAGTAAATGAGAAAAATGAATTTATGTGAATGAGAAAGGAAGTGGTCAGCTGAAGATGTGAGAAATTATGGGTAATTGAATGAAAAGTTATGTTAAATTTGAAAAGGTGGAAGATAAAAAGTCATAGGAAAGTCAAAAGTCATAATCTTTTCAAATTTCCTTTAATTTATTTATATAAGTTTAAATTACTGAAAATAATAATAATTTCAGTCACAAATTCAAAAACATAAAAAAAAAAAAATATATATAGAAATATTTATTAATTACATAAGGTCAAAATAAGAAAATAACACAAAATTGCAAACTAGTCTAGAAAAATGGAAAATAAACAGAATGAACTTTGGAAAATTTATATGGACTTGTACAAATATTTATAAAAAATATAATAACTTAAAATAAAAATGCATCACAAAATAAATATATAAATTTTAGTTAAATATAATTTAAATGAAGAAAATAGCAGAAAAATAGAAAACAGCCTTTAAAAATAGGAAATAAATACAGTAAATTTTGAAAAAGTTTTATTATCACTTAAAAAATATTAAAAGAAAATAATATACATAAAATAACATAATGAAACATTTTAAAATAAAGTATGATAAATAAAATATAATTTATATAATTTAAAATAGACAAAATTGCTAAATAAAACAGATTGCATTCAATATTGAAATAGACATAACTTTCACAATTTAAATCCGTTTTCAACGAAACGAAAAGCGGTATTCAAGTCATTAAATCTAATTTCATAATAAAAGATAAATTTAAGAATTTACTTACATTTTAAATTTAAAAAAGTCAAAGTTCGACAAGTTTGAGCAGAAATCCACTTTTCTGTAAAATATTCAATTTATACCATTTGGAATTATAATTCACATAATAATCAAAGTTTATATTTGAAAATGAAATGTTTGAAATGAAAAAAGTTTAGAATAATTTAAAAATTAAATAAAGACAAAATTAAAATATACATAAAAATCTAGGCTTGTTACACTCTCCACCACTCAAAACTTTTCGTCCTCGAAAAGGAAGAAAGCGGAGAAACAACTAGAAAGAACAATAGGTTGGAAGACATTTCGAAAGAAGGTAGGGAGAAAGTAGCTAGGAGGGAAAGTGGGTTGAAAGACAAGAATGTACCATTATTTATACCATTATACATTTTAATTTAAAAAAATTTATAGTATGACGAATAGTCATTTGATTCAAATATAATGGTTCAAAGTAAACAATATTTAAAACATTTTAAATTCTGTAGAGGGGAAAATAACTGATCAAAATATTCTTTATAAAATACTTTATCAAAATACTTTTATAACTCGATGTCTTAACAAGTTTATTCTCGTTCCTGTAGATTCTGACAGTGCGTTGATCAGGCGCAAAGCTAGACTTCTCTAGGTACTTAGTAGACTTGTTTCAACACCCAGTGAAAATATTGAAAAACTCTTTTAAAACAGATATGGAAAGTACAATCCAAACAAATCAACCAAACCAAAACAGTTGTCTAACCATGGATCGTAGATACTAAATGGTTACGCCTGGATCCCCCAGGAAACAATCCATATCCGTAAGCTTTCTCAGCCCTGCGAGTTACGCCATGTTGACTAGTAGAGTGCAGGATACACAATGGTTACGCCTGGACCCCCCATGAAACAATCCGTACCCCTAGGCCGTCTCAGCCAGGTAGTTTCGCTACTATTGCGACCTACATAGAGTGCAGGATACACAATGGTTACGCCCGGATCCCCCAGGAAACAATCCGTACCCCTAGGCCAGCTCAGCCAGGCAGTTGCGCTATGCAGTCGTGCTCGTAAGACCACGGATCGCCGTGGAATTCGATGGACACTCGAGTATCATATCGAAAAACCCAAAGCAAAGAGAGAACAATATCGATAGAATGAATCCATAGTGTGGCCACAAAGTGGATATCAAGGAAAAGGCACTTTCCATATCTTTACTTCGAAAATATGTATCATATAGTACCTTTCAAAATCACTTTCAAATATCATACTTATATAAAGTCCATTACATATAAGATTTCATTTCAAATCAAACACTTTCAAAGTAATAGTATATCAAATCACACTTATATAGATTTCCATTATGTAAGATTTCAATTTTCAAAATTGAGTACCTTTTCAAGTCAACAGTTTTCAAATCAATAGTTTTCAAATCAACAGTTTTCAAATCAATAGTTTTCAAATCAACAGTTTTCGAATCAACTGTATACTTAAACAAATCAATTTTATATAAGTTCGATAACACCCAAATCAAAGTATTTAAATAAACAAGGTTCTCAATTTCAAACCGTTTCAATATCAATTCAGCTTCAAAATCATATATGATTTCACCAAATCATTTCTTCCAAATTGCATAAATTTAGTTTCAAAGTTTCTTAAACAATAGATTTAGAAAATAATCCAAATTTCCAAATCAACAAAATTTAGGTCAAACAAATTCATTTCCATTTCAAACATATATTCACTTCAAAAATCATAATACTTTCAAAGTTATAAATCTTTCGAAACCAAATACTTGAAATCTTTTCACTTTGAAAATCATAACATTTTGAAATCATACATTTGAAATCATAAAGCATTACTTTATTTTTCTTACATTTCACAAATTTATTCAATTAAACTCTAATCTAAAATTTGAAATTTTAATTCAATTCAAACCATCGGTTTCAATTTAATTTAGTTTTCCAACAACACCATTTCAAATATTATCAAATTTCAAATAAAGATTTGATCCATAAAATAAACTATTCATTCTTTAATATATTTCAGAGCTTAAATGTACCATATTCCAAAACTAAATTTCATAATTTCATATATCTCAAATTTTACTTCATTATTACTTAGATTTGACATATTCATTTCATAAGTCCATCATTTTTAAATAAACTCAAATTACAAGTAAACCAAATATCCTTTCATACTAATATAAGCTTCAATTATTCCTTTATCAAAATCAATGGTTTTCAAAATCATCTTATACTTACATAAAGTTTATCTTATATAAGGATCAAAATTTTGGAAAAAAAATAAATAAATTTCGCTGCATAAAAGCCATATGAGATGTAACGACCCAGAATTTTTATAAATTAAAATTTGAATATTTAATTAATTTTAAATATTTATAAGTGAATTTATAAGTCAAATAAATTTTTATTTGAATTATTGGATTCAATTGGATTATTAAATCGATAATTTAATATGTTAAATTATGGAAATAATTGAAAATTGAGTTAAATATGATTGAAAATGATTTGTAAAATTTTATTTTATCATATTGAAGTTAGAATGATATTTTAGAACTTTTAAAATCGAATTAAAAGTTAATTTGTGAAAATTGAATATTTTAATATTTAATTATCGACTGTAAAATAGCCAATTTTTGAACAGTCTCAGAATTGAACGAAACCAGTTCCATTGGATCCGTAATAGTTAGTTATTACCGGATTTCAATTTTCGTGTCAATCGGAGCTATCGTTTGATCGTGGCAGCTCGAAACGCATCGAATTATTTTTAATTTAAATTTGGCGAGTCAAAATAGCCATTTTTCAAAAAGTCTCGGATTTCGACGAAACCAGTTTCATCGGATCCGTAATGTGATATTATTGTAAGGTTTCAAATTTCAAGTCAATTGGATTTACCGTTTGTCCGGTACAAATTAAAACGCCTAGAAATCGATTTAAATCGGTTTAATTTAAATTGAGCGTTTGCAGCCATAACTCGCACATACTTCCGAATTAGCTTCCGAAACCTGTTCCATTGTGTCCAGAACGTGGGGTAAACCTTAGAAACGCTGGTTACGGCGCGTAAATCGGAGTTCGGAATTCCCGGGATGAATAGTGTTTACGCTTGCTTTTCTATAAATACACCTCACCTCTTCATAAATTAAAAAAAAAAAGTTAAACCCTAATTTTATAACCCTAGCCGCCACCCTATGTTTGAATGGCCAGAATTGTTCGAATTTCATCTCTCAATCTCTCCCAATCTACAAACAGTTAGGAGAAGTGATCAACTACAAACTTGTAGAGCGTATCAAGAGCTTTAATTTCATACGGTGATGATCGGAAATGGTGCAACGTAGAGGGAGATAATTTGGGCCGTCACCTACAGCTCACGCACGCCATACGAGGAGGAGGTTGCAGCCGAGCTTCACCTAGGTGGGGGCCGAGTGTAGTGGAGGAGGAGGCCTTCGCAATGGAGCAAGTTGATCGACCTAAAGCTCAATGTGGTGATGGCAAGAATTAACCCTAATTTAGCAAATGGGTTCAAGGAAGTTCGGCCTCAACCTGTAGCATATCGTGATGAGGAAGAGGAAGCTATGCACGGTCTTGATGAGGGGCAGAGAGATCCTATGGCCTGAAATATTTGTGGGTTTAAAATTATAAGTTATGTTGAAATTTAGTTATAAAATTGCGTGCAAACTTTGAAAAATCATAACTTTTTCATACGAGGTCGAAAAAATGCAAACTCAGTTGCGTTGGAATCGTATGGACGAGCACTACGCGATGGAGTTGGTTTGGAGTCGTTTGGAGTTAGTGAGAATTTCGGGTAAAATTAAACGCGCGTTTAATTTTATTCGAAATAAATCGCTAAAACGGAAATTAAAATCAAGGTGAGAACTTCTCACTCAATCGAATCGGTTTCGATTTTATTTTAAATAGTTAGATTTAAAATATTTGAATGCATGTATGAATGATGATAATATCTATTGATTGTTAAAATAGACATTATACGCCGTTAGTAAGCGGATGTTATTTAATATAAACATATACCGCGAATATTTCATAAACAGTGAAATTGGTATTATATATAATATCAATATATATATTGGCATATGTATATATTGCAGTTGTTGATTTCCCGCATTTTTTGTTTAGCGGATGAGACCCTATTACGCCGTTAGTAAGCGGATAATATTTAATAAGAACATATACCGCGATAATTTCGTACTAGAGCGAAATTGGTATTGTGCTAATGTTTTTGGATGCAGGAAAACAGGTTGGAGGGATCCAACAGGATTCCTCAATAGTTTTTATTTGATTTCAGATATTTTGATATTTGATGGATTATCATATCGATATATGATATCGTTATTAGTCGTGATTGACTATTTGGTGTGTAGCATCATTGGACCCAGATTTTGGGATTTTAAAATGATTTTTAAAGTGATTTTGAAAATATACTATATTTTTGGAATTGATCCATTATAAATAAATAACGTTATAATTTTTAAAGTTATAAAAATTATAGTTTTTGTGAAATATAGTTAAAAGCTGATTTTTGAGAAATATGAATTAATGACCTTATAAAATAGTTAAATTGGATTTTTGAATATATTATAAAAGTTAAAAATAAGATTTATAAAATTTGATTATTTTATAAATCAAGATGGTGGAATTATAAAGGAATTTAAAGACGTTTTAAAAGAATAATATAAATTAATTTATATTAAGAGATTTATAAATGGATATTTATAAATTGAAATATGGACATTATAAAACGAGTTTTTATAAGTGTTTGAATGATGTGAGAATGAATTTCATAATAGAATGAAATTTATAGAATTATAAACTGTGAAGTTATAAATGAAATTTATAAATAGTAAGATTTATAAATTTGTGAAGTTATTTGAAGAATAAATTTTGTTAAATAAATAAATCTTATAAGTTATAAGATTTATGGTTTGGAAAGTCTTTAAAAGAACGATTTTGTAAAATAATCGTTTTATAAGCAATTGACTTATAATATGAACTTTTAGTTTATAATTGAGATATGAAATCAAATAGTTTAATAAAGGAATTTATAAAAAAGAAGTTTTTATAAATAAATAGAAACGGAATTTATAAACGTTGTTTTATAAATCCGCAAACGACTTATTTTGATAAGTTAATTGTTATAACCTATTAATGGAGTTATATTCACGTTGTAAACAGTGAATAATCCTTTAAGTTAAAAAGAATAGAAATAATGGAATTTGTGAACATAGTATATTCACGTTTTTGAATAGTGAATAAGACGTTAAAGAAATGTTTTGAATGTGATATTTTAAATAGAATTAAAACGATCTAACGATGTTTTAAAAGGTGTTGAGATTCGAAACCATAGATTTCAACATTCATTGTTGAAATAGATGTTTCGTGAAATAAAAGGAAATGGTGGACTATAACACTGTTGTTATAGTAAATGATTTCCGAAAGGAAATGTTTAGAATAATATTGGGATTTATATATCTATTTTAATTTCGAATCCCTATACTAGTGATTTTGGGTTGTTGTAACGATGTTTTACGCAACATTCGTTTTGGCCCAAATAAAAATGTTTAAGAGAATGATTTCCCTTAAAGAATGAAATATATACTTAATTCGATTTAAGTATATTGAATATTTTCAAAGGTTGAAAATAAAAAGATTTGTCGATTACTTATTTTTAATAAGTATGGAAATGTTTTCCAATATGAAGTGAATATTTAGAATTTATCTTTTGAAGATAAATTGAAATGGATAGTTGAAATTGTATATGCATGATATTTTGAAATATAAATTCATTATGGAATTTATATGTGAAAGTGGAACTTGTTAAAAATAAATATTGATTTATTTTTGAAGTGTTGAAATTATATATATCTTGTAAAGATATTTTGGAAAATAAATAATTTGGAAAATTATTTGGAATCTGGTGATGTGTGCATATCCAGTGATAGTTCAATAACCGACTATCAGTATTTCCCTTTGAATGGGTATTTGATGTGAATTGATTGAATTTGAATGCACACTTATTTTTGAATAAGCGCTCACTATTCGGGTTAACCGGGAAAGGACCATGGGGTCGTATAACCCATTCCGAATATGTGATACGTCGTTGTGAATCGCATTTGAAGATCGGTGTTGAAGACCGGTATTTGCGAGAGTGATAGGATGAACTATCGATTGACTCTGCACCGAGTAGCTACGGTATTGAGTTCTCCATATGTGATGGTGAATCCGATCAGGATTGTGAATATCCGGATTGCAAGGACTTCTTTGTAAGTGCCTTCGGTTCTGTTCGAGCCCGGAACAGACTTGTATGGATTGTATGTCTGACATTACAAGTTGAGATATAAAGCCGATTTCTTTCAAATATATCTCTGTTGGTGACAGAGAATTTATTCTTTGCTTAACACCCTTCTTTGAGACGTATGTGCTCAAAGGTTATATAGTTGAAGTTATCAGCGATATATTCCCAATTTGGTAATGTGATATGCTGAGTGATGCTGAAATGATCATTGTGTTGATTATTTGTGATAGGATCGTTTATTTGATCGTCTATCCTTGTGATCATTGTGTTGATCATTTGTTGACCCAAAGCATGGCTTTTGTATAAAGTATGTTTTTGTGGACGTGACTTCGTCGAGCCTCACACCCCGTGAATGGTCAAAACAGGAAAGAAGCAGCAAGGTTATGAGGGGTAGCACCCTTTAGGATGTGTCCATTTCCTTCTGGAAAAGGGTGGTATCATGGTATGGAGCCCAGATACTTACTCATGTTGAAAACACTTTGTTATGATTGTGTGAATTGATTAGAGAGCGCTCTCGGATAAAGGTCCCAAAGGACCGGGGGATGGCATATTCGGTCAGTTGTTACTCAGTTAGGGGTAACCCGGCCTTGTGTTGGTAGAGATCCGGTTTGGTTCTCGGGGATGTCCATCCAGAGGCATTCTCATGTGGCAATGGGAAGTTCCTTGGCCTGACCATTTGTTGGAAATCCAATTCCCAATACGAAACTTGTACGGTATTAGTTGTAGAACCTGCTATTCACTTATGGTGGTCACCACTGTTTGGATAGTAGCTATAGTAGGCATACGATAATGGTCGTATGTTGGCTAAGATTTATATCTTTATTTTCGAAATGATTTTCCTCTACACTATGCACTAAT
Source organism: Allium cepa (assembly GCA_030765085.1). Taxonomy (NCBI): domain Eukaryota; kingdom Viridiplantae; phylum Streptophyta; class Magnoliopsida; order Asparagales; family Amaryllidaceae; genus Allium; species Allium cepa. Next base: position 823,272,534 of record CM060929.1, read on the forward strand.
AATAATATCAAATATTATTTTAAATGCGTATCAAGCATCTTTGACTATCATAAGGAGAAATCTCCTCCGATTCTGCGTTTGCATGTGTGTGTGTGCGGGAGGCCTTATGGTAGTCTCATTTTTAAAAGCATTGCGAATTGATTTAAAAATATTCCTCTATTTTGATTTTAAGATAAATAAACTGTTTTGAGTTCTCACACCAGTCACATGACTGACTCGGAGTTTATTGTTTTCCTTCCTAAACTCTGGGTGCCCACCAATTTCCACACGGGCAGTTAAGAGTTAGGTTTATCAGGATATTCTGGATATTCTGGAGTTGCTGGAGGCAAGCTGGATGGCATGGCGTATTACTAGTTTATATAGTATTTCTTTTTCCGCTGCATTGTTTGTTGTTGTATGTTGTTGTACACTCTGATGTGATGATATGATGTAATAAAATGTGATGTAATGTAATAACTGATATAGTTCTTTGTTTAAAGATTATTCATTTATTATTATATGTTGTTCCGCTGCGAATTGTGAGATTTTGTTGTTGTTCCTTTCTGTCCCGTTCTATTTTAAAAAAAATTCTTCTATCTTCTATTATCAAATTTTCTATTTTTCTATCTTCCTCTCTCTTTATTTTCTGTTATCTTCTTCTACTTCTCTCCTTTTCTTTTCTTAAAATTTTTGTTAAAACCCATAACATTCCGTGTTTCCGGCCTTTGATTTCTCGGCAGTCGATAAAGTGAGTGTCCATGTTGAATTTTCGAAAGTCGAAAATCCGTGACGTTACATTTGGTATCAGAGCTTATGGTTAAGCGACAACCATGGTTCTGTTGGGTATTACTCATTAGAGATAGAGTCAGTAGTACTCTAGAATGAGTTGAGTGTAATAATAGCTATGAGAGCGTATTTGTTAGTGAATAAAAAAAAAATTGTTTTGTATTGTGTTGACTTATCGGTTGATTGTTTATAGATTCCGATCGATCTAGTCTAGCTAACTATCGTAGATAGGGGTTTCTAAACTCTTAAACAAGATAAATCGACATAGTATTGTTTTAAATTGGGTGAATGAAATAATTTTGCCTTGATTATATTTTATATATAAAGAAATAATTTTTCAGAATTATTAAAGTGTATATAAGTTGATTGTTAGGTGGTTTGAATAATCTAAATAAAAGAATTATTGTATAAGTAAAAAAATTATAAGAATTGAATTATAATTAAAGTGATTTACAAATGTGAAATAAACTTATATATATAAGAAGTGAAACTATATGGATATATCTATGAATATGAGTTGTGAATAAAAGTGAATTTAAAGTTAAATGGAATATAACTTAAGTGTTGTTGAATTAAATTGATGTTGGTATCGAAGTAAATAATCAAGTGAATTAAAAGAAATGTGAACTTAAGTTATATAAATGAAATTCAACTTTGGACATTGAATTGAATTGAATTAATGAATTGAATGTTAATCAATTGAATGTGAATAATTGATATGAAATAATGAATGAAAGTGTAAATTCATTGAAATCTAATGTTATTAGAAGTTGAATAAATTGAAAGAGAATGAATATAAACAAAGGAATTTGGTTGTAATAAATAAACATTGGTTGTTATTTGATTGTTAGATGATTGTATGTAATTCATTAAGAATTAATGAAATTAAAAGCTATGAAATTGAATTCAAATTGAAAGTAAATAGATTTGAATAGAATTGAATGTGAATTGGATTTAATTAGTGAATGTTAACTAATTGAAACTAATTAAAATTGAGGATGAATGTTGATAAAATCCAATGTAAATGAATCAAATATGATTTAAATTGAAAACCCATTTCATTGAATATTAATGAGAATATGAATGAAAATTCATTGATTATGAGTGATAGTTGGTTGATGTTTGCATTTGTTGTTTTACTGCATTACTATGTTAGCATTTATAGATATTATGATGTTATATGTTGTACATGGAGATTATTGTCTATATGCATGATTCTCATGTTGTTTGTTGAGTGTTTAGTAGGTGCGGATCGCGTTTGCTTCCCATTTGGAGTTCGCTTTAGCGCTATATTAGCCGTATATGCTTGCTAATAAAATATAAGGTACATATCTCGGATTAAATATCGTACTTTTACACTTTTTTCCCTTCGGGATGCCTCATTACTTGATGAGATGTATATTTGTGATATATATATATATATATACTGTCATTTTTTTTTCGGATCGAGCCGCGCAAAGGAGACTATGGCGAATTTTTCCGGAAATTTAAGGCGTTAGAAAAAATTTGAGAAAATTGGGAAAATTTGTGAAAACTTTAAACTTTGATTTGAAATTGAAAGTTAAACTATAGTAGTTGTTTTTGAAAAGATAACTAAGTATGATTTTGAAAGCTTAGTAAAGTTATTGTAAGAAGTTTAACTATGAATTTTGGGAAAATTAATAGATTCTGTAACTTTTCTTACTTGTAATTTCGAGGACGAAATTCTTTTAAGGGGGAAAGATTGTAACGACCCAGAATTTTTATAAATTAAAATTTGAATATTTAATTAATTTTAAATATCTATAAGTGAATTTATAAGTCAAATAAATTTTTATTTGAATTATTGGATTCAATTGGATTATTAAATCGATAATTTAATATGTTAAATTATGGAAATAATTGAAAATTGAGTTAAATATGATTGAAAATGATTTGTAAAATTTTATTTTATCATATTGAAGTTAGAATGATATTTTAGAACTTTTAAAATCGAATTAAAAGTTAATTTGTGAAAATTGAATATTTTAATATTTAATTATCGACTGTAAAATAGCCAATTTTTGAACAGTCTCAGAATTGAACGAAACTAGTTCCATTGGATCCGTAATAGTTAGTTATTACCGGATTTCAATTTTCGTGTCAATCGGAGCTATCGTTTGATCGTGGCAGCTCGAAACGCATCGAATTATTTTTAATTTAAATTTGGCGAGTCAAAATAGCCATTTTTCAAAAAGTCTCGGATTTCGACAAAACCAGTTTCATCGGATCCGTAATGTGATATTATTGTAAGGTTTCAAATTTCAAGTCAATTGGATTTACCGTTTGTTCGGTACAAATTAAAACGCCTAGAAATCGATTTAAATCGGTTTAATTTAAATTGAGCGTTTGCAGCCATAACTCGCACATACTTCCGAATTAGCTTCCGAAACCTGTTCCATTGTGTCCGGAACGTGGGTTAAACCTTAGAAACGCTGGTTACGGCGCGTAAATCGGAGTTTGGAATTCCCGGGATGAATAGTGTTTACGCTTGCTTTTCTATAAATACACCTCACCTCTTCATAAATTAAAAAAAAAGTTAAACCCTAATTTTATAACCCTAGCCGCCACCCTATGTTTGAATGGCCAGAATTGTTCGAATTTCATCTCTCAATCTCTCCCAATCTACAAACAGTTAGGAGAAGTGATCAACTACAAACTTGTAGAGCGTATCAAGAGCTTTAATTTCATACGGTGATGATCGGAAATGGTGCAACGTAGAGGGAGATAATTTGGGCCGTCACCTACAGCTCACGCACGCCATACGAGGAGGAGGTTGCAGCCGAGCTTCACCTAGGTGGGGGCCGAGTGTAGTGGAGGAGGAGGCCTTCGCAATGGAGCAAGTTGATCGACCTAAAGCTCAATGTGGTGATGGCAAGAATTAACCCTAATTTAGCAAATGGGTTCAAGGAAGTTCGGCCTCAACCTGTAGCATATCGTGATGAGGAAGAGGAAGCTATGCACGGTCTTGATGAGGGGCAGAGAGATCCTATGGCCTGAAATATTTGTGGGTTTAAAATTATAAGTTATGTTGAAATTTAGTTATAAAATTGCGTGCAAACTTTGAAAAATCATAACTTTTTCATACGAGGTCGAAAAAATGCAAACTCAGTTGCGTTGGAATCGTATGGACGAGCACTACGCGATGGAGTTGGTTTGGAGTCGTTTGGAGTTAGTGAGAATTTCGGGTAAAATTAAACGCGCGTTTAATTTTATTCGAAATAAATCGCTAAAACGGAAATTAAAATCAAGGTGAGAACTTCTCACTCAATCGAATCGGTTTCGATTTTATTTTAAATAGTTAGATTTAAAATATTTGAATGCATGTATGAATGATGATAATATCTATTGATTGTTAAAATAGACATTATACGCCGTTAGTAAATGGATGTTATTTAATATAAACATATACCGCGAATATTTCATAAACAGTGAAATTGGTATTATATATAATATCAATATATATATATTGGCATATGTATATATTGCAGTTGTTGATTTCCCGCATTTTTTGTTTAGCGGATGAGACCCTATTACGCCGTTAGTAAGCGGATAATATTTAATAAGAACATATACCGCGATAATTTCGTACTAGAGCGAAATTGGTATTGTGCTAATGTTTTTGGATGCAGGAAAACAGGTTGGAGGGATCCAACAGGATTCCTCAACAGTTTTTATTTGATTTCAGATATTTTGATATTTGATGGATTATCATATCGATATATGATATCGTTATTAGTCGTGATTGACTATTTGGTGTGTAGCATCATTGGACCCAGATTTTGGGATTTTAAAATGATTTTTAAAGTGATTTTGAAAATATACTATATTTTTGGAATTGATCCATTATAAATAAATAACGTTATAATTTTTAAAGTTATAAAAATTATAGTTTTTGTGAAATATAGTTAAAAGCTGATTTTTGAGAAATATGAATTAATGACCTTATAAAATAGTTAAATTGGATTTTTGAATATATTATAAAAGTTAAAAATAAGATTTATAAAATTTGATTATTTTATAAATCAAGATGGTGGAATTATAAAGGAATTTAAAGACGTTTTAAAAGAATAATATAAATTAATTTATATTAAGAGATTTATAAATGGATATTTATAAATTGAAATATGGACATTATAAAACGAGTTTTTATAAGTGTTTGAATGATGTGAGAATGAATTTCATAATAGAATGAAATTTATAGAATTATAAACTGTGAAGTTATAAATGAAATTTATAAATAGTAAGATTTATAAATTTGTGAAGTTATTTGAAGAATAAATTTTGTTAAATAAATAAATCTTATAAGTTATAAGATTTATGGTTTGGAAAGTCTTTAAAAGAACGATTTTGTAAAATAATCGTTTTATAAGCAATTGACTTATAATATGAACTTTTAGTTTATAATTGAGATATGAAATCAAATAGGTTAATAAAGGAATTTATAAAAAAGAAGTTTTTATAAATAAATAGAAACAGAATTTATAAACGTTGTTTTATAAATCCGCAAACGACTTATTTTGATAAGTTAATTGTTATAACCTATTAATGGAGTTATATTCACGTTGTAAACAGTGAATAATCCTTTAAGTTAAAAAGAATAGAAATAATGGAATTTGTGAACATAGTATATTCACGTTTTTGAATAGTGAATAAGACGTTAAAGAAATGTTTTGAATGTGATATTTTAAATAGAATTAAAACGATCTAACGATGTTTTAAAAGGTGTTGAGATTCGAAACCATAGATTTCAACATTCATTGTTGAAATAGATGTTTCGTGAAATAAAAGGAAATGGTGGACTATAACACTGTTGTTATAGTAAATGATTTCCGAAAGGAAATGTTTAGAATAATATTGGGATTTATATATCTATTTTAATTTCGAATCCCTATACTAGTGATTTTGGGTTGTTGTAACGATGTTTTACGCAACATTCGTTTTGGCCCAAATAAAAATGTTTAAGAGAATGATTTCCCTTAAAGAATGAAATATATACTTAATTCGATTTAAGTATATTGAATATTTTCAAAGGTTGAAAATAAAAAGATTTGTCGATTACTTATTTTTAATAAGTATGGAAATGTTTTCCAATATGAAGTGAATATTTAGAATTTATCTTTTGAAGATAAATTGAAATGGATAGTTGAAATTGTATATGCATGATATTTTGAAATATAAATTCATTATGGAATTTATATGTGAAAGTGGAACTTGTTAAAAATAAATATTGATTTATTTTTGAAGTGTTGAAATTATATATATCTTGTAAAGATATTTTGGAAAATAAATAATTTGGAAAATTATTTGGAATCTGGTGATGTGTGCATATCCAGTGATAGTTCAATAACCGACTATCAGTATTTCCCTTTGAATGGGTATTTGATGTGAATTGATTGAATTTGAATGCACACTTATTTTTGAATAAGCACTCACTATTCGGGTTAACCGGAAAAGGACCATGGGGTCGTATAACCCTTCCGAATATGTGATACGTCGTTGTGAATCGCATTTGAAGATCGGTGTTGAAGACCGGTATTTGCGAGAGTGATAGGATGAACTATCGATTGACTCTGCACCGAGTAGCTACGGTATTGAGTTCTCCATATGTGATGGTGAATCCGATCAGGATTGTGAATATCCGGATTGCAAGGACTTCTTTGTAAGTGCCTTCGGTTCTGTTCGAGCCCGGAACAGACTTGTATGGATTGTATGTCTGACATTACAAGTTGAGATATAAAGCCGATTTCTTTCAAATATATCTCTGTTGGTGGCGGAGAATTTATTCTTTGCTTAACACCCTTCTTTGAGACGTATGTGCTCAAAGGTTATATAGTTGAAGTTATCAGCGATATATTCCCAATTTGGTAATGTGATATGCTGAGTGATGCTGAAATGATCATTGTGTTGATTATTTGTGATAGGATCGTTTATTTGATCGTCTATCCTTGTGATCATTGTGTTGATCATTTGTTGACCCAAAGCATGGCTTTTGTATAAAGTATGTTTTTGTGGACGTGACTTCGTCGAGCCTCACACCCCGTGAATGGTCAAAACAGGAAAGAAGCAGCAAGGTTATGAGGGGTAGCACCCTTTAGGATGTGTCCATTTTCTTCTGGAAAAGGGTGGTATCATGGTATGGAGCCCAGATACTTACTCATGTTGAAAACACTTTGTTATGATTGTGTGAATTGATTAGAGAGCGCTCTCGGATAAAGGTCCCAAAGGACCGGGGGATGGCATATTCGGTCAGTTGTTACTCAGTTAGGGGTAACCCGGCCTTGTGTTGGTAGAGATCCGGTTTGGTTCTCGGGGATGTCCATCCAGAGGCATTCTCATGTGGCAATGGGAAGTTCCTTGGCCTGACCATTTATTGGAAATCCAATTCCCAATACGAAACTTGTACGGTATTAGTTGTAGAACCTGCTATTCACTTATGGTGGTCACCACTGTTTGGATAGTAGCTATAGTAGGCATACGATAATGGTCGTATGTTGGCTAAGATTTATATCTTTATTTTCGAAATGATTTTCCTCTACACTATGCACTAATAATAATATCAAATATTATTTTAAATGCGTATCAAGCATCTTTGACTATCATAAGGAGAAATCTCCTCCGATTCTGCGTTTGCATGTGTGTGTGTGCGGGAGGCCTTATGGTAGTCTCATTTTTAAAAGCATTGCGAATTGATTTAAAAATATTCCTCTATTTTGATTTTAAGATAAATAAACTGTTTTGAGTTCTCACACCAGTCACATGACTGACTCGGAGTTTATTGTTTTCCTTCCTAAACTCTGGGTGCCCACCAATTTCCACACGGGCAGTTAAGAGTTAGGTTTATCAGGATATTCTGGATATTCTGGAGTTGCTGGAGGCAAGCTGGATGGCATGGCGTATTACTAGTTTATATAGTATTTCTTTTTCCGCTGCATTGTTTGTTGTTGTATGTTGTTGTACACTCTGATGTGATGATATGATGTAATAAAATGTGATGTAATGTAATAACTGATATAGTTCTTTGTTTAAAGATTATTCATTTATTATTATATGTTGTTCCGCTGCGAATTGTGAGATTTTGTTGTTGTTCCTTTCTGTCCCGTTCTATTTTAAAAAAAATTCTTCTATCTTCTATTATCAAATTTTCTATTTTTCTATCTTCCTCTCTCTTTATTTTCTGTTATCTTCTTCTACTTCTCTCTTTTTCTTTTCTTAAAATTTTTGTTAAAACCCATAACACTCCGTGTTTCCGGCCTTCGATTTCTCGGCAGTCGATAAAGTGAGTATCGATGTTGAATTTTCGAAAGTCGAAAATACCTGTTTGTTACATGAGATTTAACATCTTTGCTTACTAAAAGATTTTTAATTAAGAATAGTTTTGTATATAAAGTACTTTGTATGAAAAATAGAATAAAACAGTTAGTTTAAGAAGAATAAAAGAAAAATAGTTTTTGAAAAATGGTTTTAAATTTAATAATAGTTTTTCATGAAAGAAAATTTCCAGTTAAATTACAAAGATATCCAACCCAACAACTTTCAATTTTAGCGTCAAGTATAGCAATGATATTAGGATATAAGCTGTACATATGTCATCATTTCACAACATTACATTCGATCGCTCGCTCGATCACACAAGTTCGCTTTCGAACTAGTATTGTCCATTCGACTTCCCTAATGCGGACTTCGATATGGTTTATCGACTAGAAGCCATCAGTCACTTTGCATAGCCATATACTATGATAGAGAATTCTAAAATCAGGCCCAAAATCCATATCAAATATTCGCCATCAAGAATCAAATGAAAATCCTAACACGAAATGGTGTAATTCACCTCGAACTTGTGTACTCAAACTTGGACCAAATTAATAATGCGAATAAAACAGCATACGTACAACTTATGTATCTATTCTAACTTGTTAAATAAATAGTTTCATAAGGATATTACTAAGTTAAAACATTTAAAACTAAATTTTTCTCAAACATTTGAAAAATAATTTTTATCCAAAACATTTCAAAACTAAATTTCATATTAGTATAATTCAAAATAGTCTTATTTATTTACTTAACGAAACAGTTTCAACTTATACAAATCATATTATTTCATACCGAAACATACAAACTAAACTTATATTCTTTATCAAATACCTTATACCTTTCAAAATTTCTTAGCTTTGAAAAGTTAACCTTGATTTGGAAGTGCTCGAACCTTCAAAATAGTCGAAGAAATCATATTTTCAATCCAAGTGTTGGAAATCAACAATAAATTAGTAAATAAAATTTCAAAAGATAGGTTTCAAATCCGAAATTCCGGGACTGAACAACGGCTTGCTTTAAATCATTTCAAATATACATACATATATCTTTCGAAAATCAAATCATACCTCGAAATCTGAAATCATAACTGGTTTCAAAAAATCACTCACATAGCAAAGCCACTAGACTGGCCTCTCCCCCACTTAGAAACTCGAAAATCAACGTTGATGATGCATGCATTCATCACTGAAATTATTTTCCAACGACATAAGTGAGTTCTGGACTTCAATTAACTTTGAAAAACTTCTTTGAAATCTCTTCGAAGTCATTGAAATTCATTCGAATACATTTGAAACATTTCTTATTTTAAAAAATATCTTTAAATCATATTATTATTATTATATATTTTCCAAAATCTTAAAACCGATTTCAAAACACCGGAGTTCAATTCCTCGAAATTCAAAATTCAAAACCCTTCAGTTATAAATCATTTTATACAAGTCAAATTCTTATAAATTCAAAATTTCAAATCCTTTCAAAGATTCAAATTTTCATTTTAAAAGGTATATAATCCTTATCGAAAACATTTCACTTTTATATACAAAATATGGTCATCCTTAATAATTTCGATGTATGCACAATTTCAAAATACAACCAAACACAAATTTCCAAAGGATGATTCAAGGATAGATTTCAAACAAACAGAAATTCAAAGTTAGAGGACTCTAATCAAATATAATTCCGGTTCGAAGATAAGCTCGGACGAAGATGAGATAATTTAATTACCAAATAGAAAATGGATAAGCCTGTATAAATCGCGGGCGACCTTAACCGGTCAACCGCGACTTCAGGAATATAACCAATGCGGAAATCTAAGGCAAATCCACATTCGATTGCCAGAGATAGAATTCGAGTAGAGCAGGAGATAGGTAGCATCGTAAAACGAGGATACAGAAATCTTTGGTGAATCAATGCTAATTATAAAGGAGTTTTACCCCTTTACAAATCTTTCGAAGATTTACGGAATACCAACCTTATAGAGATCATTCCAAAGTGGAGTTATGGAATCCTCCAAAATCAAAGGAATAAAATAGGGACAAGACTGGGTTTCATAACAAGTGGGAGGTTCTAAAGTTCAAGGAATCTTGATTGATAAGAATCCTAACCAAGAGATTACTAAACAAGGTGGATTCAGAAGGGATGAAGTTTAGAAAATTTTGATTTCAAAATAAGAAAAAATTTATACCAAAATAATCTTTGAAAATCCTTCAAAAATCATTTGGAAATCATTTTATACTTCGAAAATACGTTCTCGCACAAAGAAAGGATTCTGAGATTGATTTCACTCATTCTAGGGTATTTCTACCCTACCTCTAATGAGTTTTTGCTCCGCAGGCTAAGATTTGCCTAAAACCAAGGCTCTGATACCAACTATAACAACCCGATATTTTTAGCCATTCATATCCATTGTAAGTATAGACACACACGCCGGACTTGAATTGATCAAAATACCGCATTGTAAATAAATTTGGAGCAAATGAAATACAATCACAGAATCACAGACATAGAAATATCAGAATAACTTGCAGCGGAAATTAAAATACCATAGTAGTTCATGAAGCTACTATAACAAACTCTCAAACATAATACATAATATCAGTCTGAAAACATATACAATAGAATCAAAAATACATAGAAGTTATAAATACCAGAGCTGAAATAGAACAACTGACACTGAAAGGAAATAGATAACTAGACAAGCAGAATCTCCAGTAATTCCTAGCTCCAGAAAAGAAATCCATAGCTAAGCTATAAATACTCAGGCTGACCCGAGCGTAAAGTAAAACACAAAACACTCGAGTCAGGACAATATATACTTATATAATGTAAACCAACTCGAGTGAACTGTAGTAGAAATGCACAATAACTTAAAGGATGCTTGGGATCGCCCATCCTTTAAGAATCAGTTAAACTATAAACTAAATACATCCCGTGGTTAAAATTTCAAAATGGTATTTTATACTTCGAAATCTAATATCATTTCAAAATTCAATATCATTCAAAAATCCATTTCAAAATATCAAAATATAGTATCTTCCAAACCACATTCATTTATTTAAAATACCATTCAACACACATTTCAAATAGTTTATATTTCAAAACACATTACTTCATTCTAAATCAAAAAAAGTTATTATATTTAATAATTAAATTAATAAATTCCAAAATTTTAAACTTTTCAAAGTTCACTCATTCACTTAATTTTATCGAAACAGTGAAAATTCACCTTTCATATCATTTAGAAAATGCTACGGAAAGCCACATTCAAAATAGTTCAATTTAACAAAAGTCAGTATTTTAAAACGCTGCAATAGGGTTACATTAAATAACTTAGTTAAATTCAACAATTATAACATTTACAAAATGTTATAATAGCCTTTAATCAAATTTAGCCATTTAGTCATTATTATCAACTACAGCATTTACAAATGCTGTATTATCATTTACATTAGAATTAACAGCATTTCAGAAATGCAGTTAATTAACTTCAAATATTCGATAGAATTTCACAACAATTATTTTTTTATTTAAATCATTTTAGCCTTATAAAATCATAAAATTTCACTTTTATAATCATCATTTACAAACCCTTATATTCATGATTTTATAAAGTTAAATTTCCATTCAAAAATCAAGATTTAATAATAATTCACTTATTAAATTCCAACCTTAAATTTTAAATTCCTTAAATTAAATTTAACTTAACACTTAAGTTTAAAATTTTCAAATATAACTTAATTTCATTTTTATTTACTTAACTTAAAATTCACTTTCAAGCCAAATTCACAAATTTCCAATTTTAGTTATATTTCAAAATTTCAACTTAAATATTCATTCATTTCACACTTTAAATTTATTCAAAATCATTAATATATGATAAAATCATTTTAAATTCATTTAATCCAAAATTACCATGAATTTATCATATTTTCAATTTAATTTAAATTCTAGTTATCACCAAATTTAAATTTCCAAAAAAACTTACATTTCAGATATTCTAACTTTACCATTAATTTATTTCACTTATAAATTTTCAGAAAATCATTAATACTTTACAAAAATCATTTTTAAATAAGTTTAAATCAAAATATTATAATATTTATATTTCTAAAATATTTAAAAAAAATTAGAAGACATGTTTTAACCACGGGTCTGTATTTCATTTTCTAGCCTAGGTAAAGTGATACGGGTAATATATCATTTCAACCTGTAATTTACAAAGAAAACCCGGGTTTGATCATTTCAAACCCGCAATCCCAAGTAAATGAAAATAATTGAAAATCATTCAGGACTATCATTTCAGCCCATAATGATTTTCTCCTATTCTAAAATCCGTTCGGGTATGTATCATCTCAACCCATAGTGATTCTAATCTAATGGGAACTTGCAGTGTGATAACTGATAAAAATAATAGAACAACATAATATAACAGTAACAGATATTATAACAGGTGTTTATGCATGGGTGGACATCATATAATCATAATCTAGCAGGTGTAACATGATAATGCATTTTACAGATTCAAAATGGGTCAATTTACTAGTTATATATGTACATATTGTCTGGTGAGAATAACTCACCTGTTTAAGCTGGAGATGGCAAACAACTACACTCAACAGAGATCCATAAAAGCATGAGAGCACGATAATGATTTAAGTGTGAGAGAGCAAGACTAAATGCCTTGAATGCATGAGACAAAACAATTCAAATAAAATGAATAACACTTCACAAAAATTTAAACAACACATAAATTCATGCACAAAACATCTCCAAACCACTTGCACTTGCCTTCAACCTCATATGCTTCAGCAATGGGCTGTAAAAGCACTGTAATGGGATGGTTTTGGATCAGGTTTGGATCAGGTTTTGGGTTCAATAAGTCGGCCATACATAGGAAAAGATGATGCAAATGTATGTGGTGATGGAAACTACACTAACAAGGCAACATACATGGATTCAAGGCCATAGTTAAGCTCGGTCAAGGCCACTAGGGTCACGGCCTTAACTATAGCAGCAAAGATGATGATGTGGGAGAGAGTTCAGGTGGTGCTGGAGGTGGTGGAGGTGGCGGCCATGGGGTGTGGAAGTGGATGTACGCATGGTAGTGCTCGGCTAAGGACAAAAAGTGGAGTTTTGTTGGATTTTAGTGATGGATCAATCAACTAGGAGGCATGGCTTGGGGTTTGACTAGAGAGAAGCTGGTGATGGAGGTGTTCTTAGGTGACGATGGAGGCGGTAGGGCATGGAGAGGAGCATGGCCGAACCTATGATGAAGAAGAACAAGTGCAAAGCTCAAATCAAAGGAGAATAAAAGTAAAAACAAAAGAAAAGAAAAAGAGTTTACCAAAAATTTCTCAAAGGCAATGGCCGAATTTTTTTTCTTCAAGAAATGAGAAAAATGAATTTATGTGAATGAGAAAGGAAGTGGTCAGCTGAAGATGTGAGAAATTATGGGTAATTGAATGAAAAGTTATGTTAAATTTGAAAAGGTGGAAGATAAAAAGTCATAGGAAAGTCAAAAGTCATAACCTTTTCAAATTTCCTTTAATTTATTTATATAAGTTTAAATTACTGAAAATAATAATAATTTCAGTCACAAATTCGAAAACATAACAAAATATAAAATATATACAAATATTTATTAATTACATAAGGTTAAAATAAGAAAATAGCACAAAATTGCAAACTAGTCTAGAAAAATCGAAAATAAACAGAATGAACTTTGGAAATTTATATGGACTTGTAAAAATATTTATAAAAAATACAATAACATAAAATAAAAATGCATCACAAAATAAATATATAAATTTTAGTTAAATATAATTTAAATGAAGAAAATAGCAGAAAAATAGAAAACAGCCTTTAAAAATAGGAAATAAATACAGTAAATTTTGGAGAAGTTTTATTATCACTTCAAAAATATTAAAAGAAAAAAATATACATAAAATAACATAATGAAACATTTTAAAATAAATTATGACGAAGAAAATATAATTTATATAATTTAAAATAGACAAAATTGCTAAATAAAACAGACTGCATTCAATATTGAAATATACATAACTTTCACAATTTAAATCCGTTTTCAACAAAACGAAAAGCGATATTCAAGTTATTAAATCTAATTTCATAATAAAAGATAAAATTTAAGAATTTAAATATTTAAATTTGAAATTTAAAAGTCAAAGTTTGACTAGTTTGAGCAGAAATCCACTTTTCAGTAAAATATTCAATTTATACCATTTGGAATTATAATTCACATAATAATCAAAGTTGATATTTAAACATGAAATGTTTGAAATGAAAAATGTATATAATAATTTAAAAATGAAATAAATTCAAAATTAAAATATACATAAAAATCTAGGGTTGTTACAAGCTGCTTACTTTGGAAGATTACTAACTTCATTTTTCTTTTACTTTGCAGATACAATGTCCGGGCATGGCTCTATGTTAGGTAGTCTTCGAAAAGCTCGCCGATCTTCAATATATTATAAGTCACGTAGAAGAGAGGCTGTTAGGAACTATGATCATGGATACTCTAGTCAGGAGCGATATGACAGAGATAGGGTGTATAGGCACCGATCTCGATCTCATTCTCCCCTTCCTAGAAACCCTGTACAGCCTCCTGTTTACGTCTCACGTCCTCCGAAAACTTCACGGCACAAGCCATCTTCTCACATTTCAAGGCCTGAAACTCAATACCACAGAAATGAAATAGCGGCCCCCATAATTGCAGAGAAGGCCCTCACCGAGCCTTTGGGGGAAGGAGCGATTAAAATTGCTCGATTGAAGAAGGGTTTTTCGGATATTTGCTTTGATGGTTATATTTTCCCCCCGCACTTAAAGAGAATTCCAACGGAGGCTAAGAACACAATGCATGATTATATCCATGACATTTACTCCCAATACAAGGAGTGAGGGAAGGCCATGAAAAAAGCGTCGAAGCTAGCCTTCGAACGAGTGGGCACCAGTGAGAAGCTAGAGAATGAGCTTGCCCACAAGGACCGTCTCATCCAAGCGCTTTATACTGAAGCCGAGTCCTCCTAAAAATCTGAAATGGAGGCCTTTAAAAAGGTCGACGAGGCCAACTCGGCCATGGAGAGGATGAGGCATTCACACTACGCCTTAGTGGAGGAAATGGGTCATCGGAACACCACCATCACCGCCGATCGGGATGTGGCCCTCAAAAAGCTTGACGAGCATAAGTCCAAACTTTCTGAAATCATTAAAGAGAGGACGACACCAACACTACAGCACAGGGGGTGTGTGATCATGTTGTGGTGCTTCAGGGCGAGCGGGATGCGGCTATGGTAAAAGTCCACGCCGTGGAGGTGGAGTTTGAAGAGAAAGTTCGGATGGCGGAATCTAGGCTGGAAGCTGATATAGTAGACCTTCTTGTCACCTACCTGGCTCGAAATTATTCAACACATCTTTATAATGCCTGGAGCCAATTGGTCGAGGAGGAGAAGGCGGTGCATCTCGGTGGATCATTCGATGAGTTCGAGCTTGAGAATTGCATGCTGACTGAGGATGAAAGGAAGATTCTCCACAAGTCGATGATCTCACATGAAAGGGAGAAGCTCAGTACCCTACATACGGAGATTGGGGAAGGTTCAGGTGTCGAGCATCATGCTACAAGCCTTGATACTCCTGCTCCATCTCAAACTGAACCTATACCAGCGATTGAGCCCCAGTCTGTCCCTACTTATAATTCGGAACAGCCGCACCTTTCCCCTATTAAAGAGCACACCTCCGATGTCGATCAGTCGTCCATGAGCCAAACTGAGGAAGGTACTCTAAACAAATCTCATGTGCGTTCAAAATAAGGAACTTGTCTTGAAGTGTTTGCTAACATTTTCTCTTCTCCTTTGTCTAATGACTGGATTTACACTGATAATGCCTCCTTCAACCCAAGAATCACACCAAGTGCAGGAGGCCATTATTACTGAAGAGACTTCCACGACAACAACAGCGTTGATTGATGGAACGCAGGGGGCTCACTCTCATTTGACGAGCAAATAATGAATGAACTCCTCGGTCTCCACAGTGACACCTTTGTGGACTTACCATTTGTCATAAGTTGTCTCGCGCCTGCTTTTGGCTCTTCAATGCAGACCACTGATGCCCCCATCGAGGCTTAATCGGTTCGCGATGAAGAAATATTGGCCGAAATTAATGTCGGAATGGATGCTGCGGCTCACGGTGGTAGTTTTGGAGGTGGAATGGCGGCGCCTGGTCCGGCTTCATTGAGAATGATCTCACCTGGTGGTATAATTGTTGATACCAGTGTGCCCATTCTGCCCCCTATAGTACATCCGACCCCTTCGACTTCACCTGAAGATAATATTCCGGTACACTCGAGTTCGGAGGAGGATGTTGAGATCATGCTCCCTTCTAGAGACGGTCAGCCAAAAGGAAAGAGCTCGAAGCAGAAAATCATTAGCAGCTCTAGCGGGTCTACACTGAAGCGGAAGTCGAAAAAGAAAAAGCAGTAGATAGGCCTCTTCGGCACATTTTTCAATTGATAGAAATTTGTTTTTGCTTTCCTATCATAGGCCGTGTATAGATGCAGCTTCGGCTTCTGCTAGTAGGAATTTTGGAAAAACTTGTACATTAATTTCATTTACAGTTAGTTGAAATGAAATTTTATTTTTGGCTTTGACTCTGGTACTTTCTTTTATGCGTAAGTGTTCTAGTATTTAAATTTTAGTCCAGTGCACTTGCGGAGTTTCAACCTTTGAGTCGAGTTCGTTTTTATTTGTCAAGTCTAGAAATTATAGACACGAGTCATGACCGGGAATTAAGTTGAACTTTGACATTGCACCGCTCCGACCAATGGTTAACACTTAAGCTCTACCCCCCGTTCCGTGGATGAGTTGCCAAGATCGGCTAACGATCGCATTTCTCCTTCATTTCTTCGAGCTTAACATCGTTTAATCGATGCCAACATAGGTGAGAGTCGAATGGTCTAGTCACACTCGCTCACTTTATAATGATCACATCCGCTCTCCGAGGATTTGTATTTTAACTTCGACGGTCAATCACGCATGTTTAAGTTTTAAGAATGTGTCCATGCTCTGGGGACTTAGATTATTTTATGAGAGGTCATTCGCACTTGAATTATGTTCATGCTCTGACCACACTTTGGGGACTCAGAGTTATTTGCGATCGATAATCTGGTCCGCACTCTGGGAATCCTGAGACAATCGACGTATGAACTCCAGTTCGAACTCCGGGAACTTGGATTTGGTGTTTATACTCCAACTCGCACTCTGGGAACTTGGAGTTGACGTTTATACTCCCATTCGCACTCTGGAAACTTGGAGTTGGTGTTTATACTCTAGCTCGCACTCTGGGAACCTAGAGTTGAGGTTTATACTCCAATTCGCACTTTGAGAATTTGGAGTTGGCCGACCGATGGTCAATCACATCTGTTTAATCTTTTAGGATTTCGTCCGCGCTCTGGGAACGATGGATTTATTACGATCATGGATGGTCGATTCACATCCACCTTGAGTTAGCGAGCGAGGTCGTTAGATGGACGGATCCATCCTTCTCGAACTTGGTTATGATACAGTCGAAGTCGTTAGGTGGACGGGTCCACCCTCTTGGAAACTGCAATTGTGAGTCTATACTCCAACTCACACTCTGGGAGTTTGGGGTTAGTTCAAGGATTGTCGTGTATCAATCCTTTTTTAACTTTAGTGTAGTGACTTGCCTGCGAGTTCAGGTTTCACTTAGCGAGTGACCGGTTGTATCACAATCACTCCTATTTGAATTAATTCCACCGCATGATGGAACTTAGCTCTTCATGCATCGTGGTGGTGGTATGTCACATTCAATAAATCACAGCTCTGGCTCGAAGAGATGACATTTTATTGCTGAAATAAGAAAATACGGCAAAGTCAGTTGCCTTATTACAAATTCAAATCTCGAAATGCAGAAACAAATTGCAAATGAAAAACAAACTGAAACGAATAAATCCTGTCATGTGTAGTAGAGATGGAGACTCTCGCTGTTCCAGGCTCTTGGCAAAGTAAGACCGTCAATGGTCGATAACTTAAATGTGCCATCTCCAAGTTTTCATTCAATCACATACGGTCCTTCCCAAGTTGGTTTCATGTGCGAAGGAACTGGATAGATTCTCTTGAGGACGAGATCGCCGAGTTTAAAGGTTCATGGTCGGACCTTGGCATTGTATAATCAGGCGACTTGACTTCGCTATGTGGCTGGCCTCAAATCAGCCTCTTCATGCTTCTCATCTAATAAATCCAGGGATATAACAAGTAATATGGCATTTATCTTCGGATCTTAGTAAGTCACACGATTAGAAGGTACTTCCATCTCGACTGGAAAAACAGCTTCTGAACCATGGGATAGGGAGAACGGATTGTGTCTGATCGTGGACTTGTGAGTTGTTTGGTATGCCCATAAAGCCATAGGAAGTTCATCACCCCACTTGCCCCCGACCTTTTCTAGTCGCTTCTTTAGAATAGACTTGACAACCTTATTAACAGCTTCTACTTGGCCATTCGCTTGAGGGTGTGCAACTGTAGAGAATTTCTTGTGGATATGGAATCGTTTGATAGAAATCCTTGAATTCAACACTGTCAAACTAAACTCCGCTATCAGTGACGATGGTATGTGGGAGACCAAATCGATAGATAATGTTGCGAACTACAAAGTTGATCACCTTCTTCGTCGTGATCGTAGCAAGAGGTTTAGCTTCAGCCCATTTGGTGAAGTAATCAACTGCGACGATGGCATACTTCACGCCACCTTTGGCCAGAGGTAGAGCGCCAATGATATCAATGCCCCATACTGAAAACAGCCATGGATTGACCATTTGGTTATCTCAGTAGGTGGAGCTCTAGGAATTCGAGCATGTTTCTTGCATTTATCACATTTCCAAGCGTAATCTACTGCATCACGGTTTACAATCGGCCAATAATATCTGTATCGGTGTACTTTCTTAGCGAGAGCTTGCCCCCTACCCCCCCGGTGTGATCGTCACATTCTCCTTTATGTATATCATGTAACACTCGTTTAGTTTCATCGTGCGCGATACACCGGAGGAGTGGAACGGAATATCCTCTTCTATACATGACTCCATTCTGAATGGTGAACGACGAAGCTTTCCGAAGGATCTGTCTCTTCTCACTCCTACGCTCAGGCAGCGTCCCATGCTCGATGTTATTTCGGTATGGAGTCATCCACGATTCCTTATTGGGAGTGATTTCAAATACAAAGTCTATCTCCATCTGATCAATACTTGGAGAAGATAATGTCTCCACAGGAAGGAGTCCCATTTGTTGTGCTTCTCCCGTACTTGCTAACTTTGCCAATGAATCAGCCTTTTGATTGCGCTCATGAGGTATGTAGAAGATGAAAAAATAATCAAATTGATTAAGCATTTCTTAGACTCGAGCTAGATAAGCAGCCAATCTTTGATCTTTGGCTTGATATTCTTCCCAAACTTGGCATACGACTAATTGCGAATCATAATAAATTTCCATAGCAATAATTCTCACATCGCGGGCGAGTTTTAGTCCAACAAGCAAGGCTTCATATTCAGCTTCGTTATTCTTCGCACGGAAATCAAATTTCAGAGCATAACATATGGATCGGCTTCAGGGGTTTCAAGTACTACTCCAGCACCCAAGCACTGATCGTTTGATGCACCATCAGTATGCAGCTTCCAGATATATTCGGGAGATTCACTAGTTTCGGGCAAGTCCTCTGGGACGGTGAATTCAGCTATGAAATCTGCTAGGACTTGTCCTTGAATAGATCTCCTCGGAGTATAAGTAATATTAAGCTGGCTCAGTTCAATATTCCGCTTGAATAACCTACCAAATGTCTCCGACCGCGTAAGGACCTGTCGTACGGTTAATCGGTGTAGACAGTAATAGGATGAGATTGGAAATATGGATGGAGCTTCTTTGAGGCAATAACGAGACAATAATCCAATTTCTCTGGCTTCGGATAATTTCTCTCAGCTCCGGTTAACCGTTTACTAACATAGTAGATCGGTTTCTGCACTCGATCTTCCTCCCGAACAAACGTAGCACTGATTGCGTTTTCTGATACCGTTAGGTAAAGGTATAATTTCTTGTCGTCGATGGGCTTTGAAAAAATCGACGGTGTGGAGAGATGTTGAATCAATGCTCGGAATGCACCTTCATACTCCATGGTCAATTCAAAGTTTCATTTTCCTTTTTGGATCAGATCGAAGAAGGGAATGCACTTTCGGTGGACTTTGAAATGAACCAGCTCAAAGCTGCCACCTTCCCGTTAAGGCTCTGGACTTGCTTTATGGTTCTCGAAGTTTCTAGATTTATGATTGCCCTGATCTTTTTGGGGTTTGCTTCGATTCCTCGAGCATTGACGATGAACCCAAGGAATTTTCGGGATGCGACTCCAAAATGACATTTTAGTGAATTGAGCTTCATCTTGTATTCTCGAAGTATTCCAAACATTGACCCTAAGTCTTTAACATGATCAGTGGAGAATAGTGACTTTACCAGCATGTCGTCCACAAATACTTCCATGGCCATTCCAATTGCAAACATTCGATTGACCAGTCATTGGTAAGTTGCCCTGGCATTCTTGAGTCCGAAGGGCATGACTCTGTAGCAGTAGAGTCCCAGATCAGTTACCAAGCTGGTATGTTCTTGGTCGGGTAAGTGTATGGGTACTTGATTACAACCGAAATAAGCATCCATAAAAGATAATAACACGTGCCCAACCATTGAATCTACGAGTTGATCAATTCAGGGAAGTGGAAAACTGTCTTTCGGGCAAGGCTTGTTCATGTTAGAGTAATCAACACACGTCCTCCATTTCCCATTCGGTTTTTGGGAAAGTACGGGGTTGGATACCCACTCTAGGTATGAGGCATCTTCGATATACCTATTCGATTTTAACTTATCGACCTCTCCTTTAAGTGCGCAGATCTCTCTGGATCCATTCCACGTCTTTTCTGTTTGATCGGGATACACCGCGGGTCAATATTCACGGTGTGGCTCACGATCTCCGGCGAGATCCCACACATGTCAGAATGCGTCCAGGCGAGTACGTCGAGATTTGCCTGGAGAAATTCAACCAATTCCTGTTGTGTCTGTTGGCTTAACCGAGATCCAATCTTTGTCATATTTGAATCGTCATCATCATCGATCGGAACATCAATCCTCAGTTTGGCTGGGGAAGCTTGACTATCTTTAGTTTCATCTTTACTTTCAGTGTCTCTCGAGTCAAGATCCCTCTGGAATAGGTTGGGGTGCCCGGGCCTGGACGCAGGCACCAATTGTCAATTATCAGCAAAACAGATGCAGAGAGATTCCTCTATGCACTTTCCTTTCTCCTTTCGCTATCCCCCACGTGGCTCATCAACATAACAAGCTCGTCCGGTAGCCTGATCTCATTGAATGACTTCGACCCCATGACTGGTAGGGAATTTCAGAGTCAAGCGCCATGGGGCAATAGCTGCTCTGAATTCAGCAAGGGCCGGTCAGCCCAAAAAAGCATTGTAAGGAGAGTCTATGTCCCAACAACAAATTGTCGTATCCAGATTCTCCGGCGTTCTCCAACTCCCAACTCCACTGGCAGTTCCACCCCTCCAGTAGGTATAGCAGCACTTCCATTGAAGCTGTGGATTTGAGATTGGCAGGGTTTCAATTCTTTGGCTTCCATCTTCATCAAATCATAAGCTCCCTTAAACAAAATATTCATGGAGCTTCCACTATTAACCAAGATCCTCTTCATCCAAGCAGGACCTACTTGAGCGGATATGACAAGTGGATCGATAGTAGGGGCTTCGACCTTATCAGCGTCTCTGTTTCGAAACACGATGTCATCGGTCATCTTCTTATCTTGCTTGGCCGAAGCCCCATCATCACAACTACTACAACATTGAAAGTCTGCATGCCTGATTGAGCTGGCATACGACTCCATTTCCCTCTAGCTTCGGTCTGCTGGATGAGGACCACCACTTATTGTATTTATCACCAACCTCCCACCAGTACGAGCGGGTACCCACCGTCTTTCCTGGTTTTGTACACGATTCTGAGTTGATGGGCCCGCACCTCCTGATTGCGGAGCCCACACAAGCTGATCCAACTTCTGCTCATGTATCAGCTTTTCAATGTGATCCTATAAATGAAGACACTCATTTGTATTGTGGCCGTAGCTTTCATGAAGTCTGCAAAATTTTCCAGTCAGGATTGGTCTCTCCAATGATGGCTTCGGAGAAGGCTTCTTGTACTGCATAGTATTGCAGGTTTGTAGATATACATTTTCTAGCGACGTGTTTAATGGAGTATAATTATTGAACATTGGAGCCCTTCGTCGCGGAACTCAGTTTTGATCTCGTTTTTTGTTTTTGTTTCCATTATCCCTCTGCTGAGTTTGCTTGTTTTGAATGTTCAACTGAACCTTTTTGGAACTCTCCCTGGACTACTTGACTGCAACATTACTTTGAATTCCTTCGCCATTAGGTCCCGCGTGATCCTTCTTCCTAGACTGTTTCGCATCTTCCTTTCTCAAGAATTGGGCTGCCTTGGAGTAGAAACGATCCAATGATGCGGGAGGCTTCCCAGCCAACCAGTTTCCAAATTTGGAATCAGGATCAATCCCCTTGGTCAATGACATCAAGATAGAGTTGTCATTGGGATTGCTTATCTCTGCACATGCAGCATGAAGCCTTTCTAAATAGTGTCTGAGTGTCTTCGGAAGCTTGTATGACACTGGATAAAGTATTGACATCTTTAGGCCTCGCAACATGCATGCGGAATTGTTCTACAAACTTGGTGGACAACTGGTCAAAGAAAAAGATGGATCGAGTTGGTAATCTAGTGAACCACATAGTAGCAATGCCCCCTAGGGAGACCGGGACGACATTTTACTGCATCATTAGCTCTTACAGCACTCATCGACCATTCACACTTTCGGATATGTTGATTGGGATCAGAATTTCCTTCATAAATTGGTAGAGCCGGCATTCTGAATCACCGAGGGGGTTCAGCATAGAGTATTTCATCTGTGAAAGGGGTATGACTCTGGGAGATTCCCAAATCATCGTTAGTAAGGCCATGACTCTCACGGATCATTTGATGAATCATAGTTGGTATATCCGGCATCTGTACATTCTGCACACATTGACCCAAAGTGTGGTGGGGTTCCACAATACGTGGCTGGATCGGACGCTGTCGACGGTCCATGTCTCGCCTCCTTGGCTCCAAGTCTTCAGGGACGTATGGTTCTGGAGTACGTCCACGCTGATGATGGTTCAGATCTGGCTGATTTCGGGCATCAACCCCTAGTTTCGCAGCGGCGACGGTAGCCTGGTTGTCTGTGGTGTAGTGAGGAATGGTACCTCCTCGAGAGGAAGGTCCAGTCTGGAAGTTGGTCGATGGGCCAACTCTCAGTTGTCCAACAATCATAGTAGGTTGATGTCCGGAGGCTTGTGTATAACTCCCTTCTAGCCAGGGACCCGTAGATCTATAATGGTACTTAGATGAGGCTGAACTCTCGGTGGATGAGTGAGAGGCATGATCCCTCCTGATATCCTACAGCTTTGGCGGTTCAGCAGGTTGGTCAACTCTACATTTGTGCGTAGTTGTTCGGTAAGCTACTGACGACTCTGAGTCAGCTCTTGCATAAGCATTTGAAACTCTTATCGGGTGACAGGGCTAGATGTGTCTGAAGGTCCGGTAGCATTCTGGTTGGATGAAGGCATATGTGCAAGATTTTATCTATCCCGTCCTTCTTGATCCGCGGCAGTGGAGGCGGTCCTTGTGCTAGCCATGGCGAATAATGAAGTCATTTCCTAAATTTTACGCAAATTTGAATAGGTTGGAAAGATTCTAAACTTGAGATCTGATTCTTCTTCTTGGATTTGTGCAATCCGGTATCGATAGTAGATCCAAGGAGCAGGAGAAAAGCTGCGTTTTCTCAATGAAAGCACCAAAATGTTTGTACCAAAATTGGGCACAACACTCTTTGAAAGTATTTGAAGAGATAAAAATGAAGAATAGAAATGTAAAACGAGGATTACTAACAAACACATCAAAAACAGAAATGAAAACACGCAGAAACATAGCAATTTAGAGTGGTACGGGGTATTGCCTACGTCCACTATGAAGTTTGACAACTTTATTAACATTCACTTGCATATTACAACTGATTTCAATGGATTAGAGTGAATTAAAGTGTTGACATTCAAGTACAACAACAGTAGTGGAGTGCAAATTGAATTCAGCAGAGTCTGGACGTCGGAGAGTAAAAGATCCTTCTTTTGTAGGCCTTGGGGATCTATTTATAGGCGTAGGAGGCTGATATCTCGCTCAGATCTTGGGAGACTTCCTCTGGTACGTCGGTGGGCCCACACGATCGATCCTATGAAGTTTCGGCTCGATCCGTGATAGATACGAACGAATTTCGTATCGATCAGCATTTGACCCAATTGAGTCAAAAATTGGCATGAACCTTCCTTAGGTCGTACGTAAGCTCCTATGAAAATTTCATAGTATTTGGACTTGTGGATCTTGAGTTATGATCGATGCAAACTTGCGATTTTATGAAGGCTGTCACGTTCGAATCGATGCCTTCGTATCGATCTGTTCGAATGGATCCAGGCACGTGCCTTCAAATTGACATGGCGTTCACTCTTCGGATCGGTCCACTTTTTATGCCGAATCGACCGAGTCTTCCCAAGATTCTCGCCTTGTTCGTATCGAAGACCGTTTCCTTGTTCGCATCGATGGAGGTGATTCAATTCGTATCGAGTGACGTTGCTCCATTCGTATCGATTAGAATTATCTTGTTCATATAGATCGAAGTTGTCTCGTTCGTATCGATCTGAATTGTCTTGTTCATATCAATCATCAACCCTCTGTTCGTATCGATTGTAATTGCTTTGTTCTTTTTCCTTGGTTGCACCTCACTTCGTATCGCTTTTTCACTATACTTCGTATCGATAAAATGCCTCAATTTCGTATCGTTCCCCTCAGCTGACCGATAAGAAATGAGCAGAAAGGGATCAATATGAAAATGGAATCAGTTGACCAAGGGGGTACAAAGTTGTATGTCTTGGATACGAATAAATAAGTATTGGATGGATATGAGCTCACCGATACGAACAATGGACACGAATAGACAGGTACGAACAAATTGACCTCCCTAGCTTGCATTGATCATATCTTTAGCTTACGAACTCAGATTGACTTGAAATTTGGAACATTGGCTTTCATATCTTTTATTGTCATGTCACATCTATTGTAGCTTGATCCGGACTTGGACAAAATCCATCGATATCCATAGTGAATCCGTGTTTACTCGACGTTCGGGTTGAGCGATCCTTGGTTTTCAATCAGTTTTCTGATATCATGGCCTTGCCAAAAGGCAGGATAACAATTCCCAAAGGGATCAACCTAGTTCTAGTGGATAGGAATCTAGGTGACCAAAGAGAAAGATTGTGATAAACACCATATCTGGTGGGCCCTATCCACTAGAGAAAACTAGAATGAAATGGAGAGGTATGGAAATTTAAGGAATCATGTGTAGATAATTGCATCATGAAGAGGATGTGTAGATAATTAAGTAAGGTGCATCCGTTAGGGTGCACTTGTGTGGAAGCTGCCCCGATTTCTTGAAGAAAGAATTGGTTGAAGTCATTAATGATGGCATGTCATTGTTAGCACATATATTTATTGCATGCTATGTAGCTTAGAGGTAAGAGATGATCATGTTGGTCGATAATTGGAAGGACCTCCTCATCCCCAGGAATCACATGCTTAAGGCATATTGAATGGAGTGACTCTACCATCATCATAGATGGTGTATGGTCTTGAGGATTGTCTAAGACCATTAGAATAAGTCATTCGTCCATTTGGGGAACTTGACCTTGAGGCTGTGTAGCCAAAAGAATATATAGTTGGATTTCCCAAGTTAAAGAACCACTGGCTTTAGATGGAGTAAATGTAGAAGCTCAACAGTAGACGTGCCCTCTTTTGGAGGGGTAAAAAGGCTATTGTTGACCTTAAGGCTATAAGATCGTAAGGTCATTATGAACTGAAAAGCTTGAAGGCAAACGTGATTAGTTATGGTTTACTTTAACAAAATATTTTATGCAAAATCTGTGACACCGAGGTACCGAATCCAACGGATGTCATCATTGTTGACATCAAATTATGAAAATTGACTAAAGAAGTGTGAAGTATTAGTCTATGCATTGTGTGTCCTATGTTCAAAATATAATATTTGCAAATACTATGTAGATGGTCCACTCATGCTGGCAAACAAGCTTCGTCTAACGATGGGACTATGTATCGGATCTTACCCGTTATTACAGAGCATACGACAATGAAACCATTATCCAGAGCGACACAGAGTTATCTTTGCAAGAATGTAGGATCATAGAACTCAACTAGAAGTGTTAGCATATATGTTCTACTTGGATTCCAAAGTAAATTTGATGTGACCAATCCTCAAAATAGTCTCATCAAAATCAAATCATTGATACACATTTGACCAAGGCTCGATGGGAATAAGTCGAACCACTCTCATGTATGAAAATCCATCACACATGTAGAGTCAAGGATGACCATGAGGAGAACTTAAGCAAAGGTTGTCATGATGTGAAGCTAGCACCATGCATTGGAAAACATGAAGGATTTGAATACAATCTCATAAGTGCATGGAATCAGTCTGATGTAGCCAAAATTCTCCCAAAAAAACTGAGCCCAATTTGAGTTTGTCAGGTGTCTCGATTTGTTGTTAGCTGTGGATTGATAGTTGTGACCAACGCATCACTAATGAGAAGGCATCATCAACGATGATGGCATGGCGAAGGCAGCAGTGGCGATGCCATAGACGAAAAAAACCTAAATCTGAAGATGGTCATGTTAGCTAAATTCATCATCGTCTTCATAGTGGTGGAAGTGAGATCAACTATAGTGGTGCTATATGTGATTACAACAGTGCTACATACGATGATGGCATGAGAGTCGAGGGTCGAAAAGTTTTGGCAAAAATTGGAAATCAAAGTTGCAAAAGGGGATAGGCAATGCTTAGCAAATGAATTAAGTAGCGAAAATATTATAAATGTGGAAATATTTGTATCAATCATCAGAAATAATATCGGTATCGACATAAATTGGTCGGTACGACATGTTTTATTCAACATTTTATAAAGAGAGAGAGAGAGAGAGAGGGAGAGAGATAGAAGAAATGAAAAGAAGGAAGACATACCAGTTTGAGATATGATGTAACTTGTAGAAGTTAAAAAATCTAACACTACCGTAGAAAAAATGATATGCCAACTATTTAAAGTGATAAACATATGTTCTTGGATATATACGATGCTTTAAAGATGGTGATTGGCCGAATTATGGCTCTTTTGCAATTGGGACTGTAGTGCTTATCTTGATACAAAGCATGCTTGGTTTCACAAATGCATAATTTGGGGGGTCAGTGTTATCCTGCATTTCAACCAAGCAACTTCTAAGTGAATCTGACTTCGAAACGATGACGAAATGGATTAAAAACTTGAGAGATACTTGGGGTGATGGAATGAAAAAGATCAAAAAGTTTGAAGTCATTTGGAGCATACGAAATATGGTCGTACTGACTACAATTATGGTTGGTACCAAGTTGATTGCAATAGTGGGACCTACCTTTGAAATTTGAAGCTTGAGGTCTATACATGTAAGGAGCAATATGAACTCTGGTGATGAGTAAATATGTTTTGTACCAACCATATTTTAGTCGGTACCAAAAGGATTTGTGTGTACATATTCCAGTCATCCTTCCCTCTTGATTCCAAGGATGTGGAGACTTACTTGGTCTTCCATGATCTAACGACTATGATAGACGATTTTGAATATAAATATTGAAGTAAGAGCAATGTGAAGAGGACCTTTACACTCTTAGACCTTTGTCTCTAACTCATCACCCTCTTCTCCTCTATACATCATCCTTTTATCATGAACTTCCATTAAACCTGATATTACCATATTTTCTGGACTAGAGATCATTTGTAACAACGATAAATCTTAGAGTAATAAAATTAAGGGGACGTAGTTAGTGTATTATGGTCAAACCACTATAAAATTCCTTATGTTCTCATTATTTTACTCTTCTTTGATTATCTATTCTCATTTTCAATCAATTTAGGGTAATGTGTCACTTATTGACCTAACATTTTTCTCATTGGGCATTGCTACATAAGATGTCCAAGATAATAAAAAATTATCTCATTTAGCCGAGGAGTTTTCATATACGACTTCTTGCTTAAAGAGTTCCCCATTTTCTACTACCACCTTTAGGATATTCAAAATGCCATATTCAGCTTTGATATTAACCAACACCCTTGATCAAATTATTATTCTATTTTGTATAGCATTATCCATTTTAGTTGGGGTTCCAATGGAATTGAACAATGCACTAATGGCCATAGGACCCCGAAGTCGAAAGTTAAGACGGGGAAAATGAATCCAGATAGGCATAGTGGTGGGTAAACCTCAAAAAAATTTCATGTTTGGATTACGTTTTTTCATTATAATGAGATCATTGTTAAAGAACCATGATAACCGTCCAGAATTCTATTACATTCCTTCTTGCTTTCAAATCTCACCACCAAGATCCAATCGTCTCTAGATTGGATAGTAAAATTACCTTCAGTTAACCACATTCTCTTGGAGTAAGCTTCTATCGCACAAAATTAGGGTCATGGACTAACTACATAAAACATAACTTAATTAAACCCACCACCGTCAGCTTTGTCGAGCGCCTTAAAGAATAGCCCTTTTCTCTTGCTTTCTATTGTTAATGATTCAATATATTCAAGGTTTTAGGAACAGTCTCTAGTCCCCCTAACCTAGCACAACATCATAATTGAAACCTTTTTAGCATTAATGGGAATCGAAAACCTAACCTCGCACCCCAAGTACCCACTCTAGCATTGCCACCTCGAAAAGATTTGAAAATAGCCAGATAGATTTGGTTCCTCATTCACATTTATTGATCTCTGATACATGTTTGACGCCGATAGAGTTAAAGGTAGGAAATTACGTAATTTGTTACATATATCTGACTCGATAACCAATCTTGTTCAAAATAAAATATGTTTTCTTTCTATTATATACTTGATATAATGTGATATATTGGTTAATTAATTTAATTAAAAGTATATTTAATAGAAAATCCACGAATGATACATTTTGTGATTGTAGTTACAAAGTGTTGTAACCGTGAGTAATTTATCACAATGAAAATATATATACAATTTTAAATATTTCTACTTAAGATGCATTGAGACTGGATATTGATATATATCTGTTGAGTCTAGAGTATGTAACACTCTACGAATGTTGGGCATTGTTTACTCATGACCGTTGGAGGGCACCAAGTCGATTTGTATTGATAATTATTAGATAACTATGTAACGACTCATCGATAGTTTTCTATTGGTTAATATAACTAAGGTCAAACAGAAACTATCGATGTGACCGATTTACACAGTTTTCTCAACTTGAGAATAATGTCGATCTTCAAAATAAAAGCTTTGCTTTAGTTATAGTCAAATCATGACATGGCGTCCATCAAGCGGCTATAGTTAGGCCGAATGGAAGTATTGGAAGTGAAGCACTATTTAAGAAAGGATTTGTTTTCTCTATTATATAGGGTTAGTATCATGGTCAACTCATGTCAACTCAAAGTCAAGGTCTCTGGTTAAAGCATTTCAGTTGATAATAATAATTATTATTGAACCAAGGACTTTTTGTTTGGACTATATAGTGGAATATGAACGATATTGGAATTTTGATCATTAACCAATTCCATAAGTCCAAAGTGATATAGTTTTGAGGAAGAGAATTAGTGTAAATAGAAGTCACAAATGAGTAGCAGTTAACAATATTAAAATGGATTTCATCGAAACCAAGCAAGCAATAAATTTGGTGAAAATATTACACTACCTAGTAAGTGATGAATGAACGTAAATGTTCGAATAGTTTAATATTTATCGTTGACCAAAATTTCACCTGATGAGTCATGCAACCGAAATAATGAATTTTCTTTTGACTAAATGATTTAATTAGATATAATTGTTATAAATTAGTTAAATTACTTAATATTTGCAAAATATTAATTATCAAACTTTGATTATGATCTTAGGAATAAATATTATTAAATATATCCATATAGTTATAAATATATCAATCGATATAGGATGTCGATAGGCGATTAAATTGGATTTAATTAAATAATATTTTTTGGGCTTAAATGGGATTTTGGCCCATCTTGATAGGTGAAAATTTCAACTAAAATAAGGACGTAAGGGTTGGCTCAAATTAAGATAGAGGTGTTGGATTTCTGATGGCTCAAATTAAGGGAGAACTAGTAGGAGATTAGATCCACAATTCTCTCTCTTCTATCCACTATTTAAACATTCTTTACCCCAATTGCAAATGTTTTTTTGCCTGCCACTTCTTGCTTGTACTTCTAGCCAAAAATATTCCATATTTATTCTACCATAACAAGCTCAAATCAACTCAAAGTTGATGACCATCCAAAAGTCAAAGGTCAACATTTCAAGGACTATTAGTCTACCGAATCGAAAAGCTTTCAAAGGATGGAGAGTTCATCCATTCAAGGTGTATTCCAAGGCTTTAGTTCATAGGTATGTTTTTCAATATATTATAATTTATAATTTTCTGAATAATATTTCATTATGCAGGTGTATTATTATATTGTTAGTTAAGTTACGATTCTAATATATATTGTTGTTGTCACAAGTTAGTTTGGTTATATGTAAGAATATATACTTATACAAAAATCAATCTATATATATATATATATATATATATATATAAATCAGACATACGTAGCCGCCTATTATAAATAAATATTAATTATTATTTTATTAATTTACATATATATATATATTATTTAATTATACATATAGGGTTTATATTAAATTACAATATCATTTCTATATTTAAAAATGATCATATAATTTTCTACATGTACAGTTATAGCAATAGTAATTTTCTACAACAATAAAATATTTTTATAATTATTTAATATTATTTAAATCTATACATTTCACAAATAAATCATGAAAAATTAAATTTGCTATAAAACTTATTTTTTAAATTTTATAAAATTATTTTATTATAAGATAAGCTCTCATTCAGAAGATAAAAATTAAAAAAAATTCATTTTTGATATTTTTTAAAATTATTATTATGATGGTAAATACATTAATAAAAATAAAATTTGGCCGAAAAAATAATGAAAAAAATGCTTCAAACTTCAAAATATCAAATTTGATTTACTAAAACTTTAAAATGAAAAGACGTTAACATTTAATGTAGTTTAGAATGAATATTCAATTAATATATATTTTAAAATAATAAAAAATCAAAAATAATTTTTTTGGTGCATTATATATGATATTGAACTAAAAAAATTAATATTGTTACTTAGAATATGTTTTTATATATATTTAGATATTATATATACACATACATACATATATCATTTTATTTACATAAAATTATTCTATCATTATATGTACATATATATACATTTTATTCACATTTAAAAAAGGATTTTTGGATATATCAATATTACTTTTGTTTAAATAACTTATTTATATTCAAATAGATATATTACAATAATATACCTATATATATTATTAATATATATATATATATATAAATTATATACATATAAATATACATATTTAAATATTTCATTTACATAAAAAAATTAAGAGAAATGTGTGATCCTCTAATAGTGGAGAGCACACATGTACATATATATAGCACCGAAAATATAGGAGCTGCCAACATGCCCGCAAGTAACAAAACATAAAAAAAAAATCTCCCAAAAAAACTGATGAATACCCCTCAATATCAACAACCACTTAGGGTAACCTCTAAAATGAGCTATAGGAAAGGCACCGCACATTACACTTCGCTATCGAACTCCGACAAGACCACCCTATGATAGCAAAGTGTTGGAAGTACTTAATACAAACACTAGTACACCAAAATGCAAACATAAGATCAATATGTAGCTCCACTAGAGTATGAACACAGCATAGCTAGAGCAAACGATCCATCCAGTGCTAATTCCAACATAAGCATACATAGTAAAAAAAATCCACGAAACAGCAACACTGCAAAATCAACAGCGAAACCAGAAGCTATCCCTGTATCTATAGAAAATACTACACAAAAAATGTAAGAATAATACAAATATATACAAATAGTTATTTATATACATATATGCGCACGAAAATAAAAATAAAATAAGAAACTAGAAAAAATAATATAACGCAGTGCCAAGCAAAATAATAAATGCTAAACAAGTAACAAAATCAACCTCAACTTTGCATATACTAAATTTTCATCAACCTTCTTCTAAGCTATGAGTCAATAATCATGAGATCAAAAACATATATATATATATATATATATATATATTTGTATTTATAAACATATATCTTTGAACCAAAAATAATTAAATAATAGTAATACAACACTCCTTTGATAAAAAATTGATTAATATAATCGGTAAAATCATCGCTTGAGTTTAAATAAATACTAATGCAAAAGTTATTACCTTTAAAGATATTGTTTCTTTATTGAAATAAATCAATGCATTTCCTAACTTTATTAAGATACTCTTTAAAATGAATATTTCTTGCCAATTTATACATTGGATTTGATATCCAATTATAACAAAATAAGGCAATTAACATAATCGGTTGATTGCGATGACTATTATGGTTATTAAATTGTCTTCCCTAGAACATCATGAACCATTATACAAGAATTACATGTTTTTAGCAATGACATAATCCAACCTATCCATTTAAAACTAAAACCTCTAGCCAATAACATAACACTAAAATAATCCCAATCAATTGAATAAAAAGCTTTCGCAAAATCAAGTTTTAAAAGCATACATGTAATATTGTTCTTACAACAGTGATTAATAAATCCTTGGACTACTGCAACACCATCTGTGATGTTTCTACCCTTAATAAAAGTAGTTTGTGAACAATCAATTAAATCTTTAATTTTCATACTAAGCATATTTGCTAAACTTATGAAATAATTTTAACCGAGAAATTAATTAAATAAATTGGTCTAAAATCTTTCAAATTATTAGCTCTAACTTTTTTATGTAGTAGAATGATAATGGAAAAATTACATCTTCCTAGTTGTAATGGTCTGTTATAAATTCGTTGAACTTATTAATTAAGTTAGCTATTAATACGTTCTAAAATTGCTTATAAAATGATATAGGAAAACTGTCAGGCCCCGGAGCTTTGTCACTCGCATATCATTTATGGACTTCAAAATCTCCTCTTCCAAAAAAAGGACTATCAATATCGTTAAGATCAATTCTAGAATCAATGGGATATAGTTCATTCCATCTAGCCTTAATTGCTTTTTTTGTTATAGACAAAAATATGGTTATAATAATTAGAAAGGCCTTATTCAAATCTCTTTGATCAACTAACTCAAAATTATTAATGAAAATAGAATTAATGGTATTACAACGTTTCATATCATTTGCCATTTTATGGAAAATAAATTATTATTTTCTCCTTCATTGATCCATTGAATTCTTGATCTTTATTTCCACATAATAAGTTCTTTTTTTAGTTAGCGAGAACAGTACGTTCCGCCATGTTAAGGTGTCTAGTTTCTTCTATCTTACTAATTTTAAAAATTTCATTAAGTAGATTCTTTTTAATTTTAATACTACCAAATACATTCTTACACCAATTCTTAAGAAAGTTCCTAAGGCTTCTAAGTTTCAAAACAAATTTTTTTGCGGAATTACCTCTATGTCTATTATTATAAAAATTCATTGACTTCTATTTATTATTAATTAAATTAGAAAAGTTGGAATCTAATAACCATATTTTTTTCAAATTTAAAAGTTTTGTTAACAATTCTATAATAATCATAAGTGAGAATAATGTGACAATGATCCAAATACATATAAGGCAACCCAATGACTCTACAAATCGGGTATTTATCCTCAATTTCATCACTAATAAAGAATCTATCTATTAAGGCCATAGAAGAGATTTCCCTAATATTAGCCCAACTAAATTCTCTATTATTTAGAGCTAACTCTATCAAATTACTATTAATAATAATTTGATCGAATTCTTCCATTGCGGAGAAATGGGGTGAACGGGGTGAACGTTCTCCTAAAAAACACGTGATAATTAAGTCACCTCCTATAATCCAAGGACCTGGAGCAAATGTTCTGATTTCGAGACACTCACTCCATAAAGCTCTACGACCAATTTTAGAGTTTGGTATGTAAACATTAGTTATATTTGATCAGGAATTATCACTAAGGTTAATTAGACTAGTATGTAAGGAATGTTTTTTAGTAACCCCCAGAACTACAAATTGTAGGTAAACACGCCCAATGACAAAAGTGGCTTCTACCTAATCTTCTATAAAAAGCAAAGACCGGGACATTGTATTTTCATTTCTTGTAAAAGGACGATATCATTAAAATAATCTTTGAAAAATACTCTAATTTTATCACATTTATTTGGATCATGAAGACCCCTAATATTCCAGCTAATAATCCTCGTAATATAGATGATCTAACCCTCTCTAATCCCTACTCCTAATATAAGCAGTATCAAATTCAACATCAGTAAAAAAAAAGCACTATCACTAGCTAATTGATATAACTCACTGGGGGATAAACTGCCTAAAGCATAGGAAGAATAAGTACTACCTTAAATAGAAGTCATATCTGAGCCTAAATTCGTAGTGCCATTAATAAAACTCGAATCAGGTAGCTCATATATAATCAAAGAATGAATGTTGCGGACCCTGGCAACAACACAGAATGTAGCCAATTTCCTATGTCTACATTTCTTTGACGATATGTTTTATTTTCTAATTATTGGTGTTACCGGGGCAACACTATGTGGATATCAAATTCCCTAAGTACCAATATGCCCTAGTAACACCGGCAAGGTTTTCAGGATAGGTGGAAAATAAATCCTCGCTTTCCAAGAATCAGTTTTGCCTCGACAATGCTAAAAATTCTCCTACTCTTAAGCACCAGTGTTGCCTCATCAAAACTGGGATTGATCCGACATTAAGAGTATCGGAGTTTTCCCATCAACGCTGAGAGATCTTTCAAATACAAAATTGGAATTAAAATTGGTCCAGCCTCCTGGACGTCGATGTTGCCCTGGCGATATCGAGAACTCCATACCATTATTTTGATAAGAGAATCAAACTCCTTAGAACTTACAATTTCCCAGAGATAGGCACTAATAGGAAGAACTTACTATCTTCTAGAGATAGGCGACGATGAAAGGCATTTCCAGAATCAAATCATTGATGCACCAATTTTCGAAGACAGAAGCAGGTGCTCGACTAAGGTCTCAAACTCTAACCTGCAAGATTTCAACATAGCTTACAAACTGGCGATGTTTGGAAGGAATAACTTATCTTCAAGGAATCTAATGTCCTTAGGAGATTAGCGACGTCGAGAAGGACAACCTTCCACTGTCATAGATTCGTCGTGGTTTGAACGTTAGCCACACATAGATAATTAACCTTGCAAAGGTTGTTCAAGTACTTCGACTCCTGCTTATGAAAAAAAACTGTTGTTTGAAGACAGATAACGGCAAGGGGAGAACGCTCGAAATCCAGCAACTAAACCATCAATTCTCGAAGATTGAAACTAAAAATGATATCAGCAACAATGCCATTGGCCGGCACAATACATATGGCCCGTAGTAAGCATGGATAATTGTCACAAATTCAAGACAGGCACTATCAAACTCTATTGATCCAGAATCAGGATGGGGAGAGCGCAGTCATAATGAGGACACTGTAATGATTCACTCCACAGTGTATAATTTTCTATTAGTGCCTAGATTATAGCACTTGCGAATAACGGGTTCCGCAATGGAAGTCAGATAGCAACAAAAGACGGTCGGAGAAAATTTGAGAATTGGTTTAATAATGGCCTTGCATTGCTAAAGGGAGCGCTTGGTAGTTATAAATAAAGCTGAGTAATGGAAACACCTGAGACTCTCATTCTTTTGAAATGTGGCTTAGCCAGGAGTTAGGCAATGTCGATAAAGTAGCCACATTGGTTTAAAAGGAATCTACTTAATAGTACATGATCGGATGAACGATTCAATCCCAACTTGTAGGACTTTAACGCTGCTCGGAGACTGGCAGCACTATGGAAAGACTCCTATGATCCAATAACTAAAGTGATAGTTTTTGAATACTGAAACTAGTGCCCAATTGGAATACAACAATGCTGGACGGGTGGGAAAATCAACCCCTGCATTCTGAAACCTTTCACAGGTCAATCGAATGGTATGACCCTTCATTGCACAAATCAGCAACTGCACGGAGATAAGGCTGTGTCCCCAGGATAGAATCGCTAGTATGTTTCTTTCCAAAGATAGAAACCGAGGCATAACTCAATTTTCAGTATTCAACTGAGAAAGAGTTTTGATGTAGCCCAGAGATAGGTGGCCTTAAGAAAATATTACTTAGAACCAAACGGCTAAATTACCAGTTCCCAGAGATAGGAAGTGACATATGAACATGACTTATGTGATGATGTTAGCAGTCAAGTATGGCACACATGGCAAAAGATAATTCAGGAGTTAGATCATTGGACTTTCTCGATCCTAGAGTAGGATTGAGTGCCAAAACAAGGGCAATTGAATCATTTGCCTCACACCTTTCCATTACTAACAAATGCATGAATACAGGCGTTCGAAATAGCTGGCCTTGCAAATAGGGATAAGCGCACAAATACTTGGTCGAAGGAAACCTCATCAATCCAAAGACGAATAACCGCGGAGTTAGTTAGATAATCATTCTGTTTTACAAAACAGATCATACCAGTAACAAATTGCCACCCAAGGAAATGAAGGTCTTAACATTCGAGAATTTAACATTGCTTGCTCGAAGACAAGCGACGTCAAGAAGGAACCAAGTTCCATCTTTTGGGAATTTGGAATTTCTAGAAAATTGGCAGTCGTAGAAAGGAAAATTTTTAACCTCTAGTAATATGCCATCGTCTATAGATAGGTGATGACAGGGAGAGGAAGTACCTAGTCTTCAAGAATTCGTTGATGTTTGGAGATTAGCAATATTAAAAAGGTTCTCAAAAAAATAAGGAACCAGGTTGATAATTTTGCTTCAACCTGCATAAATTTGTCGTTATTCGAAGTTTGGCGATGACAAAAAGGATTGATAATCTACTTATTGACCGACCAGATCAGTCGATCCCAACTTGCATGAATGTGCCATCGCCCGAAGATTATGATTCCAAGGAGAAACTCCTAGAATTAGACTATCAATGCACTGGCTTTTGGAGATAGAAGTAGAAGCTCGATTGAGTCTTTAACCCTAACTTCTAGAATCTGACACTGCCCTAAGATTCACAATATCAAGGGTCTCAACATGGGGCTTGAAATAATTTAATATGACAAAGATGATAGTGGCCGATGATGTCAACTTAGGAGAATTTGATCGCAGTCAAGGAATTAGTAGCATTGAAAATTCAGATCTTGGAATCAAATAGAAAAGTCACTTATTCTCGGTGATGGAAATTACCATGTGAATCAGGCTAGGTGCAGTCAAGCGTATTGCTCAGGAAACCTAGTCTCTTGAAACTGTATGGACATAGTATTCAGGGTGATCGACCATATGGACCGGGGCATATAACCTAGACTTAGTTGAAATGAACTCGACTAAGCCTAAATAGATATATAACCAAAGAAATTGTTCAGATTTTGTCCATCTGCACAAATTTGCAAGACAATGGAGGTCACTCTTGCATAAGAACAACTAAAAAGAAGGCCGAGGGATAACAAGCTTCGAGAAATCCCTGCTTTCTCCTGCCTCTTCATCCAAGAATCTTAAGGCCATGCACTCATTTAGAGGAGGAGGTGATTTAGCAACCACGCCACAAAAGCAACAGTGCCTTGGAATCCAACCGCAATCGATCATCCTAGTATGACAGGATAAAAATCAAAGCCTAAGCCTTAGAGGATCCAACTTTTGAAGGATTGGAAGTTCCTTTTCCAAACTAAAGATAGGATGACCAGAAAGTCGTTCTAAACAATAAAACTTGATGTTCAACATAGTCATTAATGTTTTACTTCGAATAATATTCCCATATGAACAATGCTCGGAATTCAAGGGAAGCCAACGTATGTTGACCAATTGGATTATGAGCATTGACTGGGGTGAGTGCAATGTGTTATCTATGCAAAGTAAGTCAGGTGTCCTAGACTTTACGAACAGACCATCGTATATAGATAGGTCACTTGTGCTAAGAAAACGAGCTCTCTCGAACTATGATATTATATGTCCGAACTTACATGTTATCTATGAATAGTCGTTAACGGAGCCGTTATCCGAAACAACGTGGAGAGAATTTTTTCAAGAACGCAAGGAGTGCAACACTAGGAAAAGCATAGCAGTGGGATCATCCAACACAATCATTCCTGGAGCAAACTAGGACAAGCTCAGGGTCCGCCATAAATCAACCGCGACTCAAGCTCTGACTATCTCCCATTAATATGCAATTTCCGTTCCTCCGACCTTAGATGAATCTCACTCAATAGTAGGAGCCAAAAGCTCTCGAGGGAAACATAAAAGGAAAAATGAAAATAATTCACTACAAAGAGGAATATTGCACGCCTAAGGAAAAACGATCTCAGAAGCAAAGATCGAATCTCCAAAGCATAGATCAAGTCCTTAGCATGGGAAATAAAATTTCAACTACAACCAATTCAAATGGTTAAAGGAAAATCCACCAAGCGAAAGCGAGGTCTTGAGATGGCATTTAAGCAATCTATTGGAATTCACAAGATAGCAGTCCAGAACTTATCCCAATCTATAGCACACTTTATTTCCAACAAAAACATACTCTAGGGGGGTAAATGTTAACTAGATTTTTGACCAAGCAAAAACCAAGGAAGATAGAACGTCAATATGAAGGAATAGTGACTTGAAACTTGGAAGGTATGCTCATATAGGCTAGGGAAGCAAGGCAGGAAAATTTAGGCCATCGTGGAGCTAAGTCCATAACTCAACACCGAGTTATGGCCGTAACTCGGCACTGAGTTATAGCCGTAACTCGACACCAATTTATAGTGCTCTATAGTCGGAAGCTTCTCGTAAGTCATTCTCTAGTAATTATGAGCAAATTTGTAAGATTCCAGATGACCTATCTCAAGAATTGGAGAGTTAGCTCTAGTAAACTATAGAACAAACCAAGTTATGAAGGAATTAACATCAAAACATGTCAACAACCTACAAAAACTCAAGGGAAACTACAAAATGAATTAAGAGCATGATCCATGAGGAAGCACTGAGTTTCCCACTAAGGGGATTACTCGATATCGAGTTATAGCTACAACTCGGAACCGAGCTATCACTTCAATACGTGGTGCTTCCATACTTTTCACACTATCCTAGGCCAACATCTGTACCTCTTTGATAGCATCCTTCTGATCCAAATGACAACTTCCCCTATACATACAAGCCATAGAGAAGTCAAGAAAGGATCTAGATTGTGCTATCATTACGCAGGAACTCTATCTCTTCTTCAAACCCCTCCTCCACACAATAGTCACCAGGGAAACTCCTTTAGGCAATTCTAGGAAATAGAACTTATCTAACCCATGTACTTGTGATTCTCTCTCTTTTTTAAACCGCTTGTAATCTCATGCAAACAAGATCACATTTATAAGCAAACTAAAAAGTGGACGTAGGCCTTAGATTGCCAAACCACTATAAAATCTTGTGTCTCTCTTTCTTATTTGTTTTACTTTGCTGCTATTCTCTATTATCTTTGCACTATTCTAAAGGCTGGCGCTTTCATATAATACTCTAAGATGTTGATTCATTTTTTTGATTAACTGTTAATACAAAACAATTGAAATTCAAACATTTCAAAGATTGACATTTACTTAGGGATATTCTAGGGGGTTTTAGTTTTATGTTTTCATTACCAAAATTTCCCAAGGCATATATCAAATCCAAACAGATACACACTATTACAAAAATGTAAAAAACTTGATATCTCCACTCATAGCGAATTGTTTGCTCGTAAATTGGATTTGAATCACCAGTTCTAATTCTCTTTTAGATCTCTCTCTCTTTTGGAATACACAATAAAGTGGATTGTATATAGAAATTTGATTTTAGATTAGAACCAGAGAGGAAAAGAATTAAAAATCAAAAGTGATAAACATTTAAACCCCTTCCCTTAAAATATTAATTGACTTTGAAATTTAAAGGGGAAAGAATCCAGCAGAGCTTCGCTGTTATTCTCGAAATTTCATGAAAAAAAGTAGGGGGATAGGGGTCTATTTATAGAGCTGAAGTAGAATTAGGATCATCGGATTAAAATAATTCAGTACGGGTCATTCAGAACAATCCAAAATTTATGTTTTTAACCCCCACCGATCGACTATTAATACCCAAAGATCAACCACTAGCGGTCGACCATTGGTTCCCAAGCGGTCGACCAGTCTATGGAAAAAAACATTGATTTCTTCATTTGTTAAATGCTTATTAATTATTATTAATTTCTTAGTTAAGCTTATATTAACCATGTTATTCCAAAAGTTTTCTCAAATGATAATCTCCACTTAATTTTAAAAATTAAAATTCAAACTTTTAAGTTCAAATTCAAATATTTAAATTTTAAATTCAAAAACTTCAAACGTCTGTACCTCTTCCATTTGAACTCCGATTTCAACATAGTATGTATGGAAATTGATTAAAAACTCACCATGAACGCAATGGTGCAACTTCCATGACCCAATTATGAAATTTACAAAATTTTCATTTTTAACCTTATTTATTTATTTAATTTCTTATTAAATTTTATGGGGAGTTACATGCCTTGTGGATGAAATCCCACTCAGTATTGAGAGCTTCCTCTTGGTATTAAGAGGTATAATTAGCTCCATTTTTCTTCAAACTTGGTGAGTGCCATCTTTTTGCTCTTTCGAGCATGTTTACATGTTTGTGAATCGTTTTGTCTTCGTTTTGATGTTCTAATCTAGTTAAAACCCTGCTAAGTCAAAAAGCATGTTAACACCTACCCCCTCCTCCAAAGTACGCCTTATGAATGTAAGGCGTTCTTTGGTCAAGAATAAGTTTCAATTGTAGTCAATCTTCGGTAGTTGAGCCTACCAGCCATCCATCGATTCAAGGTGTGGTGAATCATCTGATTTCTTCGAATTCTCTTGCAAATCCATGGTTACTCTAGACTATTATAGCTAAGGACTCTAGTCCTTGCTAAATGTTGGTCAAATCCATAATCAGTCCATTTTCTTCTGAAGCTATCATATCATATATCAAAATCTTCGCATGCTCGCCTAGGATTTATCAAATTAGTCTAATTACAAGGTGCTTAAATCCTAAAGTCAATTTAATGTCCATTCTATGGTTCAATCTCTCTAGATCATTTAATATCTGATCAAGGGCCTCATCCAATCTAGGGTCTCATCCAGTATAGGGTTCTATCTCTTTGGATTGTTTATCATCTAATCTAGGGTCACATCTAATCTAGAGTTTGATTTCTCTAGATTGTTTATCATCAAATCTAATGGTCCGATCTCTCTAGATCATTTATCATCTAACCTAGGGTTCGATCTTTCCAGATCCTTGCTAAGTCCAATCTGCTTGCTCTTCTGCAAGGGTCCTCAATGTCCAAGTGATTCTAGGGAACTTACTCTAGGTCTCTCTAGATCCTTGGCGAGCCTAATCCACTCGCTCTCGGACGAGGGGGCCCAATATCTAAGAAAGTCCATCCGCTTACCCTCCGGTAAGGGGAAGTAAAGACTTACTTCCCATTGGACAGTGCCCCGTCTCTCCGGACGGGATTACCACGATCAATATAAGTCATTATGCTCAAGTGGTTTATAATATCTTAATCAGTTTTAGGGGTAATCTATTTCTGGTGTTTCCTAATTTATTTTGGTCATCACTCATAAAGCCTAAGTCAGGGCATCTAGCAAACATCAATCTGTCAAATCCTATCAAGGACCGCCTTCAAACTTCCAACTCAGAGCGTGTTTAGGGACCATCTTGTCATCAAATGTGTCCTGGTATTTTTTTTAGGGAAATTTTAGCCTACACCCTCTCTTTAAAATAAATTAAGGTCACATTCCTCCAAAATTTAAAATCTAGATTACATCCCTATTTTCGAAAAAAGTACAAATCCATCCATAAAGCTCAACCATC
The DNA here is from genome assembly GCA_030765085.1 of Allium cepa. Lineage (NCBI taxonomy): Eukaryota > Viridiplantae > Streptophyta > Magnoliopsida > Asparagales > Amaryllidaceae > Allium > Allium cepa. The sequence continues at coordinate 823,314,941 of CM060929.1, forward strand.
TTATTTGACCTAGATTAAAAAAACCGGTCTAACATTAATCGACTTTAATTTCTTCAATCAACCCCTACTTTGCTAAGTAACTATCATCGACATGAATTAAAATTGAATTGAATTCAAATCCCTAGAATCACAAAAAACAAGGCTATGAATTGAAAATTTATAGAAGGAGAAGTAGCTTGCACTGAAATCACCAAACTGATGGCTACTTTGAAGGACATGCGAGATTATAACATGAAGAGACTAATAATGCTGAACTACAAATAACAACGCATCAAATGGAGGCAAAAAAGGGCAAAAATTTGGTAAATAAATCAAAATTTAGACATATTCAATTATGTATGTAGGTTTTTTGAATTTAAAAGCTCGTTTACATGTAAAATTGTTAAAGCAAATTTCGACATATGCAATTTTGAATATTGGTTGGTTGAAATTAGTAGATTTGTTTGCGTATAAAATTGATGACGGAAAATATTTTGTTGCTTTTTATATAATGGTACATCATTAGTTGATCATCATTATGTTGCAAAACATAAAAGGCAAATCTATGTTGAAAGAAATATTAGGCAGGCAATTATTTTTTTGGCAAATATTAGCAGGTCAATATTTTCCTGACTAATATATGCTTGATTAATATTTTCCCAAAATAAATTATATTTATTAATCATGCATTAAAATGTACCATATTTTACTTTGTATAACATAGATCATTTTACAAAACATAATAGGAAAATCTATACCGGGGGAAATGTTAAGTCGGCATATATTTGCTAGCAAATATTAGCCGGGCAAATATTGCCCAATATTTGCCTAGTTAATATTTTCCCAACATAGATTAGATTTATTGAACATGCATGAAAATGTATCATATTTTGCTTTGTATCTAACATAAGTTATTCTGCAAACGTAATAGGCAAATCTATGTCGAGGGAAATGTTAGCAGGAAAATATTTGCACGGAAAATATTAGCCAGGCAAGTATTTGCTTGACTAATATATGTTTGGTTAATATTTTCCCGACATAGATTAGATTTACTGAACATACATTAAAATATATCATATGTAACACATTAACTAACCTAATTTATAGTTATTTCACTTCACAGATTCAACATTAGCAATCATGTTTAGAGTACAAATTATTAGTAGAGTCAATAACTAACTTATTTATATTTATTTCAATTCACAGATTCAACAATAGTAATAATGGCAACAACAAAAAAATCATACCAACACCAACGAAACAATTTAGTACACAAGCCAAATCCATAATAAAGAAAATCTACGAAGAATCTTCTTGAAGAAAAACATTCTGAGTCTGAATCTATATCAGAAACTGAGACTGATGAATATGATCCATTGTTTAAAAAACTGAACCATCTTCAGCTAATATATAAACGACAGATTTAGTTCTTTCAATGTTGAAAAATGAAAGCAATAAAATTTGACAATCGATTCCTCCGAACAAGCAACTATTAAGAAACCAAAGATTGAGATTATAAAATAATCAGAGCACACAATTCTCGAAACCTAACAAAGTAGCTTCAAAGCTTTCCTTCCCTATTCCAAAAATTGAAAAAGAACAATCTTCTAGAAAATACACACATCGATCGACTATTGATGACTCCATTTCAAAAGATACTCCGAGCTTTGCAAAATGATAATATAACAGTTGAAGACATAAGCATGGAGCTTCCGTTGATTCAATAATATAGTCATATTCGGTGGAAGAAAACTACTTCCGTTTTGGAGAAATGAAAGTAACAATAAAAGAAATCGACATTGCTAAAATATTTGGATGGAATATCAGTGGTTTGATAATTTATATAGGCACTCATTTGGAAGGAGCTGAATTGAATCATGTTGTAAAATATTTCAAGGATCAATATTTTACTGATTTCCAAATGATGAAATCCAATGATATAGAATTAAAAATAAAGCTAGCTTCAAAAGGAAAGACAAAACAAGATTAAACTGATGTTGGAAGCTTGATGATAATGTATCTGCTATCAACATATTTACTTCCTAATGAAAATATATCATTTCCCTTAGTGCTTCTATCATATATTTATGCAGTAAATGAAATGAAAAAAGTTTCATGACTAGCAATAGTTTTGAATCATTTGATGGACCAAATAACAAAACATAAAGATATTACCATAAAAGTCAAAGAAAGTATAACTATTTTGCTTGTAGTACTAATAATTCATTCTACGTTTTTAGATTACATTATAGACTAAAATATAATCTGACATTATTTTGCAGTACTGGTTCTGTAATGTGATAGAAATAACACAACCAAATACGAAGAAAGCGAACCTACGTTCATAATAGAAACAGTGGGAGGTTACTCCAAATATTATTCACAAATTCATCAATTGAAAGGTAATAATTATTCTTCATAATAACTTTCAGTCAGATATTTATCAGTACATATATTCAGTAGTACATTTAACTATAGTACATTTGTTCCAGTAACTTTCAAGCAAAAAGTTTCCTATTAAATATTTGGGAGGCAAATATCTACCTATCTAATATTTGCCTACTTAATATTTGCCAAGCTAATACGAAAGTCAAACTTTCTATTTTCTAATTCGCAGAGAAAGAAAGAAAAACAAAAAATGAAAAGGAGCTGAAAATTATCGAAGAAGATTCTCCTAAAGAACAAGCTTCAGTTGTTGACAAAAATATGAAAAAACAAAAAAGAACCGAAAGATTTAAAATTGGAAATAAAGAAATTGAAAGGGGACGAGGCAACTTTTAAGGAAGAGAATAAGCTCTTGAAAAAGAAATTAAAGCTTTGAGAGAAAGGAAAGAAAAAGAAGAAAATGATGAAGATCATAATGATAACAAAGTTGATAACGATCAAATAAATGTCGACGAAGCAATAGAAGATGAAGATGATAATTATGAAAAAGATGGAGCTGAAAATGGAAATAAACATTATGATGACAAAGATAAATATGTTAATATTAATAAAGAGGATGATGGTGACGTTGAAGGCCTTAATGAAGAAAAAACTGTTGAAGCCGATGGTGCTGACGAAGCCAATAAAGGAGATGATGATGATAATGCTGCTAATGTAAATGAGTGTTAACCATAAAGTTCACTCAAGAATGTAGGTATGAAAGAAGGCTTCTGAAGGGATTAAAAGAAAGCTTCCACAAGTGTTAAAGAAGGCTTGCGAAAGCATTATATAGGCTTCACAAGAGTTGAAAAAAGAGGTTCCATCATGGTTCAAAAAAGGGGTTTCGAGGCATTAAATAGCTTCCAAAGAGATTGGATTGGTGTTGTAAGAATTTATGCTTCCATAAAAGATGAAAATAAGGAACTCTTCCAACATTATCCCTTCCACATAAATCAAGTCTTTTGAAGTGAATGATTCTGCCACTATTTACCTTCTGTAGAAGAAGACTCTACCAATACTTCCCATTCGAAAGCACGAATTTGCAAGGACTACCCTTTCGAATCGGATAAACCCTTCAATATTATATACATAAATATTGCTTCTACAAGCAACAAAAGATGGGCTTCCGCATTACTCAAAGGGAGTGCCTTTGAAAGCCACCTTCCGCAACCATCATCTGTTCATCAAGAAGCCTCCTCCATTACAAGTGACCACTCGCAATGATCCTTCTACACCATTGAATTCATTCGAGCCCATCCAAATGCCCTTCCTCACTCATTCAAGTAACAACATACCATTTTAGCATTAGATCTTAATAACAATGAAGAGGTCCAACAAGCCACTAACTATGTTACAACCCTTTTGAAACCAAGAAAATCCCCTTTTGATAGTGACGAAAGCCTCCAAAGATGTATATAAGCTATATGCAAACTAATCAGATGCCCAATAGCAGAAGGTAGACTCAAGTGTTGTGAAAGCTTAAACAAAGAAAGCAGAATCACCTGAATATCAATGACAGCGAAAGGTCGGTGAAGAGACCTTTTGATGCTTTGGAAGGATGGATGCGGAAGGGTCTAACCACATCTGTAAATACGAGACTATAGGTCCAAGTTCAGGACCAATTTTTCATTCCTGTACTTTTTTGTCAAATCAAATTCTTGTAACCCTAAATGAAATTGGGGACAAATTCTATTACTTGTAATCCATTTGCGAGAAATAAAAAGTGAGGATGCATGGACTTGATATTGATTTTGAACCTGAGAATGATCATCTCGCCCGTTAGCTCGTCTAATGACCAATTGCACAATAATACACACTTATCTTCTTAACCCGTTTTTAGCATGTTCTATGCTATGGAACATATTTGAATATCTTGACTTTAAAGCATATTATCATTATCTCCAAAGCCCTTGTGGCACTAATGTAATGTGGTGATGATAATTCAACGTTATTAAGTCCATTGGACTTATGACATATATCCAAAATAAAGCACTGGCACGCTGAATCCACTCTTTATTCAAATTTATATATATCGAGTTTCGAATCCTTTCAAAGGGTATTTGACCTTCGAAGGGGTTCTCTTTGTAACCATTGAATCAAACCCTTTGGGAGGACTTCTTCGAAAGGAATTTGAATACTTTTGAATATATCTTAGCTTTTAAAGGAGATCACCCCATAGCTGGTGTATCGATACCTACAAATAGGTCCATTCGAATGGGTTCTTGACCTCATTTTGATCTGTTTGTAAAGGGTAGTAAGTAAGACTCCCACATTGAATCTCGATTTTGAGAACACAAACTCTTTCAAAGTCCTTCGAAAGGGATCTTTTTCCGATTTACTTTCAATCCAATGCGCCTTAGGATGTTGATGATTATATCATTAATATTTTTGGCGCTAGAAGAAGGGCTTGAATCTCCGACCTTATTCTTTCCTTATACTAGTTATGATAGTTTGATTTTTTGTAGGAAAATGAATTCAGAAGAATCAGTCGATTGGATGATAAAGCATTGCACACAATAGCTCTAGAGGAAAATATTACATGAACCTTCAACTTAGAAGGCACTGTTTTAAGGCAACCATCAGCTCTAGCGCAACCCGATGACAATGTAGCTAAGATAAAACATTTGGAGCAATGGCTACTGAAAATGCAAGAACTCGTTAAAGGAGCCCTTACTCAGAAATCATCTAAAATTGCTAAGAAAACAATATAGGACGAAGTGGTCTCCTCAGAAAGGAATCTGAAGGCTTACACGTTCAAAGGCAAGAGCAAGACTGACTTAACATCATCAAAAAATAAGGAAAATTTTGCAGCTAAAGCTGATCACTAGGTTAGAATGCAAGACAAATCTTTAGATCAATCTAGAAGCTCAACCTCAAAGAAATATAATCCAAATCGAAAAAGCTATCATGATAATGAAGCATATTTGAAGGACGTGGCAAAGAAAGCCGTTAAAGACATGTTGAATGCTAAAAAGAAAAGAATTTTAGATGAGAAAGTGAATGAAAACAATTAAGTAACTCCGTTTGATGAAATCATGTTAACAATAATTCCATCTCACATTAAGGTGCCAACAATGAAATACCATGGCACTACTGATCCTGATGACCACCTAATAATGGCTTTTGACAGCCAAATGGACCTTTATAATGCTTCGAAGGTAATGTGATGTAGATTATTCCTATGCAAAATGGTACCGTCGATATCAGGAGAAAACTATCTACTCATGGACAAATTCTCCTATAAATTCTCTACTCGGTTTTGCATATGCGAAGATCCAACAATCTACTACACCGTCTTGGTAAACAACAAGCAAAGACAAGGAGAATCGTTAGGTGATTATCTCAAAAGGTTCAATGTAGAGGCATTAATGGCCAAAGACATGAGCGGTAGAGATAAGCTAATAGTAGTGCACTCGGGATTGATTGGAAACACGCCGTTTTGGAAAGAGCTCTTCATCCATCAATGCAAAAATTTACAAGATTTTCACTTTCGAGTTGACAATTTGATTTGAATGGATGAATTATACTATGCTAAAAGGAAAGCTAATCCCAAGAAGGAAATTGGAAGATTTAGATTGGATCGAGGACACAAATGGTCAAGAGGGAAGACTCCAACACCAATTCGGTTGCTTTAAATAAACCTTTGTTTTATATCTACGCCAAAGCTAAAGAAAATTTCAATTTTCTAACTTTTATCAAGGCCAAAAACTTCCCCGAGCAGAAAAAAGGGGATAATTATTATGCTTATCATAAGACGAATGGCCATAAGACAGATGAATGTCGAGTGCTAGCCAGAATTACTCAAAAGATGATCTGTGAAGGACATTTGAAGGAGTTTGTCCAAGATAAACATGAAGCACCACGAACTGACAACGGACCTTAAAAATTCCCTAGTAATTTTGGGACTATTTTATAGGATGAACATCCAATGAATTTAAGTTCATCTTTGAATCGGATTAATGTGATTCATGGGGGACCGCATCTAGTAGGACATAGTAAAGGAGCTAAGAACAAATATATCAAGGAAGCTAGGGAAGGAGTGTTCTCTATATAGAAAGAGCCCCCACTCAAAAGCCCGTGACTTAATATGCAAATGCCAAATCTTATCATCACCCCCACCAGATCTAAAGAAAGAAATCCACCATCCCCATAATGACCCCTTTATGATCACAGCTCAAATCGGGCTTTCCATAATATCCAAGATTTTGGTAGATACCAGAAACACGCTTAACGTAATCTTCAAGCGCGCTTTCGATCAGATGGGCATTCGTAAGGATAAACTGGAGCCTAGTCTTGAACCTATCTTTGGGTTCAATAATAGGGGGTCGGCACTGGTAGGGCAAATTAAGCTATTGGTGCAGATGGACCTGCCACCATGCTGTGGAAATTCTGAGACTCTCTTTGTGATCATCGATCAGTCTTCATATTACAATGCATTCTTTGGCCGTCCTGCACTGGATGAGGTAGTTACTTTTGTCTTACCAAAATATATGATGGTAAAGTTCTTAACTAAAAGGGGTTGGGGTACTATTCGGGAAAAACAATTTAGCTCCCGTGAAATGTATTTTGCAACTCACGATTAATACAAAAGAGATTGTACTTATTACTATGATTCCTCTACTACTATTCAGTCTTTGGATGATGGATTTTTACATCCAACATTCGAAGCGAAAATAAGATCTAGTAAAATGAATAAACGTGTCTTTCAAAGGTACATCTCACTTGGAGGGAAGAGTACTGAGGCTAACTCTGCAAAAGAAGGCGAGATCTTTATAGAATTGGATTTCCAAGGAGACATGGAGAGGATAAAGCCTATAGAGGATCTTGAAGAAATATTTATAGATACAACTGATTCAACCAAAATAGTTAAAGTGGGAAGAGAATTGGAGAACAACATGAAAGCAGACTTAGTTTAATTCCTTAAGGGTAGAAGGACATATTTGCATGGATCCATTCAGATATGGTCGAGCTTAACCCATCAGTCATGTGCCACGCACTAAATATTACCCCAAATATGACTCATGTCCGGCAAAAGAAAAGGCAATTTGAGAAAGTTCAGTCTGATGCTTTGAAAGAAGAGATTAAAAGTCTAGTTGAGATCTAATTCATTTGGAAAGGTTTTTTATCAAAAATAGCTAGCGAACCCTGTGTTGGTAAAGAAGTCAATGGCAAGTAGAGAACCTACATCGATTACATTGATCTAAACAAAGTATGCTCGAAAGACTGCTATCCGCTACCTAGAATAGACCAGTTAGTTGATGCGACTAGCAAACACAAGCTATTATCTCTCATGGATGCTTATTAAGGATATATTTATATAGCCAATGAAAGAACATACAAGCTTCATTATCGATTGGGGAACTTTCTGTTATAAAGCAATGCCTTTCAGACAATAGACTACAGGAGCTACTTATCAAAGATTAGTCAATAGAATGTTCAAGGAACAGATTGGTCGATATATGGAGGTTTATCTGGATGATATGCTAGTAAAGTCCTATGAAGCCGAGAGTCGCATTAAAGATCTTGAAGAAATGTTTGAAGTGTTAAGAAGGTATCAAATTAAATAAATCCTTCGAAATGTTCTTTCGGGTTCATTCCGGAAAGTTCTTAGCTTGCACTATTGGTGCACAAGGGATTGAAGCCAGTCCCGACCAGATCCAAGCTATCAAAGACATAGTCGAGCCCAAAACAAGCAAAGACATAATGAGTTTGAATGGTAGAATTATACCTTTAAGAAGATTCATCTCCAAGGCAACCTGTAAATGCATTTCATTCTTCAACATAATCAAGAAAAGAAAGAACTTTGTGTGGGGAGAAAACCGTAAGAAAGCTTTCTAAGAATTAAAAAATCATTTGGAAAAGCCAACAATATTATCCAGCCCTGAGAATGGAGAATGCTTACACTTATATATAGTAGTCTCATAAGATGTGGGTAGTTCAGTTCTGATTAGAGAAGAGAACGAAACTCAGATTTCTGTTTATAATGTGAGCAGACGATTGAAGTATGCCGAAGTTCGATATCCAGCCACAGAAAAGTTGGCTTATTATTTGATACTTATAGCAAGGAAACTCGAAGCATATTTTTAATTCGATCAGAGTATTGACTAAATTTCCACTCAAGTAGGTCTCAATAAACCAGTGACTTCGAGCAGGCTAGTAAAATGGGAAATTGAACTTAGCCAATATAACATATTATTTCATCCACGAGCAGCAATCAAAGGGCAAGAAATATCTAACTTTACCAATGAATGTACAAGCTTTACTAAAGAGCAATCAGAGAAAGAAAGATCAAAATCCCATAAGGCAACTATTTGTGGATGGGGCATCAAATGAGTAGAGAGCTGGAGCATGGTATGTCATAATCAACCAGATGGACACCGCCTACACTATGCAATGAAGCTAGGATTTCCTACAACAAATAATGTACCTGAATACGAATCGATGGTGGCAGGATTAACTCTAGCCTTACAACTCAAGACCCTATGAATTCATATCTTTAGTGACTCTCAACTAATGGCAATCAGATAAAGTAGGTATATCAAACTAAAGACGTTAGACTATCCCTATATGCTAAGAAGATGCTAAAAATGCTTACCCTATTTGAAGATTTTTCTGTACACCAAGTCCCAAGGTGAGATAATTCTTATGAAGATTCATTAGCAAAATTTCTTATTTCAAGAGGAGCTCCAGAAAACCGTATCATAGCAGTAGGGTATCAAGCATGTCCTAGTATTGAAGAGAAAATGCCGAACCAGGGAAAGAACTATTGGTTTTAAATAGATCCCAATACATGAAACAAGAAAGAGAAGAAAGAAAAATTGATGAAGAAATTTCATATTGAGAGCCCATTCATCCAAAAATAGATAACTGCCACAAGAACACTTGGATGAAACTTGTTGTAGAATATCTTACTAATGGAATATTACCACCTGAAAAAACGGAACCTAAGAGAATCATACGTCAAGCTGAGACCTTCACTATGATGGATGGAATTCTTTATAAGAAAGGATATGCTCTTCCTTATTTAAGATGTGTGAATTCTGAAGATTGGTTGAAATTACTAAAGGAAGTGCATGCGAGGTTTCATGGAGACCATTCTAATGGGATAAAGTTTGCTAAGAAAATAATGAGACAAGTTTTCTATTGGCCTCAAATGACTAGCCAAGCTATAGAGCACGTGAAGAAATGCGAAGGGTACCAAAAATACTCAAAGATTTTATATTTACTAGCAAGCCAAATAACCCCAATCTCCAGTCCATAGCCCTTTGATGTATGGGGAATCGATATGAATGGACCATTGGCAATTTTTAAAGGATGTGCAAAATATGTCTTAATTGCCATCGATTACTATACTAAATGGGTAGAAGCGGAACTGCTTCCTAAAATCACTTTAGGGAAAGTACTTAGATTTGTTATTAAGAACATTGTCACTAGATTCAAGATCCCATACAAGATTATATCTGAAAATGGAACATAATTTGAAAGTGAAGAGTTTTCTCGATTTTCCCATAAGAATGGAATCATCAAAAGTTTTTCTTCTGTAGCACATCTAAAGGCTAATGGAGCCATCAAAGTAGCCAACAAGACTATTAAGACCATCTTGAAAAGCAGACCGAATAAGGCCAAAGGAAATTGGGTGGAAGAATTACCACTTGTACTTTGGGCATATCGTATATCCGCCAAAACTACTATAGGTCATACCCCTTACTCTCTAACATTTGGGTGCAGAACAATGTTGCCAGTTGATGTTCAAATACCTACACATCGGAGAATTTCATACACGTTCGATCCAAACCAAGAGTTGAAAAAGAGTCAATGGATTTCATACATAAACTAAGAGATGAAGCAGCTACTCGAACTGTCGAGTATCAAAGAAGAATATCAAAATAATACAACTCGAAAGTAATTACAGGATCATTTTAAGAAGGAGATCTAGTGCTCCGAAAAGTGATGGCAACTACTAGAAATCTTATAGACGGACTGCCAGGACTAAACTAGAAGGATCCTTTATTGTGTGCGAAGTAATTCCTTCGGGAGCTTACAAATTATATGGACTAGATGGCAACATGGTTCTAAGGACATGAAACGTGGAACATCTACGACTGTATTTTCCAACATTGGATGAATAAAGCGCATCTTTTTTATGAAAATCTACGTGGTCTGGAATAGAATTCTCCTTAAATTTAGAAACTACCTTAAACGATCATAAGCCTTTGTCCACGCCAAGATGCCAGGTCAAAGCACCTATTTGAGGGAAGTTAGAATAATCCTTTATCCGTGCCATGCTATGGCCAGTTTAAGTGTCTGCAACGCTTGATCGCGCCATGCTATAGCCAAATCAAGGTGCCTCTTGGATGGAGAACGGAATAAGCCCTTGAACTCGCCACATTATGGCTAGTTCAATGCATCGACCAGCATATAGTCTCACCTATAAAGCCTGGCTGAAGCACTTCCTAGATAGAGGTGGAATAAGCCTTTAACCTTACCATACCAAGGCCTGGTTAAGGCACTAGACAAGCCTTCAGTCCGTCATATAAGGCCTGGCTGGAGTGCCTATTAGAGGGAGGTCGGTTAAGTCCTTGGGTTTTGCTTGTGGATAAGGTAACCAAAGTATAATCATCTAGAATTTTTGTCATTCAAAATTGGAATATTTAATTGATTTTAAATATTGAAAAGTTAATTTTATTAGTTAAATAACTTAAATTTCAAATACAGTGATTTATTTGGTAATTAAATTGTTTAATTTAATATTTGAAATTGTTTAAATAAATTTAGAATTTAAATTGAATGGAAATGATTTCTTAAATGGAATTAAATTCTATTCAATTTAGAATGGAGTTAGTGAATTTTTAAAATTGATTTAAAAGTGATTTAATTGACTTGCAATTTATTTGATTGAGTTAATGCTTAAAAATAGTCATTTTTGACACTGTCCCGGATTTTGGTGAAACTAGTTTCAGTGGATCCGTGATAGTGAATTATAGTATGCTTTCGAATTTCATGTCGATTGGACATATCATTTGGTCATGCCAGTTCGAAACGTAGAGAAATTAATTCAAGGAAATTTAATTAAAATAAATTATTTTGAACTCTATATTCTGTATATGATGGAATTAACTCTCGATATATATTCAATTATGTTCAGAATAGGGGTATAACAGATAAAATGCTAGGCGACACACTTCGTTTGGAGTTCAGAATTTTCACGAATGATAGTGCCAAGCGAATTCTTCTATAAATAGCCCTCACTTTCTCTCATTTGTAAACCTAACCATAAAAATAAAACTCAGCCGCCATTTCTAACTCCTCCATCAAATGGATAGCATCGATCAGAGCCGCTAGAGGTAAAATTAGCCAACAACTTCAATTAGAGAAACGTAGAGCATGATCATACGAAGCTAGTATACGGGTGGATCATCGAATGGTCAACGACAATGATAGAAAATCACCTCCGTTCATTAGCATTTTTTGGGTTTCTCAAGCGAGATTGAGATGTGCGACGCATTCAAGTGTAGACGAGTGCTAGTCACTGGCATAGGCGAAGGGAGGTGGCACGACACAGGGGCTGGTTTGGGTCGGCGTCATCCAAGGAGGCACGGTGAACTTCATTCGAGCGCGGACGAGATTTAAAAACATACACGAGCTGGAGGAAGACGAGCACGTGTGACTGTTGAGTGTGAGGGTAAAGTTTAAAAACTTATTTTATTTTAAATTAATTATATAACTAATTATGTCGTTACGATTATAAACTCGTAACTTTTTCGTACGAGGTCCGTTTCAAGCGCGACAAGTTGCGTTGCTTTCGTATTAGTGGGCACTATGCTATGGAGTTGGATTGGAAGAATTAGGAGCCAGTTGGAATTTGGTGATAAATTGAATAATCCTTCTATTTTAATTCAATCTGGAGCGCTTAGGCGATTTCTGGTATTTTTGTGAGTTAACTCACCTCTCTAGCCTGCTTATATTTGTATATAAGTGGGAATAAATTTATTTATGATGATTGATGCTTGTTTCGATGATATATTATATATATTAGTTGATTTGGATATATTCTCAACTATTGGAGCGGATGAGACCTTACTGCGTTCTCGTGTAAGAGCGAATGATCCTTTGTATACGAATCCCGCTTAGAAACGGTTGATTTTTATTATGATTTATATGTTGTTTGTGATGCGGGGGATAGGTTGGAGGGATCCAACAGGATTCCTCACCATTGTTGATTTATTTTCATATATATACTGATATATGATGTGATGGATGTCGTTGAGGTTTTGAATGTGATTTGACTTATTTAGTGCTATGGTAACACTAGGCCATATTTTGGGTATTTTGAAGTATTAAATTGATGATTTTGATTTGAAAGGATTTTAAAGCGATTTTGGAAGTGTATATATGTTTTAAAAGAAAGGAATTTGTTTTTAAGGAAATAGAAGTTGAATTTTTTAGGTTATAAAAATATAGTTTTGAGAAATACTTTGATTTGAGACTTTTAAATAAGTTTATATAAAAGATTTGTAAAAGTGATATTTTTATAAATAAAGGAATAGATTTATAATCGGAATTTACAAATGTTCGTAAAAGGATTTCAAGTTGATTTGGTAAATTGATTTTATAAATGGATCTTATAAATAATAGTAGTTTTATAAAAGGACAGTTTTATAAAAATGGAGATGTTTTATGTTGAGATGTAAACATGGATTTTTATTTAAAGGAGTTTTGAAAGCGAATATTTTAAACATTTTAAAAGTAATTTGTCTTTTGGGAAGAATGGTTTTAAATGGATTTAATGGATAGAAAATGTTTTAAAATGTGATATGTATCGGAAACATAGATTTCAACATTTATTGTTGAGATAGACGTTTTTGGAGAAGTAAGGAAGGCATGGACTATAACACTGTTGTTATAGTAAATGATTTTAGAAATTAAATGTTTTATATAGTATATGGGATTTATCTAATTTATTTATCGAATCCCTATACTAGTGTTTTGGGTTGTCGTAACGATGTTGCATAAACGATGTATTACGCAACGTTCGTTTTAACCCAATAAATTATGTTTTGACCTTCCACCGTGAAATGTACGAATCAGTTCTTATGATCCTACTAAAGACTTGGTGGTGTGGGAGCATTGCTTCCTATACTTAACACCCGTCCAGAAGCGTACGAACTCTAGAGTTGTGCGGTTGTAGAAATCTATTTGGTGTGTCTCTAAATGGTAGTGTTATAGGATATACTTATACCGTTGATATAAATATATCGAAATATTTTCGAAGTGTTGAAGATGAAGTGGTTTGTGAATATGCTTATACTATAGATAGAAGTATATAGAAATGTTTTTGAATATAGAAGATTTGAAATGGTTTTGAGAATATATCTTTAAAAAGATAGTTTGAAGTAAATATTTGCAGATTTGTTTAATTAATAAAAAAATTATTAAAAGGGCCAAGTGATTGCTTATGGTGTTGGATATCGGCTGTTGCTTTGATAGTTAAATAACCGACTATCAAATACTGGCCTATTTATCGTTTTTGGTTCGGAATGACCGAGGCCGGAATCATCCGAGAACCACTTTAGACCAACGTATATGTGTTTGAATGTGCAGGTGTTGGAAGGCATTGATATGTGGGATTTTCGTAATGAAGGGCTGCTTGTTAATCGTTTAGGGATAAACTCCCAATATACATATAGTAGCAGTAGTCTCTTCATTATGGAAATATCCAATGCAAGGACTAATTGTTACTAATTCTAGAGGTAATTCTCGACGGGATGTGGTAAGAAAGTGTCTTCGGTTTCTCATGTTCCTGGACAAATTATATAGATGGATGTGTGACAATGCATTCTTGAGATTTCATCATTGACTTTTATAAACGTGCATATGTTTGGTGGCGGAGAAGGCAACTTCTCTTAACTTAACGCCCTTCTTTGAGACGTACAAGCTTAGAGGTTGTATGTTTATGGAAGTCAGTAGTGATTGATGGAATGGCAGTGTGGCATTCAGAGATGATGTGCTATGTGAAAGGTAATCGCGGCCTTAAGCCTCACACCCAAAAATGGCCAAAACAGAGTTGGATGCCGCAAGGCTGTGTGGTTCGCAACCATTAAGGTATGATCATCCATTTCTAGATATATTTCTTCCTATTATGATGTTCAGGATGTAAATAATAGTGGATGTATGCTATGAGGGACCTCGGATAGGTCAGTAACGATCGGGGTGATGACATATTCGGTAATATCTAGGAAGAGGTAGGCCAGTCTTGTTTTGGTAGAGGACCATCTGTTGGGCCTCGGAACACTCAGCTAGAGATGTACTACCGGAAGGTATTCCCTTCATCTGGTCATTTGTATAGAAATACGTTATACACAACGTGCCTGTCGTTTTGTTTGTAGAAAGCCCTGTATTATAAGGTGGTATGCTGGAATTTAATAATGTAACAATTTCGACTATGATTCATATTATTTGTATACTAGAGACTAGTATAATAAACAGCATTTGATATGAAATGTTTTGGTTACCGTAAGATAAAAAACCGTCTGTATTTATGTTTTGGGCGTGTCTTACGAGATACCTTTGTTTTGATAAAAGAACGTCTTTATAACTTTAAAATAAATTTAGTTGAGATGTGTTTTCTTATGCTGGTTTACCAGATTGATCTGGACGTTCTTCCCTTTAAATGCTCGGGTCAACCCGAGTATATTTACAGATGTAGATTCAGATGCTTTGGAGCTTCAGCAGGAGAGCTGGAAGACTCCTAGTCATATTCCACTTATATGCTTATTTTCCACTGCTTTGTTGTTAAATTATCAGCAATTTTAGGGACATGTTATTATAACTGTCCAGGATGATGATTAGTGATTGATTGTTGTACTCTGATGGATGTATGTATATTATATTGCAGTTTTTATTTTGTAAAGATCATTGATATGATTTATATGTTTTCTCGTTGTGATTGTGAGATTTTGTAATTGTTTTTGTTTCTTCTATTTTTTCTTCTCTTTGTTTCTCTTCTTCTTCTTCTTTTTAGTATCTTTCTCTCTTCTTCTTCTCTTCTCTTCTTCTCTCTTTTCTTTCTTTCCCATGACTATTGGCTTTTCTACCATTCGATTGATCGACATGCAATGTAGAGGACGTATTAGTGCCAAATTTTTAGGGCCGAAAATACAGTTCGTCACATGTGATATCAAAGCTTAGGATTTTGCAAATACCTAGGATTTTGTTAGGTACTCGTTATAGATAGGGTAAGTGACACCCTAGATTAAGTTTGAGCATATTATATATATGAGCATGAATTTATTAGTGATTATAAAAATGTTTTATATTATATTACTTTATTTTTTGAAGTGGCTTATGAATTCTAGTCGAGATGTGGGACGGTATGTTATCGATTGGGATTTCTAAACGCTTGAATGCGGCAAACAGAAACAATATTGTTTTAAAAGTGGGTTAATGAAACAATTTTACCTAAATTATATTTTATATATAAAGGGATAATTTTTTCAGGAATTACTATAGTTATATTTGGATGTTTGATTGTTAATGAATGGTAATATTTAATTATTATCATTTGTTTTTTGTTTTTTAATAAAAATTGTTATGATAATATAAATAAACATAAGCAAATAAGAAATGGTTTTATATAACCAAAGTGAAATAAATGAATTTATAAGTATAAAGTTATAAATGTGATTTATAAATAAAGAGTAATTAAAAAATATATAAAAATAGCACTAAACTCACTTTAGTCGTTGGGAAATAATGTGAGTGATGACTGACGCATCATCAATATTCATTTACGAGTCTCTGAGTGATGAATTGTTACCATTAATAATTTCTATTAAAGTTTTTATTTTGTTAAAACAAGTTTTGATTATAAAAATTCCCAGTATGATTTGATGAATATATAAGAAAGAATAAGCATTTGAACTCATAATTTGGAAATATTCTAGGTAAGAAATAAGTTACAACTTATAAGGATAAGTAAAACTAAAATTTTAAACTAATTGAACATTTTGGTTAAGTAAAACAAAAGGGAAATTTTGAATTTGAGATATGAAATAAAAGAATTAACTTGAATAAAGTTAAATAAATGAGGTAAATGAAATGTTGTTTATCTTAAGAAAGGTTAAATGAAAGTAAGTTGAATTTGAAATGAATTAGATAAAATAATGAAATGAAATTTTAAGTAAATAAGTTTGTAAAACTTATTGCTTTGAATAATGTTAAGCTATCAAATTTCTAATTTGTTGAATAAGAATGTTAAGAAGAAAAGAAATCTAATTTTGAATTAGATTTGTAATGAAATTAATGAAACAAGTTTAAATTAGAATTTGGCTTTCGAAATGAAGATGAACTTAAGTAATAATATGAAATTCAATTTGAGTTGTGAAATGAACTGAATATGGTTTAGAATGTGGTTTGGTAAGATTGAATATGAACTTAAGTATTGTAGTGAAATAAAAATAAGAAGTGTTGTGAAAAATGTTTATAAACTTAAGTAAATAATTTTATGGAATGGTTATTATGTATTGTTAGTGTTAAAAGAAGTTATACCAAGTAATGAATATAGAATGAAATTTTGTTAAACATGAATTGGATTTGAAGTAAAGATTAATAAGTGAATATTAATTGAATGTAGATGAAATTCATATGAATAATTGAATTATACTACGCTAATGGGAAACTAATCCCAAGAAGGAAATTGGAAGATTTGGATTTGATCGAGGTCACAAAAGGTCAAGGTGGGAAGACTCTAACACGAATTCAGTTGGTTTGAATAAACCATTGTCTTATATCTACGCCACAGCTAAAGAAAATTTTAATTTTCCAACTTCATTCAAGGCCAAGAACTTCCCCAAGCAGAGAAAAGGGAATAATTATTATTCTTATAATAAAGCGAGTGGCCATAAGACAAATGAATGTCGAGTGCTAGCCGGAATTATTCAAAAGCTGATCTATGAAGGATATCAGAAAGAGTTTGTCCAAAATAAACATGAAGCACCATGAACCGACAATGGATCCCAAAATTCCCCTAGTAATGGTGGGACTACTTTAGAGGATGAAGATCCATTGAATTTAAGTCCACCTTTGAAAATGATTGATGTGATACATGGGGGACCGCATCCAGCAGGAAATAGTAAAGGAGCTAAGAACAGATATATCAAGGGAGCTAGGGAAGGAGTGTTCTCTATATATGAAGAGCCCCACTCAAAAACCCATGACTTAATATACAAATGCAAAATCTTATCATTCCACAAGAGCTAAAGAAATAAATCCATCATCCCCATAATGACCCCCTTATAATCACCGATTTAATTGGGCTTTCCATAGTATCCAAGATTCTAGTAAATACCGATAGCGTGCTTAACGTAACCTTCAACAAGGCTTTCGATCATATGGGCATTCCTAAGGATAAAATGGAGCCTAGTCTTGAACCTATCTTTGGGTTCAATAATAAGGGCTCGACACTGGTAGGGCAAATAAAGCTACTAGTACAGATGGACCTGCCATCATGCTGCAAAACTTTTGAGACTCTTTTCATGATCATCGATCACTCTTCATATTACAATGCATTCTTTGGCCGTCCTGAGATGGATGAGGTGGATACTATTGTTTTACCAAAATACATGATGGTAAAGTTCTTAACTAAAAGGGGTTAGGGTACTATTCAAGGAGAACAATTTAGCTCCCGCGAAATGTATTTTGGAACTCACGATCAATACAAAAGGGATTACTCTTCTTACTATGATTCCTCTATTATTTTTCGGCATTCAGGTGATGAAATTTTACATCCAACATTCGAAAAATAAGATCTAATAAAACAAATAAACGTGTGTTTGAAAGGTACATCTCACCTGGAGGGAAGAGGAAGAGGACTGACGCTAACTCTGTAGAAGAAGGTGAGATCATTACAGAATTGGATTACCGAGGAGAAATGCAAAGGATAAAGCCTACAAAGGATCTTGAAGAAATATGTATAGATCCAAATGATTCAACAAAAATGTTCAAAGTGGGAAACAATTGGAGAACAACTTGAAAGCTTGCTTGGTTTAATTCCTTACATGCAATGACGTATTTGCATGAACCCGTTCAAATATGATCGGGATTGACCCATCAGTTATGCACCACGCACTAAATATTAACCCAAATGTGAATCTTGTTTGGCAAAAGAAAAGGCAGTTTAAAAAAGTTCGATCCGATGCCTTGAAAGAAGAGATTAAGTAGCTACTTGAAAATGGATTCATTTGGAAAAGTTTTTCATCCAAAATGGCTAGCGAACACTGTGTTGGTAAAGAAGTCAAATGGCAAGTGGAGAACCTGCATCGATTACACTGATCTGAACAGAGCATGCCGGTAAGACTATTATCCGCTACCCAGAATAGACCAATTAGTTGATGCGACTAGCGGACACAAGCTATTATCTCTTATAGATGCTTATTCAAGATATAATCAAATACCCATGTTTAAGCCAGAGGCATACAAGCTTCATTATCGATTGGGGAACTTTCTGTTATAAAGCAATGCCTTTCGGACCAAAGAATGCAGGAGCTACTTACAAAATATTTGTTAATAGAATGTTCAAGGAACAGATTGGTCGATAAATGGAGATTTATGTGGATTATATGCTAGTAAAACCCTATGAAGCCCAGAGGAAACTTAAAGATCTTTGAAGAAATGTTTGAAGTATTACGAAGGTATCAGATGAAACTAAATCCATTAAAATGTTTTTTTGAGGTTCATTTCCGAAAGTTCTTAGGTTACATTATTAGTGCACAAAGGATTGAAGCTGGTCCTGACCAGATCCAAGCTATTAAAGACATGGCCGAGCCTAAAACAAGCAAAGACGTAATGAGTTTGAATGGTAGAATTGCAGCTTTGAGCAGATTCATTTCCAAGGCAACCGATAAATGCATTCCATTCTTCAAGGTAATCAAGAAAAGAAAGAACTTTGAGTGGGGAGAAGACTAGAAGAAAACCTTCTAAGAATTAAAAAATCATTTGGAAAAGCTAACAATATTATCCACTTTCAAGAATGGATAATGCTTACACTTATATATGGTAGTCTTAGAACATGCGGTTAATTCGGTTCTGATTAAAGAAGAGAACGAAACTTAACTTTCCGTTTATTATGTGAGTAGACGATTGAAGGATGCTGAAGTTCAATATCTAGTCATAGAAAAGTTGGCTTATTGTTTGGTACTTACAGTACGGAAACTCAGAGCATACTTTCAAGCACATTCAATCAAAGTATTGACTAACTTTCTACTCAAGCAGGTTTCAGGTAGGCTAGTAAAATGGAAAATTGAACTTAGCCAATATGACATAGAATTTCGGCCACAAGCCGCAATCAAAGGGCAAGCATTATTGAACTTCACCGATGAATGTACAGCCTTTATTAAAGAGTAGTCAGAGGAAGAAAAAGATCAAAAGCCTATATAGAAACTATTTGTGGATAGGCATCAAATGAGCATGGAGCTGGAGGAGGGTATGTCATAATCACACCAGATGGGCACCACCTACATTATGCAATGAAGCTAAGATTTCCTACAACAAAAAATGTAGCTGAATACGAATTGATGATGGCAGGACTAACTCTAGCCTTACAACTCAAGATCCTATGAATTCAAATCTTTAGCAACTCTCAACTAATGGAAATTTAGATAAAGTAGATTTATCAGATTAAAGCGTTAGTCTATCCATATATGCTAAGAAGGTGTTAAAAATGTATACCCTATTTGAAGATTTTTCTGTACACCAAGTCCCAAGGGGAGATAATTCATAAGTAGATTCATTAGTAAAATTGGTTAGTTCAATAGGAGTGCCAGAAACCCGTATCGTACCAGTAGGGTATGAAGCAAGTCCCAGTATTGAAGAGAAAATGCTTGAACTAGGGAAGAACTATTGGTTTTAACTAGATCCCAAGCCATGACATAAGAAAGAGAAGAAAGAGAACCTGATGAAGAAATTTCATATGGAGAGCCCATTCATCCAAAAACAGATAACTGCTACACGAACTCTTGGATGATACTTGTTGTAAAATATCTTGCTAATGGAATATTACCACCTGACAAAGGCATGCTATAGAGCACGTGAAGAAATGCGAAGGGTGCCAAAAATAATTAAAAATTACCCATTTGCTGGCAAGCCAATTAACCCCGATCTCTAGTCCATGGCCCTTTGATGTATGGAGAATTGATTTGCCTGGACCATTGATTACCATACTAAATGGGTAGAAGCAGAACTGCTTCCTAAAATCACTTCTAGGAAAGTACATAGATTTCTTATTAATAATATTGTCACTAGATTCGACATCCCATACAAGATTATATCTGGCAATGGAACACAGTTTAAAAGTGATGAGATTTCTTGATTTTGCCATAGGAATGGAATCATGAAAATGTTTTTCTTCCGTAACACATCTAATGGCTAATAGAACCATCGAAGTAGCCAATAAGACTATTAAGACCATCTTGAAAAAATGACTGAATAAGGCCAAAGGAAATTGGATGGAAGAATTATCACTTGTATTCTGGGCATATCATACTTCCGACAAAACTACTATAGGTTATACCCCTTACTCTCTAGCATATGGGTGCGAAGCAATGTTACCAATCGAAATTGAAATACCTTCACATCGAAGAATTGCATACATGTTCGATCCTAACCAAGAGTTGAAAAAGAGTCATTGGATTTCATATATAAACTAAGAGATGAAGCAGCTACTCGAATTGTCGAGTATCAAAGAAGAATATCAAAATAATACAATTCGAAAGTAAAGATAAGGTCATTTTAATAAGGAGATCTAGTGCTTCGAAATGTGATGGAAAACACTAGGAATCCTGCAGACGGACCGTTAGGACCAAACTAGGAGGGTCCTCTAATTGTGTGCAAAGTGATTCCTCCAGGAGCTTACATATTATGTCGACTAGATGGCAATATGGTTCCAAGGACATGAAATGCGGAACATTTGCGACCGTATTTTCCAACGTTGGATGAATAAAGCGCATCTTTCTAAAGAAAATCTAGATGCCAGGTCAAAACACCTGCTGGTGGGAGGTCAGGGTAATCATTTATCAATGCCATGATATGGCCAGGTTAAAGTATTTGCAAGCCCTTGATCGTAGAATGCTATGGCCAGATTAAGGCGCCTCCTCAAGGGAGGTTGGAGTAAGCCCTTGAACTCGCCACACTATGGCTAGTATAAGGCATCGACCGTCCTTCAGTCCCGCCTATAAGGCCTTGTTGAAGCACCTCCTAGAAGGAGGACGGATTATGCCCGTGATCCTACCAAGCCAAGGCTTGGTCAAGGCATCGGACGAGCCTTCAGTCCCGCCCAAAAGGCCTGGCTAGAGTGCCTCTTGGAGGGAGGTCGGATGAGTCCT
Source organism: Allium cepa (assembly GCA_030765085.1). Classification (NCBI taxonomy): domain Eukaryota; kingdom Viridiplantae; phylum Streptophyta; class Magnoliopsida; order Asparagales; family Amaryllidaceae; genus Allium; species Allium cepa. The sequence continues at coordinate 823,336,720 of CM060929.1, forward strand.
TGGATTCTACTTATGGATAAGCTAACCAAGGGCACCAGACAACAACGGACTAAGACGTCCAAGCTCATGAAGTGGAACACAAAAAATTAACAATATACAAAGCCTAAAGGGTGGCGCTTATCAAAATAATCAGGTACCGGGAACCGGAGAGGTGGTACAAAGCAAAAGATTCGAACAGTCAAAGTCCAATGAATGGTGCAGAACAAAAGGATCTGATGAGCATTTTTGAACTTCCATTATTTGAATAATGATTTCTAAACTTTCATTCAAATTATCAAGAACAAATTTCTAATCTTATTTCCGGATGATAATTCCCGAATTACATTCATTATTAGATATGAATTAATAGCCTTCGGCTAATTTCCAAAAGATGATTTCTTGACTTCGCTTATTAATATCCAAATCTGGGTTCCAGGTCTTTTACAGTTAGTTCCTGGACTTCACTCATTAATACCTGAATCTGGGTTTTGGGACTTCTGTTATTGATTTCAAGACCGCTATTATGGACTTCTTGTTTTCTACTAATTTCCAAATAATAATTTCTGGATCTCTCTTACTATTAACTTTTGGATTACACTCATAAATACCTAAATTGGCTTTTAGGTCTTCAATTATTTCTAGATAAGGGTTTTGGACTTCTGTTATTTGTTCCCTAATGAGGATTCTTGGTCTTCTATGACTTATTTCTAGATGATGATCTCTAGACTTTTATTATTAAACGATTTTTCTTAGTCTTCTATCAGTTATTTCCATAAGAGTATTTCTAAACTTCTATTATTAATGCCAGATTTGGATTTCTAGCCCTCTATTGTTAATTACATAATTAGATTTGTGGTCTTCTATTAATTAATCAGAGTTGAATTTATGTTCCTCTCTCATCATTACCAAAGTTGAATCTTAGGACTTCTATTATTGTCAAACAAGAATTACCAATCTTTAATCATTCCGAACTGTGGAGGATCTATTAATTTCCATTATTCCTAGATGTAGATTTTTGGAATTCCATTATTAGGAATTCTAATACTATCTCCAATAATAGGGACAAACTATTGAACACATTATTACATAAATTTCAAATTAATAATAAGAAATGTTGCCTATTTTGTGCATTGCGAGAAAATAAGATTAATAAGAAAGACCATTGTGGATGAAACAATGTAAATGAGAATTCTTAAATTTTTGTCCTAAAGAACAAAATCTTCTTTCATACAAGTAGGGCTAAATGTTAATCATAAAGTTCACTCAAGAATGTAGGTATGAAAGAAGGCTTTCGAAGGCATCAAAAGAAGGGTTTCGCAAGTGTTAAAAGAAGGCTTGCAAAAGCATTGTAGAGACTTTGCAAGAGTTGAAAAAGGGGTTTCACCATGGTTCAAAAGAAGGGTTTCGAAGTAATTGAATTAGCTTCCAAAGAGATTGGATTAGTTCCATAAGCATTGGTGCTTCCACAGATGATGAAAATAAGTAACTCTTCCAACATCATCCCTTCTCCATAAATCAAGTCTTTCGAAACGATTGGTTCCGCCACTATCTACCTTTTTCAGAAGAAGACTCCACTACACTTCCCACCCGAAAGCATGACTTTGCAAAGACTAGCCTTTTGAATTGGTTAAACCCTTATGCAAGAAATAGAAAGGCTTCATATAAATAAATATTGCTTCCTCAAACTTCAAACGATGGGTGTTATTCGAGGTTTTAACCCAGCAGAATCCAGTAGAAGTCGGAATAACTTGATCAAGTCAGAATAGCTCCAAGGCCAACCAAAAGGAGTAGAACAAGGAGTTAGAAGAAGTTGGAAGAAGAAAAAAAAATACTCCAAGGACATGGATCGCTAGCGAGCAGTAGCCAATGGATCGCCAACGATCCATAGCATAAACTCGAGAGTTCATAGACAACGTCGATGCAAGACAGTGAAGATATTCAGAAGGAAAAGTCCCAAGATAGGCTAAGTATATGGATGGCTAGCAATTCATACACCATGGATCTTCGGCGATAGATTAATCATCATTTGATCGCTGCAGCTCAAATGGATCAGAGAAAAGGGAAGTGCTAAGGAATTGGCTCGCCTTCAAGCATGCTCTATGGATCGCTAGCAATCCTTAGATCATGGATCGCTAGCGATCCATGCTTTTGGCTCGGGTCGTGGAAGAACTTACCCTGTTCATTAATGTTATCATCTGGAAGCGTCTGGTGGTCGAGCTTGGCCTAGTAACTCTCCAACCTTTGTAAATATCATCCTACCTACAACATAAATAAGTTCTTTTGGATTAGTTGCTGAAACTCGGTAGAAAGCTTTCTTCACTCCTCTTCTTCCTCTCAACGATCATCCAAAGGGTCCATTGTGATTCTCTAATGAACTCTAGCATTAGGGACTTGATCTAGCTTGGGACATTCAAGAACTTTGTAATTAGATCAACTTTATAACAGCGATCAGTCAATAATCAAAAACTATAAAGTGGATGCAGACTTCATTAACAACCGAACCACTATAAAAATCTTTTTATCTTCTTACTATTTCTGTTCTTTTACATTTATTCTATATATTATTGCTCTGTGAGAACAGGACTAGTGCTTTCACACTCAATCCAGGGTGTTAATCCATTTTTTGGGTTAACATTTTGGTACTTTCACTAAAAACCCAACTCAGTGTTCAAATCTAGCTGTCTACTTTGGAGATCAGATACGTCCAGAAGTTAGATCCTTAATCTTTGCATGAAAAATCTATTGCTTGGAATCAATGCCTCCAGGAAGGAAGAGAACTGCCTTTGGAAGGTATAAAGGGGCAATAATAGCAGGAGAAGATATGAATCATCTACAAACTAAGGTAAATGGTGCCAATGTAGGAGATCAGGTGCCAGCATCTTCCAATTGATGCGAAGTCGTTATAAGAGATGAGTTGAACAAAATGGTTGACTAAATAATCAACAAAAAAATGGAAACAAATCAGAGAGCCTGATAGATAAACTCAATGCTCTCTTAACCTTATAGTCAAATCCTGCTCCAAGAACTATGTTGAACCCGCAGCTGCCATAAAGCAAGAAAATTCTACCATTTCTGGCTTCAACAGAAGAAATGGGAAGCATCCATAGAAAAGGGTAACAGCAGGAACTATGGAAATCAACGCAGAAGGAAATACAAGTACTCTGCTCGCTGCAAGGCAACTAACTTTGAACTTGAACCAAGGCATGAAAACCCTAAGAGAGGATATAGCCATAGACCTCCCCAACTCAGACGATGAGAAGAACTTAATGAAGATAAGTTGGAATAGAATGTCAATGCATTCGATAATGCGGGAAATGTCAAAATTTCCCAAGTTAGGCCAACCGCAAGCCAGTGGGATCCCGAGGGAGTGGTTCTCCCAAAGATAGGAGAGCCTAGGCTTCAGCCCACTCGCCAAGCCCGTTTGCAAAGCCAAACAGTTGGTGTAGTGACCGACAGCCATCCTCAGGACTACCGGACGTTAGAGGCATTTATTACGGATATGATTAAGCGATTGATGGACGAGAATAAAAATAAAATAGAAGATGAATGGGGACCCGGACAAAGTCGAACTTCCTTCACTGATGAGATCTTGAATGAGCGATATCCGAAAAATTTCACGATGCCGACTATTCCATCCTATGATAGGACGAAGGATCCAAAGCCCTATTCGTACAAGTATAGTTGGTACATGGACGGAGCAAGTGCTTCAGAAGCTGTTCGGTGTAGATGTTTTCCCATTTTCGTGGAATGAATAGCTTCCATGTGGTTCACTAGGCTTCCGCCAAAATCCATCTCTACTTTAAACCAACTAGCCACAAGATTCCTCGATTAGTTTAGGTTCTACACCGCATAACCTAAAGATGTAATGTCCATGTCCGTACTATTCCAGGGACGAAACAAATCATTGAAGTCTTTCATGAACCAGTTCAATACTGTAGTGACAGATGTTAGCAATCCAAACGAGGACATGGTTTTCATGGCTTTGGTCCAAGCCATTCATCTCGAAACTGAGCTCGAAAAGTTGATCAAGATGAAGCAACCCACTACAATGGAAGATTTCAATCGCAATGCAAGCCAATACTTTAGATTGAAGGAGGCACAGAATCTAGAAAGGAAGTCTACTGGCATGCAACAGATGAACGTTGGGCAGAGTGATGTGGCAATGAATCGAAATACAAACGCTTTCGGAACTATTGAAGGAATCACGGGGAAAACTAGAAATAATAAAAAAAAGAATAAGAATTCCATTAAGAAAAATGGAAACAACAAATGCCTTAACGGCACCAAGCCTGAAGATTACACCCCTCTCAACGAAACTCCAGAAAACATTTATCTCGCAACACAAGGGACAGAGGATATTAAAAAAATCCCCTAAGAAGGAAGCAGCCGAACAATAGAAGCGCTCAGGGAAGTTCTACCGCTTCCACGAGACACATGGTCACAACACAAACGAATGCCGCCACCTAATGAACTTGATTAAAGTGCTGATTCGGGAGAACAAGCTTCAGTAGTACATGAGAAAACCATAGAATCCTAACCATCCCAAGGCTCTTCAAGCCCCTAGGAATCAAAGAACTCAAGCCGGAACCAGTGAAGAGGGATCAAAGTGATCTGACTAGAGGCTCGTTATTGGAACAATACCAGGAGGCCCATATTCTGCATAGAGAAGTTGGGGAGAGATAGAGCGTTATGCAAGTTCATTAAAGCACACTCCGAAGGAGTCATGTCTCACAATAGAAGTGGGGCTCCAACCAAGCAGCAGAAAACTTTGAATGATGATATTGTACTCAGAAACCAATATATCATAGGGATCAAAGCTCCAACTCTCATTCCAATGGTGGTGACAACAGGAGTCTGACCCGCTGTGGTCCGATGAGTATCGGTCAATAGCGGCAGTTCTTTCAGTATACTTTTTAAACGTATCTTTGAACAAATGAATATCAGCATTAAAAGCGTGTCTGCATGCTAAACAAAAATCCAAGAGTTTACTGGTGAACCCAAATAACCCGTAAGGACAATTGACTTGCCAGTGGAGCTTAGAGAGGGCGATCAAAGAGTTACCTTCATTCAAACCTTTGTAATTGTGGATGAAACTTCTGCATTTAACGCCTTCTTGGGATGACCCACCTTAGCAAATTTCAGACTCGCTCTAGCCCAATAGGGCCTTACCATGAAGTCCCCAACCACAAACGGAATCAGGGTGGTCACAGGAGATCAATGTGCTGCCAGAGAATGTTACATTGCAGAGTTACGTGAATCTAATTGAAGGGAAAAAGGGAAGGATGTGGGCTGAACTCTCCACATTAATTAAACTGCTGAATAGAGACCATAGCACCGCCCTAGCTTGGGAACCATAGCCGATTCAACAAGGCTTTGGACCCTAGAAATAAGAGTGCGGGGAGGATCAGGTAGCATCGATAGAATTGATGCTGCCTATCCCAGTCGATATGGTTGACCCAACAAGAGTCTTGAAAATTGGATCGCACCTTGAAAACAAGATTCGTTTGGAACTTAGTAAATTTCTTCATGCCAACTTGGATTTTTTTGCATGGACACATTTCGATATGTGTGAGGTATCATCAGAAATCACATGCCAACATTGACACTAAGTTTATCCCATTAAAGCAAAATAGGCAATGACTGGGTCCTGAATGATCCAAGGTGTTAAGAGAAGAGGTGGGCAAGCTGATGGCCAACTGCTTTATCTGCGACGCAACTTATCCTGAGTGGTATCTAACCTGGTCTTAGTCAAAAAGGCCAATGGGAAGTGAAGAACCTTTCATTAACTACTCGGACTTAAACAAAGCTTACCCGAAAGATAGCTTCCTCTGCCCAGAATAGACCAGCTTGTGGACAGAACGACGAGATATGAACTACTATCATTCATGGATGCATACCCAGGGTACAATGAGATCCTGATGCACGAACCTGATCAAGGGTATGCCAGCTTTATCACTAATTTGTGACTATACTGCTATAGAGTGATGCCATTTGTTTTAAAGAACGCTGGAGAACTTATCAAAGGTTGATAAATACCATGTTCAAGCATCAAATTGGGAAAACCATGGAGGTTTAAGTGGATGACATGTTGGTCAAATCGCGAGTAGCTGTAAGTCACCAAGATAATCTCGCCAAAATGTGTGAAGTACTTTGAAAGTATGGAATGGAACTCAATCCATTTAAATGTCACTACGGAGTAGCCTTCGGAAAGTTCTTAGGATTCATTGTAAGTGCCAGGGGCATTGAAGCAAATATAGAGCAAATAATGGCCCTACGAGAAGTCCAAGCCCCGAAGAATAAGAAATAATTGCAAAGCTTGAATCGGAAGGTCGCAGCTTTAAGCCGATTTATCTTGAAAGTCACAGACAACTGTGTACCATTCTTTGATGCGTTAATGAAAGAAAAGAAAAACTTCATATGGAGTGTGGCATGTCAAACTTCATTTGAAGAATTGTTGCGACACATGGAAGCCCCGCTAGTCCTGTCAAAGCCAGTGGACGGAGAGGACCTATTAGTTTAACTAGCAATCTCACCTCATGCATAAAGCGCTGCCCTTGTGCATGAAGAAGCGAAAATCCAACGACTCGTATACTGCATTAACAAGCAGTTTACTGGAGTCGAGAAATATTACCCAAAGCTAGAAAGCTAGCATATTGCCTCCTAATCGCGTTTAAGATGCTATAACCGCATTTCCAAGCACATCCAATCAAAGCATTAATGGATCAGCCTCTGAAACATGTATTGCACCGACGTGAAACTTTCGGACTACTTCTCAAGTGGAACATCAAACCAAGCCAGTATGATATTGCTTACCATTCGAGAAAGGCTGTCAATGAGCAAGCGCTAGAAGATTTCATCGCTAAGTTTACCATACGAGATGACGAAGAAGAAACACTGTCGGAAGTGGAGATGCAAGGAAACTCTTTGTTGATGGCACATCTAACAACCTCTTTTCGAGGGTAGGGGTAGTGCTTGAAACCCCCAAAGGACAAGCCATTTGCTACGCCTTACGCTTGGAATTTCCTACAACAAGTAATGAAACAGAATACGAAGCATTAATAGCGAGGTTGAAAGTTGTGAAAGAACTCAGAATAATGTCAGTCCACATCTACATCGACTCCCAACTTGTCGTCTCCCAACTAAAAAGCGAATACCAGGATCGAGGGGAGAACCTTGCTTTACATCTGTCTAAAGTATAAGGGTTGCAGAGCGACATCGAATATTATACCATAACTCACATTTTGCGAGAGAAAAACATCAAGGCAGACTACTTGGCTAAAATAGCAAGCTTCGGAGAAGCTCAATCATTAGGACTAGTTCTGGTTGAGTCTCTGACTGCCTCGAGTATGGAAGAAATTGATGTCAACTGGGTTCTCGGGACTACCACAAAACAGGAAACATGGATGGTGCCAATCAAGGGCTACTTACTTACAGATACCTTCCAGCTGACTGAAACCAACGGAAAAAGCTTCTCCAGAAAGCACCATGATTCGTAATACAGGATGGGATACTTTACCGAAGAGGATTCTTAGCACCCCTTTTTAGATGTGTGACTGACGATGAAGCTCGACGGATCTTGAAGGAAGTGCACAAAAGTGAATGTGGAGACCATACTTGGGGGCAAAGCCTTGCAAAGAAAGTTCTCCGGTAAGGATATTTCTAGCCAACAATAAATCGCGATGCAGCAGACTACGCCAGACGATGTGATCGTTGCCAAAGATTCAGCAAAATTGAAAGAACTACCTTAACGGAATTAAAACAGATGTTCAACCAGTGGCCATTTGCCATACGGGGAATCGACATGATTGGCATATTGCCAATGGCTAAAGGAGGGACCAAATACACTATAGTTGTTATTGACTATTTCATGAAATGGATCGAAGTGGAGCCGCTGGCCACTATTACTACAAAGAAAATCATTAATTTTGTTACTAAAAACCTTATTTGTAGGTTTGGTACACCATAAAAAATCATCAATGATAATAGGACCCAATTCGAAAGCGCTGAGTTCAAAGTCTTTTGCAAACGCTTCCGAGTTGAGAAGAGCTTTTCCGTAGTTGCTCATCCACAAGCAAACGGGCAAGTGAAGGCAATAAACAAGATCATCAAGTCCACTATCAAAAAGCAACTAACTAAAGCAAAAGGGAACTGGGTTGATGAGCTTCCACCCAAACTATGGGCTTACAGGACAACTGGACACACTCCATTCGCATTGGCATATGGCTTAGAAGCAATGATTCCCGTCTAACTAGAAGTCCCTCTCACCAAAGGCAAAAATTTAATAAGAAGAAAAATGAGTAACTCTTACTCGAAACACTAGATATGATTGACGAAAGGAGAGTAGAAGCCGAGTTGAGGACCGTCGCCCACCAAAAAGGGTCGCGCGATACTTCGACTTCAAAGTTGACAACCAAACCTTCAAGGTAAGAGACCTTATCCTCAAACAAATCTATCCCGTGTCGGGAGCCTGAGAACCAAACTAGGAAGGGCCGTATATGATCAATCAAAATCTAAGGGACGAACCTTCAAATTAACAACCGTCGCTGGAATCCAAATTCCCAGAGCATGGAACAACAAATTGCTACGCCGCTACTTTACCTAAAAACTACCTTATGGAATTTCTATTTTTCGGCAAATAAGCCTTTTCGGGATGCCGGGGGCATTGTAAATAGGCAAATACTTACCCAACTTCTATTAATAAAATTAATTCGCTTTTTGAACCAATAAAATTGTGATCGTAATAGTAACACGTTGAGTCAACAGGATCAAATCGACTTAAAACCATATAATTGCTACTTGAGAAAGTGGAATCACGCTCAAGTACGTCTCACCTACCGACCGGGTCGATGGAAGCAAATTTAATCAAACCGTTGGATCAACGAAACTCGATCCACACCTTCTGAGTACTGATGTTTTCCTTGCAGCATTGGGAATGTTTTCCTTGCAGCATTGGGAAGGCTCAAATAAAAAGCCACGCATCCCGTAAGTCGTGCACTAACTCTTCGAGTCGTGAAATCACGCTATTAAAATATAAATTCCTCAGGTTGCCCAAAGATAGGTAACATTGAGAGGCATAAAAAGCCACGCACCCCGTAAGCTGTGCATTAACTCTCAGAGCTGTGAAAACATGATCTTAAAACATAAACTCCTCACGTTGCCCAAAGATTGGCAACATTAAGAAGTATCAAAAGCTGCGCATCCTATAAAGCTACACACACTTTTAATTAACGAAATTGCCCCGGCAATACTCGAAAACTCATCTATCACTGGAATTGCGAGGGTCAACCCACACCCATTATTAAGAGTAATGGGTGCGTCTTCAACAAAATTGAAGTGTTGTGAACCAGTAGAAAACTCCAAGCTAACACCCATGATGAACTGTAACATTTAACGTGAATACTGTTTAGCTGTCCACAGTTAACTCGTATAATATGCACGCCCTGAGCAATGAAGTGCATATTTAAAGATTGCAAAAATCCAAAGAAATGATACTCATAAGTACCAAGTCACGTTTTTGAGAAGTGATAAGTGGTTTAACTTCCAAAAATTTGCAAAGATTATTCATTAATTAATCTTGTAACTATACGTTTCTGACTTTTTTAATAGTTAATCGCATAACTGTATGTTTTGCACTAAGTTCATATTACAAACATGCATATTTATACACTTTCCAGAATCACATAAAAAATAAGTTATAAAACTTGTAAAAGAAAAAATCTAATTGCGACTTAGTCAAATTCCAAGTTTGGTATGAAAAATATTCGAACCATAAGTTACTGGTCATTTGTCAAGTTTTTCAAGTAAATAGCCCTGTGAACTAGGGGCATACATCGGTACATAAATAAAAATGCGTAAAAAAATTTCACAACTTCTGTTACTCCAAATAAATAATTTTGGCAGCAATTGCAGGACTAGATAAAGTAAAATAGAAGTAAACAAAATAGAAATAAGAGCAAATAACACATATGAGCAGATAGGTAAAGGTACAGTCAAAATATCAACTGTGTATTACTTATAACTCTCTTCTGTAAAAATGTGGGGGCCGTACCAACACAATACTGGCCAATAAAAGGAAAAATGCAAATGCCATCCAAGCATAACAAAAGTAGTAAGTGCAGACTTTACATTTGAATAAGACAATGCAAAATGAATCAAAATCATATCAACTAACACCTAAGCTTCTCAGTGCTTCTTTCCACCACTTCCCTTCCCGCCTTTTGCTCGAAGTTTTTGCTTCGCCTTAGGAGTGGTGTCGCTGCCAGTGATGTCGACGATCTCCTTGGTGCTGATGTTCTTTTCCTTCTCTGCAACTTTTTCAGAAGACTCGTCTTTCTTTTTGCACTTCCAAGATCCGCAAGAGCTTTTAAAAGCCTTTATCGCTTCAACCTTCTCTTTTTTAATGACAACCAGTTGTTCTTGAGATTTGCATTACTGCTCAATCTGAATTTCTTGCTTCCGAACTTCAATCGTCGTGAAGTCACCCTCTAAAAATATGAAAGGGTCATCCAAACCATGCAATGCAGCGATCTTCTCATATTCCAGCCTCGATTGTAAGCCAGACACGGGCACGGCGACTTAAGCAGGTACATAAATGAGCACGGAAGCGGTAGAGATAGAAACATTTCCAAGCACCGAGAAAACCGAAGTATCGACGGATAAGGAAGAAAGACCTATAAGATCAAAAATTAAAGCGTTAAATTCGTCCTACTCTTACAACGTGAGTTGAAAGTTCTCGAACTCAGAAGAAACAATTAAATTACCTACACTAGAACAGTGATAGAAAATTTCAACCACATATTTGTTGATGGATCATGAGGTTGTCCCGATGGCTCTTCGGGACCGGAAATAAAAGGCTCCGGTAATGCTTCGGTAGTTGCAGCCGCGACAGCATCAGCAGTTTCCTTCTCTCTTTCGATCCGCAAAATCTCTCGGCCTTCTAGCAAAGCCTTTTTGATTCTTCATTGAGTTAGGCATTCTCTAGCTCTCGCTCGGTATAAACATTCCTGTTATCATGGAAAGGGTTCAAGATTTCCTCCCAGACCACAGCGAAAGCGCACGGGAATTTAGGGCCTAAGTAAATAAGACTCCCCTGGTGTAGCAGGGAGTTAACATAAAATTTCAAGATGGTCACATCCATCTTCTCCTTCTTTCTCATGAAAGCATTCTGAAGCTCCAAATAATCCGCTGTAACGGTGGCCATTTTGACTTCAACACGGGCTTTATCGGCGCTAAACTACGCAACCTGATCCTGGATCCTGGGCTTCGTCTCAGCCTAGTCAGTGATGGTTTTATCGCATGACTTCACGACTCCTACGCATTCTGTAATCGTTTTATTATGCCTCTCTACGATAAGGTTTTGGTCGGAAATGGTCTTCTTTTGGGCCTCAATTATCGCACTGTAAGCTGCCAACTCCTCTTTTAACTTGGCCGCTTCTGCATGAGCCTTCTTAATTTCATCCCTGTAGACGATCTCTATTCGCTCATGAGCCACTTTTAGCTCTTTTAGCAAGTCGACGTTATTCTTGCTCTATCGAAGCGTCGCATCCTTCTTTTCTTCTAGCTGTTTGATTCTGGCATCGCGTTCCGCCAATTCTCTTTCGGAGTCATCCTTCTCCGATTTAAAGGAGAGCATTTCTTGATAGTTGTTACGGTTCATGTCCGCTAGCTATTTGCATAATTTATCCCACCGTGCAGCCTTTTCTAACTTGTTCTGGATTGTTTGAAGGTGGGGCATGTTTGTATCTCTACGAACTGGAAGAAGATTACGATCAAATTTAACCCCCCCCTCAAAAACCTCCCAAGGGGCGCTGCCTCAAGCCGAAGAGGATCAGATGGAAGAATATAGGCACGTCTCCGGTGGAGGCGTGAAGAACCGGGGGCAAGTGTCACATGAGATGATGGAACTTGAGTTGAAGATGGAATGCGAACAGAAGAAACTGGGATTTCAGGACCAATTGAGGAGGGGGCCGGAGTGAAGGCCTGTTGTTCCACAGAATGGGAACCACAATCAAATTTTGACTTTTTAGGCAGCTCATCTAGCTCATCGAAAGTCTTTCTTTTCTCATACCCACCTTTACATACTCGGCCCCATTCCCTCTCGTCTCGACTGTGAACTTCAGCCTCTAAATCTTTTCTTCTTCGATATTTCTCCTCTGTCTCACGAGGCTGATGATGGTTGGAAGATCGTTTCGACCAACATCGAGAGTCGGTAAATTTTTCAAGTTTGTGGTAGAGGTCGCATCCTCTCATGGTACCTGGCACAAAAAATAAATAAAGAGCTTTAGAAACGGAAGATAAACATGAATAATATGTGTATAAGCGAGTGTAACCCTAGTGAAACATGTAATGTGTTAGGGAGGAGAGCCTAAAACGACGTCACAAACCGGATCGGGTAAGCATCGTGGAAGAAATTGGAATAACTCCATGCACGACATGGCCCGAACGAAGAGATACCTCCTCAAACTTGAAGCTTTCCCCCATGAGCGCGTCAAAATCGACATAAACATTGCTCAAATCACCGAAGTCTGCGCCAGCTTCTCTAATTGGAAAATTCCGACGTCGTCTGATTTTTAGAGTAACATCTTTATCGCTCATGTCTGGGGGAGGCAAGCTCGAAACAATGGGACTCATCCCCGAAGTCAAGTCACATGATTCAGAATCTCCGTTGTCGGATTCTGCAAAGAAATCATCATCGTCACTGGAGGAGGACTCGTGCTACTGCTCTCAATCTGACCCTCCTCCTTTTCTATGTCTATCATGGTTTTGCCTTCTCTTTGATTAAACTCCTCTTCTTCTTTTTGAATTGGAGGCATTCTAGCCGGGCAAATGGCCTCAGTCGCGTTGTCTTTTCACTTGTGAGTCTCTTCAGCCGACTCACTGGACAAGCCTTTCCTCTCTTGAAAAACACCCTCTTCGGGACCATGAGACGAAGAAGTGGATCGCGTACATATCTTAGATCGAGAAAGGGATGGGACCTCAAGTAGGACTACAGATCTCCCTGGATGCAACAGCCCAAACCAGAGCAGGGTCTCATCTGTCAGCAAGAATCTAACTAATCTCTCCTCAACATCGACAGCCTTCAGAGTTCAAAAAATTTCATCAAGAGATGAATCCTTGTTCGGCGTCGAAATAACTGTAGAAATTATTTGACTCATTACAAATCCTATAGCAAGATATTAGAGCTCTATAAGTGGGAAAAAGAACTTACCTCCGTTGTCCAGAGACTATTAAATCCCTCAGGAAACCGAACAAAGAAATATCGAGTTTTGAATTGACATAAATTGCTCTGTAGTCCCAACACAATTTTACAGTTTCTCTAGGCCTCAATCACAACTAAGGACGGACACCATCTCTTCTTTTGAATGAGAAAAAACATCTTAACTCATCGAAGCTCGGGGAGATTGAGAGTCCGCATGAAAAGAATGCGCAAGCAGGTTAGAATAGCGTATTCGTTGAGAAGAATCTGAAATGGAGCAATTCCTAAGTTCAAGTGGGTTTCTCTCAAAAAGTCATTGAAGGGGTCATTGCACCATTCAGGTACATATACGATGACAAGATGTATATCCCGGTAGCGACATATGAGAGAATTCATATTTCTTCGAAATGCCATGCTGTAGGCCGATGTTATGCAAGACTTTAGCAGAAATCATGGAGGAAGATCTCTCCGGTGGACTGAGAAGAAATAGAGAATTATGAGGATTCGATCCAAGACTGGACCGATTGTAACTAGCTGGCCATATTCAGCCTGTGAAGTAGAAGGAGGAGGGGTGACAGACGACGACTCAGCCTCCTAAAGCACAGGACTTCCTCTGCTAGACTTGCAGCAAGAAGACGGGTACTTCATTCTAAACAACAGAACTTACGTCTGAAATGGTAGTGTAATTCTACTCTAAAAAAAGAATTCCCTATACTACACTTGAATTCCGAAGAAATATTGGCTCATACTGATGTGTCGGACTTCAAGTATGTACCGGGGCAAGTGTGGGGTGTTATCTATCGATGGTGGGCTCGGTCTCCTAAACACTACAAACACACTATCCTATGTAAATAGTATGTTCGTGGCTAAGAGGGAAAAGGACTTCCCGATCACTTTCATTTTGAAATTACTTCTCCTACACTTACCCGTTATCGATCAACGATTGATAACGGATCCGTTGTTTGAAACGTTGTGGAATGTTCCTTCCAATATAGGTACATCGTGCATGCAAAATAAAGCAAAACCAATCCAAATCCTCCGGAAGGACGAAACCAATTTATGTCATGCGGTGTCGACAATGGGACTTGGCATAAGTCAATTCTGGCTCAATGGACGAGCAAAACATGTCAAGCACTGGGGCAAGGCCCGAATGTCATTCCGTGAAGAACTCAAAACTCGATTTACTATCTTCCTCCACTAAGCTGCAACCAACTGGGACTTTTCACGATGAACATCACAAATGCAACTCCGTTGCCAAATCGAAAAACGAACACCATAATCATCAAACCCACCTTGAATTAGTAATCAAGAGGAAAGGATGATCGAAGTTATCGTCTTGCAACTTAGTTAGTGGATCGGTAGAGATCCGTGCAAGCAAACGAGCTAGGCTAGGGACTGGAAACGATGGCGAAGCAGCAACACTGAATTTTGGAGTCAATGCCAAAGAAAATCGACGGCATTGATGGAAGCTTGTCGAAGTTGGGTCAAATCGCTGGAGAGGGCGAATCGCTAGAGACGGTGTATCGGGTCGATCAAAGCAGCTTGGATCGCAAGAGGTCGAAAGTTCAGGTCGTGAACAGCAAGTGGGAGCTGAAGAAGGTCGGCTCGTAGGGTTTAAATAATAGTAAACGAAATAGCAAAAAAAGTCCCAAGTCATTGGATTGCCAACGATCCATAAGATTGCTTGCATTTGGTTTCAAACTTATATGGTGAAAATCATAGGCTATTCAAGGCATGTCGGGAAGCTATAGAGTAAGATTTGGCCCATTATGACAAATAATGGCAGTCTAGGTCAAAACATAGCAAGTGACACTCTAATATAGTTTAAGGTCACCTGGCCCTAATATGACTACTCGAAATTCAACCAGTAGAAGCCAAAAAACGATAACTTCCAGAGAACACCTTGTTTTCAACGAAGACATATTCTAGGGGGTTATCCGGGTTCTTAACCCAACAGAATCCAGCAAAATTCGGAACAACTTGATCGAGTCAGAATAGCTCTAAGGCCAACCAAAAGGACTAGAATAAGGAGTCAGAAGAAGTTGGAAGGAAGAAAAGCAAAAATACTCTAAGGACATGGATCGCTATCGATCCATTCATCATCATTGGATCGCTATGGCTCAAATGGATCAGAGCAAAGGGAAGTGCTAAGGAATTGGTTCGCCTTCGAGCATATTTTATCGATCGCTGGTGATCCATGCTTTTGACCCATGTCGTGGCAGAACTTCCACTGTTCCTTTCTGTGATCATCTACAAGCGTCGGACAAACGAGCTTGGCCTAGTAACTCTCCAACCTCTATAAATACCATCCTACCTGCAATATAAATAGGATCTTCCTGACTAGTTACTGAAACATGGTAGAAAGCATTCTTCACTACTCTTCTTGCTTACAACGGTCATCCAAAGGGCTCACTGTGATTCTCTAGTGAACCCTAGCATCAGGAACTTGATCTAGCTAGGGACACTCAAGAACTTTGCAGTTCGATCAACTTTGTAACAACAATCGGTCAATAATAAAAACTATAAAGTGGATGTAGGCTTCACTAAAAGCCAAACCACTATGAAAATCTTCTTGTCTTCTTTCTATTTCTCCTTTTTTACATTTATTCTCTATATTATTCCTCTATAAGAACAAAGCTGGTGCTTTCAAACTCAATCCAAGGTACTGATCCATTTTTTAGGTTAACAATGGGCTTCCGCATTAATCAAGGGAATTGCCTACGAAAACCGCCTTCCACAACCATCATTTGTCCATCAAGAAGCCTACTCCATTATAATTCACCTTTCGTAATGATCCTTTCGCCACTGTTAAATCATTTCGAGCCCATCCAAATGCCCTTCCTCGCTCATTCAAGTAACAACCTACCATGTTGGCACCACATCTTAACAACAATGAAGAGGTCCAAGAAGCCTTTAACTATGTTACAACCCTTTCAAAACTAAGATATCCCCTTTCGATAGTGACGAAAGCCTCAAAAGATACATATAGTCGGTATGGAAACTGATTCGATACCCAATAGCGGAAGGTATATTCAAGCGTTACGAAAGCTTAAATAAAAAAGCAGAAGTACCTCAACATCAATGATAGTCAAAGAACGCTTAAATAAAAAAGCAGAAGTACCTCAACATCAATGATAGTCAAAGAACGACAAAGAGACCTTTCGATAGCCTTAAAAGGATGACACAAAAGGGTCTAACCCACGTCTATAAATATGACTCTAGGGGTCCAAGTTCGAGATCGATTTTTCATTCCTATATTTCTTTGTCAAATAAAATTCTTGTAAACTTAAATCAAATTGGGGACAAATTCCATCAATTGTAATCCATTTGTGAGAAATAAAAAAGGGGATGCATGTACTTGATATTTATTTCGAACATGAGAATGATCGTTTTGGCCATTAGCTTGTTCAATGGCCAATTGCACATGATACGCACTTATATTCTTAAACCTTATTTAGCATATGCTACACTATAAAACCTATATGGATATCTTGACTTTAAAGCATATTATTATTACGTCCAAAGCCTTGTGGCACTAAAGTAACATGATGATGATAATTCAACACTATTGAATCCATTGGCCTTATGACATTTATCCAAAATATCACTCTATGGCACACTGAATGCACTTTTTACATAAATTTATATACATCGAGTTTTGAATCCTTTCGAAGGGTACTAAACTTTTGAAGGGGTGCTTTTCATATCCGTTGAATCAAACCTTTTGAGAGGACTTCTCTAAAAGGCACTTAAATATTTTTGAATATATCTTAGCTTTCAAAGGCGATCATCCCATAGCTGTTGCATTAACACCTTCGAATGGGTCAATTTGAATTGGTGCTTGACCTCATTTTGATCCCTTTGAAAGAGGGCGGTAAATAGGACTGCAACATTAAATCTCATTTTTGACAATACAGACCCTTTCGAAGTCCTTCAAAAGGGATCTTCTTCTGATTCACTTTCAATCCAATGTACCTTTGGATGTTGACGATTATATCATTAACAATGTTGATGGGGAAGTTGCTATTAACGATAAAGACTATAAAGATACTAATGATGAAACTAAAGTTGATGGTGATAAAGATGGTAATACTGTAATGATGGTGCTTATGTTGTTGGTGGTACTGATAGTAGTAGTGTTGGTATAGGTGATGGTAATGATAATGACCAAAATGTTGATGACAAAGATGGTGGTGTTCATAATGCTAGTGCTAGTACTAGTGATTAGTAGTAGTGAAGGTGCTGGTAATAATGTTGGTGATTGTGATGTTGGTGGTATTGATGGTGCCTATCAAAATAGGGATGATTACTACTGCAAAAGACGATGACGATGACATTGACCAAACAACAAGCCAATTTGAAATAGCTATCATATCATAGGTGGTAAAAATTATTGAACAAAAAGAAGCTATAGAAGATTTAAAAAAGAGAACAGGAAAATGTATATTTACAAATTGTAAATATTTTCCTAGAAAATATTTACTAGGTAAATATTAGCCATCTATATGGGAATAAACAAAATAATTAACAACTAATTTTTTTTGATAAACTAAAAGATCTAATTGCAAAAGGACATCACAAAAAAAATAATTCAAAAAGCAATAGGTATATATTTAAAAAAAATTATTTTTCTCATTTAAAAATAAGTTTCTCAAAATATTTGAGATATACTAAATATATAATTGAAAAAGATGTTGAAAATATTGGCATTCAGGGAAAGACTTTCTAACATTCAAACTATTATTATCAAGCGAATCTAGGGAAGTGCTCAAAAATTAACTCAAGATCAAATGGAGATCGAAAAAAGTGGCTGAAAAATATGAAATAAAGTAGGAAAAAGAAGAGAAAAAATTAAAAAAGAATAAAAGGGAAGTTTCGCCATCTTTACTGTTTAAGAGAAATAAAACTGAAAATTGAAGAGGAAAAGCAAAAGATCCAAATATCCAATATGATCCGCCAAAAAAAAGAAAATACATAAACCAATCCAAGAAAGACATTATCGACCAAAAAGTAGTTAAAAAGGTAACATTGTCGATATGCCCGAAGAAGATGAATCTGATCATGATAGATCAGAAACAAAAGAAATTACTATGATAGATGTTAAAAAAACAAGCTTGTATAAAAATGGCTTTCAAATAATCAAATCAGTGAACTAAATTTTTTTACCAACATGAAGGAAAGAAGTAAGTTATTTAAATAAAACATAACATACATTCATACATACATGTATACATGGCAAATATTTTCCTGGCCAATATTTTCCATGTACACATGCTCACTTACTTACAATAATTATACTAATATAATTTTGACATTATTAAAATAGGAAAACAACATTCTATGAGTAGAAAACGACGTTGAAATAAGAGGAGTAAGTATTTCAGATATGTTGTTCAACGAATTCATTGATTTAAAGACATATAATTTACAGCACATTTTCAACATAATATGATAAATATAGATAAAAAAAATAAGAAAATTAATGTATGAAATTTAATTTTGATGCAGGTTATAGATTGGTTCACAAAAATCAAAATGAGCTAAAACATAAAGATATTGTTTACTTACATTCCTATGCAGCGGTATGAAATACTTAAAAACAAAAATACATATCACTTTAAAACTAATTATACTATAAATACAGATATCTATTACCGATGATACAAACTCATGTATAAATCTTTGGTTGTTAAAGTGCTGGAAGAAAGAGCATGACTTGCAAAAAAAATATTTATACCACAACATCATGTCAACCACTATACATTGTTAGAGTTCAATGCAGTTGACAAAACATGAAGCACTATGATTCCCAAAGACCAAGATAAAAAAATGCCAACTGCTCACAAAAACAATGAGCTATTAAAACTGTAAGTCATAAATATGTTTTCAATTAATGTTGACAAATATTTACAGAGAAAATATTCGCACGGAAAATATTTGCCTTGCAAATACTTGCAAACTGGTATTTGACCAAATTACAAAACAAAATTATTAATTTGTTCATAATTTCAAAGAGACAATTTGATAAACTTGCTTAAAACAATTTATTCAAGAAATGGAAAGAAGCCAACAGAATTAAAAAACAATACAGTCAAATTTGTGACTTGCCCACTATAGGAGTCCTATCTGTAGGTAAAACTTATTAGTTACAAAAGTATTTTTCAAAACATTAAAAATGTTAATTTTGTTGAAACGATGTAGAATTGATCGTGCGATATTTATCATGAGATTCATGGAATATCTTTCCGAAAACAAAGACATTGAAGAGAATCTTGAGTTGTGTACTTGTAATTCTAAATAGGATATTAAAGCTTTGATGGTATAAGATATAATTGCAGACAAAAAATGTGGATGGAAATCAGATCTTGATACACAGAAATGTCTCAAAGATTTGCCAACTACATCCAGTTTTGGATAATGAATGCAATACACTTCTCGATGTTAGATGTTGGCTATTAGTTTTTGGATGTAGGTATTAGATATTAGACATTAATTATTTTAAAAACACATGTTTGATGTTAGATTATGACTGTTGTATGTTTATATACATTGTTTGATATCAGATTTTGAATGTTGCATATGTTTTTTAACTAAAATGTAATATGAAATATTCAAAGAAGATATTGTTTTTAGACAGTATAAAATTATAAAACATTATATGGTTGATTCAATGGATATAGTCAGATAATTTAACCAGCAAAAATTTATCAGGCAAATATTTGTCAGAAAAATATTTGCAGGGCAAATATTTTCTTAGCAAATGTTTCCACCCTTAAATTTTAAAAATTAGAAAGATTGCTGCATTTTCTTATAATTGTAGATGTATTTCTCTAATTTTCATATATAAAAAAACTTCAACAAAGAAACCACTAGCAACACAAATTAATGTGAAGTTAAACATATATAAAAAGTTATCATTTCATTCACTAACATTTTATTCTATAAAGAATACTTTGCCTAACTTACAAGAAGCACTTCAAGTCCTAAAACATTCTAAATTGAATGCCTATATTTTTCTATCAGGACAGAGGAAGATTTCATTTTACTTTAATCTCTCATTTGAAATCAGGGACGAGTCGTATTTTCCTTTCCAAAATCCATTAGCGGAGGATGGCAATCACTGTCTGATCTTTCTTACTCTTCTGTCTCTTCATCTTCATCTCTTTCCTCCGAATCTTTCATATTCATTCAAGTAGACCTGAACTTAAGGCCATTAACAGAGATGACCAGGGGGCTCGGATAGCAGTGAAAGATTGGAAGAGGTTTCCACCTTGAAGAGAAAGAAGAAGATTGTAGAGAATTTGTAAGTACAACGACTATTGAGCTGACACTCATTTTAGTTTGAGTACTGATAGAATAATACATAAAAAACATCATCAGTACAAAATAAAAAAGGATTGCCAACCATACAAGGAAAAATAGGAGATAACAGTAGTCAGCCATAAGAGAAAGCTTAAAGGTATAATTTTTCACTAAAGAAGAAGAAGAAAACGAAGAAGATTAAACACACAAAAAAAATCTCAGCCGTAGGTCTACAAATTAGCTAACTAGTCCCAGCCTTATAACTTTGGTCAAGGGATAGGACTGAAAACTGATTTAATGACATCAATACTGGATTATTTTGTGTCTATATTAGGAACACGTAAAAATATAACTATTGTTTATGATTTAATGACAGACACTTTTGACGAACACTTAAAGCTAATAGGCAAATTAACCAATTTCATATGACTAATCACACGTGTTACATAAATATTGAAACAACTTACTAAATATCAAAACAACTTAGTAAATATTAAAATAGCTTGCTAAATATATTTTTTGAAATAGAAAGAAAAACAAACATATTAATTGTTAATACTTGAAATCAAACTCAAATTTGCTAAATATTTATATGACAATTGTAAGCTCGGAAAACATTTGCCTATCAAAAAATTTCTTTCTGATATTTTCTATTCTACGAAATATTAGAATAATGATTCAGCGACATCAATTGTGAACTATTTTGTTTGAAATGATGCAGAACTGATTGTGCAAGATTTGCAAAGAAAAACAAATAGACTAACTGCTAAAACTTGAAATCAAACTCAAAGTTACTAAATATTCATATGACAAGTATAAACCAAGAAAATATTTTCCTAGAAAATATTTGCTACTCTAAAAAATATGAGAATACTAATTCAATAACATCAATGGTGAATTTTTGTTTTGTTTGAAATGATGCAGAATTGAATATACAACGTTTCCAAAATTTAATGAGTCTTTTCCAATCATTTCTTTTTGTTGTATTCTTTAATTTTTACCTAAACACCATACATAATACCTGCTCTAAAACTCTATAAATGTATCACCCATAATATTTTCTTCCTTTTTTCATCACATTCCATTATGTCCATAATATCAACTAGAAGAATATCTCTTTTGGCCTCACTCGCTTCCAACTCATCAAGAAAACAATCTGTACCTCCGCAACAACAACTATTACAACTCACACGTTTGAACAAATCATATTAGCATTTACAACTAGATGCATACCATATCTATTATTGTGAGCATCACCATTCCCCTAACTCACTTGCATAGGCAAACAAGAACATACTCGAACTATTTTATAATCGTGCACTAATGCAATATCATTAATAGTAGGATAGCATGATCAAAGAAAAAACATATGCCAAACAAATATTTGCCAACCATATAAACTTATAAAAGTATTCCTCAAAACATTAAAAAAACCATTTAGTTTGAAGTGATGTAGAAGTGATTGTATAATATTTGCAAAAGATTACTGCATTTTCGTATAACTGCATTGACATATTGGTATAATTTTCATACATAAATATACTTCAATAAAACAACTACTAACACAAATACAAAGTTCACATTAAGTAGAGATGAGTTTACAGCATTTTTCAATTTCGGACTATGTGTAAATACACAACTTAGTACACAACATATTAATGCACGAACATATTGTTATATTTCTCATACAAAAATAAACTTTAATAAATCAACATACATGTAGTGATGAGTTTACAGCAATATGAATATTGCAAATCACTTTCTTCTGGCTCTAGTTCCGAACTATGTGTAAATACATTTTTTTTATTCCTTTTGCTTGAGCGGATTGCTCTCATTTTCTAAGGCCCTCATTTGCTCTTTGAGACTCATGAATTCCTTTTAATATAAGTCTAGATGTTTAGAAGCAATCAACTTTGATGTTTCTAACTTTAACCGTAGAAGAATGTATCTCTATTTTCAAACTAGATGTTTACAACAACACCAATATCGCAATCGTTGTCTGAATTTCACTTTCTTCTTATAATTCGTCATCTTCATCTCTTTATTCTGAGAAGAAGCAGATTAGGGAGAGGCGGTAAGTACATCATCTGTTGAGCTGACACTCATTTTAGTTTGAGTACTGGTAGAATAATAAAAAAAGGCCATTGGTGCTCAAACCAAGCAGATAAGGAAAAATAGGAGATAGCAGTAGTCAAACATAGATTAAAGCGTAAAGATATAATTTTTCACTATAGAATAAGATGAAATGCAAGAAGAAGAAAAGGTAGAAGACATAGACATACACAAAAATCTCAGCCATAGATCTACAAATTAGCGATCCAATCCCAGCCTTTGAACTCTAGTCAAGGGATAGGACCAAAAAATTGATTCAATGACATCAATACTCGACTGTTTTGTTTCTATACCAGATTCATGTCAAAATATTACTGCTTTTTATGATTCAATAACAGACATTTTTGACCAACATTTTAAGCCAATGGGAAAATTAACCAACTACATCTTACTAATACCCAAATACTGCATAAATATTGAATCAATTTACTAAATACTAAAACGGATTAGTAAATATTAAAACAGCTTACTAAATATATTTTTTAGATAGAAAGAAAAACAAACAGATTAGTTGCTGATACTTGAAATCAAACTCAATGGTACTAAATATTTATATGCCAATTGTAAGATGGGCAATTATTTGCATGACAAATATTTACCTTCTATTTTCTATTCTACAAAAAATAAGAATACTGATCAACGACATCAATACTAAATGTTTTATTTGAAATGAAGCAAAACTGATTGTGCGAGATTTATAAAGAAAAATAAATATACTAACTGTTGGAAATGATCATAAGGCTGGTTTAACACTAAAGGGGGGTGAATAGTGTTTAATTAAATTTACGTATCTTTTTGAATCTTTTCAAATTAAATCCAAACAGATGCAATTCACAAACACAAAAACAATCACAAAATCAGACACAGATGCAAATAGTAAATAAAAACAGTAAAGGAAAGAACACACCGGAATTTTATACTAGTTTAGAGTTACCCTAGATCCAGTCCTATACAATTTTGTGTGTAGATTTCTTTTCAAATATAATGTCTATATTACAACCTCGATTTCAAGGCTATGAGATACACCCTCCTGTCTTCGAGTCCATGGAAAATTCTCTTGCTTTAGGCAGGCTACAAGATCACCTAATTGATTTACGGGCTACAATTACACCTAATTGATTTACAGGCCATAATCACACCATTTCCAATCACACTTAATAGAGAGAGACTCGATACACTTCGATATTTCGATCTTTGATTAAAAATGATCCTATAACTCTGAATAGCACTGAGATCTTTGAGAGAGAGTGACAAAGAATCAAACTGGAGATGATCGAGTTTGATTCATTCAGGATTTCGGCAGAGTTTTGTTAAAATATAAGAGAATATTTGAGTAGAGAAGGCGTGAAGAAATGAAGAAAAACTAACTTAAAATTCATTGAAAACTAACTTAAAATTCATTGAAAACAACTGGTATTTATAAAAGAACAACAATCATGTCCATTCGTGAAAGGTTATGATGAACATACACTTCATTTGAAAATTTGAAATTTGAATTTCTACGGCTAACATGTCAACATAGGGGGATGGGGTATCTCGACATGTCCTATTTAATTTTTAAAATCGATTTTTGTTTTAAAAGAGATTTTCTTTCTAAACTTGCCAAAACAATTTCTGAAGTTAATAAACCATTTTGAATATAGTTTAAACTTATAAAAGAGATTTAAAAAGTAATCTTAAAAATATATAATCTATAATATAAAAGTGATATTAAAAACTAAGTGTAGAATATATTTTTGAGATTTAAAGCTTACAATATTGAAACCAGGAGATAGTTTAAAAACAAAAGATGATTCTGAAATCAAAATATAAAAGATAATAAAAATAATTTAAGGCTAAAATATTTAAACTGAGAGAGATGACTTTTAAAAAAAATTGGAATAATATTTAAAATAAATCATTTTGAAAATTTCATGGGTTCCATTCTACTAGAGAAGTTCGTAGGTTCCATCCCACTAAAGAGATAGCGGGTTCCATCCCGCTATTAAAGTGAGAAGGTGGATTCCATTCCACAATTAAAATCCAAATGAAGATTTTAGTGCTATTATGAAGTCTGGACACTATTATTTATCTTGAAATCTTAAACTCTTGAAATCTTGAACTCTTGATACTCACAAGTCTTCGGTCTTGATTTCTTCAATCTTGAATTTGTTGGTCTTGAATCTTTATACTCAGTCTTGAATCTTTATACTGTACAGTCTTCATTCTTCAGTATCTGCATATATATCTTGCATATACATATATATCTAGAGAAGAATATTAGTATTTATATTTTATAATAAGTCCTAAGGTAGTTGTCATCAAAACCACCATCTTAGGAACTAACAATCACCCCCTTTTTGATGATGACAACCTTTGCTTATAAAATCTACTCCACAAAACTCTGATTCTACTCTCTTCCCCTTACTCCAACAACTCTACCTTAATCTACTAACTCCCCCTTAATCTAAGCCTATCTAAACTATTTTATAATTCTCCTCCTTCTTCATCAAGAAAAACTAATCCTAAATTAGATAACTCTCCCTTAAACTATAACATTATGTAGGATAATAATACAGTACAGTAGAATATAAATGAGACAAAGAATAATATAGTAAGGTAAATGTGAGAGATATGAAATTTTCAAACATAATTAATCGATGTATTTATCAAATCACACCATTTCAATAATATATTACATACCATGTTCAAATCAATTCAAACACTTCAAATCAAAGTCAAATCAAAGCAAATAATTCAAACCACATCAAATCAAAGCAAAGTAAATCAAACCATACAAGTCAAATTAAACACTTCTTGGAACTTCAACCTATCCTTCTTCACCGAAGATAGGATCTGACTTTATAGCATCGCATTCTTCATTATCCTTGTTCAAAATTCCTTTTGGATTCGCTTCGAGTTCTACTTTGTTGGGGGCTGAAATCATCCATCGAATGACATCGAAGTGCCTTTCTTGTTCCTTTATCATCTGCATTTGGCTTAATTCTAAGTGACATTGAATGCGAAGGATCAAAGTAAGTATGTTCTTGAAGGAGTTGAGAGTTTCTTTAAGATTCTCGCTTATATTACGAATAGAAGAAACCATTACATGATAAAATATGAAGAAATTCAATAGAAAATAAGGAGAATTGAAAATATGCATTTTTCTGGAAAAAACAAGTATTTATAGGGTTAGAAAGTCGTTTGAGATGAATAAACACAAGGTAGTTATGTCAATTTCAATTTCAAAACAAAAATCACTTTTGGGCCGTTACATATCGGCGTGGGGGGTAAGGGGATGTCGATATGCCCATGTTGATTTAGTCAATTTGCTTTGTTTATTTATATTATGTACAAGTCTATAAATATAAACTTATACAATATAAAAGCAAGCATTCCAGAAATATTTTAGAGCTAGTGAACATAAATAAATGATTTTCATTGATAAATTTTATTTAACATTACGGAAATAATACATAACATTAACTAATTAAAAGATACAAACTAATACAACATGAAATGAAAAGTAGAATTCGATAGAGGATGATGAAGTGATGATAATCCAAGTTTACGACTCACTTTCCCAAAGAACTTTTTCATTTTGGTGGAAATTTTGTCCAACTTATTACTAACGGATCTTTTGAGAATCCGTTGGTTTTCCACAATAGTATTTTGATTCTTTATAAGTGTTTTATTTGATGGATTCTTAGGAGCGATAGGGTATTCAATGCTTTCCAAAGAAGTCTCTTCCTCCTCTTCTCCTTCTTCTTCAATCTCCATCTCCTCCCCTTCTTCCTCCTCTTCTCCTTCTTCTTCAATCTCCATCTCCTCCCCTTTTTCCTCCTTCTCGTCTTCTTCTTCCATTTCTTCATGAGCCAACCTTTCATCTTTTTCGGTAAGTGTTTCATATAGTAGAAACACAAGTGGGATTTTCATAAGAGAGATATTTGCATGGTTAAACACTTTTCGAGAAACAAACCCCTCTATCTTATAATCAACTCCAAAATAGTTAAAAATCCAAGTAAGATAAGTTCCACGATACAAAGTGTTTTCTCCTAAAGTAAAATTTTAGGGACGAAGTTCATCTAAAATTACTTGAACCCAATTAATTTCATAGTGCCCATAAATAGCAAAAAGGGCCTTACAACTTTTAAGGGCGGGTGATTGAAATTTTCCGATCATAGAGTTATGGTTTGTTGCAAAAGAAGATTAATAATTCTTGCTTTAGGATGGAAAATTCGATTTATAAATTAAAAGTTTTCAACTCTCCAAAAATGCGATGAAATGTCTCATAATCGTGTTCATCAATTTGAAAATTCGAAAGATTCATTCTCGTATACTTACAACCAAAAATATTTTCCAAAATCTTACCATTTGAAACAATTTGTGTTCCTTTAAAAGTACTCCAAACTTCCCTTTCATTACCATAATAAAAACCATGATTCAAATTTGCATAAAACATTTTAATAAGATTTGGATGACAAACAAAATAATTTTGAGAATCATCAATTAAACTGAGAATTTGATTCTCTTTAAAAAGAACATTGAATTCATATGAAGGAAAATCATTAAAGATAGAAAATTTTCCCATATGATCTTTTCCAAAGTTTACATAGCTTCTGGGTCATTATAGAGGAATTTTTTGATGGCTTTGGAAAGCTTAATGCTGGATGGGGTGCTTGAGGAAGCCATTTTTGAAGAGAGTAGAGAGCTTGAGAGTTTGAAAGGGAGTTCGAATTTTGAAATGAAAGTGAAAAGATATGATAAAGTTAAGGAGATAAATAGATATTTAATAGTCGTGTTCTCTGGTCAAGAGACAACTTTTCAGAGCTTTGGAGTTGGTGAAAATGTGTAGGGAAATTCGAAGTTTTGAATTCAAATTTGAATTTAAAAATTCTGGTAGGGACGTTGACATAGAGGGTAAGGCCATGTCGACATGGGTTCTATAATACCCGTGAAAATCAAAATCTTAAATTCAAACAGCAAGCAATTTCAAAACATGCAAACAATCAAGCATTCAAACATTCAAGCAAACAATTTTAAATAAAATAATTTAAATGCATACCTATTTTTAGATCCATATTCCCGAGATCATCAGATTCGTGAATATCTATAAAGTATTTGAATTTTCCGTTTTTTGATCTTCATCACAAGAGGATGAGTCTGAATCGTCTAGTGTAGCAATATACACTCTCTTCCTTTTTTTGACGAATCATTACTTGGAGGAAATTTTTGCTTATCCGGATGCAGACAACCTCTTTTTAAGTGGCCTGGCTCGTCAAGTATCTGATGTTGTTGAGAGTCTCATTATTATTTCCACAATTCTTGTAATTATTTTTTCTGTAGCTTTTTGTAACGACCCGGAATTTTAGGCAATATCAATTTAATAATCTGTATTAATAATTTAATTGGTTTAATCATTTTTATTTATAATTTTAATTTAAATTGATAAATCTAATCTTTTAAAGGTTAATA
Source organism: Allium cepa (assembly GCA_030765085.1). Classification (NCBI taxonomy): domain Eukaryota; kingdom Viridiplantae; phylum Streptophyta; class Magnoliopsida; order Asparagales; family Amaryllidaceae; genus Allium; species Allium cepa. The sequence continues at coordinate 823,364,762 of CM060929.1, forward strand.
AATATTTAATCTGGCATTATTGATCAATATTTCTCTATCAATGTAAAAATTGATAAGATTTATTTTTCAAACTAATAAATTTCATTCTATTTATAATATATATATATATATATATGATATATATTGTGAATTGAAGATCTTTTGTTTTAATTAAAAATGAATTCTCAAATTGTAATATATGTGTGTGTATGTGTGTTATAATTTGAATTGTTTTTAAATTTATTTAATCTATTGATAATTTATAATTGTAATTTAAAGCTTTGTTTCAAAATTTATATTTTTTCAAAAGATAATTTAAAGTTTAATTTAATTATTTTCAAAATATAAGATAATTGTTTGTTTTTAAATATGATAGTTTAAAAAGATTTAAACAAGTTTTGTTTTGTTTTCTTTAAAATGTTTGAATTTAAAATGGTTATAAGTGTATAAATATAAATGTTTTAGATTTTTAAATCCATGAGAATATATTTGTATTTATTAGTTTTAGAATATTTTTCTTTTGAAAGTAAATTTATATACTTATGTAAATATTTATTTATTTAGTAACTTAAGAAAGAAAGTTATATTTACATTTAATTTAAATGAAAATTAATTAAAAATACTTAAGACATGTGTAACCATGTTAACCACCTTAACAAAACATGTAAAGTAATTAAGCGAATTAAATGACAAATGTAAACTCTTGAAGACAAGTGGCACTACTTAATTTTTAAGTTTTAATAAATATTTTAAGAAGAAAACTAGTTTCTTCATAAAATTTTCATTACTTTGTTTTCTTTTCTAACTTAAAACCAGAAATTTACTTTCTCAAATCTGAAATCAAAACTAAGATTTAAACTAAAAAGCAAATCTGAAGCAAATGTCAATCTGCAATTTACAAAGCAAAGATGAAATCTGCATTTATTAAAGCTTCAACCTGCAATTCAAGTTAAAGATCAATTGCAACATTTTTATCAACCTGCAAATTTATCACCTGCAAATTCAAAGTGATATTCAACTGCAAATGTGCAAACCTGTTCAAAAGTAAAATCTGCTGCAAATTTCAACATTTTGAACAACAAATTGTAAGCATGCAAAAATTTCAAACATGCAAGTGTTTCATCAGCATAGTCAAAGCATTATCCAGATTTAAAGTGTTCAAGACCTGGAAAACCTGCTTTGCCTAAAATTATAGTGAGTAAATCATTTTAAAAAAACGGTTTTAGTTTAATTTGTGATTGAATGATGATGCATGCGATGGAATTTGCTTGATGATGAATATTTGTTACTTGAATGCATGATTGATTTGAATACCTGTAATGGAAATGTAAGTTCTGTTATTTTAACAGATCTTGATTTTTTCGTCTTAAAATTAAATATCTCATTCTTTGATCATTATTAGCCTTGAATATTTGAATAAAAGTTGTATGTAAATGTTTAGTGAAGATTGTAAAATAGTTTCCGTAATTTTTAAATTTACAAATAATTTTAAAAATGGAAGACATAGTGAAACTTAAATTTTGGTCACAGATCAACTGCTTTAAATTCAAATTTGGATTACATGCATGTAATCGTGATGAAAAATCATGAATTTAGAAATGCATTTCATAATTTCTAGTTGGGTATTTAGTGTGTATTTTGGGTTTGTTTGTTTTGGGAACTTTGGTGATTTGCCGATGATCTATACAATAATTATAGTCGAATTTTTGATCGTAGCTTTTTCTTAGGTGGTAGATGTTGGGAAAAATACAAAAAAAATTTATCGAGTAAATTTTTCAAATTTGGATGAATTAGGGTTTTAGTTAGTTGGAATTCGGCCTGGCTTTAGAAATTTTCGCGACTTGGTTATTTGATGGCGATGTTCGTATTTGGGGTAGTTGATGATTTTGGTGTGTCACATCTTCAGGTAGATCGGCGAAGTTCATCAACCTCGAGTTCGGCGGCTATGGGGGTTTTTGGTGATTCGTGTTTCCTGCAATTTAGAGCGAAGGGTGATATTTTGATTCACATACTTATTTGTGATTTTGGGTTCAAATTCGAGCTCGCGTGGGGTGAAGTGGTCGACGACGTTGGTCGTGATGACCGTCGTTGGCCGGAAGCAGGGGTGTACGTGCACCGTGCACGGGTTGTATCAGGTAGAATTTCGTTTGGGGAAGAAGGTCTTTACCCGGAGCAGTTCTCGAGTTTTCATCAAGGACGACTCGAAGAGTTGGTGTTGGGAACTAGCTCGGCTGGCTCGTGAGTGTTGTTGTGTTTTGCTCATGTATCTGGGTTGTTTGTGTTTGGTTAGTACTGTAATGTTAAGTACTGTATAATGATATAAGTTGCTAAGCAACTTGTGTTTGAATTAAGGAAGTAAGCATTATATTATAAACACGTTTATAAGTAAAATAACATACTAAGTTTAAACTTGTTATTATGAAAAAAATATAAATCAAACATTTAAAAGTGATAATTGAATTTATTTTCAAAAATTAAAATGTTTTAAGATGATTGTTTTTGAAAATGATTATCTAATTAAATTTTGAAGTTCAATTTAAAAGAGTGTTTTGAAATTAAGGTATTAAATCAAAGTTTAAAGAAATTTTTAAGTAATGATTTTAAAAACTAAAGTTTCAAATTTTATTTAAAATGATTAAGTTTAACTTAGATAATTTAAAGTGTTTTAAATTTTAAATTTGATTTTTTTTTAAAATGCCTTATTTTCAAATAAGGATATTGTGATAAATTGAAATCCAAATTGAATAATTTGTTTTTAAGTTGTTAAAATTTGATCAATTTCAAATAACTTATTTATAAAGATAAATAGTGTTAAATTATTTTGATATGAATTTGAGAATACTTAATTTAAATATGATTTGTTAATAAATAAAGTTTAATTAAGAATAATGTTTTTCTTAACTAATTAAGGATTTTGAAATATAATAAGTTAATTAATTAATTGTTTAATTAATTTTAAATAATTAGTTAATTGTTATTTAATTTTAAATAATCACTTAATTATGAATAATTAAGTGTAATTACTTAATGATGTAAATAATGGTTAATTTTTGAATGTAATTAAGTAAAGGAATAATTACTTATGGAAGTAATTAGAGAAATTACTCATGGGAGTAATTAAGTTGAAGTGATTAATTAAGTTGAAGTGAATAATGGATAATCACATGATGTTATTAATCTAAGGTTTGACTAATATAATTGTTTGAAGTTAATTAATTATGGAGAAATTAATTAATTAAAGTATTAAGGATTGTTTAATGATGGAATTGATTACTTGTTAAGGTAATTAATTAAGAGGGAAATTAAGATTTATTAATGAAAGTTATTAGAAGATAATTACTTATGTAAGTAATTAAGGGTTAATTACTTAATTAATTTAGTTAATTAAGTAATTAATTAATGTGATTAATTTAAGATTAATTACTAAGGGAAATTAATTTAAAATGTAATTAATTAATAAAGTAATTAATTAAGGATTAATTGTTAATTTAAATTGATTAATAATTACTTAATGAAGTAATTAAAGATTAATTAATTAGATTAATTAATCAAAGGGTTAATATAATTAATTAAGAAGTCAATCAATTTAGATAAATAATTACAAATTATTAATTACTGTTTATGATTAATGAGATGATTAATTACAAATTAATTATTTAATTAATTTAATAATTATTAATTAATAAGGATAATTAGCTAATTAATCAAGGTTGATTAATAAAAGTAATTAACTAAAGTGTGATTAATTAATTGTAATTAATTGAGGTTTAATGTAATTAATTATAGTTAATTAATAAATGGAAGCAAATGTATGATCATTAATTATTGTAACTAATGATAGTAATTAAAAGTTAATTACTGTATATGGTTAAGGCTAATTACTTGAATATAATTAAAAGATGATTAATCAAGGAAGATTTATTAAGGAAGATCATTAAGAATGATTTATTTATTTATTTGGGATAAATAAATAAAGAAGGATTTAAGGTTAATCCAATTGATTTGGAGTTAATCAATTCTGCTACTGGATGATTAATTGATATTTGGTGATTGATATTGGATGATCAATTGATATTGGATGATCAATTGATATTGGATGATCAATTGATATTGGATGATTGATATTGAGTGTTTGGTTGATACTGGATGTTTTGGATATCTCTGATATGTGATATGCTGCTTTGTGAGATAATATTTGTTATGATTTATCTATTGTGATAATGTGATTCATCTATCTGTTTATATCATCTTAAATATAAGTTAATTTTTTAAACCCTTAAGTACAAGTTGGACATTAAAATGGCATTTGGTTTTGGGTGAGACCAGGATCAGATTTCCATATTTGGAATCCGAAAACCACATTGATTCCAATTAAATGTTAGGTCGTGAATCCAAGTGGAGCAAGTGAAGACTCGAGGTGTAAGAACTATACGTCAATATAACTCTAAGGGTGATTCCGTGATGAGTTTGACGGAATAGTACTTATAGGTTTGAGATGGTAATTTAGAGTGCAAGGGCTATGGTCGTTGACTCTGAGGGTGATTCCAAAATGAGTGCAACGAGATAGAGCCTTCGGTTTCGTTCGAACCCAGAACGAACTTGTATGGATCGAATGCTTTCAGAACATCGTCAGGTGGACGATGAGCATTCTAAGATAGATGTGTCCTATAAAGGTAATCGTAGCCTCAAGCCTCATCAACCCGGGAATGGCTAAAACAGGGGAGGTGAAGCAAGGCTAGGTGGGTAGCACCCATTTCAGGACAAGATTTTCCCCTATTTAGAAGTCCCTTTTTATTTCGGCTGTGTGGGGCGGTTGATTCCGGACAACTGCAGGGGTTGTCTTGTTCGGGACTGTCCAGTAAGGGATGGTCCCGGCCTTGTGTTGTAGGAGAGTTAGGGTGGCTCCTCGGTACATTGATTTAGGCCACGTACTGTGACGGGCGGTACCCCAGTAGCCCTGCCATTGATGGAAACTCATTCTTCCTACGAGACCCTACGGTTTTGTTTGTATTGCCCACTTTTGTGGCTAGTAGCTGAAATTTAATAATGTAAAAATTTCGGCTACTTCATATTTATTTGAAAACCCTAGACACTATTATAATATCACTGGATTTCCTATCAAATGTTTTGGTTAGCGTAAGGTAAAAACTCTTCCATGTTTATGTGTGGGAAGTCTTACGTGATACCTTTTCTTTTCAAAGGTTTTTCTAAAGTTAGCAATTTTAACCCATTTACTCACACCAGACCCCTGTCCGACCCGAGTGTTTATTTTCTGTTTTATTAAACTCTTTGGTACTCATATTATGTATGAGTAGTCAAGTGATTCAGGTTATCTTGACGAATTCTGGAGGAGATATGGAGCAGGAGGCTTCCACGTGTAGATATATTATGGTTTCGCTGTGTTTGTTTGATATCTGTATCTTGAGTACTTGAGTTGTATAGTTAGACAGATATTTATAACTGTCTAATATGTGCTTTACAAGTTGTGTACACCGATGTAGTATGATACTATGTAATATTTTATGTGATATATTATATTTCATTCGTTCCGCTGTGAGTTCTCTGATGTTGTTGTCTTTCTTCTTTCTATTTCTTTTCTTCTTCTATCCCTTTCTTTCTTCATTAGCGATGCATCTTCCTGGAGATAGAAAGTCGGGTCGTTTCATTTTTCATCTTTCTGTATTTCAGAAACTTACTAAAATTTCTTGTCATCAAGGATATTTCTTCGTCATCGTCACTGTTTGAGCTTAACTATCTGTTATTACATTGAACGCCATTGACTTCTTTTTTGAGGCATTCCTTTCTCTTTTCCCTTGCATTTTTACTTCAAATGACCTCAAATTCCCAATTAATTCTTCAATTTTCAGCGTATTAATATCATTAGCCTCTTCAATTGCTAGTATCTTCTAATCCCATTCCGTAGTGAGTGAATTCAAAAAATTTCTAACTTGAACTTCTTCAAAAAAGTTCTTTCCTAATGCAATTAATGATTGCACGGTGTTTTGAAACCTATTGTACATGTCTGAAATGGATTCGTTTGGATTCATCTTGAATAATTGAAACTAATAAGTCAAGATAGATATTTTGGTTTGTTTAATTTTGCTTGTTCCATCATGAGTAACTTGCATAAAATTTCAGATTTCATATGCAAACTTAAAGACAGACTCTCTATTAAACTAATTCCTATCGAGTAAACAGAATATAGTATTCATGGCTTTGGAATTTTTTTGTGCAACAGTCTTTTGCTCAGTGGTCCATTGTGCAAAATTTGTTGTGGGTTCAATGTACTCAGTTTATGTGATATTCAGTGTATCTAATCCTATTGATTGTAAATAGATTTTCATCCTACATGCCCAATATGCATAGTTATTGCCATCAAAAAGTGGTGGTCTGGTAGAAGACGGACCTTCTACAAATGAACTAGTGATTGTGTTGACATTACCAGTGTTGGCAGCCATTTGAAAATTTTTCAAAAATTAGATAATGATAACTTTGAAAACCAATGCTCTGATACCAAATGTTGGAAATGCAAATTACGAATCTTAAGGCTGGTTTAACACTAGAGGGGGGTGAATAGTGTTTAATTAAATTTATGTATCTTTTTGAAATCTTTTCAAATTAAATCCAAATAGATGCAGTTCACAAACACAGAAACAGACACATAAGCAAATAGCAAATAAAAATAGTAAAGGAAAGAGCATATCGGAATTTTATACTGGTTCAGGGTTACCCTACATCCAGTCCCATACAATTCCTTATGCACATTTCTTTTCAAATATAATGTCGATATTACAACCTCAATTTCAAGGCTATGAGATAAACCCTCCTATCTTCGAGTCATAGACAAACTTTCTTGATTTAACCGACTACAAGATCACCTAATTGATTAACAGGCTACTATTGCACCCAATTGATTTACAGGCCACAATCCCACCGTTTCCAATCACACACTGATAGAGAGAGACTTGATACACTTCAATCTTTCGATATTTGATTATAAATGATCCTATAATTCTGAATAGCACTGAGAACTTTAGGAGAGAGTGACAGAGAATCAAACTAGAGATGATCGAATTTGATTCACTCAGGATTTCGGTAGAGTTTTATTAAAATATAAGAGAATATTTGAGTGGAGGAGTGAAGAAATGAAGAAAAATTTACTTAAAATTTGTTGAAAACAACTGGTATTTGTAGAAGAACGACAGTCATGTCCATTTGTGAAAGGATATGACGAATAGACACTTGATTTTAAAATTTGAAATTTGAATTTCTACGACTACCAAGTCGACATGGGGTGATGGAGTATATCGAGATGCCCTAGTTAATTTTGAAAATTGATTTTTGTTTTTAAAGAGATTTTCTTTCTAAAACTTGTCAAAACAATTTATGAAGTTTATAAACCATTTTGAATATAGCTCAAACTTATAAATGAGATTTAAAAGTAACCTTAAAAATATATAATCTATAATATAAAAGTAATATTAAAAACTAAGTATAGAATATATTTTTGAGATTTAAAGCTTATAATATTAAAACTAGGAGATAGTTTAAAAGCAAGAGATGATTTTGAAATCAAAATATAAAAAATAATAAAAATAGTTTAAGGCTAAAATATTTAAACTGGGAGAGATGACTTTTCAAAAGTTTTTGGAAAAATATTTAAAATAAATCATTTTGAAAATTTCATGGATTCTCCACTAGAGAAGGTCATGGGTTCCATCTCACAAAAGAGATCGTGGGTTTCATTCAACAATTAAAGCAAGAAGGTGAATTACATTCCACAATTAAAATCCGAATAAAGATTTTAGTGCTATTATGAAGTTTTAACATAAGTCTAGACACTATTACTTATCTTGATATCTTGAAATCTTGAACTCTTGATACTCATGAATCTTCAGTCTTGATTTCTTCAATCTTTAATTTATCAATCTTGAATCTTTATACTCAGTCTTCAATGTTTATACTATACAGTCTTCATTCTTCAATGCCTACATATATATTTTGCATATACAATATATCTAGGCAAGAATATTAGTATTTATATTTTATAACAAGTCCTAAGGTTGTTGTCATCAAAATCATCATCTCGGGAATTCACACTAGCTACTGGAACTTGAAATCAAACTCAAAGCTAATAAATATTCATATGATAAATTTAAGCTGGGCAAATATTTTCCCTCTAATGTTTGCTATTCTACAAAATATCAGAATACTGCTTCGGCGACATCGATGGTGAAATGCTTTTATTGAAATGATGTAGAAATGATTATAGATTTATTTCCAACATTTAACGAGTCTTTGTCATTTTGCTATTTCCTTTAATTTTTACCCAAACACCAAAAATAATACCTGTTTTAAAACTCTATAAATGTGCCGCCGACAACATTATCTTCATTTTCTTATAACATTTCATTATGTCCACAATATCAACCAGAAGAACAAATTTATTGGCCTCACTCCCTACATTATATAAGGAACATATCAAAATATTACTGCATTTTATGATTCAATGGTTGACAGTTTTAACCGACATTTAAAGCCAACGAGAAAATTAGCCAACCGCATCTGCTCAAATATACTTAAATTTTGAATGGAAAATATAAGAAGGGCAAATATTTTCCAGACAATATTTGCCCTCCAATACTTTCCATTCATACAAATTTACTCGAATAACTTATAGTCGAAAAGAGAGAAACAAAAAAATTAACAAGACAAAACATAAAACATATTTGATTTAGTCAAATAAAATACGACAGTACATTAATAATCTTCAAAACATAAAGCATATAATATGTAAAAATTGTATTTAATTTCTTAACAAACAAGACTTTTTGTTACGTCCTAATTTCTTACATAAACTATAGCGATTAGAATTATTCACCTCACTAACCAACTTAATCCGGTCTGACGATTGAGGTCTTCCTGCAACACATCTTATCTTAGGTGGATAAACTTTAACATCCTTCGATAAAACATCTTCTATTTAAAAATTGACTAGTGGATTGTCGGATGAGAATAAGATGCTCAGAAAAAGGATACTCTGAAATAGTCCTCAATATAAGAATAAACATCCAAATCGAAGCAAGTATACTTCTATAGCATGAGCACATGAAAACCCCTCAATGCCCCATAAGTTACAACTACATCGTCGAACACTCAAATCTACATGATATGTTTAAGTTGATTGAACTTCATAAACATCAACAGCAGATCCAAAAACATTCCATTGAGCAGCCTGGAGGAATAAATCCCTTATACATATTTCCATAACAGGGCACAAATGATCCAAGTTTTACTTATTTCACGTCGATTCAACATAAGTTTCGTAAGCTTCAAACGAATTTTATCCAAACATCCAGTGATAGGTAAATGTCTTTCCTCCAAAATCCAACGATTAAAGCTTTCAACATAGTTAGAACTCATTTCCCCATAACGATTTCCAATAAAAAAACATTAGAAAACTTTTCAAATGATTTCCAATAAAAAAACATTAGCAAATTTTTCAAAGACAAACCATTCAAAAAACTTGCTACTGCAGCCCTAACAGCAAGCCTAAACTCAGACAAAGCATGATTAAATACATCTAATATAGTAGCATGAGCAACTTTAAAAAACAAAAAAAAGATCCATTTCTTTTTTTCCTTAAGGAAACCTTTTTGCAAAAAACTCTTCAAATTATTCTTTAAATGATAGTAACAATAACCGTGAGCTGAATCTAGGAAAACTTAAGGAACGGTAAGAAAAAAACCAGAATGTCGATCAGATACAAAGGTGAAAACACGATCATCATCTAACATTTCACTAAGTTTTATCAAAAACCAATGCTAATTAGGCTAAACTTTACCAAATACAATACCAACAACTAGTGGGAGAAACTCTAATATAAGGAATAGCTATGTCATATTCATAAAATAATAATTGTTGAACAAATAAAAATTGCAATAGCATAGAAATATCGAATATTTGCCAGGCAATTATTTTCTTGGTAAATATTTACCAGGAAAATACATGCTTAAATTTTCAAATATCGAACCAAGTAAAAAGATTAAAAAAAAAATTAAGACTATATCATACCTTGATTACCATTCAGTATTAGCAGACATAATATAACCTTGTCATCTACCTTTCATGAAAGTTCCATCAAGAAAAATCAAAGGACGACAATAGCCAAATCCATATTTGCATGCTTCGTACTCAATAAAAACCCTCTCAAATTCAAGACTAGTAGGATGACCTTGAAGTTCAGCAATACTTCTAGGATTGCAAACAAAAACACCTATACAAAAAGATTTCAAATGATGGTAGAAAAGCAAACCATTCCCATGGATTCCTTCAAGAGCTAATCTCTCACCAATGTACACATTGTAGTAACTTAAAACAATATTGTATTCAGTCTTGAATAAATGAACAATATCTTTCGTCTTCATTAAAGGGTTTGATTGAATAAAATCAACAACCAACTTTTTAAATTGCTGGAAACATGTGATCTACAATGCCAGCTCCACAAGAACGAATAGATTGCATAGTTTTAATAATAAAAATTCCCGAAAGATTGAATTTACGAGAAGCATGAACACGAAATGTGCAACCTTCACATGAACAAATAGCTATAACACGATCCTTATCATTCTTAACAACATTAACTTTGTATCCATTCTTAATACAATATGTAATAAGATATAATTGAAACTCTTCAACACCATCAGGGAATCTTTGGCCTACTCCAGTAGACACTGGTTTGCTAGAATTATTTTTTAACAACTGCTTCAAAAAAGAACTAGAATTAAATGAAGATACAATCATAGAAGAATCACACGAACCACCTTCAATAAAAGAACTAGCAACTGACGAAAAACTAACATCAACCGAACGGTTATCAAACCTCTTATATATGTGTGTGTGTGTGTGTGTGTCCTTTGATATAATAGAAACAAGTAGATAATCTTCACAATTACGACCAACAAGCAACAATATACTATGAAAATCAGGATTAATTCCAATTACTCTTTTTCTATCATCTCTTTCATAAACCAATTCAATAGAGCTAGGTGTTAATTCAAGCCAATGTTCACACATATCTTCTCTCAATCTCAATACAGAATCACTCAAACCAAGCCTCTTTCTATAAGTATCGGTACCCAACATAAAAACAATAAGAACATCTATTGAACAAGACCTGTGCAGATACACATACAATATATTAAAAGAAAAGAACAAAAAAAAAAAAAAAAAAAAAACTGAAATATTTGACAGTCGAATATATATTTGCCCTCTATATATTTGACTGTCAAATGTAAAATTACATGACGGAATGCTAAAATAAATGCTTAACATTCTATCCATTTTTAAAATTCAATTCAACAAGATACTATATACAAATTACAATAATGAACTATAAATCTAGCCCCATCAATTCAGAATTACTTGTTTGTACAATAATGAACAATAAATTACAACAATTCAACAAGATGCTATATTCAATTCATACATGCATTTGTACAATTGCTGCCAAACAGAAATGACACCATCAACGAATAAAAATTACTAGATTTAATTCAGTAACATGTTGTAAAAAAATCAAGAACAAAATATAGAAATAAAAACAATGAACATTGAAACAATTATTTATTCGCAATCGCTTCGGTAATCGCAATCTGAAAACGAAGAAAGACACTCGTACAATAATTTGTTGAAGTGGACATCGACAATTTAATAAATCAAATTGAATCGTTCTTGTGTGTATGATTCCATAATGTTTATCTTAATAGACTATGAAGACGATTTTAATTATAAAGGCGATTTTGATGATTCTAATTAAAAAAATTTCAAATCAATTTTAACAGAGAAAGAATAAACAAAGAAATACGGAAGTAAAAAGGTGGAGTAACTTTATAAACGTTTCAATATACGGATATCATCCTAATTTCCACTTTTTTTTTTCTATCAGGTCTCATCTACTAGACCAAAACAGCCGTACACAGATAACACTAAATAAAGTTAAAAGCCCAGAATCCAAGAGTAAGAAAATGTCATGGCAGTAAGAACCGATAGGTAGTGTTGCTCTATGTCGTGAAAGAAAGAGGCTAAAACGACTAGGAAGAAGCCAATACAGTGTCACATGATGATGTGAACAATGTACAAATCCACTGAGAGTAACCGACGTATTTTCGCAAAAACAAACAACTGATTCATTTCACAATATATTCGCTTGCTATAACATGACAAATCAATTATATGTTGTGAACTATATATAATATATTGAATCCTAGGCGTCAATTCAATATTATTGCACGAAACTTGTGCTTGTGAGGGGCAGTTGCATGAGTTGTCGCAAAAGCAATATATGCATGTTTTATGCAACCATACGTGAAAATGAGCAGCTTTTGTTGCTTTATTCTAAAACAATTAATTGCTTAATCTTTAAGAAAACGATCGCACCTTTTGGCTGTTTGATTAGTCTTCAAATTCGATTGTAGGCCAACGTTGTTGCAGGTTTTGTTATGCCACTGATATTTTGTAACATATAAAGAATATACTCATCAACACAAATGTGCATTAGTCACTTTGAAATAAAATATAACTGTGACTTATAAACTGTGCATTTTAAGTTTTTGAAGTCCTGTGATAATTTACTAAAGTAAACTAATATTGGACTCGGAGTAGATTCATATTATTTTAAAATTGAAATTGTTTGAAACTTCAAAACAATACATGTATTATCAAAAAGGAAATGTCATAATGACAATCAATTTGATCAAGGGAAATTTTTTAGTTTTAAATCTTTTTCTTTTCTGAAAATTGATACTTTAGTAACACAATTACAATGTGTCTGTTGCAGCCAAACGTGTGAAGAAAGATAACCCAAAAGATACCAAAACATCACGACTGAAGTAGTAAAATAACCCTGTGCAATAATTCATGTAAATTAAGCCCTGCATACACATTTCTTTCATATGTGACTGTTATTTTTACATTCTTACTTAAAATCCACACGCATTGATTATCAATCTTTAAAACACAATAACTTTGCTAAAAAATCGGATTAACAACATGTTTTCACCGTTAAATCACAAAATTTTATTATCTTCCTAAAGATAGAAAATATGGATATATAAAATTCAAAACTTCGAAACTAATTTGTTTCAAATTCGAATTTTTGAAACTTCACGCCTAATACGATTAATAACTGCATTACTATAATACATTTAAAAACTGCAACACTATGTTGCAGTTTTTTACTGCATTAATAGAATGCAGTTAAAAACTACACAAATTAAATGCAGTGTTTTCAATTGCATTAATAAAATGCAGTTAAAAACTACATTCTAATACACCATGAAAATGCAGTTTTCAACTACATTAACTGCATTACTATAATGCAGTTGAAAACTGCATTTTAATGGTGTATTAAAATGCAATTTTCAACTGCATTTTAGTAATGCAGTTAAAATAGTGCAGTTTTTAACTGCATTACTAAAATACAGCTAAAAACCGCTATATCAAATTATGTTTCAAAGTTTTATTGTCAGATATTAACAATGAACATCATTGGAAAGTTGATTAAATTTGTGATTTGACAGTGAAAACTATTCTTAAATCCGATTAATATGCAAAAGTTATTGCTTTTAGAGATTGAAAATAAATGAGTTAACAAATGCTAATAATTATCCAGTGTGATATTAGAGAAATTGGACCTAATTTACATAATTAGTGACTAAGATACTGGCTTTACAATTCAATTATGAAATAGGGACCCGAAATTAATATTTATAATTAAGTTAAATGCTTAACTTAATTAAGCTGGAAAACATGCATTCATACTTCTCGCTTTTCCCAAACAGTGCCCATTTTTCTACTTATTTTTTCACAAAAAAAAAAAAAAAATCAGTTTTCATGGCGAAAAGATCTAGTTGTTGCAATTTAATTCTTTTTAATTCTAATTAATCACTAAATCCTAGATCTGAGTGGATAACCCATATTGATATAATTTAGAAGAAACTCAGGTAAATTAAATAAATTAGCGAAAGTCATATATGATTTAATGAATTGATTAAGAGAAAAAACAGATCCGGATGAAAAGAAATGAATCCGATCTTTCAAATTATCACAAGTCTACATATGTATTTCTCTTTAGAAGAGGGCCAGGAGAAAATAGAATTTGTGTAATTTGTGAACCATGACATCATATATATATATATATATGGTAGTATGATATTTTCAGTTTGGCCCTTCAATAAATTGAAAATCACTCCAGTCACCGCGCATTCTTTCCATAATAATTACATCTATATGCTTCAAATGTTTTATTACTTTATTTAATCACTTTAATTAGTTTTACACCGAACTAGTACAACACATTTTATTTTACATATGTGACCCTCGTGTTGAAATTTTCCAATAATCTCTCCCCGGACCACGTATGTAATAACTTTACAAATGTGTTTAACTTTATGAGCTCCAAAATTTACTATTTATAAGATAATGTGTATTTGAATCAATCTTTTCCATTAACTCTATTGATAAAGGATCAAAACGACACTCGTTACTTTTATTGTAACTAAATTCATTAATGGTCATAAATATAAATACAATCAAATGACATAGATTAATCATAGATGCATAGCATGAAAACTATACGAAATGCGATCTATACGTATCTATTTTCAAATGGTCCTATTTTAATGAGATCGTTAAAAAGTACAGTACTAAAACAACATGAAATGCGAAGAAAACTTCATTACTTTATTTCTGATCAGGGAAAAAAGATACTTAATATACACAGCCAAATTATAGAGCAGCGTGTATTATGACAATGTAAAATACAAACTCTCCTTGAACTAAAATATCCTTACATAAGGTACATTAATTTGAGCAACATTCTCATGAAAGAGCTTGGGTGGCAATACTTTATAAGCAGATCCGCCATAATGGAGTTTGTCACAATTTACTATATGGATTATAATCATTTTTGTACTCTTCCCTAATTGGAAAGTAATATGTCGTTTATTGTCACAATATTACTTTAATGGTCTTTCAATTTCTTTCTCAATATTTCACAATTTTGTCACAAAATTTTGCAATTGTTTTCCATCATTGAATGCCCCATAACAGAAAACAAACATTAGTTTCATAGTGGAGGAGACTATAAGTGTCTGTATGAACATTTTTCCTCATTAGCTCCGCCCAAAATAATTGTTGCAGCCTAAAGTGGATGTTTGCACAAAAAATGGGCAAACAACTCCAAGTCGTGTAATTTAGTCGATTTTATATTGTTCTTAGTGATTTGGGTGATTCATGCAAATATATAAAATAGATGGACTAAACTGTAAAAGACACATAGATTTATAGTGATTCGGTCAGAATGTGCCTACGTCCACTTTATATGTTATTCTCCTTTACTGTTCAGGTTACAAGTACAAAGTTTTGATTACAAGTATCTGAAATTTGTTTGAAAGTTATATCCGTGCTTGAGCTCTCAAACTTGTCTGCCATTGTTGTACCCCGACCCCTCTATTTATAGAGTGAGGCTGGGGGTAGGGGTCTTGGATGTATATAGCTGCTGGTGGGCCTGGGCTGATGTAATCTGGCCTGGCAGTGTTGGTTCGGTGATGCCTTGGTCCAGGGAAGGTTGGAGTGGCCTTCGGTCCGGTAGTGGTTGGAGTGGCTTTGGTTTGGTAGTAATTGGAGTGGAAATTGGTTCGACAGTGCTTGGTCTGGCGATGGGTTGGTAGTGGGTGGAGCGTTGTTTGGACCGGTAGTAGATGAAGAGTGTGAGAGTGAGTTGGTTCGGCAGTGCTTGGTCCGGCGATGGGTTGGTAGTGGGTGGAGCGTTGTTTGGACCGGTAGTAGGTGGAGAGTGAATTGGTTCGGCTAGGCATTGGGGGGGAGATGGTTCGGTAGGGACTTGGAGAGGGAGTTGGGATTTGGTTCGATGGTAGGTGGAGCAAGGGCTGGTTCGGCGGTGGCCTCCCTCATCTTGGTTCGGTAGCACCGGTCTAGTGGAAACACGCCCAACACTTGCCCCCCAAAGTGGGGCATATGCCTGTATATGTCGCGCTTTGTTTTAACTTGGACATTCTCATCAGTCCTGTGTGCCGAACCAGTTGGTTTGGTATCCTATGCTTGCCTATAAGTATGGGATTCATGTCTCTGTTCATCCTTTATCGTTCGAGATAGCCGAATCAATCGAGTTCCGAATCAAACTTGACTGTTTGAAACAGCCGAATCAACGAAGTACCGAATCAAACTTGACTGCCGGACCAGGTGAGTTTTCTTCTGCCGAATGAACTTTTATGGTTGGACCACCGAATGAGATCGGAGAGCATGAGTGCCGAATGAATTCTTGGCCTTGAACTCCCGAATGACCATGGGGAGTACGATTTCCGAATGAATTCTTAGCCCTGAACCTCCGAATGAACTTTTTATGTTGGGAATACCGAATGAGATCGGGAGTTTGAATGACGAATGAACCTTGAGCCTTTTATGTTTCGAATTACGAATGAAATTCCAGACCGTACGTACTCGCTTGTTTATATCTCTATACTCCTTGTTCTAACAGTATGTTTTTCTCATGTTGCAGACAATGTCTCATAAAGTAGAAACCCGTTCTGATGGGAAGAAATCCAAGGACAAAGAAGAGTCCTCTATAGTGCCCCCAGTCCGGGCAGGACCAGAACGTCACGGACCAACCCCGAGATCATTAGTAGACGGGTATGGCCCTCAGGAGCTCTTGAATTCCCCGCTTGACTGCTTTCCTAGCTCCCTCAAAGATGAGCAGCTTGATGTTATATCTCGCTCTTTTGGGATTGACCGAGCGCGTATGTTGTTGCCGGGGGAAGGAGTGATGCCGTATAATCCCCCTGAAGGATATTTTGCTTACAGTAGGTATCACTGTATGTGCGGAGCCATCCCTCCGATCAATGCCTGAATAATTAGCTTTATCACATATTTGAAGGTGGCCCCTTTCCAGCTTCAGCCCAACTCCTATGCCATCTTGGTGAGCCTGTTTATTATCTTCCAGAGAAAATATGGGCGTCCCCCTTCCAACCGAAAGATCAGGTATTTGTACAATTTGAGAGGCTACAAGAAGGGATCTCCATATATTAGCTTAGAGTCGGCCGTGTCTTTCAAACCAGTCCTGGATTTATATTCAAAGTTCAGCATGTTCAAGAAGGAGTGGTTTTTTGTCAAGGACGACTCTGTTTCTTTCCACCGCTTCTCCTCTGGCTGTAAGTTGAATCTTATTTATAATTTCTGTTCTAACTACAATGCTCCTCCTTATGTGCTTTATTTCTTGCTAGCGACAGGTCGTTTTGCGGTTGTAGAGAGCGATCGCCTGGTTCAGATGGCTGCGGAGATAGAAGCCATTCCGGAAAGGGAGAGGGCAGCCTCTTATTTGATCAGGAATGCTACTCTTTTGGAGTTCAACTTGATTCTGCCCCGCCAGTCTGTGGTCAAGCAAAGAGACACAGCTGAGGAGAAGGCTGCCAAAGCTAAAGGAGGGGCTACGGCGAAGAGCAGCAAAAGGAAACACTTCTCAAAACATCCAGTCGCCGGGGAGGAGAAACTTAAGAAGTCCGATGGACCCTCCCCCAGCACATGTCCAAATGTTCCGGAGGAGGAAGATGTGGAGGAGGAAAGAGGCGAGGATGAAGGAGGTGAGGCGGAGAGTGGAAGTGATGGGGAAGGTGATGGATATGGTGATGATGGACAGAGTGGTAGTGGCGCTGGGGCTCTGTCTTCTGAGCAGGCAGGCGAGATCCAGGAGTGGACAGATGATGCTTTCCGCCTAGCTTTTGAGGGGTTGGAGGAAGGATCGGCCTTGGTGGAGAAGCCAAAGAAAGCTGACAAGGCCGGGACTGGACCGATTCATCTTCTAAGAGCATTTCAGCTAAGGCGACTCCTACGATTCAAGGTGAATTTTTGACTCCTGACGACTCCATTTATGATAAGGATTTAGGAATATTTTATGGCCAGCTTCCGTCCTGGAATGAGATCCAGGACTTATTGCAGTATCCTACTCCTCCCCCGGGTTTGTATAACAAAAGCATCTTTTTACTCTTCTTAACTTTATACGTTTCTTGAATTATGGCTCAATGTATGCTTGTAATACTTGGTTTTTATTCCAGGAGTGGACGAAGCGGTCAAGAAATCAGATGTTCGGCGCCGTCTTGAACAATACAAACTCCTTAAATATTCTACTAAACCGAAGCCTCCGACTAACCGCCCTAGAGACGTACTCGGCTACCGTCCTCTTCTTGGGGTCATCGAAGATGATATCCGAAAGAAGAAGAGGAGCCATTTCTTGTTCGAATCCTCACCTGGTCCTCGGCCCCCAACTCAACCTCTTTAGGATACCATGGAGGAGAATA
Source organism: Allium cepa (assembly GCA_030765085.1). Lineage (NCBI taxonomy): Eukaryota > Viridiplantae > Streptophyta > Magnoliopsida > Asparagales > Amaryllidaceae > Allium > Allium cepa. The sequence goes on from CM060929.1 coordinate 823,383,112, forward strand.
TTGAGTTTATACCTTCCCCACACCCGTCTGAAAATCCTACTGTTACCCCAATAGATCATCCCGGCTTGGCTCGTAATCCGTTTACGGGTCATCCGGATCTGGATCCAGGCTCTCATGATATTTTCTTCGACGAGGCTACTGGTGAGAACCCTCTCCCTCGTAATTTTATGGTAAGGGTGCTTGATGAGGCTAGTCCCTGGACCTTGATTTGCTTACCACTCGGATTGTAACTTTGGGGGACGAAGCTAAGGCAAACATTGACCGGGTTGCCGAGGAGACCAGGAAGCTGATGGGGCATCATGCCCGACTGGTCAAGGCCGGAGAGGAAATTAGGAGTGCTAACATTCGATTGCGGTTAATGGTTTCCGACCAGGCCAAACAACTCGCCGATCAGGCCATCCAGATCTCTTAGCATGAGGCCGCCTCTAAGCGACTAAAGAAAACCATGGAAGAGGCTAGCAGGGCAGAGTTACGAAAAATGGAGGCTGCCTGCTGGGAATGGATCGATACGCTATCGCAACGGTGGATGAGGTTCGAAAAGTGGATCTCGAGCGGGTAGAGGAGTTATCCGGGAAGCTTGAAGCCGCAGAGCTTGCTCAAACCAAGTTGAAGGAGGAGATGGAGGCGATGAGGAAATCCTTTCAGGCTGACCGCTCGCGATACCGATCGGAGAGGGATGCTGCCGTTGCAAAGCTGTTGGCTTCTGAGGTCCGAATAGGGGAGTTCGAGGAGAACAAGGGGATAATGGATGAGATGCTTCAGGATATGTACTTTCGCACTTGGAAACAGGGCAACTTATCCTGGATGGATGATTATCCCCGAGTCATGGCCAGGATTTATCTCAGGGCCCTGGAGGAGGCTAAGGCCGAAGCAGATAAGGAGGGAGGCGTGGCCTTCAAGATGGACGTGGTCACGGCTCAGTTCACCAAGGAGGAGAAAGTGGCAGTAAAGGAGGGTATGCGGCTGCTTACTGCTGAGGAGGTAGGTGTGCAATTGGAGGATGATGATCAAGGAGCAGATGCTGGTAAGTCTTCCCTTTTAGTCTTTTTGTAACTTGATTTCCTATTGTTCATGACTATTAACGGGTTCTTTCCTGAATTGGACAGGCGGGACCTCTGAAGCACCAACTACCTCTGTTCCACACGTTGAGAGTTCCGATCCGGAAGTTAAGTAGATCTCGGAGGGCCAGTATAATAGAGGTGAAGTTCCGATGCAGCCGACTCCTTGACTTGACCGGGACATCTTTTGGTTTACTTGACATTGCTGTCTATGTTAGTCCCAAAACATTAATGTAACTGTAATTATATTATTTGTAATGAATGACTTTATTCTTGGCATGTAATTTTTTAACTTAAGCTGATTCTGTTATATTTAAATGCTTTCATTATTTTGGTGTGTTGCATAAGAAATACAGCTATGCATATGCCTGTGATTCAATTGTGTTTGATGTCAAGTTCTTGCTTAAAATATAATTTCACATCTCGCAATGTTATTGTGATGTGTGAATAAATTATAGCTACGCATTCATAGACAAAGAAAGAGAGTACCGCCCTTCGTGTTTTAGTTGTAGATGGTAGCTTTGAATGTCTTGCGTGACTGAGTATGGAATGCAGCTGAGTGTCCTGTCATCCAGTTGTGGGTTCCTATCCCCATTTCCGGGTGTCTCCTATTTTGAGCCCTGTACTTTAGGGATCGTTATATAGGATAGGAGGAAAGTTTTTAAATAAAATAAGAATACAAGAAATAGTAAAACTTCCAATCACGGAAGGCCTTCGATGTGCTTAAGTTCGTGGCAAACGGGTTTTGTAGTCACTTTCCCTAGCTGTGTGTCTTGGAAACATTTGTCACCAGTCTTAAGCCTCCGCGGGGAATTTTCTTTTTTACCACAGCCGTACTTAAGACACATCGGAGCCGAGATCGCGCACAGTAACTACCCGGGCCATTATGGTCCGTAATCATGGGTATTATTCGATTTACCGTGGCCGGCTAGCGTGGGCGCCGATCGTCAACCGTGAACTACCCCTGGCTGGCCACACCTTATGTTGGGGCTTAAAGTAGGTTCACAGTTGCCGGCGAGCCGAACGTCGTAATGAGCTGCCTTGGCTATAGTCGGCCTTCTCGGTGGCTTATAATCGGCTCATTACAGTTGCCTTTAAGGGCCGACCGCGAGCAATGAGTTAACCCGTAGCAGAGGGATGCTGGAGCAAAAGTGTCTCATTGGCGAGGGCATAGTTTCGTATAGTACATGTAAGGTCTTGTCGAGAGGAGGTTGCGCCATGATGCATCTTGAATGGAAATGCCATTACACAGGATTTTGTTCAACAGAAAAGGATAAAGTTAACAAGCAGCCAAGATATAAAGGAACAAGTTAAAAAGAGACAAGTTTTTAAAGTGGTTCGGCACGAAAATGCCTACGTCCACTGATTCTCTTTGTTAATTTACTTCATATGGGCAGTACAAGTTAAGAAAAGTATCGACGAAGGTGTTGGATGTTCCATGCCCTCTGGAACACCTCTCCGTCCACTGTTGACAAAATATAAGCTCCGTTGTGGAGATCTTTATGAATTACATATGCTCCGTCCCAGATTGGATCTAGTGCACCGGGGCGCGGGAAGATTCGTTTGAGGACAAGATCTCCTTCTTGTAAGCTACGATGCTTGACTTTGGAGTTGTATTGCACCGCCACTTTTTGCTTGTGAGCCGCTGCTTTAAGCGCTGCATCGTTTCTCCTCTCTTCAATTAGATCCAAAGACATGTGAAGGAGTTCTTCGTTCTCTTCTGAGTTATAGTGGATCCTGCGGTGGGAAGGCACTGCAGTTTCGAATGGGAGCATGACCTCCGATCCGTATGCCAAAGAGAAAGGAGTATGCCCCGTTGATGTTCTGAAAGATGTGCGGTTGGCCCAAAGTACCGTAGGAAGTTCATCCACCCATGCGCCTTTCGATTTTTCAAGCTTCTTCTTGATTAGAGTTTTGAGAATTTTGTTGACAACTTCGACTTGTCCGTTTGCCTGGGGATAAGCCATAGATGAGAAGCTTTTGCGAATTCCGTGCTTTTGGCACTAGTCGGCAAACTCTTCGCTGTCAAACTGAAGTCCGTTGTCTGATATGATTTTGAGTGGAACCCCGTACCTGCATAAGACATTTTTGATCAAGAAATTAATAACTTTTGCCGAAGATATTTTATTTAGAGGTTCTGCTTCCACCCATTTGGTGAAATAGTCAACTGCCACTATAGCATATTTGGCTCCGCCTCGACCCACTGGCAGTTCGCCAATCAAGTCAATTCCCCATACTGCAAAGGGCCAAGGGCTGGTCATTTTAGTAATCTCATTTGTTGGTAGACGAGGAATCTTGGCAAATTTCTGACATCTGTCACATTTTTTAACAAAGTCTAAGGCGTCTTTGTTTAAGGCGGGCCAGAAATATCCATATCGGAGAATTTTCTTTGCCAGAGTCTGCCCTCCAGTGTGATCCCCGCAGCTTCCTTGGTGGATGTTGGATAAGATTTCCTTAGCTTCCCTTCCAACAACACATCTTAATAAGGGGTTAGAGAAGCCATGCCGATAGAGGACGCCTTCTTGTATTGTGTAGCGGGAAGCTTTCCTCAAGATTTTCCTGACTTCGTTACGCTCGCTGGGCAGTGTGCCATCTTGTAAGAATTTTCGGATGGGAGTCATCCAAGTTTCTTCTTCAATTGCAGCTACCATATTCACTTGCTCGAAACTCGGGGTTAGTTGCTTTGAGATGGCTACTGTTCCGGAAATGGTACCGTCTTTCATGCTAGCTTGCTTTGCCAGCTCGTCGGCCTATTGGTTCTCTTCTCGAGGGATGTGTTTGATTAAATAGTGATCCAATTGATCGAGTAGCAGCTTGGTCTTCTTTAGATATGCTGTGAGTCATTCTCCTCGAGTCTGAAATTCTCCTTATATTTGGTTTACAATAAGTTGGGTATCACTATGAAGACATAAAGAACTAACTCCAATCTCTAGGGCAAGTTCTAATCCAGCTATTACTGCTTCGTATTCTACATCGTTATTGGTGGCAGCGAATTCCAGTCTTAGAGCATAGTGTAGCTTCCTTCCCCTGGGAGTGATTATTACAACACCTGCCCCCCGAGCCTTGTTCGTTTGAAGCTCCATCCACAAAGAGATTCCACTTAATGTCTTTTACTATTTCAGATTGCTCCTTACCTTCGTTGGTAGTGAATTCGGCAATGAAATCGGGCATGGCTTGTCCCTTGATGGCGGTGCGAGGATGGTAGGTGATATCATATTGACTCGGTTCAATGCACCATTTAAGTAGTCGTCCAGAAGTGTTGGGACGATGGAGTACCTGCCTTAGCGGTTGATCGGTTAGAACTCTGATGGAATGAGATTGGAAATAATGTCGCGGTTTCCGTGATGCGATTAGTAAACAGTATGCTAGCTTCTCAAGTTTAGGATATCTGGCTTCTGCTCTTGTTAACCTCTTGCTTACAAAGTATACTGGCCATTGCGCGTGGTTGTCTTCTCTTACCAAAGCGGCGCTTAGAGCATGAGATGACATAGCAAGGTATAGGTATAGCTCTTCGCCTTCGTCTGGAGTTGAGAGTACTGGTGGTCTCTGGAGGTGTTCGATTAGGTTAAGAAAGGCCGTTAAGCATTCGTCAGTCCACTCGAACTTTCCTTTGTCTTTCTTTAGAGCCTCGAAGAAGGGGACGCACTTGTCAGTCGCTTTAGAGATGAATCTGCTTAGGGCGGCCACCTTCCCATTTAGGCTTTGCATTTCTCTTCGAGTGGAAGGTATCCTGATATCCTTCAGGGCTCGGACTTGTTCGGGGCTTGCTTCAATCCCCCTGGCATGGACGATGAATCCCAAGAACTTTCCTGATGACACTCCGAACGAGCACTTTAGAGGATTCAGCTTCATTCCATATTGGCGAAGTATGTGAAACATCTCGCTCAGGTGACTTACGTGATCGTTGGCTTTCCTCAATTTTACTAGCATGTCATCCACATAAACCTCCATAGTTCGTCCTATTATCTCTGCAAACATCTTGTTGACGAGGCGTTGATAGGTAGCTCCGGCGTTTTTAAGTCCAAAAGGCATTACTCTATAGCAGTACAATCCCCGGTCAGTGATGAAACTAGTGTGGTCTTGATCGAGGGCGTGCATAGGAATTTGGTTATATCCTGAGTATGCGTCCATAAAAGATAAGAGTTCGTGCCCGCCTGTGCTGTCCACAAGCTGATCGATTCGGGGGAGTGGGAAGCAATCCTTTTGGCAAGCGTCATTTAAGTTGGAGAAGTCAATGCATGTTCGCCACTTCCCATTATCCTTCTTTACTAGTACCGGGTTAGCGATCCACTCTGGGTAGATGGCTTCTCGTATGAAGTTATTGGCAAGTAGGTTCTTTACTTCTTCATCGAGGGCCGCTAATCTCTCTGCCCCCATACTTCTCTTTTTCTACTTTACTGGCACCTTTGTAGGATCGATGTTTAGTATGTGGAATGCCACGTCTGGGGAGATTCCAGTCATGTCAGCGTGCATCCATGCAAATACATCCAGGTTGTGGCGGAGAAAATCAATGAGTTGATCCCTCAATTCTGCTCTTAGTTGAGATCCGATTTTCAACAGTCTACTTGAGTCATGTTTGTCTACAGATACAAACTCCACAGCCTCTGCGGGCTCGGCGGTGGCCTCCTCCTCTTTGTCCCTGGTGTCTAATTCATTGAAAGGATCACTGGTATATCGAAGAGGAGGGGCTTTCTTTAGTTGCTATGCTTCCAAGTCTTTCATGCAGCGAGGAGTCTCTGCATTTTTCCCTCTATCCTTCCTGCGATTATTGCGAAGTTCAGTTACATAACAATCCCAAGTGGCGTCTTGATCTCCCTCTACTTTCCCTATTCCATTGTCTGTTGGAAATTTCATCTTCAGGCACCACGGGGCCAAGACAATTTGGAAGTCAGACAAGGCTGGTCTTCCTAAAAAGGCGTTGTAGGCTAAGCGGTTATCTATTAGCACAAACGTTTGTTTCCACACAACGGAGCAGGGGTGGCTTCCTATTTCAACAAAAAGGTCCAATTGCCTGAGGGGCATCTTCGCATCTCCAGTGAAACCGTGTAGTGGTTTATTGCAGGGTGACACATCCTTCATTGACAGCTTCATTCTGTCGAAAGCATGCTTGAATTGGATATTTACCGAGCTTCCAGTGTCTACTGGAATTCGGAAAACTTCGGCTAGGCCGAGCCGGGCAGAGATGACCATAGGATCCACTTGAGGGTATTGCCTTCCTTCCAGGTCATCATTCTCTTTTCGCTTCGGGTGGCGTTCTTCCATAACAGAATTAACGTAGCCTTCATTGTTTCTAAGTGACTTTCCGTATCTTTCCATCTCTGTCCAGCTTCTATCGGCGATGTGTGGTCCTCCCGATATGGTATGGGCCACTATCTTCTCATGACTGGGGCCGCCGGTGTTGCGATTTCCCCCTCCTGTTTCTGGGAGAGGTAGACTTGGGTTCTCATCGGTAGGAGCTGGGGTCCTGTTCTGACCTTTTACATAGCGTTCTAGTCTCTTCCTTCTGATGTGTTCTTCAATTAAGTCCCGGAGATGATGGCATTCATTGGTATCATGCCCATGAGATTCGTGGAAGCGGCAGAACTTTCCAGACTTAATTGCATTATCTGATTCCTTCTTGTATGGAGGGCATCTGTATTTAACTTCATCTTGGGTGGCCAGGAAGATGTTTTCGATTGTTTCATTCAAAGGAGTGTAAGCGTCAAACCTTGGTCCTAGCCGATATAGACGTTTTTCTCTCTTCTTGCCCCCGGCATTGTCTCTAGAGTCATTTCTTCGAACGTCCTTTGCTACAGCGGGTGTGTCGCCATGAGCTGCCTTGGTTTGTTGTCCTGTCTGTCTTTCAGTGGCAGCGTCTTCAAGTCTCATATATCTTCCGGCTTCATGGAAGAAATCGGGCAATGTAGCTGGTTTTTCTTTTGTTAATCTTCTAGCAAACTTAGTATCCGGATGCACACCACTACAGAGGGCCACTAAGATAAGTTTCTCATCGGCATCTTGGACTGCGGCTGCTGCAGCATTGAATCAGGTTAGATATTGCTGCACTGTCTCTCCAGGCTTCTGTTTGATATTAAACAGGGAATAAGCGTCCTTGGGTTGTTCCACATGAATACGGAACTGGCTGATGAACTTTTATTTCAACATTTCCCATGAGCTGGTTACCCTAGCGCCTATCCCTCGATCTCTTTGATCCCGTTGGACGCATTCTCTGAACAATCGCGCCATCCTTTCATCAGAATTTGGAGCAGATAGAAATGAGTTTGGTTCTTCTCTGCAGGATTGATTCTGTCCAGATGATCTGTAGGGGTGGTATCGTTTATCACTCCTAATATTTTCCAGTGGCTTCCTCTGGTCTTCTTGGAGCATGCTAGGGTCAGCTACAGTTGGCCCTTGCCTTGATCTTCCCCTGTTGGGTTCTGTTCTGAGCACTTCGTCGGGTCCAACTTCGGGCTGGACTCTAGCTCGGCCTCGTTCATTGGTGTTTCCATGGCTAGGTAGCATGACCGGCTCAGCCACCATCGACCCTCCTCTGGTACCTCCTCCGTTGGGTTTGGTTCCAAGTGTTTCCTCGAGTCGGAGTTCGGGCTGAGTTCGGGCTCGGCTCCTATCATTGCTGTTTCTGTTGTTAGCTTCTTCGAAGAAGAAAGATCTTTGTCGCCTCTCAGATCCTCCAGACTGGGACTTATCCCATGATTCAGTGTTGCGGTTGGATTCTTCAGCATCCCTTAAGCGTGACATGAGTCGGTCCACCAAGGCTTCTTGTTGGGATGTGAAGCGGTTAGTCACTTTAGCCACAACCCTGTCTAGATCTGCCCTAGTAATTGCTATTGGTTGTTTCGTGGCAGGGGCTATCGGATTTGCCCGATTTCCATTTTGTATTGCTGTTGAAACGGGACGGTTCTCTTGATCTATGATCACTGGATCCGGAACGCTGCTAGTTGCGATGTTCTTTCCTTTGCTAACATCTTTCTTCTGCCTGGGAGGCATGTCTTCCAAGCAATGAGCGATGCTGTCGGGAAGGAGGTTAAGTGGGAGAAGCTGAAGCTTCTAGCTCGAGTTCTCAGTGAAAGCACCAAAAATGTTTGCACAAAAAATGGGCAAACACCTCTAAGTCGTGTAATTTAGTCGATTTTATATTGTTCTTAGTAATTTGGGTGATTCATACAAATATATAAAATAGATGGACTAAACTGTAAAAGACACATAGATTTATAGTGGTTGAGCCAGAATGTGCCTACGTCCACTTTATATGTTATTCTCCTTTACTGTTCAGGTTACAAGTACAAAGTTTTGATTACAAGTATCTGAAATTTGTTTGAAAGTTCTATCCGTGCTTGAGCTCTCAAACTTGTCTGCCGTTGTTGTACCCCTACCCCTCTATTTATAGAGTGAGGCTGGGGGTATGGGTCTTGGATGTATATAGCTGCTGGTGGGCCTGGGCTGATGTAATCTGGCCTGGCAGTGTTGGTTCGGTGATGCCTTGGTCCGGGGAAGGTTGGAGTGGCCTTCGGTCCAGTAATGGTTGGAGTGGCTTAGGTTCGGCAGTAATTGGAGTGGGAATTGGTTCGGCAGTGCTTGGTCCGGCGATGGGTTGGTAGTGGGTGGAGCATTGTTTGGACCGGTAGTAGGTGGAGAGTGAGTTGGTTCGGCAGTGCTTGGTCCGGCGATGGGTTGGTAGTGGGTGGAGCGTTGTTTGGACCGGTAGTAGGTGGAGAGTGAGTTGGTTCGGCTAGGCATTGGAGAGGAGATGGTTCAGTAGGGACTTGGAGAGGGAGTTGGGATTTGGTTCGGCGGTAGGTGGAGCAAGGGCTGGTTCGGCGGTGGCCTCCCTCATCTTGGTTCGGTAGCACCGGTCTAGTGGAAACACGCCCAATAGTGGATTTTTTGCTCTTTTGGCATCCAACAAATTCGGCTTGTAATGCTTTATGATCTCCAATTGATTCAATTTTAACTACGAGCATATAGATTTTTTGTACTTAAAGATATCTCGTAACCATTTTTGTTGCAAACCATGGATCTACATTCAGGATCACTAAGATGTCCGGAAAACAAAACAACAATGCATGCAATAACTGGTTGCGTACATGCCTAAGCATACATTAGACTCCCCACTACAAAAATATTACGTATATTTTGCATTTCTTTTCCTTCAATGATGTTTTTTTTAATTCGGAGCATAGATGATAGTACATATTAGTACTACAAATTTAGGTAGTATATTTGATATTGTATGCCAATATATATCTGAATCACACAACACAAGTTTTGAACTGATGACTTTTCACACCAAATTCAAAGTGCCTAACAACTAAGACAGTGGTATATATTAGCTTCAAGGATGTTCTTATGCGACTATATAAATAACATTTTTCACTTGTGAAAAAAAATAAAATCAATCGATTCATAAATTGCGTACCGAACCGGTTTTTTTCTCAAAACCCAATTAAATGATAACATGATACAAATTATGATACTAGTGACGAGAAACTTATTTGAGCCCATAAGTGAATTTCTTTAATTATTTCAATCTCTACATTGAGAAAAGCGACTTTAATATCCATTTTTGTAACTCAAAATAAAAAATTGCAACTAAACTACACAATTTAGGAAGGGCCACTTTGGCGGAAGAAGACGCAGTTGCTGATGTTGCTGCTATTGAGGCTTACGTTGGCCCAAGTGCATCGGGCCAGCCTGAATATCCAACCCAAAAATCCTAGGAGCCTTCGACATATATTCCTACTACCATGGGGTCTAGCTCCAAAGCCACTCAATTATCTCCGCCATCCGCAGAGACCACTTCTATTGAGGCTTACATTTTCCTCCCCGTCGATCAACCTACTCCGCGCTCACCTGAAAAAGGTGAAATTTTTTAATCTCTTGTGGATCAAAGTCTAGGCAAAGGTATATCACTCATTTCTCTAGTTTTTGAGAAACTCCAGTTCTCGTGTGAATACATCTCTAACCTTTACCATTCTTTTGCTAACTTATAAGTCATCTACGTCTTTTTGACAGATCAAATAACCATAGCGGAGAGATTGAATATAGGCATGTCCAAGTTAAAATCGAGACCGACCGTGGAACCAAAAAATTTGTGAGCTCTACTCTTACAAGCCCTTTGGCTAAACTTCCGCCACTCAAGTTGAAGTCCTTGAATATCAAATCCTCCGAGACTCTTATTGAAAAGACCGATGAGCCCCACGCTACAACTGAGGGAAAGACCAATTAGTCTAAGGGCTACACTCCCAAAGAAGGGAGATCCAAGGGTGGACGAAAGCACAAGAGGCATCCCGGTAGTTCCAGTAGCAAGGGAAGTGAGGGAGGGAAGAATAAATTGATGGTTCCTGTGTCTTTTGAGGGAGATGGCTCTTTTTGTTGCACTTTTTGTCTTTCTTTTTATTGTACAAAGGTCCAGTTTGTGCGGGAACGACCCTCGCAATCTTTTGTACATAAAAGTTTAAGTAATAAAAGATAGCTGTCGTCTAATAATCTTTGTTGCACTTACTTTCCGCACCTTTATATATTGTACCTGCTTATATACGATTTCCTATATACATAATATAATTGCCTATATTGCAATACCACCATGCAATGCTTTTATTTACTGCAACTCTATGCATATAAATAAAATTCTTGTGTTTGCTCTAAGTATATTCTATTTTTAGTCCTGTTTAGAGCCAACGAAGTGTTCCATTTGGCAAAACTAAATTATAGTTCTTTTACCAACTCCATGGTTATTCCTTTTCGTGTTAGGTCAAGTTTCCTTCGACTGTCAATGAGTTACAAATATTCAAATTCTGTGCTATTCCTTATTTCTAAGGAACATAGATCCGAACATCTAACCCCTCATGTCCCCATTCTTGTTGGCAACCGGACGTGATCAAATATCTCGCAGCATCTGGCAAATTTCCTGATTGCCCGCAGTTTGATTATACTTTTTCTAGCCCTGATCCTAGCCCGATGGGATCCTATTGTGTCCGTTTTCAACCTTCGATGACTATCCTAGCTTATCTTCTGCCAAGCATGTTTAGTTAGGCCACAAGCACATATGCGAAGGTGTTGATCATACATTAGTTTAAATATCCACGAACTTGTGCTCTTGGACGCCTATCTCCCGGTATCTGCTCCTAGTCACACCTAGCTTTGAGTGTAGACAAAGTTATCCACTGACCATCTTTGCTTGAACTCAGCCTAGCATATTCTGCCAAACTGCAAGCATGGCCGTTGGGTGTAACGACCCGTATTTTACATATTGGAAGATCATAAAATATTATTATTTTATTCGTATGATTTTATAATTTTAGGATATGACTGTTAGGGACATTTTATAAACCTATGATTTTTTCAAATTTTTATGTGACCATTTTGGCCCTAGAAATCTTGTTTGGGCTATAACTTTTTATAAGAATCAAATTACGGTCTCAAACAGTTCCACTGCTTTTGGATGATGGTTTCCCATTATGTAGAGTGGTCATAGTAGAAAACCAAACTTACGGTTAGAAAGTTATGCATGTTTTAAGTTTTCAAAGCTGTTGGCCAAATTAGTATATAACTAGTGAAGCCCACTAGTTGGTTTATTAGTCCAAATAGAGAATACTATAAATAGAGGGTAGAAGAGTCAAGTTAAAACTTTTCCCTCCCATTCTAAATCATTTCCAAACTCTAATTAGCCCTAAATCCATCATAATTTTATTCAGAATCACCCAAATTACTCTCTAAATCAAAATAGATTGTAGATTAGAGATCAGATTATCAACAAGAAGATAAAAATCATCGTTTTTTCTTGATTTGAATTGCATTCCATTGCTATTCAGATTGGATTACGTTCGTGTTGGTTGATTTTAGTAATTGGTGAGTGGTTTATGCCTTCTCGCTATACTATGCATGTTTATATGGTAGAATCATAGGATTTAACTATGTATATGATTTAGATTGATTATAAATCAACCTTGCTCATGCTTATATATTCATGCTATATGCAGATCTATATTAGAAATTGAATTGTTTATCTTATTTTGATGGACTACATATTTGATTGGATGTAATTATTTGTTATTTTATATTGGATGATATGATTTGTTGTTGTTTGTTAATGTTGTGATTGCATAGAAAGCTAGGCTAAAGAATTAAGCAAATTGGAGGCAAAATTGGTCGAAATTGGATGAAACTTGGAGTGGAGGCTCTGGAGTAATGGAAGAGCTCGTGGTTCAAGGTGAAAATTCCAATTCATTAACTACACAAGTCAGCATCGAGTTGAGAGATCGGCGCTAACATCTGTAGTTTTGTCCATGGTGGTGGCATTTTTGGGAAGAGTAAGGATATTACTTAAAGAGGTTGCCTGAAGTGACAGATCCGTGATTGGCTAAGTGTTAGAGGCTATGGCAACTTATTTTTAGGATATAAAGTATGGTGATTTGAAGAGAGAACTTATTCTATGAAGACTTGATTTTTGTTGACAAGTTAGGGTCAAAGCATCTGGGCATGAAGTACTAGATGCAAGGAAAGAGTGGAAGAAAACATAGACATGGATTTGCTACGTATATAGCTCGGGGCTAACATGAGAGGTCGGTATCAACTTCTAGGGATAGGTCCAAATGGGATGGAACTTCTAGAAGATGAAGTTCAGGTCCTGTAGATCTTACTACAGATGTTGGATCATTTGTATCAGGTTGGATGATGATATTACAATATGATTAAATGTTATAGTCTTCGGATGTTAGCTCTTGTTGGAAGTAGGTTCTTGAGATGTCGGCTCGCAAAGGGGGTGAGCCATAGGATCATGGAATATGGAAGGGTTCCTTATGTATAATTGAAAATGGATTGAGCAAGAAGGGCTCGACATCAAAATGGAGCAAATGAGGGGTCGGGTATATGTGCTAAGGAATCGTTAATGCTTGGAGTTTTTCTATTGTACTCGAAGCATGGTTATTGTAAGTGAGGACGTTCATAAGTCAATGAAGGGACCTGTATACCTTGGAACTGTGGCATTGGGTTTAATGTCCAACTTTGGGTTGCGAGACATGTATCTAGCTTTGGACTACGAAATTGGTCCCTGGTAAAAAGGAGGCCATATGAGCTATCGTATATTCAGAGCACATGGAGTGATAGTTAGAATTATTTGATGAATGATATGGATGCCATGGTTGCTTTGGTTTCTCTCTTTAGTAGGTTATCACCTATATGTATCAGGGGAAGTGGGTATTGGAGACAGGAATACCTAGAAGACTGATATCCTTTATCTGGTTTGTGGTATATCTTTATGATATTGTAGAGTAGCATATTATAGTGTTGTATGCTAACTCTTTGGTTGTAGGGACATGTCAGGTATGATTCATGTACTCTTGTTCCTTACCATATGTATCCGTTTAGTATTTTGAGACTCATTTACTGCTTACACCACGCTGTTGTCTGACCTATGGATTTTATGCTTTGCCTCTTATCATCTTGGGTACTCTAAAACGAGTAGACTAGATAATAGGTCTAGGTGATGTAGTGGCTATTTGGAGGACGAGTTGGATTGAGCTATCTCGTATTATATACAAATATGGAGTCTACGCTTATTCCGCCGAGCAACGTTGTAGATCCCATGACAGTTCTTGCTTATTACTGCTGGTTGAGATAATTTATATGAGTTTACTTCAGTTTGTAAACTCCACTGTATTTGATATATAACATTGTGGATCTATTGCTCTGATAATGATTTGTTCACATAGTTATTACTTTATCTTCTATTATATCTATGATATTATATTTTATCTATGCGCTGTGAGATATGGTAGGTTATATGCTATATTGGTTTGTTTAAAGCTTTATGATCATCTTATATCGGTTAGGCATATACAATGCGCTATTTATATACTATTGGTGTCGGTGGTATAATGCGGTCGTCACATTGGGATTTTAAACATGCACTGGTTTCTATCTTCAGAAATTGGCGCTTTAACTGTCTGACTCTGATACTGCTTCCCATCATTGCCAAACTTTGGGCAATGACCAATACCTGAAAGTAGGGCTGAAATTATCCGATCGACCTCTATATAGTCAGTCCTTCTTAAAATTACCAAATTTTAGGAAACGAAAAATACTTAAAGGTTGGGGTCGAATTATCTGATCGATCCTTAGGTTTATTCTCTTTGGTCCTGATCCAGGACCCAAGGAAATAGTTTCATGGGGCCAAATTATCTGATCGTCCTCTTAGAGTTATATTCTCTGGCCTTGATCCTGGGCTAGATGAATTATAATTGTTTCTGGGTTTTAGAATGGCAGGGTTAAATTATCCAACCAACCTTGACGGTTACCCTCCTAAGTATTGATCCTAGACTAATGGATTTTGTTCTTGACCATATTGCTAATTGTACAACACAAAATTCCCTTTTTACAAAAACACGGTTCTGTTCAAGAAGCAAATCGTATCTATGAATGATAAAAAATGGCAAGTTCCACCTTATTACATTGACCCCAGCATCATTAGGTGGCTTATTTGTGAAATTAAACTAAATGAAACTAAATATAACAGTGTCATAGCAAGTCGCTATTCCATTCTCGTGGAATCGAATTCCATCAACTATTGCTGGCTTGAACGTTCCATCTCTAAGTTTTCATTCAATTGTATAAAGACCTTTTCAATTTGAACCGAATACCCTCATGCTCGAGAGAAATTATTTCAAAACAAGATCTCCTTACCTCGAAAGTATGATTTCGGACCTTGATGTTAAAATGCCATACTATCCTTTTTTGGTGAGAAACTACCCTTAATTCCACCTCACCCCTTTTCTCGTCAACCAAATCGAGGGACTTAAGCAAGAGTTCCTAGTTTACATTTGGATTACAATTCCTTTTATGATGAGATGGGACTTCCAATTCTATCAGCATCATAGCCTTCGATCAATAAGCCAAAGCGACCAACGAATGTGCTATCACGGATTTGTGAGTCATCTTATAAGCACATAATGCCAGTGGAAGCTCATTGACCCAGTTACCCTTAGTTTCCGTTAACCGTTTCTTGAAGGTGGACTTGATGATTTTATTTACTTCTTCCACTTGTCCGTTTTCTTCTGGGTGTGCAACCACTAAAAGGCTTTTCTCGATCCTATACAGACTTTAGAAATCCTAGAAGCCAATACTTTCAAACTGAGTTTCATTGTCCGTTATGATCTTCTAAGGCATTCTGAACTTGTAGATGATGTTTTTTTATCATGAAGTTGATCACCTTTTTCATTGTGATCGTGGCAAGAGGATACGTTTCGGCCCACTTCATGAAGTAATCCACTATAACTGTCGCATATTTAGCTCCTATTTTTGCCACCTGCAGCACATTGATAATATCAACCCAAAATTACAAATTGCCATGGGCTAACCCTGTCATAAGATTTGTTGACGGGGCTCTTGAAATCTTCGTGAATCTTTAGTAACGATTACATCATTTTGTATAATTAGCTACATCTCGATTTATCACTAACCAGAAATATCCATAGCGAACTACCTTCTTTGCCAAAGTCTGCTCTCGGTGTGGTTGGCACAACTACCCTTATGGATTTCCATGAGGATTTTCCAAACATCATCCTTAGTTACACAACGAAGTAAGGGGTGGAGAATCCTTTTTTTGTACAGCACTCTGTCTTGCATCATGAACAGAGGTGGTTTTTGAAGGAACTTCTTCTACTCGGTTCTATTTCTTAGGAGAGTTCCCTTGAGTAACTAATCTTTGATCGGAGTCATCTACGAGTCCTCTTCCTACATAGTCTCCAAAATCCATTCAACGTCCATTTGATTGATACTTGGAACCCATAAAACCTCCACTAGAACCAAACCTATCATATGTGCTTCCCTAGAACCAGTCAGTTTAGCCAATGAATCAGCCTTTCCACTTTCTTCTTTAGGGATGTGCTTAATAATGTAATGCTCTATATCTTCTAGCAGTTCCAGTGCTTTCGTTGAGAAAGGAGAAAGTCTCCTACCATTAGCTTGATATTCCTTTCTCACTTCATAAATGACCAACTGGAGATCACTGAGTATATGTGGCATCCTTATCCCCAGCTCCTACGTTATCCTCAGTCCCATTATCTATGCCTCATACTCAGCCTCGTTGTTTGTGATGGGAAATTCCAACTTCGGTGCATAACAAATTGATCACCCTTTTAGAGTTATAAGCAATACTCATGCATCGAAACTATGTCCATTTGAAGCTCCATCCATAAATAGTTTCCAATAGGAAGGTGTGTCCATATCACCTTATTCTTCTTCATCGCCATCTCATGTGGTAAACTCGGTGATGAAATCTTCCAATGCCTGCCCGTTTATTATACTCCATGGATGGTAGGTAATATCATATTGACTCAACTCTATGTTCCACTTCAGCAACCTTCCCACAGTCTCAGGTTGCTATAACATATGCTTCAAGGGCTGATCCATCACTACTTTGATCAGATGATCCTAGAAAGCTAGTCGTAGCTTTCTTGATGCAAGCAACAAGCAACGTGCTAGTTTTTCCAACTTCAGATAGTTCCTTTATGCTTTTGTAAACCTCTTATTGCTATAGTAGACCAGCTTTTGAATCCTTGCCACCTTACGTACTAGTGCTGCACTTATTACATCGGCAAACAACTGCAAAATAAATGAATAAATCCTCACATCCAGTGGTTTAGATAAGTCCAGTAGTGTCTCCATGTGCCTCAATAAATCCGTGAAGGCATTCTAACAATCTCGATTCCATTCAAAATTCTTCTTACCCTTTTAAGGGCATCAAAGAAGGTTATACACTTGTCCGTCACCCCTAAGATGAACTAACTCAAGGCGGTGATCTTATCATTCAAGCTTTGGAGTTCTCTGTTGGTAGTCGGGGCAATTACATTCCTTAAGGAGTTAATCTTCTTTGGATTGGCCTCAATTCCCCTAGCATTTATGACAAATCCTAGAAACTTCCCCGATGCAACTCTAAAGAACACTTCAGGGGATTCGGTCTCATCATGTACTTATGTAAAACCTCAAACATCTATGAAAGATCATCCAAATGATTTCTTGATAGTTCTTATTTTACAAGCATACCGTCGACATATTCTTCCATCATCCATCTGATTTGATTCTTGAACATAGAATTTACCAATCTTTGGTCTGTGGCTCGATTTTTCTTCCAACCAAATACTATTACTTGATAGCAATACTATCCCAAATCCATTATAAAGATAGTTTTTTCTTGATCCGGCACATGCATCATTATCTGGTATATCCTGAATAAGCATCCATAAATCAGAGCAACTCATATCCAACAGTCTCATGTACAAATTGTTCAATCCTAGGTGGGGAAAGCTGTCCTTCGGGCATGCTTTGTTCAAATCTGAATAATCAATACAGTTTCACCATTTTCTATTCGATTTGTCGACCAACACGAGGTTTGATGCCCAATCATGGTACAAAGCATGGAGGATGAAGACATTTTCCATTAGCTTATCCACCTCTTTCTTCAATGCAGCGGATCACTTCAGACCCACACTATGTCTCTTCTGCTTTACTGGTGGATACAGTAGATCCACATTCAGTCCATGACATGCTACTTTCAGCGATATCCCGCACATATCTGAATGCACCCAAGTGAATACGTCAAAATTTCCTCGAACGAAATTATCCAATTCCTTAGTCCAACACCAAGCAAAAATCCAATCATGAGAGACCAAGAAGGATCATCCACATCGATTGGAATATCACATCAGCTCAGTCATTTCCACCCACACTTCCTATGACTTCTACTTGGGATCCATAGTATTATCAAACCTTTTTTGGTACCCGAGCCAGGGCTTGGGCTTTAATTGTTATGCTAGCGGATTTTATATGTAGAGAGTCTTCTTCGCTTTTTTTCCATTCTTCCGTTGCTTTGCTTCCCTTTCTCCACGATTTAACACTCTCCATATGCTCTGGTCTCCTTTTACTGATTCATTATTTAGAACCAAGAAGCCCGTGAAATTCTAAAATCAACTAGGACTGGTTGGCCCAAAAAGGTGTTATACATCGAATATTCATCCACAGCAATGAATTTCTAAATTAGAACCATTCTACGATCTCTGTCGCCCAACTCCTGCACAAGTCAATCAATCGATTGGCCTTTTCGCTTTACCCATAAATCCTTGTATTTTGGTCTTGCAAGCTACAACCCAATAATTTTCTTCTGATCAAACGTTCTGCTGAACAGAATGTTCGTTGAACTTCTAGTACGCATACGACCCAATGTACTGTTTCTAGTCCAATACCTACTGTTATTACCATGGGATTGAAAGTTAGTGCTTTGACTCTATCGACATCTCTATTTTTGAACGATACATCATCCATTATCATCCTTTATTGCTTGGTCGGAACTTCTTCTTTATTGGAAGAGAAACTCTCTTGTGGTGTGTGCTTCAACAAGTTTGCATATCGTTCCATTTCCCTCCTGTTTTTCTCCACTAACTGGGATCCTTCTACTACTTTGTTGATAAACAATTGTTTTTCATTTTTCCTAAGGCCATCTCTACTAGGTCCAGGATGATTTCCTTCGGCAGACAGCTATAGCAGCCTCAATTTGACTAACATTATATAGAACATTTAATTTGATAAATAAAATAAAATAATGTTAAATGATAAGGGGATTGAGACCAAGTAATTAATGAGGATCGAGCCATAAGAATATTATTTAGTAGGAGGGCATATAAGGAGGGCAAAATGGAAAAGGAGCACATTTCTTTAGCATATACTCTCGTTTACATTCCTCCCTCATTACTCTATTCGCAAACTAATTAAAGTAAAAGCTAGGTTGGCTATTAACAAAGCATTCAAAGAGAAGATAAGCTAGGAAAATTAATAGAAAGCTTAAGGGAATCACACCAAATATAAATCTCAACTTTACTTAATCCATTTATGGTGAATAATAGTATGCATTTTTTTAAGTGTTGTTTTTGGTATTAAGCTTACATCTGAATCTTTTGCTAAGTATTATGCCATGTTTTAGTGTTTAAATGATTATATGCTTGTTGGTGAATATATTGAATATATTCATGAAGTTAATTGGTATTTTAAATTAGAAAACCTATCATATGATACCCAAATGACTTGAATTTTTTAGATAATGTCAGCGGTATTATTTACAAGTAGGTTTTTTATTTCATACTTTTCAAGAAAGTGTGAATTTATATGAATTTTCTAAATTGAGAAAAGGACTTATTTTAAGTTTTCATTATTAAAAATAGTTTAAATATGATTTTGGCCCTGATATTTTTATATAGTAAAGAGATTGATAAATATGATTTATTTAATAATTTATTTAAGCTAGAAGGGCTTAATTGTCATATTATGATATTAATATGAAGGGTTAGTTTGCAAAATGTTTTAACAAAGAAATTTCTTGCATGCAATATTTTTCTTGAAAAGAAATTGATAAAGTTTTATTAGCTAATAAATGTTTGAAAAATATATGAAGTAGGTGGAAAGAAATTGCTTTTATTAGTAAAAATACAGTTTTAATGTTAATAACTGTTTTGCCATGCCGACATGGACAATGTCGCCCTCCATCTTGCCACTTTTATTATCTTTGATGTTAACCAAAACGATACGTTTGATATCGCAAATTAATATGGAACGTATGAGTCTTGGTTGAAGTCAGAGATGTAGCATTGAAGTCGAAGAGATGAACTTTGATGTAGTATTACCACATGACCTAAGTGCTATCTTTTTTGTATAAAGGAATGTTGCCGCTTATCTTAAATAAAGTCGCTAACCCCATATTTTTGAAGTGACTACTTCGGCTTTGAGAAGTCGCTTATCTTATTTGCTGAATGATGCAGCATTTTTATACTAAATGTATTCGACCCTATCCTTGCCGCGTTTTATGAAGGCAACGGTGCGTGTTAAATACTTTTAATCCAACAATTTTGAAGTGGTTATAGGCGATGATGCCAACCTTTTTATTTTTGAAGTAATCTCTTTGGCTCAATGATGCCACTTATTTTCTTTATGGCAATGACGCCGACATTAACAAGTTTGACTCTGTTCTTTTAAAAATTATAAATTATACAAATGCTCTCGACTTTGACACCAAAAGAGATGCAAAGAGGTTGGCTTCGGCCTTATGGAATTGTGTTTTGAAGTTAAGACTTTTAACTAGATTTGAGGGGTGAAGAGGCTCTTCTACTATATACCTTGTTGCTTTTATCAATATAAAGATTTTACTTATTTTTGGTCTTATGGCCTATGGTTTTAGGTTCTTCCTGTCCCATTTATCGGCAAAGTGTAACCGTTGCTTGTTCCCGTTAGGGCCAACCAAAAAAGAAAAGAAAGAAGGTATTCCGCTTGTTCTGGTTATTCTTATTCGAACTTCATCACAATGATTTTGTAAAGCATATCTATCATTGCACAATTATTTTAAGATAAAATGAAGGGCTATAATTTTCCTTGTTTTAAGCGTGATTTCAAGGATTAAATCATTAATAAAGAAAAGTGTTTCAAGGAAATAATAAGGGCACTTAGCCGAGTATTTTGGTAAAGAGATTTTGTTCTTATCACTTTCGGGTAAATTATGATAGGATGAATTAACTCCGAAATTAGAAAACTAGATGGGACTGGTGTAAGGTCGCACGATATGCCTTTTCTATTTGTCCCCAGCTGATATTAGTCCAAAATTCCAATGCTTAGAGCTATGTCATAGGTAAGACTAAAAGTAGGTGTATGCATAGAAAGAAATACACAAAGATGAGTTAGGTTATTGATGAGCCCACTAAACCATTAGGTTTAGTGGACCCTAGGAATAGTAAGTTTTGGATAGACTGTCTAGTTTTCTTCTAGCAGGATGGTTAGAAAATTTGGTATATCTGGTAGGCCCGAGTCAGCAATGAAGGTTGGTAGTTACCCTACGAAAACTTATCAATTTGATAGGTAGTCCACTAATTTGACATATAGTCATGATTGCCCAGGTTGCATGCATACCAACTGTTGCTATATTATTATATTGAGTAGTTTGGTTGCAGGACTATGATTTACAAAAGATATATTTTTAAAGGATATTAGTAAGGGAAAATCTCATTCCTCTCAGTGGCGTGGTCTCACTAGATATCAATTAACCGAGATAACATATTATTATTCACACCAGACTTATTGTCTAACACAAAGCTAATGTTTTCCCCTTCACCTCTCGGGTGCTCAAAATTTGATTTGAGTAGGTCGACAACAAGGGTCTTTCAAGTTAAGTAGGTTTGGCGAATAAAGCTTTTGGAGACGTGCAAGATGCAGAATGTATTGACAATCTTTATTTTTATCTACTATGTTATGTCAATTATTATATGAATGCATTGACAGCAGATGTGTCTGTTTATTTAGTAACTCTGCTCATCCAAGGGGGCATCTTCATATATCGCTCTTTGTGTAATTTGTAATAATTATATTTTATCTGAACTTGGGTAATGTTTTGAGATTATGTAATGAATATGAAATGCTGATTTAAAACGCAATGAGAAAAGTTATTTTTAAAATTATGTTTAAATTATTTCATACTCTTTTGTTTCTGATATTATGGATACCATGAACATAACCGCATTTTATCAGAAATTAATACTATAGATGACTACAGTATCTACAGCGCTTAGTTTCAGCCTTAAATGGAGGATATTACAACTTTTTATAGGAGTATAGGTTTATGTAAAACTAAATAATTTCAAACTTTAAAAAGGTTATTTGAAACATAATTCAAATGAATCAGAGAATAAGATTGGGGTATAGGATAACACTATAGGTACACATTTGTATTTGTTATGTAAAAGTATATGCTTTATCTCTGTTCTCCCTCTCTCTTAGACTCATAGACCTCTTCTGTATCTTACTGGGGTTCAAATGTAGATTTAAGGAAGTAAGATATGGAGGCAGGAAACGAAAGAATGAATCTCGATGGAGGAAGCATCACTGCTAATAGAAATGTCAGGCCCAATACTAGGAGAAATCCGGATCGACAGAAAACAACTAGCGTAGGTAGTGGAATAACACTGGTTGATATAGGGGCAATGTATCAGTTCTTTGTCAATATGATGCAAGCATGAGCTGCTACTGGTTTAGTTGGTGGAACTACTACAGGAGTGAATCATGAGGATCAAATTGTTAATAACTATGATGTTCTGAGTGGGGACTATGCCAAGACTTACAGGGAAACCATTTATTGGAATGGAGGATGCAATCGAAGTAGATAATTGGTTGTTTCATCATGAAAGGATTTTCGTTGATATGGGATTGAATGATGAATAGAAAAGGAAGTTAGCATCTGGGCAATTGCAAGCAGCTACATTATACTATGGAACAGTGTTACTATTGTAGTGGCTGAGGAAACTTTTACTTATGCTGAATTTGGAAGAAAGTTTGAAGAAAGATTTGTGTCTGAGATTACAAAGTCAACTCTGTTGAGGAAGTTCGTAGAATTATTGCAAGGCGATATGACTGTGCTTTAGTATGCAACAAGGTTTGAGCAGTTGTCCCGATATGGATATGCTATAATAGATATAGTGATTAAGGGGAATGTGAAATTCATTCATGGATTGAGACCTGAGCTTGTTAAAGCTACTTTGCTACATCTTAGGGATCGATGCGATGTAGTAATTGAGATGGTCTTGAGAAATGAAGAGAAGTTTGCTTTGTTTGGTAATAACAAGCTATAAGAGAGTCAAGATGGACAAAATTATAAGAGGAAGTTTTACAAGAAGAAGGGAGCTCAAAAGGATGGAGCTGCCAAGAAAGAAAAGTCTGAGGTTGTGTGTTACAAATGTGACAAGAAGGGACATTATGTTCATAAATGTCGTACTGGCAAGGGAAAGGAAGTTGTTGGAAGGAAGAATATTAAGTGCTTCAACTACGATCAGATTGGTCATTACAAGAACCAGTGCAAGAAAGCGGCTAAAGCTGAAAAAGGAAAGGTTTTTTCATTGGAACTAGATACCTTAAAACCAACAGCCAAGGATAAAGAAAAATCTGCAATGGGAGGTACGCTTTTGATTCATGGTAACCTGTTAGAGTTCTATTTGATACTTGTGCATCACATTCATTCATATCTCATTGTTTGATAGATAAGCCTAACATAGAACCCTCTTACCTAGTTACTTCCTTAAGAGTTGCGAATGTAATAGGAGGTTCTGAAATCGTTGGGACGAGATGTGACTATTTAGAGTTTGAATTGTTAGGTCATATATTTTCTTACAGTTTGCATGTGTTTGATTTCCTAGGCTTAGGAATTATTTTGAGTATAGATTGGTTAAGTAAATACGATGCTAGGATATTTTGCCACGATAGGAAAATATCACTAAGATACCCTAAAAGTAGTGACCGAATTATATACTCGGTAGAAAACTCAAGTTTTGATATTTTTCTATGTTGGGTGTAATGGAGGAGGAAGATGAGTTAAACCAAGTTTACAAAGTTAGAGAATTTGCAGATGACTTTGAACTTGTTACAGGACTACCATGGAAACAAGCTGTAGAGTTTTGAATAAACGTTGTACCTTGATCTGAACCCGTAAGTAAACCACCTAGCAGGACGACACCTACCAAGATGAAGGAGTTAAAGGTTCAATTTTGGACTTATAATGAAAGAGTTTTATTAGACCAAGCATTTTGCTTTGAGGAGCGGCTGCGGTGTTCGTGAAGAAACTAGACATATCATTATGTGCATCGATTATCATAAGTTGAACGAAAAGATGATAAAGAATCGAGATCCATTGCCGAGAACAATGATTTATTTGATCAGTTGAGTGGAGCCAAAGTATTTTTCCAGTTGACTTTAGCGACAGGGTTCCATCAATTGAGAGTGGCAAAAGATAGTATTTCGTTGATAGCATTTCGAACGAGATATGGTTCGTATGAATGGTTAGTAATGCCATTCGAGCTAACTAATATGCCTGCTTTCTTTATGGATTTGATAAACCAGATCTTTTGAGAGCATTTGGATGTATTCATGTTGGTGTTCTGGTATATTTTAGGAATGAGTGAGATTATGAGACTCGTCTTGGAATAGTGCTTGAGATGCTGAGACAACATCAACCTAAAGCAAAGTTCTCAAAATGTAATTTTTGGAGGAAGGAGATGAAGTTTCTTGGTCATGTACTCTCAGAAAAAGGGTGGTCGGTAGATCCAACTAAGATAGAAATAGTTAATATCCGAAAGAGACCCAAGATGATGACTGAATTAAAGATTTTTCTTGGACTAGTTGGTTACTACTGGAGATTCATCAAGGATCTCTCTCGTATAGTAGCATCGATGACTAAGTTAACGAGGAAAGACATGAAGTATGTTTGGACCAATAAATGTGAGGAGGCATTCCAGAAGTTGAAACATTTATTGAACGACATGCCCGAATTTGTTGTTCCAGATGAAAATCAAGATTTGGTGGTGTATACTGATGCGTGTGGAATAGGAATACGAGTTGTGTTAATGCAGAAGGGTGCTTATGCTTAATAATAGCTCTGACCGTATGAATTTAGATATCTGACTCATCATTTAGAGTTTGCTACTGTGATTTTTGCTTTGAAGCGTGGAGACATTATCTTTTGGAAAATAATTTGAGTTGTATATAGATCACAAGTCGCTAAGATACTTATTCCCTCAGAAGGAGCTGGATACAAGACATTAGGGTTTTTAGCTATTTATGATTTTGGAATTGAGTATACATCGGAAATGAAAACAAAGTTGCAGATGCGCTTAGAAGGAACCATTAGAATGTGTTGTTGGCTATTTTTTCCGAATGGAAAGATTTGGAAGCTTTGACTACATGTAATGTGCAGTTAAGATCGACTGCCAATTCTAGTCAGAATACCGCAACGTTATCTTATTTAGACGTCCGACCAGTATTGATCAATAGAATAGCTACTAAGAAAAGAGATGATTCATTGCTAGCTGAAAGGATTAGAAGATTGGAAGGTGGAATTGGGAGTGACGACTTGAAAGATTTTTATCCTGACCAGAATGGATGGTTTAGAAAGAAGAGACGATTGTTTATTCCAGAGGTTGGTGACCTAAGGAAAGAAGTTCTTAAGAAGTGTCATCGATCAAAGTTTAATATTCATCCTAGAGGAACTATGATGTATCAAGATATGAAGATAAGTTTCTTCTAGGAGGTTATGAAAAGGGATGTTGGCTTATGGGTAAACAAGTGTTTGAACTGTTAGCAAGTAAAAGCCGAACATCATAAGCCAAGAGGATTGCTTCAGCTCTTAGATGTTCCATTATGGAAATGGAATTCAATATCTATGATTTTTACAGATTGGTTGCCAAGGTCAAATAGAAGAAATGAAAGTATCCGAGTTAGAGTGGATAGAATAACTAAGAGTGTACACTTTATACTCGTTAAGTCGACAAGAATGACACCTGTTTTAGCTAAGTTATTCCTGAAGAATATTGTTAAACTAAATTGAGTTCCTAGTAGTATAGTCACTGTCAGAGATTCTTTATTTACTAGTGAATTCTGGAAGAATCTACAAGAGCTTTCAGGTACTAGCTCAAGATGAGTACTGCTTACCATTCATAGACCGATAGGCAGACAGATAGAGTTAACAAAGTCTTAGAGGATTTGCTAAGAGTTTGTGTGCTAGATTTTGGATGCTCATGGGAAGCCTATCTACATTTAGTAGAGTTTTCAAAAAAAATTGCTATCAGACTAGCATAGGGATGACACCTTTTGAAACTTTATACGGAAAGCCACGTAAATCGCTGGTTTGTTGGTCGGAGACCGAAGATAGACTAGTTCTAGGTCCATATAGGGTGAGAGAAGCCATGGAGAAGATTAAGTTAATCCGAGCAAGGATGAAGGAAGCCCAATCTAGATAGAAAATTTATGCAAATAAGGGACAGTGTGACTTAGAGTTCTCGGTTGGAGATCATGTTTTTGTCAAAGTAGCACCGATGAATGGTGTAGTGAGATTCGTTAAATCAAGGAAATTGGCATCGAGGTTTGTTGGACCATTTCCTATTATAGAAAGGATTGGGTAATCGCTTATAGGATAGAGTTACCGAATAGTTTGGCAGGAGCCCTAAATGTTTTCCATATTTTTTATTTAAGGAAGTATGTTCGAGATCCAAAGACTACTATACTTCGATTGCTTTAGAAGATTTATTAGTGGAATCAGACATGACCGTAGTTAGACATCCAGTTCATATTGTGGCTAGGGTGAGAAGAAGCTAAGGAATAAGACAGTCATATAGTAAAGGCCCAATGAAGTGTCAATGAAGGAGACTGTACTTGAAAAATGGAGAGTGAGATTATGGACACTTATCCTAACTTGTTTGATAGTACGTTTTATATCTATGCTTTTATTTTTGATTCGTGTACCTTGTCGTAATTTTAAGGACGAAGTTCTTTAAGGAGAGAAAGTTGTAACAACCCTAATTTTAACTAACTTTATTTAGGACATTTAATTCTGTAAATAAAATAAAATAATGTTAAATGATAAGGGGATTGAGATTTATTAATTAATGAAGGTTGAGAATAATTAATGAATTAATAGAATCAATAAGAATATTAATAAGAAGAACGACATATGAGGAGGGTAAAATGGATAAGGAGCAAATTTCCGTAACATATACTCTCGTTTTCATTCCTTCCTCATTACTCTGTTCACAAACAAATTAAATGAAAAGCTAGGCCTTCCATTAGCAAAGCATTCAAAGAGAATATAACCTAGGAAAAGCAAGATAAAGCTTAAGGAAATCATACCAAATACAAATCTAAACCTTCTTAATCCATTCAAGGTGAATAAAAGTTATGCATCTCATTTTAAGCGCTGTTTTCGGTTTTAAGCTTACATCCAAATCTTTCGCTAAGTATTTTGTCATGTTTTAGCGTTTAAATGACTATATGCTTATTAGTGAATTTATTAAATATATTCATGAAATTAATTGGTATGCTTAAGTTCGAAACCTATCATTTGATACCTAAATGACTTGAAATTATGATATGATGTTAGAAACGTTAATATAGAGGTGGGTTTTGATTTTATAATTTTCCAAGCAAGTGCGAATTTATTATGAATTTTCTAAGTTGAGAAAAGGGTTTATTTTGGGTTTAATTATTAGAAACGGTTAAATTATGATTTTGGATCCAAAGTTTTTATATGTTGAAGAGATTAATAAATATGATTTATTATGATTTTTAGGGATTTTTCCCAAGTGTTTAAGAGCGTTTAATAGTTTATTTAAGCTAGAAGGGCTTAATTGTTATATTATGATATTAATATAAAGGGTTAATTTGCAAAAAAAATTAACAATGAAATTTTTTGTATGCGACAGTTTTCTGGAAATAAGATTGATAAAGTTTTATCAACCAATAAGAGTTTGACAAACATACGGAGTAGGTGGAAAGAAATTGCTTTTATCACTAAAAATGCAGTTTTAATGCTAATTACGGTCATGCTGAAAAGGATGATGTCGCCCTCCATCTTGCTGCTTTTATCGTTTTCGACGTTAACCGGAACAATTTGTAGGTTATCAACACGAGTTAGTATGGAACGGATTAGTCTTGGTTGAAATCGGAGACGTAACATCGAAGTCGAAGAGATGGTCTTCGATGCAGTCTTGCCACATGACCTACGTATTGCCTTCTTTTATATAAAGGAATGTTGTCGCTTATCTTATATAGAGTCCCCGACCCCATAATTTTGAAGTGACTAATTTGGCTCTATGAAGTCACTTATCTTATCGGCTGAATGATGCCGCATGTTTTTATGCTAGACCTTATTCTTGCCGCATTTTATGAAGGCAATAGTGCCACATTATAATACTTTTAATTCAACAGTTTCAAAGCGGTTATAGGCGGAGATGCCAACCTTCGTATTTTCGAAGTAATCTCTTCGGTATAATGATGCCGCTTATTTTCTTTAAGGCAATAATTCCAACATTAGTGGCTCCAACCCTATTCTTTTAAAGGTCATAAATGATACAAATGCTCTTTTCCTTCGACACCATAAGAGGTGCAAAGAGGATGGTTTCGGCCCTATGGACTTATGTTTTGAAAGTTAGGAGTTTTAACTGGTTTTGAGGGATTAAGACCCTCTTCGGCTATACACCTTGCCGCTTTTATCAATATGAAGGTTTTAAATTGTTTTGGCCTTATGTCCTATGGTTTTGAGAGGCAATGACCTCAAATGACTTCGAACTTCATCACCATGATTTTGTAAAGCGCATATATCATGGCATAATTATTTTAAGACAAAATGGACGGCTATAATTTTCCTTATTTTACATATGTTTTCAAGGGTTAAATCATTTATAAAGAAAAGTGGTTTTAAGGATTCTTATCCCGGTATTTTGGTAAAGAGGTTATTGTTCTTACCACTTTTGGGTAAATTGTGATATGATGTATTGACTCAGAGATTAGAAAACTAGATGGGACTGGTGTAGGGTCGTGCTGTATGCTTCAACTGTTAGCCCCTAGCTATATTAGTCTAAAATTTTAGCGCGTAGGGCTATGTCATGGGTAAGACTAAAAGTCGGTATACACATTGAAGGGAATACACAAAAATGAGTCAGTTTATTGGCGAGCCCGCAAAACCATTAGGTTCAATTGACCCTAGGAATAGAAAGTTTCGGACAGAACGTCCAGTTTTGTTTTAAAGGGATGGTTAGAAAATTTGGTATATCTAGTAGGCCTAAGTCAGCCATGAAGGTTGGTAGTTACCCTATGAGAACTAAAAATTAGAATAAGTAGTCCACCTGTTTGACGGATAGTTTGGATTACACAGGTTTCATGCTTAACTATTTTGTTATACTATTATTTTAAACGGTTTGGTTGCAAGACCATGATTTGCAAAAGATATATTTTTAAAGGATATTTGTGAGCAGAAAAGCCAGTACACTTAGCAGCATGGTCTCACTAGATATCAATTAACTGAGATGGCATATTATTATTAACACCAGAATTATTATCTGACTTGAAGTTTATATTTTCCTCTTCAACTCTTAGGTGCTAAAATTTTGATTTGAGTAAGTCAAGAGTAAGGGTCTTTCAGGTTAAGCAGGTTTGGCAATAAGCTTTCAAAGATGTGCAAGAGGCAAAAGCCAGCTATGTAGGAGTCTATCGATATTTATTATCCGATGTGTTATGTTAGATCTTGTATGAATGTATTTATAGTAGACATGTCTATCTATTTTGTAATTCTAATCATCCAAGAAGGCATCTTCTTATGTTGTTGTTGGCGTAACTTATAATAATTATATTTTATCTTAACCTGAGCAACATTTTGGGATTATGTAACAAATATGAAATGATGAATTGAAATGCAATGAGAAACATGTTTTTGAAATTGTGTTGAAATTATTTCATATTCTTGTAATTCTGATATTATGGATACTATTAAAATGATGACTGCAGCATCTATAGCGCTTAGTTTCGAACCACAAAATGAGGGACGTTATAACAACCATTGGGGTCTTTTATTCTAACTAACATTCTGTGGTTCTTTCGCATACCGCTGAAGTTTCTTCTTCCTTATCATTTCCTTGATAAAATCTCTCAAATGCCAATAATCATTCTTATTATGTCCAGGAGTTTCAATGGAAACGAGGAACTTTCCTGTGCATCCTTTCTCCTCTGTAGGCTCCTTCTGGGACCGCCATTATATCACTCCATCCCTTGCATAACAAGGTATATATTCTTTAATGTATCATTCAGAGGCGTATATTCATTCTGCCTCATATTCTACAAATATTTCCTATATTTATTTCGCCTACCACCATGGCCTTGATTTCTTTTTTTTGATCATTTGAATTCCAAACACTAACCGCCACATTGTTAGATCTTTCTCCAGTTTTCTCAATCGCCATGGTTCTCTGGATTACTTCCTTCGATTGTCCACCATTAGTCTACCTTGCTATCTGACTTACTTCCTCTAAGTGCAAGAACTGATTGGCCTTACAGTAGAATTCCTCCATTGTCATAGGTCGTTTCATCTTCAACCATTTTCAAAAGTCCATGTCCAGATGTATGCCACGGACCGAAGACATAAACACCAAATCCTCCTTGGATTATTTACTTCCATGAACGCACATTGAATCTATTTAAGAACCCCTCCAATGATTCCTTTGCTCCTTGTGCAAGGCTCGACGAGGACATCACGTCCTTAGGCCAAACTGTATGGAATTAGAATCGATCCATGAATTTCTTAGCCGATTCATCAAATGTGGATATGGATCTCGATGCAAGCTGGGTGAAGCACATCGATGCAACACATTCCAAGAAAACAAGAAAACACCTACTCCACGCTACATCTGTCACCCTATCACCATCCATGTGTCATTATACTTTATTAGGAGCGGTTTGCGGTCAGTTGTCCCATTATACGATGGCATTATTGGCATTATTGGCATTATAAACTTCTAGGGTTACTCTTCCCTTAGATTGTTTTTCATAAATGGGGTTTTGCTTTATGCTGAACCCCAATTCTCATTCTTCCTATCTTTGCTTTCTTTGACCAACCTTTTAACCATATCTACTATATACTCCTCTTTAGCACAATGCTCTAGAGGTTGACTATCTGGGGTTGCACCGAGCATTTGGCTTTACAAACAATCTTGGTTTTCCCATTGACGTAAGGTTCTCCAGTTTTGGGAGAGCCACTCCCATGGTCTTCCGTTGATGTTCGATTGGTTCTGTTATGGTTGTTTGAACTCCAGCATCACGAGCAGTAATATCAAGCTCATAATCATCACTATCATGATATAGATGTCCTTCAAATCAGACAATCCATGGCTTTAGCTCCTTATCCCCCAATCCTTCAAGATTACTCTTGGTACAGACCTGATTCTGGTTGGTATCGAGTTGAATCCTTCTGAGGGAGAACTCCGGCTTCCTCCAAAAACTCCTTATGCTTGTCCAGTAACTCCTTCCTTCTGTTTTTGCTTATCACATCGCCTATTCTGACCAGAAACAAATGAGTTCTCCTCTTGATATCCAGCAGGTGAAACTTTCATCCTTCTCCTTGGCCTCCACGTCTGTTGGGTTTGCAAAGCTATGCTGACATCCTATCTAGTAGAGCTTTCTAACTATACGCTAATCTTTGGTTTAGCTTTTGCATCATCTTGTCAAATTCAACCCTAGTAACCATCTTCAATGAAGTAGATGGTACGGTATTGCTGATCTCCATCTGATGAGTATTTCCTTCATCTCCAGCAGCACTACTCCCGATGACCTTCCAGATCTCCTAGGGGCCATTGATTCCTTTATGTCAATTCCTTCAAGTTTGTTAAGGCAAATCTTCTAAATCTAACCATTGGATCTCTCCAAACCCATAATAGCAAAGTAGATCTAAACCTAAGAATCGAGTTCCTAGTGAAAGAACCAAAATGTTAACGCCAACATTTGATCAACACCCAAAGACCTTTAAAAATATTGAGACCTAGCATAAAATATGTGAAAACAGCGAGAACAAGTTTTTTAAAGTGGTCCTGCAGTCTTCGGCCTATGTCCACTATAAATTTAAGAGTCACTTGTACAACGGATTTACAAATCTAAAGCCAAGAATATCAAACAGTAGCTTCCTTGGTGACTTTAGTAAAGGAGAAATAAAAGATGGAGAAGATAATGGGCCAAAAAAAGTCCCTCTTCGGTTACTATTAGGTCTGTATTTATAGGGAAATCGCCAATCAAAACCGGAGGCCCATGACATGCCATATCCAGATTTTGGTTCAAGTATGCAGGAACGAGTATCTAGAGCCAAACTCCAATAATAACCACTCGGTACTGAGTGATTTCGATCAGTTCCGACTAGTTTTTATGAGGGATAATTCCCTTTCTTCTTCCCATTGGCTTCCTATCTCTGATTCTCCCATTGGCTTCCCATCTCTAATTCATTGTGTTTTGAATGCTTTTGCGTTAAAGATTGAGCTATTTCTGAGAAGTTCTGATATGTCTTGTTCTTATCACTTTATTTCTAAATAATCCATAGAGTTGTTGCTCTATTTCCTGAGATATGTACTTCATGACAACCTCTCAAGCTAGAGATCCACGTATAAGAGTTTTGGAGGACCCACATATAATACAAAGTAGTCAATGCCGAGTGATAGAGCTCGGTACCATGTCGTCCTCTAAGCCCTAATGCTTTTGTAATTTCATAAGTGTGTTCCTATTGACTTTCTAAGTATGTTCCTAAGTCCCTGAATCATCTCGTCTTCAACTTAATCTCAATTTCAGTGAAAATCTGTTTGGTCAAAAAGCCGGATAATAATCACCCTTGTTGAATAGTGAAATTTATATTCACAACACAATAACCCTTCCTACGCTAAGCACATGTCATTTGAAAGTTAGAAATTTTCTGATTTTCTGCTAAAAATACGTTTCCCCTTTCAATCAAATTTGTAATAGGTTGAAAATTAGTTTTTTCAAAAGCATTTAAAAACAATTTTTCTAAAGCGTTTGAACATGATTTTTCAAAAGAATTTGCCTTTATATCTTTAAAACAAATCAAGCCATAGCTTAACCTGATTGGGATTCTGTCAATGAGTTAATGCATATGATTGACCCTAGGATTGCACAGTTAAACTTAAATTTTGAAAACTTTTTCTTTTATTTCAAAACAACAAACAAGGCACAAGCATATTTATAGATTTTAGCTTTTAAGGCATAAGGATAGTGACCCGTGGTTTCACAACAACCCTTCCTATCATACGATAGCTAAAATTTAGTTTATAAACTTCTAGTCTTACTTTGCATTTGTCATCAGTTAAGTGTCTATATGATATTTCCATATTTATATTGTTTTTTCAACATTTTACAGTGGTCAAATACATTTTGAAAATCAACACAATAAATACATAGGAACACATCTCATAATATATCATATGCATTTTTTCCTTTTACAGAAGAGACAGTTAATGTTTACAACCCAAACAACCAAAAGAAAAAAAATGCTAGAAGAAAGATAATAACTACTAATCCTAACTACTACCTATGAACTATAGGATGGTCCCTTACGGGGGCTTGAGCCATTATCGTGGGACTCCATAAAGGGCGTGGCATGTAACTATACACCCAAGCTAGCGGCCCTGGCTCTGCTGCTCGGCTCAAATCTCGCATAGATCGGCCTCTATCCGGAGCTGTGTGTCACAAATCTTCCTAAGCTTAAGCCTATGAAAACCTACAGCCCTCTAACCATGTCGTATGGCCTCCTGCAGCTTACCCTATGACCTTTATGCTTTTACCTCAGCTGGCGCTTCTCTAATCCCCATTCTCATAGTGGAGAAACTATCCAACGAGGCAAGGGCCTTGGGCCTTTTACTACACCGGCTCTACTCAAAGGTTCACCCAAACTATCAAAAAACATGAGTAAAGAGATGACAGTATGAGATATTGCTCATTGGCGTCCCAACTCTAGGGTCTATATGTTGTCCCATAATAACATTGGCCTGGTTGGCTGCAATACCACTTATAATCGCATAGGTGGTCTTTTGTGGTGAATGATATTTCTGGTCAAAGCTCCCCATCATGGAATGATGTTGTGCTAGATAATGAGAGTAATGAGATAGGCTTGATCTTGCATGTTGTTTGCTCTCCAGACACCTACTACCTTATGGAAAATCCATAGCAAAATCTCAAGGTTGATAGTCACAATCTCATCAAATCTGCTTCAACCATGGGAATGGCCAAAATGCTCCTAAAACCTCATCCATCAAGGTGATCTTCATCGACTTCACCTCCGATGTGAATTAGCTGATATCCTCAACGAACTCTTACTCTAGATTGGCATCAAATAGCTGCATCCATCTCAAGTAACATTCTCGCTCGAAAGTCTCATTGGTTAGGATCCATGCCAATCCCTAGGTGGTGAATAGCTCTTCGAATCTATACACGATTATGTCCTTTAATTTCATTGGTCTCCCTTGCCAAAATGCTTAACTCGCTAAGGCCTTGTAGCATGAAATCTTATCATCATCCCTTGGATCCAGCATTCACTTAACCTAATCATGCATGGGATTAGAGAGGGAGGGAGCTCATGTTTCTCATGGAGGTGGGTGTCATGGTGGTTGTATGAGAGGAGGGGAAGCGATGGATGGAGAGGAGAAGGAGGAGAGAAAGGCGAAAGAATGGTGGACTCGATCCTGGACGTGGATGTATGACGCATTTGAGATTTGGGTTGCACATAAAACTTAAGGACCGGTTGGCCGCCTATTCCTAGTCTGTCGCCTAGTTGACGTTTTTGGGCCCAAGTTGAACCTGGACCCTGCATAGATTGGGTTAAAATTTATAATTCTATCAAACTGAATCAATCTGCAACTGTTTCTGATAAAATCCATGTCTACCCATGATGCTGCTTTAGCCTACCATCTAGGTTGTTATGCTTCCCTCATTTACTTCCCTCTATAAACTTCTTTTTATACTTCTCCCTGTTTATTCAATTATTGCAGTGCATTTTCGCACTACTTTAGCCATCAAAATTTTCTATATATCATAAAAATGTTTTCGTTGTTTTTCTCTATAATTTCATTATATGGGAATATTCTTCTTCATCATCGGGCATTCTTACTCTTTTGTTCGCTTCACCCTAATAAAATCAAGTACCATTTTTATTATTCACCCCTTTAAAAGAATTTTAAACTTTGAATTAAAAAATTAAGAAATCATCAAACTAAACATGTACTCCATTTCCTATTTACTTCAAAAACTAAAATCCACTTTACCAAAAACTTTTAAATCGTAAACAAATAAGCCAATCAGTTTTAAATTTCACTAGAAATCTCAAAATAGCTCTTTAATTTAAATTTTCCAAAAATTTCTGGCTTTTTAAAAACAACTACTTTCAACAGACAGGTTCTTTCTATGTTCAAAAAGATTCTTTTAGAACTACTTCAAATATTTCCAGAACATACAATTTTTTTTTGTTAAATTCTTTCACATGGGTCAGACTCAGAAATGGATTTTTATTTGTCCTTTCTTTTGTCCTTTTTTCTTTTTCCATTATTCTTAACCTCTTCTTATTAAGAATATGTATTAAAAATCTAGAAATCATTTTGTGGTGGTTAATGTACACCTTGTAGTGGAAACTTGTTCATCACTATTCATACCTTACCTCTAGATATTTGCAACATATAGGTTCGTACCTCCCATCCGTTAGGATGAAATATATTTCATCAATCGACAATCTAGCAAATCCCTAATCATAAGGTAGCCTAAGCCCAACAAAGGAGTCAAATACCGTCGAGCTTCAAGGATACTTCTATATGTAGTTCTCATGCTCTTTTTAGTCAATGCCATACGGCACAGCCTACACCCTACGTGATAATTAAGGTAGATGCATAAATTTAACTCTTTTCACTGTGGCAACTCATAGTTGCGTTATCCATGTTTTTAGGATATAATCATAACCACTTCTACATTCGGAATTTATTGAGATTAGCGTACAATATATATACATATATAAGTAAAATTAAAAATATGTTTACTTAGCGTATCCTAATTCCTATGATTGACTAAACTAAGCTCTGATACCGATGCAACAACCTGCACCTTAATGGGATCTAATTTCGACTAAGTCAAAACTTAAGTCCATTATGGTTAGATCGTTGGTGTTGGTAACCTATAATAAACATAAGTATATCAGAGAGCGAACTTACAATGGAGTAGTAAAATATAATATAACATATATACTAACTAAGGCTACTACCTTGGAATCAATATCATTCCTTGGTTACCCAGTTTCCTTATTAGCGTCGAGCATAAATGAGAAGACCTCTTCATCTACCATTCCCGTCTTACACCAGTAGTCTTTCTCTCTAAATTTATCATATGAGTTGTAATAATCAGGAATCCGAACAATGTTCTACTGACTGGTAAATTACATACTTTATCTATAAAATAAGTTTATGTCGATTGGTTCCTATTTGAGTATTATGTCCACTATTATATTATTCATTAATTCCACTCATGTGTATGATATATCCAACTTTCGATGTGGTATAGCCACATACATATGCATGTGCATGTATAAGCATTGTACTACCCAAAATGAAACTTCGGCCACTTAGTACTTCTTAAATTGGAAGGAAGCAGACCCAATGACTATTTAATACCTTAACCCCGAAGCACGCCCTCCATAGCATAATCGACAATCAACTAGCCTTAACTGCAAAGGCCAATGACTCCTAGATATGGATTTGACAATATTATTTAGAATATTTAATTAGTTAAATTAAATAAAATAACGTGTCGATTAGGGGATTGAGATTTGATTTTAATTAAGGTGTAGCTACGCTATTTAACAATGAATTAAAATAATAGTTAAATTGAAATAGAGGAGGGGCAAAATAGGAAAGAGGTCATTCCTATATCCTCCAAAACTTAGCTGTGTATAATTTACACGTTCATTTCATTTCAAAATTTTGAAAACTCAAGGATCGGCCATTATTAAAAAAGAGGAAACAGAAAGAAGATAAGCTAGGAAGAAGCTTAAGCAAATCAAATCTATTCATATCTCAATCTCTTTAGTCATAAAGGCTAAGATGAATAATTTTTACATCTCATTTTTTATTATGTTTTCGTTTTTAAGAGGAATGTCAAATATTTTGAAACGATTTGCCATGTTTTTGAATGATGGAAGGAACATATACTTGTTAATGAATTATGATTTTCCATAATGAATTTGTGATATGTTTTAAGATGGAAACCCTATTAAATAACATCCAAATACCTTTTGAATTTTCATGAAGATCATGAATAATATTTTTTAGATGAGTATCAATTTTTAGATTTTTATGAATTTTCGTGGAATTAATATGAATTTTCTAGTAAAGAAATATGTATTTTGGGTCATAAATTATTTACGAGTAAATAATCAATTGTTTGGGTCTAGAATTTTTATATGTTAGAAAATATATATAAAGTGATTTTGTGGAATTTTCTAGATTTTTCCTAAGTGTTTTAATGGTTATATAAAATTATTTAAGGTATGAGACTTAAATGTTTTATATAATTAGAAGAGGAGAAGGGTTTTTTGTAAAATAATTTGAATTTTTAAATCTGGAAAGTCGGCAGCTCTTTTGACAAATTGCGGTACTTTTTATTTGTAAAGAAAGAGGCAACCAATCATAATTAAACACGTGAGGCAGGTTGGGTGAAAAGAACTATTTGCTATATGTTTTTCACTATTTCGAAACCTTGGGCACCAGGTTCTGCCTCCTCATCTTCGCATCCGACACGGTCGAAACCAATGCACATAGCATCAGTTTGCTGGTACATAGTGAATTGGATGTAGGTGGGAGGTAAGAAGTCAAAACCAAGGGTTCCGAAGGGGTTGGGGTAGTGCTTTGTTTTAAGTTAAAGAAATACGCCTGCTTGCTTTCGACTAAGAGGCTTTCGACTTGGTTGGGTTTCGACTAGGTCAAATGGTTTAACATGATATGGTTTCGATTAGCTTGCATCTTTATTTTAAATGAATACTTTCGACTAAGTCGAAACACCTAGCTACCACATTTTTACCTTTCGACCCAGTAGGTTTCGAAAGGGTTGTTTTGTTTTAGAAAATTTGCCCACCTCTCCTCTGCTTTCGAAGGAATGATTTCGGCACCATCACTTCATTACTTACGAAATGGTTTCGAAGTAGTTACTTTGGAATTAAATGTTTTAAGAACCTTTTTATAAAAGTAAATTAAAGACCAAATTGGTTTCGAAAGAGATAGTTTAAATGGTTTTGAAATAGATGCTTTCGACTGTAATGGGTTTCTGATTCTTTTACTCTACTCGAAGGCGGAATCCAAATGGTTTAGACCGAGACGTTTTCAAAGGTTTTTGAAGGAGTAAAATTTGAATGGTTTCAAATGGTTTCCACATGTTTTAAATTGAACCCAAAGTTCTTTCGAAAGGATTGAGTTTTGGAGCTTTCGAAAGGTTTTAGTGAATGGTTTTGAAAGGGGTGGTTCCTTAGGGTTTCGACAGAGTTGAAAAGGAAGGTCTTCCCAATGTTTTTGAAAGGCAAGGTTTAAAAGGTTTTAAATGAGGATGTTTAATGTTTTTAAAGCTTTCAAAGGAAAGACTTCTATTGGTTTTGAAAGTTTGCTTTCAATAGTTTCGAAGGGGTTACCTTTAAGAGTTTTGAAAGGGTGTTTAAAGGTTTTAAACATAGGTTTCGAATGTATTGAGTTGGCAATATAGCCTAAATGTTTTAAGTTAAAAAAAAGGGTTTTAACTTATTTTGGAAGGATATCTAATTCTCATTAAAATTCATCAACATTATTTTGAGTAAAGTATATATATTATGGCAAAATGGCTTAGAGTAAAGCTAAAGATATATTTACCTTGTATATATATGATTTGAAGGACTAAATCATTTTGAAATGGTTTTCAAGGAAAATTTAAAGGGTGGTTAACCCTTGGAAAATGAATTGGACAGTTAGTCCATTTTGATTTGTATAGTTAATCCAGTTTACGGCCAGTCGGCCTAGTTTTTTTGGACAGTTAGTCCATTATAGCATAACGGACATTGCTATTGTTTTTTTGAAAAGATAGTCCTTTTATTAACATAACGGGCCTGGCTTTTATTTTATGGGAAGATATTTGACATATCACCTGTTTTATGGATAGATAGTCCATTTATTAGCATAAAGGATATTATTATTTTGATATAATCAGTTTAATTAACCAGTTTGGTTGCAAGAAAGGATTTGCAAAATATATATGTTTTGAAAAGGATATTAGTGAGGAGAAACTCATTCCGCTAAGCAATGTGGTCTCACTTAATATCTGTAAACCAAGATGTAACAGAATTATTCACACCAGTCTTTATGTCTGACTCGTAGTTTTTGCTTCCCCTTAAACTCTCGGGTGCTCAAAATTAATTTGAGTAGGCTGAGGGTTAAGGTTTTTAGGTTTTGATATTTTGGCAAATAAAGATTCCGAAGATGAGTAGGTGGTTGACAAATAACTAATTAGGAATACATATTATTCTGTTCATTTTTCCGTTGTGAACATAAAGTCAGATATGACTATATTTCTCTGATCAACCAAGAGGGCATCGTCATATGTCGCTCATGGCATAGTTTTGTAATGATTATAATTGATCTTTACCTAAGAAACAGACATGGAATTATGTAACTTGAATATGGATTTGTTTGAAATGTAATTAATAAAAAGTTATTTTTGGAAATCTGTAATTTTATTCATATTCAAGTGCTTATGATATTATGAATACCATTAGCATTGCCATATTTTGTCCCAAAAGTTAATACTATAGATGGTTGTAGCATTGTAGCACTTAGCTTTTGGCCTTCAGATACGGGATGTTACAATTTGGTATCGGAGCATGGTTTATGCAAAACTTTAAACTAAAAAATGGTTTTAAAAAAAGTATAATCCTAAGGAAGTAGAGTAAGGTTGGGGTATGGGATAACGTTATAGTAACGTACTCGCATTTTCTATATATAAGTATACGCTTTATCTCTAGCCTCCTCTCTTTGTTAGGTTATTTTCTGTATCTCATTAGGTTTGAATACAAATAATGAAGGTGGAAGAGGAAGAGTTAATTCTGGAGGGGAAGGCACCAATAGGAATGTCAGGCCAAATGTGAGAAGAGGTCAAGGTCAGGCACAAGCAGAGAATGTGGGTGCCGGAGTCCTGCAAGTTGGAATGGAAGCTACGTATCAGTTCTTTGTGAATATGGTGCAGGCAGGTTTTGCTGCTGGAGTAGTGGGAGGAGGAGTTCTGGAAGCTCCCGTTGTCAACGACTATGCTAAGTAGAGTGGGGACTACATTAAGCTTGGAGGTGAGCCGTTTGTTGGAACGATGGTTGCCATGTAAGTAGAGAATTGGTTGTTTCTCCACGAAAGGAGTTTGCGGATTTAGGGCTCTTTGATGAGTAGAAGAGAAGGTTGGCATCTGGACAGCTTCAACAAGCTGCTTTGTTCTAGTGGAATAGTGTGACTGTGGCGGTAGATAAGGAGACTATGTGTTGGGAAGATTTCAAGGGAAGGTTCCAGAATAGGTTTATGTCTGCAATGGCACAGTCAGCACTGATCAGGAAGTTTATTGATGTAGAGCAGGGGGAGATGTTAGTCTGGGAGTATGCTATGAAGTTCGAAGAGTTGGCGTGTGTTATACCGCTTTTTGGAAAAGCCGTGATACCAAAAGATTGGTCAAAAACAAGAGACAGTTCGTCTCAGAGATTGGTTGCATTCCGTTTCCCTATGGATATCGATGAATTTTGTCCGAGTCCGGATCAGGCCACAATTGACAAGACATGATGATCAAAGTTGCAGAAGCCAGCATTTCAAATCTCATGTCAAACGGAGCTCGTATGTGCAAGTTATGATCGATTCAATCTAAGGAAAGAGCATGCCATTCGAATCCATCAGGTTCGAATCCATCGGCATGGCGACACCTCGCTCCATTCGAATCCATCAGGTTCGAACCCATTGGGATGCCTCTGTTCGAATCGGTCATGCTCGAATCCACGAACATTCACTTGTTCATATTCCACTAAGCCAACTAGCTTGGATGACGTGTCACTCCACGATACAAAGTCGGCAAGATCTAAGGAGACGAAGCGTTCAACCCGGAGAGAAGACCGGATCGACTCGAAGGATGCGCGCCACCTCATCACAAGACCACGTGAGCTGATGGATTCGAAGGCATCGATTCGAAGGAATCGGTTCGAACTAAACGGCCAACCGAAGCACTCCAATTCGAATCGATCGTATCTCTCAAACCACGAGGCCAAATGCGATGAAATTTTCATAGTAGCTTCCATGCAAAGTAAAGATTGTTCCTGCCAATTTTCAGCTCGATTGGATCATTTTTTGATGGATTCGAAATCACTTCGAATCGATCTCAGATCGAGTCGAAACTTGGTGGGGTCGGTCTCGTGGGCCCACTCACATGCCAGAAAAAGTCTCCTGAAGTTTGAGCGAGATCTGGGCCTCCTACGCCTATAAATAGCACCTTGAAACCTTCAGAAAAGGGGAACTTCGGCCATTGAACATCGAGACTCTGCCGGATTCAGTTCTACGTCTTTCTATCATCATTGTAATCAAGTATTAGAGCTACAACTTGTTGTAATCCGCTGTAATCGATTGAAATCATCAAGTGAATCAATAAAGACATAAGCTTCAGAGTGGACGTAGGCAAGATCGCCGAACCACTATAAATCCAGTGTTTGTGATTGTTATTTGTGAATTATCGTGATTATTATTGCTTAGATCTGAATTCTATATTGATTGTTGCTGGTTTGTGCTCATAAACGGGTGCTTTCACGATATTGGGTGTTTGTGGTCAATTTTGACGCAAACATTTTGGTGCTTTCATTGAGAAATGAACTCAGGGTAATTTGAATTTGAAGACTTAAGGATTTAGATCTAAGAACCATGACGAGACAAACAAGTAAGAAACAAAGGCCAGAGTGAAGTGAACATCAAGGAAGTCAAGAGGCTTCCTCAGAAGCGAACCAAGCTTCAGTCTTCATCACTAGGGACGAGATGGAGACAATGATGAAGAAATAAGAGAAGTTGATCCAGAGTTTATTTCAACAGATAGGACAACTTGGAGCACAGAATAGAGAAGCGGATGGGGTCCAAAACGGAACAGGACCATCCGGCGTAGCACCTGAACTAGGGGCACGCACATGGAAAATGTCGATCCAATCTCGGAAAGAGAGAGAGGTACATCTGCGCAACCTGGGAGTAGCAGAGGAGTGAACGCTCAGTCAAGGGGGCAGATCCCAGAGTTCCCTCGTGAACTCGGGGGGCAGGTTGAAGGTGATGAACGAAGATTGCATCTCGGAGACAATGACAGTTGGCAGAGATGGTTAGAAGAGCTATGAGAGACGGTTTGGTAAACAAAGATTTGGAGGATGTTAATAGGAGTCCTTTTACTCCAGCAATCAGACGAGCTAGGAACCCACCGAATTTCAAGTTACCATCGTTGGACATGTATAACGGGAGAACGGACCCCACGGTTCATCTAACAAAGTATATGAGGCATATGAAAGTGCTAGGGGCATCAGAGGAGGTTATGGCCAGGTGCTTTCCATTGTACTTGGCGGATATTGCAGCATTATGGTTTAGGAAACTAGAGAGTGGATCTGTCGGAACATGGAATGATTTAACTGAAAGATTCATGAGGCAATTCAGGGTTCACATTGCGAGACCCAAGAATGTGATGACTTTGGCAACTCTAAAACAGAAGGCGGGAGAGACTTTGAGGAGCTTTCTGACACGATTCAATGCGACAGCAGCTTCGGTAGATCGACCAGATCCATCTATGGTTATGATGGCAGCTATGTCCAGAATAGCTGACGGAACAGAGTTCAAAAATTTGTTAACTAAAGATCCACCTTTGGATCTAGGAGAACTCTATCACGAAGCAGAAAAGTTCTTACGACTGGAAGATGCAACCGCAGAAAGAGAAGAAGGAGATGAACTTAATGTTTATACGGTCAAAGGTGGAAATCCCCCCGAGAAAGGTGCAGAAACTAGCAAGGGAAAATGAAAGGCTGAGGATAATAATGACAGGTCAAAGCGGCAACAGAAGGAGTCGCGATTCACCACTTACACTGAGCTGAATGAGAGTCTGGAACGAATTTATCAGGATACCAAGGAGCAGGTTCCCTATCGTAGACC
This sequence comes from Allium cepa, assembly GCA_030765085.1. Lineage (NCBI taxonomy): Eukaryota > Viridiplantae > Streptophyta > Magnoliopsida > Asparagales > Amaryllidaceae > Allium > Allium cepa. The sequence continues at coordinate 823,425,740 of CM060929.1, forward strand.
AATGCGAAGGGATCCAACCTCTAACGAAAGAAAGTGAGATAAATTTTGTGTATTTCATGAATTAAACGGTCATAACACTAACGACTGTAGGCATCTGAAGGATGAGGTGGAAGGACACATCAGGAATGGCATGCTCCTTCAGTATGTGAGGAGGCGAACTCCAGCAGTGGAACCAGAGCGACCACCGTCTATATCAGCTAGAGGCGACCCTGAATCAAGGCACCGTTTGATTATCAGTTGATTGAAATAATGATAAACAAGTCGTAAGCTTCCCACTAACACAATTAACTCATTTACACATGTACGAGATCGCGAACAATACCTAGGCATGCTGTGAATGATCATTGACCGTTTGGCAGTGGGAACTTACACTTTGACATCCTTGTTTTGCTTTTTGCTTTGATTTTGATTTGAACATTCAAATTCTGCCTGTTTGGACATTTCTGTTGTAAGGTTCATATGATTATTGCTTTGATATTTACAATTCTATGAAAGAGTTTATTTGCATGCCCGTTGGATTGCGAACGGTCCACGAGCACCTCTTGCATGGCAATGAACTGCCAAAGTCCTTGATTCGGAAACTCCCCCAAACATTAAATCTGACAAACGATCCAGGGACCCACTCGAACGTGAGCCTGGTATCTATAATATTAAGCCCTCCGGGCACACTTATTCGCCTCCAATAGGCATACAAACGATCCAGGGACTCACCCAAACGTGACTCTGGCATCGGCAATACCAAGCCCTCCCGGGCACACTTTCTCGCCTCGAACGGCACCCGACCTCGAACGGTCACAACTCGCCTTGAACGGCACAACTCGCCCCGAACGGCACAACTCACCTCATCCCAAGTGGCTCGATCGCGAACGGTCGTCATTTGAGGTCCGCCACTTGACCGTGCACGGTCGCACTTCACCTCAAATGGCTTGATCCCGAACGATCGTCATTTGAAGTTAGTCGCTTGACTGTGAACGGTCGCACTTCATCTCGAGTATCTCGATCCCGAACGGTCGTTATTCGAGGTCACATAAAACTGTAACTTCTTTTGCAGGACATCAGCAGGATATGAACATCTAGCTCATGGCATTACAAAACAAGCCTTCCTACTGCAAGGCATATTTTAGGGGGCAAATGTTATTCCGCTTTTTGGAAAATCCGTGATACCAAAAGATTGGTCAAAAACAAGAGACAGTTCATCTTAGAGATTGGTTGCATTCCGTTTCGCTATGGATATCGATGGATTTTGTCCGAGTCCGGATCAGGCCACAACTGACAAGACATGATGACCAAAGCTGCAGAAGCCAGCATTTCAAATCTCATATAAAACGGAGCTCGTATGTGCAAGTTATGATCGATTCAATCTAAGGAAAGAGCATGCCATTCGAATCCATCAGGTTCGAATCCATCGGCATGGCGACACCTCGCTCCATTCGAATCCATTAGGTTCGAATCCATCGGCATGGCGACACCTCGCTCCATTCGAATCCATCAGGTTCGAATCTATCGGCATGGAGACACCTCGCTCCATTCGAATCCATCAGGTTCGAACCCATTGGGATGCCTCTGTTCGAATCGGTCATGCTCGAATCCACGAACATTCACTTGTTCGTATTCCACCATGCCAACTAGCTTGGATGACGTGTCACTCCACGATATGAAGTCGGCAAGATCCAAGGAGACGAAGCGTTCAACCCGGAGAGAAGACCGGATCGACTCGAAGGACGCGCGCCACCTCATCACAAGACCATGTGAGATGATGGATTCGAAGGCATCGATTCGAAGGAATCGATTCGAACTAAACGGCCAACCGAAGCACTCCAATTCGAATCGATCGTACCTCTAAAACAACGAGGCCAAATGCGATGAAAATTTCATAGTAGCTTCCATGCAAAGTAAAGATTGTTCCTACCAATTTTCAGCTCGATTGGATCATTTTTTGATGGATTCGAAATCACTTCGAATCGATCTCAGATCGAGTCGAAACTTGGTGGGGTCGGTCGTGTGGGCCCACTCACATGCCAGAAAAAGTCTCCCGAAGTTTGAGCGAGATCTGGGCCTCCTACGCCTATAAATAGCACCTTGAAACCTTCAGAAAAGGGGATCTTCGGCCATTGAACATCGAGACTCTGTCGGATTCAGTTCTACGTCTTGCTATCATCATTGTAATCAAGTATTAGAGCTACAACTTGTTGTAATCCACTGTAATCGATTGAAATCATCAAGTGAATCAAAAAAGACATAAGCTTCAGAGTGGACGTAGGCAAGATCGCCGAACCACTATAAATCCTGTGTTTGTGATTGTTATTTGTGAATTATCGTGATTATTATTGCTTAGATCTGAATTTTATATTGATTGTTGCTGATTTGTGCTCATAAACGGGTGCTTTCACGATATTGGGTGTTTGTGGTCAATTTTGACGCAAACAGCGTGGTATGTGTATACTTCAGCATATACAGTCGTGAAAAAGAATGAGAAGTTTATCAAGGGGTTGAAGCCTGGTTTGCTAGGACCACTTTACCTCTTATTAGAGATGCTTCTGATTTTGTAATGGATATGGCCTTAAGGCATGAGGAGTTTCTTGATTTCTAGAGAAGAGTAAGGCTAAAGAAGTCCTGGTTGGGTAGGGTCAGAAGAGGAAGTTCTTTCCTAAGAAAGGTGCTCAGAAGGGTGGAGCAGCTAAGAAAGGGAAGTCTGAGATTCTTTGTTTCAAGTGCGACAAGAAGGGGCACTTTGCCAATGAGTGTCGTGCTAGGAAGGCTAAGGAGGTGGCTGGAATGAAGGGTGTCTGTTGTTTCAACTGTGACCAGATTGGCCATTATAAGAGACGGTGCAAGGAGCCCACTAAGGATGGAAAGGGCAATGTGTTTGGATTGGAGCCTGCTACTTCGAAGCCAATAGCTCAGGAGAAAGGAAATGTAGTTTTGGGAGGTACGCTTCAGATTCATGGTATATCTGTTGGCATTATATTTGATATTGGTGCATCACATTCTTTTATATCTACATGTTTGATAGATAAGCTTAACCTAATACCCACATATTTAGTACTTCCTTATGGGTTGCGAATCCAATAAAGGGCATGCAACTCTAAGGTTGAGATGTGACCAGTTAGAGTTTTGCTCACTAGGTCATACTTTTGTTTGTAGTTTGCATGTGTTTGATTTTTTGGGATTCAGAGTCATTCTTGGGATGGATTGGTTAAGTGAGTATGATGCTAGGATATTTTTCCAGGATAAGAAAATATCACCTAGACACCTAGATTGTAGTAACAGGATTGTTTATGTCATAGAAGGTTCTTGCGGTGAGATATATGCCTTGTAGTGTGCTATGGAATCGGAAAATGAGTTGAGTCGAGTTTTCGTGATTAGAGAATTTGCAGATGTGTTTGAGCCTGTAGATGGATTGCCACCGAAACGAGCCATCGTGTTTCGGATAGATTAGGTTTTGGGAGCAGGACCAGTGAGTAGGCTGCCAAGCAGGATAACCTCTTTAGAGATAAGGGAGTTGAAGATGCAGTTGGTGGATTTAGAAGGCAAGAGTTTCATCAGGCCGAGTAATTCACCTTGGTGAGCAGCTGCAGTGTTTCTAAGAAGCCGAATGGATCGTTGAGGCTTTGTATCAATTATCGTAAGTTGAATAAGAGGACGATAAAAATCGATATCCATTGCCTATAATTGATGATTTGTTCGACTAGTTGGTTAGAGCTAAAGTATTTTCGCAGTTTTATTTAGCGACAGGTTTCCATGAACTCAGGGTAGCAAAGGTAGTATACCAGGACGACGTTTAGGACTAGGTATGGGTCATACGAATGGTTAGTCATGCCATTCGGACTGACTAATGCGCCAGCTTTCTTTATGGATTTGATGAACCGGGTTTTCCGAGAGCACTTGGATAGGTTCGTATTGGTTTTCATAGATGATATCTTCATATACTCTAAAGATGAAAGAGAGCATGAAGTTTATCATAGAGTGGTGCTTGAGACACTGAGGTAGCATCAGCTGAAAGCAAAGTTTTCAAAGTGTCACTTCTGGAAGAAAGAAGTGAAGTTTCTTGGTCATGTAGTCTCAGAGGAAGGTTTGCCTGTAGATCCGACTAAGATTGAGATAGCAAATGGTTAGGAGAGACCCGAGACAATAACCGAGTTAAAGAGTTTCTTTGATTAGCTGGTTATTCTCGAAGACCCATTAAGGGGTTTTCACGGGTACCGACACCGATGACCAAGCTAACAAGAAAGGATGTGAAGTTTGTATGGATTGATAAGTGTAAGGAAGCATTCTAGTGTTTAAAACACTTATCGACGCATGTGCCTGTGTTGGTTATCCAGAAGGGAATCGAGATTTGGTGGTTTATACCGATGCTTGTGGAACAGGACTAGGAGTTGTGCTGATGCAGAGAGGTAAAGTGATTGCCTACGCTTCTAAATAGCTTAGACTGCATGAAGTCAGGTATCCGACACATGATTTAGAATTGGCTGTAGTTATTTTTGCTTTGAAGGTGTGAAGACATTACCTTTTGGGAGAAAGGTTTGAGTTATATGCATATCTTAAGTCGCTAAAGTACTTGTTCTCTTAAAAGGAGTTAAACATGAGACAACAAAGGTGGTTATAGTTTATAACCACTTATGGTTTTAAAATTGAGTACATACTGAGGAAAGACAATAAGGTTGCAGATGCACTTAGTAGGAAACATCAGAATGTAGTTTTGGCGATAATTGTCGAGTGGAAGGATTTGAAAGCATCAGCAAATTGCAGAGTGTAGTGGAGATCCGAGGCCGGGTCTAGTGGAGATATAGTTGTATTATCTTGTTTGGAAGTTCGACCAGTATTGATCGAAAAGATTGCTTCTAAATAGATGAAGGATCCAGTGTTAGCCGTACGGATCAGGAAGCTAAGAGAAAGAACTGAGTGCGATGACTTGAAAGAGTTCAGTCTTGACCAAAATGGGTGGTTGAGAAAGAAAGGAAGATTACGTGTTCCCAGTGCAGGAAACATAAGGAAAGAAGTCTTGAAGGAATGCCATTGTTTGAAGTTCATCATTCATCCAGGAGGTACTAAGATGTATCAAGATATGAGGATGAGTTTCTTCTAGGATGACATGAAGCGGGATATTTGCTTGTGTGTAAAGCAGTGCTTGAATTGCTAACAGTTAAAGGCCGAACGCTAGAAACCAAGTGGGTTTCTTTAGCCATTAGATAAGTGGGATTCTATATCCATGGATTTTATTGACAGATTACCAAGGTCGAACAGAGGAAATGATAGTATATGGGTCATAGTGGAAATTGACCAAGAGTGCCCACTTCATTCCGGTTAGGTCAACTAGAATGGTACCTGGTTTTGCAAGTTGTTTATGAGGAATGTGGTTAGACCGCATGGAATTCCTAGTAGTATAGTAAGTGATAGTGGTCCTTTATTCACTAATGAGTTCTAGAAGAGTTTGTAGAAAGGTTTGGGAACCAAGCTCAAGATGAGTACCGCTTACCATCCATAGAAAGATGGGAAAACGGAAAGAGCTAACAAAATCTTGGAAGGTTTGTTAAGAGCTTGTGATCTAGATTTCGGGGGATCATGGGAACCAACATCTGCATTAGTCGATTTTTGTATAACAACAGTTATCAGACTAGTATTGGGAAGACATCGTTTGAATCTTTGTATGGAAGGCCATGCAAATCTCCCGTATGTTTGCTATTGACTGATGATAGGTTGGTTCATTGTCTAGATTTACTCAAAGAATCTACAGAAATGATTGAGATCATTCAGGCTAATGATGGAGACTCAGTCTAGGCAAAAGAGTTACACAGATAAGAGAGAAAAAGATCCAGAGTTCTCAGTTGTAGATCAGGTTTTTGTCAAAGTATCACTGATGAAGAGTGTGAATAGATTTGGAAAATCGGGGAAGTTATCACCGATATTTGTTGGACCTTTTCCTATTATTGAGAGGATCAGGAAACTCGCATATGGAGTTGAGTTACCAAGTAGTTTAGCAGGAATCCTCAATGTTTTTCATGTTTCTCATCTCAGAAAGTGTGTTAGAGACTCGGAGACTACTATTGCACCGACTATGCTAGATGACTTAGTAGCAGACCGGATTTGACTATAGTGAGGAATCCATTTTGCATTGTTGTGAGAGAATAAAAAAGGCTTAGAACCAAGTTGGCCAGGTTAGTCAAAATCCAGTGGAGCGATGATGACAGAGATTGTACCTGGGAGATAGAGAGCTGGATTAGAGATACTTATCCTGACTTGTTTGATGGTACCTTTTACCTCATTATTTGATTTATCGCGTACCTTATCGAAATTTCGAGGACGAAATTCTTTAAGGAGGAGAGTTTGTAACACCCTAGATTTTTGATAACATTATTTAAAATATTTAATTAGTTAAATTAAATAAAATTATGTGTTGATTAAGGAATTGAGATTTGATTTTAATTAAGGTGTAGCCATGCCATTTAATAATGAATTAAAATATGAGTTAAATTGAAATAGAGGAGGGGTAAAATAAGAAAGAGGTTGTTCCTATATCCTTTCAACCTTAGCCGTGTATAATTTACATTTTTATTTCGTTTCAAAATTTTGAAAACTCAAGGCCGACCACCATTAATATTGAAAAGGGGAAAAGAAAGAAGATAAGCTAGGAAGAAGCTTAAGCAAATCAAATCAAATCTATTCATATCTCAATTTCTTTAATCACAAAGGCTAAGGTGAATAATGTTTACATCACATTTTTTATTGTCTTTTGGGTTTTAAGAGGAATTCTGAATATTTTGCGACGATTTGCCATGTTTTTAAATGATGGAATGAATATATATAATTGTTGATGAATTATGGTTTTTCGTAATAAATTTATGATATGTTTTAAGATAAAAACCCTATAAATGCATCTAAATTCCTTACGTTTTTATGAAGATCATAAATAGTATTTTGGAGATGGGTTTCAATTTTCAGATTTTTTTGAATTTTCGTGGATTTAATATCAATTTTATAGTAAAGAAAATGATATTTTGGGTTATAAATTATTTACAAGTAAATAATTAATTTTTTGGGACTGAAATTTTATATGTTAGAAAACATATATAAAATGATTTTTTAAATTTTTGTAGATTTTTCCTAAGTGTTTTAATGGTTATATAAAATTATTTAAGGTATGAGACTTAAATGTTTTATATAATTAAAAGAGGGGAGGGGGATCTTTGTAAAATAATTTAAATCATTAAATCTAGAAAGTCGACTGCCCTGTTGACAAAGTGTAGTACTTTTTATTGGTAAGGAAAGAGCCAACTAATCACAATTAGACCCGTAAGGCAGGTTAGGTGAAAAGAACTGTTTGCTATATTTTTTCACTGTTACGACACCGTCGACACCAGGTTCCGCCTCCTCATCTTCGCTTCCGACACAGTGAAAACCAATGCATATGGTATCAGTTTGCCAATACGTAGTGAATTGGATGTAGGTGGAAGGTAAAAAGTCGAAACTAGGGGTTCCGAAGGGGTTGGGACGGTCCTTTGTTTTAATTTAAGGAAATACGCCTCCTTGCATTCAACTAAGATAATTTCGACGTGGTTAGGTTTCGACTCGGTCAAATGGTTTAAAAGGAAATGGTTTTGATTGGGTTTCATCTTTTTTTTAAATGAATGCTTTTGACTTAGTCAAAACACCTAGCTGTCGCCTTTTTACCTTTCAACCCAGTATGTTTCGAAGGGGTTGTTCTGTATTAAAAAATCTGCCCACCTCTCCTATGCTTTCAAAGGGATGGTTTCGACACCATCACTTCATTACTTAGGAAATGGTTTCAAAGAAGTTGCTTTTGACTTAAATGTTTTAAGACCCTTTTTCTATAAGAAAATTAAAACCCAAATTGGTTTCGAAAGAGGTAGTTTTGAATGATTTTGAAACAGATGCTTTCAACATAATGGGTTTCTGATCCTTTTGCTCTACTTGAAGGCAGAATCCAAATGGTTTCGACCGAGACATTTTCAAGGGTTTTCGAAGGAGTTAACTTTGAATGGTTTCAAAAGGTTTCCTCATTTTTTTAATTGAAGCCAAAGTGCTTTCGAAAGGATAGAGTTTTGGTAAATGGTTTCGAAAGGGGTGGTTCCCTAGGGTTTTGACAGAGTTGAAAAGGAAGGTTTTTCTAATATTTTCAAAAGGCAAGGTTTTAAAGGTTTTAAAGGAGGATGTCTATTGTTTTTAAAGCTTTCGAAGAAAAGACTTTTATTATTTTGAAAGAGTTGCTTTCAATGGTTTCAAAGGAGTTACCTTCAAGGATTTCAAAAGGGTGTTTAAAGGTTTTGAAAAAAGGTTTCAAATGTATTGAATAGGCAATATAACCTAAATGTTTTGTGTTAAAAAAGGGTTTTAACTTATGCTGGAAGGATAGCTAATCCTCATTGAAATTCATCAACATTATTTTTTAGTAAAGTATATATATCATGGCAAAATGGCTTAGAGCAAAGCTATAGATGTATTTTCCCTGTATATATGATTTAGAAGACTAAATCATTTTGAAAAGGTTTTCAAGGAAAATTTAAAGGGCGGTTAACCGAACGAAAACGATTCGGACAATTACTCCATTTTGATTCGGACAGTTAGTCCAGTTTGCAGGAATTCGGCCTAGATTTATGGACAACTAGTCCATTATAGTATAACGAATGTTGCTATTGTTTTTCGAACAGATAATCCTTTTGTTAGCACAACGGACATTGCTATTATGTTGTGGGCAGATATTTCACATATTACCTGTTTTACGGATAAATAATAGCATAAAGGATATTGCTATTTTGATATAATCAGTTTGATTAACCAGTTTGGTTGCAGGAAACGATTTGCAAAATATATATGTTTTGAAAAGGATATTAGTAAGGGGAAACTCATTCCGCTAAGTGGTGTTGTCTCACTTAATACCAGTAAACCGAGATGTAACAGATTATTCACACCAGACTTTATGTCTGACTCGTTGTTTTTGTTTCCGTTTAAAATCTCGGGTGCTTAAAATTCAATTGAGTAGGCTAAGGGTTAAGGTTTTCACATTTTGATATTTTGGCTAATAAAGCTTTCGAAGACGAGCCGGTGGCTGACAGATAGCAAATTAGGAATACAGATTATTCTGTTCATCTTTCTGCTGTGTATATTAAGTCGGATGTGACTATAATTCTTTGATCAACTAAGGGGGCATCATTATATGTCACTCTTGGCATAATTTTGTAATGATTATAATTGATTTTTACTTGGGAAACGGATATAGGATTTTATAACTTGAATGTGAATTTGTTTGGAATGTAATCAATAAAATGTTAATTTTGGAAATCTGTGATTTTGTTCATATTCAAGTGCTTCTGGTATTATGAATACCATTAGTATTTTCATATTTTGTCACCAAAAGTTAATACTATAGATGACTGCAGCATCCGAAGCGCTTAGCTTTTGGCCTCCAAATACGGGACGTTACAACTTATATAGTTACTAATGTGATGATATAGCCGATGACCCCCAGACATAGCTGATGATCCCAAAAGGAAAAGCATGGATCTAAGGTGAGTGGATATATTACTAATAAGATGATTTATATGTAGTTAATTGTAATATGCCCTATCTAATTTAGGCTATTTGAAACCCAGTCGGGAATCATATCGTTTGTATCTAATGTCGAATAAGAAACTAAACTGATATAAAACTATTAGATAGGTATTTATCTAGGCTAAACCCCTTTTCTAATCAAGTAGAAATTTTTATATTCGATCAATGTAAACCGTCAATATTGATTTCATAAAGCTTGTTAATGTTGATGGTAAAACCCAGAGTAAACTTATTATGAGTTTGGACAAATACCATTTTGATTTCACAAATTTAGAGTTCATATAAACTGTTACACTATAAAAATTGCAAACTTATTATTGAGATTTGAGATTGAACAACAAAATGAACGAAAATAAAAAAATCAACAAAAATCAAACAAATTACCCTGAAAATTTCATCGCTACCGATCGACCACATTTATAGGAGCGGGCGACAACAAGCGGTCGACCACTCCAAAAGAAGGTAGTCGACCTTTTGGCGTATTCCAAGCATTATATGAACCTCGGCCTAAGGCTTAGGTTAAAAATAAATACAGGTTATGTAAATCATTTATGTATATGTAAATGTTAGTATAAGTAAGGAAGCTAGTTCCTTATGAGGTGACACTAGGACATTGTGGGGCTGGGTAAATGCTATTTATCCAGCATGAGTTGATATTCAACTGAAGGCGACCTATCGCAAATGGCACTCATAAATATTTCCCCTTCTCTCTCTCTCTCTCTCTTTTCATTATCTTTCATTCGAGTTCACTTTCAAATTCCATTTCCTAACTAAGCCTGCTTAGCTCCAACCCTGATTCAACTTCTACAAGCCAAAATAAATTCTCTAAAATCAAACAAAAATCACCATATTCTAATTAGAGCAAGAGCTACAAATCCAATACATCTTGGCACTTTATTTGATGAGGAGGGCTTAATTTGATTTTACAAGAGAAACAAAAAAGGTTTTTTTTTTTTTGGTTTTCTTATTTCCTCTTCTCAGCATAGTGAGTGGGAATACTCCTATGTCTATTATGGAATTTATTTCTATTTATTTGGAATTCATGATTTTCTTGAATGAAATTGGAATTGGTTAGGATGTTGCATGTAGCTCCATTGAGCTTATATGAACATGCTAAACTAAGTTTCATACTAAAAGAACCAACTTGGAGTTTTATGAAAGTGATTTAAGAAAGTTAGTAAGCATTTAGGACTTGAATTGCTAATTAATTGAAGAAATAACTCAATGTGAAGTTATGAAATGATGAATAAGTGAATATATGATTTTATAAAGCCTGCTTGGGTGTTTTGTAACGTGATTTGTCGAAGTTATAAATTTTGAATAAAATGTTTGAATTTGAGATTGTAAAAATAAATCGATTGGATGGTAAACAAATTATTTTGAAATGGTAGATTTACTGTTTAATTAGTTTGGTATTTGATTGTTGGGTGGTAGGAATTGTTATGGTTGTTTGTTATTTATAATTTTTTTTTGTGTGAATTGTTATGTGTGAGTGTGCATGTGTGTATGGTATGGCTTGGTGCATTCGTGCACATCGAGCATGGGCTGGGTAATGTAGAGAAGTGTAGTCGTGCCGTTAAAAGCACACTATCGCAATCATATGGCCTAAGCGAGAAAAAAGTTTTTTAAGGAAACATACATTTTCACATAATGGAGTAAACCACATCCAACTCCGACTGTGCAATGAGGGAGATACCTGATAGAATGAATGAATGGCCTAGGAGAGGAGGTGATGCGAATATGCCATGTGAACCGATGATGGAGCCTCAAAATCTAGGCTTAGTTCCTAGTTTCTAGCACCAGTCGACTGAATGGGCCATTTCAATCTACTAGCTAAGAATCTGGACCCTTAGGTTCCAACACCAGTCAACTGAATGGACCATTCTATCGATTAGACAAGAGCCTATGCTTGGGTTTTGAATCCCACCAAGCGCAGTCGAATGAGCTTCCTAATCAGTTGACTAAAGTCAATCGACTGACGAAGGGTGTAAATTGACTGGGTGTTGTTGGTTTAGGCTGTTTTGCCTAGAGCATGGGCATTTCGCCTTGGACCGAACCTCTTATTGGCCGAATGACTTCGAGATATTTCATGATGACATTTATGTGCCTTAGCATGATATTCCAGTGACATGATGATAGTGTTGTATCGTGTTCGTTGGTGTACACGGGCGCACTACGTGACGCTATACAACTTCAATCTATACATATCACAAGTTCTTGAAGTATTTGTTCTTCCAAAAGGACTCGAATTTGAGGTAGCAAATATGGATGGAGTTTTTAGCATCATATGACTTTGATATCTCTTATAACCCAGGAAAGGGTAATGTAGTGGTAGATGCTTTTAGTAGACGACATGTAGTGTTGAGTCCCTTGCTCTTGGAGTAAAGGCATTTAGAGTTCATTTCTACATTCGACTTTCAACCATCATCGAATATGCCCTAGGATTACTAGTAGCTTTAGATGTGCAACTTATATTGAAGGAGCGTATTGGGTCTAGATAGAAGCTGGATAGAATGCTAGTAGATATTATTAAGAATATTGGTAGAGGAGAATTATCAAGTCATTTGAGGTGTTATACCATTGACTCGAAGGACGATTATGGAGAGATAGTAGGCTTGGTGTTCCTCATAGCATGGATCTGGTAGGTGTGGTACTACCCGAGTCTCACCATTCTAGTGACAAGATGTATCGCGGCATGAAGAGAGTCTTCTATTGGATCGATATGAAGATGCAGGTTTGACTTGCTAGAGGGTAAAGGCATAGTAGAAGAAGCCGAGAGGATTTTTGTAGCTATTGGATATTTCTAAGTTGAAGTGGGAGAGTATTTCTATGTATTTCATAGATGCTTTACCGAGAAGGGACTAAGAGCATCTGGATCCTAGATGATTGGTTGAACAAATGCCCTCATTTCATACGAGTGAGGAGTATGAGGACGTGGCATTGTTGGTAGCTCTATACATAAGGGGGGACGTAAGGTTAAATGGAGTTCCTACTAGTATGGTTAGCGACCGAGATTCGCTTTTCACCAGCGAGTTCTGAAGGAGTCTACAGGAAGCTTTAGGGACTAAGTTGAGTCTGAGTACTGCATATCATCCGCAGATGGATAGACAGATAGAGAGAGTGAATCAAGTACTGGAGGACTTGTTATAGATGTGCATTTTGGACTTTGAAGGTTCTTTGGAGGATCACTTACCGTTGATGAAGTTTACTTACAACAATATCATGCTAGTATTGGGATGCCGCCATTCGAGGCATTATACAGTAAACCTTGTAGAACACCATCGTATTAACGAGACATTATGGAAAGGTTTATTCTTAGATTGGATATGGTGAGGGAGACATTAGAGAAGGTGGACTTGATCCATAGGAGAATGGGGACTCATGATAGGCACAAATCTTATGTTGACATGAGACATGCAGAGTTAGAGTTCGCAATGGACAATATTGTGTTTGTAAAGGTTGCACCCCTTTGCCATGTTATGAGGTTTGGTAGGTCGCCAGCACCGAGATTTTTAGGGCCTTTACCAATAGCTGCTTGAGTAGGGAAGTTAGCATATAAAGTAGAGCTTCTAGAGAAGTTAGCGAGGGTGCATGATGTTTTTCATGCATCACACTTGCGGAAATGATTGCATGATACAACTGCCGCAGTCGAACCGAGCCAACTAGAGGTGGTAAGAAGATCTTAGCCTTGAGGTGACTGGGAACAACTTAAATTAGATGATTATTATAGTTAGGTTTAACCTATCCTACATAATTTAAGGTGTTAGTGAATTGAAATTGTAAATTGTAAAACCCTAGTTTGAAACTAATAATCCAAGGTAGAATTGAAACCATTGAAAATTGTTAAACCTGATACTGATGTTAACACACCCTTTTCTATTTAAAGTATAAACCATAAAATCTTTAATTCCTAGATCTGTAAACCTTAGTTTGAACAAGTTGATATCAAAATGTAGAATATGGTCAAATTAGTAACCGAGGTCATGATAAACAACTATCGACATGAATTAAATAGAAATTAACAATAAGCACTTAAGAAAGAAAAACCTTGAAATTTAGGCTACTAACGGTCGACCTCAAATCCCCGACGGTCAACCGGTTAGGGTTACCAATTGACCGATAAGTGTGTGAATTGCAGAATCTGAACCTCTACCTAAGGCCCAAATTCAATAATAAAAATTAATAAAAATGATAATTTTTTATGGACCTATTTAAAGGCATTTAAACGTACGTTATAAGTAGTAGGGAAGCTAGTACCGTATAAGAGGATGCTAGGTTATTGCGGTGTTCGGTAAATTTTCTTTACCAAAGTTGGATTCGAGTAGTCAATTAGGGGGCGATGCATTTTCATAAATGGAACTCAGAGGTGGTTCCACGGTATACGTGCAATACTGGTAAGGATGCCTGCTGAAGTGGGCTTGACTTAACGGGAATTCAAGTATCTACAATTTTTGATGTAACGTGATACTGTTCAGATGGAGGATCCCAACGCATGCAATAAGAGGCCAACATATGATCGAGAGGTGGAATAGGTGCAGAAGACGAGACACGGTAGCAGGTCAGCATTTTGGGTTCTTCCTTTCTGGGTGTAGTGAGAAATGGATTGTCGTAGTTTGGGGAAAATCGATTCCTCGGTAGCTTAGTAGCGGTGATACTAGTAGGAATGTGTTCCCACATTAGCCTAGTAGCGGTGTTTCCCTAGCTAGTTCCAAGAGGATGGTGTTTTTCATATTGAGTAGCTTAGGAGCGTTAACAGATCATTAGATATGAGGTTCAAACTGTAGTTTGATTTTTGTAGTAGCCTATACAAATTGTAGTGAAAGAATGTATTAGACAAGAAACCTTAGGTATTTGACTTTAGGAATTCATGGACGCTACTTGACTTTAGGAATTCATGGATGCTTGTATCACACCCTATGTCATCTAGAGTAGAATTAAAGCTAATTGCACATGATCGTCACACATTAAACCTGTACTCATTCACCAAGCTTTTTTCTGACTCGCTCTTTTTTCCTTCTTTTTCCCAACCATGGGTGGACATGGAAGTAGGTGATTGGCCCATTATTGATACTTAGAGAGTTGTGCTTATCTTTGGAGGCCGCTTTTACCATATTTTCTCTCTATGTATTTATCTGTCTTATCAGTACATTTTATCTCTTTTATAGGACTTGGGGGGGGGGGGGGGGTATTTTCTACATATTCTATATTGGACTAAGTATTGGTTTTTCGCGATTGTGATTTGGATAATCTTTGAGATGGATATTTTTCTATGCTATATGATTGTGTAGTATATCTTAGATTTTATCTGATTGTATTAGTCCCTATAATGTTATAAAGACCCTGACGATCCGTATTTCTCAAATGGACACAAGCCCAAAAGTCATATTAGGCTTAGGGTCGGTGTGTTGGGAGGTGCGGCTTGTCACACCTATACAGCAAGAAAGCACACATAGCCCAAAGAAAACCCCAAAGCAACTTCCCTCATAGCTCAAAGTATAGTTTGCGATCGGTCCCTCACTTAGAATTTCTCTCAACTACTTCTCACGATCCATACACTTATTCAAGCAACTTGAAGTAAACCCCTCCAAGACTCAAAGCAAACATGTCTAAGGCTTAGAGCATCTCTCAATCGATCCACCAACATTGAACCATCTTTTTTTGCCCATAACTCAAGCAAACAGACTCCAAACAACTTAAAACTTGAAATGTAGTTTAGGTTGTTCTCTTTGACCTACCCTATGGATCATGTGTAATTTAGAAGATCTGACCTTCGTGTGTCATAACCGATCCATGACTTGTTCCAAGAACTAAATCATCATTCGATCGACGTTTTTAACCATTCAAACATCATACATCAAGCATACATTTCACACCGTATATCCCTACAAGTAGGTATGAACATACATCCATTTTATCTAAATCTAAAGAAGAAAATTTATAAGAATAAGGAACAATAAGAATAGAAAATTCACAAATCTTTTTTAAATTGTTTGAAATTAACATAAGTGGTTGAAGAGGGTTTAAATCTTATTTTAGAGTTCAGAAATCACACTAAAACATTATTTTAAGGTATATAGTGACTAATTATTAAGTGAGAAGTCCTAACCACTCACCTAAATCTTAAGAAAATCCAAAGTAGGCACGAAATCTGAGATGAACAGCAGCTCCAAGTAATATCCAATAGTAAATCTTTAAATCTAAGTGATAATTACGTTAATTTCCTTCTAATGACAAGATTTGGCTAAGTAAAGTAAGGTTCATGGTAACTTTTTGGCTTAGAAGTGGTAATAGTTGTTTTTTGCCTATTTTTAGGAAGTGTATAACGATGGAGAGAAGTCCCATCAGCCGAAGCATGATGCTAATCCTGAAATGGACTTTAAGCCTAACTATTATCTTACTAATTACCCACTAAGCCATTTAAAGTTAGGTGAAACTTCAAATAACCATAATTCTTGAATGGCAAGTCCATTTTCCTATTAAACCAACCTATGGAAAGAGAAACCATTACGCCGATCCAATGGAAGTGGTTTCAGACCCGAATTTGGTTCTCTCAAAAGTTATCCACCAAACAATATTTTCAAAGTCAAAATCCTCTGATAAAAATTCTAAGGATGGAAAATGTCTCTAGTGGTCATTTTCCAAAGTTGTAGAGTAATAATAACCCTTACAAAAATAATATTGATATTTTACGATCGTTTGATACGTAAAATACAAGTCGTTGTAACAATAGTTGGAAAGACCCAAGAGTATTGGACAACTAAACGTGAAGAAGCATTTCAGAAGCTAAAGCATTTATTGATCAATGCATATGTATTAGTTGTTCCAGATGGGAATCAAGATTTTATGGTGTATATCGATGCATGTGGATCTTGGTTAGGAGATGTGTTGATGCAGAGAGGTAGATTTATTACCTTGGATTCTCGACAGCTCTGACCACATAAGGTTAGATATCCTACTCATGATTTGGAGTTCATGCTGGTGATCTTTGCATTAAAGGCATGGAGACACTATCTGTTGGTAGAACAATTTGAGTTGTTTACAGATCATAAATCATTAAGGTATTTTTTTCTCTCAGAAGCAGTTGAACAAGAGGCAGTAATGGTTGGAGTTCTAAGCAGCATATGACATTGGGGTAGAGTATACGTCGAGAAAGGGAAATAAAGTTGCAGATGCACTTAGCAGGAATGATCAGAATGTAGTATTGGCAATGTTGTTTGAATGGAACGATTTATAGGCATTGGCTTCATGTGGAGTTAGAATGACATCAACCGCTAGTTCTAATTAGAATACCGCAATGATTTATGTTCTAGAAGTTCGACCTGTATTGATCGAAAGAATTGTAGGAAGGGAAGAATATGATGCAATAATATGTGATCAAATTAAGAAACTGGTAGCGAGAAGTGAGATTGATGATTTGAAATATTTTATACTTGATCAAAGAGGACAGTTGAGAAAGAAGGACCGGTTGTGTGTTTTGAATATGGATAATCTAAGAAAGGAATTTTTAGAGAATGTCATTGATATAAGTTTACTATTCATCCCGAAGGTACGATATTGTACCTGGATATGAAGAGGATTTTCTTTTGGGGAGGTATGGAGAGATATGTAGTCTTATGGATGAAGCAGTGTGTGAATTGCCAACAAGTAAAAATTAAGTAGAAATAACCAAGTGGATTACTTCAAAATTTAGAAGTTCCACTGTGGAAATGAGATTTTATATCTATGGATTTATAGATGGGTTGCCATGGTTATATAGGAAAAATGAAAGCATTTGGGTTGTGGTTGATAGACTGGCCAAGAATGCACACTTTATCCCTATTAAGTCAACAAGGACGACACTAGTTTGACGAAGTTATTCATGAAGAACATAGTAAGATTTCATGGAATACCGAGTAGCATTGCAAGTGATAAAAACCCTCCGCTTATTAGTAAATTCTTGAAGAGTTTACGAAATTAATAGGGTACCGAGCTGAAGATGAGTATCACTTATCATCCGCAAATTGATGGGCAAAGGAAACGGTTAATAAGGTACTCAAAGATTTATTGGGAACTTGTGCCTTAGATTTTGGAGGAACATGGGAAGACCATTTGAATTAGTCGAGTTTTCCTCCAGTAAGGTTCTAGGACTAGTGTATGAATGGCACCTTTCGAATCACCTTATGAAAGGCAGTGCAAAGCCTGCATGTTGGTTGGAGACAGGTGATACATCGATACGTCCTAAGATGGCGAAATAAACAACCGAAAATATTGAGTTAATCCATGCAAGGATGAAGGATGCTCAATCATGGCAGAAATGGATAAAAGTCGTAAGGACTTGGAACTCATGGTTTTAGATTTTTTTTCCTTAAAAGTTTCACCGATGAAGGGTGCTGAACGGTTTGGGAAGAATAAAAAATTAGCTCCTAGAATGTTGTCTGTTTCCCATCATAAGGGGAATCGGGAAGCTCTCTCATCATATTGAGTTACCGGACAGTCTGACAAGAGTCCATAAAGTTTTTCATGTCGCTTGTCTAGGGAAATATGTGCGCTATCCAGAGACTACTATAGAGCAACCGGTTTTGGAAGACTTGGTACTGGAGCCTTATATGACTATCATTAGGCGACATATTCATATGCTTAATGGAGATATAAAGAAGTTAAGGAATAAGGCAGTTAAGTCAGTAAAAATCCAATGAAGCGACTATGAGAAAGGCTATTCTTGGTAAACTTAGGATAGGAGTAGAGAGACTTATCCTGAGCTATTTTGATTGCATGGTCTAGCGTTATGTACACTTTGACTAGTAGTTATGACTATTATTGTTACTTTTATGCTCTTATGATACATGTTTCTAAGATTGATGTGCTTTTGTTGTTTACCTTATCGCAATTTCGAGGGAGAAATTCTTTAAGGAGGGGAGCCTATAACACCTCTAATTTTTTTTGCATGTTGGTTAAATATTTAATTATGGCATAACTAAATGAAAAGTTGGAAACATGGGATTTGCTATAATAATTATATTGGGCTGGCCTAACAAATATAGTGAAGAGAATGTTCAAAGAAATTATAATAATAAACGTAAGCATAAAAGGGTAGAAGAGGAAGATCAAATATTATACTACGCTCTCCCTTCTCCATTATTTGTTTTCATTTCATTCTAAAAACCAAAATAGAGAGAACATGGCTAGGCACAATTATCAACTAAGAATAAGAAAATTTTAAGAGGAAGAAGAAAGCTAAGGCAATTTCTATCATTTCAACAAGATAAAAGATGAATAAAATTTCCATCTCTTGATGTTTTAATACGTTTGGTTCGAATTTGATGTTGATCCAAAGTTTGGTTGTTATAAATATATATATGCATACATATATATACACACACACATATACATATACATATATATATATATTACATGTGGATTGAATCATCGTTTATATGGGTTTTTGGATATTTTTGGGTAATTTGTAGTATTTTTCTAACGGGTTTTAATGTGAAAAATTAAAATTTAGATCTCCAAACATTCTAAAATTCTTATATTTGAAATATCTATTTGAAAATGGGTCATTAGTTTTATAATTTTTGGAATTATTATTAATTTATAACAAATATTTGAAAGAAGATAATCATTGATTTCAGAATTTAATTAATTAAAATACGAGGAATAACTATTTGGATTTGGAATTTAAATATGTTGTTAAGAAAATCGTTATTGATTTTTGGTAAATTTTATGGAATTTTCCTAGATTATCGCAATGGTATAAAAATTATTTGTGGAAAAAGGGCTTGTTTGCAAAATGTAATAAATGATATAAGCTGAAAGAAAATTATAGTGGTAAAATAAAAGTAAGTTTACCTTTTTAATTTCTGCAATAATTCTAAAAAGATTTGTGTTAACTAATAAATTTTGATAAGTGAATCTTGATTTGGTAAAAAGTTCATACTTATATAGCAAAGAATAAGTTTTCAATTTTTTTCAGAAATGCCATTATGACCCAAGAAAGCCATCACTTTTAACTCACGATAACTATTTTTTCATGCTATAACATGTATTCTTCAACCACGATAGTTATTCAACTTTCGAAAGCAATGTTTTCCAACTCAAGAAAGCTTTGTTTTGCCAACTCCAAGTAGCAATGTTTTATTAACATGTGAAGGATCAATTTTGTTAACACACGATGACATTTTTTTTACAACTCACGATGGCTTTGTTTTACCAACTCAAGGTGACTATATTTTATAAAGGCATGATGTCTTTATTTTGTTAAGGCACGATGTGTGACTGCCACCCTACATCTCTAGTACTTAATATACGTATATAGTACACCATGGAGGTACCAGACCGATGCAGGATGGTAACCAAGAGTATAAAGTAACAAAAATCCAAGCATAGAAGCAGCAAAACATCTCATGGCGCATAGAAAAAAATATAATATAGTAACTTAGATGTAAAATAGACGAGACAGTCTAATGAACCATAAATAAGAAACTAGAATGCAACTAGTTCATAGATTATACAAAAACCGAAAATAGAGTTTATACATTTCAAGACCTCCAAAATAAACCCTATAACTATCTCTAAGGTAATAAAGTACTCGTATAGCTCCACAATACTGCATAATCGAATATAAGCGATGGTAAGCTCCAAGTATTGATATATGAAAGCTAAACCTCATACCCGTACTCCATACAGCTACATGCATCATCCACATTCGTTACATTTAAGAGTACCCGAGAAAATAAGAACCAGAGCATAAAACCTGGGGTGATACAATAATCTACTTTGAGCGATACGTCATCTCAAAAATACTATAAAAATTATGTACAATAAATAGGGGCAGAGGATACGAAGAATCATACTTGACCTGTACCTGCATCACATAACAGTCGATATATGTCAATCCACTAGCATTTTCATATAAGTGTACTGCAACTGAAGTACAAACTCCAGTGTCTAGGTATACAGTCGAAAATACCTACATTGTGTGACACTCTAGAGTGATAAACATCCATAGCAAACATAACATATATCAAATGGTCATCACCATCACTCTTGTGCGTTGGATATACAATAACTCCTATGGCACAATCGCAAACCAAGAACTCAAAAAAATCCCTACTTCATTGGTGCTCAAATCCATGCCACTTTGTAAGGCTGGGAACAAGGCTCAGAATCGTAAAAGCCCAAAGTAATCTACCATCGTAAGATCTGAACACGATCGCAAATCAAGATGGACACCCCTACATACCCCTTCTTTATGAGCACACTAGAAGCGTTCGAGTTATCAGCAATCTCTTTGCATGTGCCTCCATAATGGAAATCACTCATTATTCTATCCTAGCTATCTCCACAGTAGGAAATAGTTGCAAATCCTCTCACGGGCCCTCACCGTTAAACTTCTCCATATGGATCACCGTGACGACTCCACTCGTTAATTCGTCACCTTCGTAATGCCTCTAGACACCCATCGTAAGTTGTAGAGCCATCGTATCAAAGCTTCAAAGTGGACATCATCATATTCTTCTCGAATCGCTATTCCACCATTTCCCTAGTTTCCACACAAAATCCGAAGTTTTACCGAGTTATTCGAAGTTGTCTACGCACTCTGTATTAGTCACAACAGCCCTAGAACATGCCATGAAGAAACCCCGGTGTATCGCCATACCATGATAATTTTCCCAACCTCCACTCCTGTTCGAGTTTTTCCATAACCCAGCTCGAAATCCCATGTCTAAGACCCGAAACACTCCCCTTCTTGGCCCGAAGCATTCCTAGAAACACCAGACCATATTTCCTGATCGGGTACCAGTTAAGAGCATTTCCACCAAATCAGCGAGCATGCCTTGAAGTAAACTATGAATCGCAAATCATGTTCGGTCTGTAATTATAGCGAAACCGAGCAACATTTTCTATCAGGACCTTCCCCACATTGACCTGAAGCTAAGCCCAAGCGAACCTTCCCCAATCTTTGAGCAAACCTATCACCGAGCAAGGACCACCGAACCACAATGCTATACCACCTCTAAATCCAAATTTCGCATCGATTTCATTGCTATGCTCTGTTCTTCGACCTATGTGCCTTCTGTATGCATCAATACAATTCCTAATACCCTTGAGCCTATCCATCAGAGCTCGATTTCACGGTTCTTATTTCTAATTTACACCGACGAGCATTTTTAACCATTCAAGCATATAAACAAACACCACATACACCAATCATGAACCAAACATGCAAACACATAATAATTCTTTATAAATCATCCTATAATGTATCTATAATATAGACTAAGACATAATGAGGCAATCAAACATCAGACTACCATAATTAGAACAGTTCAAATCATTTTTAATTCGTTTTTACTTCAGGTTTAATTTAAAATAGTCCCAAAACATGATTTTTTTTAATTTAAAAATGAGTTTAAAACATGCCAAAACATATAGACACATATATAATAAGGTAAAATATGAAAAATCACTGACCAAACACCCAAAAAGTGGAGATTTGCTTGCAAAACGAGACAAATCTGAAAATGAACAACAAAGATATGTTCATTTTCCTGAAAATATGGATATGAAGATCTCTAACTTATCCTCTTGCTAATCTAGCCTTGATCTGTCATTTAGATTTAATTTGAAGGAGAAAAAAGACGGTTTTGAGAAAGTGATAGGTTAATGGAAGCTTAGATCTATTATAGAGATGGTATAAAAGATTTGGGAATGTTTATTTCAGCCATAATAACCCCTAAACCCGAAATGGGCTGGGCTCTCTCCAATCTCACTAATTACCCACTAAGTGATGCAAAAACTATCAAACATCAAACAGTCATTGTGACACCCCACACCTCTAGGCACCTCGAAAATCAAACATGACTAGAAGCACGGTGGTCGGGTGAAATAAAAATCTATAACGTAGCACAAAGACTAAGACAACGACATAAAATGATTAAAATATTACAACGGAAGAAAACTTTCACTAATTATAAATTAATAGCGAAATAGCTTCGTTAAAAACAACATTATCCAAAATTTATTTCTGAAACCAAAAGTACCAAGTAGTCTCCACTAAAACATAAAACGCAACAAAGTTCACAATATATGTCTCCATATATAAAATAAAGTACGGAAAAGAGAAACAAAGTACATGAAGCAAAAGAAACAAAAGCTGAAGATAACAATTGCTCCAATGACCCTCCAAGATGCAAAGAATTGCTACCTAGACCTGCCCTCCTGTGATTTGGGGAAAATTGAAAAAATCGGAATGGGTCAGAAATAAAGTCCGGTGAATGAGAAATAAAATGAAGCAAAAAGAATAAAACAGTTTAATTTCAGGTCTTCCCCGATATTGCAATGGTGAATAATATAATGCAGTGAATCCTTCTTAGATACAGTTCCTAAGAAGCCAAAGTCTATGGTCACTCTAGGAAAGTCAACCATGCTGTAATACTAAACTTAAATCGGCCCGTCGGACCTGTTGTCCTTACCTATCCATGTGCTACAGCATGAAAGTCATGCTCTTCACCCGTGCACTGTGACTAAATGCCTCTTACGTCTGACCGACGCTGACTCAAACAACCTCCTAGGACCCCGAAGTTGCCATCAGGACCCGTCAAACTGGACTACCATCCTACTGTCCCCTCGGTCACCAATGTAGGCTTACCCTTATCCAAAGTGTCGTTCCTCTGAAAGAGCATCCGCAACTTGGTCGGCTGCGTGAAATCCTCCAACGATCCGCTTAAAGAAGCCTACCGAAGCACACATGTCATGTTCCATCCGCGTCGATCTGCCTGAAGAAGCCTACGATTGTGGATACTATCTATCCTATGTACTAGAATCCTATGAAACGTAAAAACATCCTTGCGAACCTACTTGCCCGCTCCTAGTACGTATAACCAAAAAACTATATTTTGGTCTTAACTGCATGAAATAACCATCTAGACCTTTACAAGGTCTGGCTACTAAATCACTTCCATATTAATTAATTTTACCGTTACAGTTTACATATTGTTTATTTCCATTAATCTGATTTATGCCACTATTACATTCGATTTGGTTATTTCACAATTTCCCTTTTTCTTACATAAATGGTATTTCAATTTCACGTCCATTCAGTCCATATGGTTTGTCTGTAATTTTTATGTCATTTTGTTACAGATTTGCACTAGCCTTTAGGGTCCTTTTAATTTACATTTTTTCACCCAAATTTACGTTCTCCTTTTAGAGATTTAATCTGTACAAATTTTTTATCCAGTAGCCACAAACCATTTAATTACACAAAATCCCACTTTTACATTTTTAGACCACATAAGAAACAAACAATTATGCCAATTAGACTTCCCAATTTTGTTTCAAAACCATATTCAAAATTATGTAATTATATAATCAAAACCATAATTTTATTTAAGTAACATAATTCTGAATTTATTCAACTAACCTGACCATTTGAAATTGAATAACAATTCTAATTCAATTTAATTAAACCAATCTATTTACGCTATGAAACGTGAATAACAAATTTTTTGTTATAAATTTCAACCCAAACATGAATTAGAATTGAGAAGTGGAAGAAGAAGAAGATACAATAATTTACCTAAATTTCAATCTTATTTATGCCATAAAACGTGAGTAGACAATTTATATGTCTCATATTTTAAACTAAACATGAAGTAGATTTGAGAAGTGGAAGAAGAAGGTGTAATAATTTACATCTATTCTCAATTAATAACAGAAATTAATTCATATTAACGTGCTATAAAAGAACTGAATTTGAACTGCTTTGTTTTGTTATTTCACATTAATTCCCACTCACTTGGCATTTGAGCTTGTATAAATTTGAACAAGCTTTGCTTTAATCTTTCCCCCTTTGATTCTTCTAAATTCCCTAAATTGCTTGAATATATATATATAATTTAATTTGGTAGAGATTTGTTTATTTAGTTAAGAAAAGTAGGAAGAATTATACACATCAATTTTACTGTAGAATTATGGTGACGGCTGAATAAGAAAATAAGTTTAGCTTAGATGGTTTATTTATAGACTGTTTGAGTGAATATAATCTATTAGATTATTTTAGATTAAATCTGGTTCTTTCATACACTTAATGTTTATCCATTCTAGCCTATACACATCACTTAACTAATAAAATTTAGTCATCTCATCCTATTACATCATCGGAGCGAATGGGAAGCCATCACATTTTGGAAACAACGCTGAAACACGTAGGAAAATCACTGGAAACGAACCAGCTAAAAAACACCACTCTAGATTTTGGGCGACAACGGACTTGATCCCTTGTCACTAAGGAAGTCAACGTACGCCCGCTATGCCAAATGCACTTTTAATTTCTTTTTAATTATTTTTCGCGTAAAATATCGGGGTGTTACATTCTCCCCCCCAAAGGATTTCATCCCCAAAATCTCCAAAGACGGAAGAATGTAATCAACAACCAGCATCCAAGAACTACATCAATTTACTCAACAATTATCCATTTCTACCATTGTCCTTATTTTTAACTAATGCAGTTTATGATTTATGCAAGAAATGCATATGAACTTACCTAATGCAAAAAGGTAGTCGGTCTACTGATTCGGTTGACCTCCTGTAATGCAAGTTTGCTTATGCCATGCAACCAAATGTATGCAATTTCCCCGGTATAATTGATATTTCTATATGTATGTTTCAATCATTCACTTAAATGCGCCATTCATATGCAACATCCACTTACATATACACACATATATCTAACCATGTGCAAATGCAATAGATAATTGACACACATATGGATGTATGTGTACCTAGTTGGTCGATTATCCTCATAAATATCTATCTACTGCATGCAATGCATCCATTTCAAACATTGGTATCCACTTGCAATCATTTTCATCCATCAAACATAACATGACCTAATGACTCGTTTACAACTAAGCGACCATACATAGGTTCACCTTAAGATTATTGAAAAAACCCTAATTAAGTTAAGATCAAAGATCAAAGATAGGATATTTGAAGTGTAACTTCAAATAGAAAAGGATAAGAAATTCGAATTCTCTCCTCGGATTTCCATGTGCACTCCTTGTGGTCATCTCCCCATTGAACCTTCACTAGACGAACTTCCTTGTTATGTATTCTCTTGACGCCATGTTCTAATATACAGACGGGTGCATGATGCACAAGTGACTCTGCCCCCACTTCCCTTAGCTGATCATGTTCTACTACTACAACGAAATCATGTAGACACTTCCCTAGATGCGAAACTTCAAAAACATCGTGAACTCTTGCCAACTTATCTGGAAAATCAACTCTGTATTCCACTTTTCCAATCCATACGGTAATAGGGAAGGGTCCTACAAATATCGATGCCAACTTACCCATTGAGCCAAATCTCATAACGTTTCTCAGAGGAGAAAGCTTGACAAAAACCATATCTCCAACCTTAAACTCCAAATCTGAACGTCTTCCGTCGGCATATGAATTTTGTCTATGTGCAGTCTTTAACCTCTTGAGAATCAAATCCACCTTCTCGGAAGTTTCCCTCACCAATTCTGGTCCAAGCAAGATCCTATCGGTGGTATCCCACCAACAGGCGGGTGGTCTACATGGTCTGCCATAGAGGGCCTCGAACAGTGTCATCCCAATGCTTGCTTGATAACTATTACTATACACGATTTCAATCAAAGATAAGTGGTCTTCCCAAGAGCCTTTGAAGTTAATGATGCACAATCTGACCAAATCTTCCAAAACCCTATTTACCCTCTCAGTCTGTCCATCTATTTGGGGGTGATATGCCGTGCTCATATTCAATTCCGTTCCTAAGACTTGCTGAAGACTCCTTCAAAACTCACAGGTGAATAATGGATCTCTATAGCTCACAATGCTAGCGGGAACTCCATGAAGCTTACCTATCTCCCTTTCATAGAGAGTCACTAAAGAAACTGCCATCCTATTATTCTTAATTGGTATAAAACGATGGCTCTTCGTCAGTCTATCCACAATGACAAAAAATGCTTGTGTTCCCTCTCTACGACCTTGGTAATCCGTCCACGAAGTCCATAGAGATACTCTCCCATTTCCATAATGGAATATCCAATGGCTATAACAGTCCTCCGGGCTTCTTCTGTTACGCCTTTACCCTTTGGCAAGTGATGCACTTCGATACATACTCCGCCACCCTCTTCTTCATTCTGGTCTAATCGAATACCCTCTTCTTATCTTGGTACATCTTATCACCACTGGGGTGCACTGTCATCCTAGAATGACGTGACTCGGCCAACACCACATCTACTAAATCCTCACTACGGGGAACACTAAGTCTACCATCCCTTCTAAGCCTTCCCCTAGTGTCTATGGTATAACATCTAAGATGTGATGACGACTCTCCTCTACCAAGCTTATCTAAAATGTCCTTTAACACTTCATCCTCACATTGCCTTGCTCCAATCTGCTCCATCAAAGTAGGCTGTACGTCGAGGGCCGCTAACAATCCCAGAGCTAAATCCGGTGGAGGTCTAAAATCAAAGGTAGCAATGAACTACAAATGCTTCCATTCCAAAAACAGAGGACTTAAAATCTCTTTGCGTCTACTCAACGCATCTGCCGCTACATTATCCTTGCCATAGGTATAGGAAATATCAAAGTCACAAGAGGCTAAAAGCTCCATCCATCATTGCTGTCTCAAATTCAAGTCTTTCTGATAGAATAGATACTTCAAAGACTTATGATCTGTGAAAAGCTCAAATCTTTCTCCTAAGAGACAGTGCCTCTAAGACTTGAGGGCAAAAACTATAACTGCCAACTCAAGATTTTGCATTGGGTAGTTCTTCTCATGCGATTTCAACTGTCTACACAGATAGCACACTACTTACCCTCTTGCATCAGTACCACCTCTAGGCCTGTACCACAAGCATCCATAAAAACTAAGAAAGGCTAGGTTTCATCCGACAATACCAATACAGGCACGGTAGTCAAAGCTTCCTTCAATCGACCAAAGGCATCCTCACACTTGGCATCCCAAACAAAAGCCGATTTCTTCTTGGTAAGGCGGGTAAGTGGAGATGATATCCTAGCGAAGTCCTTAATGAACTTCCTATAATAGCCTGCAAGACCAAGGAAACTCCTTATGTCCATGGTATTCTTAGGTGTCTACCAATCCTGTACTACTGCCACTTTCACCGGATCTACTGCAAGTCCATCCTCCGTAATGATGTGTCCCAAAAAGCGAACCTCATACCTCCAAAAGTGGCACTTGGAGAACTTCGCCTTCAACTTATGTGCTTGCAGGGTCCTACGCACTTCATATAAGTGAATAGTATGCTCCTCCTTGCTTCACGAATAAACCAAAATGTCGTCGACGAACACCACCAAAAACTTGTTGAACGATTCGTGAAATACTTGACTCATCAGGTCCACAAATATGTCGAAGCATTGGTTAGCCCAAATGGCATGACGAACCACTCAAATAACCCATCCGAAGTCCTAAACATAGTCTTCTCGATGATATCCTCTGCTACATGCAACCGATGAAATCCCATGGCCAAATCGAGCTGCGAAAAAACCTTGAATCCTACTAGCTGGCCGAAGAGATCATCTATATGGGGATGAGGATAAAGATTCTTCTTCTATAGCTTATTAAGCTCCCTATAATCCACGCAAAGCCTGAGAGAGCCATCCACCTTAGTGGCAAGGATGACGGGTGCGCCCCAACAAGAAATGCTCCTACGAATGAAGCCTTTCTCCAAAAGCTATCCAATCTACTTGCTCCACTCACGACGTTCCTTAGGAGCCATATGCCTTATCGGTAAAGCAATCGGTTTGGCATTATCAACAAGGTAAATCTTGAACTCGGTCTATCTTCGAGGTGGAAGGCCAACAATCTCCTTAAACACATCTAGAAAGTCTCTAACAACAGATACCGAACTCAAACTATTGGACGATAATTCAAGAAAATATAGGCAGCTCAAGATGACTGATCCTCTAGGATCACAAGATACCTCCAATGCACGTCCACTACAAGTGCCTAACCTCACTGCCCTTTTATCGTAATCAAGAACAACACCATATGTGGATAGCCAATCCATACCAAGAATCAACCTGAACCCGGAAAAGCCCAATACAAAGGCACTACAGTCAAACTCCACCCTTAAAGTAAAAAGTTTCAAATCCCGACATAACATGGAAAAATAGGCGATCCTCCTATGAGATTTGATACTATTATCAGGTCGGTCACTAAGCAAACATCAAGAACAAGACCCTCTAACAGAGTGCTAGATATAAAAGAGTGTGAAGCTCCAGAATCAAATAGGGCATGAACAGGAAAATCAGAGATAGATAACACACCTTCGATGATCACCTTCTTTCCCTTGTCCATAATCAGACAAGTACTAGAGGAAGGAGATGCCTCTAAATCATAAGCCAGAGCAGGCTGTGAAGGTGTCTGTGAACTGTCCTTGGGCTTCGACAGACATTCCTTTTTCACATGGTCCACTTGATCGCAAAGATAACACCTCAGTCTCGGTCGCTCTCCTGCCCCTCTGCAATCTTTAGCAAGATGACCTGGTTTCCCACAAGTATTGCACTTTCAGTCCTTCCATGGAACTTTCCTTTTTCCACCTGACCCTCCTCATCATCTCCTTTTTCCTTTCCGCTGCTTCTTCCCATCACTCTTCTGTGCTACATCTCCTATCTTATCAGTATCAACAAGTAAAGCCATCTCTACCAATTCCTCAAAAGTGGCTCCCATTAGAATGTGGCTCACTGCCGAACTCTACAATGGCTGACTCAAACCCTTAGCGAACTTCAGCACCTTCTTGTGAGTAGCATTGATCAGGTGTAGTCCAAATCTGACAAGATCATTGAATTGATTAACATATTCCTTAGCTGTCATATCCTCTTGCTTGTGCTATATAAATTTCTCTAGCTGCACTCCCACTTTGTCTGTGATAAGAATTTCCTCTCGAATCTAGTACGAAAATCCACCCAAGTCAAATTATCTGCCTCAGCCTCCATAATATCCCACCAACGAAGTGCCTCTCCCTACAACTACCATGAAGCCAACTACCTTCGAGCCATGTCCTCCAATACCATAATTCTAAATATTCGCTCACAACTATGGATCCAAGCTCTCGCCTCAATATATGACTCGGTGCCAAGAAATGGCTTGCCCCCCTATGCTGGTGTAGTCCTTGCATAACTTGGGAAAATCAGGAAATCCTAGCGGATAGGCTGGAGCCTTTTCTACCGGAGCAGCATCCTTAGCTGATGGCTTTGCTCATGCAGTAGCCTGCAAATAACGTCTAAACTAAGCAGGCATATTAAGGCCTGGAACTTTAGGGATATCTTGTGGTTCAGACATTTCTATCTGTGGATTTTAAAAAGATGGGATTAGATACTCCACAAATAGTTCAATTGATAGGGAGGGAGAGATATAAGGGACCCATTTCTTAAAAAAAGAATTTCAAAATATATACATATAATTTTAAAAGTATTATTTGGAATATCATTTAAACATTATTCGAAAACCTTTATATTTTTAAAATATTTTTTGGATTACCGAAACCTTAGCACTGATACCAACTATGACATCCTGCATCTTTAGGCTCTCCTAAAATTGGACATGACTAGAAGCACAGGTGGTCTGGTGAAATAAAATCCATAACAAGGCATAGAGACCAAGGCAAGATCATAAAATGGTTAAAATATTACATCGGAAGAAAATTTTCATGAATTATAAATTAATAGCAAAACAGCTACATTAAAAACAACATTATCCCAAATTTATTTCAAAAACTATAAGTACCATGTAGACTCCACAAAACATAAAGTAAACAAAGTTCACAATATAGGTCCCCATATATAGAGTAAAGTACAGAAAAGTGAAACGAAGTACATGAAACAAAAGAAACAAAAGCTGAAGGTAACAACTGCTCCAATGACCCTCCAAGCTGCAAAGAACTGCTACCTAGACCCGCCCTCCTGTGATTTTGGAAAAATAGGAAAAATAGGAATTGGTCAAACATAAAGTCTGGTGAATGAGAAATAAAATGAAGCAGAGAGAATAAAATAGTTTAATTCCAAGTCTTCCTCGAATATCGTAGAGGGTGAATAATATAATGCAGTGAATCCTTCTTAGATACATTTCCTAAGAAGCCAAAGTCCATGCTCACTCTAAGGAAGTCAACCATGAAATAATACTAAACATCAATCGACCTATCAGACCTGTTATCCTTACATATGCATATGCTAAAGCATGAAGGTCATGCTCTTCACCCATGCACTGTGACTAAATGCGTCTTACGTCTGACCGACGCCGACTCAAACAACCTCGCAAGACCTCGAAGTTGCGCTCAGGCTTTGCCAAACTAGGCTCCTATCCTCCTGTCTCCTCAGTCATCAATGTGAACTTGCCCCTATCCAAAGTGTCGGTCCTCTGAAAGACATCCGCAACTAGGTCGGCTGCGCAAAATCCTCAAATGGTATGCCTAAAGAAGCCTACGTCGGAGAACAC
Source organism: Allium cepa (assembly GCA_030765085.1). NCBI lineage: Eukaryota > Viridiplantae > Streptophyta > Magnoliopsida > Asparagales > Amaryllidaceae > Allium > Allium cepa. The sequence continues at coordinate 823,456,779 of CM060929.1, forward strand.
TTGTCCTGTTCTATCCGCGATGATGTGCCTGAAGAAGCCTACGATTGCGGATGCTATATATCGAACGTACTAGCAACCTATGAAAGATAACAAACATCCTTGCGAACCTACTTGCTTGATCCTAGTACGTACAGTCTAAACTATATTTTGGTCTTAACTGCATGAAACACTTATCAAGACCTTTACAAGGTCTGCCGACCAAATCGCTTTCAGATTAATTAATTTTACCGTTACAGTTTACATACTATTTATTACCGTTAACCTGTTTTAGGCCATTTTTACATCCGATTTGGTTATTTCACAATTTTTCTTTTTCTTACGTAAATGGTATTTCAATTTCACGTCCGTTTAGTCCATATAGTTTGTCTGTAATTTTTATGCCATTTTATTACAGATTTACACTAGCCTTTAGGGTCCATTTAATTTACATTTTTTTCCATCCAAATTTACGTTCTCCTTTTAGAGATCTATTCTGTACAAAAATTTTATCCAATAGCCACAGACCATTTATTTACACAAAATTCCACTTTTACAATTTTACGCCACATATGAAACAAACAATTATGCCAATTAGACTTCCCAATTTTGTTCCAAAACCATATTCAAAATTATGTAATTATATCAATCAAAACCATAATTTTAATCAAGTAACATATTTTGAATTTATTCAATTAACCTGTTCTACCATTAGAAATTGAATAATAGTTCTAATTCATTATAATCAAACCAATCTTATTTATGCCATAAAATGGGAATAACAATTTGTTTGTTCCAAATTTCAACCCAAAATGAAGTAGATTTGAGAAGTGGAAGAAGAAGAAGATACAATTATTTACATAAGTTTCAATCTTATTTATGCCACAAAACGTGAATAGATAATTTATATGTCCCATATTTTAAACCAAACATGAATTAGATTTGAAAAATGAAAGAAAAGAAGAAGTTGCAATAATTTACATCTATTCTCAATTAATAATAGAAATTAATTCATATTAACGTGCCAGAAAAGAACTAAAATTGAACTACTTTATTTTTTTTATTTCATATTAGTTCCAACTCACCTAGCACTTGAGCTTGTATAAATTTAAAAAAGATTTGCTTTAATCTTTCTCCCTTTGATTCTTCTAAATTCCCTAAATTGCTTGAATATATAGAGATAATTTAATTTGGTAGAGATTTGTCTATTTAGTACAGAAAAGAAGGAAGAATAATACACACTAATTTTATTGTAGAATTATGGCGACGGCTGAATAAGAGGTTAGGTTTAGGTTAGATGGTTTATTTATATATTGTTTGAGTAAATATAATCCATTAGATTATTTTAGATCTGGTTCTTTCGTACACTTAATGATTATCCATTCTAGCCCATACACATCACTCAACCAATACAATTTAGCCACCTCATCCTATTACATCACTAGAGCGAATGGGAAGCTGCTACATGTCAGAAACAACACCGAAACATGTAGGAAAATCGCAGATGAATCAGCGAAAAAACATCGCTCCAAGTTTTAGGCGACAACGACACTTGATCCTTGGTCACTAAGGAAGTCAACATGCGCCTTTGCCACTGTACCAAATGCGCTTTTAATTTCTTTTTAACTATATTTCCCATAAAATATCAGGTGTTACAGTCATATCTCCTAGCCAAAAAGTCCATATTACCCTTATGACCACTCTACGAAAAAGAAAACCATCATATCTTTTTAACAGAAGTGGTCTCGAATGTTTTTTAGCTTCTACCAAAAGTTATAGCTATTATAAGTTTTATTGGGTAAAATCGTTTGATAAAAATATTTAAGGTCAAAACATCATTACTCAACATCTCCTAGGGCTATGATGTTGTACAACCCACTATGATTTTAAAAACAATATTTTAAAATCATTCGATATGTAAAATACGGATCGTTACATTCTCAGCCTTTTAGGAAAATCGCTCCCAAAATCTCCAACACAAACAGGGTAATGTCAAACATAGCTACCCTGCATGCTTCACATCCATAAGCAAAAATATTAAACATCAAACATGCACATGAAGCAAAAATAGTATCTATGTTTACCCTAGCATGCAAGATGCTATACTAACTTATATGACATCGAAAGTGAAAGTAAATTCGATATACTAAAAGTCTCACCAAGTTAAAAGCTTTAGATAAGTGTTTCTCATGCTCTGCTTGGTTTTCCAATTACAATTGCCTTTTCCCTCACCCCACTAAACCTTCAACAGCTCTACCATCTTCCTCCTAAGCTACTTCGCATCACATCCAACTATACAAATATGCCTACGAGGTCACAGAGCTTCTGGGTCAATATTGATATCATCAATACGATCTGGTTCAACTATCATGCCTGAGCGATGCACAAACTTCCACAAGTAAGAAATGTAGAACATATTGTGCATGCCCGCTATTTTCTATGGTAAGTCAACTTTTTAAGGCGGGTTCTTAATTCTCTTATTTATCAAAAAAGGACTAATGAATGTTGATGCCAACTTCTCTTTACTACCGAATCGAATAATATCCTACAATGGAATGGCCTTGGCAAAAAACATTTCGCTGATGGATACTCGAACTTTCATCTTCTTCTATCAGCATAGCGCTTTTGCTATCCTAAGCAGCTTTCATTCGTTGCTGAATGATCTTCTATTAAGTCTTTTTAACCATATCGGGCCGAAGAATCTTTTTCTTGTTTGCTTCCCGCCAACAAGAAGGAGTGTTGCACCGTCAACAATACAACGCCTTAAATGGTTCTATATCGATGTTGAATCGATAGGTATTGTTGTGTGCGAACACTACTAAATGAAAATGATTACACCGTGAGCCATCGAAATTGAGAATGATAATTTGCAAAAGATCCTCCAAGATATGATTCACCCTCTTTGTTTGCCCATTAATTTGTGAGTGATAAGCTATACTAAGAACTTAAGATGCAACTCCATTCCCAATGCCTCTTGTAAGCTCTTCCAAAACCCATTGGTGAATAAATGGCATTGATCACTCGCAATATTCTTCAGCACACCATGGAATTTCACATTGCACTTCGCATACAATTCGGCTAATTTGGATGCCGTTCTATTAGACTTGATGGGTATCAATTGAGCACCCTTTGTCAATCTATTGACTATGATCCAAATTCTATCGAACCCTCCTCTGATCCTTGACAATCCATCAACAAAATCCTTTGAAACTTGTTCCTATTTCCACTATGGAATCTCTAATGGTTGAAGCTAACCACTCGGCTTCTTCTATATTTCTATTACCAACTGACAGTTTATATACTTTGAGATGAATTCCCTAATTCTATCTTCATCCCTTCCCAATAAATTTTTTGCCTCGTATCGCAATACATTTTATTGTCATGGGAATGTATAGTCAATCTCGAATGACGGCATTCTCGTAGCACCTCGTCCCTCAAACTATCGCCGTCAGATAAAAACAATCTTTCGTCCTTAAGGAGTCAACCCTCATGGTCAAGCACATACTACTTCATCACCTTAGACTCTGCTCCTTCCTCTATTTTTGACATGATCTCCATTAGTATAGCGATAAACTCCAAAAGATCACTCCCAAGCTAATGTTTCTCTTACTCTAAGAATCAACAACTGCATTTCCCTTACTGGGCATTTAGGAAATGCCAAAGTAGTAAGAGGCCAGGAACTGTAATCATCGCTTCCGACGAAGGTTAAGATCCTTTTGAGAGAAGAGGAACTTCAATGATTTGCGGTTCGTATATAATTCAAACCTCTCCCTAAGCAAATAATGCCTCCATATCTTCAAAGAGAATACTTTCGTCGCCAACTCCAAAACGTGAGTTGGGTACTTCTTCACGTGTAGTTTCAGCTATTGACTAGCATAGGCAATAGTATTTCCCCTCTACATCAACATCACACCTAGTTTAGTTCCATAGACGTCTGTGTATGTCGTCAACTTCTCATTCCCGCTTGTAATGACTAACACTGGTGCACTCGCCAACCTCTACTTTAGGCTCACGAGCGCATTCTAGGATCTCGCATCCTAAATGAATGCCTATTCTTCTTTGCTAAGATAGTTAACAGTGCTACTACCTTAGAGAAGTCCTTGATAAAACGTCTATAGTATCCCGCCAATCGAGGGACGTCTGTAGCGATCTTGGGTCGATCCCAGTCCAGTACTGCTGCCACCTTCGCAAGATCTATAGTAGTAGCCTACTCGAAAACAATGTTACTCCAAAATCACACTTTCCTCCATTTTGAGGCTTAAAAATAGATACTACTAAAACTAGTCTTCCGTATCATTATTTTCCAATGACAAAATACAATCGATTACTGTGTCATTAACATCAACAGCACAAGAATTTACAAACTTTCACAAAAAAATTCATTTATTAATTTGAAGTTCATTACAATTTAATCTCATGATTACATTAATAAAAAATATAACAATGACAGATATAATTCCAAGAACAATATACGAAGATGCCCTCTTGGATGATCAGAGTATTAACTTTAGGCGGTCATAGTTTCTGTCTTTACATATATACAACAACCATGAGAAATAGTAACTACTGCCCAATGGAAATAAACTTTAAATAGTAGCTTACCTCTTGCACATCTCTAAAATCTTATATGTACAAACCTAAAATGTTCTACCCTCAGCCTACTCAATTCTAAATTGAGCACCCAAAAGTTTAGGGGAAAATCAAAATCTTCGGGTCAGGCAAAAAATCTGGCGTGAATAATATTAGTCCATCTCAAAGCAAAGTATAGGTACTAAGTAAGATCACGTAGCTGAGTAGAACAGGTTTCCCCTCACTAATTATAATGATCATATTCTACGTATCGGAGGATCGTAAAATATTAATATTATTTTTAAACATAGTCGTATGATTCTATGCTTTTGGGAAATGGCCACTAGAGACATTTTCCATCCTTAGAATTTTTATCTAAAATTTAACTTTAAAATCTTGTATTGCCTTTAACACTTGATAGGAGCTGAATTGTGGTCCATAATCACTTCCATTAGATTGGGATGATGGTTCTCTTTTCCATAGAGTGGTCGTAACTGGAAAATGGACTTACCATCAAGAGGATAAGGCTATTTGAAGTTTTACCTGATTTTAGACAACTTATTGGGTAATTAGTAAGTTAACAGGTAGCAACAAAGCCAATTTTGGGATTAGCTTGGGGTTAGGGCTGATGGGACTCTTTTATATCATTTCATAGTTCCCCAAAATAGAGAGAATCTTCCATTAACCATCTTATTACCCAAAAATTCACCCTAGTCCTTACTTTAACTAGCTAAAACGTGTCATTAGAAGGAGATTAGCAAGATTAGCACCTTAGATCGAAGATTAGATGTTGGAGATCATCTTGGAGCTGCTATTCACTCTTGGAATTCGTGCCTATTTGGATTGCTTTGAATTATGGTGAATGGTTTTTAAACCTCTTGCTTATACCAGATTATTGGACTAACATCCAAGATAGTTAAGTGTAGAATTAAATGAAGAAAAATAAAGGAAACATGGGAAAATAGTACGCACGGAGTTTATAGTGGTTGGGCCAATTTATGCCTACGTCCACTTAGCTTTTGTATTGTTAATATTGTTGTTTCCAACTTCTATTCTTATGGATCGGTATAGATCCTTGGGATTATAGGGAAATTATCGAAAATTAGTAAACAACTCAAAAAGGCCCTCCAAAATGGCTCCCTACCCCTATATTTATAGCTATATGTCATTGAGAATTTCTCCACCATGATTGCAGCCAAGTTCCCCACGTCCAACAACAGTTGAGGATGAAAGATCGTGGCCATGTCAGCATTCACTATGGATCGATATTGATCCATAGGCATGGATTGGTACCAATCTATAAGATCGACTTATGAATACCTTTCATTGCCTTATGTATACATGACTTGTTTTTAGCTTTATGTTCTTGTATTGATTGCCCTACTAGAAACTTGTTTCTGGATCAATTACTTGGATCAGTGGTGGAATGAAGTTCCTTACGTTAAGTACTTCAGACACTCGATAACAAAATTCATGCGAACGACCTTATAGCGCTTGGAATAGGTTGTTATCAACAATATTTGGACGTAGAGGGGATTTGATGTATTTTATGTGAGATTTTATTGTTCGATATCGATCCATAGCGATGGATCAGTACCGATCCATCACATAAATAGATTGAAGCTATTGAACTCCAAGGCGTCCTTGCCTCAATAACTTTCAACCATCAAGTTCGTCCAAACACGGTATGGCCAAAAGGCTAGATAACACTTGCCCCAAAAAGTACATCATTTTTCTAACACAACGTGCTTTGAATCGAGACAAGTTGGGATTGTTATAACATATTCCAATATATGCTTCGAATGGTTGTCATCCCTACTTCAGACTATTTCGACGAAGTATGGTTCCTCTGGCTATTCGTTGTAATGCTTCACTTGATTCATGTCTGTTGATGTTTGGTATTATAAAAACTACACAGTAGTTTCTTTGTTTGTCATTACAAATTCAGGAACTTTCAACAGACTTCTATCATGGATTCCACATGTTCGAACTCATCGCATTGGGACCTCAATTATCAAGTATTGAGAATGCACATGCATACGTACATTAGTTGTTGACCATGTTCTAGCTAGGCCCACATGCACATCATTGTTCATACGTATATACATATGCCTTCATACTTGCATATGTCACATTGTACATGATCTTAATTATTTATTATAATTATTATATATATCGTTCGGTACCGATTTAAATTAAGCGAGCTAATAGCCTGTTTTGTTGGGTTCAGGGGTTATATAACCTGAGCCATGTCTTAACCTCTTCATTCTATTTTCCATCGAATTCCAAACTTCTCTCCACCATCAAACCTCTTTGCCTTCGAACTAAAGCTCGTACCACTGCTTCTCCTTTGCCATCATTACCATTTAGCTTGTCACAATTGAACTTGACCCATCTCTTCGAGCCTGATCAATCTCCTAAGCCTGAATCATAACTTGAACCCCTCACTTCTCCCTAGATCCATCACACTAGGTAGGCGATGTCATTGGTGATAGGCCTGGACGAATTTCATGATGCTGATCATGCTTGAGATTACGGAGGAAGTGAGAAAAGGTGGAAATTCACTTCAAGGGTATGGATCAGTGCAGATCCACCTTTTAGTGAACTTATACCTTTCGAATGTTTGAGAGATTTTTGCAAAATAATTAAAACCAGGCTTTCACAAGTGAAATCTCTCGATTTTCATTGTATTCCCAATACATGGTTAATGATATGAAGATGTAGGGATGGTCACTATAGATAATATCCTGGTTCTTAAATGAACTGTTGCATAACATTGGATACTGACGCTGCATGACACTCCACAACACTGTAGTTTGCATCACACCACATTAGGCTTTCACTTTGGCATATGGGCATAGCTTTTCATTTTTATGATATCACTTGTATGTTGAGCTTTGATAGCTATGAGTCATCGATGTTCTGAGCATCTCTCTGCTTTGCTTGTAGGCCCATCATCTCTTAAATATGCTGAATAAGACGCCGAGTCAAGCTTGACCATGGTTCCTTCTACATGATACATTATAGTGCCATCTGTACCTCAGCCTACAAATCAATAAGCCGAAAATGCACTCCCAGAGGTTCCTCTTAAGCCCATAGAAAGTTGAGGCTGCTCTAAATACCCTTGGTGATGTTGGAATACTGGATGATCCCATAGATTTGGTCACTTCAATAATTAAAGAGGGGCCACTTAGTAAGATTTGTGAGTAGCATGGCATCCCATTCGAAGACATTTCGGTTCCCACACGCCACCAACAGGCACAACGCCCTCCAAGTTGGTATACCATGTACAACCAGTATATGTGTTTGGCAGGATGTGTCCCATTGTTTAATCAATTCATTTGACGAATTATGCATTTCATGAAGCTGGATCCAGCTAATCTACACCACAACAGTTATGCCTTTCTACATACTATGTCCATTATCTCTGCTTGTCATTAAATCACGTTCCAAGTAACGAAGAGATCCGATCCTATGTAGCTTCAAACACCGCAAAGAAATCCTTCCCTTACTTTTTTAGAACTATCCTGGAGATCCAGAATAGTGACTGGCACTTGGAATAAGCTAAGTTACTTTGAAGACAAGTTTTACTTTATACGCTATCCACCCAGGTTCGCACAACGGTGGCTATCTGGGCATAATTTTTGCTTTTGTTTTTTTCATTTGATATCACCTCATAGTTTTGTTTGCTCAAATCATCATCCTTATTTTTTTCAGATCTATTGAACAAGTCTAATGGTCCGGCCCTAGTAGAGACTCTTGGGTTGCTTCATAAAATTCCAAATGCAAACAGGGAGGTGAGGACATTTCCCACCGATGAGAACCTCTGGGCTTATAACTTGTTAGAAGCAGGTCACAGCGTCGGTCAATTTTTGACAACTACCAATAGTCATGACGATGATTCCTAATCCTAGAATAACAGCGAGGACCTAGTGGTGCCCCTAGTCTCGAGTCCCGTGGCTAGAGTCAAAGAAGTATTAGAGCACATTGAAGAGCGTGAGGGTGGCGAAGTAGGCATAATGATGTCGATGTAGGCCGCGAGCCTTCCAATGATGATGGCAACGATGGCCAAGAGTTCCTTATAAAAGAAGCAACCCAAGATAAAGATTGTTATGGGACATACTTCTATGCAACCTACACCAGCTACCTCACTAGAGAAGCCTCATATCCCTCTCTTTTGATGATGCCTATCAAGGCTTTTGTCCTATTTTGGATGAATTCGGCTCTTTCAGCCTGGATGGCATGAGAATTAGGAGTTTTGACTTCCTCATTCGTCTATGGAGCGACTTATCAACCACTCGCATAGAGGAGATCACTCCTATTGGCAAAGTTCAAGCCCATGGTCTATTAGGAGGACACTAGGCACACATATGGAACTTTGCTTATTTCACATCGTGTTATATATTGTCAATGGTAATTTGTCTTTGTTTCACTTGTAGGTTCAATGGAGCATCGAAACATGTTCGATTTGCGAATATGTTTATATAGCATCGGTTATGGTTTAGAAACCAGTAAGAATTCATGCTGGGATTGAGGGGCCAAGACAGGGGTTATAATTCTCATGATTCATCTTCAAGTTGTAGATCTTGGTCACCTTTGCCTAAAAGCATGGAAAATTACTCCAAAAGACCTGATGACATTCCTCCTGAGAATGTTTCTCATATCTCTACTTTGGATTCCCATTTCACAAAGCAAATAGTACATTCTCGTGCTCAGTGACAATCTTATTAATCATCGAAGCTTGTTTCCCTAACTCTTCTCGCTGCCATAAGGTTGATAAGAAGTTACTGAGCCTCTAGCCATTACAATAGAGCAATAGGGTACGTCTAATGCTTTAATGGTTGATCTAAAGCACTGCTTTCTAAAGATTTATTTTGATGGCATCAATTTCATTCCCATGCTAAAGGAGATCCTACTAGAGGTTAAAGGCTAGATTATGGCCTATGTTGGCAATGTTTATGATCAAAATTTCATATATAGGAGATTGGCCAAGCAGATTTATGAATATGACAATAGTATAAAGATTGAGGCTTAGGGGATGCAACTTGGGGCTAACCAAGACAAAGAGACTATTAGTTGTCTTGAAAAAGAAGTTGCCAACTCAAGGAAGGCGTGGGCTAAGGTCGAGCAGAAAGTCAAAGACTTGGCTGAAATGATCGATCAGAAGATGAAAGACCATTTGAGCTAGATCAAATCTTCTCACTATAGAAATAATCTTCTGTCGGAAGAAAAAGAGCGCCTAGCAAAAGGAGTGGTAGAGTTGAAAGTGCAACATGAGAGCTTGAAAGAGCAACAAGAGAAAGAGAAAATAGAGAAAGAAAATGCTCTCATGTAAGCTTAAGGAGTTGTTGGATGCTCGTAGGGAGAGGGACAATGCGTTAGCTTGTGCCAGAAATGTGGATGAATAGATCGCAACCACAGAGAAGCAGATCAAGGATAAATCTGAGCCACTTGTCATCAACTATAATGCTAATGTAATTAAGTTTAAAGACTTGGAGTGGCTCGAAAATAATGATCATAGAGATCTATCTTTAGCGTGGAAGCAGATTCTATAGGAGGAATAGTAGGCTTTGGAGGGAGGTGAAGTAAATTTGACAGAGTTGGAGCGTCGAATTCTAAATCGAAGTGAGATTGAAGCACTCAGAGCTGGTGAGCTTCTTTCGCATCCGGAGCTGGTTACCATGGTATAGAAAGACCAAGGCAAAGGCTTTGAATGTACACCTAAGATCCCTCCACGGATCTCATTTTTGGACTCCCATGTGTCTCCATCTCTTTGTCCGATCCTCCATACAATCCGGATGCACCTGAGATGCTAAAGACAACTATTCTGTCCTCCATTCTAGAGGGGAATCTGAGGGTACATTTACTCACATTTGGTGTCAACCTAGTGTAGGTATCTCACTGACTCCACCTGTATTTCAGAAGGCTCACATGACACAAACTGATATCGTCAATCTCTACATTCTTGTTTCTTAAATTTCAAGTTTCGTCGCTTTTCTTGTTGAGGATGGTCCCTAGTTAGGGCAGCAAGCATCAATGACAGAATTGGTAGTTGCATCCAACTCCCAGACTATTTTGACCATTCTAACTAGTGCAGCTCCTAGATCTGGTACACAAATGATTCACGCCTTGGAAGAGGAGATGACTGGTGATATTCTAAGAACTCACGCTTAGGAGGACATTCTTATAATTAGAACTTTCGACCCTTATTCAGGGCCCAGAATGCAAGAGTTGCTCCAAAATCAAGTTTTATTGGTAAAGGGTATTAAGAAAGAGCCTATTGAATGCATTCCTCCTCCCTTGTCGATAGCTTAACTATTCAAGACAATCTTTGCTCCAGTCGCTCTTTTTTCTCCCGAGAGCACTCAAAATGCGTCTGTTAGATCATCACAAAGAACCACTCTAAAGGCCAAGGAAGTAGGGGTAGGAGTAGGAAAAATCCAAAGAAGCTTGACGCACACTCTTTCGAGGAAGAGAAAATGAAGATGAGACAGAAGCATCACACACGTTTTTTTGTTCGCTTCCTACGTTTCAGTTGTATAGCATAGGATTTGATTTGTCTCAGGCTAGCTTTATGTGAGTTCGACTCTCATTTTTCGTTTTTTGGTGCAATGTTAATAAAACTTGTATCATTCTTCAAGTTTAACATCCCTCTACTTGAAGGTCCAAAACTAAAGGCTACGGATGTTGTAGTCATCCATAGTTACTAATCTTTGACGACCAAATATGGCAGTGCTAAATAATTAATACACATATCATAGAAATTTGGAAAAACTTTAACAATTCAAAAACACATTTCCGCATTCAAATTAAAATATTTCATGTTCATTCTATAATCCCAAATTACGTTGACCACGTCCAACAAAATATAATTATTACAAATACGCCATGTGCGACATATGAAGATGCCTCCTTTTTGCACAAAAAATGGGCAAACACCTCCAAGTCGTATGATTTAGTTGATTATATGTTGTTCTTAGTGATTTGGGCGATTTATGAAAATATATAAAATAATGGATTAAACTGTAAAAGACACACAGATTTATAGTGGTTCGGCCAGAATGTGCCTACGTCCACTTTATATGTTATTTTCCTTTTCTGTTTAGGTTACAAGTACAAAGCTTTGATTACAAGTATCTGAAAGTAGTTTGAAAGTCCTATCCGTCCTTGAGCTCTCAAACTTGTCTGCCATTCTTGTACCCCTACCCCTCTATTTATAGAGTGAAGCTGGGGGTAGGGGTCATGGATGTATATAGCTGCTGGTGGGCCTGGGCTGATGTAATCTGGCCTGGCAATGTTGGTTCAGCGATGCTTGGTCCGGCGATGGGTTGGTAGTGGGTGGAGCGTTGATTGGTTCGGCAGTAGGTGGAGAGTGTATTGGTTCGGCAGGGACATGGGAAGTGGGTTAGTTCGGAAGGCATGGGAAGTAGGTTGGTTCGGCAGGCATGGGAAGTAGGTTGGTTCGGCAGTAGGTGGAGAGAGGATTGGTTCGGTAGGCATGGGAAGTAGGTTGGTTCGGCAGTAGGTGGAGAGTGGATTGGTTCGGCAGGGACATGGGAAGTGGGTTGGTTCGGCAGGCATGGGAAGTGGGTTGGTTCGGCGGAACTTGGTCCGGTGAAGGGTGGGAACGCACCCAACATTTGCCCCCCAAAGTGGGGCATATGTCAGCATATGTCGCGCTTTGTTTTAGCTTGGGGAATTATTATTCGGTCGCGAGCGCCGAACCAGTTGGTCCGGTCGCTTCTATTTACCTATAAGTATGGGCACTAAGCTTTCGTTATTCCCTACCAAGTGAGATAGCCGAGCCAGATTTTCCTACCGAATCAATTGTATAGCCGAATCAACTCGACTACCGAATCAGGTGATTGCCGAATGTCTTTTATGTTTTGAACTGCCGAATGAATCGTGGAGTGTGAGTGCCGAATGAACCTTCGAGCCTTGAGCTACCGAATGGGCCTGAGAAGCACGAGTGCCGAATGGCTTTCGAGCCTTGAACTACCGAATGGGCTTGAGAAGCACGAGTGCCGAATGGCTTTCGAGCCTTGAACTATCGAATGGGCTTGAGTGCCGAACGAACCTTATGCCTTTTGTGTTTTAACTTATAAATAAAATTCTAGACTTCATGCACTTGCTTGTTTACTTCCCTCATTCTAACGACGCATTTTTTGTGTTTGCAGATAAATGTCTCGCAAAGTAGAAACTCGATCAGATAAGAGGAAATCCACGGACAGAGAAGAGTCCTCCACAGTGCCCCCAACTTAGTCAGGATCGGGACGTCATGGACCTCCCCCGAGATCACTAGTAGATGTGTATGGCCCTCAGGAGCTCCTGAACTCGCCACCTGACTGCTTTCCTAGCTCCCTTAAAGAGGAGCAGCTTGATGTTATATCTCGTTCTTTCGGGATTGACAGAGCACACATGGTGCTGCCAGGGAATGGAGTTATGCCGTATGACCCCCCTGAAGGATATTTCGCTTATAGTAGGTACCATTGCATGTGCGGGGCCATTCCCCCGATCAATGCTTGGATAGTCAGCTTCATTACCTATTTGAAAGTGACCCCTTTCCAGCTTCAGCCCAATTCTTATGCTATCTTGGTGAGTTTATTCATCATTTTCCAAAGAAAATACGGGCGTCCCCGTTCCAACCGGGAGATCCGGTATTTGTACAACTTGAGGGGCTATAAGAAGGGGTCTCCATACATCATCTTGGAATCGGCCGTGTCCTTCAAGCCGGTCCTTGACTTATATTCGAAGTTCAGCATGTTCAAGAAAGAATGGTTTTTCGTCAAGGATGACTCTGTTTCTATCTGTTGCTTCACCTCCGGCTGTAAGTTGAAGCTTATTTATAATTTCCGTTCTGACTGTAATGCTTCTTCTTATGTGTTTTTATTTCTTGCTAGCGACAGGTGGCTTTGCGGTCGTGGAGAACGATCGCCTGGTTCAGATGGCTGTGGAGATAGAAGCCATTTCGGGAAGGGAGAGGTCAGCTTCTTACCTGATCAGGAATGCTACTCTTCTGCAGTACAACTTGATTCTACCACGTCAGTCTGTGGTCAAGCAGAGAGACACAGCTGAGGAGAGGGATGTCAAAGCTAAAGGAGGGTCCATGACGAAGAGCAGCAAGAGGAAACCCTTCTCGATACCTCCAGTCGCCGGGGGAAAGAAGCTCAAGAAATCCGATGGACCCTCCCCTAGCACATGTCCAAATGTTCCGGAGGAGGAAAATGTGGAAGAGGAAAGAGGCGAGGAGGAGAGCGGAGGTGATAGAGAAGGTGATGGTGGCGAAGGACAGAGCGGTGATGGCGCCGAGGCTTTGCCTTCTGGGCATGCAGGGGAGATCCAAGAGTGGACAGATGATGCTTTCCTCCAGGCTTTTGAGGGGTTGGAGGAAGGATCGGCCTTGGTGGAGAAGCCAAAGAAAACTGATAAGGCCGGGACTGGTGCCGATTCATCTTCCAGGAGCATTTCAGCTAGGGCAACTCCGGCGATTCAAGGTAAATTTTTGACTCCTCTTTTAACTTCACATGTTTCTTGGATTATAGTCACATGCGTGCTTGTAACACTTGGTTTTTATTCCAGGAATGGGTAAGGTGGCCAACACATCAGACATTCGGCACCGTCTTGAACAATTAAAACTCCTAAAAGCTTCCGCTAAACCAAAGCCTCCGACCAACCGTTCTAGGGATGTAGTCGGCTATCGTCCTCTTCTAGGAGTTATCGAAGAGGATATTCAAAAGAAAAGGAGGAGTCGCTCCTTATTCTAACCTTCACCTGGTCCTCAGCCCCAACCCAGCCTATTCATGATATCACGGGGGAGGATACTGAGTTCATACCCTCTCCGCATCCGTCTGAGAATCGTACCATTACTCAGATTGATCATCCCGGCTTGGCTCGTAATCCATTTGTGGGTCATCCAGATCTAGATTTGGGTTCTCATGATATTTCCTTTGACGAGGTTATTGGTGAGCATCTTCTTCCTCGCAATCCTATGGTAAGGGTGCTTGATGAGGCCAAGTCCCTGGACCTTGATTTTCTTACTACTCGGATTGTAACCATGGGGGATGAAGCCAAGGCAAATATCGACCGGGTTGCTGAGGAGACTAGGAAATTGATGGGGCATCATGCCCGACTGGTCAAGGTCAGGGAGGAAATTGGGAGTGCCAACATAAGATTGCGGTTAGTGGTTTCCGACCAGGCCAAGCCACTCGCCAATCAGACCATCCAGATCTCTCAACACGAGGCTTCCTCCAGACGGCTGAAGAAAACCATGAAAGAGGCTAGCAGGGCCGAGCTATGGAAAATGGAGGCCATCTGCAAGGAACGGATCGATATGGCCATTGCAACGGTGGATGAGGTTCGGAAAGCGGATCTCGAGCGGGTAGAGGAGTTATCTGGGAAGCTTGAAGCTGCGGAGCTTGCTCAAGCCAAGCTGAAGGAGGAGATGGAGGCGATGAGGAAATCCCTTCAGGCTGACCATTCGCGATACCGATCGGAGAGGGATGATGCCGTTGCAAAGCTGTTGGCTTCTGAGGTCCGAATGAGGGAGTTTGAGGAGAACGAGCGGATGATGGATGAGATGCTCCAGGATATGTATTTCCGTACTTGGAAGCAGGGCAACTTATCCTGGATGGATGATTATCCCCGGATAATGGCCAGGATTTATCTCCGGGCTCTGGAGGAGGCCAAGGCTGATGCAGATAAGGAGGCTGGCATGGCCTTCATAATGGATGTGGTTACGACCCAATTCACTAAGGAGAAGAAAGTGGCGGTGAAGGAGGGCATGCGGCTGCTTGCTGCTGAGGAGGTAGGTGTGCAGTTGGGGGACGATGATCAAGGAACAGATGCTGGTAAGTGTTCCCTTTTAGCCTTTTCATAGCTTGGTTTCTTATTGTTTATTCAATGAATTCTTCTCCTGAATTGGACAGGCGGGACCTCTGAAGCGCCAACTACCTCTGGTTAGCATGCTGGGAGTTCTGATCCGGCGGTTAAGTAGACCTCGGAGGGCCAGCAGGATAGAGGCGAAGCCCCGATGCAGTCGGCTCCTTGGCTTGATTTGGGCATTTTTCAGTTTACTTGACATCGCTGTCTATGTTAGTCTTAAAACATTAATGTAATCTTCGGGCTGTAATTATGTAACGAACAACTTGATTTTTGGCATGTAACTTTATAACATAAGCTGATTTTTTCATGTTTGAATGCTGTCGTTATTTTGATGTGTTGCATAAAATATAGCTGTGCGTGTGTTAGTGATTCAATTGCGTTTGGCGCTAAGTTCTTGCTTAAAATATAATTTCATGTCTTGCAATGTTAGTGTGATGTGCGAATAAATTATAGTTACATATTTATGTATAAGAGAAGAAAGTACCGCCCTTCAAGTTTTAGCTGTATACGGTAGCTTTGAATGCCTAGTGTAATCGAATATGGAATGCAGCTGAGTGACTTGCCATCCAGCTGTGAGTTCTTATTCCCATTAGCGAGTGTCTCATATTTTGTGTCATGTACTTTAGTGATCGTTATAGAGGATAGGAGGAAAGTTTTTATAAATAAAATGGAAATGTAAGAAATAGTAAAACTTCCAATCACGGAAGGCCTTCGACGTGCTTAAGTTCGTGGCAAATGGGCTTTGTAGTCACTTTCCCTAGCTGTGGGTCTTGAAGACATTTTTCACCCATCTTACGCCTCCGCGGGGAGTTTTCTTTTTTACCACAGCCGTACTCAAGACACATCGGAGCCGAGATCGCGCACGGTAACTACCTGGGCCATTATGGCCCATAATCGTGGGTATTATTCGATTTACCGTGGCCGGCTAGCGCGGGTGCCGATCGTTAACCGTGAACTGCCCCTGGTTAGCCACACCTTATATTGGGGCTTATAATCGGTTCAGGGTTTCCGGCGAGCCGAACGCCATAAGGAGCTGCCTAGGCTATGGTTGGCCTTCTCGGCGGCTTATAATCGGCTCATTACAGTTGGCTTTAAGGGCCTTCATGAGCAATGAGTTAACCCGCAGCAGAGGAATGCTGGAGAAAAAGTGTCTCATTGGCGAGGGCATAGATTCTTATAATACCTGTTAGGTTTTGTCCAGGTGAAGTTGCGCCGTGAAGTGTCTAGAATGGAAATGCCATTACACAGGATTTTGTTCAACAGAAAAGGATAAAGCTTAACAAGCAGCCAAGATATAAAGGAACAAGTTAAAAAAGAGACAAGTTTTTAAAGTGGTTCGGCACGAAAATGCCTACATCCACTGATTCTCTTTGTTAATTCACTTTATATGGGCAGTACAAGTTAAGAAAAGTATCGACGAAGGTGTTGGATGTTCCATGCCCTCTGGAACACCTCTTCTCCACTTTGACAAAATATAAGCTTTGTTGTGGAGATCTTTATGAATTACATATGGTCCGTCCCAGGTTGGATCTAGCGCTCCGGGGCGCGGGAAGATTCGCTTGAGGACAAGATCTCCTTCTTGTAAGCTGCGATGCTTGACTTTGGAGTTGTATTGTGCTGCCACTTTTTGCTTGTGAGCTGCCGCTTTGAGTGCTGCATCATTTCTTCTTTCTTCGATTAGATCCAAAGACATGTGGAGGAGTTCTTCGTTCTCTTCTGGGTTGTAGTGGATCCTACGGTGGGATGGTACTACAGTTTCAACTGGGAGCATGGCCTCTGATCCGTATGCCAAAGAGAAAGAAGCATGCCCTGTTGATGTTCTGAAAGACGTGCAGTAGGCCCAAAGTGCCGTGGAAAGTTCATCCATCCAAGCGCCTTTTGACTTTTCAAGCTTCTTTTTGATTAGAGTTTTAAGAATTTTGTTGACAGCTTCGACTTGTCCATTTGCCTGGGGATGAGCCACAGATGAGAAGCTTTTGTGAATTCCGTGCTCTTGGCACCAGTCGGCGAACTCCTCGCTGTCAAACTGAAGTCCATTGTCCGATATAATTTGGAGTGGAATCCCGTACCTGCATAGAACATTTTTGATCAAGTAGTTAATAACTTTTGCCGAAGATATTTTATTTAGAGGTTCTGCTTCCACCCATTTGGTGAAATAACCGACTGCCACTATAGCATATTTGGCTCCGCCTTGGCCCATCGCAGTTCGCCAATTAAGTCAATTCCCCATACTGCAAAGGGCCAAGGGCTAGTCATTTGAGTAATCTCATTTGTTGGTAGTCGAGGAATCTTAGCAAATTAATGACATCTATCGCATCTTTTGACAAAATCTAAGGCGTCTTTGCTTAAAGTGGGCCGGTAATATCCATATCGGAGCGCCTTCTTTGCCAGAGTCTGCCCACCAGTGTGATCTCCGCAGCTCTCTTGATGGATGTTGGATAAGATTTTCTTGGCTTCCCTTCCAGCAACACACCTTAATAAGGGGTTAGAGAAGCCGCGTCGATAGAGGATGCCTTCTTGTATTGTGTAGCGGGAAGCTCTCCTCAAGATTTTCCTGACTTCGTTACGCTCGTTGGGTATTGTGCCATCTTGTAAGTATTTCCGGATAGAAGTCATCTAGGTTTCTTCTTCGATTGCCGCTACCAGATCATCTTGTTCGAAACTTGGGGCTAGTTGTTTCGAGATGGTTACTGTTCCAGAAATGGTGATGTTCTTCATGCTAGTTTGCTTTGCCAGTTCGTCGGCCTCTCGATTCTCTTCTCGAGGAATGTATTTGATTAAATAGTGATCCAATTGACCGAGCAGCAACTTGGTCTTCTTTAGATATGCTGTGAGTCGTTCTCCTCGAGTCTGAAACTCTCCTAGTACTTGGTTTATGATAAGTTGAGAATCACTATGAAGACATAAAGAACTGACTCCAATTTCTATGGCAAGTTCTAATCCTGCTATTACTGCTTCATATTCTGCATCGTTGTTGGTGGCAGCGAATTCCAACCTTAGGGTATAGTGCAGCTTCCTTCTCCTGGGGGTAATTATCACAATACCT
This sequence comes from Allium cepa, assembly GCA_030765085.1. NCBI lineage: Eukaryota > Viridiplantae > Streptophyta > Magnoliopsida > Asparagales > Amaryllidaceae > Allium > Allium cepa. Next base: position 823,475,251 of record CM060929.1, read on the forward strand.
GCCCCCGAGCCTTGTTCATTGATGCTCCATCTACAAAGAGATTCCACTTGATATCTTCTGTTATTTCAGATTGCTCCTTACCTTCGTTGGTAGTGAATTCGGCAATGAAATCAGCCATGGCTCGTCCCTTGATGGCGGTGCGAGGATGGTAGGTGATATCATATTGACTCAGTTCAATGCACCATTTAAGTAGTCGCCCAGAAGTGTTGGGGCCATGGAGTACCTGCCTTAGCGGTTGATCGGTCAAAACTCTGATGGAATGAGATTGGAAATAGTGTCGCAGTTTCCGTGACGTGATTAGCAAACAGTATGCAAGCTTCTCAAGTTTAGGGTATCTGGCTTCTGCCCCCGTAAATCTCTTGCTTACAAAGTATATGGGCCGCTGTACGCGGTTGTCTTCTCTCACCAAAGCGGCGCTTAGAGCATGGGACGATACAGCAAGGTATAGGTATAGTTTTTCGCCTTCATTTGGAGTTGAGAGTACTGGTGGTCTCTGGAGGTGTTCGATTAGGTTAAGGAAGGCCGTTGAGCATTCATCAAGCCATTCGAACTTTCCTTTGTCTTTCTTTAGAGCTTCGAAGAAAGGGATGCATTTGTCGGTTGCTTTAGAGATGAATCTGCTTAGGGCGGCCACCTTCCCGTTTAGGCTTTGCATCTCTCTTCGAGTGGATGGTATCTTGATATCTTGTAAAGCCCGGACTTGTTCGGGTTTGCTTCAATCCCCCTCGCATGAAAGATGAATCCCAAGAACTTTCCCGACGATACACCGAAGGAGAACTTTAGAGGATTCAGCTTCATTCCATATTGGCGAAGTACTTAAAACATCTCGTCCATGTGGCTTACATGATCATTGGCTTTCCTCGATTTTACCAGCATGTCATCCACATAAACTTCCATAGTTCGTCCTATTAGTTCCGCAAACATCTTGTTGACGAGGTGCTGATAAGTAGCTCCGGCGTTTTTAAGTCCAAAAGGCATACTCTGTAGCAGTACAATCCCCGGTCAGTGATGAAACTAGTGTGGTCTTGATCGAGGGTGTGCATGGGAATCTGGTTATATCCTGAGTATGCATCCATAAAAGATAAGAGTTCATGCCCGGCTGTGCTGTCCACGAGTTGATCTATTCGGGGGAGTGGGAAACAATCCTTCGGGCAAGCGTCATTTAAGTTGGAGAAGTCAATGCATGTTCGCCACTTCCCATTAGCCTTCTTTACCAATACAGGGTTGGCGATCCATTCTGGGTAGATGGCTTCTCGTATGAAGTTATTGGCAAGTAGGTTCTTTACTTCTTCCTCGAGGGCTGCTGATCGTTATGCCCCCATACTTCTCTTCTTCTGCTTTACTGGCACCTTGGTGGGATCGATATTCAGTACGTGGCATCCTACGTCTGGGGAGATTCCAGTCATGTCAACGTGCGTCCATGCAAATACATCCAGGTTGTGGTGAAGAAAATCGACGAGTTGATCCTTCAACTCTGCTCTTAACCGAGACCTGATTCTCAGCAGTCTACTTGGGTCGCGTTTGTCTACAGATACAAATTCCATAGCCTCTGTAGGCTCGGCAGTGGCCTCCTTCTCTTTGTCGCTGGGGTCTAATTCATTGAAAAGATCACCGGTATATCGAAGAGGAAGGGCTTTCTTCAGTTGCTATGCTTCCAAGTTTTTCTTGCAGAGAGTAGTCTCTGCATCCTTCCCTTTATCCTTCCTACGGTTATTGCGAAGTTCAGTTACATAGCAATCTCGAGCGGCATCTTGATTTCCTTCTACTTCCCCTATCCCATTATCTGTTGGAAATTTCATCTTCAGGCGCCAAGGGGCCAGGACAATCTGGAAGTCAGACAAGGCTGGTCTTCCTAAAAGGGCGTTGTAGGCCGAGTGGTTATCTATTAGTACAAATGTTTGTTTCCGCACAACGGAGCGGGGATGACTTCCTATTTCAACAAAGAGGTCCAATTGCCCAAGGGGAATCCTCGCATCTCCAGTGAAACCGTGTAGTGGTTTGTTGCAGGGAGACACATCCTTCATTCATAGCTTCATTTTGTCGAAAGCATGCTTGAATATAACGTTTACGGAGCTTCCAGTATCCGCCAGAATTCGAAAAACTTCGGCTGGGCCGAACCAGGCAGAGATAACCATAGGATCCATGTGAGGGTACTGCCTTCCTTCTAGGTCTCGCCTACTGAAGGTGATGTCATTATCCTCTTTCCGCTTCGGGCGGCGTTCTTCCACGACGGAATTGACGCAATCTTCATTGTTTCTAAGTGACTTTCCATATCTTTCCATTTCTGCCCAGCTTCTGTCGACGATGTGTGGTCCTCCCGATATTGTATGGACCACTATCTTCTCTTGACTGGAACCGCTGGTGTTGTGATTTCTTCCGTCTGTCTCTGGGTAGAGTTGCCCTGGGTTCTCCTTGGCAGGAGCTGGAGTCCTGTCCTGACCCTTCACATAGTGTTCCAATCTCTTCCTTCTGATGTGTTCTTCAATCAAGTCCCGGAGATGACGGCATTCATTGGTATCATGCCATGGGATTCGTGGAAACGACAGAACTTCCCAGACTTGATTGTGTGATCTGATTCCTTCTTGTACGGGGGCGTTTGTATTTAAGCTCGTCTTGGGTGGCCAGGAAGATGTTTTCGACTGTTTCATTCAAAGGAGTGTAAGCGTCAAATCTTGGTCCTGGCCGATATAGGCGTTTTTCTCCCTTCCTGCCCCCAGCATTTTCTCGAGAGTCATTTCTTCCAACGCCCTTTGCTGCAGCGGGCGCGTTGCCATAAGCTGCCTTGGCTTGTTGCCCTGTCTGCCTTTCAGTGGCAGCGTCTTCAAGTCTCATATATTTTCCGGCTTCATGGAAGAAATCGGGTAAGGTAGCTGGTTTTTCTTTCGTTAATCTTCTAGCAAACTTGGTATCCGGATGTACGCCACTACAAAGAGCCATTAGGATAAGTTTCTCATCGGCATCTTAGACTGCGGCCGCTGCGGCGTTGAATCGGGTTAGATATTGTTGCACTGTCTCTCCGGGCTTCTGTTTGATATTAGATAGGGAATAAGCGTCCTTGGGTTGTTCCACATGAATGCGGAACTGGCCGATGAACTTTTCTTTCAACATTTCCCACGAGCTAATGGATACTTGTGGTAGATGGCAGAACCAGAAGGTAGCTAGGTCTGCCAAGAATAGTGGGAAGCATTTACACAACACTCCCTCTGTTGCTCCGCTCATGAGCATATGCTGTGTGTATCTCTGCAAGTGTACAACGGGGTCAGAGGTTCCCTTGTAAGGTTCCATTGTTGGCATTTTCCATTCCCGGGGGATGATGGCAGTTTCGATATTGCGGGTGAATGGGCTGGTTACCCTAGTGCCTATCCCCTGATCCCTTTGGTCCCATTGGACGCACTCTCTGAAAAATCGCGCCATCCTTTCATCAGAACTTGGAGCGGATAGAAATGAGTTTGGTTCTTCTCTGCGGGATTGATTCCGTCCAGATAACCTGTAGGGATGGTATTGTCTATTACTCCTAACATTTTCCGGTGGCTGTCTTCGGTCTTCTGAGAGCATGCTGGGGTCAGCCACAGTTGGCCCTTGACTCGATCTTTCCCTACCGGGCTCTGTTCTAAGCATTCCCTCGAGTCCAACTTCGGGCTGGATTCCAGCTCAGCCCCGTCCATTGGTGTTCCCATGGTTCGGTAGCATGACAGGCTCAGCCATATCCGACCCCTGCCTGGTACCTCCCCCGTTGGGTTCGGTTCCAAGTGTTTCCTCGGGTTGGAATTCGGGCTGAGTCTGGGCTTGGCTCCTACCATTGCTGTTTCTGTTGTTAGCCTCTTCGAAGAAGAAAGATCTTCGTCGCCTCCCAGATCCTCCAGACTAGGACTCACCCCATGATTCGGTATTGCGGTTGGATTCTTCAGCATCACTTAAGCGTGACATGAGTTGGTCCACCAAGTCTTCTTGTTGAGATGCGAAGCAGTTAGTTACTTCAGCCACAACCATGTCCAGATCTGCCCTAGTAATTGGTTGTTCCGTAGCAGGGGCTGTCGGATTTTCTTGATTTCCATTTGCTGTTGGAACGGGATGATTCTCTTGATCTCTGATTGCTGGATCTGGGATACTGCTAGTTGCGGTGTTATTTCCTTTGCTAGCATCTTTCCTCTGCATGGGAGGCATGTTTTCCAAGTAATGAACGATGCTGTTGGGAAGATGGTAGAGTGGGAGAAGCTGAAGCTTCTAGCTTGAGCTCTTAGTGAAAGCACCAAAAATGTTTGCATAAAAAATGGGCAAACACCTCCAAGTCGTATGATTTAGTTGATTATATGTTGTTCTTAGTGATTTGGGCGATTTATGAAAATTTATAAAATAGATGGACTAAACTGTAAAAGACACACAGATTTATAGTGGTTCGGCCAGAATGTGCCTACGTCCACTTTATGTGTTATTCTCCTTTTCTGTTCAGGTTACAAGTACAAAGCTTTGATTACAAGTATCTGAAAGTTGTTTGAAAGTTCTATCCGTGCTTGAGCTCTCAAACTTGTCTGCCATTATTGTACCTCTGCCCCTCTATTTATAGAGTGAGACTGGGGGTAGGGGTCATGGATGTGTATAGCTGTTGGTGGGCCTGGGCTAATGTAATCTGGTCTGGCAATGTTGGTTCGGCGGTGCTTGGTCCGGCGATGGGTTGGTAGTGGGTGGAGCGTTGATTGGTTCGGCAGTAGGTGGAGAGTGTATTGGTTCGGAAGGGACATGGGAAGTGGGTTGGTTCGGCAGGCATGGGAAGTGGGTTGGTTCGGCAGGCATGGGAAGTAGGTTGGTTCGGCAGTAGGTGGAGAGTGGATTGGTTCGGCAGGCATGGGAAGTAGGTTGGTTCGACAGGCATGGAAAGTAGGTTGGTTCGGCAGTAAGTGGAGAGTGGATTGGTTTGGCAGGGACATGGGAAGTGGGTTGGTTCGGCAGGCATGGGAAGTGGGTTGGTTCGGCGGGACTTGGTCCGGTGAAGGGTGGGAACGCACCCAACACCTCCTTGGTTGATCAAACGATATAATAAGGCTAATAAATCTGCCTTTACAAACAAAATACACAGCAGAAAGGAAAACTCTAAATAATTATCTACCTCTTGCATGCCTTCGGAAGCTTTATTTATCAGAGAAGAAAACCTGAGAACCTTAAATCTCAAACTACTCAAAATAAATTGAGTACCCGAGAGTTTAAAGGGAAAACAAAAACTTCGGGTCAGACATAAAGCCTAGTGTGAATAATAATCTAACACTCAATCCTTTTAGATATCTAGTGAGACCACGCCGCTAAGCGGAACGCGTTTTCCCCTCACTAGTATCCTAAAGCCTTTATAAAACCATACTCTGTGCTCCTGCACCCATAATGGTCAAGATATACATTTTCAAAATATGATGATGAAATGCATACTTGAAAATAATTAGGATTTCCCATTTCCAGTTTAATTTGATGCCCTATCATAATTATAGTTTCTAGGGTCACTATTAACCTCCTTAGTTTTCATGGGTTTACTAATAACCTTGTTATAGCTAATAGACTCCCTGTCCTATTCGTAGTTTTCATGGAATCACTAAGAACATATAGGATCCTGCCAGTTAACTTAATTAATTCATGGAACCTCCTGAACCTATTAGTCATTCCAATAACTAATCACCTTACCTTAGTTTTCATAGGTTGACTAGGAACCTATGGACTTACCCAGTAGCTCACTACACATCCTAGTTTCCATGGATTGACTAGGAACCTACTAATACTACCATTAGCTACTCACTTATCCTAGTTTTCATAGGTTTATTAGGAATCTATTGACTCATGTAATTTCTTAATCCAAGTGTAGTTTTCATCGGTTCGCTATAAACCAATTAGTTCCCACCAACTGTCCTTAATGCATATTTTTCATAGGTTTACTATGAACCTTTTAATTTAGCTCCAATAACTACAAAGTTTAAGCATCCTATATTTTTGGTCACCCTGACTCCATGGATGCAATTCTACTCATTTAGGAGTTTAAGTAATTTATATTCACTATTTGAGTTAACCTACTGGTTCTTCTATCCCTTTTTATCCAAAATACAGTTATGGGTTATCATGTGACTATACTCATATTTGAAGAAATAAACCATTATCAACAATACCATCCTGTGGGTTTAAGGTCCTTGAAATACATACCATAAAACATTGTTAACACCTTTAACTTATATTTTTATCAAGGAGTTACTTCTACAAAATTACATACTTACACCTTTACGAAACTCCTTTATATAAGGCATAGGTTTTCCTTTAAAAATTAGAGTATTGGTTTCTCAAAACTTTTGACGACGTTGAAGGGTTACTCTTACAACCTCTTCGAAAGGTTTAATCATCTGCTTTAAAATAGATAGGCTCCAACCCCTTTAATACTTTAAAAACTTCCTTTAAAACCTTTCAAAACCATTGGTTTTTACCTTTCGAAAACTTACTGGGTCCAAGTTGAAACATGCAAAAGGTCCTTTTTTAAAACCTTTTGACTACAACGGAAGCAACCTTTAGACTTAGTTGGAATGTCTGCTTCGAAAGCTTTGAAACATTTCATTTAAAACAATAGGCCTCCTTCTTTAAAACACCTTCTTCGAAAGATTTGGGTTGTACTTTAATTATAAAAAAAAGATAAATCATCTAAATTTAAAGCTTTGAAACCTTTCGAAAGCAATGGGAGATGCGGTTGTTTTTTTTAAAACAAGTAAACCTTTCGTCTTTGTCAAAAGCAATGGCTTTGAAGGGCTGGAAAAAGAAGCTATAACCTTTCGACTGTGTCGGAAGGTTCAAAACAAAACAATGATAGGAGGCAGTGACCTTTCGACTGTGTTGAAAGGTTCTAAAACCAGTAAACCTTTCTTTTAAAAAATTTGACCTGGTTGAAAGCGACCAAGTCGAAAGCTCTAATTCAAAAGCAAAGCAGGTGAAAGCTTTAGTTTATAAAATAAACATACCCCAACCACTTTGGCTATCAATCTTCTACTATGAACCCTTCAACCTTATCCAATTCATTACGTACCAAGTAACTTGATACCATATGCATTGGTTTGACATTGCCGAAAGGTATAACCTCTCGATCTTATCGAAAAGACTGGGTCGGAAGGTTTTCTGCCGTAAAAAGTTGAAATATGCAAAAAGTATGATTTCTTTGTTTTTAACTTAAAAGGGTTAACTTTTCAACTAAGCTGCCTTTGTTTATTAAATTCTCATTGGTTAATGGTTTCTTTTCAGAAAATACTGCCACTATTTTCAGATTTAAATAATTATTACCTTCTCCTTAATTAAATATATAAAACATTTAAGTCCCATTCCTTAAATATATATATATATATATATATATATATATATATTTATTTAACAAAACATGTAGGAAAAATTTGGAAAAATCCTAGAAAATCTATTTTAATATATGTTCCAACATGTAAAGATTTCAAACCCAAATAATCTATATTTTTGCCGTAATTAATTTATAACCCAATAAATCATTTTCTTCAGTAGAAAATTTATATAAAATCTATACAAACTGAGAAAATTATGAAAATTAAATCCCATCTCCAAAATCTTGTTTTTTATAACATGAAATTTTTCCATTGCAATTAATAATCATTTCATCTTGGTTTTACCCTAAAACCATGTAAATCTATTTTGTAAACAACCTGTTTAATCCATATATAAATCAAATTCAAGCATATCATCATTTGATATATCATAAAATAGATTTATCCTAAAAGCCAAAACCATACGATGTAAAAATTAAAATAGAGATGTAGAAATTATTATTCACCTTAGTTTGGATAAGCAAATTGAAGTATGATTGGGACTATTTCCTTCTAACTTGAATCCTATCTTTTAGTTGAGTTTTTCTTTTCTTCTAATTGCCAGCCTTGCTTCTCACGGTTATGAATACTTTTGTCTTGGTGAAATGAACATGTAGGACCTAATGGGAATAGTATAAGGGTGGGAAGTATGGTTATTTACCCTAATGTCCTTATGTTTAATTTCTTAACCATTTATACAAGTTCATCAAATATTAAGTAAGCACGACCGCCTAATTTATTAATCAACCTTAATCTCCTTATCTATATTATTCTATTCAATTTATTCTAATTAAATCTTCTGAATAATATTAATAATAGGAGTGTTACAGGCTCCCCTCCTTAAAGAATTTAATCCTCGAAATTCAATAAGGCTAACTAGCAAATATAGCAATCATCTGTAACATTACCTAACAACTGTACTAGCCTATCTGACTAGCAAACAGTCTATATAGATCTAAAATAGACATACCATCATAAGAGATCAGGATAAGCATCTCGAATCCTATCTTCTATCTACCAAGTACGGTCTTTCTCGTTTTTGCTCCATTGAACCTTTACCAACTTGACTGTCTTGGTCTTCAATTTCTTCTCATCTCTTGCTACAATCCGAACGGGTTGTCTAACAAAAGTCAAATCAGGCTCAACTACCAAATCCTCCAACTCTGTCTATGGAATAGTGGACTCTGGATCATGCACATACTTACGAAGATGAGACACATGGACTACACTATGGACACCTCCTAAATTGCTCGACAACTCTACTCTGTAAGCGAGTTTTTCAATCCTTTCTATAATTTGAAATGGACCAACGTATCTTAGGGCCTACTTTTCCAACTTTCCAAATCATACACACCCTTTATTGGTGATAACTTTATGAAAACTCTATCTCCCACTAATAACTCCATGTCTTTACGCCTCTTATTTGTGTAACTCTTCTTCCTGGATTGAGCTTCTTTCATCCATCCTCGGTTAACTCAATCCTTTTCGACGCATCTCTTACAAAATCTTGACCTAAGACCAATCTGTCTCTAGTCTCTAACCAACATGTCAGCGATCTATATGGTCTTCCAAACAAAGCTTTAGAAGGCGTCATTCCTATACTAATCTGATAACTATTATTATAGGAAAACTCCACTAAGTGTAGGTGATCTTTCCAAGATTCACAAAAGTCTAATAAATGAGCTCTTAACAAATCATTGAGTATCTTATTGACTCTCTCTGTCTGCCTATCCGTCTGAGAGTGATACGCAGTACTCATCTTAATCTTGGTACCTTATACATCCTTTAGACTCTTCCAAAGTTCACTAGTAATTAAAGCATCTCTGTCACTGGCTATACTACTAGGAATTTCATGCGGTTTAACTATGTTCTACATGAATAACTTTGCTAAAACAAGTGCCGTCTCGGTTGACTTTACCAGAATGAAATGGGCACTTTTGGTCAAACTGTCCACTATAACCAATACATTTTCATTTCCTTTATTCGACTATGGCAATCCATGTATAAAATCCATTGCTATCGAATCCCATTTCCACACTAAAATATCCAAAGGCTGAAGTAACCCACTTGGCTTCTGATGTTCAGCTTTCACGTGTTGACAGTTAATACACTACCTAATCCACAAGCCAACATCCCTTTTCATGCCTTCCCATAAAAGCTCCTCTTCATATCTTGATACATCGTGGTCCCTCCAGGATGAATCGTAAACTTAGATCGATGACATTCCTGTAGAACTTCCCTCCTTAAGTTATTTGTATCTGGAACACATAACCGTCCTTTCTTCCTTAATCATCCTCTTTGGTCAAGTCTAAAATCCTTTAGGTCATCAATCTCTAATCTGAACTCAAGCTTTCTAATCATCTCAGCTAAAATTGGGTCTTCTCTTTGCTTAAAAGCTATCTTCTTAATCAGAACCGGTCACACTTCTAAACAAGACAGCATGGCAGTACCCTGACTAGAACTAGCAATGGATCTCAACTGCACACCAAAACTTGTTAAAGCTTCTAGATCCATCCATTTTGCCAACATCGCTAACACCACATTCTGGTGTTTTCTACTGAGAGCATTTGTTACATTATTTCCTTTCCCCGGGTATAGTCTATACCGAAATCATAACCAGCCAAAACTCCAGCTACCTCTACTGTCTCATATTCAACTCCTTCCGGGAGAATAAATACTTTAATGATTTATAATCGGTACACAACTCAAATCTCTCCCCCAGAAGATAATGCCTCCAAATCTTCAAGGAAAAAACCGCCGCAGCTAACTTCAAGTCATGAGTAGGATATCTTACCTCGTGCGATCTAATCTGCCTAGATGCTTAAGTGATATCTTTGCTCTTCGACATCAATACCACTCCCAATGTAGTCCTACATGCATTAGTGTATACTACCAACCCTTGGTTACCATCCAAGACTACTAACATTGGCGCATTGGTTAACAAATGTTTTAACTTTAGGAATGCTTCCTTACATTTGTCGGACCAAACAAACTTCACTTTCTTCCTAGTCAACTTAGTCAAAGGTGCTGCTATCCGCGAGAAATCCTTGATGAATATCCAGTAATAGCTAGCAAGTCCAAGAAAACTCCTGATCTCGATTATCATTTCCGGTCTCTTCCAATTATTGACTACTTAGATCTTAACTGGATTAGAAAATAATCCTTCCTCTGAAACCACATGACCGAGAAACTTAACTTCTCTCTTCCAAAATGACACTTGGAAAATTCGCCTTCAGCAAATTCTGCCTCAACGTCTCCTACACCACTTTAAGATGAATCTCATGCTCTCTTTCATCTTTAGAGTACACCAAAATGTCATCTATGAACACCAACACAAACCTATCCAAGTTCTCTTTGAAAACCCAATTCGTTAAAACAATAAAGAAAGCAAGCGCATTCATCAATCTAAATGGCATTACTAACCACTCATACAAACTATACCTAGTCTGAAATGCCATCAAAGGAATGCTATGCTCCGCCACTCTCAATTGATGGAACCCCATCGCCAAATCCAACCTAGAAAATACTCTACCACACACAACTGATCAAGCAGATCATCTATCATCGGTAGAGGGTACCTACTCTTTGATCGTCCTTTGTTTAACTTACGATAGTTGATGCACATCCTTAATGACCCATCTGGTTTCTTCACAAACAACGCAACTGCTCCTCAAGGAAAACTACTTGGTCTAATAAAATTCCTTTCCTCAAGATCCACTAATTGCACCTTCAATTCCTCCAACTCTGTCGGTGTCATTCTGCTAGGTGGTCCACTGACAGGTTCAGCTCCCGATACAAGGACTATTCGAAACTCAATAGCTCGTTTTGGGGGTAATCTAGTAACCAGCTCAAAGGCATCTACAAACTCTCTAGCTACCAGAACATGACTAAGCTCTTCTCCAACCTCCATGGCACTCACCAAGGCACAAATGCTCTTATTGGAATTCTCCACCGAGAAAATGATTGGATTATGACTATATGGGTGCCTCAATGATATTTCCCGATCCTGGCAAAATATCCTAGCCTAATGCTTACCCAACCAATCCATACCTAAGATGATCCCGAAATCTATGAAATCAAGAACATACAAACTGCATGCAAACTTATGTCCTAACAAATCAAGTTCTAACTGGTCACATCTCATTCCAAGAGTTGCATACCCTCCTAATGGATTCGCAACCCTTAAGGAAGTAATAAGTATGTGGGTTCTTTACGTAATCTATCGATCAAATACTGAGATATAAATGAATGTAATGCATCAGTATAAAAAAGAACCCTAACTTGTATGCTCTATATCAAAAACGTACCTTCCATCACAATCTTTCCTTTCTCTGTTGTGGTAGGTCCAGATGAAGACGGTGATCCAATAGCAAACACCTTCCCTTTATCCGCCCGACTGGCTCCGGACACCAGTTCTTGTAATGCCCAATTTGGTCACAGTTGAAGCATTTCACATTCTTCTTCTCCGCGGGCTTCTTTCCTTTACTATTTTACATTCGTGGGCATAATGGCCCTTCTTATCACACTTATAACACACCAAATCATCCTTCGCCTTCTTAGCAGCCTCCCATTTCTGGGCTCCTTTCTTCTATAGAATTTCCTTTTTCTTCCTTGAAAACCCTAAGACTCAATCGGCCTCTCCCTAGCTGAAATAGCAAGCATTCCCTTATGTCGGAAGGTCATTTCCACCATCACATGATAAGGCTCTCTAATGTGAGTCATAGCCATCCTGCCCAACTCTGGCCTCAAACCTAAAATAAATCTCTCATTCCTCCTGACATTTGTGTCGACCAAAGCATAACCATATCGAGATATCTCATCAAACTTATTAGCATACTCGATCACATGCATCTGTCCTTGGACAAGATCCATAAATTTCCTCATTAACGTTGGTTTGGCAACCTCAAACAAGAACCTCTGCTCAAACCTCCACCTGAAGTCAGCCTAAGTCAACTCTTCCTCTGGCACACCGGCCGTCACACTGTTCCACCAATGAAGCACTAACCTCTGCCATTGTCTAGAGGCTAGTCCTGTCTTCTCTCCATCATTCAAGTCTAAATCTGTAAAGATCCTTTCACAGTTCAACAGCCAGTTCTCAACTTCAAAAGCATCTTGCATTCTAGCAAACGGCTTCCCTCCCAAACTACCATAGTCTTACCCAGCTTTGCATAATTATAACCAGCTGGAACTACAGGATTAGCTCGTCCTACATTACTAGCAGTTCCTTCTTGCAAAACACCATCCCAGCATCTACTGGCGGATTTCCAACGCCTACATTGGCCTCGACATTTTGATTAGAATTGGCCTATCGACTTTGATTTCTCTGAGTATTAGGTCGAGCATATCCATTGGTTGTGGTGCTTCCTCCATCCAGATTTCCTCTTTTGTTTCCTGCCTCCATATCCCCTTTCTCGTATATCTGCATATGAGCCTTAGTAAGATACAGAAGAACGCTCTAAGAGAGAAGAGAACGCGTGCTTATATATATAACTATATATCAAATACAAGTATGTACTATAGCGTTAACCCAAAGCCCGATCTTATTTTTAAATTCATTGGATTATGTTTGAAAAAGATTTTACATTTAACTTTTCTTCTAAAGCTTCATAAATCTATGCTCTGATACCAAGTTATAACATCCTTCCACTTTGAGGCCCAAAATTAATGGCTACGGAGGTTGTAGTCATCCAGAGTTATTAATCTTCGATGACCAAATATGGCGGTGCTAGATACATTGATACACGAATCATAAAATTATGGAAAAACTTTAACAATTCAAAAACACAATACCACATTCATATTAAAATATTTCATGTTCATTAAATAATCCCAAATTACGTTGACCACGTTCAACAAAATATAATTATTACAAATACAACAAGAGCGACATATGAAGATGCCCTGTTAGTTGATAAGAGTATATAGTAAGGCTAATAAATCTGTCTTTACAAAAAAATACACAGAGGAAAGAAAAACTCTAAATAACTATCTGCCTCCTATACGCCTCCGGAAGCTTTATTCGTCAGGGAAGAAAACCTGAGAACCTTAAATCTCAAACTACTCAAAACCAATTATGTGACAAGAGTTTAAGAGGAAAACAAAAACTTCGAGTCAAACAAAAAGCCTAGCATGAATAATAATATAACACTCAATCCTTTTAGATATCCAGTGAGACCACGCCGCTTAGCGGAATGGGTTTTCCCCTCACTAGTATCCTAAAGGCTTTATAAAACCCTATTCTGTGCTCCCGAATCCACAATGGTTAAGACATACGTTTTCAAAATATAATGATGAAATGCATACTTGAAATTAAATAGGATTTCCAATTTCTAGTTTAATTTGACACCCTATCATAATTATAGTTTTTAGGGTCACTATTAACCTCCTTAGTTTTCATTGATTTACTAATAACCTTGTTATAACTAATAGACTCCCTATCATATTCATAGTTTTCACTGAATCACTAAGAACCTATAGGCTCCTGCCAGTTAACTTAATTAATTCATGGATCCTCCTTAAGGTATTAGTCATTCCAATAACTAATCACCTTACCCTAGTTTTCATGGGTTGACTAGGAACCTATGGACTTATCCAGTGACTCACTGCATATACTCGTTTTCATGGGTTGACAAGGAACCTATTGATACTTCCATTATCCACTCACTTATCCTAGTTTTCATGGGTTTACTAGGAGCCTATTGAATAATGTCAATTCTTAATCTAGATGTAGTTTTCATGGGTTCACTATAAACCAATTAGCCCATGCCAACTACCCTTAATGCATAGTTTTCATGGGTTAACTATGAACCTTTTTGGTATGCACCAATAACTACCTTATCATAGTTTTCATGGGTTTACTATGAACCTTTTGGTTTACCTCTGATAACTACAATGTTTAAGCATCCTATATTTTTGGTTACCTGATTCAATGGATGCAATTCTACTCAATTAGGAGTTTAAGTAATTTATATCCACTATTTGAGTTAACCTACTAGTACTTCTACCTCTTTTTCCCTAAATTACAGTTATGGGTTATCATGTGAATATACTCATATTTGAAGAAGTAAAACATTAATTAACAATACTGCTCCTATGGGTCTAAGTTCCTTGAAATATATATCATAAATCGTTGTTAACACCTTTAACTTATATTTTTTATCAAGGCATTACTTCTTCAAAATTACATACTTAAAACCTTACAAAACTCTTTTGTATATGCTGTGGGTTTTCCTTTAAAATTTAGAATATGGGTTCTTCAAACCTATCGATGACGTTGAAGGGTTACTCTTACAACCTCTTTGAAAGGTTTAATCATCTACTTTAAAAACAATGGGCTCCAGTCCCTTTAATACTTTAAACACTTCCTTCGAAACCATTCGAAAGTTTTAAAAAAAAATTTCATTTAAAACAATAGGCCTCCGCCTTTAAAACACCTTCTTCGAAATCTTTGGGTTATACTTCAATTATACAACAAAGATAAATAATCTAATTTGAAAGATTTGAAACCTTTCGAAAGCAATGGGAGAAGTGGCTAGTTTTTTAAAACAAGTAAACCTTTCGCCTTTGTTGAAAGCATTGACTTCGAAATGTTGGAAAAAGCGAACATAACCTTTTGACTATGTTGGAAGGTTTAAAACTAAAAAAATGATAGGTGGCAGTAACCTTCCGACTGTGTCAAAAGGTTCCTAAAGCAGTAACCACTCGACTTTGTCGAAAGGTTTAAAACCTTTCTTTTTAAACATTTGACCTGGTCAAAAGCAATCAAGTCGAAAGATCTAACTTGAAAGCAAAGCAGGTAAAAACTTTAGTTTATAAAACAAACATACCCCAACCTCTTTGGCCATCAACCTTTCGACCGTGAACCCTTCCACCTTGTCCAATTCGCTACGAACCAAGGAACTTGATACCATATGCATTGTTTTGACATTGTCGAAAGCTATGAAGCTCTCGATCTTATTGAAAGGCCTGGGTCGGAAGGTTTTTTACCGTAAAAGGCTGAAACACGCAAAATGTATGATTTCTTTGTTTTTAACTAAAAAAAGTTAACCTTTCAACTAACCTGCCTTTGTTTACCAAATTCTCATTGGTTAATAATTTCTTTTCAGAAAATGCTGTCACTATTTATTTTATAAAATGCCCCTTCTCCTTAATTTGA
The DNA here is from genome assembly GCA_030765085.1 of Allium cepa. Lineage (NCBI taxonomy): Eukaryota > Viridiplantae > Streptophyta > Magnoliopsida > Asparagales > Amaryllidaceae > Allium > Allium cepa. The sequence goes on from CM060929.1 coordinate 823,490,743, forward strand.
TATATAAAATATTTAAGTCCTACACCTTAAATAATTTTATATATTCAACAAAAAACTTAGGAAAAATCTGGAAAAATCCAAGAAAATCTATTTTAATATATTTTCCACATATAAAAATTTCAAACCCAAATAATCTTTATTTTGGCCGTAATTAATTTGTAACCCAATAAATCATTTTCTTCACTAGAAAATTTTATATAAAATTCGTATATGCCTAGAAAATTATGAAAATTGAAACCGTCTCCAAAATCATGTTTTGTATTACATAAAATTTTCCCATGGCATTTAAAAATCATTTCATATCAGATTTACCCTAAAACCGTGTATATCTACTTTTTAAACAACCTTGTTTAATCCATATATAAATCAAAGTCAAGCATATCATCGTACAATATATCATAAAATGGATTTATGATAAAATCTGATACCATATGATGTAAAAATCTAAATAGAGATGTGGAAATTATTATTCACCTTAGATTGGATAACAAAATTGAAGTATGATTGGGATTGATTCCTTCTAACTTGAATCCTAGCTTTTAGTTGATTTTCCCTTCTCTTCTAATGGTCGGCCATGCTTCTCACGGATATGAATATTTTTGTTTTGGTGAAATGAACATGTAGGACCTAATGGGAATACTACAAGGGTGGGAAGTATGGTTATTTACCCTAATGCCCTTATGTTTAGTTTCCTAACCATTTATACAAGTTCATTAGATATTAATTAAGCACGAACATCTAATTTATTAATCAACCTCAATCTCCTTATCTACATTATTCTATTTAATTTATTCTAATTAAATTTCCTGAATAATGTCAATAAAAATAGGGGTGTTACATCAAGCTTTACTTTGATATTAATAATAAAGGCTTTTTGTTCTATTCAAGTCTTATGTGAATTTACTTCAGTTCTGAGAACTGCATTTGTCATCACATTCATGTGTTCTGAATCATTTCTCGTCATCATTACTAGACTAAGTTGTTAGTCCATCTTGTTGTTTATCGGCCTAATCTCACCTGATTAGAGATGTGAATCAATGTTATTATCCTTTAGGTGAGAGAAGACCGATCATTGGGGCATCTATCTTCGAGTGCCCGCACACGACCATACCTAATTCTAGAACTCGATCGAATCCTAATCACCTAGAAAGGTGCTTGAACATTTTTTTCAAGGAATTTTGAGTGCAATCGCGCCTAATGCTGGGCATTTTTTGAAGCGATTCATCTTAGGTGGCAATTTAGACATCCGTCCTTGGGATGCATGTTCTACCACGCCAAACTCTGAGTGTTGTTTGGAGTTAACCACTTATGATAGTGGTTTAGACATCCTATCCTGGACATTTAATCTCGATCGTGTCTATCTTTAGGCATTTATCCAAGTTTATACATGATCCCGCCTATCTCCAGAAAATCATCTTTCATCTTGCCTTTCTTCGAGCAAGGTGTTGGATGCTCTGCCAAACTCTGAATACCTGTATACCTAGATTATGAATATACATGTTCATCCACATTTACTATAGTTCATAATTTTATTGTTATATAGAGATAAATTCATAGATTCGGGAAGTGTTTTCGTTTTATATACACAGGAGATGACTGATTCTGTCTAGTTACATCAAATATGGCTAGATATTCACAAACTCGGGTCTCAAGTTAAATAGTGTCTTAAGTGTTTGCCATTCCCTGCTCGAGGAAGTGCGACCCCATTACGGTCACTAGCTTAAATGTTCCATCTCCAAGCTTTTTTTCAATTTCATATGGACCTTTCTAGCATGGGCCCGCATTCACAAGGCTTTGGAAGATTCGTTTAAGAACAAGGTCTCCAATTTCAAAGGTTCGGCTCCTTACCTTGGTATTGTAATATCAGGCAATTCGTTTTCGTATGTGGCTGCTTTAAGGTTAGCTTTATTACATTAGACTCCAGTAGGAGTTACTCATTCATTCTGAGGTTGTAATGAGTCGCTCGATAAGAAGGTACTTCGAGTTCAATTGGAATCATAACTTCCTATACATAGGCTAAGGCATATGGAGAGCGGTTGGTCGTAGACTTTGCGTTGTTTTGTAAGCCCAAAGAGCTAATGGAAATTCATTGACCCACTTGCCATTAGCCTTCTCTAATCACTTGTTGAGAATGGACTTAATGATTTCGTTTATGATTTCTACCAGCCTATTCACTTACGTATGTGCTACTGCTACAAATCTCTTCTTAATGCGATGCCTGCAGCAAATATCTTTAAATATGACACTGTCGAATTTGGTTTCGTTATTAAAGATAATCATTTGTGGAAACCCAAAATGACAGATGATATTTATGACTATGAAGTTGATCACTTTCTTGGTTGTGATCATGGTAAGTGGTTCTGTTGGCTGACTTTGTAAAATTGTCAATATCAATGATGGCGTACTTCGCTTCACCTTTAGACATTTTCAGTACACCAATGATATCAATGCCCAAAAAAAGCAAACAGTCAAGGACTGACTATCTGTGTAATCTCCATTAGTGAGGCTCTAGGAATCCTTGCGATCCTCTACTACTTGTCGCACTTTCTGCTATAGTCAGCTGCATCTTGGTTGACAGTTGGCTAGAAGTATCCATAGCAAACAATCTTCTTCGCTAACGTTTGTCCCTTAGTATAATCACTACATGCTCCTTTGTGAACTTCTCCGAGGACTCGCTTGACATCTTCATTGGCAATGCCCTAAAGCAAAAGGACTGGGAATCCTTTCTTATATAACACTCCTTCTTGAAAAACAAATCTTGAAGCTTTGTGAAGGAGTTGCCGTCGGTAGCTCTTCCTATTGGGAAGGATTCCTTTCTGCAAGTAATTCTTAATCGGGGTCCTCCATGACTCCTTTTCAAATTCAACATATCCAATCGACATCCAATTGATTGATGCTTGGAGAAGATAATACTTTCACCAAGACTAGGCCCATGAGTTGCGCATCTCTTGGGCTAGCCAATTTGGCTAGCGAATCAGCCTTCACATTCTCCTCTTTGGGAATATGCGTTATCGTGTAGTTCGATATCATTAAGAAACACAGGGACTCTACTTAGATACGGATCTAGCCTTGCTGCCTTCACTTGAAACTCTTTTCTCATCTAGCACAAACACCAGTAGGGAACTGCAAAAGATGTGAAAAGTTTTGACTCCCAACTCTTTTGCATTTTTTAGCCCTGCGAAAAATACCTCATATTCTGCTTCATTATTTGTTCTTGGAAAGTAGAGTTCCAAGGCGTAAAAAATTGAACATTCTTTAGGTTTTACCAACACAACACCTTCCCCAAAAGAACGCTAGTTGGATGCTCCATTGGTGTACGTCTTCCTTCCAGCATCCCACTCTTTGCCAATCTTCAAAGCATCATCTCACGTAGTGTACTCAGCTATGAAGTCTGCCAATGCCTGAACTTGGAATGCCCTTCAAGTATTGTGTGTTATGTCATATTAGCTCAATTCAATGTTCCATTTCAACATCCTTCCAGAAGTCCAACTCAATGATGATCTACTTGAGCCTAGAAAGCATTAATGCACTCCTATGTCCAAGCAAAGTTCCTCTTCCCTTTTTGGATGATGTCAAAGAAAAGGGTGCACTTATTTGTGGCTCTGAAGATGAATCTACTCAAGGTGGAAACCTTCTTATCCAGGCTCTGGACTATTTTGACTGACGTCGAGACTTCAATGTTTCTTAATGCTTGAATCTTCATTGGTTTAGCTTCTATCCCTCTCGAGTTCACTATAAAACCCAAGAACTTACCCTATGTAACTCCAAATGAAAACTTCAGTAGACTGAGCTTCATACCATACTTGTATGGTACACCAAACATTTCTACAAGTGCTCGATGTAGTTCATTGATTGCCATGACTTCACCAGCATGTCATCCATATTGATTTCCATTGAACGTCTAATTTGTTCCTTGATAATAAAGGGCATAACATTGAACTTCCAGTGAATTCACCAGCACTGATGTCGAGTGTTCAACATGATAAGTTACTCTAGCATTCTTTAAACCAAAGGGCATAACATGGTAGCAACATAATCCCAGGTCGACGATAAAAGATGGTGTGTTCTTGGTCTAGGACATGCATTGAAATCTAGTTGTAACAAGAACAGGCATCCATGAATGATAGTAGTTCGTGTCCAGCGGCTGAGTCCACTAGCTGATTGATCTTCAGGAGTGAGAAGATGTCATAAGGATATGCCTTATTTAGATCAAAATAGTCAATCCACACTCTCCGCTTCCCATAAGAATTCTTCACAAAGACTAGATTGGATACCCATTCTAGGTATAAAGCATCACAGATGAAACCATTTTTTCAGCTTGTCCACCTCTTCTTTTTAGTGTAGCAGATCTCTCTGGACTTAGCTGCGACATTTATGTTTCATAGGAACACATTTAGGGTTTACATTTAATGCTTAGCATGCTATCTTCGATGATATTCCACACATGTTAGAATGCATCCAGGCAATACATCTAGATTCATTTGGAGAAAACCAGTCAATTCTTTCATCATCCTTATGCTGAGTTAAGATCCGATCTTCAAGATCCATGTAGGATCATCTTGACTAACCGAGATGTTTAACACCATGGGAGCTAATTTTGCATCCTCTGAGTCTTTCTTTGGATCCATATCCTTATGGAACTGACTGTATTGTCCAAGCCAGGGCTCAAGTGGTGATTGCCATGCGTCCAAAGATTTGATATAGAGAGTCTTCTCCACATCCTTTCGTTTCTCATATTGCCTTGCCTCCTTTAGCTCCGTGATGTACCATTCACATCCAAGTCTCTGGTCTCCCTGTACAGCTCCCATTCCATTCACTATCACGAATTTTATCATTAAGCATCATGGGGCAATGGCTGCTTGGAAATCAGCTAGGGTCGACCGGTCCAGAAATGCATTGTAAGTAGAAAAAATATCCAACACGACGAAGGTCACAACGTGCACTCTTTTGTAGTCACCTTTTCTTAATACTACCTGTAGGTCGATACATCCAACACGCTCTGTCATCGTAATAATAAATCCCCGGATATGAGATTTGCATGGTTTTAGATCCTTTTCATCCAACAACAGAATGTTAATTGAACTACCATAGTCAACTAGCACATTTCTTAAAATCTCCAGCCTAATCATGGCCGATACTACTAAAGGAACCAATCTTGGGCTTCAACTCCATCGGCGTCCCTATTCCGAAAAACAATATCATCAGTCATAATCTTTAATTGCTTTACTGGAGCTTTGTTTTCTACGACAAGGGAATTCTCGGTCATTGCATGTTTCAAAGCACTTTAATATCTCTCAATCTTATTCCAGCTCATTTCTACTGGATATGGTCCACCATGAATGGTATTAATGATCAATTGCTTCTCAAGCCACTTGGGCTCATCTCCACTAGGCTCGGTTGACCCCCATTGGGATGTTGGTCAAACGGGGTTAGAACTTCCTTACCCACCACCCCGTAGGGCTTTCACAAACTATTGTAGTTTCTACTTTCTTATTAGGTCTTCGATCGCATTACGTAAGCGTCTACAGTCATTCTTCTTATGACCATGAGTTTCATGAAACCTGCATTACTTTCTAAATTTGTTCTCCTTCTCGATCGACTCCCTCGGAACCAGCTTCTTCTATTGCTCGATTCCTTTGGTCACAAGGTAATATATTCTCAATCGAATTGTTCAACAGTATAACTGTCATACTTTGGAAATCTAAGGAATCTTTGGGAATCGTACTTTCGATCTTTAGCCTCGTCATAATTCTTTCTCTGGCCACCACTTTTATTCTCAACGTTAACAGCAATATTCTTGGAATTCTCTTCGGATCGCTTTATAGTAACATTACCCTAAATAACTTTGCCGACTTCTCGACATTGACCTTCCTGATAGCAGCACTTGCCCCTTCCAAGTGTAAGAACTAGTTCGTTTTTCTATAATATACATTCATTGTCGGTGGGGGTTTCATTTTCAGCCATCTCCTAGAACCAATATCGGGATGAACCCCCCTTATTAGTGCCGTCAAAATAATGTCCACCTGTGCATTGGTTACTTCCATCACAATCATGCGGAATCTATTCAGGGATTCTTTCAGTTACTCTCCCATCTTCAGGAAGAGGTTTGACCATAACATCGTGTGTTTTGGACGTGTAGTGTATAAATAGAGTTGATCGGTAAATTTCCATGCCAATCGGTCAAAGGAAGATATAGATGTCGACTTAAGCCAAGTGAACCACATTATTGTAACACTTCAAGAAAATCAGGAAAAAACGATATATATAGCATCAGTTTCCCTATTAGAATCCATATGTCATTCATACTTCATCAAATGCTACCTTAGATTTGTCCTTAAATTATAAGATGGCGTCGTTGGCATCACAAATCTCCCAGATTATCTTCATGCAAAATTTTCTCACATAATAAGTTCCAGCTAGGGTAAATGCCATATTCACCATTGCTCTGATGCTAATTCTCGCTTACTAACTTCTCTTCCAATTTAGCCAGATAATCAAGCTCTAGAAGATCTACCTAACGGAAGTAATCAAGGTCCATTCTGAGTGTTTGGCTCGACAAACACTCTCGGGTGGACTCATGATACTTAGGTTCTCCTAACTCTAGGAGAATTGTTCGTCCAACAGACCTTAGTAGTGTTTAGTTGTCCAACTTCTTCCACAAGCTAAGTGTCAGCATTCTCAACATCATTCATGAGTCTGGAAGCGGTAGACCGGTCTCTTTGTACAGAAATGGTTAAAATTAGTTTGTGTATATTTTAGGAAATCTGAGTAGTTCTAAATGCAAAAAATAGAGAAACTAAATCTATCTCTCATGTTTAAGCAATCCAATAATAGATGATACACCTTGGGAGTAACGCTCTCATTGAAAGCACCAAAATGTTTATACCAGATTATGGCACAAATACCCAGAGATTAAAGTAGGTAAATAATGAAGAAAAATAAAGGAAAATATGGAAAAATAGTACATACAAACTTACAGTGGTTTGGCTAACTGATACATGTGTCCACTTAGCTTTTGTATTGATAATATTGCTTTTTACACCTTCTGTTCTTGTGGATTGGTATGGATCCTCGAGATTACAAGGAAATTACCTGAAATTAACAAAAAACTTGGAAAGGTCCTCCAAAATGGCTCTCTACCTCCTATTAATAGTTGTAGACCATCGAGAATTACTCCATCATGATTGTAGCACATTCCCTAACTCTAGCAGCAGTTAAGGGCGAAAGATCATGGCCATGTCAGCATTTACCATGGATCGGTACCGATTCATAAAATTGATTTATGGATCTCTTCCATTGCCTTATGTAGATGTGACTTGTTGTTAGCTTCATGTTCTTGTCTTGGTTGCCCTACTAGAAACTTGTTTTCGGATCGATTACTTGGTTCAGTGGTGGAATGGAGTTACCAACCTTAAGTGCTCGAGATACTCGATCGTAAAATGCATGCGGTCGATCCTACAAAGCTTGGAATAGGTTGATATTAACAATACTTGGAAATAGTGGGAATTTTAGGGATACTGGGTGAGATTTTGTGGATCGATACTGATCCATAGGGATGGATTAGTACATCTCCATCACTTAGACGGATTGAAGCTTGTTAAACTTCAAGGTGACCCTGGGCCTTATGTTCTTGATCATACTTGGTTTTTGGGCTTGTCAGTTATGTTTCTGGGCTCCCTGGCTTAATAACTTTCAAGTCCAACCCATCAAATTCGTCCAAAGCACTATCTGGCCAAAAGATTGGATAACACCTCTGCTCACTAATTAACCATTATTAGATGATTAATGATGTTATAAATGCATTTTGAACTCTAAAATATGTTTTAAACTCTTTTTTTAAATATATATGTAAATTTCAAATGATCTAGAATTTTTTTATAAAATCAGTGTCCTTATGGACCTCCTTGTTCTTATGGATACTACCCTTAAATTAGGATTTAGATTGACATGTTTGGTTGTGTGCTTGTTATTGTAGATTATATATGATGATTACTTGTATGCGTGATGTTCATTTGGTTGAAAACGTCGATCAAATGGCAAGTTAGTTTTAGGAACATGTTAGGGATTAGTATGGATCGATCAGTAGGAGTCCAAACTTCATATCATCGATATGGGGTAACAAGTAAGGACCCATATGACCACTTTCCAAGTTTTAAGTCTTTTGGAGTACGTATGTTCGAGATATTGATAGATCGGTGGCGAGTTTGGGAGTTATGGATCGGTATACATTTGCTTCAAATCGTGCTTTGGGCTTCAGAGGTGCTTGCTTCGATCGCTTGCATATGTGGATGTATTACTTGCAAGGATGGGTCAGTTTCATTGATGGATCGCTCTAAGTGATGGATCGGTATACTTCGAGACATTCTTCGAGCCAAGGGATGGATTACTTCAAAATAAAAAACGTTCGTTTGGAGGCTTGAGCTATAGAGTGAGGAAGTGGAATTTTGGCTAAGTCGGGGATTGGTACCTATGGATCAGTATCGATCCATAAGCATCGATCGGTATTTTCATGAAATCGATGGGAAATGGCCAAGGGGTGAAGCATGACTTAATGTTGTGAAGTTTGGGATCGGGGTATGCAAGGATTGTGGTGATGGTTTAGAGTAATGGAAAGTGTTTCATTGAGCTATTTGGATGCTTACTTCGAGTTTCCACATGCTTGCTTCGAGACGTGATGGGGTTTAACTCAAGTTTTAGGTGTGTAGTTGCTCAAGCTCATGGCAAGCTATATATGGATATGTATGGGGATTGGTATCGAACCATAGGTTCGGTGGAAATTTCCAACAATGATGATGCATGATTAGATGATGATGATTCCATGATAGCAAGAGACGGCTTCGATGATGGATAGTTGTGCTTTAAGATGCAGGGTTGTGGGCTAGGATTTAGACTAAGGGAACTGATGGTTATGAGATGTATGATGGTAATCTACGATTGATGATGATTGTAGAGATTCATCCCTACCGTGGTGACTTTATGACAGAAGTCGTATTATCTTTACAACCCTTGGCGCTGTGAGATATACGATAGGTTTTTTACTACTTATTTGCTTTACAACCCTTGGTTGACATCCTGCATTAACTGGGCACTGCTATAGCACTCTACATAGGTATGTTGGGTGCCAATGCATAAGCCGGTCATCACATTTTGTATCAGAGCTTAGGTTGCATTGTTTAACTTAAGGGATACCAAGATCCAGTAGAGATAGGATAGCAGTTCTCATCCTAGACTAGATCGAGAATGCAAAGGTTAGTGGATCCTCCAATAAGATTTGTAACAATCAAAGGTCGGTTAACTATCTTAGGTTTCAATTCTAATTTATCTGCCAAATCACTAGATATGAAAGATTATGAAGTCTGTTATCGAATAAAACAATATACACATACAGAAATAGAAAATGTACCCGATATAATGATGCTCTTCGCCTTCTCCTTCGTTAATGGAGCATTCAACGAAGATGGAACTAGGTTTAAAGCATAAGCTAATACAACCTGCTTATTTCTTAGTAGTTTAAGACAATCCATCTTGATATACCCTGGCTTGTTGCAGTTGTAGCATTTTCTACTTTACAATGTCTAGAAAGATTGCTTCTCTCCCTGTAATTGTAGTAAGTAGGCTCCCACTTGACCTTTTGGCTACTCTTGATCTGTAGCCGCTTCCACTTATTTTTTTTCACTTCGTCTTGCCTCCGCCATTAACTTACGGCTTTGCCCATCAGTTTGCCTTACTAGCTTTGGGATACAGACTCTCATGTCGAAGAGCCTTCTCTACCTGCCTCTCAAACGACTAATCAATATGCCCTATTAGCGTTTCTCCAAGGTAATCATCCAAGCGCATAATAAACCCCTTATTCTTCAATTATCGACAAAATATAGACCATGCTTCGACATTATGTCGAACTCTACCACGTACCCCACCATAGACATATCCCCAGTCTTAAGTCCACAAACTTTTGAATGAGCATTGAATTCTTAGTGCTAGTATATAATTATCTTCAGACCTTGCCTTAAACTACTCCAAAGTAATCTGATCCTAATAATCTTAATGGTGCTCCAACACCCCATAACTTGTTCCTAAAGTTTTCTAGAGGCCAACTTCCTCTTTATTGCATTCTTTAACCTATATCCTCAAAGATGCATTTGTAGGAGTCTAATCAATCCTACGCTTTGACGGCTCATTCCATTTTGAGGAACGGTTTACCTTCCAGATAAAGTAATCCTTGTTGAGTTCATTAAAGTCTTTAACATCTTGTATCTAGAGGCCAAAAGATAAGCGCAACAGATGCTGCAGTCACCCATAGTGTTAACTTTTGGTGACAAAATATGAAAATGCGAATGGTATCCATTATATTAGAAGCACTTGAATATGAACAAAACCACAGATTTCAAATTTTTTTACTGATTATATCTCAAAAAAATAATTCAAATTCAAGTTACATAGTCCCAAATCGTTTCCTGGGAAATGATCAAATATAATTTACAGTAATAAGCTAAAAGCGACATATGACGATACCTCCTTGGTTGATTAAAGCAATATAGTCATATCTGACTTAATACATAGCAGAAATAAACATAACTTCTGTACTCCTAATTAAGTATCCGTTAGGCACCTACTCATCTCCTGAAGATTTATTCGCCAAAACAACAAAAACCTGAAAACCTCAACTCTCAGCCTACTCAAAAAAATTTTGAGCACCCAAGAGTTTAAGGGAAAAACAAAAACTTCAAGTTTGACATAAAGCCTGTGTGAATAATACTGTTCATCTCTATTATTTTATGTTATGTGAGACCACGCTGCTTGGCGGAACGGATTTATCCTCACTAACATTCTTTTCAAAACATATCATTTGCAAACCCTTTCCTGGAACACAAACTGGTTAAAAGCTATAAAGCATTATTATGTAAACATAAATATCAGGTAATAAATGAACTATACGTTTGAACTTTATAGTTTATTAGGCTAACTATTAACCTTTGGCTGACTCGGGCCTACCAGACAACATATCAAAATTTATCTAACATTTGTTAGAAACTCCTCTTCTTCTGGACATTCTGTTTTTAACTATCTGTTAAATACTTCTCTTCTGGATGGTCTGTCATTAACTTATCATTTCCCAGGGTTACCTGATCCTAATGGTTTTATGGGCTAACCAATAACCTACCAGTGTACAAACCTATATTCTTTTCTATATGTATTCATAATTTTTGTCTTACCTGTGACAAAGCCCTACACACTGTAATTTTAGACAAAATTAGCTGGGGCTAATAGCTAATGTATAAGGCACGACACTACCAGTCCCATCTAGTATTCTAATATCTAAGTTATTTTACTTAGGGAGCCCTTCCCATAATTTTCCTTGAAAACCTTTTCAAAATGATTTGAAATCTTTAAATCAAACTTAAACGAAGAAAATTTATATATTCTATGCTTTACTCAAAATCATCATGCCATGTTATATATACTTTACTCAAATCTTAGTTGATGAAAACATTTGCTCTTTGAAAGTCCCCCTTTCAAATCTACTGAAAGCACCCCTTTCGAAACCAAGTAAAACCCTTCCTGTAATCTAGGCTGAAAGGCCAAAACCATCCTCTCGAAACCATTCTCAAAATCCCTTTCGAAACATGTGAAAAACCTTCGTTTTGAAAGCATTAAAACCTTAGTTATCATCCTTTAAAAGCCTTTAAACATTGCCTTTCGAAACCCTTGGAAAATCTTTCCTTATAATTCTTTCGAAACAACCAGAAAACCACACCTATTGACTCCTTCGAAACCATAGGGGACCACCCCTTCGAAACCTTACTTTAAAACCTTTCCACAGCATCAAATCTAAACTTTTAGAAAGTACTTGGGTTCAATTATAACATGCGGAAACCATTCGAAAACATTCAAAGTTTACTCCTTCGAAACCCTTTAAAAAACATTTCGGTCGAAACCATTTAGATTATACCTTCAAGTAGAGAAAAAGGATCATAGACCCATTAAAGTTGAAAGCACTTCTTTTCAAAATCATTCAAATCATCCCTTTCGAAACCATTTGGGTTGTACTTCAATTGAGTAAAAGGGTCATTAAAACCATTTAAGTCGAAAGAATCTGTTTTGAAACCATTTCTCGAAACCATCCCTTCGTAAGAAGTGGCCAAATTTTAGAAAACAAAGTACCCCTTCGAAACCCTCTAGGTCGATAGGTAAAAAGGCGGCAGCAAAGGGTGTCGACTTAGTTGAAAGCAGTTGTCTAAAAACAAAGGCACAACCCAATTAAACCATTTCTTTAAATCTATTTGACCTAGTCGAATGCTAACTAAGTCGAAAGATTCTTAGTCGAAAGAAAGCAGATGAATTTTTATTTAAAAACAAAGTAAAGCTTTAACACCTTCAGAACCCCTGGTTTCGACCCACTACCTTTTGCCTACATCTAATTCATTACGAACTTGTTCCCTAATACCATGTACATTGGTTTTGGCTGTGTCAGACGCAAACTAAAGAGGCGGAACCTGGTGCCGAAAGCAACGCAATGGCGAAAAAGCTATTTATTTGTCCTTTTAACTATTTCTTTTATACCCAACCTACCTTGTTTGTCTAAATCTGATTGGTTGCCATTTCAATTTTTCAAAAGTGCAACCAATTTCTAGAAATAACAAATATAAATTATTTGCAAAGAGCCCCTCCTCCATTTGTAAACATATAAAACATTTAATTCGATACCTTAAATAATTTTATGTATCGATTGAAACACTTAGGAAAAATCTATAAAAATTCCAAAAAATCTCTTTTATATGTTTTCCAACATATAAAAATTTCAGACCCAAACCTTTTATTATTTGACCGTAAATAATTTATAACCCAAAAAACATTTTCTTTGCTAGAAATTTCATATAAAATTCACAAAAAATTCTAAAAATTCTGGAAATTGAACCCATCTCCAATTTATAATTTTGGGTCTATATAAAAATTCGTAAGGCATTTATATGTCATTTAACCGGGTTTATATATCAAAACATATCATAAAACCAATATGAACATGCATAAAACATCAGTATGTATAATCAATCCATCATTCAAAAACATGGAAAACCATTGCAAAACATTCCGGATTTCTCCTTAAAACTGGAAACAAAACAAACAAGAGATGTAAACATTATTCACCTTAGCTTTTGAGATTAAAGAGATTGAGATGTGAATGGATTTGATTTGCTTAAGCTTCTTCCTAGCTTTTCTCTATCTTTTCTCCCTTTTCTCTTATTAACGGTGGCCCACCTTAGCTTTTAAATTTTCAAAAATGAAATGTACGTGTATAGGAGAATACATAACCAAGTTTAAGAGATATAGATATGGCCTCTTTCCCATTTTACCCCTCCTCTATTTTAAACCCTTATCTTAATTTATTGTTTAAATTGCATGGCTACTCTTTAGTTAAATCAAATCTCAATCCCTTAATCAACACATTATTATATTTAATTTAGCATATTAAATATCCTAAATAATGTTATCAAAAATATAGGGTGTTATAGACTCATCTCCTTAAAGAATTTCCTCCCCAAAATAACGATAAGATACACAACTATCAAGAAGGTAAAAAATACCATCAAAAAAATCAGGATAAGCATCTCTAATCCTGATATCAACCTCCCATGTACAGTCTCAGTCATCGTCACTCCAGCGGACCTTAACTAGTCTGACTTTCTTGGTTCTAAGCCTCTTCGTATCTCTCTCAACAATATGAATAGGCTTCCTCATAATAGTCAAATCTGGTTCTACTACTAAGTCATCAAGAACAGTCGATGCAATATTTGTCTCTGGGTCTTTAACACACTTTTTAAGATGAGAAACATGGAAAACACCATGGAGTCCTACCAAACTGCTCGGTAACTCAGCACTATATGCAATTTTCTGGATCCTCTCTATGATTGGAAAAGGTCCTACAAATCTCGATGCTAACTTTCCTGTTTCCCAATTCTGATCACACCCTTCATCGGTGACACTTTTATGAAAACCCGATCTCCAACTGAGAACTCAAAATCTTTCCGTCTTCTATCAGCATAACTCTTCTGCCTATACTAAGCCTCCTTCATTCTATCCCAAATGACCTCAATATTTTCAGCAAGTTCCCTAACAAAATATGGACCAAGAACCAACCTATCCCCGATCTCTAACCAACATACAAGAGATTTGCATGGCCTTCCACACAAAGCTTCAAACAGTGTCATCCTAATTCTAGTCTGACAATTATTGTTACATGAAAACTCGACTAAATGCAGATGGTCTTCCCATGATCCCCTGAAATCCAATACACGAGCTTTTAACAAATCTTGTAAGATTTTGTTAACTCGTTCTGTTTTCCCTTATGTTTGTGGATGGTAAGAGGTACTTATCTCGAGCTTGGTTCCCAAAAATTCCTGCAGACTCTTCCAGAACTTACTAGTGAATAAGGGATCTCTATCACTTACTATACTACTAGAAACTCTTTGCAGTCTAACCACATTCTTCATAAACAACTTTGACAAAGCAACTGCCGTCTTAGTTGACTTAATTGGAATGAAATGAGCACTCTTGGTCAGTCTGTCCACTATGACCCATATATTTTCATTTCTCTGTTTGACAATAGCAAACCGTCTATAAAATCCATGGATATCGAATCTCATTTTCAAAATGGAATCTCTAATGGCTGAAGCAATCGACTTGGATTTTGGTGTTCGACTTTCGCTTGTTGACAGTTTACACACTGCCTAACCCACAAGCCTATATCTCTCTTCATGCCTTCCCAATAGAAGCTCCTCTTCATATCCTGATACATCTTGGTCCCTCTTGGACGAATCATAAACTTAGACCGATGAAATTCCTCAAGAACTAATCTCCTCAAGTTCTCAACATTTGAAACACATAACCGTCCTTTCTCAACCACCCATTCCAGTCAAGACTGAAACCTTTTAAGTCATCGCTCATGGTTCCTTCCCTTAACTTCCAGATCCTTTCGGCTAACACCGGATCCTCCTCCTGTTTAGTAGCAATTCTTTCGATCAAAAATGGTTGAATTTCCACATAAAATAACACTATGGTTTCTCCGCTAGACCCAGCTTTAGATCCGCACTATGCAATATGATAATGCTTCCAAGTCTTTCCACTCAACAACCATTGCCAACGCCACATTCTTATGTTCCCTGCTAAGCACATTTGCATCCTTGTTGCCTATCCCCAGTGTGTACTCAATCAATCCCAAAATCATAATCAGCTATAAACTCTAACCGCTGTTGCTATCTCATATTCAGCTGCTTCTAAGAGAAAAAATACTTCAGCGACTTATAATTTGGCTATAACTCAAAATTTTCTCATAAAAGGTATTATCTCCACACTTTCAACGAGAAAATCACTACAGCCAATTCCAAATCATGTGTCAGATATCTGACCTCATGAGACCTAAGTTGTCTAGAAGCATAGGCAATCAATTTACCTTAATTTCTACATCAGCACAGCCCCTAATCTTGTTCCATATGCATCTTTATAAACCAACAAATCCTGATTCCTTTTCGAAACAACCAAAACTAGTGCATGGGTCAACAAGTATTTCAAACTCTAGAATGCTCTGTAGGATCAATTTCACCCTAGAGGGAGGATGAATATGGTGACATTAATAATAATAAAAATTAATGCGGAAACAAATATAATAATTGTAGCATAGATAATAGCAAAATAATAAAAGTAAAAATAGAACAACACAGATTTGCCCAGCTACGGCAAAACCCTGCCAACATGCTGCGCCCAAGATTTCTACGTGAAATTAAGTAGTCAGACACTTACACACGCAAACTTGCGACACCCGTTAATGACTAACCTAACTCTACGCTCAAAACTATGCCAGCACTCAGCCACTGAGTTGCGAATTCTCAAACTACGTCCCTTTGTTTGTCCCTAGTCACACGACTAGAATTTACACAATTTAAAATAAAAATTACAAATGAAAAAACTAAAACTAAAACTAAAACAAAATCCCAATATTTAACTAAAGCCCAATATAGATTTGGCCCAAATAATAATTAAAAGAGTAGAATGTTGGCCGTTCTTTTTTGAGTAGAATTTCCCAATATGTTGTCTTTCCTTCTCCTTTTAAGCAGAATGTTCGGCTATTTTATTTCTTTTCCAATATGCTATTAGGGTTTTCAATTTGAATCGCCGCTTGGAAATTTAAGCTCAAGTCCTTCGATGCTTTCGTTCCTGCTTCGCTGCTTCTTTTATCAGTGATATTCAATTGCTTACAGCTTCGAAGTCGAGATTGATTCGTGCTTTGAATTGTTATGTTTGTTCCCTTTTTTGATTTATAATAATACTCGACTTAATTCGAGTTCTGATTGATGCTTGCTCTCTGATTTTTTTGCTTGCACTCTAAAGACATTTTTGCCGATGATGTTAAATGGTATTTATAGGGATCGAACATCCGATATTTTCATTCATATAAATATGTTTGAATTCTTCATAATTCTTGCTTGGCCATTCGATTTTGCTTAAATGATGATTGCACTGACTTGTTCAATAGTTGAATATTTTACTGATATGATTTGCTTAGTCACCACGTGTGACGACCCGAAAATTTTAACAATTTAAATTGGAATATTTAATTGATTTTAAATATTTAAAAGATAACATTAACTTGAATTCAAGATATCAATATTTACTGGATAATTAAATCATGGAATTATATGGTTTAAGAATTGAATTTAATAATTGAAATTGGGTAAATTGTTGAATCTGAAATTTCTAAGCCTGTTTAAAATAATTTAAAGACTTATAAAATTTATAATGATGATACGGATGATAATAGAATGGTTGAAATTTAATTTAAAGGTGGTTTGTTTAATTTTAATAATATATCGTTTAAATAAATATTTAAAAATAGCCTTCCGAGGCACAGTCTCGGAATTCGACAGAACCAGTTCTATTGGATCCATAATAGTTAGTTATTATCGGATTTCAATTTTCGTAGCAATCGGAATTGTCGGTTGACCCTGGCAGCTCAAAATGCTTAGAACTATTTTAATCGATTTAATTTAAAATTGATTGTTTGCTTCCATAACTCGCGCATATGATCGAATTAGCTTCCGAAACACGTTCCATTATGTTCGGAACGCGGGTAAAACCTTATAAACGTCTGTCGGCATGTCTGATTCGGGGTTCGGGATTTCGCGTTATGGAATATGAGATATTTTCATTTTTTTTATTATTTAATTCACGCGTACTCAAGAAGCTTCCCCAAATCTCTATTTTTTCCCCGTCCTCTCTCTCACCTTTAACAGAATATCGAACTCGTTTCCTTCCTTTCCTCATTTTCAATCCAATAATAAATCGAAGCCGACTTTTTTTAAAAAAAAGAAGTAAAAAACAAAAGTCATCGATTCACAGTTAATGGCTCCAGAGGAACTCAATAGCATTCGCGTGTCTTCAAAATCACAGTCGACATCGCGATGGTGGAAGCGTATTTGGGGCGAGGCGATTCTATTTGAAGTCGATGTAGTGGGATGCCTCGAGTTCGAGCAAAATCTGGGAACTAGGGTATGGGCAAGCACGAGCGACGTTGCTGCTCAACACAGGGAGGTTTCGACGACGAGCACGTGGAGTCGCGGTGGTGATGAAGCGCGAGCTCGAGGCCACGATTCTCGATGGTGACGGGGTTCATGAGGGTGCGCAAGTAAGGGGAAGCTCGACTAAGACTTTGGGGATTTGGGGTTTCTCTGCTTGGAATCGCGCGTAGGTGTAGAGGTTGTCACGCTTGGATCTACGTGTTGCCTAGGTCGTAAACGTGAGGGAAGAGTGTTGCAGGTATTTATTTTATTTTAAATTTAATTCAGGTAATGTATTGATTAAAATTAGAAATTTGCATACTGACTCACTGTTTAAAACAAAATTTATATAACTGCAAGGATAATTGAAATAAGTATAAAAATTTAAATGTCATTTTAGAAATATGTATTAAAGAGCTTGATTTATTTTATCATTTTTGTAACTTGAAATTTAATTATTTGGTTCCTAAGAATTATTTATTTATAGGAGATCTACTAAAATAAATTATTTGTTAATAAGATTAAATTTATCAAATGAAATTATTATTCAAATTGTTCGTATATTAATAAATCATATAACTGTCTATACAAGGTTAAGATCTCAAAAGAAACAAGTCGAGATCGGATTTGGATTGCAAAATCAAAGGTGAGTAAACCGCACGCTTTGGGATTTTTATTTAAACTTAAATTGTTCCATTTAAATGATTAGTTGAATGGGTGAATTGAATTGATGTGCTATATTATATAGTAATATCTAGTATATATATTGGGATGATTGGTTGTTTTGGGATGATTATTATTGGCAATTGGAAGGTTAAATGTTGTGGGTTGCTTGGATATTTCGGTGGCCCGAGTTATCGAAATATATAAAATTGGATTTCTAAAGAAATAGAAGAGTGGAAAAAAATTAGAAAGTGAAATAATTACAGAATGAAATAAAAATGAATTGGAAAAAAATAAAAGTGATATTTAAAAACTGGAGTTGAATTGTAAAGTAGAGATTTAACCAAGGCCTAAATCAAAGTTAAATCTAACAAATAAGTTTTAAAATATTAAGTGTTTTGAATAACTTGAATGTCAGAGTGTAATTGTAAACCGAATTTTAAAATAAATTTGGTTTAATTTCCTTTAAGCTTCTATTATAAAATAAGTAATTAATTTATTTAATGAAGTAAATGAAAATAGTTAAATACAGGTCGAGATTATTGAGAATGATTAATATCGTGGTTAAATTAGTGTAATTAATTTGGATTAGAATAAATGGAAATATAATTGGAATTCATAATTTATATAATTAAGGATGTAATTTAAGATGAATTAATCAATAATAAGTGACTTATGAGAAGTAAATTAATGTAAGTTATCAAGGATTAATGTAATTAATATAGTTAATTAATTTTGAAGTAATCAAGATTTATTATTGATTTTGGTTAAGGATAATTAATATCGTGAAATTAATTAAAGATAATTACTTGAAATGTAATTGAAACATAATTAATCTAGGATGACTAATTAAGATAAATAATGTAAGGTTGAGTAATTAACTGGTTTGTAATAAATTAATATTGAAATTAATTAACGTTAAATGAAGGAATCTAAGTGATTGAGGTTTGAAATTCAATTTGAATCAATGGAATTTATTTGTATGTGATTAAGCTTTGCTTGAATGGTATTGGATGTTTTGAATGAGTTGATATCTCTGATATGAAATGTTGTGTATTTCATTTGAATAACTTGGGTTAGGATAGCATGGGTTTCGAAGAGACAGGGTCGGGTATTAGGAAATGCCCGAAACCACTTCGAATTTTTATAAATTGATTTGTGAAACCTATAGGCAGGAATGAAATGATTTAAGTGAATTGGATTATTTTATCTAAGTTTGATACTTAGAAATTTATATGTGAAATAAGGGTTGTCTATAGCAAGTTGTGAATTGGTTAAATCGATATAGGTTACCCGGGGTTTTATTTAAGTTGTATGCAGTGGTATTCCATGTTAGTTGGGTTTACTCACGCTGGTTTCTAGCCTGACCCGGTTGTTACTTTTGTGTAATGCTCGGGTCAGACCGAGTATTACAGATTTTCAGGTAAGGACATTCTGGAGTTCAGGAGGTGAGCCGGATGGCAGGAACGTGTAGAGTACTTCTGCTGTGTTATATTATTATAAATCTGTGACATGATAATTGTGTATATTCAGTGACTGTCAATATGTGAAACTCTGATGTATTTAAATGCAATTGATAGATATAGTATCCTTCTGCAAATTGTTATTATTTATTATTATATTTTGTCCGCTGCGAATATGAGATGTTGATGTTTCTGTTCTTCTTCTTCTTCTATCTCTTTCTTCTTTTCATAACTATATGAAATTTTCGGGTGTGAAAATTTTGGGTCGTTACATTTGGTATCAGAGTAGAACGGTTAAGTGAGAACCTTGCTCTGGTGGGAGTTACTCATTAAATAGAGTCCGTAGTACTCTAAAATGGGTTCAGTATATATATATATGAGAGCGTACTTGTTATTTTCTTATATAAAGAATTTAAATGATTTTATATAAAGTATATTTTGATATATAAAGAAATATTTCATTCTAATAAACATTAAGGTTATTGGTTGTTAGATTATTGGAATTAAAATTTAGAAGTAATATAATACAACCAAATTTAAAGTCTTGAATTTGAATTAAATTAAGTAGAAATAGAAATACAACCAAATTAAAATTTAATTGATTGAAAATGAAATTCTAAATCTGGTCCAAGAATTTGAAAATTTTGTTTCAAAGCAATGAAAAATAATAAATAAGTATTATTCGGATAACTGGGACTCGTTGCAAACAATAGGTTGTTTGAAATTTGATTTGAATTTAAAACCAAGGGTGGTTTAAAATTTTAAAACATGGCTGGGAGGGCCAAGAAATAAATATGTATGTATGTATGGATATACATGATATCAAAGATAATTTGAAATAAACATTAAGAGGTTGAGTTTTGATTTTCCCTGAAGTGTGATGTAAAATCCCAAAAGTGATATAAGTTTTGAACTTATAAGAGGGAAAGAATTTTGAAGTTTGAAGCGGGAATTCAAATTGAGTAAGGTTGATTGGATTAAGTAAATTGGAATTTAACTTTGGGAAAGTTAAATAAGTGGAGAGAAAGCAACCTGAACTGGAAATTTCAAGATGAAATTGGAATTTAACTTGGAAAGTTAAATGGTTAATTTGAATTAGTAGTTTGTGTGATCTCAAAATGGGTTTGGGATCTGGAAATTGGAAATGGATGGACGTTTTAAAATAGATTGGATTTTATCATCCTATTGTTATTAAAAATCCTTATATTGCGAATTGGATTTGTTTAAATGAATGAGAAATGAAGTGTGGTAATATATCCATTATTGAGATAAAATTTAATAATAAATTAAATTTTTTAAATAAAATTGTATTTAACTCTTATTTGAACCTTGAAATACATAAGTAAAGATATTTTAAAATGGAATTTGGTTTAAATTGGGAAAGGAATCAAGATTGATTCAAATTGATTTGGGTTTAAATAAATTTCAATAGAAATTGAAGTTATTCAAGTTAGAATTGAGTCAATTAAATGGAAGTGAAAATTTAAGTTGAATTGTTGGGGAAGTGAACAGTTTGACTCTTGACTATTTTCAATATAAATTGTTTTGATATAAACTTATTTTTCTAAGCTATTAAATATATACAACCTTTCTTTCTTAAAGCCAAATTATTTTATACTTGTTTTACAATTATTTTTGGAGCTATTTAATCATTTTTCAACTGTTTTCTAAACTAATTACTATTTTCAACTATTTCACAAACTAATTTCTATTTTACAACTATTTGGCAATTATTTAAAAATTTCTGAAACTATTTAACTATTTCAACTATTTTACAATTAGTTAGCTATTTTATAGCTATTTTGCAAACTAATAATTATTTTTCAACTACTTATCTATTTTTAAAATTTTCAAGCTATTTTCTAAATATAAACTGGTCGGAGTTCAAACTGTTATTGATTTAAATACCCAACTGAGATAAGAATTGAAGTGATAATTCAATGCGAATTAAGGCAATTGTAAATAAGTGAAGGGGAATTTAAGGAAATGTGAATAGAAAGGAAATTGATTTGGCTAAAAATCAATAAAATTAAATACGTAGGATGTACGTATATTATTCTATCCACATAGTGATTTGATCCAGATTCGAGCATAGGATTTCGAGATAGTTTATTGATCCGAGTGGGATTTTTCATTCGATTTTCGACGGCGAACCTGGATATGGATTGTTGATTGGTTCTGGATATTCTCTATCATAGTATGACTATGCAAGGAGAATGACGGTTTCTAATCAAGAAACCAGATCTGTGTCCGCACTAGGAAGTCGGGTGGACGACACTAGTTCGAAGTGAAATTGTGTGATCGAATGAGTGATCAAATGTGTATATCGTATGGATTTGAACGAAAGTGATACTGAATAGAGTAATAAAATCTGAATATTTGATTTTGAATAAACAAAGTTATATATCTTTGTTATATGTAAGGTGAAACTCATTTTGTTAAATCTATTGCCGGAAGAAAAGGATTTTTGAAGGTGTTTGAAGTATAAAAAGGAGTTTTATACAAGTTTGAAAGATCCAAAGTTTTTAAAAATTATATATATCTGAATATATATATATATAAAGGATCTTATGAGGATTTTGAAAAAGGTTTTGGGAACCTTTGGATTTGGAAAGGCTTTTGATTTTTTGGGTAAAATCAATATTAAAAATTTGGAAAGCCTAGTTTGAGAATTATCGATTTTGGGATAATCGATTTTGTGTAAAGGAATTTTGTATGAGATCATAGTAGGTGTATGATTTTTTATATAGTATAAAGTGTTTTGATGATGGCACTGGAGAAAAAGGCGCTCCCTTGAAATGAACTTCTCAGGAGTGCCACCGGGTGGTGCTGCCTTGAGCCCTAAGGGGGGTTCTAAAGTTGATCCTGTGAGGAGTCCAGACAAAACTAGTTCCTGGGGATTATGAGTAGAGTATACCATAGCGAAAGTCGTGTGTGCCGCCGGAGCCAACAGTCTGCGTTTGATTTTATATCGGTAGACTGCGACCTATGAAGGAGTGGAGAAGTTTCATTTCGACAGCGAAAATCAGAGGCCGCGGAGAGCCTACAGTTACATGGACTTTTGCTGTGATGGCAACTTAACCCTGGAATTTAACTGTGATCTGTCGTGGGTTCCATGGCGTAATCGAGAGGCCGCGGAGAGCCTGCAGTTACATGGACTTTTGCTGCAATGGCAACGTAACCCTGGAATGTAACTGCGACCATGGATGGGAGTGATGATTTCCAGAGCATTCTCACCGAAGATATTTCCTCTATTTCAAAATGCTTTCAATATTTTCAATAAAATTACTTTCAAAAGTATTTTCACTGGATGTTGAAACGGGTATGCCAAGCACTTGTAGATTTTCAGTCTTACGCCTGATCAACGTATGACCAAATTTCTATAAGAACAAGGATGGACTAGTTGAGACATCGAGTTATAAAAAGTATTTCTATAAAAAGCTATTTTCATAATATTATCAGAATTTAAAAGCATTTCAATTTTTTTTAAATAAAAGTGTTGGAATTTTGGAAAAATAAAAGGGAAATCCAAACTGGAATTATAAAATAAAATTTGAATTTAGGAAAAATTTAATAAGGTGATTTAGTTGTAATAAATCGAATATTGATTTGGAAATTGAAAGAAAGCTAATTGGTTAAATAATTATTCGATAGAGTATATTAATAAAGTTTAACTCGGATAAATAAAATGAATTGTAAGCTAATAATGGAATTTGAAAATGAATTCAAATTGTAAATAGAATTCGACTTGGATTTGATAATGAAATAAATTAGAAGAGATGTTGTAAAAATAAAAATAAAATAGAGTGGAATCGAAATAGTGATGGTTTGAATAACAAACAAATTTCAAGTGTGATATGAATAGTATTTAACAGAATTTGCAAGTAAATTAGATATAAGAGAAGTGTTGTCAAATGTAATGAAAGTGAATTATAATAGAAATGGTTTGAGTACAAACGAAACCCAAGTGAATAGAAATAAATTGAGAATGACTTTGTATTAATAAAATAAATTCGAAATGAGTTAAGCAGGTGAATTAAAAATTTAAAATAGGATGGATAAATTGGTTAATTGAATTAAATAATAAAGGGATGAAGTCTGTTTGAATGGAAATCAAATAAAGATTTTAGTTGGAATTGGAATATCAAAATGGACTTAAGTTAGGAGACGAATAAATATGAAGTAAAATTTCTTAAATCAATGAAAGTTTGAAATGAGTGAGAATAGTAAACCATTCAATAAGGACTTGGGTTAAATTTATTTGGGAAAAATGGATATTAATAATAAGCATTGAATGTTGACAAGCTGATTGAAATAGTTTTAAAATGGAAACGATGCGGAGATGAAATGAAATGCATATGTATGGTTAGTGTAAAAATTTGAAATGGAATTACATACAGAATGAGTTGAAATTAATTTAAAGTAGTTATAAACTAAAAATAAATACTCTGTTAAGCGAATATCGTCGAAATTGCATAAAAATAGTTGTCGTTCGGCGTAAATAAAAGTAATTAAAATGCTATGAGTTGATAGAGATTAAATAAAATCGATTCTGAATCATTTGAAGTGAATATGAGCTTGTTTGGATTAAAAATCAATTGAATGCAAGAAATTGAGTCACAAACCATTAAAATTGAAAGAAATGGTATATAAATTAGTTGAAAGCAATTGAATTAGTTTCAAAAACATATAAATTGCTCATGGAAGTTATTTTGAATGCATTTCTTTTAGAATGGAAGTATTATAGTTGTTTAAGTAAGAGAAATGTTGTAAACTTCATATATATATATAGTGCTTATATGTTTAAATTAAGTAAGTACAGGTACCTGAAGGTCGTTTGGCTTGTTTGGATTGCACTAATTGCTTAAATAAATAAGCTGCTTGCTTAAAATGCTAAATAAAGATACGCCTATGCAATACAAATAGGAAATATGAACTGCTTTTGTTTTTCGACCGGGTGGGTCGATGTATACATATTTATATCACTTGTCAAATCGCAAAAGCTCCTCCGTATAGAGGAGACTCTGCCAAAAATTTTCGAGAATTTTGGGAGTTAGAATTTTTTTGAAAATTTTGAGAAAAATTTGGTTAATGACAAAACGATTTCAAATTGAAAACTAATGTAAATTAGTTGATGAAAATAATATGAATCAGTTATAGATGAAAGAAACTCAATTTTCAGAATTGAAGATAAATTGAAATCATATGGAAATGGGAAAAACTAAATTGAAATAGATATTAAACCTATGCAAGTAAATGTATAAAATGATTAAAAATGTCACGATTGGATATTATTGCTTAGTAAGATATACAGGGATTATAAGGAAAAAGGAAATTGGATTTGATATCAGAAGATAAATTTGAATTGCCCGACAAAAAGGTATGTATTTAATTTCTGTATAAAATTGGATTGGGATTTTGGATCTAGCCACTTGGCTTTTGCTTTCTTTTGGAAATTTAGGAGCCCATAGTGGCCTTTTGTAGTTGTACCGAGCTAGCCGTGCAAAGGAGACACTGACAAAAAATTTCGGAAATTTAGAGAGTTAGAAAAATTTTGAGAAAATTTTGATAATTCAAAAATTTGGTTAAATTGAAATTTAAATGATTGAGCCATAGGGCACTGTGTGAAACTATAGAAGATTTTGGGAGGTTAAGGTGATAGTGGGTCTGTAATAAAAGATAGTGGGTAGGATATTGAATTGTGAATTTTGGGAAAAGTAAACGGGTATTGGTCTATTCTTCCTAACTAGTAATTTCGGGGATGAAATTCTTTCAAGGGAGGAGAAATGTGACGACCCGGAAATTTTAACAATTTAAATTGGAATATTTAATAGATTTTAAATATTTAAAAGATAATATTAACTTGAATTCAAGATATCAATATTTACTGAATAATTAAATCATTGAATTATATGGTTTAAGAATTGAATTTAATAATTGAAATTGGGTAAATTGTTGAATTTGAAATTTCTAAGCCTGTTTAAAATAATTTGAAGGCTTACAAAATTTATAATGATGATACCGATGATAATAGAATGGTTGAAATTTAATTTAAAGGTGGTTTGTTTAATTTTAATAATATATCGTTTAAATCAATATTTAAAAATAGCCATCCGAGGCACAGTCTCGGAATTCGATGGAACCAGTTCTATTGGATCCGTAATAGTTAGTTATTATCGTATTTCAATTTTCGTAGCAATCGGAGTTGTCGGTTGACACTGGCAGCTCAAAATGCTTAGAACTATTTTAATCGATTTAATTTAAAATTGATCGTTTGCTTCCGTAACTCGCGCATATGATCGAATTAGCTTCCGAAACACGTTCCGTTGTGTTCGAAACGCAGGTAAAACCTTATAAACGTCTGTCGGCATGTCTGATTCGGGGTTCGGGATTTCGCGTCATGGAATATGAGATATTTTCATTTTTTTATTATTTAATTCACGCGTACTCAAGAAGCTTCCCCAAATCTCTATTTTTTCCCGTCCTCTCTCTCACCTTTAACAGAATATCGAACTCGTTTCCTTCCTTTCCTCATTTTTAATCCAATAAAAAAACGAAGCCAAGTTTTTTTAAAAAGAAGTAAAAAACAAAAGTCATCGATTCACAATTAATGGCTCCAGAGGAATTCAATAGCATTCGCGTGTCTTCAAAATCGCTGTCGACATCGCGATGGTGGAAGCGTATTTGGGGCGAGGCGATTCCATTTAAAGTCGATGTAGTGGGATGCCTCGAGTTCGAGCAAAATCTGGGAACTAGGGTATGAGCAAGCACGAGCGACGTTGCTGCTCAACACAGGGAGGTTTCGACGACGAGCACGTGGAGTCGCGGTGGTGATGAAGCGCGAGCTCGAGGCTACGATTCTCGATGGTGACGGGGTTCATGAGGGTGCGCAAGTAAGGGGAAGCTCGACTAAGACTTTGGGGATTTGGGGTTTCGCTGCTTGGAATCGCACGTAGGTGTAGGGGTTGTCGCGCTTGGATCTACGTGTTGCCTAGGTTGTAAACGTGAGGGAAGAGTGTTGCAGGTATTTATTTTATTTTAAATTTAATTCAGTTAATGTATTGATTAAAATTAGAAATTTGCATACTGACTCACTGTTTAAAACAAAATTTATATAACTGCAAGGATAATTGAAATAAGTATAAAAATTTAAATGTCATTTTAGAAATATGTATTAAAGAGCTTGATTTATTTTATCATTTTTGTAACTTGAAATTTAATTATTTGGTTCCTAAGAATTATTTATTTATAGGAGATCTACTAAAATAAATTATTTGTTAATAAGATTAAATTTATCAAATGAAATTATTATTCAAATTGTTCGTATATTAATAAATCATATAACTGTCTATACAAGGTTAAGATCTCAAAAGAAACAAGTCGAGATCGGATTTGGATTGCAAAATCAAAGGTGAGTAAACCGCACGCTTTGGGATTTTTATTTAAACTTAAATTGTTCCATTTAAATGATTAGTTGAATGGGTGAATTGAATTGATGTGCTATATTATATAGTAATATCTAGTATATATATTGGGATGATTGGTAGTTTTGGGATGATTATTATTGGCAATTGGAAGATTAAATGTTATGGGTTGCTTGGATATTTCGGTGGCCCGAGTTATCGAAATATATAAAATTGGATTTTTAAAGAAATAGAAGAGTGGAAAAAAAATTAGAAAGTGAAATAATTACAGAATGAAATAAAAATGAATTGGAAAAAAATAAAAGTGATATTTAAAAACTGGAGTTGAATTGTAAAGTAGAGATTTAAACAAGGCCTAAATCAAAGTTAAATCTAACAAATAAGTTTTAAAATATTAAGTGTTTTGAATAACTTGAATGTCAGAGTGTAATTGTAAACCGAATTTAAAAATAAATTTGGTTTAATTTCCTTTAAGCTTCTATTATAAAATGAGTAATTAATTTATTTATTGAAGTAAATGAAAGATAGTTAAATACAGGTCGAGATTGTTGAGAATGATTAATATCGTGGTTAAATTAGTGTAATTAATTTGGATTAGAGTAAATGGAAATATAATTGGAATTCATAATTTATATAATTAAGGATGTAATTTAAGATGAATTAATCAATAATAAGTGACTTATGAGAAGTTAATTAATGTAAGTAATTAATGATTAATGTAATTAATATAGTTAAATAATTTTCAAGTAATTAAGATTTCTTATTGATTTTGGTTAAGGATAATTAATATCGTGAAATTAATTAAAGATAATTACTTGAAATGTAATTGAAAGATAATCAATCCAGGATGACTAATTAAGATGAATAATGTAAGGTTGAGTAATTAATTGATTTGGAATAAATTAATATTGAAATTAATTAACGTTAAATGAAGGAATCTAAGTGATCGAGGTTTGAAATTCAATTTGAATCAATGGAATTGATTTATATGTGATTAAGCTTTGCTTATGGATGGTTGAATGGTATTGGATGTTTTGAATGAGTTGATATTTCTGATATGAAATGTTGTGTATTTCATTTGAATAACTTGGGTTAGGATAGCATGGGTTTCGATGAGACTGGGTCGGGTATTAGGAAATACCCGAAACCACTTCGAATTTTTATAAACTGATTTGTGAAACCTATAGGCAGGAATGAAATGATTTAAGTGAATTGGATTATTTTATCTAAGTTTGATACTTAGAAATTTATATGTGAAATAAGGGTTGTCTATAGCAAGTTGTGAATTGGTTAAATTGATATAGGTTACCCCGGGTTTTATTTAAGTTGTATGCTGTGGTATTCCATGTTAGTTGGGTTTACTCACGCTGGTTTCTAGCCTGACCCGGGTGTTACTTTTGTGTAACGCTCAGGTCAGACCGAGTATTACAGATTTTCATGTAAGGACGTTCTGGAGCTCAGGAGGCGAGCGGGATGGCAGACACATGTAGAGTATTTCCGCTGTGTTATATTATTGTAAATCTGTGACATGATAATTGTGTATATTCAATGACTGTGAATATGTGAAACTCTGATGTATTTAAATGCAATTGACAGATATAGTATCCTTCTGTAAACTGTTGTTATTTATTATTATATTTTGTCCGCTGCGAATGTGAGATGTTGATGTTTCTGTTCTTCTTCTTCTTCTTCTATCTCTTTCTTCTTTTCATAACTATCTGGAATTTTCGGGTGTGAAAATTTCGGGTCGTTACACCACGGCTTCCGTTTGATTTTTGAATCTGTAATGCTTGTTCATCACGCTCTTTCCATTTTCAAATATTTTTGACTTTTGTTGAATTTTTTCATCTCGGCCTTGACTTCATTGTAATTCAAAATTTCATGAATTGCTTTGGTCAGTTCCATAACTTCGGCATTTGAGATTATGATAATATTTATTTTCTTTTTGAACTTTTATTCAAACTGTTGTTCAATTCCTCGACTTGCTTAATCCATTGTACATGCGACCATGTTTGAAGCTCTGTTGTATATATTGTATTTCTAGCCTTGTTTACACATTTGAGCTGTTGTCTTGTGGTTTTCATGTGATTGTCAGGTGTAGTGTTTTTAGTTTCTTGTTGAACTGGTGTGGTTCTTCTTGAGTATGTTGAATTGCTAGCTCGATCTGGTTGTCACTACTTGTATATATATATGTATACATGTGTGTAGCTGCTTTGTTTTTTTCACTACCTGGTTTGTATTGATGTATGTTGATCTGTACAATCATGTTTTACTTTACTAGTTCACCTGAGTCTGGCTTGAATGGTTGCACATGTTGGTCTTTTCTGATCTGAGTCAGTTTCTTGTACCATTGATGGTCTTGTTTGGTCTAGTTTGTTTACCCTAATTTGCACATGTGAGCATGTTGAGTCATTTGTGTTCATCTAGAAGGTTGTATTCATGTTGACTTTGATTGCTCTGTTTTTTTCTAGTTCAATTCTTTGCTGGTACTTGTTGTAGATGTTGAAGTTTGTTCCGGTCAGCTGAGACTGTGTTGACGTCTCTGGTCCATTGAGCTAGCTGCTCCATTGCTCGAAACTGTTTTGCTGGGTGTTTGTGACGACCCAAAATTTTGAACATTTGAGAACGAAATATTTAATTGATTTTAAATATTGGAAGTTATTTTAAACTTGAATTTCAAATATAGCTAAGAATTTGACAATTAAATTATTGAATTTAATTTATTGAAGTTGGGTAAAATGTTGAATCTTGATTTTTAAGCCGATTAAAAATATATTAAAGGCTTACAAAATTTATATTGATGATATCGAAAATGATGATAACTTCAGAATTGGATTTGGAAATGTTTTTTTTAGTTTTGAATTTATATCATTTAAATCGATATTTAAAAATAGCCTTTCGAGGCACAGTCTCGAAATTCGATGAAACTCGTTCCATTGGATCCGTAATATTGTGTTAGTATCGAATTTCAATTTTCGTAATGTTTGGAGTGATCGATTAGCCGTACGATAAGAAAACACGCTGAAATTAAAACGAAAATTCACTTTAATAACTGTGTTTAAAAAGCTATCTTTTCCATACGTTCGAATTTGGGCTCGGAACCTTTTCCATTGTGTTCGGAATAGGGGTTTAACATTATAAATGCCTGGCGGCTCGCCTCGATAGGAGTTCAAGATTGTGAGTTGCGTAATTTTAGCGATTTAAATTAAAATTTATAATATACACACACATATATATATATATATATATATATATGTTTTTCAATTAAATAATTTTTTTAAGAGACAAACTATGACACGTTTCTTCGTTCTTTAAACATTTGGCACCTTTCCTATAACACGCGTCTCTCTAAATTAAAGATAAAAGAAAAAATAAACAAAAGCATTATTCTTGTTCGAAATTAAAACTCCTAAAATTTTCAATCAAAAGAAATCGTTCGAAAATGGCCAATCCTTGTCCTTCCATTTTCTCATTTTCAGTTCAATTTTTTTAATAATCTAAGCAGTGGCCGCGGATTCAAAAAAAATAAAGAAGCCGAAGGATCGGAACGAGAATCAATTTTTGAAGAATCCTTTCTCTGCATCTTCAAGTCGAGAACGCGAGTGGTAGCGCGGTAGAAAGCGGGTGGACTTTGGTTACCAAATTAGGTTGTGGGTCATCGAAAGAGGAACGGAAGGGGTAACCGCGTGCTAGTTAGTCATAGCTGTTTCTAGTGGTCGTGCGCGTGCATACGTATGGAATTGGGAAGGCTCGGAGGTGATGAGTTTGAACTGCTGGCGATGGTCGCGAGCAAGTTCAGACTCGCCGGAGTTGCTGTGCGCAATTGACAGTAAGGTCTAAAACTGTGAAGAAAACAAGTCGGATTTGAAATGGGTTGCATGCGTAATCAAAGGTGAGATTTTCTCACTCAAATTTAAATAATTGGAATTTCGGTTATTGATTGACTGTTGGATGTGGTAGTATATATAGTAGTGTATATATATATTTGGCGTGATTGATTTTCCCGCATTATATAGCGGATGAGATCCTATGCGCCGCATAATAGCGGATGATTTTATATAATCCCATATACTGCGATATTCCACCTCGAAGTGGAATTGGTATTTAATTATTGTGCAAACATCTGTGGACGTAGAAAAACGGGTTAGAGGGATCCAACTGGATTCCTTAAATATTTGAATTTTTTTCAATTTTGTGTGTTAATTTATTTATAATCTTTGTATGATTATATTTGTAATAGAAATCGTTCATGGCTATAATTTAGCCGAATATATTTTTTGTATCGTAGGATACCAGAAATATAAAATTGGATTTTTGGAAATTAAAGTGAAAATTTTTAAGTATATTAATTTTAAATAATTGGGTGAATTTAAAAGAAGGAATCTAAAAAGAGTTAAAATTTGATTTATGAAATCTTATCGAATTAATTCCAAAATATGGTAAAAGATTTTAATAAAAGGATTTATTTTAAAAGGTGACAAATTTTAGAAATCAATTTGGAGATTGATTTGGTGTTTAAAAATAAATCATTGGGAAATTAATTTGGAATTTTATTTGGTGTTTGAAATAATTTTGGAAATCAATTTGGAATTTGATTTGGGGTTTGAAACAAATTTTGGAAATCATTTAGAAATTGATTTGGTTTTTGAAAGTGAATATTTGGAAATCGATTTGAGAATCATATATCAGTGGATATTTGGAAATTTAAATTCACAATAGGAATTTATAAAGGAATGGGAAATTTATTTTAGAAATAAATATCGGTTTATTTTTAAAAGCGTGGAAAGGAATTTACAAATTTAAAATGTAAATTGAAATAAATCAGGAATGATTTATTAATTGATTTAAAGGGACCATTTTGAAATGGAAAGAGTATTCTTCCCTGGAAAGTCGAATATGTTTTCAAAGTAGCTTATAAATATAAATTGAAATTTTTTAAGGATGGTTTTAGGAAGGATATTTTCAAGGAATTATTCTCTTAAGTTGTTTTGCAATCTTTAAAGTAATGGTTTATTTAGTTAATTATAGATGTAATTATTTTAAATTTTTGATTGACATTTGTTTTAGAAAATGGTTATTTAAATAGTTATACCCTATCTAGTAATTTTATTTATGAAGTTAGTTTGGACTTGAGTTTTTATATGAGATATTGATATCAAATTTCATAACTAATATTTAAGTGAATGTTTAAAATAGTTTTGTTTTAAAATGTTTCCAAGTATATATTTTTAGATGAGTGATTTAAATTATTTTAAAGTATTTGAACTTGGAAAATTTTCAGTGGAAATGAATAAATATTTGGAAATATATTCCACGTAAGGGAAGTGATTTGAAATTTGTTTTCAAAGTGTTGAAGTGTTAAAAAATATCTTGCGAAGATATTTAAATCATTAGGGGAAAATTATTTAAAATCTGGAGATTGTTGTGAATATTGATTGATAGTTAAATAACCGACTATCAACATTGGCCTTTAAATGGCATTTAAATTTCGATGCGACCAGGGGTCAGATTCCAAACGGTTATCCGAAAACCACATCGAACCTTTGTGATGGATCTTTTGTAAAAAAGATCAAAGTGGAAATTTGTTGTGATTTACTTGAAATCTGAGTGTAACACTTATTTTTAAAATAAGCGCTCATTATTCGGATAATCCAGGAGAGGACTTTGTGTCATAAAACCCATTCCGAATAATGATACGACGAAATGGGATTGCATTTGAAGATGGGGTTGAAGACTGGGTATTTTCGAAAATGAAAGGAATACATGTCGAATGTCTTTGCACCGAGTTGCTCCAGTATAGAGATTTTATCACCCTTTGTGATGGGGAGTCGGGACATGATTAGTGAATATCTGGATTTGCAAGGGCTTCTTTGATGTGCCTTTGGTTCAATTAGAACCCGGAACGGACTTGTATGGAAGTGTGTCTGACGTTACACTTTGAGATGTAAAGCTTGTTTCTATCAAATACATTTCTGTTGGTGGAGGAGAATTTATTCTCTTAGCTTAAAGCCCAGTGGTTATGTAGTTGATGGTTACCAGTGATACATTCCTAATTTGGTAATATGGTATACGAAGTGCTGATGATCATTTGTTGATCGAAGCATGGCTTTTGTGGAAAGCGTAGCATTGTGGACGAGACTTCATCGGACCTCACAAACCCATAAATGGTCGAAATAGGAAGGATGCGGCAAGGTTATTGGGGGTAGCGCCCCTTAGGGTATGTTATTTCCTTCTGGAAAAGGGTGGTATCAAGGTATGGAGCCCAGATATTTAACCTATGTGGTTGCTGCAAATTTATTACTTTCTGGTTGTTGGTGTTGAGGATCCTTGGATAAAGGTCGGTAACAATCGAGGGATGGCATACTTATGTCAGTAGTTACCTAGTTACAGAGGTAACCCAGCCTTGTGTTGGCAAAGAGCTGGCTAAGTTCTCAGGGCATCCCTCCAGAGGCTTACCCATGTGCCATAGGAAGTTCCTTAGCCTGACCATTTGTTGGAATTTCAAAGAAACAAAACGAGCCCTTTATGATTGCAATTGTATAACCAGCCTCCTTAGGAGGTAGCTATAGTAGGCATAATATAATGGTACCTATGCTGGCTAAGATTTATATTATACTTTCGAAATGTTTTCCACACTATGCACTAATAATAATAATATCAAAAAGGGTTCTACGTATCAAGCATGTTTGACTATCATAAGGAGAAATCTCCCCCAATTGTGCGATTGCATTGTGTGTGTGTCGAGAGGCCTTTTTGCAATTTCATTTTCCAAAAGCGTTGTGAATTTCTTTTATTCCCTTTTTGTTTTCTTTTTGTTAAAGGTAACTGTTTAAGATCTCACACCAGTCCCATGACTGACCTGGAGTTTACTGTTCCATTTCTAAACTCTGGGTGCCCATAATTTCCCACACGGCAGCCTAGAGTCAAGTTACCATTATTCTGGAGCGAAGTCAGAAAAGTATGCTGTGGCGATCAGGAGCAAGCTGGATGGCGAGGCGTATTACTTATATTATATAGTATACGTTGCGTACAGATTGCGACAATTTCAATTTCCATGTAGTCTAAGTTATATTGACTGCCAGTGTTGTATTGTGTTGTTGTAAACTCTGATGATGTATGTATAAACCGATATAGTTCTTTGTTTTAAAGATTATTCATTTATCTATTATATATTATTCCACTGCGAAATGTGAGATTCTGTTACTGTTTCCGTTTCTTCTTCTATCTTCTTCTTCTTTAACCCTAATGGTTCGGTTTTTGGGCATTCGATGGTTTAGTGCTCGATACAGTGGGCATATGGATGTCGACTTTCGAAAGTCGAAAAATTGGATCGTTACAAAGTGGTATCAGAGCATTTGGTTAAGCGACAACCTTGGCTCTGGTGGGGATTACTCCTTAGACATAGAGTCAGTAGTACTCTAGAATGAGTTTGATTGTAATAATAGATATGTGCGCATATCTGTTAGTGAATATAAATTTTTTTATATTGTGTTGACTTATCGGTCGATTGTTTATAAATTCTGGTCGGTGTAGTTTGGTCAACTGTATCGATAGGTGTTTCTAAAATCTTAAACAAGATAAACCGACACAGTATTGTTTTAAAATCGGGTAAATAAAATAATTTTGTCCAAATTATTTTTGTATATAAAAGAAAATGATCTTCCATAAATTTTTATAGTTATATATGGTTTCTTGATTGTTAGGAAGTGATAATATTAAATTATTATCACTGTTATCGAATAAGAAATTGAAATCATAACCAAAGGTTAAGAAATAAGTTTGTATACAAAAGGGATTTGTAAATATAATTTTGTAAATGTGATTTATAAAATGAAATAGAAATTCCAGAGAAATATCTGAAAATGTTTTTGGAAAGGATTAGAAATTTTAAAATTTAATCCCTTGAGTTTGAAAAAGATTTTCAAAGGTTTTGGAAAAATAATTTCAAGAATATTTTTGAAATTGGATTTGAAATATGGTGGTAATTTGGAATTTAAAAATATTTGGAAAGATGTTTTGAAGGGATGAAAGCTCTAAACTCTTTTCGGTCGCTGGAAAATAATTCCAATGATGATCGCGACATCATCGGTGTTCATTTTCGGGTTTCAAGGAGAGGAATTGCTGCCAAATTGTTTTAAATAAAAGTTGTTTGCAAAACTGGGTTTGGGTTTTGAAATTCAAAAGATAAATTGAATTGGTTTCGAAAAGATGGAAAGACTTTGGAATCTTATATTTAATATTTATATAATATAATTGAGTTTGGCAACTTATTAATTTAATTTGGGATAAAAAAGTAAAGTGGAAATTTTGTCAAGTTGAACCCAATGTAGCAAAGTACTGAAATAAAACTAGTAAATGAAACTAATTGAAGGAATGACAAAATAAATGTGGTTGGAAATAAAGGTAAATAGAATTCAATATTCATAAATGAAGGTAAACTGAATTTATATGGAATTGAAAATCCAGTTTAAATATAAGTAGAGATAAACCAAAGTGATGAAGTGAAATAACATAGGAAGTATATGGAATTTGCATTGAACTTAAGAAATAAATGGCAAAGTTCTTAAGTAAAATTTGGTACTGGATAATGTACTTAGTTAATAATTGAACAAAGATTTAACTGAAAGCTGCGAAATGATGATCGTGAATAAGTGAATGAAAATCAATGTGAATAAGGGAAAAGAAAATTTGATATTAATAATCAATTAGAAATGAATATCAATTAGAAATGAATACGTAGGATGTACTTATATTATTTTATTGGCATAGCTATTTGATCCAGAATTCGAGCACATAATTTCAAGATAATTATATTAATCCGAGTTGGAATTTTTTGCTCGATTTTCGACGGAAAACCTGGATATGAATTTTTTGTTGATTCTGAAAATTCCCCATCATAGTTTATGGCTATGCAAAGAGAATGACGGTTTCTGATCAAGAAACCAGATCTGAGTCCACATTAGAAAGTTAGATGGACAATACTAGTTCGGAAGTGAAATTGTGTGATCGAGTGAGTGATCGAATTTGATATTACGTACGAATGATATAAGTACATTGTACAGATTTGAATGAAATAAATATTCAAACTTTTGTAAAAGAAAATATGCAAAATGATAAGCAGGATATACAGGTGTGTTAAAGGCAAAGGATAAAATGGGATTTGATAAATTTAATTTGCTCGACAAAAGGTGTGTATTTAAATTTCTGTATGAAATTTGATGATTTTCTTGTCTAGTCACTGGGCTTTTTGTTTCTTTTTGAAATCTGGGATCCCGTTATGGCATTTTGCAGTCGTACCGAGCTAGCGGCGCAAAGGAGACGCTATCGAAATTTTTCGAAAATTTAGGGAGTTAGAAAAGTTTGAGAAAATTTTGAAAATTCAAGATTTGAATTGTTGAGAAACAATATTGTTTGGGAACTACGGAGAATTAGTTGAAGTGATGATGGTCTTTAGTAAAAAGATTTGTTTTGGCAAGTTGATAAAACTATTTGGATTGGGAAAAATAGTAAAAGAGCTAAGGATCATTCTTCTTAACTAGTAATTTCGGGAGGAAATTGTTTTTAGGGGGATGAATGTGACGACCCAGAACTTTAAGCATTTGAAAATGAAATATTTAATTGATTTTAAATATTGGAAGTTATTTTAAACTCGAATTTAAAATATAACTATGAATTTGGCAATTAAATTATTGGATTTAATTTATTAAAGTTGGGTAAAATATTGAATCTTGATTTTTAAGCTGATTAAAAATATTTTAAAGGCTTAGAAAATTTATATTAATGATACTGAAGATAATGGTAGCTTCAGAATTGGATATGGAAATGTTTCATTCAGTTTTGAATTTATATCACTTAAATCGATATTTAAAAATAGCCTTTCAAGACACAGTCTCGGAATTTGAGAACCAGTTCCATTGGATCCGTAATATTATATTATTATCGGATTTCAATTTTTGTAATATTTGGAATGACCGTTTGGCCATACGATAAGCAA
Source organism: Allium cepa (assembly GCA_030765085.1). Taxonomy (NCBI): domain Eukaryota; kingdom Viridiplantae; phylum Streptophyta; class Magnoliopsida; order Asparagales; family Amaryllidaceae; genus Allium; species Allium cepa. The sequence goes on from CM060929.1 coordinate 823,527,836, forward strand.
ACACGCTTAACTTAAATCGAAAATTCAATTTAATAACTGGGTTCAAAAATCTCTCTTTTCCATACGATTGAATTTGGACTCGGAACCTTTTCCATTGTGTTCAGAATAGGGGTTTAACATTATGAACGCGTGACGGCATGCCTCGATAGGAGTTCGAGATTGTGAGCTGCGTAATTTTAACGATTTAAGTTTAAATTTATAATATATATATATATATTTCAATTGAATAATGTTTTTAAAAGGAAAACCATGACACGTTTCTTCGTTCTTTAAACATTTGGCATCTTTCCTATAACACGCAACTCTCTCCAAATGAAAGATAAAAGAAAAAATAAATAAACAAAAGCATTATTCTTGTTCGAAATTAAAACTCCTAAAATTTTCGTTCAAAAGAAATCGTTCAAAAAAGGTCGATCCCCTTCCTCCCATTTTCTCAGTTTCAGTTCGATTTGTTTTTAAAAATTAATCTAAGCAATGGCCGAGGATTCGAAAAAAAGAAGACGAAGGATCGAAAAGAGATTCAATTTTTGACGAATCCTCTCTCTGCATCTTCAAGTCAAGCATGCGAGTGGTTGCACGGTGGAAACCGGGTGGAGTTTGGTTGTCGAATTAGGTCTTGGGTCATAGGAAGAGGAAGGGAAGGGGTGGTCACGTGCTAGTTTGTCGCAGCTGTTTCCAATGGTCGTGCGCGCATGCATACATGTGGAATTGGGAAGGTTCGGCGGCAACGAGTTCGAACTGCTGGCGATGGTCGCGAGCAAGTTCAGACTCGCCGGAGTTGCTATGTGCAATCGATAGTGAGGTCTAAAACTGTGAAGAAAACAAGTCGGATTGAAAATGGGTTGCATGCGTAATCAAAGGTAAGATCTTCTCACTCAATTAAAATTGAAATTTCAGTTATTAACTGATTGTTGGACGTTGTAGTATATACAGTAGTGTGTGTGTACATATATATATATATATATATATATATATATATATATATATATATATATATTTGGAGTGATTGATTTTCCCACACTATATAGAGGTTGAGACCCTATGCGCCGCATAATAGCGAATGATTTTTTATAATCCAATATACCGCGATATTCCACCTCGAAGTGGAATTGGTATTTAATTATTATGTAAACATATGTGGATGCAAGGAAACAGGTTGGAGGGATCCAACTGAATTCCTCAAATATTTGAATTTGTTTCAATGTTGTGTGTTGATTTACTTATAATATGTGTATGATTATATTGTGATTGAAATCGTTGATGGCTATAATTTAACAGAATATATTTTTGGTATCGTAGGATACCAGAAATATAAAATTGGATTTCTGGAAATTAAAGTATAAAATTTTAAGTAAATTTATTTTAAAGAATTGGGTGAATTTAAAAAGGGTTAAAAATTGATTTTTGAAATCTTATCGAATTAATTCCAAAATATGGTAAAGGATTTTAATATAGGGATTTATTTTAAAAGGTAACATATTTTAGAAATCAATTTGGAGATTGATTGGTGTTTAAAAATAAATCTTTGGGAAATCAATTTGGAATTTGATTTGGGATTTGAAACAAATTTTGGAAATCATTTAGAAATTGATTTGGTGTTTGAAAGTGAATATTTGAAAATCGATTTGAGAATTGTATATCAGTGGATATTTGAAAATTTAAATTCACAATGGGAATTTATAAAGGGAAGGGAAATTTGTTTTAAAAATAAATATCGGTTTATTTTTAGAAGTGTGGAAAGGAATTTACAAATATAAAACATATATTGAAATAAATCAAGAATGATTTATTAATTGATTTAAAGGGACTATTTTGAAATGGAAAGAGTATTCTTCCCTGGAAAGCCGAGTATGTTTTCAAAGTAGCTTACAAATATAAATTGAAAATTTTTAAGGATGGTTTTAGGAAGGATATTTTCGAGAAATTATTTTCTCAAGTTGTTTTTAAATCTTTAAAGCTAAGGTTTATTAGTTAATTATAGATGTAATTATTTTAAAGTTTTAATTAATATTTGTTTTAGAAAATGGTTATTTAAATAGTTATGCCCTATCTAATAATTTTATTTATGAAGTTAGTTTGGACTTGAGTTTTTATATGAGATATTGATATTAAATTTCATAACTAATATTTAAATAAGTGTTTAAAATAGTTTTGTTTTAAAATGTTTCCAAGTATATATTTTTAGACGAGTGATTTAAATTATTTTAAAGTATTTGAACTCGGCAAATTTTCAGTGGAAATGAAAAAATATTTGAAAGTATATACCGCGTAAGGAAAGTGATTTGAAATTTGTTTTCAAAGTGTTAAAGTGTTGAAATATATCTTGCGAAAATATTTTGAAAATAATTAAGTGGGGGAAAATTATTTAAAATCCGTTGTTGTAAATATTGATTGATAGTTAAATAACCGACTATCAATATTGACCTTTAAATGACATTTGAATTTCGATACGACCGGGAGTAGGATTCCAAACGGTTATCTGAAAACCACATCGAACCTTTGTGATGGATCTTTTGTTTAAAAGATCAAAGTGGAAATTTGTTGTGATTTACATGAAATCTGAATGTAACAGTTATTTTTAACGTAAGCGCTCGTTATTTGGATTAGCCGGGAGAGGACTTTGTGTCATAAAACCCATTTCGAATAATGATACGACGAAATGAGATTGCATTTGAAGATGGGGTTGAAGACCGGGTATTTTCGAAAATGAAAGGATTGCCTATCGAATGTCTCTGCACTGAGTTGCTCCGGTATAGAGATTTTATCACCCTTTGTGATGGGGAGTCTGGACGTGATTAGTGAATATCTTGATTTGCAAGGGCTTCTTTGAAGTGCCTTCGGTTCCTTCGCACCTAGAACGGACTTGTATGGATGTGTGTCTGACGTTACACTTTGAGATGTAAAGCTGGTTTCTATCAAATACATTTCTGTTGGTGGCGGAGAATTTATTCTCTTGGCATAATACCCTTCTCTAAGATGTACAAGCCTAGAGGTTATGTAGTTGATTGTTACTAGTGATACATTCCCCATTGGATAATGTGGTATATGAAGTGTTGCTGACCATTTGTTGATCGAAGCATGGCTTTTGTGAAGAGCGTAGCTTTGTGGACGAGACTTTGTTGGACCTCACAACCCGGAAATGGTCGAAACAGGAGGATGCGGCAAGGTTATTAGGGGAAGCGCCCCTTAGGATTGGTCCATTTTGTTCTGGATAAGGGTGGTATCATGGTATAGAGCCCAGATATTTAAACTATGTGATTGCTGTAAATTTATTATTTTTTGGTTGTTGGTGTTGTGGATCCTCGAATAAAGGTCGGTAATGACCGAGGGATAACATACTCGTGTTTGTAGTGACCTAGTTACAGAGGTAACCCGACCTTGTGTTGGCAGAGAGTTGGTTAAGTTCTTGGGGCATCCTTTCATAGTCATACCCATATGGAATAGGAAGTTCCTTAGCCTGACCATTTGTTGGAAATTCAAAAAACAATACGAGCCCTTTACGATTGCAATTGTATAACCTGCCTCCTCAGGAGGTAGCTATAGCAGGCATAATATAATGGTACCTATGCTGGCTAAGATTTATATTATACTTTCGAAATGTTTTCCAACCTATGCACCAATAATATTAATAATAATATCAAAAAGGGTTTTGCGTATCAAGCGTGTTTGACTATCATAAGGAGAAATCCCTCCAAGTGTGCGATTGCATTGTGTTTGTGCCGGGAGGCCTTATGCCAGTTTCATTTTCCAAAAAGCATTGCGAATTTCTTTTTATTCCCCTTTTGTTTTCTTTTTGTTAAAGATAAATGTTTTTAAAATCTCACACCAGTCCCATGACTGACCTTGAGTTCATTGTTCCCTTTCTAAACTCTAGGTGCCCATAATTTTCCAAACGGGCAGCCTAAAGTCAGGTTATCATTATTCTGGAGCGAAGTTAGAAAAGTATGCTGTGGAGATCAGGAGTAAGCTAGATGGCAAGGCGTATTACTCATATTATATAGTATCCGCTGCGTATGGATTGCGGAAAGTTCAGTTTCCATATAGTCTAAGCTATACTTACTGCCACTGTCGTATTGTGTTGTTGCATACTCTGATGATGTATGTATAAACCGATATAGTTCTTTGTTTTAAAGATTATTCATTTATCTATTATATATTGTTCCGCTGCGAAATGTGAGATTCTGTTATCGTTTCTGTTTCTTCTTCTATCTTCTTCTTCTTTAACCCTAACGATTCGGTTTTCTGGCATTTGATGTTTGGCATTTGATACGGTGGGCGTATTGATGTCGACTTTCGGAAGTTGAAAAATTGGATCGTTACAGTATTTCCATGTATATACATACATACATACATACATACATACATATATATATATATACATATATATATATATCTATGTATGTATGTGTGTGAAATTGGCATCAATTCTGGTTTCAAGCGTATGCAAACGTCTCTGTTTCATATGTATATAGTTTTCAATGGTCTTTGATCTTGCATCCAGTTTCCTACATACTTGTGCTATTATGTGTATGTATAATTGCATATATGCATACATATAAGTTTGTAGCATTGGCTAGTTAGTCCATTATTCTATTGAATAATATACTTCATGTTTTCTAGATTTGTGATGTTTTGTTAGGTTTGTTCTTTGTTTTCCTTGACCACCATATATACTTGAAGTCTTCTTGTCACCATGCCTGATTGTGTTCATTTGAGCTGGTCTTTGATTCAGATTACATGTGCATTGCCCTGTTGAAGTTTGCATATGGTCATTGGAACTAGTACTTGACCATTCTATTTTTTTTGTATTGCACTTGAGTTGAATCCAGCCTCGGCTCAGGTTTGACCTTGTCCTTACCTGTCCCTGCAATTTTATCAAGTGTATATCGGTGTGCACGGCCTTGTGACATGTATAGTGATACACTGTGTATGTTACAAGTTGTTCGGGTGAGATGAATTCAAAAGAAATAAATGACGACTAACCCAAATAACTTAGGCACATAACATTTTCAAAAACACAAACTTTAATTTGCACTGTAAAATATTTTCGTTTTCAATTTTACTTCATTGGTGTTTATTTTGCAGATAACTCAGATGCTGGATTCAAGCTGGAACAGTGTTAAAGATTAATACGAGTGTTTGAGTAATATGTAGCGAGGTCAAAATTTTAGATTGAAATTTGTGATGTAATCGAAATTGAATTGTAATTGAAATTGTATATATGTAGTGGGAACTCAAATTTGTAATATTCAAAATTGTAATAAAATATTTGCTTGAATTTAAATTCAGTTTTATTTATTTTATTCAATAAACATTTGTCTAATTATGTGAAAAATAAAATAGTACAATAAAAATACATTTAAATGAATATAGGTCAAATATTTTATTTAAATGAATAGTACAAACATATATTAAGATTTTGAATTGTTAATTGTATTTGGTAATTGATGAACTCTATTTACTCCCCTAATTTGAATGCTCCCTCTCTACAACAAAACACCCCATTCATATATGCAAGAAAATAAATAAAAATATGCAAATGAACCTAGATAGGAATATGTAAATGTAAAATAAATTATTTTACATTTATTTGCCAAAATCTTAACTTTTCTCTCCTCCTTTTGTTATCGGTAAAAGAGTAATAGTGTTAGAAAAATAGAGATAAAGTGATAGACATCAATACAACAATAATACCCAATCGAGTGTAGATATTAAATTTCAATAAAAAAATAAATGAATAATCATAAATACTCTGTTAGGCACATATTCTACTTTAGAGTGATAGGGGTAATGTCGACATATAAAACCATATAGTTGTGTCTAATGTGGTATATTTATATCAGAAATTTGAATATCTACTAACCATGGATAACCGTTAGGACTTTTAAATGAGATTAGTGGTATTCACAATTTTGTAAAAAATGAATTTCAAGCATCTTCTAACCATGCATAACCGTGAGGACTTTTAAATGGAAACAGAATCAACTTGTCTATTTAATAATCAATTTTGATATGTGTTCCATACATGCATAACCGTGAGGACTTTTAAATGAGCATGAAAGCATATAAACAAATATTCCAAGTAATTTAACCATGCATAACCATGAGGACTTTTAAATGAGAGTGAATACTTTGGATGTTTTTATTGCAAAAAAAGAAAGAATAATTTCTTGTTTAAAATACCACTTTTTGATATTCTATATTGGATTCTGATGAGTGATGGTCATTAGAAATATGATAGAAATAGAGATGGTCATGGAATTTTTACCAAAAAAGTTATTATAAATCTTGTTTAAATTTTTAAAGAAATTTACTAAATATAATGTCTCAAGTCATAATATATGATTAATATCGACACTCATCACTTTTTCAATCACTTTACCTGTTCGATAATCGGTAGGTGATCAGATTAGTTAATGTAGTCTTTTAAGATTAAATCCAAAAAAAATATAAAATCAAATTTTACAAAATGCCTAATCTGAAATGAAGTCAACAAAAACTATTTATTAGAAGGGATTTTATAAGAAAAATGTTTGCTAATTGAAAATCAGTCGAAATAAAAAATATACAGATATTTTCTTTGAAAATGATACAACTACTGAATGTCTCGACATAAAGCTCGTTCTACTAGTAATTTTTCTATCAACTAGGTTGCGAGTGTAATCTATATGCATCTGAATTTCCATTTGACTCAAGGGTATCATTAGATAGATATCATAGACCAAATCGTGGAGTGTGCAACAAATACCTTATAATCATCTTATAGCTTTTAAAATGTGATTCCTTAAGGATTTGATTGAAAAACATGCACATAAACAAGTAGTGAACATAGTGTAAGATCAAGAAGCAGTAAGATAAACGAATATATCCACGTGTATCTAGAGTAATCATCAACATCTCTTATCACCTAAACTTGCAATATAGTTACTCCAAACAAATCTATATGAAATAGTTCAGAGACTCTATAGATACTTATAGTGTTCTCGACATGAAACTTTAATTGGCCAATAATTTTGTATAAGCCAAAATCAAAATCAACATTTATTTCCTTATCACATAATTGGCTGATTTAAATCAGATTATGGTGCAAATTTTCACATATATCGTTCAAGATCAACGCACCGTTACCTATTTTACCTTTGCCAATAATTTTTCATTGTTGCCAATTGTGATCTTGCCACCTTTATACTAGGCTAAGGAACTTTTGTTTGTTACCCGTTATGTGCTTGGAACAGCCAGAATACAGGTAACACTGTTGTTGATCCTTATCCTGCCACTACACCTACACGAGAAAAGATTTTTGTGACCTATTTGTTTTTATAGGTCCATGATTTTTAGTCGCAAGTGATTTAAAAAAATATCTTTGATTAGACCCAAGACAATTTATTTTTGTTCATTTTGGCATCCAGATTTGTCTGACTTTAAGGGATTTTATATTCAAGCCTTTTGGAACCCAAAATGAAATGGTTTTCACGTGTTTGGGTCCATACCAGCAATTATTGTGATTGTGTCCAAATTTTCTACAAATCGTGCACTTGGAATTGACTTTATTAATTTCGCTTCTAACATGTTCAGATTTAGTATACCCAAGTCCTTGTCTAACAGTATCGACAGTTTGTTTCCCTAATAACATATTTAGCGATCTTTCTCCATTGGAAAATTTTCTAAAGTTGTAGACAATTGTTGGACTTGTGTTTTGAGAGATTCATTTTCATTCAATAATTGAATGCACTATCTAATGGAATTTTCTCCCCTATTATTTTTACTTTCTTTCGAAATCAGAATTTCATTTTTAAGGGATTTAATTTTAAATTCTAATTTTTTTTCGTTTCCTCTTCAAACGATGGACACTTATCACACTTAAGGCTCTTATTTCGATAGTTTTCAACCAATTGATCGAGCGGTTTATTTAATTCTATCAAAGTATCTCTTTGCGATTCAATTTTAGCGTACTTCGCCCTAAGTCTTTCAGAACAGCCATTTGCTACATGAAAATATATAAGTAATTCTAAATTAGTAAGTTTTATTAATTGCTTGGCTCATTATCATCACTGTTAGTTGTTTCTCCTTGAAGACATAGATTTCCATTTTCACTCTCACTGCCAGTGCTTTTATCATCTTCATCCCAAGTAGCTATAAAATTTCTCCTTTTCGGTTTCTTTCCTTGGCTGATTCGATTATGAGAACAATTTGGCTAGATATGACCGGGCTTGTTGCAATTGTGACATATGATCTCCAGCTCTTTTGATTTATCAAGTACTTTGACTATTCTGCTTTTCAATTGTTGATTTTGAGCTGGAATTCCGTATTTGTGGTTCCACCTTTTGAATCTCTTCATTATCAACACCATTTCAGCTACTTCATCATCATCGTCGTCATCATCACTTTTCGTTGTCCGCTTGAGAGCTATTGATTTCTTTTGAGTATCACCTCATTCTTGTTCTTTCTTGAATTTCATTTCTAGCTCATAAGTTATGAGATTTCCAATGAGTTCTTTAACTACTTATTTCAAATCCTTTAATTCTCGAATGGCGGTAACTTTTGGTTCAAAATTTTATGGAAGGACTCTGAGGATTTTTCATATTATTTCCAATTCCGTGCATGGTTTCCCAAGAGCTTTTGATTTGTATATGAGATTAGAAAGTTGTCCGTGCATTTCTTTGACATTTTCATCCTTGTCCATTGTGAAGTTCTCGTATTTTCTACTAACCATGTAAGGCGAGATTCTTGGGAGGATCCTTCATGAGTCACTTCATGCGTGTGCCAAATTTCCTAAGCAGTTAGACAATGTGAGAAATGATTAAATTCAGTGTGTTCCAATGAACAAATAATAGAATTCACAGCTTTAACATTAGCATTCTACAGTTTATTTTCAAGATTTGTCCATTTATCCATCGATTTTTCAATTTCCTGATTATTTACCACTATAGTTTGTGTCCTACATCTTGTCTCTACAATATTCCTAGAATCAATGGTTTTCAAAAAAAGATTCATTCTGTTTTCCAGTATGTATATTCACCATTGAACATAGGTGGCCTAACTATGGACTGAACCTCAGCAAAAGCATTGTTAAAAGAAGCCATTAAAAAAAATCAAATTTTGAAAACAAAAATTGGTTTTTGTTCCTAGCACTGATACCACTTGTAGGATCAATTTCAACCTATAAGAGGGTGAATAGGGTGACACTAATTATAATAAAAATTAATGCAGAAATATATAAAATAATTGCAGCATGGATAATAGTAGAATAATAAAAGCAGAAATAGCACAACACAGATTTACCCAGCTTCGTCAAAACCCTTCCTACGTTCTGCTCCCAAGGTTTCTACTAGAAATTAAGCAGTCAAACGCTTACATGTGTAAACTTGCGACACCCGCTAACAATTAACTTAACTCTACGCTCAAAACTCTACACAACTCAGCCACCGAGTGCAAATTCTCAAACTACGCCCCGTAATTTGTCCCTAGTCACACGACTAGAATTTACACAATTTAAATTGAAATTACAAATAAAAAAATAGAACTAAAGAAAAATCCCAATTTTTAACTAAAGCCCAATATAGATTTGGCCTAAATAATAATTAAAAGAGCAGAATGTTGGCCATTCTCTTTTGAGTAGAATTACCCAATATATCGTCTTTCCTTTTCCTTTTGAGTAGAATGTTCAGCCGTTTTATTTCTTTTTCAATCTGCCATTGGGGTTTTCAATTTTAATCGCCACTTGGAAATTTGAAGCTCGAGTCCTTTGATGTTTTGTTCCTGCTTCGCTACTTCTTCTATCAGTGATATTCAATTGCTTACGGATGTAAAGTCGAGATCGATTCATGCTTTGAATTGGTATGTGTGTCTCCTTTTTCGATTTATAATTATACTCGACTTGATTCGAGTTTTGAATTGATGCTTACTCTCTGATTTTTTGCTTGAACTCGAAATACACATTTGCCGATGATGTTAATGGGTATTTATAGGGATCGAACACCCTATATTTTCATTTATATAAATATGTTTGAATTCTTCATAATTCTTGCTTGGCCATTCTATTTTGCTTAAATGATGATGATTGCACCGACTTATTCAATAGGTGAATATTTTGCTGATATGCTTTGCTTGGTCACCACGGCTTCCATTTGATTTTAGAATCTATGATGCATGTTCATCACGCTCTTTCCATTTTCAAATATTTTTGACTTTTGTTGAATTTGTTCATCTCGGCCTTGACTTGTTCATTGTAATTCAAATTTTCGTGAACTGCTTTGGTCAATTCCTATTACTTCGACATTTGAGATTGTGATAATATTTTTGTTCTTTTTGGACTCTTATTCAAACTTCTTTCAATTCCTCGACTTGCTTAATCCACTGTACACGTGACCATGTCTGAAGCTCTGTTGTTTATATTGTATTTCTGGTCTTGTTTACACATTTGAGTTGTTATGTTGTGGTTATCAGGTGATGGTCTGATGTAATGTTTTGGAACCGAGTTGAACTGGTGTGGTTCTTCTTGAGTTCTTGAATTGTTAGCCTGATCTGGTTGTCACAACTTTTGTGTGTGTGTATATACACATGTGTTTAGCTGCTTTGTTTTGTTCACTGCCTGTTCTGCATTGATGTACGTTGATCTACACACTCATGTTATACATTGCTAGTTTACCTGAGTCTGGCTTGAATGGCTGCACATGGTTAGTCTTTTCTGATCTGGGTCAGTTTCTTGTACCATTGATGGTCTTGTTTGGTCTGGTCTGTTTTCCCTACTTTGCACATGTGAGCATGTTGTGTCATTTGTGTTCATCTGGAAGGTTGTATTCATGTTGACTTTGATTGCTCTGTTTTTTGGGTTCAATTCTTTGCTAGTACTAGTTGTAGACGTTGAAGTTTTTTATAGATAGTTGAGGCTTTGTTGATGGCCCTGGTCCATTGAGCTAGCTGTCCATTGCTCGAAACTTTTTTGCTGGGTATTTCCATGTATATACATACATACATACATATATGTATGTATGTATATATGTGTGAGAAATTGGCATCAATTATGGTTTCAAGTGTATGCATACATCTCTGTTTCATATTATGTAGTTTTCATTGGTCTTTGATCATGCGTCCAGTTTCCTACATACTTGTGCTATTATGTGTATGCATATAATTGCATATATGCATACATATAAGTTTGTAGCTTTGGCCAGTTGGTCTACTCTTCTATTGAATCATGTACTTCATGTTTTCTGGATTTGTGATGGTTTGTTGGGTCCGTTCTTTGTTTTCCTTGACCACCATATATACTTGAAGTCTTCTTGTCACCATGCCTGATTGTGTTCATTTGAGCTGGTCTTTGATTCAGATTACAATTGCACTTCCCTGTTGAAGTTTGCATATGGTCATTGAAATAGTACTTGACAATTCTATTTTTGTTTTTGTATTACACCTGAGTTAAATCCATCTTCGGCTCGGGTTTGACCTTGTGCTCACCTGTCCCTGCAATTTTATCAAGTGTATATCGGTATGCTCGATCTTGTGACATGTATAGCGATACACTGTGTATGTTACAAGCTGTTCGTGTAACATGAATTTAAAAGAAATAAATGACGAACAACCCAAATAACTGAGGCAAATAACATTTTCAAAAAACATACTTTAATTTGCACTGCAAAATATTTTCGTTTTCAATTTTACCGCGTCGGTGTTTATTTTGCAGATAGCTTAGATGCCGGATTCAAGCTGGAATAGAGTTGAAGATTAATACGAGTGTTTGAGTGGGTATGTAGTGAGGTTAAAATTGTAAATTGAAATTTGTGATGTAATCGAAATTGAATTGTATTTGAAATTGTATATATGTGGTGAGAGCTTAAATTTTTACTATTTAAAATTGTAACAAAATATCTGTTTGAATAAAATATTTATTTTAATTTTAATTTTATGTTATTTATTTTATTCAACAAATATTTATTTGATTATGTGAGAAATAAAATAGTACAATAATAAATACATTTAAATGAATATATATATATATATATGTTTATTATCATCAAACTAAAATCATATATTAGCATATTCAATATGCTCCTCACACTTATTAGTCCACACAAACTTCACATCCTTTCTCATTAGCTTGGTCATCGGTGCCACTAACCATGAAAAATCCTTAATGAACCACCGATAATAACCAACCAACCCAAGGAAACTCTTTATCTCCGTCACTATCTTAGGTCTTTTCCAACTATTCACTGCTTCAACCCTAGTGGGATCTCTTTGAGACTACATGACCCAGGAACTTCACTTCTTTCTTCCATAAATAACACTTCGAAAACTTCGCCTTCAGTTGATGCTGCCCTAGTGTCTCAAGCACCACCCTAAGATGAACTTCATGCTCTCTTTCATCCTTAGAGTATAAAGATACCATCTATAAAAAACCAATACAAACCTATCCAAGTGCTCTAGAAAAACCTGTTTCATCAAATCCACAAAGAATGTCGATGCGTTAGTCATTTCGAACGACATAACTAACTATTCAAAGGACCAACATCTAGTCCTAAACGCCATCAAAGGTATACTATCCTTTGTTATTCTGAGCTGATGGAAACCTATTGTCAAATCCAACTAGAATAATATATTGATTCCACTTAACTGGTCGAACAAATCATCAATCCTTGGCAATGGATATCAATTCTTTATCGTTCTCTCATTCAACCTACGATAATCGGTACATAGCCTTAACAATCCGTTCGGCTTCTTAACAAACACTGTGTCTACTCCTCAAGATGAACTACTCGGTCTCATTAAAATTTTGCCTTCTAAATCCACGAACTACACCTTTTACTCCCCCATCTTTGTAGGGATTATCATGCTTAGCGGCCTACTCACTGGTTCTGTTCCTGGAACCAAATATATCTGAAACTCAATGACTTGTTTCGGTGGAAATCCTACAACATGCTCAAGCACATCTGCGAATACTTTAGCCATGAAAACTCGATTAAGGTCATCCTCTAACTCCATAGTACCTAACAAAGTTCACCACACCACCAGAACCTTCTACAATGTAGACAATCTGGTCGCTATAATCAGGGTGTCTAGGCAATATTTTCCTATCCTGGAAAAATATCCTAGCATCGTACTCATTTAACCAATCCATCCCAAGAATAATCCCGAACCCCACAAAATCAGACACATGCAAACTGCAAACAAAAGTATGACCTAAAAGGTCAAACTCTAACTGGTCACATCTCAACCCTAGAGTTGCATACCCTCATATTGGATTCGCAACCCGTAAGGAAGTGACTAAATAAGTGGGTTCTAGGTTAAGTTTATCTATCAAACATCTAGATATAAAAGAATATGATGCACTAGTATCAAATAGAACATTAACAAACTTACCATGAATCTGAAGCGTACATTCAAAAACTGCCTTTCCTTTCTCCTGGGCTGTTGGCTTCGAAGTAGTAGGCTCCAATGCGTATACCTTGCCCTTTCTATCCTTAGAAGGCTCCTTACATTGATTCTTATAGTGGCCTGTCTGATCACGGTTGAAGCATCTAATGTTCTTCTTCCCAATCACCTCCTTAGCCTTTCCAGCACAAAAGTCATTGGCGAAATGACCCTTTTTGTCGCACTTAAAACAGACCACCCTAGACTTTCCTTTCTTGGTTGCTCCACCCTTCTAAGCACCCTTCTTGTGAAAGAACTTCCTCTTCTAATTCTCCCCAAACTGGACTTCCTTCACCTTATTCTTCTCCTAACAAGCAAGCATTTCTTCATGTCTTAAAGCCATCTCTACAACCACATCACAAGGATCTCTAATATGCAGTAAAAAAAGTCCTAGCCAACTCAGGCTTCAATCCCTTGATAAAATTCTCGTTTCTCTTCATCACTGTATCAACAGCAGTATAGCCATATCGGGCTAACTCTTCGAACCTAATGGCGTACTCCAGAACAGTCATCTCTCTCTGTTCTAGCTCAACAAACTTCCTAATCAAAACAGACCATGCCATAGCTAACATGAACCACTTCTGGAACATCCTCTTAAACTTTTCCTAGGTCATAGTCTCCTCATCCACTGCCACAGTCACACTATTCCACCAAAATAAAGCAGCTTCCTGTAGCTGGCTTGATGCCAACCTCCTCTTCTACTCATCATTGAGCCTCGAGTCTACAAAAATCCTTCCGCAATGCAACAAACAGTTTTCACCTCAATGGCATCCTTTGTTCCAATAAATGGCTTCCTTCTGAGCTTAGTGTAGTATCCACTCAACTTAGCATAGTCGTTTACAACTGGAGCTCCCGGCACTCCTCCTCCAGCTACTCCAACAACAACACCCGCTTGCACCATGTTTATGAAGAACTGATACATAGCTTCCATTCCAATTTGTAGGACTCCAGCACCCACATTCTCAACTTATGCCTAACCTTGACCTCTCCTTGCATTAGTCCTGGCATTCCTATCAGTGCCTTCCCCTTCTGGGTTAACTCTTCCCCTTCTACCTTCCATATCTGTATTCAAACCTCATGAGGTATAGAAAAATAACCTAACAAAGATAGGAGACTAGAGATAAAGCGTATACTTATATGGAACAAATATAAGTACTTACTATAGCGTTATCTCATACCCCAATCTTACTCTAATTCAATAGGGTTATGTTTTCAAAAACCATTTTTATTTTAAAGTTTTCCATAAACCTATGCTCTGATACCAAGTTGTAACATCCTGTATCTAGAGGTCGTAAGCTAAGCGCTACAGATGCAGAAGTCATCCATTGTATTAACTTCTGGTGATAAATATGGAAATGCTAATGGTATCCATAATATCAGAAGCATTTGAATATGAACAAAATCATAGATTTAAAAAACAAACTTTACTAATTGTATCTCGAAACAATAATTCATATCCGTGTTACATAATCCCAAAATATTTCCCAGGTAATAATCAAATATAATTTACAATAATACGCTAAGAGCAACATATGAAGATGCACCCTTGGTTGATCAAAGAAATATAGTCATATCTGACTTAATACAAAGCGAAATAAATGAAAAATCTATACTCCTAATTAACTATCCACTAGGCACCTGCTCTTCTCTGGAAGCTTTATACGCCAAAACAACAAAAACCTTACAACCTCAACCCTCAACGTACTCAAATCAATTTTGAGCAGCCGAGAGTTTAAGGGGGGAAAACATCAAGTCGGACATAAAGCCTGGTGTGAATAATGCTGTTTATCTCTGTTATTTTATGGTAAGTGAGACCACGCCGCATAGCGGAATAGGTTTCCCCTCACTAACATCCTTTTTAAAACATATCTTTTACAAATCCTTTCCTACAACCAAAATTGGTTAAAATATGTAAAGTAGTATTATGTAAACATACATATCAAGTAATAAATGAACTATCTTTCGAACTTAATAGTTTTGTTTGGCTAACTATTAACCTTTGGCTGACTCGGACCTAACAGACAACATATCAAAATTTATCTAACATTTGTTAGACACTCCTCTTATTTTGGACGTTTTGTACTTAACCATCTATTACACACTTCTCTTATGGATGGTCTGTCACTAACTTATCATCTCCCAAGGTCACTAGATCCTAATGGTTTTTCCGGCTCACTAATAACCTATCTGTATCCAAACAAATATTCCTTTATGTGTGTATTTATAATTTTAGTCTTACTCGTGATAAAGCCCTACAATAGAAATTTTGGTCAAAATTAGTTGGGGCTAATAGCTAATGTATAAGGCGAGACCCCTATACCAGTCTCATCTGGTATTCTAATATCTGTGTCATTTTACTTAGGGATCCCTTCCCATGATTTTCCTTGAAAACCTTTTCAAAATGATTTATACTTTTAAATCAAGCTTAAACAAGGAAAATTTATATATTCTACGCTTTACTCAAGATTACATTGCCATGTTATATATACTTTACTCAAATCTTAGTTGATGAAAATATTTAACCTTAGAAAGTACACTTTTCGAATCTTTTGAAAGTATCTCTTTCGAAACCAAGCAAACCCTTCCCTTAATCTAGGTCGAAAGGCCAAAACCTTCCTTTCGAAACCTTTCTCAAAAACCTTTTCGAAACCTCTGAAAATCCTTCCTTTCGAAATCTTTAAAACCTTAGACATCATCCTTTAAAAGCCTTTTAAACATTACCTTTCAAATCCCTTGGAAAACCCTTCCTTTTAATCCTTTCGAAACAACCATAAAACTACACCTTTTGAATCCTTCAAAACCAAGGGGGAAACACCCATTCGAAACCTTACTTTGAAACCTTTCGAAAACATCAAATCTAAACCTTTCGAAAGCAGTTGGGTTCAATTTAAAACATGTGGAAACCTTTCGAAACCATCCAAAGTTTACTCCTACGAAACCATTTTAAAAAACATTTTGGCCGAAACCATTTGGATTATGCCTTCAAGTAGAGCATAAGAATCATAAACCCATCAAAGTCGAATGCACTTCTTTTCGAAATCATTCAAATCATCTCTTTCGAAACCATTTAGGTTGTACTTCAATTGAGTACAAGGGTCATTAAACCATTTAAGTCGAAAGCATCTGTTTCAAAACCATTTCCTAAGTAAAGAAGTGATGGTGTCGAAACCGTCCCTTTGAAAGCATTGGAGAAGTGGCCAAATTTTAGAAAACATAGTAGCCCTTCGAACCCCTCAGGGTCGATAGGTAAAAAGGGGTAGCAAAAGGTGTCGACTTAGTCGAAAGCTGTTGTTTAAATACAAAGGTGCAACCTAATCGAAACAGTTTCCTTTAAATCTATTTGACCTTGTCGAAAGCTAACTAAGTCGAAAGCTTCTTAGTCGAAAGCAAGCAGGCGCATTATTATTTAAAAACAAAGTAAAGCCTCAGCCCCTTCGGAACCCCTGGTTTTGACCAACTACCTTTCTCCTACATCCAATTAACTACGTACCAGTCCCTGATACTATGTGCATTGGTTTCGACTGTGTTGGAGGCGAAGGTAAAGAGGCGGAACCCGGTGTCGAAGGTGTCGAAACAGTGAAAAACCTATTTATTTGTCCTTTTAAACTATTTCTTTTGTACCTATCCTACCTTATTTAATTTGTCTATATCTGATTGGTTGCCATTTTACTTTTTCCAAAGTGCTACCAATTTCCAAATATATCAAATATTAATTATTTGCAAAGTGCCCCTTCTCCTTTTATAATATATAAAACATTTAAGTCCGATACATAATTTTATATATCCATTAAAACACCTCGGACAAATCTACAAAAATTCTATAAAATCTCTTTTAATACGTTTTTCAACATTTAAAAATTTCAGACCCAAACCTTTTATTATTTAACGATAAATAATTTATAACCCAAAATAATAAGAAAATTCATATAAAATCCACAAAATTTTGAAAATTGAAACCCATTTCCAATTTATAATTTCTGTTCTAAATAAAATTCGAAAGGCATTTAGATGTTATTTAATAGGGGTTACATATAAAAACATATCATAAGATTAATATGAGCATGCATAAATTATTAACAAGTATATATAATCATTCCATCATTCAAAAACATAGCAAACCATTGCAAAACATTTCAGATTTCTCCTTAAAACCAAAAACAAAATAAAAGTGGGATGTAAACGTTATTCACCTTATCTTTTGAGACTAAAGAGATTGAGACGTGAATGGATTTGATTTGCTTAAGCTCCTTCTTGTATTTTTTCCCTTTTTCTCTTATTAATGGTGGCCGGCCTTAGCTTTTAAAATTTTGAAAATGGAATGAACGTTTATAGGAGAATACACGGCTAAGTTAAAGGATATAGGAATGACCTCTTTTCTATTTTAACCCTCCTCTATTTCATTTAAACCCTCATCTTAATTCATTGTTCAAATGGCACGACTACCTCTTAATTAAATCAAATCTCAATCTCTTAATCATCACATTATTTTATTTTGTTTAGCTAATTAAATATCGCGAATAATATTATAAAAAATATAGGGTATTACAGTCAGCCCTCATTGCTTGCACTGGAGCACCACCAACTGCTTAGCAAGTGTGATTTAGGCATTTTGAACCATCTTCCATAACATATCAGCAAACATGTTATGCAATCAGGGTTAGCAACCCCTGATTCCGTCCTCTTGTAACATACCGCTTCTGCTATGCCCAAAACTAACTGCTATGGATGTTGTAGTCATCCATAGGTGTTATTTCTAGTGGCCGAAATCAGAATCTTGAAACTGTTGGCAACATAGAAACACAAGAATATAAAAGAAAAAAATTAAACTTCAACAAAATAGAATTTCTTATTTCTCATTAATAATATTCAGATTTAGTTACATAATCCTGGACGTTAACCACATTCAGATCATATATACATGCATAAAATACGATAAGAGTGACATATGAAGATGTCCCCTTATAATGATGAGAGAACTAATAAATATAAACTTTACAGTTCTTAGTGCATCACAGCGGAATACACAAATTAGATTCTATATAACTAACACTGCCTGCACGTCTCTTAAGCTTATTCGTCCAAAAACCTAAAAGTCTCCTACTCTAAGACAACTCAAATTAACTTTGAGTACCCAAGAGTTTGTGGAGAAACACAAACTTCGAGTCGGATTATAAGTCTGGTATGAATAAGCCCCTATCATCTCTTATCATAAATGAAGATCTAGTGAAGCCACCGAAATAGTTTGTCCTCTTACTAGTATCCAAAACCACACATGTAAATCATTTACTATGCTCCCACACCCAAAATGATTAGTCTTAACATAATATGAAATAAAGCCATAAATCATATATATTGGATATCCCATCCACCCATTCATTAGATTATCCCATCTAAAAGCGATTTACTAGATTTTCCGTCTAAAATCAATTTAGTATAGTTCCACTCTAAAACCTTAAAATGACTATCCGTCATAATTTAATAGGACTCTCCATCCCATATCTATTTAAAATAAATGCAGATTATCCATCGTACATTGTTTTATAAAAGTTGGTGTGTGCTATCCACTGCGCACTCCATAGTTTTCCTAGGATGACTATGAACCCTTGGGTGCGAAATCCCGAGGCTAACGACCTCTGGCAAAACATTCTTTTCTTTAGAAATTTGATGTGGGCTATCCACCGCACATTCTATGGTTTTCCAAGCTTAACCAAGAACCCAAAACTTAGCTAATTGAAAATATTATGATCCCCATGAATATTTATAAAAATTCATGATCCCCATGAGTACTTATTTCCCCCAAGTATACCACATGTTTAACCTATTACTATTGGTAGCCCCAATTTCGTTAAATTAAATAAAAACACATTGATAGCTCCAATGTATATTTTCGAAAGCATATTTCTATTTGTAACCCCAAACTATGTATCGAAAACATTAAACACACTCCGGTGTCTCCATGGTATATTAACGTTCGTTTTATATAAGGCTCCCCTTTACATATTCAAAGATAAATATTTTATGCCATAACCCTTCGAAGAAACCCCTTCAAATTAGCAAATTTTTACTTAGGAAAAGTGGCTAAAGTAGCCCTTCCGAATATCCCATTTGGAAGCAAACAAAAATGATTTTAAAAACGTGGTTTAAAGAAAACCCCTTTTAAAACCCCTTCGAATGGAGCCCCATTCAAAAGCATAGTAAAAGCTTTAAAGTATCCCTTCGAAAGCATTAAAAAGTCCAAATATAGCCCCTTTGGAAGCCTTTTGCCTATTTAAAACATTCCTACTCTTCAACTTAGTCAAAAGGTTGAGGGCTCACCTTTCGACTTAATCGAGAGGTATAAGCTGGCGGCTTAACCATTCCTTCGAATATCCCATTTGAAGGTATATAAAACATAAAGAGAATCCGGAAACTCCCCTTCGATTTCATTCCTTTCGAAGTTGTGAAGCACCCCTTCGACTTCATTCCTTTCGAAGTTGTAAAGCACCACTTCGACTTCATTCCTTTCGAAGTTTTGAGTCAAACGCACCACTTCGACTTTATCCCTTCGAAATCAAACATCTCCCTTGAAAACATTGCTTCCGAAGGCATTAAAAACAATTTTGAAAAAAGAAAAGTAGGATCAAAAGTAGCCCCTTTCGAATTCCTTCCCTTCCTTTCGACTTAATCGAAAGTAACTTCTTCGAAAGCATAGCTTTCAAAGGCATTAAAAACTTAACTTTTAAAACAATGGGAAGGTTCAAAAGTAACCCCTTCCTTTACCTCTCCTACCTTTCGACTTAATCAAAAGGTTCTAAAACATAATTTTGGAAAACATTTAAAACAATTCTCTTGAAGGTTTAAACTTTTGAAGATCGCCTTCGAAACCCTTTCTTGAGTATAAAATTTTTGTATTGATAAAAATGATGGAGTCGAAGTATCCCCCTTCGAAACCTATTAATTCAAGAGCATTTATATTTCCATTCAAAAGCCAAGGAAGCATCCTCCATCCCTTCACCTCTCTTCCTTCCGACACCATTCCTACCTGTCGACTTAGATGAAAGGTAAATTCTTATCTTTCAACTTTGACAAAAGGTACCTTTTGACTTATCAAAAGGGTGAAAGCGGGCTATGTAGTCAGAAGAAAGTTCTAGGCATACGGAAGTGATGGTTCCTCTTGCTTGTCTAAATATGATTGGTCAAGAGGCTTCCTCCTATACTTTTAATAGTAAAAAGTACTAAATAGTAAATCTTTTTCTTAGAACTCTATTCTTCTTCCCAAAATAATTTTTGAAATCAATTTCCCTCTGAATTTAACCAATTCGAAAGCCCTTTTTTTCAATTTAGCCCTTGGGCATAAATAGTTTAATTACCTTAGTAAACCTCTAAAGAAAAATCCCCAGAAATCATCGAAAATCCTTTAAATCATATACTTCAACATGTTAAAATTTGAAAGCCTATGAAGATTAGTATAATTTAGAATTTAACCAAGACTACGTTAATTATCATATTAACATTTAAAACACCTATATCTTATCCAAATAAAGGTTTAAATGGTTATATCCTAACCAAAATCATAAACATTAATTGGGTATTACCCATAATCGATCCAAACATAGAAAAATAAGATGATAAACATGGTTATTCACCTTGATTAGTTAATTGGAGAATGAGATAATTTCTTATCTTTAATTCCTTAGCTTTACCTTCAATTTATTGCTCTTCCTGGAGCTTTTAATGGTCGACCAAAATATAGGTGAGGTGTTATGAATGAGAAAGTAAAAGTTTATTAAGGTGGAGGAAGAGATTTATACTAAGAAATGTCACCCCATTTCTAAGTTTACCCTTCAGGAAATTCCTCCTTCTTAATCCAGTCAAGTTTTATTTTTTTGATTCATTAAGACACGGCCATTGGATTTATTTATCTCATCTCCCTAATTATTCACATTATTCTACTTAATTTATCCAATTGAATATCCTAAATATTGTTAATTAAAATTCAAGGGCATTACATACTCCCCCTCAAAGTATTTCTCCCTCGAAATTTCATTAAGGACACACAAAAAGCGTATAAACCATGCAAGCAAATCTAGTATAACCTACCAGCCAAATTCTATATAAACCCTATGTTGGGCATAGCATCTAAAACAGCCCAGGAAAAGTAGCCCTAATCCGGTCTTCTATCTCCCAAGTACAGTCTTATACGTTGTCGCTCCACTGAACTTTCACCAACCTGACTGTCTTGTTTCTTAATCTCTTCTCACCTTATGCCACAAAATAAACTTGTTGCCTCACAAATTTCATATCCGGTTCCACCACTAAGTCCTCCAGTGCCGTTGAAGAGATAGTAGTTTCTAGATCATGAACACGCTTCCTATGATGAGAAACATGAAACACACAGTGGACCCCGGCCAAAATCCTTGGCAAATTTACTCGATATGCGAGTCTCCCAATCCTCTTTGATATAGGAAATGTGTTGGAAAATCAAATCTACGGTTTCAATGACAACAACTATACAATGGAAATCGAATATGCATATATATATATACACATTTATATATACAGGTACTTGCTAAAGCAACATCACTAGAAAGACAAAGACAAGGCTCAAAGATCACTACAAGAGACTACAAGTCGATAGGATCAAAGAAGCATGAGAAAAAGAGCACAAAAAATGATATGCACAATATCAGATGTTTGGGTGCACAAGCCAGACGTCTAAAACAGTTCTCTGGAACATCAGACAGACTGAACCAGACGTCTGGCGACTGCACTTAGACGTCTGATCTACTACTATATTCAAAAATATATATAGTATCAGATGTCCGAAACATATTCCAGACATCAGATTTCAAATTTGGATTTCAAATATGAACTTCAACTGCCACATTCGAATAGACATCTCTGCTTCACTTTGATGCAACTCTTCATCATCAACAAAAGCAACTGTAGAACACTTGTTAATGGATGCAACTACTCAAGAAACCTCTCTGCAACTTTATATATCATCAAGAATCAAGATAATAGATCACCTTACTTACTTATGCTCTCTAGTTACATGCTCTATCATATATTCTTGATCTCTAGCAATCTATACTTGTATTTCACACTTTTAAATATTCAGTTCCTCAGAGACAATAATCTTTAGATATATATTGGAAGCATTTGTACTAATTAGTCAATATCCGTGATATAGAACACACATTTGACAAGAACAACTTATTGTAACCAAGCCTATTCCTCCGGGTGAAGCGAGGATGTTTGATAGTCAAATTTCGAAGGGGAGCTTCAGGACTGGACGTAGGTCGGGTGGTCTGAACCAGTATAAAATCCCGGTGTGATTATTGTATATTTACTTAGATTAATTTTGTTTTAGTTGCATCATATATTTTGTCACATATTCTTGCATATACACTACGCGATCCACCCTGTAGACTTTCAAAATGGTCGAACATATCTTGGTGCTAGCTTCCCCATCTTCCCCAACCGAACCACACCTTTCATCGACAATAACTTGATGAAAACTTTATCTCCAACCGAGAACTCTATGTCCTTACACCTCTTGTCTGCATAACTTTTCTACTTAGACCGAGCTTCCTTCATTCTTTCTTGTATCGACTTGATCTTTTTTTGTCGCCTCTCTTACTAAATCTATACCAAGGACCAATCTGTCTCCGATCTCTAACCAACATGCTAGTGATTTGCATGGCCTTCCATACAAAGCTTCAAAAGGCGCCATTCCTCAAGTAGTCTGATAACTATTATTATAGGAAAACTCCACTAAGTGCAAGTGATCTTCCCAAGAACCACTACAGGCTCTACAGGCTCTTACAGAACTCGCTAGTTAACAAAGCATCTCTATCACTGATGATACAACTCTATGCAGTCTAACGATGTTCTTCATGAGCAACTTGGCCAAAATAGGTGCCGTCTTGGTTGACCTAACTGGAATGAAATGGACAATCTTAATTAATCTGTCCACTATGACCCATACACTTGCATTACCCCGGTTTGACCTTGGCAACCCGTCAATCCATGGATATCGACTTCAAACTAGAACATCCAAAGGCTGAAGCAAACCACTTGGCTTATGATGCTCGGCTTTTACTTGTTGATAGTTCAAACAATGTTTTACCCATAAGCCAAATCCCTCTTCATTCCTTCCTAGAAGAAACTTCTCTTCATATCCTGATACATCTTGGCTCCTCCAGGATGAATCATAAACTTCGATCGATGACATTCCCTCAAAACTTCCTTCCTAAGGTTCCCAACATCCAGAATACATAACCGTTCCTTCTTCCTTAACCAACCCTCACGATAAAGAATAAAATCCTTTAAGTCATCAATCTCGATTCTAGCTTCTAACCTTCTAATCCTCTTGGCTAACACTAGATCCTCTTTCTTCGTAGAAGCAATTTGTTCGATTAGAACTGGTCGAACTTCCAAACAAAACATTATGGCGATATTCTGACTAGATCCAGTAGTTGACCTCAAGTGCACACTTCAAGCAGTCAGTGCTTCCAAGTCATTCCATTCCGCCAACATAGCTAACACCACATTCTGATGTTTTCTATTAAGCGCATCTGCCACCTTATTTCATTTTCCCGGTGTGTACTCAATGCTAAAATCATAAGCTGCAACAAACTACAGCCATCTCTATTGTCTCATGTTCAGCTCCTTCTGAGAGAATAAATACCAAAGAGACTAATGATCCGTAAATAGCTCAAACCTTTTTCCCAAAAGATAATGTCTTCATACCTTCAATGCGAAGATTAGCGCTGCCAACTCCAAATAATGAGTTGAATATCTCACTTCATGTGGCCTAAGCTGTCTAAAAGCATAGGCAATAACCTTTCCATTCTTCATTAGCAGAGCACCTAACCCAATACCTCATGCATTGGTATAAACTACCAATCCCTGATAAGAGCTACTAATACAGGTGCATTGGTTAACAAATGTTTCAACTTAAGGAATGCCTCCTCACATTTGTCAGACAAAAAAAAAATTCACGTCCTTCCTGGTTAGCATAGTCAAGGATGCTGCTATTCGCGATAAATCCTTAATGAACCTTCGGTAGTATCCTATAAGTCCAAGAAAACTTCTAATCTCACTTACCGTCTCTAGTCTTTACCAATTGTTAACAGCTTCGATCTTATCCGGATCAACTGCTAACCCTTCCTCGGAAACTACATGACCAAGTAACTTCACTTCCTTCTTCCAAAAATGATACTTGGAGAGCTTCGCCTTCATTGATGTTGCCTTAGCATCTTCAACACTATTCTAAGATGATCCACATAATCGTTATCATTCTTAGAATATACCAAATGTCATCAATAAAAACCAACACGAACCTATCCCAATGCTCTCGAAAAACCCGATTCATCAAATCCACGAAGAAATTCGCCGCATTAGTGAGCCCGAATAGCATAACCATCCATTCATAAGACCCATATCTGGTCCTAAACACCATCAAAGGAATACCGTCCTCAGCCACTCTTAGCTGATGGAAACCTGTCCAAATCCTATTGGGAAAACACTTTAGCTCCACTCAACTGATCGAATAAGTTGTCGATCCTCGAAAAAGGATACCTTTTCTTGATCATCCTCTCGTTCATCATACTATAGTCGATACACATCCTTAATGATCCATCTGGCTTCTTCACAAATACCACAGTCGTTCCCTAAGGTGACCTGCTTGGCCGGATGAAATTATTTGCTTCCAATTCCACTAGCTGCACCTTCAATTCCTTCACCTCGGTTAGTGACATCCTGCTAGGTTGTCTACTTACTAGTTCAGCATCCGGTACAAGATCCTTCCAAAACTCGATTGTTCTCTTCAATGGCAAACCCGAAACTGGTTCAAACACATCCGCAAACTCTCTTGCAACATAAACCTGACTTAACTCTGCTTCCATTCCCATTACACCCAATAACGCATAAGCATTTCCCTTCGAACTCCTTACAAAGTAAATGACTCGGTTATGGCCATTAGGGTGTTACAATGATATTTCCCCTCTTCGAAAAATATCCTAGCATCATATCTATCTAACCAATCCATACCCACTATGATCCTAGAAACCATGAAATCAAAAACATATAAACTGCATGCAAACATATGGCCTAACAAGTCAAGTTCTAACTGGTCATATCTCATTCCCAAAGTTTCATACCCTCCTATAGGATTCGCAACCCTTAGAGGAATAATAAGGTATAAAGGTTCCAAACATAAGCAATCCATCAAATACTGAGATATAAATAAGTGTGATGCACTGGTATCAAATAGTATCCTAACCGGAGTACTATGAATCATAAGCATACCTTCCATCACCACTTCTCCTTTCTCAACAGTTGTTGGTCTAGAGGATAATGGTTACAATGCAAAGACCTTTTCCTTTCCAGCCTTAGCAGCCTCGGGACACTTGTCATTGTCATGCCTCATCTGGCCACAGTTGTAGCACTTCACATTCCGCCTTACTACAACTGCTTTTCCATCACTCGAGCGACACTCATTAGCATAGTGTCCCTTCTTGTCACAATTATAACAAACAATAGCCTTCCTCTTCTTAGATGCTACCCTTGACTAGGTACCTTTCTTCTTGAAGAACTTTCGTTTCTTACCCTGAAAATTATGAACCTCAACCGGTTTCCCTTTTCCAAAAGTAAAAAGTATTTCTTCATTCTGAATAGCCATTTCAACAACAATATGACATGGATCCTGGACGTTTGGCATGGTTGCTTTGACAATCCTAGGATTCAATCCCCATGAAAAGATTGTCATTCCTCCGAAAAATGGTATCCACGGTAGCATATCCATAATGGGACAGCTCACCAAACTTCGTAGCATACTCAATCACCAATCTATCCCCTTGACTAAATCTAGAAACTTCCTGAGCAATGTTGACTTGGCAACCTCTAGTAGAAATATTTCTTCAAATCTTCTTTGAAATTCAGCCCAAGTCAGATCTTCCTCTGGCTCTCCTCTGGTATCTCCATTCCACCGAAACAATGTTGCTCCCTACAATTGCCTTGAAGAAAGTCTTCTCTTCTGCATATCTGTTAAGCCGAGATCTGAAAATATCCTTTCGCAATGCAATAACCAGTTTTCCACTCCTATTGCATCCTCGGTTCCTAGAAAAGGCTTCCCTCCAAGATTAGCGTAATCCCTGCTCGGCTTGGCATAGTTATTGCCAATAGGGCCATTGGATTAGCTCCTCCAGCATTCCCTACAGCCACTCTCATAGCTGTTCCAACTTACACGAAGAACTGATACATTATCCCTATATCAACCAGTGGAATCTCAGCACCAACATTGGCATTAGCATTTGGGTTTGCATTTTTCAGTCGACTGAGATTGCTCCTAGTATTGGGTCAAATATTTCCACTTGTTGTGGTGCGTCTTCCACCCTGATTCACTCTTCCATTTCCTGCCTTCATATCTTACTTCCCTGCTGCTTGAAATCCAATTATGGTAAGATATAGAAGAACGACTTAAGAGAGTGGAGAATACATATATATGTATTTATAGCAAAGTACACATACGATACTATAATGCTTACCCAAGCCCAGCCATATTTTACATTCATTAGATTATGCTTTAAAAATATTTTAAGGTTTAAACTCCTTTTATGTACATAAACCATGCTCTGATACCAACTTGTAACATCCTGCTTCCGCTGTGCCCAAAACTAACTTCTACGGATGCTATAGTCATCCATAGGTGTTATTTCTAAGTGACCGAAATTGAAATCTTAAAACTATTGGAAACACAAAAACATTAAGAATATGAAAAAAATTAAATTTCAACAAAATAGAATTTCAAATTTCTTATGAATAATATTCAGATTTAATTACATAATCCCAAACGTTAACCACGTTCAGATCACATATACATGTACAAAATATGAGAAAAACGACATATGAAGATGTCCCTTATGATGACCAAAGAACTAATAAATATGAACATTACAATTCTTAGTACATCACAGCAGAATACACAAATTAGCTCATATATAGCTAATGTTGCCTCCTACACGTCTTTGGAAGCTTATTCATCCAAAACCCTGAAAATCTCCCACTCTCAGACTACTCAAATTAATTTTGAGTACCTGAGAGTTTATGGAGAAACACAAACTTCAAGTCAAACAATAATTCCGGTACGAATAATCTCCTATCATCTCTTATTATAAATAGATATCTAGTGAGACCACGTCGCTTAGCAGAACAGGTTGTCCCCTCACTAGCATCCAAATCAAAACATGCAAATTATTTGCTATGCTCCTGCACCCAAAATGATTAGTCTTAACATAATATGAAATAAAACCATAAATCATACATATTGGATATCCCATCCACCCATTCATTAGATTATCCCATCTAAAAGCAAGTCATTAGATTTCCCATCTAAAATCAATTTATTAGAGTTCCCCTCTAAAACCTTTAAAATGACTATCTGCCATAATTTAGTAGGACTATCCATCCAAAATCCATTTAGAATAAATGCACATTATCCATCGTACATTGTTTTAAAAAAGTTGGTGTGGGCTATCCATCGCCCACTCCATATTTTTCCTACGATGACTATGAACCCTTGGGTGCCGAATCCCAAGGTTAACCACCCCTAGCAAAACATTCTTTTCTTTAGAAATTTGATGTGGACTATCCACCGCACATTCCATTGTTTTCCTAGGTTAACCAAGAACCCCACACTTGGCCAATTGAAAATATCATGATCCCCATGATTATTTATTAAAATTCATGATCCATGCGATCACTTATTTTCCCGAAGAATACCACCCGTTTAACCTATTCTCATTGGTATCCCCAATTAGGTTAAATTAAATAAAAACCCATCGATAGCCCCGATGTATATTTTCGAAAGCATATTTTTATTTGTAACCCAAAACTATGCATCAAAAACATTAAACCACCCCGGCGTCCTCAAGGTTTATTAACATTCCTTTTATATAAGGATCCCCCTTACATATTCAAACAAAGATAAGTATTTTATGCTATAACCCTTCGAAGTAAACCCTTCAAATTAGAAAAGTTTTACTTAGGAAAAGTGGCTAAAATAGCCTTTTCGAATATCCCATTCGGAAGCAAATCAAAAATGATCCTAAAAACTTGGTTTAAAGAAAACCCCTTCAAATGAAGCCCCATTCAAAAGCATAGTAAAAGCTTTAAAGTACCCCTTAAAAAGCATTAAAACATCCAATGATAGCCCCTTCGAAAGCCTTCCTTCTTTTCAGAACATCCCTACCCTTTGACTTAATCAGAAGGGTGAGTGCTCACCTTTCGACTTAGTCGAAAGGTATAAGTTGGCGGCTTAACCCTTCCTTCGAATATCCCATTCAAAGGTATATAAAACATAAAGCAGAAGAAAGTTGGAAGCTCCCCTTCAACTTCCTACCTTTTGAAGTTTTAAGTCGAAAGCACCCCTGCAACTTCATCCCTTCCAAAGCAAACATCTCCTTCGAAAGCATTGCTTTCGTAGGCATTAATAACTTGGATTTTAAAAACAGAAGAGTAGGATCAAAAGCAGGCCCTTTCGAATCCCTTCCCTTCCTTTTGACTTAGTTGAAAAGTAACTCCTTTGAAAGCATTACTTTCGAAGGCATTAAAAACGTAACTTTTAAAACAATGGGAAGGTTTGGAAGTAACGCCTTCCTTTTCCTCTCCTACCTTTCGACTTAGTCGAAAGGTTCTAAAATATATTTTTGGAAAATTTTTAAAACAATTCTCTTGAAGCTTTAAACTTTCGAAGATCCCTTTGAAACCTATTAATTCGAAAGCATTTATATTTCCATTCGAAAGTCGAGGAAGCAGCCTTCATCCCATCGCCTCTCTTCCTTCTCATACCATTCCTACCTTTTGACTTAGGCGAAAGGTAAATGCTTACCTTTCGACTTGGGCAAAAGGTACCTTTCGACTTAGTCAAAAGGGCGAAAGCGGGCTATATAGTCAGAAGCAAGTTTTGGCCCTACGGAAGTGATGGTTCCCTTACTTGTCTAAGTCTGACTGGTCAGGAGGCTTCCTCCTATACTTTCGAATAGTAAAGAGTACTATAGTCAACCTTTTTATTCAAACACTATTCTTCTTTCCCAAATAATTTTGAAAGTAATTTCCCTCCGAATTTAACCCATTCGGAAGCCATCTTTTCAGTTTAGCCCTTGGTCATAAATAGTTTAATTACCTTAGTAAACCACTAAGGAAAATCCCAAAAAATACCAAAAATCGTTTAAACGTATACTTGAACATATTAAAATTTCAAAGCCTATGAAGATTAATATAACCTAGAATTTAACCAAAACCAAAATAAAATATGTTAATTAGCCCATTAACATTTAAACACCTAAGTCTTATCCAAACAAAGGTCTAAATGGTTATATCCTAATCAAAATCACAAATATGAATCAAGTATAACCCATAATCGATCCAAACATAGAAAAATAAAATGATAAACGTGATTATTCCCCTAGATTAGTTAATTAGAGAACGAGATAATCTCCTAGCTTTAATTTCTTAGTTTTATCTTCAATTTATTGCTCTTTCTGGAGCTTTATTTGGCCAGCCAAAATATAGGTGAGGAGTTATGAGTGAGGAAGTAAAAGTTAATTAAGGTGGAGGAAGAGGTTTATACTAAGAAATGTAGTCCCATTTTCAAGTTTACCCCTTAGGAAATTCCTCCTATCCTTCTTAATTTAGTTATGTCTTATTTTAGTTCATTCATTAAGACACGACTATTGGATTTATTAATCTCATCTCCCTAATTATTCACATTATTATATTTAATTTATCAAACTAAATATCCTAATGATGTTAATTAAAATTCAAGGACATTACACCCATCCTCAACTCCAAAAGTGGAGTTCCTGGTAGCATTCCTTGTTCGCTGGCTCATTCTTACAAGCTACAACAAGAATGATCAGTCTCTCTAAAATTAATAAATAGTGTCCATGAAAACAATGCGAATTATAATGTACTGCTATATTATATAATAAGAATGCTCTCCCATATATCGCTTAATCCATTCTAAGGAAAAATTCTTCCTTATCTATAATGGATCCAAGTACTAGCTTAGGCCGTCTATGTAATCTAAGCTCTGATACTAAATGTAACGACCATCCTATACCTCTAGTACCCAATATATATGTACAGTGCATTATGGAGGTACCCAACTGATGTTGGATGGTAGCCAATGGTGTAATGCAACAAAAATCCAGGCATAATACTCTGTAGAACATCGCACAATGCATAGACAAACCATAATATAACATAGATGTAAAACAGACAAGACCGTGATATAGTCAAATGAACCATAATTATGAACATTAGAGTGCAATAGGTTCACAAACTTTGCAGAAAGGTATATAGTAGAGTTTATACATCCCAAATCTTCAAAATAAACTCTATAACTGTCTTTAAGGTAATATAAGTACTGATATAGTTCTACAGTACTGCACGGTGGAATATAAGCGATAGTAAGTTCCCATATAGATATATAAAAGTGTAGCGTCCTTCTCGTACTCCACATAGCTTTATGTGCTATCCATACTTTTTATCCCTAATATAATCATTTAAGAGTACACGTGGTAATAAGAAGAAAAGAAAAAAATCTTGAGTCACACAATAGTCTGGTGTGAGTGAACATCATCTCAAAAATACTATAAAAATTGTATATGTAAATATAGGCATAGTGTATGAAGAACCAAACTTGACATGTTCCTGCATCCATGGATTTAGCACATAACAGTCGATTTATGACAATCTACTATCATTTCCATATAAATGTACCATGATCGAAGTACATAGTCCAATGTCTTGGTATGTGGTCAAAAATACCTACATTATGTAACACCCTAGAGTGATAAAAAACAATGGTAAACATAACATCCACCAAACAATTCCCACAATCACTCGTGTGCATTGGATATATGATAACTCGTATGGAATAATCACAAACTAAGGACTTAATAAAAATTATGGCTTCATTGGTACTTGAATCTATGCCACTTAATAAGGCTAGGAACGAAGCTTGCAATCGCAAAAGTCTACGGAAATCTACTATCGCAAGATTTGGACACGATTGCAAATCCACGTGGACGTCCCCGCATGCCCCTTAATTTTGAACATGGTAGAAGCCTCCAACTTATCAACAATCCCTTTGCACATGACTCTATAATGGAACTCAATCGTTATTCCATCCCGATAATCTACACAGCAGAACAAGCCATAAATCCTACTCACATGCCCTCATGTTAAACTTGTCTTTGTCGAGCGCTCTCACGACTCCCATCATTAAGTCATCATCTTCAGAATGTCACTAGACACTCATCGTAAGTCACAGAGCCATAGTACCAAAGTTCTTAAGCCATTATTATCATCATTATGTCAAAGCGCTACATGATCACTTCACTAGTCACCACATGAAGTCCAAGATCATCTCACGTTGTTCAGGGTCATCTACCCCACACAACATCACTCATATGAACCCCAAAACATACACAAAGAAACCCCAAAGTATCGCCACACCACGAGAAAATATTTCCTAACTTCCATTCCTATTTAGGTTTTTCCCTAGCCTAGCCCGAAATCCCCAAGGCCAAGACCTAAAGCAATCCCACCTTATCCCAAAACAACCCAAGAATAACCAAAGTGCCCTTACTATATAGGTGCTGGACTGGGGCATTCCTGCTAAATCAATGAGCATGCCTCAAAGAAAACACTGGACCGTGAGTCTTGTTCATTCCTCTATCATAGCATTATCGGATAGCATTTGTTGTTTGGGTCTTTCAATGCTGACCCAAAGCTAAGTCCGAGCGAACCTCCCCCAAACCCCAAGCAAACTTACCTCCGAGCAAGGACCACCGAATCAAAACGTTATAGCCTTGAGTCCATCACGTCGATTCCATCGTTATGCTTTGTTCTTTAACCTATGCGCTTTTTATACGCATCGATATAACTCTTAACATCCTCAAGCCTATCTGTCGAAATCTGATTACATAGTTCCTACCATTAATTTACTCTAATGAGCGTTTTCAACCATTCAAGCATATACACAAACAACACACACACACCAATCAACTACCATACATGCAAAAACACAACAATTCATTGCAAATAATCCTACAATGTATCTCTAATATAGCCTAATACACATTAAGGCAATTAAACATCAAACTATATGATTAGAATATTTCAGAGCATTTTAAATTCGTTTTACTTTGGATTTCATTTTAAAATTGTCCCAAAACATAATTTTGTCTTTAAAAATCGTTTAAAACATGTTAAAATCTATATGTACATATATAATAGGATGAAAGATGATAAGTCACTTACCAACACCCAAAAGTGGAGATCTGCATGCAAAACGAGGCAAATTAGAAAATGAACAGCAAAGATACGAGTTTTCATCCTAAAATGTAGATATAAAGATCTCTAACTAATCCCCTTGCTAAATCTACCCGTCTATGATTTAGAATTTATTTGGAAGAAAGGTGAAGACTTTGGATGAGAAATGGATTAGTGGAGGCTTAGATATAGTTAAAAAATGGTAGAAATGATTTGGGCATGTTTATTTCAGCCAATATAACCTCTAAACCCGAATTGGGTTATTGGTACTCTCCCCAATCTTTCTAATTACCCACTAAGCTGCTTCAAAAACTACCAAACTTCAAATAACCGCATCACCTAGCCAGAAAGTTCAAATCGCTATTGTGATTACTCTATAAAAAGCGAAAGTATCGTATCTTTTCATGGAAGTGGTCTGGGATGATAATCTTGCTTTTATCAAAAATTATAGCCATTACAAGTTTTTAGGTGTGAAATCATCCGATAAAATTTTTTGGCTCAAAAATCCCCTATGGTTATAATGTCATATGACCCACTACGAATTTAAAATAATATTCTACGACTCTCTAATATGTAAAAAAATGGTAGTTACATGATCGCTTCATATGAGTCGATGCACGAAATCTATTATAAGGCTCGACGGCTATACATTCTTAACACATGAAAGTTATGTTTATATCAACCTCTGACAACTTTATTTTTACTTTCGAAGGCTATATTTTTGATATGCAATAGCTTTATACTTAGTCAATATCAATTTCTAATAGTTGATATGTGATGGCTATATATATATGTATATATATATATATATGCGATATGTATGATTTTTGGCATGCAATGGCCTATGGTTTAACACACGAAAGCATGAGATTACCCAGGTTCGATAACACATGATTTTGGAAGGAAATATAACTACTTTTATAGTACTTGGAAGATTTTTAACTCTTTATAGGGATAAGTTTTTCTTAAACAAAAGTGATTATTTTGTTAAATGGGTAAGGGTTTTCAAGAGAATGAAAAATGTTTATCCCATTTTTTTAAAGGAGTTTTAAAAGGGAAGGTTATTACTTTGAATAATTAAATTTGTGTACAAATAAGCTATCAAATTAAGCATACATTTAGATGATAGGAAATGTGTTATATGTTCAATTTTGTGCTTTGTTCAACTATTATTGCATATAATAAATTGTTGACATACTCACCCATGTGTTAAATGCTATAATCAAACATTTTGACCTTAGGGATCTGCGAATCAATGATCAATATGGATTATTCTAGTAGTGGTCAAACTTAAACTCCTGAGCGAGTAGAATTGCGTCCAATATATTAGAAAGATCAAAATGTGCTAGAATGCCCTTAATTGATCAAAATGACATGACACAAACTATTTTGAAACAGATTTTGGTGGAGAGTAGGGTAGGGTCACACCTTATCCTTTGACCATTATGCCTACGATTGGTCTGGTCTTCAGTTTAATGCGTAGGGCTTTGCTTATAAAGGTTAGTATTTGGAGATACGCATCTGAAGGAAATCATAGCAGTTTTCTCACCTATGTTTTCTCCTACCATTCTTGGGAAAACATTGTTGTTTTCTCCTATCATTTTTAGGAGACCATTACTATTTTCTCCTACAGATTTTAGGAGAGTAGATTTTTTCTTATACCCATCTTAAGAGATCGTTGTTGTTTTCTTCTAAATAGATTAGAACCATTAGGCCAACATATATATTTTAGCTCGAGTTAGCTTGATAGGTTTTTAATTGACTCAAGAACACTAATGTAGGTTCATATTGATCCTAGGAAAACTATTTTATTGAGTGAACCATTTTATGGGACTAGACAATTATGGAACTGTGTAACCCTTCGTCCTTGGTGATTGACGGATTATTCATTCTAACTGATACATAAATGATATGCTATTGATGTTTTGATTATGATCTAATCATTTTTGGATGCAAGATCTATTTTGGATTACATATTATTTGACAGTATATTAATGAGGAGAAATATGTTCCCCTTAGCGGCTAGTCACACTAAGTACCTATATTTTTGTTTGAGATGGACTAATACTATTCGTACCAAGCTTTATGTCTAATCCAATGTTTTTAACTAAACACTTGGGTACTCAATTTGGATTGGGTAGGTTGACAGTAGGTATTTCGAGCTTTTAATGAATAAGCTTTCAGTGACATGCAGGAGGCAAGCTACTATATAAAGTTTATTTCTATTGTGCAGTTATTTAACTGCATTTATTGTTGTCGGATGTATGTAATGATGGTTACTATAACCGTCTACGTAGTATCTGATCATCCAAGGGGCATCATCGTATATCTCTTTTGGAATTATAATTATAATTAAAAATTTGGTAACATTTTAACTATTCATGTTGATTCCTTTAGAATTTATCCGAATAATGTAATCGTGGTATTATGAGATTCAATTGTAATGAATTTTCAAACCAATGAATGAAATTGTTTTATGAAAATTTGTAAGTTCTCGTGCTCTTCATGTTAATGACATAATAACTGATCTCATTTTGTCAATGGAAAATAATGCTAAGGATGAATGCAACATAATTAGTAACTATTTTTTAGCCTTAAAATGGAGTTGATACATATCCTTTGGCAATAAAAAATTGTTCTTACTTTCTGATCTTGAATACTTTAACTTGTTTTAACCATAAAGCGTTGCCTAGCTTGAATTTCACTTGATTTATAAATTTGAAATATTGTAATTCGATTGTGCTTGCTTATACAAAACCACCTAAAATAAGGTTAAATTAGGCACAAGCAATTGCTTTGAGGTCGAACCATTATAAAATTCCATGTTCTAGCTTTTATTCTTGCGTTTAGATTTGATACTCTCATTTTTTGACCGAGCAGTAACTAGGATTAGCAATTTCTTGGGATTGGTTGGCCAATACTAAAGAATCATTAAGGATTTCCCTTGTATAACATCACAATAATTAACACTAAACTAACAGGGAAGGACATAAATTATGTTTGGACTGATAAATTGAAGAAGCATTTCAAAAGTAATTTTTTTTATAAATCAATGTGCGAATGCTAGTTGTTTCGAATGGGAATCAATATTTGATGGTGTATACTGATGCATGTGGAAGTAGTTAAGAGCTATGTTGATGCATAAAGGTAGAGTCACTTCCTTTGCTTCTCGATAGCTTCGACTACATGAAGTTCGTTGTATTGCTCATGATTTGGAGTTAGCAGCAGTTACCTTTGTAGTGAAGTTATGGAGGAACTATTTGTGGGAGAATGATTCGAGTTTTTTATGTATCATAAGTCCTTAATGTTTTTATTCTCTCGAAAAGAGTTAAATATGAGGTAGAAAAAGAATACATCAGGGAAAGGAAATATGCTGGTTATGCACTTAGTAGAAACATCAAATATGGTATTGACGATGTTATATAAATGGAATTAATTTAGAAGCGTTGGCTTCCCACGTAATTAGAATGAGGTTGATGACCAGCTTTAGCAAAAATATCGCAATGGTCTTTTTTTGAGCTTTGACTATATTGATCAAAATAATTGTGCAAGGTAAAAAGATGCACTAGCCTAATGAATTAGGAGACTACAAGTTGGCAATGAGATTGATGATTTGAAAGACTTTGCACTTGACCAAAGAGGATGGTTGAAAAAGAAAGAATAATTATGTGTTCTGAATGTGGATAATCTAAGGAAGGTAGTTCTTAGAGAATGTCATTGATCAAAATTTACAATTTAACTTGGAGTACAAAGATTTATTAAGATATAAAGAGAAGTTTCTTTTAGGAAGGAATGAAGGGAGATGGAGGTTTATAGGTGAAGCAATGTATAAATTGCCAATAAGTAAAGCCAACATCAAAAGTCAGGTGAATCACTTCAACCCTTGGAAATACCATTATGGAAATATGATTCTATATTGATGGATTTAATTAATGATTTGCCTAGATTGAATAGGGGAAATAAAAGTATTTGGCTCGTGGTGGACAGACATCTAAGAGTGCACACTTTTTCCTTGTTATATCCGCAAGAACATCACCTAATTTGGTGAAACTATTCATGAAGAATGTTGTAAGACTTCATGGAATATAGGTTGCATTGTAAGTAGTCGAGATCTCTTGTTTACTAGTGAATTCTACAAGATTTTTCCTGCATGTATTGGGTATTAAGCTGAAGATGAGCACCGCTTACCATCCACAAACTGATGGGCAAATGAAAAGGGTTAATAAGGTATTGAAAGATTTACTGAAAGCCCATGCATTAAACTACGTAGAGTTGTGCGATGACCATTTGCACTTAATAGTTTTTTCCTACAATAATAGTTATTAGACTAGTATAGGAATGACACCTTTCGAAGAAATTTATGAAAGGTCGTGCAAATCATCAGCATGTTGGTTGGAGACGGACGAGACCAATTGTTGGTCTAGATTTGATGAAGGAAGAATTAAAAGATTAAGTTAATCTGAGCAAGGATGAGGGAGGTTAAATCAAGGTAGAAAAGCTACATGGATAAAGGCGTAAGGAAATAGAAATCTGTATTGGAGATTATGTCTTTTGTGAAAATATCACCGACGATGGATGTTATACGTTTTGGAAAAACAGAAAAGTTGGCCCTAGATATATTTTTCCATTCTTATTATCGAGAGGATTAAGAAACCCACGTCTCGTATCGATTTGCCGAATATTTTAGCAGAAGCTCATAATGTTTTTCACATGTCACATTTGAGAAAGTTTGTACGTGATCTAAAGACTACTATTGAGCCAACGGTTTTTAATGACTTAGTAATGAAACCTGATATAACTATCATTCGGTGACCTATTCATATGGAGGAGCTTAGAATACAAAAGAGATTTAAAATAAGACAATCAAGTTAGTGAAGGTCTAATGGGATGATGATGAATGAGATTATACTTAGGAAACTGAGGATAGGATTATAGAGGCTTATCTTAAGTTATTTTAATGTATGTTCTTATGTTTGTATAGAATTTTCGAGTAGTAGTATGATAGTAGTGCTTGATTTATGTGCATATGTCACACGTTTACAGGAATGATATGCTTGATTGTATGTACCTTATCATAATTTCAAGGATGAAATTCTTATAAGGAAAGGAGCCTATAATACCCTTAATATTTATTGCACATTATTTTAGATATTTAATTATGGGATAGCTAAATAATCAACATGGATAAGTTAGAAATTCCATAACATAACGAATTCAACTATAAATTTATTAATTAATAGGACGTTTTAAAAGAGAAAAAGAGATCCAAATTAACAAGCCAAAGGGATGGGGAATAAGGAATGGAAAAATCTATATCTTTCCCTTCTCCTATCCACATTAGTTAAGGTTGATCCATTAGTGGGTACAGTTAGACTTAACTCTTAAATGAGTAAAATTGCATCCAGGAGATTGTTAAGATCAAATCGTGTTATAATACTTATACTAGTCAAAAGTCACGACTCATTGACATTTTAAAACCAAATTTAAGGGTGGAATTGGTATAGGGTAGCACCTTACATTCCAATCGTTAATACCTCAGTCGATCAGGTCCGTGATTCTAATGCAAAGAGCTTTGTCGATATTAAGGCCCAAATTTTGGTTTGCATCCAAAGGAACTCATAGTTGAGATTCTCACCATTATTTTTCTTCTACCAAGAATAAAAGACCATTGTTATTTTCTTCGAAGGGGACCTAAAGACCATTTTAATTATTTCTTCTATAATGGGAGTAGCTTGGTACTCTTGTGGGAAAAAAGGACGTTGGAACATCTGGTATATTTTGGCCCGGGTTAATCCAAGAGTTAGTTGGCATGTGAAAATTAATTGGTTCATACTGAGTGTAGGAAAACTATGTTATTAAATGGACAATTTCTATGTGTGCGGTAATTATGGGAATGAAATGACCCATAGACCCTAGTGAATACTGTACTACTCATTTTGCTCCGTTATGCATGATGATGTTATGATGATGTTCAAATCATTATGGCTACATATGTATGTTATGATTGACATACTGATTGTAAAGATAATTGCAATTGAAACTCATTCTCTGCTTCCGTGGCGTCGCCTCACTATTTATCTATTTTGGTTTAAGATGGACTAATATTATTCACATCTGACATTTTGTGTGGTCCTAAGTTTTTACTTGCCCCTAAACTCTTAGGTATTCTTTTAAGTAGACTGGGAATATGGATTTTAGGTTTGGATGAATAAAGCTTCCAGAAATGAGTAAGAGGCAAGCTAATATTAGAAGTATATTTCCTCTATGTAGTTTAGCAGCATTTATTATACATTGCATGTAAAGGCAGGGTTTACAACTGTCAAGTAGCTATGACATCCAAGGGGTTATCCTTATATTTCGCTCTTATAATTATAATTTTATTTATTATATTTTATCTAAATGATGAGATTATATGGTTACGCAACTAAAATGTAATGAATTCGTAAATGAATGAATGAAAATTTTCTATGGAAAATATGTAATTTTTTCTTCTCTTAATGCTAATGGTACAATAGTTGATCTCATTTTATCACTATGAAATGCTATGGGTGATTGTGGCAATATTATATCTTTTTTCGAGCCTCAAAATAGGGATTTTACAATTGGTATTAGAGCACATGATTACTTAAAACTTAAGAAGATTTTTGAAAAGAGCATAACCCAAATGAATTAGAAAGCAAAGATTGGGGAACGGGATAGCGGTATAGTGACGTACTTGTTATTTGATATCTATAATATATATATATATATATATATATGTGTGTGTGTGTGTGTGTGTGTGTGTGTATTTGTATATGTATATGCATATGTATATTTATAGCTATCTGTAATATTCCCTTTATCTTTAAACCATTCTTCGGTACCCGATGAAAAATCATATGAAGAGTTTGAGAAATGGGTTCCATAAGTCGAAGTGTTAACTAAGGAGACGGAAACAACATAACCGATGGATATATTCCAGTCAATGCTAGGCGATAACTGAACCACAAGTTCGAATGCAAATGCTAATGTGGGTGCTGGAACCGTATCATATGATATGAGGACAATGTATTAGTTCTTTGTTAATATTATGCAAGTCTGAGCAGTGGCTGGTTTGACCAAAGGAAAAACTGAAAATGCGGGACTTGATGTACTCGAGGTGACTGCTCGAAATAATTATGTTGTTTTATGTAGGGAATATAACAATTTGGGAGGAAAATCAATCTTGGAAACTGTTACTCAACTTTCATGCCAGTAAAAGATTAGTCACAGCATGTGTTTGCTCAGCCCGGTTAAAGTCAATCCAGTATGCAAGCAAGTGAACGCCAATGATGGGTCGGCTCAGATTTCTAAGTTTACACAGCCCAGCTCAATCCGCATAACAAGACCCAAGCCATTAAAGGTAGATAGACCAATGCCTCTAAGCTCAACTTATTCCAAGCTGGACAGCACTTTTAAGCCCGAGCTAGTACTGCCCTTCAACTCAGGAACACACCATCGACTCAACTCAAGATGACATAGCCAACTCAGTTGACTTAGCCCAGCTCAACAGCAATTATTTTTTAGGTCGACTACATCTTATCCCACCCACGACTAGTCCCATGCATCCCATCTCATCATCACATAATCGGATCATCTCAGCAATACTCAACTTTTTTTTGCAATCTTCAACAACAAGCTTCCGACCTTCATTATGAACAAAAAGCTTTTCTCCAACCTTACAACCTAAAAAAGTGTGCTAAGCATAAAAAAGTAAAACCTAAAACACCTACCATTATGGCATGTTTTCCCAAAGTGCACTCACTCCTATGTCATTCCTCCTTCCTCAATTTGAATCATAATAGCTTTCACGCATCTCAACCACTGGTTCTAACCAACTTTCCAGCAATCCGCCATTAGCCGAAGCGACCGGATCCATGGCCATGACATATTCTTGCCTATTTGCAATATAATCTAAACCATAAAATAATCTACATTATCTGCTTAACTTTCTCTTTCCATTCAACATCTAAGATAAAAAAAATTTACGCTTGGAATTTCTTCTCCAGCACGAAAAATACTAGGGGCTCTTAAGCTAGCCATTATAAACTTAAGAGCTATTACTTTATATTATCCTCTTGTAATTTTAAGAGATTAATGTAGTAAGAATGCATCACAGTGAATGTAGGTAAGCTTGGCCAAACCATTTTACATCTTATGTTATTTTGTTTAATTACTCATTTACTCCATATCTTCTAATTTTTAAATATAATGTTTGCAAGTAATCATTTTTAACACAAATGCTTTAGCTTAATTCAAAGGTATGCTAAATTTTAGTCGAAATTTTGGCGTTAAAAGGAAGGCCTTGCTTAATAGCTCTCGGATTTCCTTACTTTTCTTCTCCACTAAAATGTATATTCTGATTGTTGCTATGAATCCTAACAGTGAGAACGAAGGTAATAACTCAAATGACCATGAGACTTATAGAAACACCATCGCCAGTGCCATTTTTCTCATTCCTTGGTTTAGCAATAACATGTAGCAAAGTGTGCTTTAGAGCTTAACTAATGTGGGAACTCTATCTTGCAAAGTCAATGATCTTAGGACAAGAATGGATGCTCAAACAACCATAAATTCGGTCCTCCACCTCCTTTAGTAGCTAAATTGACCCCTATCCAACCTACTGTCGCAGTGGTTACAATCTTGTTAATACCACCTAGGATAGAGTGGTGCTTGAAAATCCGATCAGATAGCTCCTATTCACAACATGAGAATGTATGGTACACATGGGCTAATTCACATTATTGATATTGATCCTAGATGGTTGGGCCTAGAGAACTAAGAAATCGTTATTTTCTTCAATGGAACAACCATTAACTTTCGAACGCCTTAGTCTAGTAGACATAACTTGAGACTTGAGATTCGAGCATCTTAGTGGCGGTGCTCATGCAATCGGTAGAGAATAATAGGGCCTCTTAGTACACTCCTGGTCCCATAGGGTGTAGCTAGACCTAGATCAAGATTTGTGTGAGCTTGGAATTCACGGTCGCCCTCTATGCATAGAGAAAGGAGATTACCCTCTCCAGTTCACTATCATTACCATCTCTCTTTATCGTATCATCGTCGTCGGTTTCCTATTTCTCAAAGGCACTACCTAAGCATAGTGCTGGTTATTGGCCAAAAACTTCCGCAATAGAAAAATGCTGGCCTCGGAGAAGAAATGAATTGGCTTCGCCAACAACTCAATTGAATGCAAACTCGGAATGCCGAAGGCGAAGCATTATCTAATAAAGAGAATGGAAAGCTATTTTTTCAGAAATCTTGAATATATACATCCACCGGCAGTATGCCTTACCGCTTATTGAAAAATACTATGGGAGTGCTGACCTATCAGATCACATCACTGTTTTCAAATCTATCACCCTGGCCAGCCAGCTTTTTAACCTGACAAAGTGTTGGCTTTTTCCCTCCGCTCTCATAGGACCGGCCTATCGTTGGTTCCTGCTTTTACAATCGGGTAGCATTTATTCCTAGGCCTAGCTCTACATATCTTCTAAGCTCATGTTCTTTGCTTCCAAGTCAAATGTCATGATTGTTAGTGAGCTAAGAAATAATAGCTATATACAACCAAGAATCTTCGGTCGTACATAAACTATTTCAACAAGGAGTCGACCTGGTCTAAGTGTGTCAACCAGAACAACTGAGTTGTAGCCCTCTACTTGGGGGTGAGGTACAAGTCAAGGATGTGGAATGAGTTACAAAAGTAGTCGACTACGTCTGTAACTGACTTTAACCGATGGGCAAACATGATCATGAGTATAGAAGACACTAATGTTTCAAATAGCAATGATGAGGCTCAATCTTCAAACAGAGCCTAGCCCAGTGAGATAACTGACCAATGAGGTAATGGTCGACAAAACAACCACAAAAGACATGTGGAAGATGACTCTCGATACAAGCTTAGGTATGCTCACTATGCCAATTTGACTTGAGATATGGAATCCACATATCTTACAACAAGTGACCTAGTATAGGTACAAAGATTGCCCACTACAAGAATCAAGAAAAGGAAGGGGCCTTGCAGCAACAGTAAGTACTATGAGTTCCATAAAATCAATGACCATTCCACTAAGGAGTGTCGTGTGCTACAGGATGAGATTGAAAGGTTAACCCTGGAAGGAGTTCTTAAAGAATATGTTCAGCATCGAGTCGATCAAGGACATATGACGACCGCCCTATACAATCGACACCGATAATATTTGGAAAGATGTTTTGAAGGGATGAAAGCTCTAAACTCTTTTCGGTCGCTGGAAAATAATTCCGATGATGATCGCGACATCATCGGTGTTCATTTTCGGGTTTCAAGGAGAGGAATTGCTGCCAAATTGTTTTAAATAAAAGTTGTTTGCAAAACTGGGTTTGGGTTTTGAAATTCAAAAGATAAATTGAATTGGTTTCGAAAAGATGGAAAGACTTTGGAATCTTATATTTAATATTTATATAATATAATTGAGTTTGGCAACTTATTAATTTGATTTGGGATAAAAAAGTAAAGTGGAAATTTTGTCAAGTTGAACCCAATGTAGCAAAGTACTGAAATAAAACTAGTAAATGAAACTAATTGAAGGAATGACAAAATAAATGTGGTTGGAAATAAAGGTAAATAGAATTCAATATTCATAAATGAAGGTAAACTGAATTTATATGGAATTGAAAATCCAGTTTAAATATAAGTAGAGATAAACCAAAGTGATGAAGTGAAATAACATAGGAAGTATATGGAATTTGCATTGAACTTAAGAAATAAATGGCAAAGTTCTTAAGTAAAATTTGGTACTGGATAATGTACTTAGTTAATAATTGAACAAAGATTTAACTGAAAGCTGCGAAATGATGATCGTGAATAAGTGAATGAAAATCAATGTGAATAAGGGAAAAGAAAATTTGATATTAATAATCAATTAGAAATGAATATCAATTAGAAATGAATACGTAGGATGTACTTATATTATTTTATTGGCATAGCTATTTGATCCAGAATTCGAGCACATAATTTCAAGATAATTATATTAATCCGAGTTGGAATTTTTTGCTCGATTTTCGACGGAAAACCTGGATATGAATTTTTTGTTGATTCTGAAAATTCCCCATCATAGTTTATGGCTATGCAAAGAGAATGACGGTTTCTGATCAAGAAACCAGATCTGAGTCCACATTAGAAAGTTAGATGGACAATACTAGTTCGGAAGTGAAATTGTGTGATCGAGTGAGTGATCGAATTTGATATTACGTACGAATGATATAAGTACATCGTACAGATTTGAATGAAATAAATATTCAAACTTTTGTAAAAGAAAATATGCAAAATGATAAGCAGGATATACAGGTGTGTTAAAGGCAAAGGATAAAATGGGATTTGATAAATTTAATTTGCTCGACAAAAGGTGTGTATTTAAATTTCTGTATGAAATTTGATGATTTTCTTGTCTAGTCACTGGGCTTTTTGTTTCTTTTTGAAATCTGGGATCCCGTTATGGCATTTTGCAGTCGTACCGAGCTAGCGGCGCAAAGGAGACGCTATCGAAATTTTTCGAAAATTTAGGGAGTTAGAAAAGTTTGAGAAAATTTTGAAAATTCAAGATTTGAATTTAAATTTGAATTGTTGAGAAACAATATTGTTTGGGAACTATGGAGAATTAGTTGAAGTGATGATGGTCTTTAGTAAAAAGATTTGTTTTGGCAAGTTGATAAAACTATTTGGATTGGGAAAAATAGTAAAAGAGCTAAGGATCATTCTTCTTAACTAGTAATTTCGGGAGGAAATTGTTTTTAGGGGGATGAATGTGACGACCCAGAACTTTGAGCATTTGAAAATGAAATATTTAATTGATTTTAAATATTGGAAGTTATTTTAAACTCGAATTTCAAATATAACTATGAATTTGGCAATTAAATTATTGGATTTAATTTATTAAAGTTGGGTAAAATATTGAATCTTGATTTTTAAGCTGATTAAAAATATTTTAAAGGCTTAGAAAATTTATATTAATGATACTGAAGATAATGGTAGCTTCAGAATTGGATTTGGAAATGTTTCATTCGGTTTTGAATTTATATCACTTAAATTGATATTTAAAAATAGCCTTTCAAGACACAGTCTCGGAATTTGAGAACCAGTTCCATTGGATCCGTAATATTATATTATTATCGGATTTCAATTTTTGTAATATTTGGAATGACCGTTTGGCCATACGATAAGCAAGCACGCTGAACTTAAATCGAAAATTCAATTTAATA
Source organism: Allium cepa (assembly GCA_030765085.1). NCBI lineage: Eukaryota > Viridiplantae > Streptophyta > Magnoliopsida > Asparagales > Amaryllidaceae > Allium > Allium cepa. The sequence goes on from CM060929.1 coordinate 823,572,827, forward strand.
ACTGGGTTCAAAAATCTCTCTTTTCCATACGATCGAATTTAGACTCGGAACCTTTTCCATTGTGTTCAGAATAGGGGTTTAACATTATGAACGCGTGACGGCATGCCTCGATAGGAGTTCGAGATTGTGAGCTGCGTAATTTTAACGATTTAAGTTTAAATTTATAATATATATATATATATATATATATATATATATATATATATATTTCAATTGAATAATGTTTTTAAAAGGAAAACCATGACACGTTTCTTCATTCTTTAAACATTTGGCATCTTTCCTATAACACGCAACTCTCTCCAAATGAAAGATAAAAGAAAAAATAAATAAACAAAAGCATTATTCTTGTTCGAAATTAAAACTCCTAAAATTTTCGTTCAAAAGAAATCGTTCAAAAAAGGTCGATCCCCTTCCTCCCATTTTCTCAGTTTCAGTTCGATTTGTTTTTAAAAATTAATCTAAGCAATGGCCGAGGATTCGAAAAAAAGAAGACGAAGGATCGAAAAGAGATTCAATTTTTGACGAATCCTCTCTCTGCATCTTCAAGTCAAGCATGCGAGTGGTTACACGGTGGAAAGCGGGTGGAGTTTGGTTGTCGAATTAGGTCTTGGGTCATAGGAAGAGGAAGGGAAGGGGTGGTCACGTGCTAGTTTGTCGCAGCTGTTTCCAATGGTCGTGCGCGCATGCATACATGTGGAATTGGGAAGGTTCGGCGGCAACGAGTTCGAACTGCTGGCGATGGTCGCGAGCAAGGTCAGACTCGCCGGAGTTGCTATGTTCAATCGATAGTGAGGTCTAAAACTGTGAAGAAAACAAGTCGGATTGGAAATGGGTTGCATGCGTAATCAAAGGTGAGATCTTCTCACTCAATTAAAATTGAAATTTCAGTTATTAACTGATTGTTGGATGTTGTAGTATATATAGTAGTGTGTGTGTACATATATATATATATATATATATATATATATATATATATATATATATATATTTGGAGTGATTGATTTTCCCACACTATATAGAGGTTGAGACCCTATGCGCCGCATAATAGCGAATGATTTTTTATAATCCAATATAACGCGATATTCCACCTCGAAGTGGAATTGGTATTTAATTATTATGTAAACATATGTGGATGCAAGGAAACAGGTTGGAGGGATCCAACTGAATTCCTCAAATATTTGAATTTGTTTCAATGTTGTGTGTTGATTTACTTATAATATGTGTATGATTATATTGTGATTGAAATCGTTGATGGCTATAATTTAACAGAATATATTTTTGGTATCGTAGGATACCAGAAATATAAAATTGGATTTCTGGAAATTAAAGTATAAAATTTTAAGTAAATTTATTTTAAAGAATTGGGTGAATTTAAAAAGGGTTAAAAATTGATTTTTGAAATCTTATCGAATTAATTCCAAAATATGGTAAAGGATTTTAATATAGGGATTTATTTTAAAAGGTAACATATTTTAGAAATCAATTTGGAGATTGATTGGTGTTTAAAAATAAATCTTTGGGAAATCAATTTGGAATTTGATTTGGGATTTGAAACAAATTTTGGAAATCATTTAGAAATTGATTTGGTGTTTGAAAGTGAATATTTGAAAATCGATTTGAGAATTGTATATCAGTGGATATTTGAAAATTTAAATTCACAATGGGAATTTATAAAGGGAAGGGAAATTTGTTTTAAAAATAAATATCGGTTTATTTTTAGAAGTGTGGAAAGGAATTTACAAATATAAAACATAAATTGAAATAAATCAAGAATGATTTATTAATTGATTTAAAGGGACTATTTTGAAATGGAAAGAGTATTCTTCCCTGGAAAGCCGAGTATGTTTTCAAAGTAGCTTACAAATATAAATTGAAAATTTTTAAGGATGGTTTTAGGAAGGATATTTTCGAGAAATTATTTTCTCAAGTTGTTTTTAAATCTTTAAAGCTAAGGTTTATTAGTTAATTATAGATGTAATTATTTTAAAGTTTTAATTAATATTTGTTTTAGAAAATGGTTATTTAAATAGTTATGCCCTATCTAATAATTTTATTTATGAAGTTAGTTTGGACTTGAGTTTTTATATGAGATATTGATATTAAATTTCGTAACTAATATTTAAATAAGTGTTTAAAATAGTTTTGTTTTAAAATGTTTCCAAGTATATATTTTTAGACGAGTGATTTAAATTATTTTAAAGTATTTGAACTCGGCAAATTTTCAGTGGAAATGAAAAAATATTTGAAAGTATATACCGCGTAAGGAAAGTGATTTGAAATTTGTTTTCAAAGTGTTAAAGTGTTGAAATATATCTTGCGAAAATATTTTGAAAATAATTAAGTTGGGGAAAATTATTTAAAATCCGTTGTTGTAAATATTGATTGATAGTTAAATAACCGACTATCAATATTGACCTTTAAATGACATTTGAATTTCGATACGACCGGGAGTAGGATTCCAAACAGTTATCTGAAAACCACATCGAACCTTTGTGATGGATCTTTTGTTTAGAAGATCAAAGTGGAAATTTGTTGTGATTTACATGAAATCTGAATGTAACAGTTATTTTTAACGTAAGCGCTCGTTATTTGGATTAGCCGGGAGAGGACTTTGTGTCATAAAACCCATTTCGAATAATGATACGACGAAATGAGATTGCATTTGAAGATGGGGTTGAAGACCGGGTATTTTCGAAAACGAAAGGATTGCCTATCGAATGTCTCTGCACTGAGTTGCTCCGGTATAGAGATTTTATCACCCTTTGTGATGGGGAGTCTGGACGTGATTAGTGAATATCTTGATTTGCAAGGGCTTCTTTGAAGTGCCTTCGGTTCCTTCGCACCTAGAACGGACTTGTATGGATGTGTGTCTGACGTTACACTTTGAGATGTAAAGCTGGTTTCTATCAAATACATTTCTGTTGGTGGCGGAGAATTTATTCTCTTGGCATAATACCCTTCTCTAAGACGTACAAGCCTAGAGGTTATGTAGTTGATTATTACTAGTGATACATTCCCCATTGGATAATGTGGTATATGAAGTGTTGCTGACCATTTGTTGATCGAAGCATGGCTTTTGTGAAGAGCGTAGCTTTGTGGACGAGACTTCGTTGGACCTCACAACCCGGAAATGGTCGAAACAGGAGGATGCGGCAAGGTTATTAGGGGAAGTGCCCCTTAGGATTGGTCCATTTTGTTCTGGATAAGGGTGGTATCATGGTATAGAGCCCAGATATTTAAACTATGTGATTGCTGTAAATTTATTATTTTTTGGTTGTTGGTGTTGTGGATCCTTGAATAAAGGTCGGTAATGACCGAGGGATAACATACTCGTGTTTGTAGTGACCTAGTTACAGAGGTAACCCGACCTTGTGTTGGCAGAGAGTTGGTTAAGTTCTTGGGGCATCCTTTCATAGTCATACCCATATGGAATAGGATGTTCCTTAGCCTGACCATTTGTTGGAAATTCAAAAAAACAATACGAGACCTTTACGATTGCAATTGTATAACCTGCCTCCTCAGGAGGTAGCTATAGCAGGCATAATATAATGGTACCTATGCTGGCTAAGATTTATATTATACTTTCGAAATGTTTTCCAACCTATGCACCAATAATATTAAGAATAATATCAAAAAGGGTTTTGCGTATCAAGCGTGTTTGACTATCATAAGGAGAAATCCCTCCAAGTGTGCGATTGCATTGTGTTTGTGCCGGGAGGCCTTATGCCAGTTTCATTTTCCAAAAAGCATTGCGAATTTCTTTTTATTCCCCTTTTGTTTTCTTTTTGTTAAAGATAAATGTTTTTAAAATCTCACACCAGTCCCATGACTGACCTTGAGTTCATTGTTCCCTTTCTAAACTCTAGGTGCCCATAATTTTCCAAACGGGCAGCCTAAAGTCAGGTTATCATTATTCTGGAGCGAAGTTAGAAAAGTATGCTGTGGAGATCAGGAGTAAGCTAGATGGCAAGGCGTATTACTCATATTATATAGTATCCGCTGCGTATGGATTGCGGAAAGTTCAGTTTCCATATAGTCTAAGTTATACTTACTGCCACTGTCGTATTGTGTTGTTGTATACTCTGATGATGTATGTATAAACCGATATAGTTCTTTGTTTTAAAGATTATTCATTTATCTATTATATATTGTTCCACTGTGAAATGTGAGATTCTGTTATCGTTTCTGTTTCTTCTTCTATCTTCTTCTTCTTTAGCCCTAACGATTCGGTTTTCTGGCATTTGATGTTTGGCATTTGATACGGTGGGCGTATTGATGTCGACTTTCGAAAGTTGAAAAATTGGATCGTTACAGTATTTCCATGTATGTACATACATACATACATACATACATATATATATATACATACATATATATATATATATATATGTATGTGTGTGTGTGAAATTGGCATCAATTCTGGTTTCAAGCGTATGCAAACGTCTCTGTTTCATATGTATATAGTTTTCAATGGTCTTTGATCTTGCATCCAGTTTCCTACATACTTGTGCTATTATGTGTATGTATAATTGCATATATGCATACATATAAGTTTGTAGCTTTGGCTAGTTAGTCCATTATTCTATTGAATAATATACTTCATGTTTTCTAGATTTGTGATGTTTTGTTAGGTTTGTTCTTTGTTTTCCTTGACCACCATATATACTTGAAGTCTTCTTGTCACCATGCCTGATTGTGTTCATTTGAGCTGGTCTTTGATTCAGATTACATGTGCATTGCCCTGTTGAAGTTTGCATATGGTCATTGGAACTAGTACTTGACCATTCTATTTTTTTTGTATTGCACTTGAGTTGAATCCAGCCTCGGCTCAGGTTTGACCTTGTCCTTACCGTCCCTGCAATTTTATCAAGTGTATATCGGTGTGCACGGCCTTGTGACATGTATAGTGATACACTGTGTATGTTACAAGTTGTTCGGGTGAGATGAATTCAAAAGAAATAAATGACGAATAACCCAAATAACTTAGGCACATAACATTTTCAAAAACACAAACTTTAATTTGCACTGTAAAATATTTTCGTTTTCAATTTTACTTCATTGGTGTTTATTTTGCAGATAACTCAGATGCTGGATTCAAGCTGGAATAGTCTTAAAGATTAATACGAGTGTTTGAGTAATAAGTAGCGAGGTCAAAATTTTAGATTGAAATTTGTGATGTAATCGAAATTGAATTGTAATCGAAATTGTATATATGTAGGGGGAACTCAAATTTGTAATATTCAAAATTGTAATAAAATATTTGCTTGAATTTAAATTCTGTTTTATTTATTTTATTCAATAAACATTTGTCTAATTATGTGAAAAATAAAATAGTACAATAAAAATACATTTAAATGAATATAGGTCAAATATTTTATTTAAATGAATAGTACAAACATATATTAAGATTTTGAATTGTTAATTGTATTTGGTAATTGATGAACTCTATTTACTCCCCTAATTTGAATGCTCCCTCTCTACAACAAAACACCCCATTCATATATGCAAGAAAATAAATAAAAATATGCAAATGAACCTAGATAGGAATATGTAAATGTAAAATAAATTATTTTACATTTATTTGCCAAAATCTTAACTTTTCTCTCCTCCTTTTGTTATCGGTAAAAGAGTAATAGTGTTAGAAAAATAGAGATAAAGTGATAGACATCAATACAACAATAATACCCAATCGAGTGTAGATATTAAATTTCAGTAAAAAATAAATGAATAATCATAAATACTCTGTTAGGCACATATTCTACTTTAGAGTGATAGGGGTAATGTCGACATATAAAACCATATAGTTGTGTCTAATGTGGTATATTTATATCAGAAATTTGAATATCTACTAACCATGGATAACCGTTAGGACTTTTAAATGAGATTAGTGGTATTCACAATTTTGTAAAAAATGAATTTCAAGCATCTTCTAACCATGCATAACCGTGAGGACTTTTAAATGGAAACAGAATCAACTTGTCTATTTAGTAATCAATTTTGATATGTGTTCCATACATGCATAACCGTGAGGACTTTTAAATGAGCATGAAAGCATATAAACAAATATTCCAAGTAATTTAACCATGCATAACCATGAGGACTTTTAAATGAGAGTGAATACTTTGGATGTTTTTATTGCAAAAAAAGAAAGAATAATTTCTTGTTTAAAATACCACATTTTGATATTCTATATTGGATTCTGATGAGTGATGGTCATTAGAAATATGATAGAAATAGAGATGGTCATGGAATTTTTACCAAAAAAGTTATTATAAATCTTGTTTAAATTTTTAAAGAAATTTACTAAATATAATGTCTCAAGTCATAATATATGATTAATATCGACACTCATCACTTTTTCAATCACTTTACCTGTTCGATAATCGGTAGGGGATCGGATTAGTTAATGTAGTCTTTTAAGATTAAATCCAAAAAAAATATAAAATCAAATTTTACAAAATGCCTAATCTGAAATGAAGTCAACAAAAACTATTTATTAGAAGGGATTTTATAAGAAAAATGTTTGCTAATTGAAAATCAGTCGAAATAAAAAATATACAGATATTTTCTTTGAAAATGATACAACTACTGAATGTCTCGACATAAAGCTCGTTCTACTAGTAATTTTTCTATCAACTAGGTTGCGAGTGTAATCTATATGCATCTGAATTTCCATTTGACTCAAGGGTATCATTAGATAGATATCATAGACCAAATCGTGGAGTGTGCAACAAATACCTTATAATCATCTTATAGCTTTTAAAATGTGATTCCTTAAGGATTTGATTGAAAAACAAGCACATAAACAAGTAGTGAACATAGTGTAAGATCAAGAAGCAATAAGATAAACGAATATATCCACGTGTATCTAGAGTAATCATCAACATCTCTTATCACCTAAACTTGCAATATAGTTACTCCAAACAAATCTATATGAAATAGTTCAGAGACTCTATAGATACTTAGAGTGTTCTCGACATGAAACTTTAATTGGCCAATAATTTTGTATAAGCCAAAATCAAAATCAACATTTATTTCCTTATCACATAATTGGCTGATTTAAATCAGATTATGGTGCAAATTTTCACATATATCGTTCAAGATAAACGCACCGTTACCTATTTAACCTTTGCCAATAATTTTTCATTGTTGCCAATTGTGATCTTGCCACCTTTATACTAGGCTAAGGAACTTTTGTTTGTTACCCGTTATGTGCTTGGAACAGCCAGAATACAGGTAACACTGTTGTTGATCCTTATCCTGCCACTACACCTACACGAGAAAAGATTTTTGTGACCTATTTGTTTTTATAGGTCCATGATTTTTAGTCGCAAGTGATTTAAAAAAATATCTTTGATTAGACCCAAGACAATTTATTTTTGTTCATTTTGGCATCCAGATTTGTCTGACTTTAAGGGATTTTATATTCAAGCCTTTTGGAACCCAAAATGAAATGGTTTTCACGTGTTTGGGTCCATACCAGCAATTATTGTGATTGTGTCCAAATTTTCTACAAATCGTGCACTTGGAATTGACTTTATTAATTTCGCTTCTAACATGTTCAGATTTAGTATACCCAAGTCCTTGTCTAACAGTATCGACAGTTTGTTTCCCTAATAACATATTTAGCGATCTTTCTCCATTGGAAAATTTTCTAAAGTTGTAGACAATTGTTGGACTTGTGTTTTGAGAGATTCATTTTCATTCAATAATTGAATGCACTATCTAATGGAATTTTCTCCCCTATTATTTTTACTTTCTTTCGAAATCAGAATTTCATTTTTAAGGGATTTAATTTTAAATTCTAATTTTTTTCGTTTCCTCTTCAAACGATGGACACTTATCACACTTAAGGCTCTTATTTCGATAGTTTTCAACCAATTGATCGAGCGGTTTATTTAATTCTATCAAAGTATCTCTTTGCGATTCAATTTTAGCGTACTTCGCCCTAAGTCTTTCAGAACAGCCATTTGCTACATGAAAATATATAAGTAATTCTAAATTAGTAAGTTTTATTAATTGCTTGGCTCATTATCATCACTGTTAGTTGTTTCTCCTTGAAGACATAGATTTCCATTTTCACTCTCACTGCCAGTGCTTTTATCATCTTCATCCCAAATAGCTATAAAATTTCTCCTTTTCGGTTTCTTTCCTTGGCTGATTCGATTATGAGAACAATTTGGCTAGATATGACCGGGCTTGTTGCAATTGTGACATATGATCTCCAGCTCTTTTGATTTATCAAGTACTTTGACTATTCTGCTTTTCAATTGTTGATTTTGAGCTGGAATTCCGTATTTGTGGTTCCACCTTTTGAATCTCTTCATTATCAGCACCATTTCAGCTACTTCATCATCATCGTCGTCGTCATCACTTTTCGTTGTCCGCTTGAGAGCTATTGATTTCTTTTGAGTATCACCTCATTCTTGTTCTTTCTTGAATTTCATTTCTAGCTCATAAGTTATGAGATTTCCAATGAGTTCTTTAACTACTTATTTCAAATCCTTTAATTCTCGAATGGCGGTAACTTTTGGTTCAAAATTTTATGGAAGGACTCTGAGGATTTTTCATATTATTTCCAATTCCGTGCATGGTTTCCCAAGAGCTTTTGATTTGTATATGAGATTAGAAAGTTGTCCGTGCATTTCTTTGACATTTTCATCCTTGTCCATTGTGAAGTTCTCGTATTTTCTACTAACCATGTAAGGCGAGATTCTTGGGAGGATCCTTCATGAGTCACTTCATGCGTGTGCCAAATTTCCTAAGCAGTTAGACAATGTGAGAAATGATTAAATTCAGTGTGTTCCAATGAACAAATAATAGAATTCACAGCTTTAACATTAGCATTCTACAGTTTATTTTCAAGATTTGTCCATTTATCCATCGATTTTTCAATTTCCTGATTATTTACCACTATAGTTTGTGTCCTACATCTTGTCTCTACAATATTCCTAGAATCAATGGTTTTCAAAAAAAGATTCATTCTGTTTTCCAGTATGTATATTCACCATTGAACATAGGTGGCCTAACTATGGACTGAACCTCAGCAAAAGCATTGTTAAAAGAAGCCATTAAAAAAAATCAAATTTTGAAAACAAAAATTGGTTTTTGTTCCTAGCACTGATACCACTTGTAGGATCAATTTAAACCTATAAGAGGGTGAATAGGGTGACACTAATTATAATAAAAATTAATGCAGAAATATATAAAATAATTGCAGCATAGATAATAGTAGAATAATAAAAGCAGAAATAGCACAACACAGATTTACCCAGCTTCGTCAAAACCCTTCCTACGTTCTGCTCCCAAGGTTTCTACTAGAAATTAAGTAGTCAAACGCTTACATGTGTAAACTTGCGACACCCGCTAACAATTAACTTAACTCTACGCTCAAAACTCTACACAACTCAGCCACCGAGTGCGAATTCTCAAACTACGCCCCGTAATTTGTCCCTAGTCACACGATTAGAATTTACACAATTTAAATTGAAATTACAAATAAAAAAATAGAACTAAAGAAAAATCCCAATTTTTAACTAAAGCCCAATATAGATTTGGCCTAAATAATAATTAAAAGAGCAGAATGTTGGCCATTCTCTTTTGAGTAGAATTACCCAATATATCGTCTTTCCTTTTCCTTTTGAGTAGAATGTTCAGCCGTTTTATTTCTTTTTCAATCTGCCATTGGGGTTTTCAATTTTAATCGCCACTTGGAAATTTGAAGCTCGAGTCCTTTGATGTTTTGTTCCTGCTTCGCTACTTCTTCTATCAGTGATATTCAATTGCTTACGGCTGTAAAGTCGAGATCGATTCATGCTTTGAATTGGTATGTGTGTCTCCTTTTTCAATTTATAATTATACTCGACTTGATTCGAGTTTTGAATTGATGCTTACTCTCTGATTTTTTGCTTGAACTCGAAATACACATTTGCCGATGATGTTAATGGGTATTTATAGGGATCGAACACCCTATATTTTCATTTATATAAATATGTTTGAATTCTTCATAATTCTTGCTTGGCCATTCTATTTTGCTTAAATGATGATGATTGCACCGACTTATTCAATAGGTGAATATTTTGCTGATATGCTTTGCTTGGTCACCACGGCTTCCATTTGATTTTAGAATCTATGATGCATGTTCATCACGCTCTTTCCATTTTCAAATATTTTTGACTTTTGTTGAATTTGTTCATCTCGGCCTTGACTTGTTCATTGTAATTCAAATTTTCGTGAACTGCTTTGGTCAATTCCTATTACTTCGACATTTGAGATTGTGATAATATTTTTGTTCTTTTTGGACTCTTATTCAAACTTCTTTCAATTCCTCGACTTGCTTAATCCACTGTACACGTGACCATGTCTGAAGCTCTGTTGTATATATTGTATTTCTGGTCTTGTTTACACATTTGAGCTGTTATGTTGTGGTTATCAGGTGATGGTCTGATGTAATGTTTTGGAACCGAGTTGAACTGGTGTGGTTCTTCTTGAGTTCTTGAATTGTTAGCCTGATCTGGTTGTCACAACTTGTGTGTGTGTATATACACATGTGTTTAGCTGCTTTGTTTTGTTCACTGCCTGTTCTGCATTGATGTACGTTGATCTACACACTCATGTTATACATTGCTAGTTTACCTGAGTCTGGCTTGAATGGCTGCACATGGTTAGTCTTTTCTGATCTGGGTCAGTTTCTTGTACCATTGATGGTCTTGTTTGGTCTGGTCTGATTTCCCTACTTTGCACATGTGAGCATGTTGTGTCATTTGTGTTCATCTGGAAGGTTGTATTCATGTTGACTTTGATTGCTCTGTTTTTTGGGTTCAATTCTTTGCTAGTACTAGTTGTAGACGTTGAAGTTTTTTATAGATAGTTGAGGCTTTGTTGATGGCCCTGGTCCATTGAGCTAGCTGTCCATTGCTCGAAACTTTTTTGCTGGGTATTTCCATGTATATACATACATACATACATACATACATATATGTATGTATGTATATATGTGTGAGAAATTGGCATCAATTATGGTTTCAAGTGTATGCATACATCTCTGTTTCATATTATGTAGTTTTCATTGGTCTTTGATCATGCGTCCAGTTTCCTACATACTTGTGCTATTATGTGTATGCATATAATTGCATATATGCATACATATAAGTTTGTAGCTTTGGCCAGTTGGTCTACTCTTCTATTGAATCATGTACTTCATGTTTTCTGGATTTGTGATGGTTTGTTGGGTCCGTTCTTTGTTTTCCTTGACCACCATATATACTTGAAGTCTTCTTGTCACCATGCCTGATTGTGTTCATTTGAGCTGGTCTTTGATTCAGATTACAATTGCACTTCCCTGTTGAAGTTTGCATATGGTCATTGAAATAGTACTTGACAATTCTATTTTTGTTTTTGTATTACACCTGAGTTAAATCCATCTTCGGCTCGGGTTTGACCTTGTGCTCACCTGTCCCTGCAATTTTATCAAGTGTATATCGGTATGCTCGATCTTGTGACATGTATAGCGATACACTGTGTATGTTACAAGCTGTTCGTGTAACATGAATTTAAAAGAAATAAATGACGAACAACCCAAATAACTGCGGCAAATAACATTTTCAAAAAACATACTTTAATTTGCACTGCAAAATATTTTCGTTTTCAATTTTACCGCGTCGGTGTTTATTTTGCAGATAGCTTAGATGCCGGATTCAAGCTGGAATAGAGTTGAAGATTAATACGAGTGTTTGAGTGGGTATGTAGTGAGGTTAAAATTGTAAATTGAAATTTTTGATGTAATCGAAATTGAATTGTATTTGAAATTGTATATATGTGGTGAGAGCTTAAATTTTTACTATTTAAAATTGTAACAAAATATCTGTTTGAATAAAATATTTATTTTAATTTTAATTTTATGTTATTTATTTTATTCAACAAATATTTATTTGATTATGTGAGAAATAAAATAGTACAATAATAAATACATTTAAATGAATATATATATATATATATATATATATATGTTTATTATCATCAAACTAAAATCATATATTAGCATATTCAACATGCTCCTCACACTTATTAGTCCACACAAACTTCACATCCTTTCTCATTAGCTTGGTCATCGGTGCCACTAACCATGAAAAATCCTTAATGAACCACCGATAATAACCAACCAACCCAAGGAAACTCTTTATCTCCGTCACTATCTTAGGTCTTTTCCAACTATTCACTGCTTCAACCCTAGTGGGATCTCTTTGAGACTACATGACCCAGAAACTTCACTTCTTTCTTCCATAAATAACACTTCGAAAACTTCGCCTTCAGTTGATGCTGCCCTAGTGTCTCAAGCACCACCCTAAGATGAACTTCATGCTCTCTTTCATCCTTAGAGTATAAAGATACCATCTATAAAAAACCAATACAAACCTATCCAAGTGCTCTAGAAAAACCTGTTTCATCAAATCCACAAAGAATGTCGATGCGTTAGTCATTTCGAACGACATAACTAACTATTCAAAGGACCAACATCTAGTCCTAAACGCCATCAAAGGTATACCATCCTTTGTTATTCTGAGCTGATGGAAACCTATTGTCAAATCCAACTAGAATAATATATTGGTTCCACTTAACTGGTCGAACAAATCATCAATCCTTGGCAATGGATATCAATTCTTTATCGTTCTCTCATTCAACCTACGATAATCGGTACATAGCCTTAACAATCCGTTCGGCTTCTTAACAAACACTGTGTCTACTCCTCAAGATGAACTACTCGGTCTCATTAAAATTTTGCCTTCTAAATCCACGAACTACACCTTTTACTCCTCCATCTTTGTAGGGATTATCATGCTTAGCGGCCTACTCACTGGTTCTGTTCCTGGAACCAAATATATCTGAAACTCAATGACTCGTTTCGGTGGAAATCCTACAACATGCTCAAGCATATCTGCGAATTCTTTAGCCATGAAAACTCGATTAAGGTCATCCTCTAACTCCATAGTACCTAACAAAGTTCACCACACCACCAGAACCTTCTACAGTGTAGACAATCTGGTCGCTATAATCAGGGTGTCTAGGCAATATTTTCCTATCCTGGAAAAATATCCTAGCATCGTACTCATTTAACCAATCCATCCCAAGAATAATCCCGAACCCCACAAAATCAGACACATGCAAACTGCAAACAAAAGTATGACCTAAAAGGTCAAACTCTAACTGGTCACATCTCAACCCTAGAGTTGCATACCCTCATATTGGATTCGCAACCCGTAAGGAAGTGACTAAATAAGTGGGTTCTAGGTTAAGTTTATCTATCAAACATCTAGATATAAAAGAATGTGATGCACTAGTATCAAATAGAACATTAACAAACTTACCATGAATCTGAAGCGTACATTCAAAAACTGCCTTTCCTTTCTCCTGGGCTGTTGGCTTCGAAGTAGTAGGCTCCAATGCGTATACCTTGCCCTTTCTATCCTTAGAAGGCTCCTTACATTGATTCTTATAGTGGCCTGTCTGATCACGGTTGAAGCATCTAATGTTCTTCTTCCCAATCACCTCCTTAGCCTTTCCAGCACAAAAGTCATTGGCGAAATGACCCTTTTTGTCGCACTTAAAACAGACCACCCTAGACTTTCCTTTCTTGGTTGCTCCACCCTTCTAAGCACCCTTCTTGTGAAAGAACTTCCTCTTCTAATTCTCCCCAAACTGGACTTCCTTCACCTTATTCTTCTCCTAACAAGCAAGCATTTCTTCATGTCTTAAAGCCATCTCTACAACCACATCACAAGGATCTCTAATATGCAGTAAAAAAAGTCCTAGCCAACTCAGGCTTCAATCCCTTGATAAAATTCTCGTTTCTCTTCATCACTGTATCAACAGCAGTATAGCCATATCGGGCTAACTCTTCGAACCTAATGGCGTACTCCAGAACAGTCATCTCTCTCTGTTCTAGCTCAACAAACTTCCTAATCAAAACAGACCATGCCATAGCTAACATGAACCACTTCTGGAACATCCTCTTAAACTTTTCCTAGGTCATAGTCTCCTCATCCACTGCCACAGTCACACTATTCCACCAAAATAAAGCAGCTTCCTGTAGCTGGCTTGATGCCAACCTCCTCTTCTACTCATCATTGAGCCTCGAGTCTACAAAAATCCTTCCGCAATGCAACAAACAGTTTTCACCTCAATGGCATCCTTTGTTCCAATAAATGGCTTCCTTCTGAGCTTAGTGTAGTATCCACTCAACTTAGCATAGTCGTTTACAACTGGAGCTCCCGGCACTCCTCCTCCAGCTACTCCAACAACAACACCCGCTTGCACCATGTTTATGAAGAACTGATACATAGCTTCCATTCCAATTTGTAGGACTCCAGCACCCACATTCTCAACTTATGCCTAACCTTGACCTCTCCTTGCATTAGTCCTGGCATTCCTATCAGTGCCTTCCCCTTCTGGGTTAACTCTTCCCCTTCTACCTTCCATATCTGTATTCAAACCTCATGAGGTATAGAAAAATAACCTAACAAAGATAGGAGACTAGAGATAAAGCGTATACTTATATGGAACAAATATAAGTACTTACTATAGCGTTATCTCATACCCCAATCTTACTCTAATTCAATAGGGTTATGTTTTCAAAAACCATTTTTATTTTAAAGTTTTCCATAAACCTATGCTCTGATACCAAGTTGTAACATCCTGTATCTAGAGGTCGTAAGCTAAGCGCTACAGATGCAGAAGTCATCCATTGTATTAACTTCTGGTGATAAATATGGAAATGCTAATGGTATCCATAATATCAGAAGCATTTGAATATGAACAAAATCATAGATTTCAAAAACAGACTTTACTAATTGTATCTCGAAACAATAATTCATATCCATGTTACATAATCCCAAAATATTTCCCAGGTAATGATAAAATATAATTTACAATAATACGCTAAGAGCAACATATGAAGATGCACCCTTGGTTGATCAAAGAAATATAGTCATATCTGACTTAATACAAAGCGAAATAAATGAAAAATCTATACTCCTAATTAACTATCCACTAGGCACCTGCTCTTCTCTGGAAGCTTTATACGCCAAAACAACAAAAACCTTACAACCTCAACCCTCAACGTACTCAAATCAATTTTGAGCAGCCGAGAGTTTAAGGGGGAAAAACATCAAGTCGGACATAAAGCCTGGTGTGAATAATGCTGTTTATCTCTGTTATTTTATGGTAAGTGAGACCACGCCGCATAGCGGAATAGGTTTCCCCTCACTAACATCCTTTTTAAAACATATCTTTTACAAATCCTTTCCTACAACCAAAATTGGTTAAAATATGTAAAGTAGTATTATGTAAACATACATATCAAGTAATAAATGAACTATCTTTCGAACTTAATAGTTTTGTTTGGCTAACTATTAACCTTTGGCTGACTCAGACCTAACAGACAACATTTCAAAATTTATCTAACATTTGTTAGACACTCCTCTTATTTTGGACGTTTTGTACTTAACCATCTATTACACACTTCTCTTATGGATGGTCTGTCACTAACTTATCATCTCCCAAGGTCACTAGATCCTAATGGTTTTTCCGGCTCACTAATAACCTATCTGTATCCAAACAAATATTCCTTTATGTGTGTATTTATAATTTTAGTCTTACTCGTGATAAAGCCCTACAATAGAAATTTTGGTCAAAATTAGTTAGGGCTAATAGCTAATGTATAAGGCGAGACCCCTATACCAGTCTCATCTGGTATTCTAATATCTGTGTCATTTTACTTAGGGATCCCTTCCCATGATTTTCCTTGAAAACCTTTTCAAAATGATTTATACTTTTAAATCAAGCTTAAACAAGGAAAATTTATATATTCTACGCTTTACTCAAGATTACACTGCCATGTTATATATACTTTACTCAAATCTTAGTTGATGAAAATATTTAACCTTAGAAAGTACACTTTTCGAATCTTTTGAAAGTATCTCTTTCGAAACCAAGCAAACCCTTCCCTTAATCTAGGTCGAAAGGCCAAAACCTTCCTTTCGAAACCTTTCTCAAAAACCTTTTCGAAACCTCTGAAAATCCTTCCTTTCGAAATCTTTAAAACCTTAGACATCATCCTTTAAAAGCCTTTTAAACATTACCTTTCAAATCCCTTGGAAAACCCTTCCTTTTAATCCTTTCGAAACAACCATAAAACTACACCTTTTGAATCCTTCGAAACCAAGGGGGAAACACCCATTCGAAACCTTACTTTGAAACCTTTCGAAAACATCAAATCTAAACCTTTCGAAAGCAGTTGGGTTCAATTTAAAACATGTGGAAACCTTTCG
The DNA here is from genome assembly GCA_030765085.1 of Allium cepa. Lineage (NCBI taxonomy): Eukaryota > Viridiplantae > Streptophyta > Magnoliopsida > Asparagales > Amaryllidaceae > Allium > Allium cepa. The sequence goes on from CM060929.1 coordinate 823,589,152, forward strand.
AAACCATCCAAAGTTTACTCCTACGAAACCCTTTTAAAAAACATTTTGGCCGAAACCATTTGGATTATGTCTTCAAGTAGAGCATAAGAATCATAAACCCATCAAAGTCGAATGCACTTCTTTTCGAAATCATTCAAATCATCTCTTTCGAAACCATTTAGGTTGTACTTCAATTGAGTACAAGGGTCATTAAACCATTTAAGTCGAAAGCATCTGTTTCAAAACCATTTCCTAAGTAAAGAAGTGATGGTGTCGAAACCGTACCTTTGAAAGCATTCGAGAAGTGGCCAAAATTTAGAAAACATAGTAGCCCTTCGAACCCCTCAGGGTCGATAGGTAAAAAGGGGTAGCAAAAGGTGTCGACTTAGTCGAAAGCTGTTGTTTAAATACAAAGGTGCAACCTAATCGAAACAGTTTCCTTTAAATCTATTTGACCTTGTCGAAAGCTAACTAAGTCGAAAGCTTCTTAGTCGAAAGCAAGCAGGCGCATTATTATTTAAAAACAAAGTAAAGCCTCAGCCCCTTCGGAACCCCTGGTTTTGACCAACTACCTTTCTCCTACATCCAATTAACTACGTACCAGTCCCTGATACTATGTGCATTGGTTTCGACTGTGTTGGAGGCGAAGGTAAAGAGGCGGAACCCGGTGTCGAAGGTGTCGAAACAGTGAAAAACCTATTTATTTGTCCTTTTAAACTATTTCTTTTGTACCTATCCTACCTTATTTGTCTATATCTGATTGGTTGCCATTTTACTTTTTCCAAAGTGCTACCAATTTCCAAATATATCAAATATTAATTATTTGCAAAGTGCCCCTTCTCCTTTTATAATATATAAAACATTTAAGTCCGATACATAATTTTATATATCCATTAAAACACCTCGGACAAATCTACAAAAATTCTATAAAATCTCTTTTAATACGTTTTTCAACATTTAAAAATTTCAGACCCAAACCTTTTATTATTTAACGATAAATAATTTATAACCCAAAATAATAAGAAAATTCATATAAAATCCACAAAATTCTGAAAATTGAAACCCATTTCCAATTTATAATTTCTGTTCTAAATAAAATTCGGAAGGCATTTAGATGTTATTTAATAGGGGTTACATATAAAAACATATCATAAGATTAATATGAGCATGCATAAATTATCAACAAGTATATATAATCATTCCATCATTCAAAAACATAGCAAACCATTGCAAAACATTTCAGATTTCTCCTTAAAACCAAAAACAAAATAAAAGTGGGATGTAAACGTTATTCACCTTATCTTTTGAGACTAAAGTGATTGAGACGTGAATGGATTTGATTTGCTTAAGCTCCTTCTTGTATTTTTTTCCCTTTTTCTCTTATTAATGGTGGCCGGCCTTAGCTTTTAAAATTTTGAAAATGGAATGAACGTTTATAGGAGAATACACGGCTAAGTTAAAGGATATAGGAATGACCTCTTTTCTATTTTAACCCTCCTCTATTTCATTTAAACCCTCATCTTAATTCATTGTTCAAATGGCACGACTACCTCTTAATTAAATCAAATCTCAATCTCTTAATCATCACATTATTTTATTTTGTTTAGCTAATTAAATATCGCGAATAATGTTATAAAAAATATAGGGTATTACAGTCAGCCCTCATTGCTTGCACTGGAGCACCACCAACTGCTTAGCAAGTGTGATTTAGGCATTTTGAACCATCTTCCATAACATATCAGCAAACATGTTATGCAATCAGGGTTAGCAACCCCTGATTCCGTCCTCTTGTAACATACCGCTTCTGCTATGCCCAAAACTAACTGCTATGGATGTTGTAGTCATCCATAGGTGTTATTTCTAGTGGCCGAAATCAGAATCTTGAAACTGTTGGCAACATAGAAACACAAGAATATAAAAGAAAAAAATTAAACTTCAACAAAATAGAATTTCTTATTTCTCATTAATAATATTCAGATTTAGTTACATAATCCTGGACGTTAACCACATTCAGATCATATATACATGCATAAAATACGATAAGAGTGACATATGAAGATGTCCCCTTATAATGATGAGAGAACTAATAAATATAAACTTTACAGTTCTTAGTGCATCACAGCGGAATACACAAATTAGATTCTATATAACTAACACTGCCTGCACGTCTCTTAAGCTTATTCGTCCAAAAACCTAAAAGTCTCCTACTCTAAGACAACTCAAATTAACTTTGAGTACCCAAGAGTTTGTGGAGAAACACAAACTTCGAGTCGGATTATAAGTCTGGTATGAATAAGCCCCTATCATCTCTTATCATAAATGAAGATCTAGTGAAGCCACCGAAATAGTTTGTCCTCTTACTAGTATCCAAAACCACACATGTAAATCATTTACTATGCTCCCGCACCCAAAATGATTAGTCTTAACATAATATGAAATAAATCCATAAATCATATATATTGGATATCCCATCCACCCATTCATTAGATTATCCCATCTAAAAGCGATTTACTAGATTTTCCGTCTAAAATCAATTTAGTATAGTTCCACTCTAAAACCTTAAAATGACTATCCGTCATAATTTAATAGGACTCTCCATCCCATATCTATTTAAAATAAATGCAGATTATCCATCGTACATTGTTTTATAAAAGTTGGTGTGTGCTATCCACTGCGCACTCCATAGTTTTCCTAGGATGACTATGAACCCTTGGGTGCGAAATCCCGAGGCTAACGACCTCTGGCAAAACATTCTTTTCTTTAGAAATTTGATGTGGGCTATCCATCGCACATTCTATGGTTTTCCAAGCTTAACCAAGAACCCAAAACTTAGCTAATTGAAAATATTATGATCCCCATGAATATTTATAAAAATTCATGATCCCCATGAGTACTTATTTCCCCCAAGTATACCACATGTTTAACCTATTACTATTGGTAGCCCCAATTTCATTAAATTAAATAAAAACACATTGATAGCTCCAATGTATATTTTCGAAAGCATATTTCTATTTGTAATCCCAAACTATGTATCGAAAACATTAAACACACTCCGGTGTCTTCATGGTATATTAACGTTTGTTTTATATAAGGTTCCCCTTTACATATTCAAAGATAAATATTTTATGCCATAACCCTTCGAAGAAACCCCTTCAAACTAGCAAATTTTTACTTAGGAAAAGTGGCTAAAGTAGCCCTTCGGAATATCCCATTTGGAAGCAAACAAAAATGATTTTAAAAACATGGTTTAAAGAAAACCCCTTTTAAAACCCCTTCGAATGGAGCCCCATTCAAAAGCATAGTAAAAGCTTTAAAGTATCCCTTCGAAAGCATTAAAAAGTCCAAAGATAGCCCCTTTGGAAGCCTTTTGCCTATTTAAAACATTCCTACTCTTCAACTTAGTCAAAAGGTTGAGGGCTCACCTTTCGACTTAATCGAAAGGTATAAGCTGGCGGCTTAACCATTCCTTCGAATATCCCATTTGAAGGTATATAAAACATAAAGCGAATCCGGAAACTCCCCTTCGATTTCATTCCTTTCGAAGTTGTGAAGCACCCCTTCGACTTCATTCCTTTCGAAGCTGTAAAGCACCCCTTCGACTTTATTCCTTTCGAAGTTTTGAGTCAAACGCACCACTTCGACTTTATCCCTTCGAAATCAAACATCTCCTTTGAAAACATTGCTTCCGAAGGCATTAAAAACAATTTTGAAAAAAGAAAAGTAGGATCAAAAGTAGCCCCTTTCGAATTCCTTCCCTTCCTTTCGGCTTAATCGAAAGTAACTTCTTCGAAAGCATAGCTTTCGAAGGCATTAAAAACTTAACTTTTAAAACAATGGGAAGGTTCAGAAGTAACCCCTTCCTTTTCCTCTCCTACCTTTCGACTTAATCAAAAGGTTCTAAAACATAATTTTGGAAAACATTTAAAACAATTCTCTTGAAGGTTTAAACTTTTGAAGATCGCCTTCGAAACCCTTTCTTGAGTATAAAATTTTTGTATTTATAAAAATGATGGAGTCGAAGTATCCCCCTTCGAAACCTATTAATTCAAGAGCATTTATATTTCCATTCAAAAGCCAAGGAAGCATCCTCCATCCCTTCACCTCTCTTCCTTCCGACACCATTCCTACCTGTCGACTTAGATGAAAGGTAAATTCTTATCTTTCAACTTTGACAAAAGGTACCTTTTGACTTATCAAAAGGGTGAAAGCGGGCTATGTAGTCAGAAGCAAGTTCTAGGCATACGGAAGCGATGGTTCCTCTTGCTTGTCTAAATATGATTGGTCAAGAGGCTTCCTCCTATACTTTTAATAGTAAAAAGTACTAAATAGTAAATCTTTTTCTTAGAACTCTATTCTTCTTCCCAAAATAATTTTTGAAATCAATTTCCCTCTGAATTTAACCAATTCGAAAGCTTTTTTTTTCAATTTAGCCCTTGGGCATAAATAGTTTAATTACCTTAGTAAACCTCTAAAGAAAAATCCCCAGAAATCATCGAAAATCCTTTAAATCATATACTTCAACATGTTAAAATTTGAAAGCCTATGAAGATTAGTATAATTTAGAATTTAACCAAGACTACGTTAATTAGCATATTAACATTTAAAACACCTATATCTTATCCAAATAAAGGTTTAAATGGTTATATCCTAACCAAAATCATAAACATTAATTGGGTATTACCCATAATCGATCCAAACATAGAAAAATAAGATGATAAACATGGTTATTCACCTTGATTAGTTAATTGGAGAATGAGATAATTTCTTATCTTTAATTCCTTAGCTTTACCTTCAATTTATTGCTCTTCCTGGAGCTTTTAATGGTCGACCAAAATATAGGTGATGTGTTATGAATGAGAAAGTAAAAGTTTATTAAGGTGGAGGAAGAGATTTATACTAAGAAATGTCACCCCATTTCTAAGTTTACCCTTCAGGAAATTCCTCCTTCTTAATCCAGTCAAGTTTTATTTTTTTGATTCATTAAGACACGGCCATTGGATTTATTTATCTCATCTCCCTAATTATTCACATTATTCTACTTAATTTATCCAATTGAATATCCTAAATATTGTTAATTAAAATTCAAGGGCATTACAGACTCCCCCTCAAAGTATTTCTCCCTCGAAATTTCATTAAGGACACACAAAAAGCGTATAAACCATGCAAGAAAATCTAGTATAACCTACCAGCCAAATTCTATATAAACCCTATGTTGGGCATAGCATCTAAAACAGCCCAGGAGAAGTAGCCCTAATCCGGTCTTCTATCTCCCAAGTACAGTCTTATACGTTGTCGCTCCACTGAACTTTCACCAACCCGACTGTTTTGTTTCTTAATCTCTTCTCACCTTTTGCCACAAAATAAACTTGTTGCCTCACAAATTTCATATCCGGTTCCACCACTAAGTCCCCCAGTGCCGTTGAAGCGATAGTAGTTTCTAGATCATGAACACGCTTCCTATGATGAGAAACATGAAACACACAGTGGACCCCGGCCAAAATCCTTGGCAAATTTACTCGATATGTGAGTCTCCCAATCCTCTTTGATATAGGAAATGTGTTGGAAAATCAAATCTACGGTTTCAATGACAACAACTATACAATGGAAATCGAATATGCATATATATATATATATATATACACATTTATATATGCAGGTACTTGCTAAAGCAACATCACTAGAAAGACAAAGACAAGGCTCAAAGATCACTACAAGAGACTACAAGTCGATAGGATCAAAGAAGCACGAGAAAAAGAGCACAAAAAATGATATGCACAATATCAGATGTTTGGGTGCACAAGCTAGACGTCTAAAACAGTTCTCTGGAACATCAGACAGACTGAACCAGACGTCTGGCGACTGCACTTAGACGTCTGATCTACTACTATATTCAAAAAAATATATAGTATCAGATGTCCGAAACATATTCCAGACATCAGATTTCAAATTTGGATTTCAAATATGAACTTCAACTGCCACATTCGAATAGACATCTCTGCTTCACTTTGATGCAACTCTTCATCATCAACAAAAGCAACTGTAGAACACTTGTTAATGGATGCAACTACTCAAGAAACCTCTCTGCAACTTTATATATCATCAAGAATCAAGATAATAGATCACCTTACTTACTTATGCTCTCTAGTTACATGCTCTATCATATATTCTTGATCTCTAGCAATCTATACTTGTATTTCACACTTTTAAATATTCAGTTCCTCAGAGACAATAATCTTTAGATATATATTGGAAGCATTTGTACTAATTAGTCAATATCCGTGATATAGAACACACATTTGACAAGAACAACTTATTGTAACCAAGCCTATTCCTCCGGGTGAAGCGAGGATGTTTGATAGTCAAATTTCGAAGGGGAGCTTCAGGACTGGACGTAGGTCGGGTGGTCTGAACCAGTATAAAATCCCGGTGTGATTATTGTATATTTACTTAGATTAATTTTGTTTTAGTTGCATCATATATTTTGTCACATATTCTTGCATATACACTACGCGATCCACCCTGTAGACTTTCAAAATGGTCGAACATATCTTGGTGCTAGCTTCCCCATCTTCCCCAACCGAACCACACCTTTCATCGACAATAACTTGATGAAAACTTTATCTCCAACCGAGAACTCTATGTCCTTACACCTCTTGTCTGCATAACTTTTCTACTTAGACCGAGCTTCCTTCATTCTTTCTTGTATCGACTTGATCTTTTTTGTCGCCTCTCTTACTAAATCTATACCAAGGACCAATCTGTCTCCGATCTCTAACCAACATGCTAGTGATTTGCATGGCCTTCCATACAAAGCTTCAAAAGGCGCCATTCCTCAAGTAGTCTAATAACTATTATTATAGGAAAACTCCACTAAGTGCAAGTGATCTTCCCAAGAACCACTACAGGCTCTACAGGCTCTTACAGAACTCGCTAGTTAACAAAGCATCTCTATCACTGATGATACAACTCTATGCAGTCTAACGATGTTCTTCATGAGCAACTTGGCCAAAATAGGTGCCGTCTTGGTTGACCTAACTGGAATGAAATGGACAATCTTAATTAATCTGTCCACTATGACCCATACACTTGCATTACCCTGGTTTGACCTTGGCAACCCGTCAATCCATGGATATCGACTTCAAACTAGAACATCCAAAGGCTGAAGCAAACCACTTGGCTTTTGATGCTCGGCTTTTACTTGTTGATAGTTCAAACAATGTTTTACCCATAAGCCAAATCCCTCTTCATTCCTTCCTAGAAGAAACTTCTCTTCATATCCTGATACATCTTGGCTCCTCCAGGATGAATCATAAACTTCGATCGATGACATTCCCTCAAAACTTCCTTCCTAAGGTTCCCAACATCCAGAATACATAACCGTTCCTTCTTCCTTAACCAACCCTCACGATAAAGAATAAAATCCTTTAAGTCATCAATCTCGATTCTAGCTTCTAACCTTCTAATCCTCTTGGCTAACACTAGATCCTCTTTCTTCGTAGAAGCAATTTGTTCGATTAGAACTGGTCGAACTTCCAAACAAAACATTATGGCGATATTCTGACTAGATCCAGTAGTTGACCTCAAGTGCACACTTCAAGCAGTCAGTGCTTCCAAGTCATTCCATTCCGCCAACATAGCTAACACCACATTCTGATGTTTTCTATTAAGCGCATCTGCCACCTTATTTCATTTTCCCGGTGTGTACTCAATGCTAAAATCATAAGCTGCAACAAACTACAGCCATCTCTATTGTCTCATGTTCAGCTCCTTCTGAGAGAATAAATACCAAAGAGACTAATGATCCGTAAATAGCTCAAACCTTTTTCCCAAAAGATAATGTCTTCATACCTTCAATGCGAAGATTAGCGCTGCCAACTCCAAATAATGAGTTGAATATCTCACTTCATGTGGCCTAAGCTGTCTAAAAGCATAGGCAATAACCTTTCCATTCTTCATTAGCAGAGCACCTAACCCAATACCACATGCATTGGTATAAACTACCAATCCCTGATAAGAGCTACTAATACAGGTGCATTGGTTAACAAATGTTTCAACTTAAGGAATGCCTCCTCACATTTGTCAGAAAAAAAAAAATTCACGTCCTTCCTGATTAGCATAGTCAAGGATGCTGCTATTCGCGATAAATCCTTAATGAACCTTCGGTAGTATCCTATAAGTCCAAGAAAACTTCTAATCTCACTTACCGTCTCTAGTCTTTACCAATTGTTAACAGCTTCGATCTTATCCGGATCAACTGCTAACCCTTCCTCGGAAACTACATGACCAAGTAACTTCACTTCCTTCTTCCAAAAATGATACTTGGAGAGCTTCGCCTTCATATGATGTTGCCTTAGCATCTTCAACACTATTCTAAGATGATCCGCATAATCGTTATCATTCTTAGAATATACCAAATGTCATCAATAAAAACCAACACGAATCTATCCCAATGCTCTCGAAAAACCCGATTCATCAAATCCACGAAGAAATTCGCCGCATTAGTGAGCCCGAATAGCATAACCATCCATTCATAAGACCCATATCTGGTCCTAAACACCATCAAAGGAATACCGTCCTCAGCCACTCTTAGCTGATGGAAACCTGTCCAAATCCTATTGGGAAAACACTTTAGCTCCACTCAACTGATCGAATAAGTTGTCGATCCTCGAAAAAGGATACCTTTTCTTGATCATCCTCTCGTTCATCATACTATAGTCGATACACATCCTTAATGATCCATCTGGCTTCTTCACAAATACCACAGCCGTTCCCTAAGGTGACCTGCTTGGCCGGATGAAATTATTTGCTTCCAATTCCACTAGCTGCACCTTCAATTCCTTCACCTCGGTTAATGACATCCTGCTAGGTTGTCTACTTACTAGTTCAGCATCCGGTACAAGATCCTTCCAAAACTCGATTGTTCTCTTCAATGGCAAACCCGAAACTGGTTCAAACACATCCGCAAACTCTCTTGCAACATAAACCTGACTTAACTCTGCTTCCATTCCCATTACACCCAATAACGCATAAGCATTTCCCTTCGAACTCCTTACAAAGTAAATGACTCGGTTATGGCCATTAAGGTGTTATAATGATATTTCCCCTCTTCGAAAAATATCCTAGCATCATATCTATCTAACCAATCCATACCCACTATGATCCTAGAAACCATGAAATCAAAAACATATAAACTGCATGCAAACATATGGCCTGACAAGTCAAGTTCTAACTGGTCATATCTCATTCCCAAAGTTTCATACCCTCCTATAGGATTCGCAACCCTTAGAGGAATAATAAGGTATAAAGGTTCCAAACATAAGCAATCCATCAAATACTGAGATATAAATAAGTGTGATGCACTGGTATCAAATAGTATCCTAACCGGAGTACTATGAATCATAAGCATACCTTCCATCACCACTTCTCCTTTCTCAACAGTTGTTGGTCTAGAGGATAATGGTTACAATGCAAAGACCTTTTCCTTTCCAGCCTTAGCAGCCTCGGGACACTTGTCATTGTCATGCCTCATCTGGCCACAGTTGTAGCACTTCACATTCCGCCTTACTACAACTGCTTTTCCATCACTCGAGCGACACTCATTAGCATAGTGTCCCTTCTTGTCACAATTATAACAAACAATAGCCTTCCTCTTCTTAGATGCTACCCTTGACTAGGTACCTTTCTTCTTGAAGAACTTTCGTTTCTTACCCTGAAAATTATGAACCTCAACCGGTTTCCCTTTTCCAAAAGTAAAAAGTATTTCTTCATTCTGAATAGCCATTTCAACAACAATATGACATGGATCCTGGACGTTTGGCATGGTTGCTTTGACAATCCCAGGATTCAATCCCCATGAAAAGATTGTCATTCCTCCGAAAAATGGTATCCACGGTAGCATATCCATAATGGGACAGCTCACCAAACTTCGTAGCATACTCAATCACCAATCTATCCCCTTGACTAAATCTAGAAACTTCCTGAGCAATGTTGACTTGGCAACCTCTAGTAGAAATCTTTCTTCAAATCTTCTTTGAAATTCAGCCCAAGTCAGATCTTCCTCTGGCTCTCCTCTGGTATCTCCGTTCCACCGAAACAATGTTGCTCCCTACAATTGCCTTGAAGAAAGTCTTCTCTTCTGCATATCTGTTAAGCCGAGATCTGAAAATATCCTTTCGCAATGCAATAACCAGTTTTCCACTCCTATTGCATCCTCGGTTCCTAGAGAAGGCTTCCCTCCAAGATTAGCGTGATCCCTGCTCGGCTTGGCATAGTTATTGCCAACTAGGGCCATTGGATTATCTCCTCCAGCATTCCCTACAGCCACTCCCATAGCTGTTCCAACTTACACGAAGAACTGATACATTATCCCTATATCAACCAGTGGAATCTCAGCACCAACATTGGCATTAGCATTTGGGTTTGCATTTTTCAGTCGACTGAGATTGCTCCTAGTATTGGGTCAAATATTTCCACTTGTTGTGGTGCGTCTTCCACCCTGATTCACTCTTCCATTTCCTGCCTTCATATCTTACTTCCCTGCTGCTTGAAATCCAATTATGGTAAGATATAGAAGAACGACTTAAGAGAGTGGAGAATACATATATATGTATTTATAGAAAAGTACACATACGATACTATAATGCTTACCCAAGTCCAGCCATATTTTACATTCATTAGATTATGCTTTAAAAATATTTTAAGGTTTAAACTCCTTTTATGTACATAAACCATGCTCTGATACCAACTTGTAACATCCTGCTTCCGCTGTGCCCAAAACTAACTTCTACGGATGCTGTAGTCATCCATAGGTGTTATTTCTAAGTGACCGAAATTGAAATCTTAAAACTATTGGAAACACAAAAACATTAAGAATATGAAAAAAATTAAATTTCAACAAAATAGAATTTCAAATTTCTTATGAATAATATTCAGATTTAATTACATAATCCCAGACGTTAACCACGTTCAGATCACATATACATGTACAAAATATGAGAAAAACGACATATGAAGATGTCCCTTATGATGACCAAAGAACTAATAAATATGAACATTACAATTCTTAGTACATCACAGCAGAATACACAAATTAGCTCATATATAGCTAATGTTGCCTCCTACACGTCTTTGGAAGCTTATTCATCCAAAACCCTGAAAATCTCCCACTCTCAGACTACTCAAATTAATTTTGAGTACCCGAGAGTTTATGGAGAAACACAAACTTCAAGTCAAACAATAATTCCGGTACGAATAATCTCCTATCATCTCTTATTATAAATAGATATCTAGTGAGACCACGTCGCTTAGCAGAACAGGTTGTCCCCTCACTAGCATCCAAATCAAAACATGCAAATTATTTGCTATGCTCCTGCACCCAAAATGATTAGTCTTAACATAATATGAAATAAAACCATAAATCATACATATTGGATATCCCATCCACCCATTCATTAGATTATCCCATCTAAAAGCAAGTCATTAGATTTCCCATCTAAAATCAATTTATTAGAGTTCCCCTCTAAAACCTTTAAAATGACTATCTGCCATAATTTAGTAGGACTATCCATCCAAAATCCATTTAGAATAAATGCACATTATCCATCGTACATTGTTTTAAAAAAGTTGGTGTGGGCTATCCATCGCACACTCCATATTTTTCCTACGATGACTATGAACCCTTGGGTGCCGAATCCCAAGGTTAACCACCCCTAGCAAAACATTCTTTTCTTTAGAAATTTGATGTGGACTATCCACCGCACATTCCATTGTTTTCCTAGGTTAACCAAGAACCCCACACTTGGCCAATTGAAAATATCATGATCCCCATGATTATTTATTAAAATTCATGATCCATGCGATTACTTATTTTCCCGAAGAATACCACCCGTTTAACCTATTCTCATTGGTAGCCCCAATTAGGTTAAATTAAATAAAAACCCATCGATAGCCCCGATGTATATTTTCGAAAGCATATTTTTATTTGTAACCCAAAACTATGCATCAAAAACATTAAACCACCCCGGCGTCCTCAAGGTTTATTAACATTCCTTTTATATAAGGATCCCCCTTACATATTCAAACAAAGATAAGTATTTTATGCTATAACCCTTCGAAGTAAACCCTTCAAATTAGAAAAGTTTTACTTAGGAAAAGTGGCTAAAATAGCCTTTTCGAATATCCCATTCGGAAGCAAATCAAAAATGATCCTAAAAACTTGGTTTAAAGAAAACCCCTTCAAATGAAGCCCCATTCAAAAGCATAGTAAAAGCTTTAAAGTACCCCTTAAAAAGCATTAAAACATCCAATGATAGCCCCTTCGAAAGCCTTCCTTCTTTTCAGAACATCCCTACCCTTTGACTTAATCAGAAGGGTGAGTGCTCACCTTTCGACTTAGTCGAAAGGTATAAGTTGGCGGCTTAACCCTTCCTTCGAATATCCCATTCAAAGGTATATAAAACATAAAGCAGAAGAAAGTTGGAAGCTCCCCTTCAACTTCCTACCTTTTGAAGTTTTAAGTCGAAAGCACCCCTGCAACTTCATCCCTTCCAAAGCAAACATCTCCTTCGAAAGCATTGCTTTCGTAGGCATTAATAACTTGGATTTTAAAAACAGAAGAGTAGGATCAAAAGCAGGCCCTTTCGAATCCCTTCCCTTCCTTTTGACTTAGTTGAAAAGTAACTCCTTTGAAAGCATTACTTTCGAAGGCATTAAAAACGTAACTTTTAAAACAATGGGAAGGTTTGGAAGTAACGCCTTCCTTTTCCTCTCCTACCTTTCGACTTAGTCGAAAGGTTCTAAAATATATTTTTGGAAAAAATTTAAAACAATTCTCTTGAAGCTTTAAACTTTCGAAGATCCCTTTGAAACCTATTAATTCGAAAGCATTTATATTTCCATTCGAAAGTCGAGGAAGCAGCCTTCATCCCATCGCCTCTCTTCCTTCTCATACCATTCCTACCTTTTGACTTAGGCGAAAGGTAAATGCTTACCTTTCGACTTGGGCAAAAGGTACCTTTCGACTTAGTCAAAAGGGCGAAAGCGGGCTATATAGTCAGAAGCAAGTTTTAGCCCTACGGAAGTGATGGTTCCCTTACTTGTCTAAGTCTGACTGGTCAGGAGGCTTCCTCCTATACTTTCGAATAGTAAAGAGTACTATAGTCAACCTTTTTATTCAAACACTATTCTTCTTTCCCAAATAATTTTGAAAGTAATTTCCCTCCGAATTTAACCCATTCGGAAGCCATCTTTTCAGTTTAGCCCTTGGTCATAAATAGTTTAATTACCTTAGTAAACCACTAAGGAAAATCCCAAAAAATACCAAAAATCGTTTAAACGTATACTTGAACATATTAAAATTTCGAAGCCTATGAAGATTAATATAACCTAGAATTTAACCAAAACCAAAATAAAATATGTTAATTAGCCCATTAACATTTAAACACCTAAGTCTTATCCAAACAAAGGTCTAAATGGTTATATCCTAATCAAAATCACAAATATGAATCAAGTATAACCCATAATCGATCCAAACATAGAAAAATAAAATGATAAACGTGATTATTCCCCAAGATTAGTTAATTAGAGAACGAGATAATCTCCTAGCTTTAATTTCTTAGTTTTATCTTCAATTTATTGCTCTTTCTGGAGCTTTATTTGGCCAGCCAAAATATAGGTGAGGAGTTATGAGTGAGGAAGTAAAAGTTAATTAAGGTGGAGGAAGAGGTTTATACTAAGAAATGTAGTCCCATTTTCAAGTTTACCCCTTAGGAAATTCCTCCTATCCTTCTTAATTTAGTTATGTCTTATTTTAGTTCATTCATTAAGACACGACTATTGGATTTATTAATCTCATCTCCCTAATTATTCACATTATTATATTTAATTTATCAAACTAAATATCCTAATGATGTTAATTAAAATTCAAGGACATTACACCCATCCTCAACTCCAAAAGTGGAGTTCCTGGTAGCATTCCTTGTTCGCTGGCTCATTCTTACAAGCTACAACAAGAATGATCAGTCTCTCTAAAATTAATAAATAGTGTCCATGGAAACAATGCGAATTATAATGTACTGCTATATTATATAATAAGAATGCTCTCCCATATATCGCTTAATCCATTCTAAGGAAAAATTCTTCCTTATCTATAATGGATCCAAGTACTAGCTTAGGCCGTCTATGTAATCTAAGCTCTGATACTAAATGTAACGACCATCCTATACCTCTAGTACCCAATATATATGTACAGTGCATTATGGAGGTACCCAACTGATGTTGGATGGTAGCCAATGGTGTAATGCAACAAAAATCTAGGCATAATACTCTGTAGAACATCGCACAATGCATAGACAAACCATAATATAACATAGATGTAAAACAGACGAGACCGTGATATAGTCAAATGAACCATAATTATGAACATTAGAGTGCAATAGGTTCACAAACTTTGCAGAAAGGTATATAGTAGAGTTTATACATCCCAAATCTTCAAAATAAACTCTATAACTGTCTTTAAGGTAATATAAGTACTGATATAGTTCTACGGTACTGCACGGTGGAATATAAGCGATAGTAAGTTCCCATATAGATATATAAAAGTGTAGCGTCCTTCTCGTACTCCACATAGCTTTATGTGCTATCCATACTTTTTATCCCTAATATAATCATTTAAGAGTACACGTGGTAATAAGAAGAAAAGAAAAAAAATCTTGAGTCACACAATAGTCTGGTGTGAGTGAACATCATCTCAAAAATACTATAAAAATTGTATAAGTAAATATAGGCATAGTGTATGAAGAACCAAACTTGACATGTTCCTGCATCCATGGATTTAGCACATAACAGTCGATTTATGACAATCTACTATCATTTCCATATAAATGTACTATGATCGAAGTACATAGTCCAATGTCTTGGTATGTGGTCAAAAATACCTACATTATGTAACACCCTAGAGTGATAAAAAACAATGGTAAACATAACATCCACCAAACAATTCCCACAATCACTCGTGTGCATTGGATATATGATAACTCGTATGGAATAATCACAAACTAAGGACTTAATAAAAATTATGGCTTCATTGGTACTTGAATCTATGCCACTTAATAAGGCTAGGAACGAAGCTTGCAATCGCAAAAGTCTACGGAAATCTACTATCGCAAGATTTGGACACGATTGCAAATCCACGTGGATGTCCCCGCATGCCCCTTAATTTTGAACATGGTAGAAGCCTCCAACTTATCAACGATCCCTTTGCACATGACTCTATAATGGAACTCAATCGTTATTCCATCCCGATAATCTACACAGCAGAACAAGCCATAAATCCTACTCACATGCCCTCATGTTAAACTTGTCTTTGTCGAGCGCTCTCACGACTCCCATCATTAAGTCATCATCTTCAGAATGTCACTAGACACTCATCGTAAGTCACAGAGCCATAGTACCAAAGTTCTTAAGCCATTATTATCATCATTATGTCAAAGCGCTACATGATCACTTCACTAGTCACCACATGAAGTCCAAGATCATCTCACGTTGTTCAGGGTCATCTACCCCACACAACATCACTCATATGAACCCCAAAACATACACAAAGAAACCCCGAAGTATCGCCACACCACGAGAAAATATTTCCTAACTTCCATTCCTATTTAGGTTTTTCCCTAGCCTAGCCCGAAATCCCCAAGGCCAAGACCTAAAGCAATCCCACCTTATCCCAAAACAACCCAAGAATAACCAAAGTGCCCTTACTATATAGGTGCTGGACTGGGGCATTCCTGCTAAATCAATGAGCATGCCTCAAAGAAAACACTGGACCGTGAGTCTTGTTCATTCCTCTATCATAGCATTATCGGATAGCATTTGTTGTTTGGGTCTTTTCAATGCTGACCCAAAGCTAAGCCCGAGCGAACCTCCCCCAAACCCCAAGCAAACTTACCTCCGAGCAAGGACCACCGAATCAAAACGTTATAGCCTTGAGTCCATCACGTCGATTCCATCGTTATGCTTTGTTCTTTAACCTATGCGCTTTTTATACGCATCGATATAACTCTTAACATCCTCAAGCCTATCTGTCGAAATCTGATTACATAGTTCCTACCATTAATTTACTCTAATGAGCGTTTTCAACCATTCAAGCATATACACAAACAACACACACACACCAATCAACTACCATACATGCAAAAACACAACAATTCATTGCAAATAATCCTACAATGTATCTCTAATATAGCCTAATACACATTAAGGCAATTAAACATCAAACTATATGATTAGAATATTTCAGAGCATTTTAAATTCGTTTTACTTTGGATTTCATTTTAAAATTGTCCCAAAACATAATTTTGTCTTTAAAAATCATTTAAAACATGTTAAAATCTATATGTACATATATAATAGGATGAAAGATGATAAGTCACTCACCAACACCCAAAAGTGGAGATCTGCATGCAAAACGAGGCAAATTAGAAAATGAACAGCAAAGATACGAGTTTTCATCCTAAAATGTAGATATAAAGATCTCTAACTAATCCCCTTGCTAAATCTACCCGTCTATGATTTAGAATTTATTTGGAAGAAAAGTGAAGACTTTGGATGAGAAATGGATTAGTGGAGGCTTAGATATAGTTAAAAAATGGTAGAAATGATTTGGGCATGTTTATTTCAGCCAATATAACCTCTAAACCCGAATTGGGTTATTGGTACTCTCCCCAATCTTTCTAATTACCCACTAAGCTGCTTCAAAAACTACCAAACTTCAAATAACCGCATCAGCTAGCCAGAAAGTTCAAATCGCTATTGTGATTACTCTATAAAAAGCGAAAGTATCGTATCTTTTCATGGAAGTGGTCTGGGATGATAATCTTGCTTTTATCAAAAATTATAGCCATTACAAGTTTTTAGGTGTGAAATCATCCGATAAAATTTTTTGGCTCAAAAATCCCCTATGGTTATAATGTCATATGACCCACTACGAATTTAAAATAATATTCTACGACTCTCTAATATGTAAAAAAATGGTAGTTACATGATCGCTTCATATGAGTCGATGCACGAAATCTATTGTAAGGCTCGACGGCTATACATTCTTAACACATGAAAGTTATGTTTATATCAACCTCTGACAACTTTATTTTTACTTTCGAAGGCTATATTTTTGATATGCAATAGCTTTATACTTAGTCAATATCAATTTCTAATAGTTGATATGTGATGGCTATATATATATGTATATATATATATATGCGATATGTATGATTTTTGGCATGCAATGGCCTATGGTTTAACACACGAAAGCATGAGATTACCCAGGTTCGATAACACATGATTTTGGAAGGAAATATAACTACTTTTATAGTACTTGGAAGATTTTTAACTCTTTATAGGGATAAGTTTTTCTTAAACAAAAGTGATTATTTTGTTAAATGGGTAAGGGTTTTCAAGAGAATGAAAAATGTTTATCCCATTTTTTTAAAGGAGTTTTAAAAGGAAAGGTTATTACTTTGAATAAGTAATTTTGTGTACAAATAAGCTATCAAATTAAGCATACATTTAGATGATAGGAAATGTGTTATATGTTCAATTTTGTGCTTTGTTCAACTATTATTGCATATAATAAATTGTTGACATACTTACCCATGTGTTAAATGCTATAATCAAACATTTTGACCTTAGGGATCTGCGAATCAATGATCAATATGGATTATTCTAGTAGTGGTCAAACTTAAACTCCTGAGCGAGTAGAATTGCGTCCAATATATTAGAAAGATCAAAATGTGCTAGAATGCCCTTAATTGATCAAAATGACATGACACAAACTATTTTGAAACAGATTTTGGTGGAGAGTAGGGTAGGGTCACACCTTATCCTTTGACCATTATGCCTACGATTGGTCTGGTCTTCAGTTTAATGCGTAGGGCTTTGCTTATAAAGGTTAGTATTTGGAGATACGCATCTGAAGGAAATCATAGCAGTTTTCTCACCTATGTTTTCTCCTACCATTCTTGGGAAAACATTGTTGTTTTCTCCTATCATTTTTAGGAGACCATTACTATTTTCTCCTACCGATTTTAGGAGAGTAGATTTTTTCTTCTACCCATCTTAAGAGATCGTTGTTGTTTTCTTCTAAATAGATTAGAACCATTAGGCCAACATATATATTTTAGCTCGAGTTAGCTTGATAGGTTTTTAATCGACTCAAGAACACTAATGTAGGTTCATATTGATCCTAGGAAAACTATTTTATTGAGTGAACCATTTTATGGGACTAGACAATTATGGAACTGTGTAACCCTTCGTCCTTGGTGATTGACGGATTATTCATTCTAACTGATACATAAATGATATGCTATTGATGTTTTGATTATGATCTAATCATTTTTGGATGCAAGATCTATTTTGGATTACATATTATTTGACAGTATATTAATGAGGAGAAATATGTTCCCCTTAGCGGCTAGTCACACTAAGTACCTATATTTTTGTTTGAGATGGACTAATACTATTCGTACCAAGCTTTATGTCTAATCCAATGTTTTTAACTAAACACTTGGGTACTCAATTTGGATTGGGTAGGTTGACAGTAGGTATTTCGAGCTTTTAATGAATAAGCTTTCAGTGACATGCAGGAGGCAAGCTACTATATAAAGTTTATTTCTATTGTGCAGTTATTTAACTGCATTTATTGTTGTCGGATGTATGTAATGATGGTTACTATAACCGTCTACGTAGTATCTGATCATCCAAGGGGCATCATCGTATATCTCTTTTGGAATTATAATTATAATTAAAAATTTGGTAACATTTTAACTATTCATGTTGATTCCTTTAGAATTTATCCGAATAATGTAATCGTGGTATTATGAGATTCAATTGTAATGAATTTTCAAACCAATGAATGAAATTGTTTTATGAAAATTTGTAAGTTCTCGTGCTCTTCATGTTAATGACATAATAACTGATCTCATTTTGTCAATGGAAAATAATGCTAAGGATGAATGCAACATAATTAGTAACTATTTTTTAGCCTTAAAATGGAGTTGATACATATCCTTTGGCAATAAAAAATTGTTCTTACTTTCTGATCTTGAATACTTTAACTTGTTTTAGCCATAAAGCGTTGCCTAGCTTGAATTTCACTTGATTTATAAATTTGAAATATTGTAATTCGATTGTGCTTGCTTATACAAAACCACCTAAAATAAGGTTAAATTAGGCACAAGCAATTGCTTTGAGGTCGAACCATTATAAAATTTCATGTTCTAGCTTTTATTCTTGCGTTTAGATTTGATACTCTCATTTTTTGGCCGAGCAGTAACTAGGATTAGCAATTTCTTGGGATTGGTTGGCCAATACTAAAGAATCATTAAGGATTTCCCTTGTATAACATCACAATAATTAACACTAAACTAACAGGGAAGGACATAAATTATGTTTGGACTGATAAATTGAAGAAGCATTTCAAAAGTAATTTTTTTTATAAATCAATGTGCGAATGCTAGTTGTTTCGAATGGGAATCAATATTTGATGGTGTATACTGATGCATGTGGAAGTAGTTAAGAGCTATGTTGATGCATAAAGGTAGAGTCACTTCCTTTGCTTCTCGATAGCTTCGACTACATGAAGTTCGTTGTATTGCTCATGATTTGGAGTTAGCAGCAGTTACCTTTGTAGTGAAGTTATGGAGGAACTATTTGTGGGAGAATGATTCGAGTTTTTTATGTATCATAAGTCCTTAATGTTTTTATTCTCTCGAAAAGAGTTGAATATGAGGTAGAAAAAGAATACATCAGGGAAAGGAAATATGCTGGTTATGCACTTAGTAGAAACATCAAATATGGTATTGACGATGTTATATAAATGGAATTAATTTAGAAGCGTTGGCTTCCCACGTAATTAGAATGAGGTTGATGACCAGCTTTAGCAAAAATATCGCAATGGTCTTTTTTTGAGCTTTGACTATATTGATCAAAATAATTGTGCAAGGTAAAAAGATGCACTAGCCTAATGAATTAGGAGACTACAAGTTGGCAATGAGATTGATGATTTGAAAGACTTTGCACTTGACCAAAGAGGATGGTTGAAAAAGAAAGAATAATTATGTGTTCTGAATGTGGATAATCTAAGGAAGGTAGTTCTTAGAGAATGTCATTGATCAAAATTTACAATTTAACTTGGAGTACAAAGATTTATTAAGATATAAAGAGAAGTTTCTTTTAGGAAGGAATGAAGGGAGATGGAGGTTTATAGGTGAAGCAATGTATAAATTGCCAATAAGTAAAGCCAACATCAAAAGTCAGGTGAATCACTTCAACCCTTGGAAATACCATTATGGAAATATGATTCTATATTGATGGATTTAATTAATGCTTTGCCTAGATTGAATAGGGGAAATAAAAGTATTTGGCTCGTGGTGGACAGACATCTAAGAGTGCACACTTTTTCCTTGTTATATCCGCAAGAACATCACCTAATTTGGTGAAACTATTCATGAAGAATGTTGTAAGACTTCATGGAATATAGGTTGCATTGTAAGTAGTCGAGATCTCTTGTTTACTAGTGAATTCTACAAGATTTTTCCCACATGTATTGGGTATTAAGCTGAAGATGAGCACCGCTTACCATCCACAAACTGATGGGCAAATGAAAAGGGTTAATAAGGTATTGAAAGATTTACTGAAAGCCCATGCATTAGACTACGTAGAGTTGTGCGATGACCATTTGCACTTAATAGTTTTTTCCTATAATAATAGTTATTAGACTAGTATAGGAATGACACCTTTGGAAGAAATTTATGAAAGGTCGTGCAAATCATCAGCATGTTGGTTGGAGACGGACGAGACCAATTGTTGGTCTAGATTTGATGAAGGAAGAATTAAAAGATTAAGTTAATCTGAGCAAGGATGAGGGAGGTTAAATCAAGGTAGAAAAGCTACATGGATAAAGGCGTAAGGAAATAGAAATCTGTATTGGAGATTATGTCTTTTGTGAAAATATCACCGACGATGGATGTTATACGTTTTGGAAAAACAGAAAAGTTGGCCCTAGATATATTTTTCCATTCTTATTATCGAGAGGATTAAGAAACCCACGTCTCGTATCGATTTGCCGAATATTTTAGCAGAAGCTCATAATGTTTTTCACATGTCACATTTGAGAAAGTTTGTATGTGATCTAAAGACTACTATTGAGCCAACGGTTTTTAATGACTTAGTAATGAAACCTGATATAACTATCATTCGGTGACCTATTCGTATGGAGGAGCTTAGAATACAAAAGAGATTTAAAATAAGACAATCAAGTTAGTGAAGGTCTAATGGGATGATGATGAATGAGATTATACTTAGGAGACTGAGGATAGGATTATAGAGGTTTATCTTAAGTTATTTTAATGTATGTTCTTATGTTTGTATAGAATTTTCGACTAGTAGTATGATAGTAGTGCTTGATTTATGTGCATATGTCACACGTTTACAGGAATGATATGCTTGATTGTATGTACCTTATCATAATTTCAAGGATGAAATTCTTATAAGGAAAGGAGCCTATAATACCCTTAATATTTATTGCACATTATTTTAGATATTTAATTATGGGATAGCTAAATAATCAACATGGATAAGTTAGAAATTCCATAACATAACGAATTCAACTATAAATTTATTAATTAATAGGACGTTTTAAAAGAGAAAAAGAGATCCAAATTAACAAGCCAAAGGGATGGGGAATAAGGAATGGAAAAATCTATATCTTTCCCTTCTCCTATCCACATTAGTTAAGGTTGATCCATTAGTGGGTACAGTTAGACTTAACTCTTAAATGAGTAAAATTGCATCCAGGAGATTGTTAAGATCAAATCGTGTTATAATACTTATACTAGTCAAAAGTCACGACTCATTGACATTTTAAAACCAAATTTAAGGGTGGAATTGGTATAGGGTAGCACCTTACATTCCAATCGTTAATACCTCAGTCGATCAGGTCCGTGATTCTAATGCAAAGAGATTTGTCGATATTAAGGCCCAAATTTTGGTTTGCATCCAAAGGAACTCATAGTTGAGATTCTCACCATTATTTTTCTTCTACCAAGAATAAAAGACCATTGTTATTTTCTTCGAAGGGGACCTAAAGACCATTTTAATTATTTCTTCTATAATGGGAGTAGCTTGGTACTCTTGTGGGAAAAAAGGACGTTGGAACATCTGGTATATTTTGGCCCGGGTTAATCCAAGAGTTAGTTGGCATGTGAAAATTAATTGGTTCATACTGAGTGTAGGAAAACTATGTTATTAAATGGACAATTTCTATGTGTGCGGTAATTATGGGAATGAAATGACCCATAGACCCTAGTGAATACTGTACCACTCATTTTGCTCCGTTATGCATGATGATGTTATGATGATGTTCAAATCATTATGGCTACATATGTATGTTATGATTGACATACTGATTGTAAAGATAATTGCAATTGAAACTCATTCTCTGCTTTCGTGGCGTCGCTTCACCATTTATCTATTTTGGTTTAAGATGGACTAATATTATTCACATCTGACATTTTGTGTGGTCCTAAGTTTTTACTTGCCCCTAAACTCTTAAGTATTCTTTTAAGTAGACTGGGAATATGGATTTTAGGTTTGGATGAATAAAGCTTCCAGAAATGAGTAAGAGGCAAGCTAATATTAGAAGTATATTTCCTCTATGTAGTTTAGCAGCATTTATTATACATTGCATGTAAAGGCAGGGTTTACAACTGTCAAGTAGCTATGACATCCAAGGGGTTATCCTTATATTTCGCTCTTATAATTATAATTTTATTTATTATATTTTATCTGAATGATGAGATTATATGGTTACGCAACTAAAATGTAATGAATTCGTAAATGAATGAATGAAAATTTTCTATGGAAAATTTGTAATTTTTCTTCTCTTAATGCTAATGGTACAATAGTTGATCTCATTTTATCACTATGAAATGCTATGGGTGATTGTGGCAATATTATATCTTTTTTCGAGCCTCAAAATAGGGATTTTACAATTGGTATTAGAGCACATGATTACTTAAAACTTAAGAAGATTTTTGAAAAGAGCATAACCCAAATGAATTAGAAAGCAAAGATTGGGGAACGGGATAGCGGTATAGTGACGTACTTGTTATTTGATATCTATAATATATATATGTGTGTGTGTGTGTATTTGTATATGTATATGCATATGTATATGTA
The DNA here is from genome assembly GCA_030765085.1 of Allium cepa. NCBI lineage: Eukaryota > Viridiplantae > Streptophyta > Magnoliopsida > Asparagales > Amaryllidaceae > Allium > Allium cepa. Next base: position 823,612,360 of record CM060929.1, read on the forward strand.
TAGCTATCTGTAATATTCCCTTTATCTTTAAACCATTCTTCGGTACCCGATGAAAAATCATATGAAGAGTTTGAGAAATGGGTTCCATAAGTCGAAGTGTTAACTAAGGAGACGGAAACAACATAACCGATGGATATATTCCAGTCAATGCTAGGCGATAACTGAACCACAAGTTCGAATGCAAATGCTAATGTGGGTGCTGGAACCGTATCATATGATATGAGGACAATGTATTAGTTCTTTGTTAATATTATGCAAGTCTGAGCAGTGGCTGGTTTGACCAAAGGAAAAACTGAAAATGCGGGACTTGATGTACTCGAGGTGACTGCTCGAAATAATTATGTTGTTTTATGTAGGGAATATAACAATTTGGGAGGAAAATCAATCTTGGAAACTGTTACTCAACTTTCATGCCAGTAAAATATTAGTCACAGCATGTGTTTGCTCAGCCCGGTTAAAGTCAATCCAGTATGCAAGCAAGTGAACGCCAATGATGGGTCGGCTCAGATTTCTAAGTTTACACAGCCCAGCTCAATCCGCATAACAAGACCCAAGCCATTAAAGGTAGATAGACCAATGCCTCTAAGCTCAACTTATTCCAAGCTGGACAGCACTTTTAAGCCCGAGCTAGTACTGCCCTTCAACTCAGGAACACACCATCGACTCAACTCAAGATGACATAGCCAACTCAGTTGACTTAGCCCAGCTCAACAGCAATTATTTTTTAGGTCGACTACATCTTATCCCACCCACGACTAGTCCCATGCATCCCATCTCATCATCACATAATCGGATCATCTCAGCAATACTCAACTTTTTTTTGCAATCTTCAACAACAAGCTTCCGACCTTCATTATGAACAAAAAGCTTTTCTCCAACCTTACAACCTAAAAAAGTGTGCTAAGCATAAAAAAGTAAAACCTAAAACACCTACCATTATGGCATGTTTTCCCAAAGTGCACTCACTCCTATGTCATTCCTCCTTCCTCAATTTGAATCATAATAGCTTTCACGCATCTCAACCACTGGTTCTAACCAACTTTCCAGCAATCCTCCATTAGCCGAAGCGACCGGATCCATGGCCATGACATATTCTTGCCTATTTGCAATATAATCTAAACCATAAAATAATCTACATTATCTGCTTAACTTTCTCTTTCCATTCAACATCTAAGATAAAAAAAAATTTACGCTTGGAATTTCTTCTCCAGCACGAAAAATACTAGGGGCTCTTAAGCTAGCCATTATAAACTTAAGAGCTATTACTTTATATTATCCTCTTGTAATTTTAAGAGATTAATGTAGTAAGAATGCATCACAGTGAATGTAGGTAAGCTTGGCCAAACCATTTTACATCTTATGTTATTTTGTTTAATTACTCATTTACTCCATATCTTCTAATTTTTAAATATAATGTTTGCAAGTAATCATTTTTAACACAAATGCTTTAGCTTAATTCAAAGGTATGCTAAATTTTAGTCGAAATTTTGGCATTAAAAGGAAGGCCTTGCTTAATAGCTCTCGGATTTCCTTACTTTTCTTCTCCACTAAAATGTATATTCTGATTGTTGCTATGAATCCTAACAGTGAGAACGAAGGTAATAACTCAAATGACCATGAGACTTACAGAAACACCATCGCAAGTGCCATTTTTCTCATCCCTTGGTTTAGCAATAACATGTAGCAAAGTGTGCTTTAGAGCTTAACTAATGTGGGAACTCTATCTTGCAAAGTCAATGATCTTAGGACAAGAATGGATGCTCAAACAACCATAAATTCGGTCCTCCACCTCCTTTAGTAGCTAAATTGACCCCTATCCAACCTACTGTCGCAGTGGTTACAATCTTGTTAATACCACCTAGGATAGAGTGGTGCTTGAAAATCCGATCGAGATAGCTCCTATTCACAACATGAGAATGTATGGTACACATGGGCTAATTCACATTATTGATATTGATCCTAGTTGGTTGGGCCTAGAGAACTAAGAAATCGTTATTTTCTTCAATGGAACAACCATTAACTTTTGAACGCCTTAGTCTAGTAGACATAACTTGAGACTTGAGATTCGAGCATCTTAATGGCGGTGCTCATGCAATCGGTAGAGAATAATAGGGCCTCTTAGTACACTCCTGGTCCCATAGGGTGTAGCTAGACCTAGATCAAGATTTGTGTGAGCTTGGAATTCACGGTCGCCCTCTATGCATAGAGAAAGGAGATTACCCTCTCCAGTTCACTATCATTACCATCTCTCTTTATCGTATCATCGTCGTCGGTTTCCTATTTCTCAAAGGCACTACCTAAGCATAGTGCTGGTTATTGGCCAAAAACTTCCGCAATAGAAAAATGCTGGCCTCGGAGAAGAAATGAAATGGCTTCGCCAACAACTCAATTGAATGCAAACTCGGAATGCCGAAGGCGAAGCATTATCTAATAAAGAGAATGGAAAGCTATTTTTTCAGAAATCTTGAATATATACATCCACCGGCAGTATGCCTTACCGCTTATTGAAAAATACTATGGGAGTGCTGACCTATCAGATCACATCACTGTTTTCAAATCTATCACCCTGGCCAGCCAGCTTTTTAACCTGACAAAGTGTTGGCTTTTTCCCTCCACTCTCATAGGACCGGCCTATCGTCGGTTCCTGCTTTTACAATCGGGTAGCATTTATTCCTAGGCCTAGCTCTACATATCTTCTAAGCTCATGTTCTTTGCTTCCAAGTCAAATGTCATGATTGTTAGTGAGCTAAGAAATAATAGCTATATACAACCAAGAATCTTCGGTCGTACATAAACTATTTCAACAAGGAGTCGACCTGGTCTAAGTGTGTCAACCAGAACAACTGAGTTGTAGCCCTCTACTTGGGGGTGAGGTACAAGTCAAGGATGTGGAATGAGTTACAAAAGTAGTCGACTACGTCTGTAACTGACTTTAACCGATGGGCAAACATGATCATGAGTATAGAAGACACTAATGTTTCAAATAGCAATGATGAGGCTCAATCTTCAAACAGAGCCTAGCCCAGTGAGATAACTGACCAATGAGGTAATGGTCGACAAAACAACCACAAAAGACATGTGGAAGATGACTCTCGATACAAGCTTAGGTATGCTCACTATGCCAATTTGACTTGAGATATGGAATCCACATATCTTACAACAAGTGACCTAGTATAGGTACAAAGATTGCCCACTACAAGAATCAAGAAAAGGAAGGGGCCTTGCAGCAACAGTAAGTACTATGAGTTCCATAAAATCAATGACCATTCCACCAAGGAGTGTCGTGTGCTACAGGATGAGATTGAAAGGTTAACCCTGGAAGGAGTTCTTAAAGAATATGTTCAGCATCGAGTCGATCAAGGACATATGACGACCGCCCTATACAATCGACACCGATAATATTAAAATAATGCACTGCAGTCGTGCCCGATCAATAAAGGATGATCATCGGAGTTGAAAATGAAATAGGTATAGCATATAACCTGTTAAATATCTCACAGTACATGGATAAAATATAATATCATAGATATAACAAGAGAGACCGTAATAACTATGTGAACAAGTCATAAAAACATAAATCCATAGTGTTATATACAAATGTAGTAGAGTTTATATAATGGAGATATACTCAAAAACTATCTTATAACAAGAAAATAAGCATTAAATGCTATGGCTCCCCAGTGCTGCACAGCAAAATAAGCATATAAATCTATATAAGTATACAATGCAAGGTAACTCCATTCAGCTCGTCCTCTATGCAGCTACTGTGCCACCTAGACCTTTTATCTAGTCTACTAATTTGAAAGTACCCAGGATAATCAGAAACAAAACATAAAACCTTGAGTCAGACAATATTCTAGTGAGCATTAAATGAATCTCAATGTACTATGCATGTAAATATGATAAGAAACAGACGTACACTACCTAACATGTCCCTACAACCAAAGAGTCAGCACATAATATCGTAATATGCTACTCTATAAATAACATAAAAGTACTCTACTTAAATTCGAATATCATCTCTCTATGTATTCCTTTCTCCAAAACCTACTCCTAATGATATCTCCAAGTGATATCCTAGAAAGCAAGTGTAACATCCCCATCCTAAGGTCCAAACCTAACTGCTTCAAATGTTGCAATTATCCGTAGTTAATAATTCTCGATGACAAAATGCGGCTATGTTAATCATATCAATAATCAGAAGCACATGAATATGAAAAAATTTCGAACACATCTCATTTCACAATTGTCATTTCATATTCATTACATAATCCCATTCATAATCCCTCGTTCAAAGAAAATATAATTTACTACAAAATACTCCAAGAGCGGCATATAAATATGACCCCTTGGTTAATCGGAGTCAAATATTTGACAATTATACAAAGTTGCCATTACATCCAAATAGACAAAACCAAAGTATAAAACGGAAATAAATAAAGCTCCCCATAGTTAGATAGCCTCCTACACATCTCCGTAGGCTTATTCGTCTAATTGGATGACCTGAAATCCCTTACTCCTGACCTATTCAGATGATTACCCGAGAGTTTAAGAGGAAAAACAAAAACTTAGGTTCAGACAACAATCTGGTGTGAATAATAACCTGCCAACTTGAACCAAAATAGATATATAGTGAGACCACGCTATTGAGCGGAATGGATTTTCCCCTTACTTGTATCTTAACCAAAACATAACAACCAATACTACGCTTTTGCAACCACAATGGTTAGAACATATAAAATAGCATTCATAATCATGCAACATATATTGGACTATCCTTTCCAATTCATTAGATTATCCATCTTAATTTTAAATATCGCCCATCATAAATTAAACTGACTATCCATCTTATTTTAATCTGACTACTTGTCTTATTATTATATGGACAATTCATCTCATATATAAGCATATTCATTATTACTTGGATCATCCATCCCCTACTACAATGACTACCCATCACATGAGGTTAATTTATTTAAAATTATGTGGACCATCCATCATACATATCGTTAACCCGCCTTTTTACAAGGCTACGGACAGGCGGGTTTAACTTAATCGACTACACGTTCGTCAAGCCTGGTGTACGATGGATTCAGTCCACTAGATGGATGGATGACGCAACGCACTTGAAAGATGGAAATTGGATTGGACAGAGATGGATCGGCTATAATTTGGGTCAAGGAAATATGGTTCGGTCAGGAAGTCAGAAGCTGTTCGGCATTGGAGTGAGAAGAGGTTCACTCGGTAGTAGACTAAGGTCGTTCGACACAAACCTCGCTCGGTAGTAGACTAAGGTCGTTCGGCACACATTGGTGGTTTGGCATTCAGGTCGTTCGACACTCGATGGTTGGTCGACATTTGTGTCGTTCGACACTCATTGGTGGTTCGGCATTCCAGGAGCACTCGGCATTCAGTAGCGCTCGGCATCCAGGAGCGCTCCGCATTAGAAGATCATTTGGCATGAGGGGCGCTCGGCATTAGAAAATGTCCGGCATCAAACATGGTTCGGCATCAGACATGATTCGGCATGATGGAGGTTCGACATTAAGGATCGTTTGGCATTGGATGGATCATTCGACATCAGGGATCGTTCGGCATCCGGGATCGTTCGGCATGGCAACCTCACTCGGCATACGAGTGTGTTTGGAACGGCTACCTCGTTCGACATACGAGTGCGTTCGGCAAGGCATTTTGGTTCGGCGAGGGCCGTTCGGTCCTGATGGGTCAGGTTATTCTGATAGCCCAACAACTACTTAGACGTGTCTATAAATAGAGCATGTAGAGCTTCAGAAAAGGGATCTTCTCTTCGGCTCTCTAACTTTCTATTTTTCTAAGGCTAAGGCTAGTCTATCACCTTGTAACTGTAATCGATTGTTACAGCAATAAAAAGGAAATTACTGGAGTGGACGTAAGCCAGAGTTAGCCGAACCACTATAAAACCTGTTGTTCTTTATTGCTTTCATTTTAATTTGGTCCGTTCTTTACATTATTACTCTCTACATACAATCTATCTGTTAACCGTGACTGTTAGTTGGTGCTTTCATCTACATTCGAGTGTTAGTGACCAATTTTGGTGCGAACACATATTTAAATAAAATGACGTGCACTATCCACCACACATCTCACAGTTTTTCTATATGACTATGAACCTGTCATTATCCTTATAGAGACTATCCATCCCTAACATGATGTGGACTATCCATCACATCTCATAGTTTTCCTAGGATGACTATGAACCCATCATTTTATTCATGTTACCAACATGTTTCTGTCTTAATCCATGTTACCTACATGATTCCATTCTAATTCATGTTACCCACATGATTAACCTATCTCTATTGGTGTCCCCAATTAAGTTATCCCCCTTAAACTATAACTTTTCAAAGTGGCATACTTTAGTAGCCCCAAGTTATCTATGTTGAACTTATCAAATTACACTCTGGTATCCTTAAGGTTTTAGAAACAAAACTCGTAAGTCATATGGCTCACCTACATTAAATAGTTGAAAATAGGTCAATATCGAGATTCATCCACGTTGATGCCCCGATGATGGCATCAAAGCACACCTGTAAAGTGGCATTGGTATCCCCAATGAATACATCGAAGTAGAGGCATATAACTCTTCGCCCTTAATAAAATAAAGCATAACACATGCATTATTAAATAAATGTCAACTCCTATCCAAGGTCGAAGACAAAAGCTTAATTTCTTTTAACTTCAAGAAAAAATCATGTTGAGATTGGTGTCTTCAACCTTCATAAACCATACGTTATCTATCAATTAATCAAAACTTAAAACCTTTATAAGTTATATGGCTAACCCTCGAAGACATAGGATCATCGACCCTCTTAAAACTTAGGCCTCTTTGCCTCTTTAAAACAATTTCAATTTATGTAAAAACAAGCCTCTTTGGCATTAAAAGATGAAGACCAATGTCGATGCTACACTGCATCATTGCTGACTCCATCCAATATAATATTTTAAGTATATAAGGTCGCCGGTTGTAACAACCCAGGATTTTGAAGGTAACTGTTAATATTAAATTATAATGAAAATTATAATTTAATATTTTTTTTAAAAACGAATTGGATAATAAAATGAGTGATTATATAGTTTATTTTATATAAGCAATATCTTGATGAATATAATTTGGGATTTGAAATTTAAATAAGCCATATTATTTTATTTAAAGCCTATTTCAACATTTGATGGTTGAAAAAAAAGTGTAAATGAATGAAACAAAGTTTGAAAAACTTTATTTTTGGATTTGGATTGAAAATAAATAATTGTGATAGTTTAATTTTAGTTAACTAGTAATATTGGAAATTTATTCCAATGTTAGCCTTCTATTGTAAAAGAAAAGGAATAATATGAAGAAAAATAAAATTTAGAAGTGTGGTTAGGTTTGGAATGATGTATTAATGTTACAAAAATGTTAAAACATTTTAATACACTTCATTAGACTTAAAAATAAATTTTATTTGGTTGAAATGGATGAAAATAGTGATTTTTCACTAAAAATGGGAATATTGGTAATATTGTGTTATATGGGGAAAATAATATTTTTAATTGGAAAAAAATATATTTTGATGATTAAAAAGTGTTAGAATGATTTATTGCAATTTATTTGACCCGAAAGAAATTTTTGTTTAAGTTATTGCATTAAAAATAGTGTTTTTACACTAAAATGGTGTAATTTGAAAAATATTGTGAAAGATAGAGTTTTATTTATAAAAATAACTTTTTATTGTCCAAATAATTTTTTTATATAAGATAAAAAATTTGTTGCAAACAATTTGTTGTAGATATTTTGTTTGGTTAAAAATGAGAAAACTAGTGTACAAATTGATTAAATAGGTTAAATATGTATATAACATAGGAATATCTCTAAGTATATTTGTCTTGGGCTTATTTGGGTAAGGTTTGAATCCATTAACCTTCTCTAGAACCATCTAGAAAAGATGAAATATGTCTAAAGTACTTTTTTTCTCATCTTCCTCCCCAAAACAAAAGATACAGCAAATAGAAAGAATGAAAAACAATGGCTTTCTCTAATTGAACCTCAATTCCACACAATTTTGCTGTTAATACAAGAAGAACTTCACCAAAATAAGAATAGAGAAAGGACTTCACCTTCAAGCTCCTATCTTTCTTCACAAATTTGGGTGTTTTCTATCTAAAATCAAAGGTAGGTTTTAAAACTCACATTTTCTAGCTTCGATTGAGATTTCAAGGTAAGAAATCTCAATTTTGTTTGTTGCAAGTTTTATTGTGAAATTACCGTCAGTAAATTGGACATATCCCTTTTGTTTTAAGTAGGAATTCAATAATCTTAGATGATCTTGAAAGCATAGACATAGATCTACAAGTTTGTTGTTTTGAGTTTTGATTATTTTTTATGTTTATAAGGTGAAAAATCCATATTTTTGTGACTGTCCTGTCATTGACAGAGAGTGTTTATATATTCACCTGGAAAGAAATTTGATCATAACTTTCTTGTTACCAGTCGGAATTTAGAAAATTTTGAAGTTATGGAAACCTTATGATTTAGGCTATAACTTTGATGTTTTGAGTTTTGAGTATTTTAACGTTTATATGGTGAAAAATCCTTATCTTTATGACTGTCCTGTCATCGACAGAGAGTGTTTATATATTCACCTAGAAAGTAATTTGATCATAACTTTCTTGTTACCTATCGAAATTTAGAAAATTTTGAATTTCTGGAAACCTGAGGATTTAGTCTAAAACTATTATCTTATAATTATTCTCAGATTTTGTAGATTTCTATGTGAAAATATATATTCTTTATAGTAGAACCGAAATATACGTAGGGTTTAATTTCCGTGTTTGATGATATTCTGACGATTTCTATGATTTCAGTCGCATTCTTTTTTTTAAAAACTTGATGTTATTAGATGAAATGATGTCCATGAATATATTATCTTAGATTTGAATAAGTTTGTGATTAAAGTTTTGTTTAAATTCCATTTAAATTTAAATAACGGTTAATACCGATATGTGAGTATTTTGAGGGTTTTAAATGATTTTAATTTCAAATAAATTCTTGAAAATTTCTTAAATAAAAATAAATCATTATTTATGAAATAAGTATTTTGTATCATTTTTAAGATATTTTTTTTGTTAATTATTCATTATTTTAAAGTGTTTGTATAATAGATGTTCTCTTTAAAATAGTGGATTTTTCTGTACAAAGCTTTTAAAATGGTTTCTAGATTGTTTAAAAATTCTATTTTATCTAAAAAAATATTTTAAATATAATTTAGCCCATGTTTATGAGTTTTGACGTATAAGAATGAGAATTAAATAATTTAGTAAAAAAAATATATGGTATAGGACATGTATTTTTGCTTTATCGCTTAATATCGGACTTGTACGATCGAAACCAATTTGAAGTGTTATTTTGAGTTGATTTAGAAATTACCAAATTTTGGTGAAGATTATTGGTTTGAGAATTACTTTTTGAGTACATTCGACGACGAACCAATCTAGATGCATTTTGTGATGGCCGATGAAATGAGGCAATATTGATGTTAAGTTTTAATTTGCAACCGTGGTTAGAAATAACCATCACGATGTTCTTTTACTTGCCTAGGAGATGAGGCAAGTTGTTATGATGGATTGATGATGATTTTGATATTTATGATGAAGTTTTACTTGTCGATGAAATAAGACAAGTCTCGATGTCACTTAAAACTCATCCAAGTAAGAGATAAGACGAGTTAGGTATCTTACACTCGCCGATGAGACGAGGCAGTGTTTATTTGATGATGTTTTATGATGGTTTTCTAATGTGGCATCGACTAACGATTAGTAAACCAATTGGGTTCCTATTCAAGAAGTTGAGGCACATTCACGATGTTACTAGTGCTGCAGACCGAGACTCGATTGGAGTCATCACGATGTTCATGAAGTCATTACTCGACTCCAATCATCACGATGTTATTACTCGGGTTTTTGTGACTGGGTGTCATCAAGATGTTTTCGACTATAGTCAATCAAGATGATCACGATGTTATGATGTTATGTGACCCCAAGTCATCACGATCAATGGTACCAAATAATGGTAGTACTAGTCAAGATGTAAATGCATGTGCTGTTTTTCATGAGGTTTTAGGTGTTTCGATATCAGTATTTTGATGATGATGCTTTAGTATAGCCTTATGTATGAAAAAGGCTTATTGACATACATGGTTTTATTTATGATTTCGAATATGATGTTTTGGATTCTTTTCGGGCTCTATCAAGATGGATTTGAGACATTACTAATGAGATGAGGTATAAATTATGGTAATGCTTTTATGATGAGTGTTGATAATAGATTTAAGATATATTTATATTTATACCAATGATATGAGGTATAAATGATTATGGAGATTCCTTTATAATGAGTTAATGATGGATTTGACACGTATTCATATTTATACCGATGAGATGAGGTATAATAATTAAGAAGTTTCTATTAGATGAGTTTTATTTATGATGGATTCTTGAAGTTTTAATTATCTTATGAAGATTTACTTTATGGTCCATATCCTCACCCATTTCATTCGGTTATATATATAATTAGATAAACCAAGACTATCTAATATACATATTGTATTCCTTTATGCAATCATGATGAACCATTGATGTATCACTCTAGAGATAACTTGATGACCTATATCATTCCATTGGTAACGATGGAATGGTTTTCCCCTTATCTCTTATCATCACCTTTACTAATGATAAGTTCTAGCTAGCCTGACCCGTGTGTTTTCACTCGGGTCAGACCGAGTTGTTTCAGGTATCATCTATTGGGCTTAGCTTGAAGTTGATGTTGGATATCAGCTCTTCTTTCTATTGAGTAGTTTATTCCTTCCGCATACTATGATGTTTTTACATTTGATTCAATGTATATGGTTGGTCGTGTACCACCGTTATTGTATTCATGTTGTATAGTACTGAACGTGTATCAGTGTATATGTATATATGTGATGTTGGTTACTGTTCTGTGATGTGATTTACATTCAGTTATTGTATTTTGTTCTGATAGATCCGTTAGCCACCTATAGTTTTGGATTAAGCATTTACTTGGTATGTCGATCCACTTGAGTTGAAAAAATTATAATGCAATCATCGACGTATTCAATAGATGTTTAAGACAAAATTATAGATGGTCGCCCTTAACCAGCCATATTCTCTGCTTTAGTAGATAGGATTACTTGTTAATTTTCTTTGCTAAGGTGGGTCTCGGGGTGGGGCGTTACAGCTTGGTATCAGAGCTCTGGTCAGAACAATGTAGAATAAACACAGAATAGTACGTATATCACGATACATCGAAGTACAATATGAGTGAATCATTGTCCTTTATTCGAGCTTATTTTCGAATCGTGCTTTGATTCTTTTTCGAGTTTTGGGATATGTTGAGATGGAACATGTCTAGGAATATAATTGTATTCTGTAGTGTTCCATAATTGAGTTCGATGATATCTTATCTTATGTAAAATCTTATTTGGGATTATTAGATTCTTATTTTGTCGATACGAGTGAGTTCGTATCGATGGAACTGATTGATTTCTTTGAGCATTCTTGTTGCATTCCTTTGAGAGTTGTGAATCCTATTGATGGGATCCACAACGATTGGCTTGTTATGAGCATTCTGAGTTCTTTATTTGTTGTTGTTTTAGTGAGTGTTTGTTTATTACTCACTATCCTAAGATGTATCTGATTTGAGATGGATTGACTTATTTGATGTAAAGTTTGATCATTTTGTTGTTATAGGATCCTATATTTATTTAGACATCCTAATTTGATTGGTTTATTAATTCTATCACTTTGGAATGTTAATGATGATTCCAAAGTTTCTGAATTTGCTCTTGAGTATCCGAGATGTCGATGATATATCTCAAATTCCAGTCATGGTGACTTTGTTGAGTTTTTTTGAGTCCGTTTTGATTTGACATCCAATTAGGCAATCAAGTGTTGTGGTAACCTTATTCCTGGCTCTTAGCTCTTCGGTTATCCTTCCACGAAGATATCTACTGAGGAATGAGGTGAGTTTCTAGATCGTTCGAGTTTGATTGAGTTTATCATTCAGCTTCACTGAGTGTTCTTTTCAGATACTCAATCAGTGTTATCTTTGTAGCATTACTTTGTTTGAAGTAATGATTTGTTGTTGTGTGCTTCATCTCCTTCGAAAAGAATCTTGCTTATCCTGTATCTTGATGACTTTTGGGAGTGGCTCATGACATCGTAAGATTGACTAACACTATGTCTCCTTTTGTGGATTTTGAGAATAGCGTATTCTAGGAATATCTCGATGCATTCACTAAATGTTCTTTGGTTTGAGTTTTTGAAGCTATATATATATGAGTTTTAAAAAGAGAAATTGGAGTTTTGAGATATTTTAGAAATCAAAGAATATTTTGAGAATATATTTACATGAGTAGTATTTCTTTTATAGAAAAAAAATTTAAGAGTGTTGGGTTGTCCGTCGAGTAGTTAAGAGTTCTAGTCGATACGCCTGATCAACGTTATCGATAGGAATCTCCTAATGCTATGATGAGACAATCAAACATGATGATTTGTGTTTTAAAAAAATTAAGATTTTAAAAATAGAAATTTGAGATTAAATATTAAATTTATTTTTGAATGGTAATTGCAGCCATTGATTTTACAGACAAGTAATAGAGTGGCGAGGCAGTTATGATCGTTCGGTCAACTCTGCAGCCAACAGATATATTTATTTATTAGAGACTCAATGGCAAGGCAATGCCATTTATTTATTTTTAAATTATAAAGAAGAGAATATAAATGAGATTATTTTTTAGCTTTGCTTTATTGGAAGTATATTTTGAGATTTTAGAATCTATATATACATTGGATGTTTTAAGAGAAGAGTTATAAGAGAATTTGAAGATTTTTTTTTAAACTATTTAAGTGGTTTAATAAAAAGAGTAAAGAGAATTTAAACACTTAATTAATTTTGAGGAATATTATTATGTATTTACAAATTTCTTTGGAAATTAATTTTGAAGTAAGAGAATAAATTTGGACTTTTAATTTGAGTTTTAAATAACTTACTAAGTAATATAGTAAAAAGTTTGAAAATTTTCAAATGTTGAAAATTGAGATTTAAAATTTAAAAGATGTTGAGATTTAAAAATTCTAAATATCTTGGATTAAAAGATAATTCGAGCTTATATCCTTCTTCTTGAGTATATTCTATTTTTGAGCTATTATTAACGACATGCATTTTTCACGGTCGTTCGATTTGGTAGCCTTGTGAGAAGCCATCTTGTGATTTATCAATCTTGTCCATTGTGTCTACCCTGTTGTGAGGATGTTCTTTCCATATATTTATGCAAAAAATCTTATCGATGATCTTCTTTATTGCTTAGAGTTTGGGTTTAAGTGAGTTTGATCCCGAATCTACACGTAGAGTTTTTTTGAATTAAATCATTTTCGATTGATTAATTGTTGAGCATTTTAATGAATTTTGATTCAAAGACGAGATATCTTCAAAATTCTTTCGAGTTACTTGGAAAATTCAATGTTTTGCTAATCACTATATTAGTATTTGATGGTCCATTGGATTAACCAAGTGAGTTTTTTCTTGTTTCTCTCTACCATTCTATGTTGAGAGTATGAATGTTTGAGTTTTGAGCTTTGTCTTTTATCCTTTTTCGATTGAATTTTTGTGTTGTTTACAGCCTTTTTCCACTAGAAATTGCGATGACGCAATTTTGTTAAGTGGGGGAGTCCGTAACAACCTGGGATTTTGAAGGTAACTATTAATATTAAATTATAATGAAAATTATAATTTAATATTTTGTTTAAAAACGAATTGGATAATAAAATGAGTGATTATATTGTTTATTTTATATAAGCAATATCTTGATGAATATAATTTGGGATTTGAAATTTAAATAAGCCATATTATTTTATTTGAAGCCTATTTCAACATTTGATGGTTGAAAAAAAAGTGTAAATGAATGAAACAAAGTTTGAAAAACTTTATTTTTGGATTTGGATTGAAAATAAATAATTGTGATGGTTTAATTTTAGTTAATTAGTAATATTGGAAATTTATTCCAATGTTAGCCTTCTATTGTAAAAGAAAAGGAATAATATGAAGAAAAATAAAATTTAGAAGTGTGGTTAGGCTTGGAATGATGTATTAATGTTATAAAAATGTTAAAACATTTAAATACACTTCATTAGACTTAAAAATAAATTTTATTTGGTTGAAATGGATGAAAATAGCGATTTTTCACTAAAAATGAGAATATTGGTAATATTGTGTTATATGGGGAAAACAATATTTTTAATTGGAAAAAAATATTTTGATGATTAAAAAGCGTTAGAATGATTTATTGCAATTTATTTGACCCGAATTTTTTTTGTTTAAGTTATTGCATTAAAAATAGTGTTTTTACACTAAAATGGTGTAATTTGAAAAATATTGTGAAAGATAGAGTTTTATTTATAAAAATAAATTTTTATTGTCAAAATAATTTTTTTATATAAAATAAAAGTTTTGTTGCAAACAATTTGTTGTAGATATTTTGTTTGGTTAAAAATGAGAAAACTAGTGTATAAATTGATTAAATAGGTTAAATATGTATATAACATAGGAATATCTCTAAGTATATTTGTCTTGGGCTTATTTGGGTAAGGTTTGAATCCATTAACCATCTCTAGAACCATCTAGAAAAGATGAAATATGTGTAAAGCATTTTTTTTTCCTCATCTTCCTCACCAAAAAAAAAAGATACAGTAAATAGAAAGAAAGAATAACAATGGCTTTCTCTAATTGAATCTCAATTCCACTCAATTTTGCTGTTAATTCAAGAAGAACTTCACCAAAATAAGAATAGAGAAACGACTTCACCTTCAAGCTCCTATCTTTCTTCACAAATTTGGGTGTTTGCTATCTAAAATCAAAGGTGATTTTTAAAACTCACATTTTCTAGCTTCGATTGAGATTTCAAGGTAAGAAATCTCAATTTTGTTTGTTGCATGATTAATTGTGAAATTACCGTTAGTAAATTGGACATATCTCTTTCGTTTTAAGTCAGAATTCAATAATCTTAGATGATCTGGAAAGCATAGACAGAGATCTACAAGTTTGTTGTTTTGAGTTTTGATTATTTTTTATGTTTATAAGGTGAAAAATCCATATCTTTGTGACGGTCCTGTCATTGACACAGAGTATTTATATATTCACCTGGAAAGAAATTTGATCATAACTTTCATGTTACAAGTCGGAATTTAGAAATTTTCAAAGTTCTGGAAATTTATGATTTAGGCTATAACTTTGATGTTTTGAGTTTTGAGTATTTTTTATGTTTATATGGTGAAAAATCTATATCTTTATGACTGTCCTGTCATTGACAGAGAGTGTTTATATATTCACCTAGAAAGTAAATTGATCATAACTTTCTTGTTACCTATCGGAATTTAGAAAATTTTGAAGTTCTGGAAACCTAAGGATTTAGTCTACAACTTTTATTATATAATTATTCTCAAATTTTGTAGATTTCTATGTGAATATATATTCTTTATAGTAGAACCGAAATATACGTTGTGTTTAATTTCCGTTTTTGATGATATTCTGACGATTTCTATGATTTCAGTCGCATTCTTTTTTTTTAAAACTTGATGTTATTAGATGGAAATGATGTCCATGAATATATTATCTTAGATTTGAAGAAGTTTGAGATTAAAGTTTTGTTTAAATTCCATTTAAATTTAAATAACGGTTAATACCGATATGTGAGTATTTTGAGGGTTTTAAATGATTTTAATTTCAAATAAATTCTTGAAAATTACTTAAATAGAAATAAATCATTGTTTATGAAATAAGTATTTTTTAGCATTTTAAAGAGATTTTTCTTTTGTTAATTATTCATTATTTTAAAGTGTTTGTATAATAGACGTTCTCTTTGAAATAGTGGATTTTTTTGTACAAAGCTTTTAAAATGGTTTCTAGATTGTTTAAGAATTCTATGTTCTCTAAAAAATTATTTTAAATATAATTTATCCCATGTTTATGAGTTTTGACGTATAAGAATGAGAATTAAACAATTTAGTAAAAAATTATGTGGTATAGGACGTGTATTTTTGCTTTATGGCTTAATATCGGACTTGTACGATCGAAACCAATTTGAAGTGTTATTTTGAGTTGATTTAGAAATTACCAAATTTTAGTGAAGATTATTGGTTTGAGAATTACTTTTTGAGTACATTCGACGACGAACCAATCTAGATGCATTTTTTGATGGCCGATGAAATGAGGCAATATTGATGTTAAGTTTTAATTTGCAACTATGGTTAGAAATAACCATCACGATGTTCTTTTACTTGCCTAGGAGATGAGGCAAGTTGTTATGATGGATTGATGATGATTTCGATATTTATGATGAATTTTTACTTGTCGATGAAATGAGACAAGTCTCGATGTCACTTAAAACTCGTCCAAGTAAGAGATAAGACGAGTTAGGTATCTTACACTCGCCGATGAGATGAGGCAGTGTTTATTTGATGATGTTTTATGATGGTTTTCTAATGTGGCATCGACTAACGATTAGTAAACTAATAGGTACGAACGTACGGTATGGGACATACGTTGACGCCTATTGGGTTCCTATTCGAGAAGTTGAGACACATTCACGATGTTACTAGTGCTACAGACCGAGTACTCGATTGGAGTCATCACAATGTTCATGAAGTTATTACTCGACTCCAATCATCACGATGTTATTACTCGGGTTTTTGTGACTGTGTGTCATCAAGATGTTTCCGACTATAATCAATCAAGATGATCACGATGTTATGATGTTATGTGACCCCAAGTCATCACGATGAATAGTACCAAATAATGGTAGTACTAGTCAAGATTGTGCTGTTTTTCATGAGGTTTTAGGTGTTTCGATATCACTATTTTGATAATGATGCTTTAATATAGCCTTATGTATGAAAAAGGCTTATTGACATACATGGTTTTATTTATGATTTCGAATATGATGTTTTGGATTCTTTCCGGGCTCTATCAAGATGGATTTGAGACATTACCAATGAGATGAGGTATAAATTATGGTAATACTTTTATGATGAGTGTTGATAATAGATTTAAGATATATTTATATTTATACCAATGATATGAGGTATAAATGATTATGGAGATTCCTTTATAATGAGTTAATGATGGATTTGAGATGTATTCATATTTATACCGATGAGATGAGGTATAATAATTAAGAAGTTTCTATTAGATGAGTTTTATTTATGATGGATTCTTGAAGTTTTAATTATCTTATGAAGATTTACTTTATGGTCCATATCCTCACCCATTTCATTCGGTTATATATATAATTAGATAAACCAAGAATATCTAATATACATATTGTATTCCTCTATGCAATCATGATGAACTATTGATGTATCACTCTAGAGATAACTTGATGACCTATATCATTCCATTGGTAACGATGGAATGGTTTCCCCCTTATCTCTTATCATCACCTTTAGTAATGATAAGTTCTAGCTAGCCTGACCCGTGTGTTTTCACTCGGGTCAGACCGAGTTGTTTCAAGTATCATATATTGGGCTTAGCTTGAAGTTGATGTTGGATATCAACTCTTCTTTCTATTGAGTAGTTTATTCCTTCCGCATACTCTGATGTTTTTACATTTGATTCGATGTATATGGTGTGGTCGTGTACCACCGTTATTGTATTCATATTGTATAGTACTGAACGTGTATCAGTGTATATGTATATATATGATGTTGGCTACTGTTCTGTGGTGTGGTTTACATTCAATTATTGTATTTTGTTCTGATAGATCCGTTAGCCACCTATAGTTTTGGATTAAGCATTTACTGGGTATGTCGATCCACTTGAGTTGAAAAAATTATAATGCAATAATCGACGTATTCAATAGATTTTTAAGACAAAATTATAGATGGTCGCCCTTAACCAGCCCTATTCTCTGCTTTAGTAGATAGGATTACTTGTTAATTCTCTTTGCTAAGGTGGATCTCGGGTTGGGGCGTTACAGCATGGTATCAGAGCTCTGGTCAGAAGAAAGTAGAATAAATACAGAATAGTACGTATATCACGACACATCGAAGTACAATATGAGTGCATCATTGTCCTTTATTCAAGCTTATTTTCGAATCGTGCTTTGATTCTTTTTCGAGTTTTGGGATATGTTGAGATGGAATATGTCTAGGAATATAATTGTATTCTGTAGTGTTCCATAATTGAGTTCGATGTTATCGTATCTTATGTAAAATCTTATTTGGGATTATTAGATTCTTATTTTTGTCGATACGAGTGAGTTCGTATCGATGGAACTGATTGATTTCTTTGGGCATTCTTGTTGCATTCCTTTGAGAGTTGTGAATCCTATTGATGGGATCCACAATGATTGGCTTGTTGTGAGCATTCTGAGTTCTTTATTTGTTGTTGTTTTAGTGAGTGTTTGTTTATTACTCATTATCTTGAGATGTATCTGATTTGAGATGGATTGACTTATTTGATGTAAAGTTTGATCATTTTGTTGTTATAGGATGCTATATTTATTTAGACATCCTAATTTGATTGGTTTATTAATTCTATCACTTTGGAATGTTAATGATGATTCCAAAGTTTCTGAATTCGCTCTTGAGTATCGAGAAGTCGATGATATATCTCAAATTCCAGTCATGGTGACTTTGTTGAGTTTTTTTGAGTCCATTTTGATTTGACATCCAATTAGGCAATCAAGTGTTGTGGTAACCTTATTCCTGGCTCTTAGCTCTTCGGTTATCCTTCCACGAAGATATCCACTGTGGAATGAGGTGAGTTTCTAGATCGTTCGAGTTTGATTGAGTTTATCATTCAACTTCACCGAGTGTTCTTTTCAGATACTCAATCAGCTTTTGAAAAAAACGAAGGGATGCAGCATCATTTAAAATAGTGATGAAGATATGCGACATTGTCAATGTCGGTAACAAAGCTTTTAAATGTATAAATGAATCATGACAAGGCTATATCGTCAACATCTTATGGAGCTCCAGTCCACTTCGATGCCATTAAAATCACTCCATAACAACTTAAGTAGTTATTATGTGCTACCTTCTTCATCGATGTAGACCTACGTGAATATGACCTCATTTTGAACTCGACGACATTATGGTGGCGTCGCTTTGTCGTAATTCCTATGAAAACTGTTTTATTACTACTTCAAGCTAAAACTTTTCATCAAATCATATTTCTTATCCAAATTCTATTCGATAAGACAATTTATTTACAAATCTTTTCAGAAATACTACTACACTCAGATTTCAAAGTCTAAATACACTTCAAACTAATTAATTAATATTCTTAATTAATTATTCTTTTAAATGCTTATCTAGCATAATAATTTCATAGTAATTCAAACCACTTGGAA
Source organism: Allium cepa (assembly GCA_030765085.1). Lineage (NCBI taxonomy): Eukaryota > Viridiplantae > Streptophyta > Magnoliopsida > Asparagales > Amaryllidaceae > Allium > Allium cepa. Next base: position 823,631,799 of record CM060929.1, read on the forward strand.
AAAATCCCAAAAATTCACAGAAATTAGAGAATTTTCTTCACTTTACCATATAAAAATTTCAGAGTCAAAAACCATATTTGACTATTTTAAATAATTAAAACCTGAAATTAAGTTATTTCCTCCTTAGGAAATTCATAAAATAATCGATATAACTTGGAAAATTTTGATATTAAAAACCCAACCCTGAAAAATGTTTCATACAACATATCAAAAAATCAAAGCATTTGGAGATTAAAATTTTTGGTTTTACCCTTAAAACCCATTCAAGTAATTTTATTAAATTTTAATAATTCATTATTCTATCAAAATAATGTTTGAGCAACCATATCTTGGAAACAAACAATGTAATTCAGGTACTAGTCATAACCAAATTTAAAAAAATAAAAGAGAGATGGTTCTTCTAGTATTTACCTTAGATTAATTATTGGAGTTGAGATTTGATATGACTTCAATCTTCCTAAGCTTCTCCTTATTTTAATCCCTTGATTTCGTTCCCCTAGCTTGAGTTATGGTCAGCCTCTATAATTTCTTTGATGTTTTGTGAATGAGTTGTTGGAATCTCGATTTTGATTGTGACAACCTATATAAAATGTGATATGTATACCAACCATCTTTGAAGGAGATTTATTGCAGATTCATCTTCAGATGTTTAAAGCTGTATATTGTGTGTCTAGAGTCTGTACTTTACTTAGAAATTTGTTAAAATCTCTTCTGAAATGATATATACACACACATACATGCACACACATGCTCATACATGCACAAAAGAGCAAACTTAGACGTATGAAACCTTCGTTCAGACATCTGAATACTGAAACATGAATATAGTTTTCACAGTATTCAGACGTCTGAATGAAAATATTCAGATGTCTGAAAATGGTCAAAAATTGCCTAATACCCAATTCAGAAGTCTAAATTATTTTATTCAGACGTCTGAATATCTCTAACTGCTATTTTCTTGAAAAGTTACTTCTCTTCACCGAAGAGAAACGATTTCAAAATCAATGGTTGCACCTGTTCTTTTCGATGTAACTTTTCATCTATAGTTGCAACTCTTTGTATACTATAAATAGATTACAGAATTCAGTAAACAATTCACCGAATTGACTTTTAGCATTCTTGAATTCTCATCTATTCTCAAACTTTCAAACTGCACTCAAATTGCTTACATACTTTGATCATTGATCACTTTATCTTCCACAATTCTCAAAGCACATCACTATATATCATAAAGGAGAAGATTATAGGAAGATTGTACTCTTATCAGTGTTATTTAAGAACACACTACAGTCAGATATATTTGTTATTTGTATTGAAGTTCTATTCGGTTGCTTAGGCGGGTGAAGTCATGTTCGTTTGCTCAGGCAGTGTAAACCTGTTCCTCCGGGTTAAATGAGGGTTGTTGTAGTTCAAATTCGAGAAGGAGTCTGGGGCTGGATGTAGAACGGGAAGTTTGAACCAGTATAAAATTTTCTGGTGTGCTTGTTTTATTTCACTTATTTTCATTTACTTTGCCATTATATTTGTTTCCACATTTAGATTCAATTGTATTCCATATTACAAGATCCTAAGTAATAGCTAGCCACACTAGTTGCTTTCATGAGTAAAGTGAGAATGTAATGAGGGTAAGAGGTTTTAAGGGGTGCGAGCTGGATCTACCTAAATTGCCTCTCTCATATTCTCTTATATGTTAAGTTTAAAACAATCTTTCTTAATTGATTTGGCACGACCATGTTAATTACCCAAATCTCATTCTCCTTGATCATTTACGTTACTCTATTTTATGTATCCAGTTAAATGTCTTGAATAATGTTCGATTAAAAGTAGGGGTGTTACAAGCTTTCCTCCTTAAAGAATTTCATCCTCTAAATTCGGTAAGGACTACAAAACAAGCATATCAAACATGCAAGTGATGCTAGTATATCCTACCAGCTATCTAGTCTATATACAACAATATAGAACATACCATCATAAAAGCTCAGGATAAGTATCTCTTCATAGAATCATTTACTTCCATATAACGAAAGATGCGCTCGTAGATATCCAACTGATCCTGCACTTCTATGGCTGACTCCATTCCATGAAATGGTTCCTCCTAGAGAAGAAAAGTTATTACTCAACTTGGAAAAATAAGCCCTAGGTGCTTGCATGGGAGCACCTCCACCAACAGCCATACCAAGAGTAACAGCCTGAACATTCCTCATCATGGTCACCATCAATGCATTCAACATCGGTTGAAAGTCAAGTGTAGTAGCTCCTGACCCTGCTCCTTTCTCAACTCCCAAAGCAGAATCCCTCATAGTATTTCTTGTATGTCAGCTTATTCTTAATCTAGAATAAAAATGATTGGTCTCTCATACAAAATACCGTGTCTATGGTGCTTGTGTGCATGCGACTTATACTATATGACATATTACTATGTCGCTTTGAAAACCAAAATATATAACATGTATGCACTCTCTCGTATACATATATACTCTCGATTCAGTCTAAGGTGATAACTCCTTCCTTATCTCTACTGGATCTCGGTATCAACTCAGGTTAGTCATGTAACCAAAACACTGATACCAAATATAATGATCACCCTATACCACCAGTGCTAATAATATCAAAACAGTATGTTGTATTCATGCTTGATCAATATATGACGATCGTCAGAGTTGAAAATAAAACAAATACATCATATAACCTATTAAATATCTCACAATGCATGGATAAAATATAATTCATACATATAACAGGGGAGATAGTAATACCTATGTGAACAGGTCATCAAAACACAAATCCACGGAGCTATATAAAAATGTAGTAGAGTTTATACAATAGAAATAAATTCGACAACTGTCTCGTAAAAAGAAAATAAGTAGTCATTGCTAAAGCTCCCCGGTGCTGCAAAATAGAATAAGCATAGAAATCCATATAAGTACATAATAAGAGATAGCTCCATCCAGCTCGTCCTCCACACATCTACTATATCACTTAGACATGTTATATAGTCTACTAATTTAAGAGTACCCAAGAAAATAAGAAACAAAGCATAAAACCTTGAGTCAGACAATAGTATAGTATAAGTAGTAAATGAATATCAATACTATGCATGTAAATATGGAAAGGAACAGAGGTACATTAATCATACCTAACCTATCTTTGTAACCAAAGAGTTAGTATATAATATCATACTATTGTACTCTACAAATAATATAAAAGTACTCTACTCAAAATAAGGATATCAGCTCCCTAGGTATTCCTATCTCCAATACCTACTCCCAATGATATCTCCAAGTATTAGCCCAGAAAGCAACTAAAGCAACCATTGGATCCATCAAGCAATCCCCACTATCGCTCCATGTCCCATGAATATATGATAACTCATATGGCCTCCTTACTGCCAAGGACTAATGGATATCTCAATTTTTAGTGTACTCTCATATCACATAAACCAAAGATAGATACGTTTCTCATATCCCAAAGCTAAACACTAGACCCAAAACCACTGGTCCAGAGTATTTAGATCCACTGCATTGATCCATGGACGTCCACACTTATAATACCCCTTCTTCGAGTATAACAGAAAACACTTCAATTATCAACAATTCCTTAGCACAATCATCCAAGCCCTCCTTTTCTCCATTCAAATCCAAGCGCTTCCTTTGCTTAATAAATTTTCATTATTCGAAACCCTTCACCTTCCCTATTCCATAGCTCGCTCCTTTGTCTTCATACCTATAGTCACCAACCGAAAAGGTAAAACTTTGATCATGTTGTTACATCGCTATACAATCCTCAAGCAAACGAGCCAACACCTCCAGTATGATCTACAAAGGCCCCTGCTTCCTCCTTATACAAGCCTGACCCTATAGCTCTCACCAAACCAACTTAGCACCGAGTCAAAATGGCTCAGCATCGAGTCATATACTTAGCTAATTTTTGCTAAGTAAATCACTTTTCCTTTAGTACTTTCTTCTCGAGTGCTTTAGACCCTAACCCGTTCATCAAAACAACTCGACCCTCAATCCAAAGCATTCAACTCCAAATTCTAGAAACAACTTAACATAATATCCAACACATATCCAATCTCATATATCTTGCTATGAACCACCTTCCCTAGCCAAGCTTTAGAGATCCATGTCATCCATCGATCCATTTGAATTCCCAAAATAACTCATCTCCGACCTTTCAACTCAGCCCCAAGTTGAATCCTTAAGCAATTTTGAGATGTGACTTATTTTACAAGTTCCTCTCATGCTCTAGAGCATTCCCTTTAAGCTTCGTCCAATTTCGACCAACTTTACCTCCGATTTTTCGAATTCTCCAACCTATCTTCCTACACATCCAAAAAAACTAGCAAATAACATTAAAGCACAAATTACAAGCATAGAATAACATGCATAACATACAAGCAATACGAAAGAATGTGATAAACAAACCAATTATAATCTAAATTTAAATATTACATGCGCATATGAATATGAATGAGGAGAATCGCTAAATCATTTTTGAAAACCATTTCAAAGATTCACAAATTTAGGTCATAAGAAAATGATAACATGTTATTAAAGTTAGAAAAGGTTTTAAGGTCAACAATCATGTTAAAACATGTAACTCTACCATATAAACATGCATAGGATAGTGAGAAGGCATAAACCACTCACCACTTAACAAAAATCAACCAATTCTCGCTAGATCCAATGTGGACAACAACAAAAAACAATGCAAAGCTACCAAAGTGATGATCTCTAACTTTTATTCGATAATCTTCTCTCTAATTAGTGATTTGGTTGGTTTAAAGAGCAATTTATGTGAAGAGCAATTTATGTGAATTGGGATGAAATTAGGGTTAACGGAGGTTTAAATCTGACTTGGGAAAAAGGGAAAAATTTAGATTTGACTCCTACAGCCCATCTGGTATTCTGATATCTAAGTCATTTTCACATAAGGATACCTTCCCATGGTTTTCCTTGAAAACTTCTTCATCTGAAATTGATTTAAAACCTTTTAAACCAAACTTAAACAAGGAAAACATTTGTACTCTATGTTCTACTCAAGAACACCTTGCCATGTTAAAACTTTTTGATCCTTTTTGATCCTATTAAAAGTATCCCTTTCGAAACCATTCATATAAAACTTTCAAAATCATTGAAATTCCTTTTTCTTCGAAGCAAAAAACCATAGACATCCCTCTTTAAAACCAATAAGCATTGCCTTTCGAAACCATAGGAAAAATATTTCCTTTAAATCGTTCAAAACCATTGGAAAAACTTTCCTTTATACCTTTCGAAATCAGTGGAAACCTCTCCTTCGAAACCTTCTTTAAAACCTTTTGAAGGTATTAAAGTCTCAAACCCCTTCGAAAGCATTTTGATTTAAAACATGTGAAAAAACACCTTTTGAAACTATTTAAATCGAAACATTTCCCTTACGAAACCATTGGGTTACTTTAAAAATCACTAAGGGTCACAAGCAACAGAGTTGAAATCTTACTCTTTTGAAAGCTATAACTAAGTAGAGAAGTAATGGTATCGAAATACCCCTTCTGAAAGTATTGGATAAGTGGTAGGGTTTTTATAAACTAAACAACCCCTACCGAAATCTCTGTTTCGAAAGGAAAAAGGCGGTACTAAAGTCTTTAACATAGTTAGAAGCTATTATTAAACAATGGTGCAACTCTTTCGAAACCAAACTTTTTAAACCATTGACTTAGTAGAAAGCTATTGCATAGAACAAAGGCGCAATCTTAAAGCCTTTCTTAAATCATTTAACCTAGTCAGAAGCAAACTAAGTCGAAAGCAGACTTGGTCGAAAGCAAGTGGGTGCTTATTTCATTTAAAACATAAAGGCGCTTCAACCCTTCTGGAACCCCTAGGTTTCGACTCTTAACTTCCGCCTTTGTCCAATTCACTGTGTACCAAAATTGATACTATGTGCATTGGTTTGAGAAAGGAGGCGGAGCGTCTTAGTCGAAAGCAACCTAGGCGAAACCAAAAGAGGCAAAACATGCTTTTAGCATGAATTTCTGATTTATACCCTTTTAAAACTTTTTTAACTAACCTGTCTTGTTTGTCGAACTCCTATTGGTTGCTGATTTTTCTTTTCTAGAAGTAATGCCATAATTTTAGAATTAATTTTATTTAAATCATTTGCAAAATACCCCTTCTTCTTAATTAAATATATAGAACATTTATGTCCCTTAACTCAAATAACTTTACATATTCATCAGAACACTTGGAAAATTCTACAAAAATTCCAAAAAAATTCAATATGTTTGCTAACATATATAAATTTCATACTCAAATAATTATTTATTATGTCATAAATAATTTATAACCCAATAAATCATTTTCTTCACTAGAAAATTAATATAAAATCCAAATTATTTTAGAAAATTATGAAAATCGAACCCATCTCTAAAATATTATTTTTGATCTACATCAAAATTCACAAGGCATTTTGATGTCATTCAATAGGGTTTTCATATTAAACTTATCATAAAAAACTAATATGAACATGTATAAATCATCAACAAGTCTATGTAAACTTTCAATTATCCAAAACATGGCATTATCATGCAAAATCATTTGAGGTTACCCTTAAATCCCAAAACTATAAGAAAAATAGGATGTAGTAATCATTCATTTTAGCTTTGTGATTAAAGATGTGAGATTTGATGTTGGATAAGTTGGTTTTACTACTTCCTCCTTTAAATCCTAGCTTTATCTTCCCTTGAGATTGAAAATCGTGGCCGACCTTAAAATATTTTACTTGAGAATGAAATGAACACATGTTTGATTTCCTAAGGTTTTAGGGTATAAGTTCTATCATTTTCCTATTTTTCCCGCCCTTATTTCCTAACATTTATTTCCATCTTATTTCTTTAGTTCATTCTACATGGAGGCAGGGCTTCCCTTGTTTAAGTAAAATCTCAATCTGTTAATCATCTTACATTATTTTATTTTAATTATTTAACGAAATAATTTAAATAATGCTACTAAAATATGGGGTGTTACATTGCTCTTGGCGTATTTTATAATAGTTTTATTTATCTAAACCTAAACTTATGGGATTATGTACTCGATATGAAATGCTGATTTAAAATGTAATAAGAAAAGTTATTTTGAAATTGTGTTTGAAATATTTCATATTCTTGTGCTTCAGATATTATGGATACCATTAACATCACAAAATTAATACTATAGATGAATGCAGCATCTGTAGTTGTTAGTTGCGACCTCAAAATTAGTTGCGGACCTCAAAATAGAGGATTTTACAACTTGGTATCAGAGCATAGGTTTATGTAAAACTTAAAAGAATTTTGAACTTAAAAGGAGGTAACATAATCCAAATGAATCAGAGAATAAGATTGGGGTATGTGATAACGTTATAGTAACGTACTTGTATTTGCTATATATAAGTATATGCTTTATCTCTATTCTCCCATCTCTCATAGACAGTTCTTCCATTTCTTACTAAGATTTGAATGAAGATTTTAGGAAAAGGAAGATGTGGAGGCAAGAAATGGAAGAGTTAGTCTTGGTGGAGGAAGCACCATAACAAATAGAAACACCAGACCCAACACCACAAGAAATCCGGCTCAAGCACAAGCTGCTAATGTAGGTGCTGGAACAACGTGGGCTAATAGGGAAGCTATATATCAGTTCTTCGTCAACATTATGCAAGTAGGATCTACTACAGGATTAGTACGTGGAAGTGGCAGAGGCATGAATTAGGAAGCTTTGGTTGTCAACAACTATGTTGTGTCGAGTAAAGATTATGCAAGACTAGGAGGAAAGCCGTTTATTGGAATGGAAGATGCTATCAAAGTGGAAAACTGGTTGCTTGATTGCTAGAGGACTTTGGCTGATCTTGGATTTAATGATGAGCAGAAGGGAAGATTAGCGTCTAAACAACTGCAAGGAGCTGCATTGTACTAGTGGAACAGTGTTACTGTTGGAGTAGCAGAGGAAACATTGAATTAGGCAAATTTAGGAGAAGGTTTGAAGAGAGGTTTATGTCGAAAATTACTAAGTCTAACCTATTAAGAAACTTTGCTGAGTTGGCACAGGGAGATATGGTGGTGTTGGAGTATGCTACAAGGTTTGAGGAGCTGTCCTGGTATGGGTATGTTATCATGGATACAGTAATCAAGAGGAATGACAAGTTCATTCGTGGGTTAAGACCTAAGCTTGCTATGGAAACTTTGATACATCTTAGGGGTCTATGTGATATGGTTTTTGAGATGGCTTTAAGGAATAAAGAGATGCTTGCTTTCTTTGGTAGTAACAAAGCAGTGGAGGCTCAAGGTGGGCAGAATCAGAAGAGGAAGTTTTCCATGAGAAAGGAGCTTAGAAGAGTGGAGCTGCCAAGAAAGGAAAATCTAAGATTATTTTCTATAAGAGTTGTAAGAAAGGGCACTTCGCAAGTGAATGTCATTTTGGAGTGAATGTCATTTTGGAGATGGAAAGAAGGTGATGAAGAAGAAGAACAGTAAGTGCTTCAACTGTGATCAAATCGGTCATTATAAGAATTAGTGCAAGGAACCAGCTAAAGGTAAGAAGGGTGAGGTGTTTTCTTTGTAATAGCTAACTCGAGACCAACAGCTGAGGAGAAGGGAAAGGCTGTGATGGGAGGTACACTTTTGATTCATAGTATAAATGTTAGAGATTTATTTGATACTGGTGCATCACATTCTTTCATATCTCATTGTTTGATAGATTATTTGATACAAGTGCATCACATTCTTTCATATCTCATTGTTTGATAGATAAACTTAACCTAGAACCCTCATACCTAGTTACATCCATAGGGTTGAAAATCCAATAGGAGGGTATGGAACTCTTAGGATGAGATGTGACCTGTTAGAGTTTGAATAGTTAGGTGATTTATTTGCTTGCAGTTTATATGTGTCTGATTTTGTAGACTTCAGAATTATTTTGTGTATGGATTGGTTAAGTAAGTACGATGCTAGGATATTTTGCCACGATAGGAACATATCACTAAGACAACCTAGTAATAGCGATCGAATCATATACTTAATAGAAAACCTGAGTTTTTATATTTGTTCTTTGTTGGGTGTAATGGAGGAGGAAGACGAGTTGAACCAAGTTTTTGTTTTAAGAGACGTCGTAGACATCTTTGAACTGGCAATAGGACTACGACCAAAAGGAGCTACTGAATTTTGGATATATAGATCTTATACCAGGATCTAAACCTGTTAATAGTCAGCCAAGTAGGATGACACCTATCGAGATAATGGAGCTAAAGGTGCAACTAATGGGTATAGAAGGGAAAATTTTTATCCGACTTAGCAGTTTGCCTTAGGGAGCAGCCGCAGTGTTTGTTAATAGACCAAACGGATCATTAAGGTTGTGTATCAATTATCATGAATTAAATGAGAAGATGATAAAGAATTGATATCCACTATGGAGGATTGATGATTTATTTGACCAGTTGAGTGGAGCCAAAATATTTTCTCAGTTGGATTTGGTAACAGGGTTTCATCAACTAATAGTGGCAAAGGATAATATACCTTTGATGGCATTTACAATAAGATATGGATCATATGAGTGGTTGGTGATGCCATTTAGATTGACTAATGTGCCAGCCTTCTTCGTAGGCTTAATGAATCGTATCTTTCGAGAACATTTGGATGGCTTTGTGTTGGTGTTTATAAATGACATTTTGATATATTCCAAGATGAAAAGAGTCATCAAGTTCGTCTAAGGATAGTGCTTAAGACACTGAGGCAGCATCAGTTAAAAGTAAAGTTTTAAAAGTGTCATTTTTGGAAGAAGGAGGTGAAGTTTCTTGGTCATGTAGTCTCAGAAAAGGGTTGGCGGTAGATCCAACTAAGATCTAGGTAGTTAATAATTGGAACTGACCCAAGACAGTGACCGAGGTATAGAGTTTTATTAGACTAGCTAGCTATTACCGAATATTCATCAAGGATTTCTCATGGATAGCAGCCTCGATGACTAAGCTAACAAAGAAGGATACGAAATATGTTTGTACCGATAAATATGAGGAGGCATTCCAGAAGCTAAAACATTTACTGGCCAATGCGGTGGTGTTAGTTGTTCCGAATGGGAATTAAGATTTAGTAGTGTATACAGATCATACGAAACTGGATTAGGAGCTGTGTTAATGAAGAAGGGTAAAGTAATTGCCTAGGCTTCTCGATAGCTCAGACTACATGAGGTTAGATATCCGACGCATGACTTAGAGTTAGTTGTAGTAATTTTTGTACTAAAAGTATGGAGAGATTACCTTTTGGAATTGAGATTCTAGTTGTTCGTGGATCATAAGTCATTAAGATACTTATTCTCTCAAAAGGAGTTGAATGTGAGATAGTAGAGATGGCTAGAATTTTTAGCTACTTATGATTTTAGAATTGAGTACACACTGGGGAAAGGAAATAGAGAAGCAAATGCACTCATTAGAAGGCATCATAATGCAGTGTTAGCGATGATAGCCGAGTGGAAAGATTTGGAAGCTTTGATTACATGTGATGTACAGTTAAGATCTATGGTAATTTCAATTCAATAAACAGTTATTTTGTCATGTTTATAAGTTCTACCGGTAATGATTGAAAGGATTTCTTTTAGGCAAGGAGATGATCCATTACTAGCCAATCAGATCAGAAGATTAAAAAGTGGAACTAAGATCGATGATTTAAAAGGTTTTAGTCCTCACCAAAATGGGTGGTTGAGGAAGAAAGGAAGGTTATGTGTTTCGAATGTTGGAAACATAAGGAAGGAAGTTCTTAAGGAGTGTCATCAATTAAAGTTCACTCTTCAGGCAGGAGGAACAAAGATGTATCAGGATATGAAAATAAGTTTCGTCTTGGAAGGTATGAAGAAGGATGTGGGATTATGGGTAAATCAAAGTTTAAACTGTCGTAAGTAAAAGCCGAGCATCAGAAACCAAGTGATTTACTTCAGCCTTTAGACATTCCAGTTTAGAAGTGGTTCTTTATATCTATGGATTTTATAGACAGATTACTAAGGTCGAATAAAGGAAAAGAAGATATCTAGGTTATAGTGGACAGATTAACCAAGAGCACCCACTTCATTCCGTTAAGTCAACTAGGATAGCGCCTGTTTTGGCAAAGTTATTCATGGACAATATAGTTAGACTGCATGGGATTCCTAGTAGTATAGAAAGTGACAGAGATTCCTTGTTCAATAGCAAGTTCTGGAAGAGTCCACATGAAGTTTTAGGTACCAAGCTCAAGATATGTACCGCTTACCATCCCCAGACCGATGGAGAAATGGAAAGAGTTAATAAAGTCTTAGAAGATTTGTTAAGAGCTTGTTTCCTAGATTTTGGAGGATCATAGGAAGATCATCACACTTAGTTCGAGTTTTTCTATAATAATAATTATCAAACTAGTAAAGAGATGGCAGTGTTTAAAGCTTTGTATGGAAGGCCATGCTAATCTCTTGTATGTTGGTTAGAGACCAGAGATAGATTAGTTCTTGGTCCAGATTTAATAAGAGGAGCCGTAGAAAAGATTGAGTTACTTCGGGCTAGAATGAAGAAGGCTCGGTCTAGGCAGAAAATTACGCAAATAAGTTACGAAAAGATTTAGAGTTCTCAGTTGGAGATTGGGTTTCCATTAAAGTATCATCGATTAAGAGTGCACTGAGATTTGGGAAGTTAGGGAAATTGGCATCAAAGTTTGTTGGACCATTTCCTATTATAGAAAGGATTGGGAAACTCGCTTCTAGGATAGAGTTACTGAATAGTTTGGTGGGAGTCCTATTGTATTTTAGGTTTCTCATCTATGGAAGTGTGTTTGAGATACAGAGACTACTATTAGTGGAATGGTATTGGAAGATCAAGTAGTGGAACCAAACATGATGATAGTTAAATACCTAGTTCGTATAGTGGCTAGGGATGGGAAGAAGCTAAGGAACAAGACAGTCGGATTAGAAAATGTCCAGTGGAGTGACGATGAGTGAGACTGTAATTTCAAAACGGATAGCAGGATTAGAGACACTTATCCTGACTATTTGATGGTATGTTTTTCCTTTACGTTTGATTAATGTGCATACCTTATCCTAATTTCGAGGACAAAATTCTTTAAGAAGGGGAGTCTGTAACGACCCTAATTTTGACTAACATTATTTAGAACATTTAATTAGATAAATAATATAAAATAATGTAAATAAATAAGAAAATTAAGATCTGGTAATTAAGTTTAGGTCGTAGCTGTAATATCCCGTATCTAGAGGCCCAAAGCTAAGCGCTACAGATGTTATAGTCATTCATAGTATTAACTTCCAACTACTAAATATGACTATGTTAGTGGTATTCATAATATCTGAAGCACTTTCATATGGAAAAAATCACAAATTTCAAAAAAATCATTTTACTTATTACATTTCGGGACATATGTTTCACATTCAAATTACATAATCCCATCGCTTTCCCAGGTTCAGATAAAATATGGTTATTACAATATTACGCCAAGAGCGACATATGACGATGCCCTCTCGGTTAATTAGTGTACTATATATACAATACAGCTGAATCAATCCAAAATATAAGAGCAACTGCTAATTAGCTATCCACCAGCCACCTGCTCGTCAACGGAAGCTTTATCTGCTAACCTACTAAAACCTGTATGCCACAACCCTCAGCATACTCAAATCAATTTTTGAGCACCCGAGAGTTTAAGGAAAATAAATTTCGAGTCAGACACAAAGCCTGGTGTGAATAATACTATACATCTCAGTTATTTGATATTGAGTGAGACCATACTGCTTAGCGAAACGCGTTTTCCCTCACTAATATCCTTTATAAAACATATCTTTTGTAAATTTTAATCCTGCAACCAAAACTGGTTAAATTTGTAAAGCAATATCATGTATATGTGCATTTCAATTGTCATATGGACTATCTGTCCATGCATTATAGTTTTGTTTGGCTAACTACAAACCCTTGGCTAACTCGGGCCTACTTGAAAACATAAAAATCAAACATCTGTTAGATACTTCCCTTCTGGATGGTTTGTCCTTACTTACTTCTTTGGGTCTAACTGATCCTAATGGTTTTGTGGGCTTACCGATAACCTACCTTTCCTTTTTAGATTCCTTTATGTGTGTAACATAATTTTTAGTCTTACTTGTGACAAAGCCCTACACTCTGCAATTTTGAATTAAATTAGCTAAGGGCAAATAGCTAATGAGTATAGGGCGGGACCCTACACAAGTCCAATCCGGTCTTCTAATCCGAGTCAATTTCTTAGGGTTAACTACCCTTTTAATTTTTCCTTAAAAACCTCTATTAAATTATTTAAACCTTTAAATCATAAATATACAAGGAAAATCTACACTTTGCTTTACTCTAAGCTATTTACCATGTTATATATACCTAAAATAGTGTTGATGAAACAATTAAGGATTTCCCATCCCTTCAAAATAAGTTAAAACCTTTCTTAACTTAAAAACACTTAGGCTATATTTCCAAAAACAACTCATTCAAAACCTTTGTCTAAAACCTTTTAACAACCCTTTTGAAACCATTGAAAGTACCTCTTTCCAAACCTTTGAAAGTATCCCTTTTAAAACAAGTAAAATCTTAGGCTGAAGGCTAAAACATACCTTTCGAAATCATACCTTTTGAAACCATTCATCTTTATCCTTTCGAAAGCATTGAAAAATATCTCCTTTGAAAGTTTTAAAACTTTAAACATCCTCTTTAAAACACCTACACATTGCCTTTCAAAACCATTGGAAAATCTTTCCTTTTAGACCTTTCGAAACCATTGGGAAACCACCCCTTAGAAACATTTCTTTGAAACCCTTCAAAAGCATCAAAACATCAAGCCTTTTGAAAGCATTTGGGTTCAATTTATAATATATGGAAACACCTTTTGAAACCTTTAAAACCATCTCTTTCGAAACCATTTGGGTTATACTTTTTATAGAGCAAAAGGTTCATTAAAACATTTAAGTCGAAAGCATCCCCAAGTAAAGAAGTGATGGTGTCAAAGCCATCCCTTTGAAAGCATTGGAGAAGTGGCTTGGTTTTAAAAACAAGACAAACCTTTCGAAACTAATTTGGATCGAAGGGTAAAAAGCGATAGTCAAGGGCTTCGACCTAGTCGAAAGTAGTTACTTAAAAACAAAGGCGCAGCAATCTCTTAAAACCATTCTTTTAAAATTCACTGAACTAGTTGAATAAAGGCCAAGTCGAAAGCTATTCAGTTGAAAGCAAAGCAAACGCATTTTCATTTAAAAGTAAAATAGCGCTTCAACCCCTTCGGAAACCCTTGTTTCGTCCCAATATCTTTTGTCTATATCCAATTCACTATGTACCAGATATCTGATACAATGCGCATTGGTTTCGATGGAATCAGAAGTGGAAGTAAGGAATCGAATGCCTAGTGCCGAAAGCGTTGAAACGGGAAGAAGCATGTAGATTAGATTTTTTGAACTATTACTTTGTACCTAACCTGCCTTATTTGTGAAATTATGATTGGTTGCACATTTTTCCTTTCTAAAAGTACTGCCGATTTTCAGAAACAAAGATTTGAATTATTTACAATACCCTTTCTCCTTTTTTTATAAATATATAAAACATTAAGTCACATACCTTAAATAGTTTTATATTTCCATTAAAACACTTAGGAAAATTCTACAAAATTTTTAGAAAATCACTTTTAGTATGTTTTCTAACATATTTAAAGTTCATACCTAAGCTAATATAATTTGGTCGTGATTAATTTTTAACCCAAAATAACATTTTCTTCACTGGAAATTCATATAAAATACACATTAATTATTAAAATTATAAAAACTGAAACCCATTTCTAATTTATCATTTCTGTTCTAAATCTAAATTTGCAAGGCAATTGGATGTCATATAATACGTTTTCTAAATCAATTCTCATTATAAAATGCATATAGAATAGCCTAAATCATTAACAAGTGTGTATGTTTGTGTGTATAGCCATTTATTATTCAAAACATGGCAAAACAATTGCAAATACTTTCAGAATTTATCTAAAACCGAAATCAATCAAAATATGAGATGTAGTCATTATGCACCTTAGATTTTTGATTAAGGATGTGAGATTTGTTCTTCATTAAGTGATATTATTCTTCCTCTTTAATTCTTCTTCTTTACTCTTCCTAGTAATGGTCGTCCTTAGCTTGTATTTTTTGAATTGTAAAAAATGAAGTGAACATGAGTGTCGAAGGGTTAAGGGTTTAGGGTAAAAGGATATGCCTTATTCCTATTTTGCCCTTGCAAATTTCCTAACCCTTTTTATTCTCTTTTTATTATTTAGTTCAGTTATTTAACATGACACGGCTACCTCTTATTTAATCACAAATCTCAATCCACTAATCAACTTACATTATTTTATTTTATTTAAATAATTAAATATCCTAATTAATGTTACTAAAAATATGGGGGTTACAGTGGCTTAGTCAATAAACTAACCATAAGAGCAAAAGGTTAGGATAAGAAGGAGGAACATGATAAGGGTAAAATGGGAATAGCCTTCATTCCTACACTTAAAATCCTTCTATTTTCATTTCCTTCACTCGTTTTCACACACACGAACTAAACATAGAGGCTGGCTATAGCTAAGGAGAAACAAGAAGGAAATTAAAAGATTATGGAAACAAAGCTAAAAGGAATCAAGTCTACACCAAATCTCATCTTTCTCATCCAAATCATGGTGAATAATGGATATACATATCATGTTTTTGATTTTTTTTAGTTTTAAGTGTAAACTCGTTTATTTTGCACGTATTATGCCATGTTTTAGTAGTTTGAATGATTATACGTATGTTAGTGATTTTGTAGAATTTAAATATGAAATTTAGTGATATGTTTGAGATGAAAAACCTATCATATGATACCTAAATGATTTGAGATTTTGATATGATGTTAGAAATATCATCTTAGAAGTGGGTTTTTAATTTCATAGTTTTCCAAGCAAGTATAGGTTTTATATGATTTTTCTAAGCGAAGAAATTGGTGAATTTTGAGCTTAATTATTTGAAATAACTAAATAATGTTTTCGGCGCTGAAATTTCTATATATTGAAGAAAATAGTTATATTGAATTATTATGGTTTTTCGTGAATTTACCTAAGATTTTAGGAATGATAAATATATTATTTAAGTCTAAAAGGCTTATTTTCTTAATTAAAATGTTTATAACAGGGGTTAGATTGCAAAAAATGTTTAGAATTTAAATTATAGCTTGCGGTAGTTTTTCAGAAAAGGGGTATGATAAATTTTTGACAAATTATAGTGGTTTGGTGAAAAGAAAATAACTATTATAGTAATATTGCAGTTTTTAAGTTAATTACCATCATACCATGACGACATAGGCTACGTTGAGTCACATCTCCCTGCATCGTACGATAATCGACGTGAAACAAAGCAATGCATATGATGTCAACGAGTTTGGCATGAAATGGATTAGTTTTGAACCTCGTCAAGGTTATAGTAACAAATATAGAGATATGATCTTCGACATGGGCATGTCAATGCACATGATGCCGCATATACTATTTAATGTTCTTGCCTCGCCGTCCTAGATGGTCATCGAGCCTAACCCTGGCCACTTTTAACTTGTCTTCGTGTTTATACTATGTCGCTTTTAATATGGTTATCGAGCCTAACCCATGCCACATTTAACTTGTCATCGAGCCTAACCCTTGCCTCTGTTTAACTAGTCATCGAGCTTAACCCACAATGGTTTTAGACATATCGACGCTATTGATATTGATGCCGTAGCTATCCCAATTTATTTATATCCTCATTAAGGAATTAATGCCAATTGTTTTCTATTTTCCGAAGTTCAATATTTATAGTTTTAATACTATGACTTATGAAGTTATGAATTTGATATCTAATGTATTTTCAAATAAAAGACTGCGACATGATTTATAATTGGCAAAGATCTTTAATAGTGATGACGTCACTGAGTTTTATAATTATAAAGGTGTTACATAGTTTCGGCCTTATAGACAAAGTTTTGAAAAGGTCGAATACCCCAAGTTTTCCTTGTATTAAAATGATTTCAAGGGTTAAATCACTTCCAATGATATTTTTCAAGGAAATATGGATAGGGTGGTTAACCCATAATTTTACTAAAAGAATGACTTAGAGATTAGAAAACCGGATAGGACTGGTGTAGGGTCGCGTCCTATACTTTAGCTAGTTGCCCCTATTTAATATAAGCCTAAAATTCTAGTATGTAGGACTTTATCATGGGTAAGACTAAAAGAAGGTTACACACAGAAAAGAATACACATAGTAGAGATAGGTTATTGGTGAGCCCATAAAACCATTAGGTCAGTTGACCTTAGAAGTAGTAAGTTACGAATAGACCGTCCAGTTTTTTTCTAAAAGCAAGTTAGAACATTTATTATGTCTGGTAGGCCAGAGTCAGCCATAGGTTCATAGTCGGTCTGATAAAACTATGATATTGGGACAAATAGTCCACTGGTTACCTATATTGTATGCATACATGTTATTGTATGTTGTTTATTATAATTAATTTCGTTGCATGATTTTGATTGCAAAAGATATGCTTTTAAAGGATATTGGTGAGGGGAAACCCATTCCGTTAGGCGGTGTAGACTTAGTTAATATCGATAAATCGAGATGTCATATTATATTAACACCAGGCTTTATGTCTGACTCAAAGTTTATGTTTTCCCTTTAAACTCTCGAGTGCTCAAAATTTAATTTTAGTAGATTGAGAGTTAAGGCATTCTGGTTTAGTAGGTTTTGGCGAATAAAACATTTGAAGACATGTAGGAAGCAGATCTTGCTATGTAGGAGACTATCTGTTTATTTGTTCCACAGTAATGGAATGTTGTATGTAATGGCATATGTTATAAATGTCTGTTTAGTAACACTGATCATCCAAGGGGCATCTTCGTATGTCGCTGTTAGCATATTTTGTAATAGTTATATTTATCTGAACTTGGGCAACGTCATAGATTATGTACTGAATATGAAATGCTGATTTGAAATGTAATGAGAAAGGTTGTTTTGAAATTGTGTTTGAAATATTTCATATTCTTGTGCTCCTAATATTACGGATACCACTAACATTACCACATTTTGTCGTCAAAAATAATATTATATATGATCGCAACATCTGTAGCGGTTAATTTCGGGCCTCAAACTGGAGGATGTTACAAGACATGTCCGATATAAAAGCTGTATTGTAATACTATTATAAAATTAATTAAAGGGTTAATTAATTAAAATTAATTAAATAAGATTTGATGAATATAATCTTATACATAAGACTATTATATAAGTAATATGAAACATAAAGTTATTTAATAAGAAAACTTATATTTTATGAATGTATAAACTTAATATGGAACAATAATAAAACCATAAATAGACTTAAGGAATAAATACACATGTATATATGTATACCATAATTTCTAATGTGTTTGATACTTGAACCACGAGGGTTTTCGTAAGAAATACATTATTCCATAAGTCGATATCAGTTGATATAATATATTGAAGATTATGAATCTTTAATATACTGTTGTCCTATATCATTTATATATCGGTAGATTACTTGCATACTCTTTAGTTGTTAAGATTTCCTTGAGCTAGGGATGTTACGTGTAGTACTATTAATATATTGCACGGACGAGGTAAGATAATTGCATCGTATTTGTTAAGCTTTCCTCATGGTATGTGCATTATACTTAGACCATCGCGAAATAATAGATCCAAGTGAATAATCTACTTTGCTTGTTGAGTCTTCTTCAAGGTAAAGGCATGATTAGGACAAGAAAACGTGAGTTACGAGTTGTATGTGATAAAACAGATAAGGAGTTATCCATCGCATGTGGGCATATGATTTGTTGAGCTTCCTCAAGGTCAGAATTCCAAAGCATACGAATCCTAACACGCATTAGTGAAGTCGAATGACTTCTATGTTTCTCTTAGGGTTTGGTAAACATAAAAGACTAGTGGGAGCCATAATAGAAAAATGAAATGATAACATTTAACCTTCTAATATTGTAAGAATATAAGCTATATAATGTTATAATCTACATTGATAACTTTGTGCATCTAATATGATTGATAAAATATTTAGCAATTAAGATATACTAATAAACTAAATGGAAAATTAACAAATAGAAATATAACACACACACACACGTACTATTAAATAATTCTTGCATGTCAATGTTTTCTATACCCATGAAGCACCTAATTTTACAACTACTAAATGCGTTCGTAATTTGGTTGATTACGTGTTTATTTGGTTAAGACCGTGTATTGCATTCTATGAGTTCCAAACTCAAAAGCAGTACATGATTATGAATGTATAATTCATATTCTATCACATACAAGTGTTATATAGTGAATGACCACAGTTCGTAATGTACGATTCTTTGATGAAATTTGTTAATTTGAAGCAAATAAGTAAACTGTAATATAAGATCGAGTATTCAATTTGATTGATTACAATAAAGATCATGTTGTGTTAAATGTAACACTAGAACAAACTATATACTAGATCTACGAACTCGATTGCTAAAATGTCAATTTGATCATTCTATGAAAAGTGCAATATATTTGATGACCTTAAATGTTAAAGATGATCGAGTGCGCTTTTGTAAAGAGATTGTTATGATATTATGTAAGGGCTTTCTTTTGAATGGTTTGACCATTTATAAAAGAAAATGTGAGCATAAGAGTAGATGTGATTTAAGGTACAGTTGGGATGAAGAGTGTGACTGGTCACTTCTGCTTTATAAAGAAACATCGGAAATGAGAATTGTAAAATGGTAGTTGATACTTAACAGTGGAATAAGAAATACGATTTCTATTCTAAAATGTAATTTCATATAAAAATTTCTTTCTATGATATTTATTTCTTTGAATTTAATATTTTTGATCTGAAAATTCTCGACTGTAAACAGGTTACAATAATTAAAATAAATAGCCTATATTTAGAGGTAGAATGGAGCTTAATATTTTATATGCAGTTATAGTAATGGTAGAAATAGAGAGAGCATGTCATATAACACTTATTGATTGCATCAAGTTACGAAAATTGTTCTTATAAAACATACCATACATTATTTATGAAATAATGATAATTTTTCATGTCGACTAAAAAGTAAACATACTAATATTTTAAAGTAAATATTATGAATATTTTCTATGAAACAAAACTATAATGTGGTATATGGTTTCACAATAAAAGTGATGCATTAGAAAATACTGAAGTATCTAAAATTATTTACAATTGTTTTGGAACTATAGACTAAGCTGTGGTTTTGAGAAAGAATTTTTATTATATGATTTTGAATCATACGATACTAGCTACGCACCATTTAGTGGGAGCGTCATAAGGGTTGATGGACTCTTTGAATTGATACATATAAATGTATGAAATCATAAGTCTATTAATATCAATATGGTTCCACGTATTTCGTCATTTTCACCAATGAGTTATCACAGACATAGACATATGTATCTGATACACATGTATAAGTCTATGATAAGCTTATAGAATGTAAAAGAGAAGTAAATAATATAACATGCAATAGAATTGATTCGATTTAATCAAATGGGAGAGTATATTGGGAAGAGTTCTATATGTACCTAATATGAATAAAGATTCATTCTTAAACATTAGTCCTCCCTATAATTCGTAATGATGTATTGATATGGAATGATCAAACTTCATTGGACAAAACATGATTAATGGTGAGCGAATTTGAGTTGAATTCTTTCTATAAGGTGTGTACTTAAGAGTAGTATGCAAAATTAAAATTAATATCATTTAAAGAATAGTTTACAAAATCATACAAGATTAATGTTTTATAAGAAACCCCAACATAACTTTGGCTAAGGAGTTGACATGTTGTGGGAGTTGAAAGACATCACGTAATAATTGTTTGTGAGGGATCTTGTATAAATCTCCCCAAAAGGATTTTACAAATGATAGCCATTGGATGACCTATTTATGTTATAAACATAAATTTTGTAAGATAAAACCAAATCAGTTTTATTTATAAGGCAATTCATAAAATTTTCATAAATACCCGTTCCATTACACTTAAAAACAACTGTTGTTTCAAAATATCGACTTCTTGGCGCACGAATTTCTTTGTGAAATTACTAGTAGTGAAATAGATTTGGATACGATCCAAAGATGAAGCTGATTACGAGGGATGAAATGTTATAAACCAAACCCGACATAAAGAATTAGAATGTCAAATGAATATTCTTGTACATCAAAGAGAAACTATGAGTTTCTTGTAAATGTCAAGAATAAACAATCCTCGATTTTAATTAATTGAACCATTAAGAGTAGTGACTCTACGATATAGTATGATGTGCAGATCCAATCTAAGTACATTGTGAAAATATGATTTTGATGATTGTCCCAAAGGAATATGATCCATTGGCCGCCAATGTACCCAAAGGAAAGACAATTGCAATTGAAATATAGTGTGCCACATTAATAAGTATATTACCATGACTTTCAAATTATTGAAATTAACTTAACATATTCACCATTTGATGTGCTCAAGTTGGTTTAGACTTTACTCATAAAATTATCGCTTAGTATGACTTTATATTTTGGTGTATATATGTGTTGAAGTAGAAAGTTTTAAATATAGATTTAGACTAGACTGTTTTCATATAACAACCAAAGTCTCTATAAGCCAATGGGAGAGATATTGAGTTTGTAGGCTTTTTTGATGTAATCCAAGAACGGATACAAAAGTATCATTCAAAAGAGAATCAAAATTGAACAATTATTTCTACAGATATATTAAGTAGTTTGATTATCAATCAAAATGCAAAGGAAGCATGTGTTCATAAGAAATATGATTCGAAGGTACATTGATATTTCTAAACTATAAGTAAAAAATAGAATTTGATTATTAACGATGTACGTGTGTTAAAATCGACTTTAGTTCTTTCAATACTCAATGTTGGATTTATAAATGATGTTGTTTATAGTAAGTATAAAAGATATTGGGAATGTCTAAAATGATTTGCAAGGACACTTTATTAAAATTTTAATACGAAACATGTAAGATGATTCCTTATGCTTTGGCAATAGGAAATATCATACATTTTATGTTGTCTACAATATTATGATTTGTTTATCTATTTGATACACAAAGCAATTATCAAATCCAAATTGATATCACTAAACGATTTGAGGTGTTCTCTGTATTTATGAAGTATAAGAGAATTGTTTATAGAAAAAATAAACTCCTTGTGAAGGAGTGTTCAGACTCAAATTTTATAAGTGATATTGAGTATAATATATCAACAATAAATTCTAGTTGAGAATCTTTAAGTTAGAAATGTTCCAAATGAAAGAATATGGCAATTCAATGAAAAAGGCATAGTAGGTCGCCCTAAATAGCACCATGATAAAAGCAATATATATATATATATATATATATATAATAGATGCACAAATTTTAAAATGGAGCTAAAGGCGACTTCAAATGTTGAGAATCCCATAATTATTATATAATAAAAATGTCCTGATATTGTTCGTACGAAATTAGAGCTATTAGAAGTTGAGAGACATACTTCGAATTATCCTACATGATAATGGTAGTTTATCAACGTTGAAGAAAGCTAATTGACTGAGGGACTGGCCTGCTTGGTTTTTGAGGAAGCTAATTGGAGAAGTTCGAATATGATTTCGTAATTGACCCTAAATGCAAGATAGAGTCAGGAGGATTCCCTAGAAGCAGTTATGAATTTGTTACATATATCTAACTCGATAACCAATCTTGTTCGAAATATAAGATGGTTTCTTTCTATTATATTCTAGATAACGTGTTATATAAATTAATAAATTTAATTAAAATCATATTTAATAGAAAATCCATAAATGGTATTTTTTATGATAGTGGTTACAATGTGTTGTAACCATGAGTGATTTATCACAACAAAAATAAATATACCATTTTAAATATTCTTAATAAAGATGTATTGAGACCGAATATTGATATATCAATTGAGATTAGAGTATGAAATGCTCTCCAAATGTTAGGTAGTGTATTACTCATGATTGCTAAGGGCTACATATTGATAGTTATTGGATTACTATTGAATGACCCACTCAATAGTGTTCTATTGGATATAACTAAAATTGAACAGAAAATATTGATGTGATAAAATTACACAGTTCTCTTGACTTGAGATTACTATTAATCTTTAATATCGAAGTTAAGCTATGATTTTAGTTAAATCGTGGCATGTCGTCCATCGAATGACTATAGTTGGGTCGAGTGGAAGCATTGAAAGTGAAACACTATTCAAGAGAAGATTCATCTCCTCGGTTATATGAGGTTAGTATCACAGTCGAATGAGGTCAACTTAAAGTCAAAGTATTTAGCATGAGCATTTTGGTTAATAATACTAGTTATTATTGAACCAAGGACTTTGTATTTGGACTATAGAGTTGAGTATGGACAATATTGGAATTTTGACCATTACCAAATTTCGCAAGTCCATATAGCTTTGACATAAAGAATTAGTGTAAATAATTGCCACTAATTGGTAACGCTTATAAAAATTAAAATTGGATTTTACCAAAAGATTTGTAAGTGAAAAATTTCGCAAAAATGTCACACCACTAGCTAAGGTGACATGTGAACATTAATATTTTAATTGTTCAATACTAATCGCTAACTGAGTTTACACTTATGAGTCACACA
Organism: Allium cepa; assembly: GCA_030765085.1. Lineage (NCBI taxonomy): Eukaryota > Viridiplantae > Streptophyta > Magnoliopsida > Asparagales > Amaryllidaceae > Allium > Allium cepa. The sequence goes on from CM060929.1 coordinate 823,655,515, forward strand.
ACCGAAATGGTGAAGAGTCTGAATGAACCATATGATTTAATTGACTTTTAATTGTTGAAAATTAATTAAATTAATTTTTTTTTAATCAAATATTAATTATTAAATTTTATTTAATTATTTGAATATATGAGTATTTAGTAAAGTACGTATATAAAAGTCATGCAAATTGATATATGATTCTGTAGAATGTTTAAATTTGAGTAAACAAAATAAGTACTAAATAGAACTTTAAACAGATTAAATTAAGTAATATTTGTGAGATATTGATTAATTAAAAAAAATTCTTAATTGATTTTATTGATTTCCTTATATATAACATTTATAAGCGTGCGTATCGATATGCGATATCGAAGGAAAATAAAATTGGATTTAAATAATTATAATACTAACTGGTTTTTAGAAGGTTTTGGAGCTTAAATTTCCCATATATTAGCTGGACTTATTGTGAGGAATAAGTGGGGTTTTTGTTTTGAATGGAACGAAACTATCATTAGAAGGAGAGGAATTAGCATATATCGAATGCTACATTCATTTCCTCCTTTAATAAAATTTTCTCTCAGTCATTTGCCTCTCTAATTTTCATCTTCTCCTCTAAAAATTTGAAATTCCATGGTGGTAATTCTTAGAAATTTCAAAAAAAATTCAAACAAAATAAAAGAGATGAAGGTGGTTGTCTCTAGATTATTGCAGGTCTGGAGATCGATTTGAAGAATTTAGAAATTCTTTTTCATTCATGTTGTATTCTCGGCTTCATCTTAAGGTAATTCTATATATTTGCATATCATGTAACTTTTTTATATGCCCTTAGTTCTCTACCTCCCCATTCTGTTCATATAAATGAATTTGGGTTTTGATTTGGATGTCTCAAACCCCCTACTTAAATCAATTGTATATTCTTACCATGAAAAAAAACTTGACATATTCACTCCTATTTTATTATGAACAACGATAATAATTTTTTTCAATGTTCTGTATGTTCGTTTATCTAGTTTGTTTAACCTAGGCCTAGATCCTTTTAATTTCATTTTCTGTTTTCTACATGTTGATTCATCCATGTATAACCTATATCTAGATCTTCTTATCACAAATCTGTATATGCCTATGTCATTCGATTTTAACATTTTTATTAAGAAAAAAAAATTGATGTTTTGAATACTCTCTTCAATAAGTTGGCTTTCATATTATAAGATTTAGACTCGAATGTTTACACATAAATTGCTATGTGTATAATACTTTGAAATAATTACATTAACTGATATTTGTTTTCAACATAATAGGATGATCAAATTGTGTTATGTTTTAAATCATTCTAAAGTAAGCTTTGTTAATTGAAATAAAAAGAGAAACATTAGATAAATGATTTACTCCTAGTTTTACAATTGTATCTAGTATATGACTAAATCATTATATAAAAGAAAACGTTCTATTTCTCAAACTACTTGTATATTGTTTTGTTTTGAAATTTTGTTTTATTTTATATGTACATGAATTTATATATTTATATAATATCATTTATGTGTTTGCATGCATTTGAGTCAAAGTTTTCAAAAGGATATTTGATTTTTGTATAAGATATTAAAGTAAACTTTTAAACTAATTTAGTTAGACTTTATGTTCTTTGTTTTATTGCATGTAATATAAATGAAGTATATTTCAATTTGAACTGCTATGCAAAATACTTATTATATATACACACACATCTATACATGTAAACATATGTATACATACATACGTACATATATATTTATTTATTTAATTTCGTGTTTTAGACAATAAACATTATATAAAGTGGAAATGTGTCCGTTGCGGTGCAAATCCAAAAACCTAAACAACGTTCACACTAATTATATACACTTTTCATATATTGCACTTACACTATACACATAGGTGCATTTGATGTGCTTATCATAATATACTATTAATAAAAATTAAATTAAACTAATTCTTAAATAATTACTATAACATGAGGAAAATTTTAAAAGGAAAATTTAGAAAAGTTGAAAATGAATTTAGACTGCATACGCCCAACAAAGGTCCAATAGAATTTTTTTTGAAATTTACTCATTTCTTCCACTGCGTGTTAGCCTTGTTCTTTCAGATATGTTGTGCGATACCCCTATACCCCATATTATCCCACTTATGATACTGCTTTAACGTATACTATGTTTCTGTGCTAACTCTTTAGTTCTAGGAACATGTCAAGTATGATTATTTATATCATATACCTATTTACTATGTACGATTTTATAGTATTTTAAGATGATGTATCACTCACATCAGACTATTGTCTGGCCCGAGGTTTTATACTATGCTTCTTATTGTCTCGGGTACTCTTAAATGAGTGGATTAGGGATAATAGGTCTGGATAGCACATGGAACTGTATGGAGTATGAGCATGTGGCTATTCTTTCATATATCTGTAATTTGAGCTTAATACCGCTTATATTCCAATGTACAATACTGTGGAGCTATACCAGTACTTTTATTAGTTCAGGGTAATTTATAGAGTTTGTTTTAAAGATTGGGATGTATAAACTGTATTATTTTAGTTTTTATATTCTATGAACCTTTTGCACTTTGATGTTCTTATTTATGGTCCATTTGACTATACCGCCATCTCGCTTGTTTACCTCTATGTTCTCACATTATATTTTGTCAGTGTACTGTGAGATGTTCTATAGTTCTATGTTTGGATTTTTGTTGCTTTGCACTCTTGGCTACTGTCTTGTATCGACCGTGTACCTCCACATCGCGTTATATAAGTATGTTGGGTATTGGAGGTGTAGGGTGTTCGTCACATTTGGTATCAGATCTTAGGTTGCATAGACGACCTAAGTTGATACTTGGATCCATTAGAGAAAAGGAAGGAGCCATCTCCTTAGAATGGATCAAGCGATGTATGAGATAGCGTAATTGTTATATTTTGGTTTTCAAAACTATATATTAGTGTATTTATAGTATATAAGTCGCATTGCATTCATGGACACTGCTTATTCTTTTAGAGAGACTGTTTATTCTTATTACAACTTATAAGAATGAGCCGGCTAAAGAGTGATGTTGTTAGGAACTCTATTTCTGAAGTTGAGGAGGGGGTGGGATCGGGGGTTGCTAACCCTGACTTGTAGAACATGCTCGTCGAGATAGTGTGAAAATGTGGTTCATAATGCCCAAATTGCTCCTGCTGTAGTTGTTGATGGTGGTGCTCCACTGCAAGTGCCGAGGATTAACTTTGCCAAGCTGAGCAAGAATTACTCCACTTTAGGAGGCTAGAAATCAGCCGCTGAAGTGCAGGATTGGTTAAACATCCATGAATGTATTTTGAGGATATTGAGTTAGAGGATGTAATAAAGAGGAAGCTGGCCTCTAGAAAGCTTCAAGGAAGAGCCATGGGGTGGCGGAATGGAATAAAAAATTACTACTCTCAAGGATCAAATTACTTGGGAGTAGCTTAAGGTAATGTCTAAAGAGAAGTATATACTGGCTGCTTAGAAGTCGATGCTCTTCCAAAAGTTTGCTGACTTGAGATAGGGGAGTATCAAAGTACATGGATGAGTTCAACATGCTGTCAAAGTATGGTCTATTTTTTATCTATACTCCGCTAAAGAAGATTGAGAAGTTTATCATAGGCTTGGGCGATTACCTCAGAGAAAAGATAGCATGGCATACTGATGAGTCGTTTGAGAAGCTGGTGGAGAAGGCTTTTTAACATGAGAGCCTATACCCTAAGGTTGGTTGTTGATCCTAAGAATGAGCCAAAGCCACAAGCTGGGAAGGGAGGTAAGGGGAAGTGGGACAATAAGAAGGAGAAGCTTTAGAAGTTGGCTAGAAGAAGGGAACATCGAAGTCTACATGTTATACCTATGTACAGTGTGGACATCTTTGCAAGGATTGCAGAAACGAGAAGAAATGATGTTTTAACTGCAGCAAGCCAATGCATGTGAAGAAGGATTGCCCTATCCATTTAAGATTAAGCAGTTTGTTTTTGTTTTATGTTGTGAATGTTGTCCTGACTTCGTTGAGTGCTCTATCGGTGAAGAAGAAAGGAAAAAAGAATTGTTATACAGGGTATGCTTTCTATCTCTGATACACTTATATGTGTTTTATTCAATATTTGTGTTTCATATTCCTTTGTATTTAGTGATTTGGTATATAGAATAGGATTGGAACCCGACATAGTTAACCGACCTTTTATTGTTACTAACCCTATTAGAGGGTTGACTAGCCTCTACATGGTCTGTTGAGACTTGGCCTTATTGAGTCATGGATGTTTGTTTGTTTGTGATTGCTTTGTTTTGGGTTTCGTGGGGTTTGGTATTATTTTGGGAATGTACTGGCCAAGGAAGTATGCCATTGTAGTGGATTTCGATAGGCTGTTGGTGATGAGTAGGGTTAGGGAGGAGAGAACGATAGTGATTGACTGCCTGCCAGAGGATGGAGTTATGATTAGCTTTTTATATTCACTCAAGTATCCATTGGATGAGTTGTCATATGTGCCTATTGTGGGAGATTATCCGAATGTGTTCAAGGAGGTAACCAGAGTACTGCCACGCTAAGAGATTGAGTTCCGCACAGACTTACTGATGGCAGGCGGACAGATAGTTATGTCATTGAAGCATATGGCACCCAAAGGGAAAAAGGAGTTGGAGGTGCAAGTGAATGACCTATCGAGGCATGATTTCATTCGTAGGAGCATGTCTAAGTGGGCCGCATGATTAGTATTATTCACTAAGGTAGATGGCTCTCTAAAGTTCCATGTAGATTACTGTGAGCTGAATAAGATGAAGGAGAAGAACAAATGTCCACTCCCACGTATTGATGACTTGTTCAATCTGCTCTACGGTGCGAAGGTATTCTCTCAATTAAAACTGGCAATGGGGTTTCATTAACTAAGAATGGCAAACGAAAGTGTGTCGATCACATTATTTTGTACACTGTCTGAATTCTATGAGTCATTGGTTATATCGTTCTTCTAACCAATGCACCGATATAGTTTGTTGATCTTATGAATCGTGCTTTCAGGGATCAATAAATTAAGTTTATACTGGTGTTCATGGACGATATCCTTGTTTATTCGAGGATGGAGGAAGAACAAAACGAGCATTTGAGGATCGTAATCGAGGTATTAAGGAAGTGCCGATTAAAGATGAAGTTTTTAAAATGTTACTTCTGAAGGAGGGAAATGCGATTTCTAGGTCTCATTGTTTCTAAGCAAGATATTGTTGTAGATCCGACGGAGATGGCAGTAGTATAGGACTGGGATCAACCATAGATCACTACAAATGTGAGAAGTTTACTTGGATTGGAAAGATACTATAGATGTTTTATCAAGGACTTCTCTAAGATAACAACATCATTAACCAGCTTGATGAAGAAGAATCAGACTTTTGTTTGGGACGCCAAGGGAGAGCACACAATCATGGGTATAAAGGAGAGGTTAAAGAGCACACTGGTGTTAGTCATTCCAAGAGGAAATGAGGAGCTGACAGTATACATGGACGACTGTGATACTAGACTAGGTGTGGTGTTGATGCAAAGGGGAAAGATTGTCGCATGCACTAGTCGACAACTGAAATCGCACGAGAAGAAGTATCCAACTCATGATTTGGAGTTGGTGGTGATAGTGTTCACTTTGAAGATACAGAGGCATTATTTTCTTGGGGAGAGGTTTGTGTTGTATATGGACAAAAAGTCGTTGGAGTATCTATTTTTCAGAAGGACCTTAACCTTCATCAGTAGCGATGGTTAGAGTTCCAAACCTCCTACGACTTTGACATTTCCTATATGTTCGACAAGGGAAATGTGGTCGCTGATGCTTTGCATAGGAGACGTACTAGCTTGGGAGGGATATTCCTAGAGTGGAAGTAGTTGGAGATTATTGTTGGCTATGATTTTTGTCACGACCTAGTTTTTCAACCTCCAAAAGTTGACATCAACCGCAAGGGAAAGAAGAAAGAGGCAGAAGAAGAAAATAGAAATAACAACACGGAATCTCACAATCGCAGTGGAATAATATATAATAGATAATAACTGATCTTTATACAAAAGATAGCTGTAACCGTTTATACATTACAACATCAGAGTACACACCACACAATATCACAATACCAGACAGTTATGATAACTTATCCTCACAAAAGCTGACTATATAGCATACCATACACAGCAGAGTATAAATCAAATACGTGATATACGTCTCCGCCATCCAGCTCGTCTTCTGAGCTCCATAACATACCGACCTGAGCATTATAATAAGATAACACCCGAGTCTGTCTGGAAAACCAGCGCGAGTAAACACATTCATTTGAATTATTAAAGCTTCCAAAATCCTTTGAAATAAAAGGTATCTCGTAAGATCACACCATAAATAAACGTCGGTTTTTTACCTTACGATAACCAAAACATTTCACATCAAAATCCTCTAATATTATAATAGTGTCTAAGTACGAATACTTAAATCAAATAGCTGAAATTGTTACATTAATTAAATTCCAGCAAATCTAGGTTCTATAATCAAAACTATAAAGGGCATGTAGAGAGAATGGATTTCCAATTGAATGACTAGGCACCGGGGTACCACCTATCACGGTAACTGGTCCAGATCAGCATGCCGAGGACCACTCCCGATCCCCTGCGACACAAGGCCGGATTACCCCTTACTGGATAGCCCGAATAAGATCACCCTACGGTTGGAATCAGCAACCGCCCACATAGCCGAGATTAAGGGACTCAAGACAGGGATGATCTTACCCTAATTGGAAGCTACCCACTTAGCCTTGCTACATATCCTTTGATTTTCAGTCATTCTCGGTTGATGAAGCTTGAGGCTAAGCATTACCTTTTTAGAAATATTCACTCAGAATGCTAATTGTCCTCCAATAATAATGTACTGATAGCATTTATCCATAAAAGTCCGTTCCCGGTCCGACGGAACTGAAGGCGCTACTCCTACTACATCCATTCTAGAATCCTCCTTAGGATTAGTAGCGATTAACCCTTGCACTTCACTGCTCCATCTTCGGCTCCAATCTCTTGTCTTCCTTACGAAACGTACTCATTGGATCGAAGTGGTTTTCGGATCGCAAATCCGATCACGGTCTCTACAAAAAAACGTTCGTTATTTTCGGTAAACTCAACCCTGGTTCTCAAGGAAATAAACAGACGGGAATAAGATTGAAGATCACCTCCTAACCGTTGGTGGATGGATTTCCTTATAAACGTCTAGAAGAACGAATGAGTTTATACATACAGTATAGCACCTCAAATGGTAACTGTACCATATAATTTTCGAGTTTCCTCTAAATATTCCCAAAGTTATATTCGGGTCCAGACTTGATAGTTGGTTATTTAACTATCAAATAAACAATCAATTCAACCAAATATTTCATTCCCACTAAAAAGCAACAGGTTTTATATTAAATTTTGATTTTAAATAAATTAAATCACTTTATCTAAAAATATATACACTTAAAATATTTAAAACAACGCTACTTAGATTCTTTATTCAAAATAATACTTGTGAAATTCCGTAATAATTCTCCAAGTAAAACTTAGCCAAAAAACTACTTTTTAGAATCAAACTATTATATCAAGTATAAATATTAAATAATTTATCCTTTAAATCTAATTTTACTAATTTAACCTTTAAAATAATTAACTACTATAATTAACTAAATTAGTATCTACTTCAACAATTTTAAAACAATTGAATAATCAATTTTAAAAAAACATTCTTTAAAAAAAGCATTTTTAAAACTTCTAATTCATACTTAAAAATCTGGCTTTGAAAATATACCTAACCTTTCAGGAAAATACATTTTCCACTTCAATAAAACCGGTATTATTTATAAATCCTTCTCGATTTATCTTCAGTTCAAATTCACGTTCCAATTCCGTAAATTTCCTTTCTCACATTTAAAAATAAAACCACTATTTATATTTAAAACAAATTACCATCTCCTTATAAATTTTCAAAATCTCTATCTCTCCATTGTTAGAAATTATCAAGTAAGATTTTAAAATCAAACTGTTCATTTTCCCAAATTCATCACTCTTGACTTTACCCAATTTCACTGTTAATTTTTTACTTTGAAATTTCCCTTTTTATCTCCCTTTTAAAAAATCAATATTTATATTTAAAAATGCCACAATATATCCAGCAATATATTAACATCAAATAAATTAATCTTTCCAACATAATATATCATAGATTATTCAACATTTCATATATCTCTGAAATGAAAATAAATTCAATGTTTTTGAGGAATCTAGTGGGATCCCTCCAACCATGTTTCCCTGCATCCATATATGTTAGCACAATATAAAAATACCAATCCCACTTCGAGGGGGATATCACGGTGTATAGGTTCATTCACTATTATGCGGGATGTATAGGGTCTCATCTCCTATATAATGCGGCAATATCCATCACTCCAATATATATACTATTATATATATAAGATCACATCAACTGGAGATTTTCTATCACTTCTACCAATCAATCAATAATAAATTTTAACCACTTAATGATTTATTATGGTAATCCATATGTGAGTGAGATTAACTCACCTCGCTTTTATTGCATCGATTCCAGCAATGAACCAACCCGACTGGTTGCATTTGATTATGGACCTCGTATAAATGAAATTTCCAAATTTTATTAGCATTTGATCTGATTTGACTACCATTAACATTCCCACTTTAAATTCAAATTTATTAGGTTAATAAAAATTCCAAATTTACCTTACCATAATTTCTGATAATTTAGTAATAAACATAAATTAAATTCAAGTTTTTACTTAACATTAAATTAAAACCAGAACTGTTAATACCTTACTGTTTTAAAAAAAATCTTTTGTCATTGATTTCAAACTGAAATAAATTTAATTAATTTCCTAATTTACAAATAAATCGACATGTCACCTCTCTGCCAAAAATCTATTACTTCTCTGACTCCTCCAACAATCAGACCCCCTCTATCATCGGCCTTACTTCTAATTGCTCGCGAGCAACCCTACGGCGACAAACCTACACGCGCCTCTACCCGCCGGTACGTGCGCACCTACTTTGCTTGGCCATCGAGCCCGACCACCACCCAGATGTTACTCGATCAATCATCGAAGTCGACCTCAAATCAACGTGGAAGGCGGAACCTCACCTCTCACCTACGCACTCGCGAACGCGAGCTTACCTTCTCCTACTACGACTTCTCCCATGCGCCTGAAAATCAACGCGATTTAGTTCCTTGATATTTTTAACTGAAGAGGACTTCGAATGGAATTGAAGAAAGGAAGTGGGGAAAGAAAAATTCGTTCTCTTTGTTATTCAAAAGGGAAATTTTCTGTTTAATCTTGACCGAGTGCGTGAGTTTTAAAATGAGAATGGGGGACACGATGTGATGTTGGCATGTACATAGTTGTCTTCAGTGATTTCGAAATGAAAGGGAAAAGTTGTGATGCGAATAAAATTTTGCCGAAGGTTGACTGGTATATGTGAATATATATATTATTTAAATTTAAATGTCTCGAAATTTGCAACTCAAAATCTCGACCTTCTATCGAAACATGTTGTTAGGCGTTCATAATGTTATACCCCTAATCCAAACGTAATGAAAATAATTCGAGTCCTAATTCGATCGTATGGCGAAGATAGCTTTTTGAACCTAATTATTATATTAAATATTAGGTATAAATTTCAGCGCGTTTACCTACCGTACGATCACACGATAACTCCAAATACTACGAAATTTTAAATCCGATAATAATACACTATTATGGATCTAATGGAACTTGTTTCGTCAAATTCTGAGACAGTGCCCCAGAAGGCTATTTTTGAATGTCAATTTAAATGACATTTTTTAAAACTGAACAAAACACTTTCAACTTCAATCTTAAGCTTTTTATTATCTTCAATATTATCAGTATAAATTTTATAAGCCTTCAAAATATTTTTAACAAACATAAAACTCAAGATTTCATATTTTACCGAATTACCGATTATCTAATTTAATAATTAAATCATCCAATAAATATTGATAGTTGAAATTCAAGTTAAAAATTAACTTTTAAATGTTTGAAATCAATTAAATATTCCAATTTCAAATATCCAACATTCCGGTTCGTTACATTCCTCACCCTTATAAGGATTCATCCTTGAAATTGTAAGGTAAAAAGAATGGTCCAATACCCGTTAATTATTTTCCTAAAGCCAACAGTTTCAAACAACTTCCCAAGAAAATATTTTTTTACTAAAGACAGATTATCACTCTTACTAACTTTCCAAACTCATCCATAGCTTCCAAATAGTGTTATCCCCTTAATAATTCAAATTATAGTTTAAAACCAAATTTTAAATTATCAAAAAAATTCTAACTTCGTAAATTTTTGAAAAATTTCGCCAGCGTCTCCTTTGAGCGGCTAGATTGAAACAACTACAAAATGCCTCTACGGGCCCCAAATTTTCAAAAGGAAACAAAAGCCAAGTGGCTAGATTAGAAAATCATCAAACTTCATACGACAATTTAAATATATACCTTTTCGTCGAGCAATTCAAATTTTATTTCTCAAATCGCAACATCTATTTATCTTTTGCTTTAAATTACCTGCACCTCACTTAGCAATAATATCCAATGGCAGAATTCAAATCATTTTATTCATTTCTTTTTTTCTAAATCCTCAATATTTGCTTTACTTAAGCCGTACGATGTACATATATCATCCGTACGCAATATCAAATTCACTCGCTCGCTCGATCTCACAATTTTACTTTCGAACTAGTACTGTTCACCTGAATCTCTAGTGCAGACTCGGATCTGGTTTCTTGACCAGAAACCGTCATTCTCCTTGTATAGCCGTATCCTATGATAGAGAATTTCCAGAATCAATCAAAAATCCATATCCAGGGTTCGCCGTCGAAAATTTTAGTGAAAAATCCCAACTCGGATCAATATGACTATCTTGAAAATATGTGCTCAAATCAGGATCAAATTGTTATACGAATAAAATAATATATGTAAAACTTGCGTATTAATTTCCAATTGATTATTAGCTATATTCAATTTCCTTTTTATTCACATTTATTTTTATTTATGTACACCTATTCTCGATTATCCCATTCTCCAACTTTACTTAACCTTCATTCAAATTTTTGCTTGGTATATTTATAGTACCAAATTTACTTAAGAATTTCACCATCCATTTCTTAAGTTAAATATAAATATTTTACACACTTTAATATTTCTTTCTACTTTACCACTGAAGTTTATGTCCATTTTTATTCAATCTACCTTTTTAATTCCATTTGATTCAGTTTACCTTCCAAAATTTTTATGAATGCTGAATTCTTTCCACCTTATCTCACACCATATTTAATTAACTATTTCTTTAATTAGTTCCACTCACTATTTATTCATATCTCAAACAATTTTTTTAATTTCCAACTTTTATTATTTTAGTCCACTTCGAAATAATTCTTCAACTTCACTGTGCTTAACACAAATCAAATTGAATTCCAATATTCAGTTTCAATTCCATTTACCCACAATTTAAATTAGTTTGTTCATTCACAAATTTATTTCCAACTTAATAAATTTTGTTTCAAAAACTTATTCCATTTATCCTACCTAGGCCAAATTCTCAAAATTCACTTTTATTTTTAAACCTTAAGTTAAATTTTAATTCTATTCCAATAATCATCCTTCAAAATTTTATAAGTTCCAACTTATTTATATCCAACAAAATTTTTAAACAAGATTCCAGAGTATTTAAACAAGTGCTCAATTTTTCAAAATCACCTTTGAAATCAATTATATCCAAAATCCTTTGCTATATCAAATTATTCTTTAAATTTCAAACCAAACCCAACTTTTGCAATCAAATTCCAATTCATTACATTCAAGTAGCAATTCCTCTCTTGGAAACTTGAAAATGAACACCGATGATGTCGCGATCATCATCGGAATTATTTTCCAACGACCAAAGTGAGTTCAATGCTTTTACTTCTTTTAAAAGAACATTTCAAATATTTTTAACTTTCAAATCTCACCAGATTTCATATGAAGTTCAAAAAATATTTTCGAATAATACCAATGTCATTCCTCCAAAGCCTTTGAAAGTCATTTTCAAACTCAAAGGGAATTAAATTTTCCTAAATTTTCGAATTTCAAATCCTTTCAATCTATATTCAAATATTACTCTGGAATTTTATCCCATTTCAATTACAAATCACATTTATAATTCACATTTACAAATTCCAAATTAATTTCCTTAACTTTTGGTTATAACTTCAATTCCTTATTCAATTTCCACAACAACAAAGATAATAGTCTAATATTATCATTTTCTAACAACCAAGCAACCATATATACTTATAATAATTTATGAAAAATTATTTCTTCCATATAAAATAATTTGGGTAAAATTATTTCATTTATCCTATTTAAACAACACTATGTCGAAATGTTCAGTACAAGTGTTTAGGGATCCCTATCAATAATGTTAATTACTCGTATTGACCAGAATCCATAAGCCACTTAACAAACCAATCAACACAATATAAAACAATTTTGTATTCACTAATAAATACATGCTCATATCTATTAATACACTCAAACTCATTCTAGGGGACTACTGATCCTACCTCTAATGAGTAATCCCTACCAGAGCCAAGGTTCTCGCTTAACCTACTGCTCTGATACCAAAATGTCACGACCCGATTTTTTCAACCTCTGAAAGTCGACATCAATACGTCCATTGTATTACATGCCGAACAATTGAATGCCGGAAATACGAGCCCGTAAGGGAAAGAAGAAAGAGGTAAAATAAGAAAATAGAATAACAACGAAGAATCTCACAATCGCAGCGGAACAATATAGAATAGATAATAACTGATCTTTATACAAAAGATAGCTGTAACTGTTTATACATTACATCGTCAGAGTACACACCACACAATAGCACAATACCGGACAGTTATAATAACTTGTCCTCACGAAAGCTAACTATACAGCAAACCATACACAGCAGAATATAAATCATATACCTAATATAGATCTCTGTCATTCAGCTCGTCTCTTGAGCTCCATAGCATTCTATCCTGTATCTATAATACTCGGTCTTACCCGAGCATTATAATAAAATATCACCCGAGTCAGTCTGAAAAACCACTAATACTAACATTTGACTTGATTTAACTACCACTAACATTCCCACTTTAAATATAAATTTATTATGTTAGTAAAAATTCCAAATTTATCTTACTGTAAATTTCTGATAATTTAAATAAGAAACACAAATTAAATTAATTTTTTTACTTAACATTAAATTAAAAGCAGAACTATTATTACCTTACCGTTTTAATTTTTCTTCTGTCATTAATTTCAAACTAAATTTCCTAATTTACAAATAAATCGACATGTTACCTCTCTGCCAAAAATCAGCATTACTTCTCTGACTCCTCCCACAATCGGAACCTCTCCCACCATCGACCTCGCTTATAGTTGCTAGCGAGTGGCCCTACGGCGAAAATACTATGCATGCCTCTACCTGCATGTATGCATGCACCTGCTTTGCTTCACCATCGAGCCCGACCGCCACCCAGATGTTCCTCAACCAATCATCGAACCAAACCCTAAATCAACATTTAAAGCGATACCTCACCTCCCTCCTACGCACTCGCGAATGCGAGTGTACCTTCCCCTACTCGCGACTTCTCTCATGCACCTGAAAATTGTCGTGACTCGGTTCCTTGATTTTCTTTTTTAACTGAAGAGGACATCGAATGGAATTGAAGAAAGGAAGCGAGGAAAGAAAAATTCGGTCTCTCTATTATTTAAAAGGGAAATTTTCTGTTTAATCTTGACTGAGTGCATGAGTTTTAAAATGAGAATGGGGGACACGATGTGATGTTTGCATGTACAAAGTGTCTACGGTGATTTCGAAATGAGAGGGAAAAGTTGTGATGTGAATAGAATTCAGCTGAAGGCTGACTGGTATATGTGAATATATATATATATATATATATATATATATATATATATATATATATATAATTTTAGTTTAAATTGTCTCGAAATTTGTAACTCAAAATCTCGACCTCCTATCGAAACGTGTTGTTAGGCATTCACAATGTTATTCCCCTATTCTGAATGTAATGGAAAGGGTTTTGAGTCCTAGTTCGATCGTATAGAAAAGATAGCTTTTTGAACCTAATTATTATATTGAATTTTCGATATGAATTTCAACACGTTTAACTACCATATGATCACACGACAACTTCATACGCTGCGAAATTTAAAATTCGATAATAATACACTATTAGGTTCCGATGAAACTTGTTTCATCAAATTTCGAGACTTTATGTCGGAAGGCTATTATAAATGTCAATTTAAATGATATATTTTTAAAACTGAACAAAACACTTTCAGTTTCAATTTTAAGCCTTTTATTATCTTCAGTATTATCAATATAAATTTTACAAGGCTCCAAAATATTTTTAACAAGCTTAAAACTCAAGATTTCATATTTTACCCAATTTCCAATAATCCAATTTAATAATTAAATCATACAATAAATATTGATATTTGAAATTCAAGTTAAATATTAACTTTTAAATGTTTAAAATCAATTAAATATTCCAATTTCAAATATCCAAAATTCCGGGTTGTTACAATTATAGACATCGACGTGAGGCAGAGCTAGAAGACTAGCCTAACGATCAGACCTACCTTGACTAAGTGGATCGGTACTAGCCAGAGGCGAGAAGTGTAACACCCCAGATTTTTTGATAAAATTATTTAGGAGATTTAGTTAGATAAACTAAAATAATGTGTTGATAAGGGGATTAAGATTTGATTTAATTAAGGAGACGTGCCTTTTTATCTAATAAATTAAATGAAGGGTTTAAAATGAATTAGATGACATGTATTATGGGAAAGTGGTTATTCCTATATTATCTTCATTAGGCCATGTATTTCAAAACACACATTCATTTCTCATTTCAAAAATTTAAAAGCTTGGACGACCACCATTAACAATGGAAGAAGAGGAAACAAAAGAAAAGCTTAAGGAAAGCAAATTCAAATCAAACTCATACAAATGTCAAGCTCCTTAATCATTAAAGCAAAGATGAATAATGTTTACATCTCTAGATATTTTTGGTTTCAGTTTTAAGGTTAATTCCGAATGATTTTACAAAGATTTTCCATGTGTTTGAAGGATAAAAATATTATATACATGTTGACGATTTATACATCCATATAGATTTTATGACATGTTTTGAGATGAAAACACAATTAAATGACATCCGTTAGCTTTTCAAAATTTTATGGTAATCTTAGAAGTTATTTTTGAGATAGGTTTCAGTCTTCTGAATTTTTTGAATTTTTGTGGAACTGTTATGAATTTTCTAAGGAAGAAAGGGTTAAATGGGATTATAAAATAATTTATGGGAAAATTAATTATTGTTTGGATCCGAAAATGTTATATTTTCAAGAGAACTTATTATTTGATTTTCTGGAATTTTTCTAGAATTATACAAGATGTTTTAATAAGTTATATAAAATTATTTAAGGATGGGACTTAAGTGTTTTAATAAGTTGTCGAAAGTTCAACATATAAATTTTTTGAATCCAAACTATATTTATTTTTCCCATAAATAATTGTATAATCTAAACTAACCTTTTCTTCCTTAGAAAATTCATAACAATTCCACAAAAAATTGCAAAATTTGTAAAATCAAAAACCATCTCTAAAATAACTTTTTAGATCATCATATTCACAAGGCTAATGGATGCCATTTAATAGGATTTTATCTTGAAACATGTCTTAAAATCCATATATAAATCATCAGCATGTATATGTAATCTTTTTATCATTCAAACACATGGAAAATCTTTACAAAATCATTCGAGATTAACCTAAAAATCGAAACCAAAATTATTTAGAGATGTAAATATTATTCACCTTTTGCTTTTATGATGAAGGAGATTGAGATTTGAATGAGTTTGATTTGAATTTTCTTTCCTTAAGCTTCTCTTTTGTTTCCTCTTCTTCTTCCTTCGTTAATAGTGGCCAACCAAGATTTTAAGTTTTATAAAATGAGAATGAACGTGTGTTTTGAAATACGTGGCCTAAGGAATAGTGACATAGGAATGTCCACTTTCCCATAATACCCCTACTTTAAACCATTTTAAACCTTTCTTTTAATTTATTAGTTAAAAGTAACGACTACCTTAATTAAATCAAATCTCAATCCCCTTATAAATACATTATTTTATTTAGTTTATCTAACTAAACTCCTAAATAATGTTATCAAAAATCTGGGGTGTTACAGACTCCCCTCCTTAAAGAATTTCGTTATGAAAATTACAATAAAGCTCAAAGCAAACAAGAAGGTAAAACATACCATCAAAATAAGTCAGTATAAGTTTCTCTAATCCCGCTCTCAACCTCCCAAGTACAGTCTTTGTCATCACACTCCATTGGACTTTGACTAATCTGACCGCCTTGGTTATACGCTTCTTCTTATCTCTCGCAATAATGCGAACTAGCTTCCTTACTATGGTCAAGTCCGGTTTTGCCACTAAATCATCTAGGACTGTCGGCGCAATAGAAGTCTCTGGGTATCTAACACACTTTCTAAGATGAGAAATATGAAAAACATCATGTACACCTGCTAAACTGCGCGAGCTTCCCGATCCTCTTAAGAATAGAAAAAGGTCCTATGAGCCTAGGAGATATACTTCCATGACTTCCCAAATCTAAGCACACCCTTCATCGGTGATACTTTGACAAAAACTTGGTGCCCAACTGAAAACTCCAAATCTTTCCATCTCTTGTCTTCATAACTTTTCTATCTAGACTGAGCCTCCTTCATCCTATGTCGAATGACCTCGATCTTTTTTTATAGCTTCTCTAACCAAATCTAGACCAAGAATCAACTCATCCCTGATCTCCAACCAACAAACAGGTGATTAGCATGGTCTTCCATACAAAGCTTCAAATGGTGCCATCCTAATATTAGTCTGATAACTGTTGCTATATGAAAACTTGACTAGATGCAGATGGTCCTCCCATGATCCTCCAAAGTCCAGAACAAAAGCTCTCAACAGATCTTCTAAAATCTTGTTAACACTTTCCATTTTCCCATCTGTCTATGGATGGTAAATGGTACTCATCATAAGCTTGGTTCCTAACATTTCTTGTAGACTCTTCCAAAACTCTATAGTGAACAAGCAATCTCTATCATTAACTGCGCTGCTAGGAAATCCATGCAGTCTATCCACATTCTTCATGATTAACCTTGCTAAAATAGGTGCCATCCTTTTTGACTTAACTAGAATGAAATGGGCACTCTTAGTCAATTTGTCCATTGTAACCCATATACTTTCATTTCCCCTGTTCGACCTTGGCAACCCGTCTACGAAGTCCATAGAAATAGAATCCCACTTCCACACTGGAATATCTAACGGCTGAAGCAAAACACTCGGTTTTTGGTATTCGGCCTTTGCCTGATGGAAATTCAAGCACTTCCTTACAAACAAACAAATATCCCGCTTCATTCCTTCCTAGAAGAAACTCCTATTCATATCCTAAACATCTTGGTACCTTCGGGATGTATAATGAGCTTTGAACGATGGAATTCATCTAAGACTTCCTTTCTTATGATTCCTACAGTTGGAACACATAATCTTCATTTCTTTCTTAACCACTCATTCTAGTCAAGACTAAAATCTTTCAAGTCATCGCACTTGTTTCCTTCATTTAACATACTGATCCGTTCAGCTAACACTGGATCCTCTATCTGCTTAGAAGCAATCCGTTGGATCAAAACTGTCTGAACTTCCAAACAAGACAATACAACTGTATCACCACTAGCCCTTACCTCAGATCTCCACTACAATCTACAATCTGCTATTGCTTCTAAATCTTTCCACTTAGCCACCATTGCCAACAGTACATTCTAAAGTTTCCTGGTAAGTACATCTACAACCTGGTTGCCTTTCCCTGGTGTCTGCTCAATCCCAAAATCGTAAGCGACTATGAATTCTACCCATCTCTGTTGTCTCATGTTCAGCTCCTTCTGTGAGAACAAATACTTCATCGACTTATGATCTGTAAATAGATCAAACCTTTCTCCCAAAATGTAATGTCTCCACACCTTCAAAGCAAAAATCACAGCAGCTAACTCGAAATCATGCGTTTGATATTTTACCTCAGGCGGTCTAAGCTGTCTAGAAGCATAGGCAATCACTTTACCTCTCTACACCAGCACAACTCCTAATCTTGTTCCACACGCATTGGTATAAAACTACCAGTCCTGATTCCCCTTTGGAGCTACCAATATAGGTGCATGGGTCAATAAGTGTTTCAAACTCTGGAATGTTTCCTCACACTTATCGGTCCACACATACTTTACATCCTTCCTCGTCAGCCTGGTCATCGGTGCCGCTATCCACGAGAAATCCTTAATGAATCTCTGATAATAACCAGCCAACCCAAAGAAACCCTTAATCTCATTTACTGTCTCAGGTCTCTTCCAACTATTCACTGCCTCAATCTTTTTCGGATCTACTGATAACCCTTCCTCTGAGATGACATGACTAAGAAAGTTCACCTCCTTCTTTCAGAAGCGGCACTTCGAAAACTTTGCTTTCAGCTGATGCTGCCTCATCGTCTTAAGCACTACTCTAAGATGAACTTCATGCTCTCTTTCATCTTCAGAGTAAATCAAGATATCATCTATGAAAACTAGCATGAAGCTATCCAAGTGTTCTTGGAAGATCTGGTTCATCAAATCCACAAAGAAAGTTGGAGCATTCGTCACTCCGAACGGCATAACAAACCATTCGTACGATCCATATCTAGTCCTGAATGCTGTCAAATGTATATTATCCTCTGCTACTTTGAGCTAATGAAAACCCATTGCCAAATCCAACTGAGAAATTACTTTTGCTCCATTTAGCTGGCCGGACAGATCATCAATCTTGCGCAATAGTTATCGATTCTTTCTCGTCCTCTGATTCAACTTACGATAATCGATACATAGCATCAACGATCCGTCCGGCTTCTCAGCAAACACTGCCACTACATCCCTCGGTGAACTGTTCAACCTGACAAAACTCTTGCCCTCTAAGTCCACCAACTGTACCTTCAACTCCCTCATCTCTGAAGGGGTCTTCCTGCTTGGCGGTCTGCTCACTGGTTTTTCTCCCATAACCAAATCTATATGAAACTCAATAGCTCGTTTCGGCAGCAATCCAATTACAGGCTCAAACGCATCTGTGAATTCTCTAACCTTGAAAAATCGACACAACTCATCATCTGAATCCAATGCACCTAACAAAGAAAATAATGCACTGCTAGAACCTCCTACAGTGAAAACAATTTGATCGCTACAATCTGAGTGACAAAGAGATATCTTCCTTTCCTGGCAAAATATCTTAGCATCACACTCACTTAACCAATGCATACCTAGGATGGTTCCAAACCCCACAAAATCAAACACATGCAAACTGAACTTAAAAGTATGACCAATAGGTCAAACACAAACTAGTTATATCTCAACCCTAGAGTTGCATACCCTCCTATTGGATTCGCAACCCTAAGGAAGTAACTAAATATGTAGGTTCAAGGTTAAGCTTATCTATCAAACATCTAGATGTAAAAGAATGCGATGCACTAGTATCAAATAAAACGCTAGTAGACATACTGTGAATCTGAAGCGTCCCCCCAAGAACTGACTTTCCCTTCTCCTGGGTTGTTAGCTTGGAAGCGGTAGGCTCCAATGCATACACCTTGCCTTACCATTTTTGATAGGCTCCTTGAACTTATTCTTATAATGGCCTATCGGTCATAGTTAAAACACCTGGTTTGACGGACTAAATCATTTTGAAAAGGTTTTCATGGAAAATTTAAAGAGCAGTTAGCTCAGTTATTTTGAAGAGCAGTTAGCTCAAAAATTTTGTGGAGCAATTAGCTTAGATATTTTGAAGGGTGGTTAACCCAAATAAAATTTGGGCAGTCGGCTCATTTAAGTTTGGACTATTAGTCCATTTTGCGAGCAGTTAGCCCAAAGGATAGTTATTCCAGGACAGTTAGTCTAGAAAGAGCAGTTAGCTTTGATATGAACAGATAGTTCATTTACTAGCATAATAGATCTTGCTATTTTTAAGGACAGTTAATCCACCCTTTTTACCTATTTTGGTCAGATAGCCCATTATCTAGCATAAAATATATTTCTATTTTGGTATAACCAGCTTTAGGACAGATAGTCTAGAAAAGAGCAGTTAGCTCAGAATTTAGGATAGATTTTCTAGTAAAGAATAGATAGTTCAGATTTTAGATAGATAGTCTATTTTATTTCATGTTTTTAGCACAATGGATATTGCTATATTATTAAAATCTATTGGTTAACTAGTTTGGTTGCAGGATAGGAATTGCAAAATATATGTTTTCAAAAGAGATATTATTGTGGGAAAATCCGTTCCGCTAAGCAGTGTGGTCTCACTAATTATCAGTAAACTAAGATGTAACAGATATTATTCATATTAGGCTTTATGTTTGACTCGAAGTTTTTGTTTCCCCTTAAGCTCGCGGGTGCTCAAAATTGATTTGAGTAGGATAAGGGTTTAGGTTTTTAGGTTTTAGCAGATTTCGAATAAAGTATCCGAAGACGAGTAGGTGGTTGACAAATAGCTAATTTAGGAATTATGTTTTAAAAAAAATCCACTGTGTATTAAGACAATTATGTCTATATTGCTTTGATCATCCAAGGGGGCATCTCCATATGTCGCTCTTGAGGTATTGTTGTAAATTATATTTGGTCAATACCTGGGAATACATTTGGGACTTTTGTAATTTGGATATGATATTGTTTGAAATGTAATCACTAAAAACGGTTGTTTTTTGAAATTTGTGATTTTTTTCATATTCAAGTGCTTCTGATATTATGGATACCATTAGCACTATAGTATTTTGTCACCAGAAGTTAAAACTGTGGATGACCGTAGTATCCATTGCGCTTAGCTTTTGGCCTCCAGATACGGGATGTTTCAACTTGGTATCAGAGCATAGGTTCATGAAAACTTTAATTAAAATGGTTTTTGAAAAAAATTCCAAAGAAATTAGAGTAAGATTTAGGGTTGGGATAACGCTATAGTACCGTACTTGTATTTTATATACATAAATATGCACTTTATCTTCATGCATCTATCTTTGATTAGGTTTTCTTTCCGTATCTTATGAGTTTTGTATACAGATATGAATGGTAGAAGAAGAAAAGTTAACCAAGGAGTGAGAAGCACCGAAAGGTATGTCGGACCAAATGCAAGAAGAGGTCAAGGTCTGGCGGAGAATGTTGGTGTTGAAGTCCCGCATGTCGGAATGGAAGTCGTGTATCAGTTTTTTAGGAATATGACGCAGGCAGGAGTTGCAGCCGGCGTGTTAGGAGGAAATGCTACAGGAGCAAGGGTTCCAGAAGTTCCGGTAGTGAATCATTTCACTAAGATGAGCGGTGATTATGTGAATCTAGGAGGGAAGCCGTTTATGGGAACGAAGGATGCTATTGGAGTTGAGAACAAGTTGTTGCACTGTGAAAGGATTTCTGAAGATCTAGGACTCAATGATGAGCAGAAGAGGAAGTTGGCATCCAGGCAGCTTCAGGGAACCGCATTATTTTGGTGGAATAGTGTAATAGTGACAGCCGATGAGGAGGTGGTAACTTGGGAGGATTTCAAGAGGAGATTCCAGGGCAGTATTATGTTTGTGATGGCACGGTCAGCTTTGATTAGGAAAATGCTAAGCTGGTGCAGGGAGAGATATCTATTGCTGAGTATGCTAGGAAGTTTGAAGATTTGACCTGGTATGGGTGTGTTTCTACAGATACCATGTTGAAGCAAAATGAGAAGTTTATCAGAGGATTGAAGTCGATGTTGGAAAGTGTTACTTTATCTCATCTTATGGATCCTTCTGATATTGTTGTGGAGATGGATTTGAGGCGGGATTAAATCCTTGAGTCTTTGGAGGCAGAGCCAGAAGAGGAAGTTCTTTCCCAAGAAATATGCTTAATAGGGTGGAGCAGCCAAGAAAGTGAAGTCTGAGGTTGTCCACTATAAATGCGACAAGAAAGGGCACTTTGCTAATGAGTGTCGCTCAAGGAAGGCGAAGGATGTAGCTAAGGGGAGGAATGCAAAGCGTTTCCACTATGACCAGATAGGACATTATAAAAACTAGTGTAAGAAGCCTATTAGAAATGGTAAGGGCAAGGTGTATGCATTGGAACCTGTAGCTTCTATACCAACAGCCCATGAGCAGGGGAAGGCTATTCTTGGAGGAATGCTTTTGATTATTGGTATGTCTGTTAGCGTGTTATTTGATACCGATGCATCGCATTCTTTTGTATCTAGATGTTCGATAGATAAGCTCAACCTTGAACCCACATATTTAATTACATCCTTGCGGGTTGCAAATCCAATAGGATGGTAGAAACTCTAGGGTTAAGGTGTGACCAGTTTGAGTTTGACCTATTAGGTCATACTTTTATGTGTAGTTTGCATGTATTTTATTTTTTGGGGTTTGAGATTATCCTAGGTATGATTTGGTTAAGTGAGCACGATGCTAAGATGTGTTTGAGCCTGTAGTTGGATTGCCACCGAAATGAGCCATTGAGTTTCGGATAGATTTGGTTCCGAGAGCAAAACCAGTGAGTAGATCGCCAAGCAGAATGACCCCTTCAAAGATGAGGGAGTTGAGGTCCAGTTGGTGAACCTAGAGGCAAAAGTTTTGTCAGGCCGAACAGATCGCCATGGAATGTAGCGGTAGTGCTTGCTAAGAAGTCAGACAGATCGTTGAGGCTATGAATTGATTATCATAAGTTGAATGAGAGAACTATAAAGAATCGATATCCATTGTCCATAATTGACGATTTGTTCGACCAAC
Organism: Allium cepa; assembly: GCA_030765085.1. Classification (NCBI taxonomy): domain Eukaryota; kingdom Viridiplantae; phylum Streptophyta; class Magnoliopsida; order Asparagales; family Amaryllidaceae; genus Allium; species Allium cepa. The sequence goes on from CM060929.1 coordinate 823,678,446, forward strand.
TAAGTGGAGCAAAGGTATTTTCTCAGTTGGATTTGGCAACAAATGTCCATTAGCTCAGAGTAGCAGAGGATAGTATACATTTGATACCATTCAGAACAAGAAATGGACCGTACGAATGTTTATTTATGCCGTATGGACTGATGAGTGCACCATCTTTCTTTGTGGATTTGATGAACCGGATTTTGCAAGAGCACTTGGATAAGCTCGTATCGGTATTCATAGATGATACCTTGTTTTACTCTAAGGATGAAAGAGAGCATGAAGTTCATCTTAGAGTGGTGTTTGAGACACCGAGGCAGAATCAGCTGAAAGCAAAGTTTGCGAAGTGTCACTTGTGGAAGAAAGAGGTGAAGTTTCTTAGTCATGTAGTCTCAGAGAAAGGGCTATCTATAGATCCGACTAAGATTGAGGCAGTGAATATTAGTCCTTGCGAAGGATGGTTTTGATGACAACAACCTTAGGACTTATTATAAAATACAGTTACTAATATTATAGTTTATATACATGTAATCTTAGAGTGGTGTTTGACACACTGAGGAAGAATCGGCTCAAAGAAAAGTTTTCGAAGTATCACTTGTGGAAGAAAGAGGTGAAGTTGCTTAGTCATGTAGTCTCAGAGAAAGGGTTCTCTGTAGATCCGACTAAGATTGAGGCAGTGAATATTAGTCCTTGAGAAGGATGGTTTTGATGACAACAACCTTAGGACTTATTATAAAATATAATTACTAACATTATAGTTTATATATAAATATATATATGTAGGACGTAAACATGCATGTACCAATAATGAAGACTTTACAGTATAGAGATACAAGACTGATGAATTTAAAGATAGAAGATATCAAGATTGAAGACTCATGAGTATCAAGATATCAAGAGTTCAAGAATTCAAAGTACAAGATAAGTATTGAGTCTAGAATTATGTTAAAACTTCTTGAAATTCTTGAAAGCATTGACATCTTTATTCGAAATTTATTCGTGGAATGGAATACACTTCGAGCCTGTTAAAGGGATAGAACCCTAGTGGGATGGAACATACGACAATATCTAGTGGAACATATAGTGGTCCTATTTTGATATCCACTAATTTATAAAAATAATTTTCAACAATATATCTCTTGTTTTTCTAAAAAATGTTTTCAAAACTTTCTTTTCAAAAAGACATCTCTCTTGGTTTTAAAATATTTTAGCCTCAAAATTGTCTTTATCATTTTTAATGTTTTTTTATTTAAAAAATTATCCTTGATTTTAAACTATCTCTTGTTTTAATATTTAGCTTTTAAATATTTATATACTCAAATTTTAAATCATTAAGATTATATATTAATAATTACTTTCTAAACTCTTTTATATATTTAAACTATATTCTAGTATATTTATAAAAGTTTAGAAACTGTTTTGAAAAATTATAGAAACCAATTTTTATAAGAAAATCAAAATCACCATTTTTTCTTAGAGCATGTCGACATACTCCTACCCCCCATGTCGACATGGCGCCCACTAATTTTCAAATTTAAAATTTTCAAAAGAAGTGTCTATACGTTGTATCCTTTCACGAAATAGATATGGCTGTTGATCTCTATAAATACCAGTAAGTTCTAAACGAATTTTTGCCAGGTTTTCATTCATTTTCTCTCCTCTTCATCTTCCACATTTATTCTAAAGAATCCCAAACCATACTTGCCGAAATACCAAGTGAATCGAACATGATTATATCTTTTCTGATTCTCTGACAGTCTCTCCGTAAGATCTCAGTGCTATTCAGAGTTAAAGGATTATTTGTAAATCAAACTTTTGAGTAAAAAGTGTGATTGAGCCTTGAAATCAATTGGGTGTGATTGTTCCCCCGGAAATCAATTAGGTGACCTTGTGGCCTGGTAAATCAAGAGAGTTTACCCCAGACTGGAATACAGAAGGGTGTGCCTCATGGCCTTGAAATCGAGGGTGTAATCTGGGAGATTATTTTGAAAAGAAATCCGTACAATTGTGTGGGACTGGATGTAGGGTAACTCCGAACCAGTATAAAATCCTGGTGTGTTCTTTCATTTACTACTTTTATTTATTATTTGCATATGTGTATGATTCTGTGATTATATCTGTGTTTGTGCATTGCATTTGTTGGTGATTAAACTCCATAAGTTTCAAAAAGATTTAGTAAATCCACAAAACACTATTCACCACCTTCTCTAGCATTATTCTAGCCTTAAGATCTGTAATCCGCATTTCTAACAATTGGTATCAGAGCAAGGTTTTCAAAGTTTTCATAAACTGAATTTTGAAAAATTAAAAAATGTCTATTTTTGGGAATGTTGTTAACCCTAATTTAAATCTGCTCAAATCATCACTGTCTTATAAGTATGCATATAGTTATTATCTAAAATAAAAATTTCTAACAAGTTTGTATTCTGTGTAGGAAGAAAAATGTTATATGGCCCTCGAAGAATCAACTCCCAATGGACAAATTGTACAAATCAAGAAGAATAAGTGGATACTTGATAGTGGATGTTCAAGACACACGACTGGTAATCCAGATATGTTGAATGATATTATCTACAAAGATGGAGGATTTGTTAATTTTGGCGGCAACTCAAAAGGATATGTGATTGGCATCGGCAATGTTAGTAACTCTAAAACTCCTTCTATTTCTAATGTCTTATTAGTTAAAAAACTGAAACCCAATCTACTTAGTATTAGTCAACTTTGTAACATAGGATACAAAATTAAATTTGAAAAAGATAAATGTTACATCGAAGATAATAATTCAAATATTATATTTGAAGGAACATGAAGAAAAGTATTTATATTCTTAGTATGAAAATGTCAAATGATAATCTATATCTTTTGGCTAATACAAGTGACCCTTGGATTTGGCATAAAAGATTTGGACATGTGAATTTTAAATTCTTATCTAAAATTTCTAAACTTGAACTAATAAGAGGTCTCCCTAGAATGAATTTTAAAATAGATAGTATATGTGATGCTTGTCAATTAGGAAAATTTAGGAAAATCTCTTTCAAATTAAAAGATATCATCTCGACTTCAAAACCTCTTGAGTTACTTCATTTAGATTTATTTGGTCCATCTCAAATTCAATCAATAAATCATAATAAATATGCTTTTGTAATTGTAGATGATTATTCCAGGTTTACATGGACAATTTTTATAAGACATAAAAGTGATACTTCTCATTCTTTTAATTTTTTTACGAAAAGACTTCAAAACCAACTTTCTTTAAAAATTATAACTATTCGTAGTGATCATGGTGGAGAATTTGAAAATAAAAATTTTGAGAGATCCTGCAACAAAAACAGAATAATTCATAATTTCTCTTTTCCAAGAACTTCACAACAAAACGGAGTGGTAGAACGAAAAAATAGGACGATTCAAGGTGTGCTAGAACAATGTTTTTCAGATAGTAATTTACTAAAACATTTTTGGGCTGAAGCATTTGCTACAGCTTGCTACATTTTGAGTAGAATATTAATTAGACCATTAACTAATAAAACACCCTATGAACTTCTTTACATGAAGAAACCAAAGGTATCTTATTTTATAATCTTTGGAAGTAAATGTTTTATTCTAAATACAAAAGATAATTTAGATAAATTTGATCCTAAATCCGACAAAAGAATCTTTATCAGATATTCTAATAGAAGTAAAGCATATGGAGTTTTAAATTTAAAAACTAATACCATTGAAGAAACAATGCATGTTTTGTTTGATGAATATTTCAAAGATATTGAACAAATTAATGACGAAGAAGATTTTGCTATCCTAAATAATGAATCAACTGAAACAAATAATGAACTTATTCATCCAAATAAAAAGGTTAAGCTTTTAAAAGATCATCCTATAGAAAATATACTAGAAATATTGAATCTGTTGTTAGAACTAGAAACCAAATAAATAATTTGAGTAATGTAGCATTTATATCATTTATTGAACCTAAAAATCTGAAGGAAGCGTCGTCTGATGATTCATGGATTCTGGCTATGCAAGAAGAACTGAATCAATTCACTAGAAATGATGTTTGGGAACATGTTCCTAGAACAGAGGATAAAACTATAATAGGAACTAAATGGGTTTAGAAAAATAAAGTGAACGAACTAGGTGAGGTCGTTAGAAATAAAGCTCGATTAGTCGCCAAGGTTATTATCAAGAAGAAGGAATTGATTTTGTTGAAACCTTTGCACCTGTAGCAAGATTAGAAGCAATTAAAATTCTACTTGCTTTCGCAAATTATAATAGTTTCAAATGGATGTTAAAAGTGCTTTTCTAAATGTATTTGTTAAAGAGAAGTTTATATTGAACAACCCCCACTCTTTAAAGATGAAAATGATCCAAACCATGTTTTCAAACTTTAGAAAGCTCTATACGGTCTGAAACAAGCTCCTAGAGCATGGTATGACAAACTAAGATCTTTTTTATTACAATAAAATTTTGAAATTGGTAAAGTAGATAATACTCTTTTCATTAAAAGAAATAAAAATGATATCCAACTAGTACAAATATATGTAGATGATATTATTTTTGGATCAACTAATCATGAAATGAATAAAGAATTTTCTAAAATAATGACAAAAGAGTTTGGGATGAGTCATATGGGTGAACTTACTTTCTTCATAGGTTTACAAATAAAACAATTAGACAATGGTATTTTTATTAGTCAAGAAAAATATGCTAGGGATCTACTTAGTAAATTTGGTATGGCTATTGTGAGAGGAAAACCCGCTCCCATGGTAACCAATGAAGATTTAAATAAATAAGATCTTTCAAAAGATGTTAATCAAAAATTATATTGAGGAATGATTGGATCACTACATATATCACTGTGAGTAGACCTTATATCATGCATTGTGTTTGTCTCTGTGCAAGATATCAATCTCAACCCAAAGAGACTCACGTAAAAGCTGTGAAACGTATCATAAGATATGTCAGGTATACTTTTGACTATCGTTTATTTTACCTTAAAAATGATTCATTAGATTTAATCTCTTATTGTAATGCTAACTATGCTTACGGCAAATCTGACCGAAAAAGTACCAGTGCAACATGTCACTTTTTGGGGTATTCTATAGTTTCATGGTTTAGTAAAAAGCAAAATATGGTTTCTTTATCAACAACTGAAGCAGAATATATCTTGACTACCTTGGCTTACTCTCAAGTCGTTTATATGCAACAAACCTTAAAAGATTTTGGATTAACAATTTCAAAATCACCAATTTATTGTAATAACACCGGTATAATAAATTTATCTAAAAATCCTACTCATCATCCTAGGAGTAACCATATTGATATCAGAAATCATTTTCTCAGAGATAATATAAGTAAATATATTATTTCTCTTGAATTTATCAACTCAGAGAATCAAATTGCTGATACTTTAACCAAACCCTTAAATCAATCTATATGTACTAAATTAAGAAAAGAACTAGGTATTTGCTCGATAAATGAGTTATAGAACACAGACATGCTAACATTTAAACAAAGGTATAAAAGAAAACCAAATTTTTTCATAGATATGTCGACATACCCCTACTGCCCATGTCGACATACAATGGCAAATTTTGAAAATTTGATTTTCCTTCTAAATTTTTTTTTTTGAAAGGCAAGCGGGATTAACTGGTCCCCTACCAGGATGTTATTAAAAAGAGAAAAGAAACAGCGACTATGAACAAGCTCACAATCGCAAACGGAAAACAGTCACACGAGTAATTACAACACAGAGGAAAAAAATAAAAAGAAAGAAAAGAGAAACGAAAACACAGAGAGGAGAAGTGCACTATATCCAATCAGTCGAGACGAAGGATGTGAAATCAAATTCACAATCCTTTATTCCTATCTTTATGTTGGCATGTAAAGCATGCATAAGTTGCTCACTGTTCCTCAACTTGTTTTCAAAGCACCTCAAATTTCTTTCTTCCCAAACAAAGTTCAGATATCTTTTGATCAGGAAAAAATAAACAAAACTTTCATTTTTCTTCCATCTAGTTGCCTTCCCTATGAGAGCCTACTCTACACTGGATACGCCATGTAGATGATGAATACTCATCGCTGTCATGAGATGCTTCCACAATCCCAAAAGAGAGCAACATTCAAAGAATAGGTGACTTACCGTCTCAGGAAGCAACTTGCAGAAGAAGCAAAGAGGATCAACGTGCATCCCATAGCTGAACAATCTTTCTTTGGTTAGTAGTGCACTGTTAATTACCTTCCATAACATTAGGTTGTCTCTGTGAGTTGATTTTCTGGTCCATAGGACTCTGTGCCATTTTATGTTGATTGTTGCAGGAAAGATCACTAGCATTTTGTAAACAGAAGCTATAGAGTGGGGTTTTCCTTTCCAAAGTATTTCATCAGTCATAGCAGGAATGAAAGTCATAGATTGAAACTTATTCCAAACAGCTCTAATGACTTGGTTACTGGTATATGGTAATGATAGCTTCCCATTAGTAATGAAATCAGAAGCTATAGCAACACTATTAATACCAGATTGCATGATCTGCTGTGGAGTGAAAATATTGGATAAGATTAAACCATCCTCCAACCAAGAAGTATTCCAGAAGCTAGCAACACTGGTAGCAGAAAGTTTAACTTTGATAAATGGAAGAAGGGATGCTCTTGACATCAGAAGGCTTCTCCAAGTCCAACTAGAATTTTGTGGCACGGTCATGGTCCAAAAGTTCTTGCTACCCACGTTATGGGTTTTTGTCCATTGTACCCACAAGTTGTCAGCATTGATTAGTAAGGCATTCATTAGCATACTGATAGCAGCTCTATTCCAAGTTTGTAAGTTAAGAATGCCCAGACCTCCTTTGTTTTTAGGAAGCTCCATAATTCCAAAGGAGCAGGGAATTAATTTCCTATTATGGATGGTTCCAGTCCAGAAGAACCTTAACATTGCTTTTCTTACCATTTTGATGAGTTTGTTGGGGAGAATGAATGCCCTAGCCCAGTACACTATCATAGAGGAAATGACAGATCTGATAAGCATTAGCCTGCCTGCTTGAGAAAGAAATCTATTGGCCCAACAATTCATGGTGCTACAAATTTTGTCATACAGTGGCAAGCAGTTTGCAGTGGTTATTCTGGAAGAGCAAAGAGGAAGTCCCAAATAGCACATGCTGTTATTCATATCTTGAAGACCAGATAATGACAGTAATTGGGTTTCATGTTCAGAAGAGTTCCCAGAGGTGATCATGTGTGATTTGCTTAAGTTGAGTTCAAGACCAGTCATAAGATAGAAATTGTGTAATGTTGTTTTAATGTTTTCTAGGGAAGTCTGATCAGGTTTAGTGAATAACAATATGTCATCAGCAAAAAATAAAGATGTAATTTGTGGTGATCTGCATTTAGAATGATACAGAATCTTCTTCTGTTCATAGTTATTTGTCAACAGTACATTTAAAACTTCCATCACAAGAATGAATATGTATGATGATATGGGGTCTCCTTGCCTGATCCCTTGCTTGCTGTTGAAGAATCCAGTATTGCCACCATTATGATAGATGGAGAAAGAAGGGGTAGATACGCAGTTGTATATCCAGGCCACATATACTTTAGGGAATCTCATGAGAGCCATAATTCTGACAATCGAACTCCAGTGAATGCTATCAAATGCCTTCTTTATATCCAGTTTCAGCATTGCATTCTTTGAAGCCTGGGCATGACCATACCCTTTGATCAATTCATGAGATAGTAGAATATTATCAATTATATTCCTCTTTGGCAGGAAGGCAGATTGGTTCTTGGAGATGAGTCTACTGAGAACAATAACAAGTCTAGAGGCTAGAATTTTAGATATGCATTTGTATATGACGTTGCAACACGATATAGGTCTGAATGATTCAACAGATGTTGGATGATGAGCTTTAGGAATTAGCACCAGACTGGTGGCGTTAACTTCCAATAATAGTTTGGACTTGTTGAAAAAATTATGAACTGCCTTTAAGAAGTCCTCCTTGATTATATCCCAACTGTGGGTAAAGAATTTAAGATTGGATCCATCAGGACCACCACTGGAATTTTTGTTCATCGAAAAAAGAGTGTCTTTGATTTCTCTGTCAGTAACTTTAGCAACAAGGTTGTTTGCTTCCTCCTTTTGGACTTGTGGAACCTGCACATTGTCAAGTTTTTCAAGATCAGGTTTGAAGTTATTTTTATTACCAAGCAAGGATTTGAAGTAGTTGAGCAAGGCTTGGTCAACATCAGCAGGGCCAGAGTGAAGCACTCTAAATTCATCATATATGTGCGAGATATTTTCCTTTGCTTGTTTGATTTTAATGGCAGCATGGAAGTATGCTGTATTGTTGTCACCATCTTGAGCCCACTTAAGTCTCAGTTGTTGTCTCCTCATCTTTCCTTCAACTTTCAATGCTTCATGAAGCTGTTCATGAATGCTTTTCTCATTTGTAGCAGCAACAGCATTATCAGGGTTGCTCACCATAAAGTTTTGAGCTTCAATGAGCTTCTGCCTCAGCAAATTTGACTTTAAGGTACCATTTCCAAAGTTTTTCCTTGCCCATACCCTCAGCACTTCCTTGGTAGCTTTTAATTTCCTGCATAGAATAAACATGGGATTGCCATAATATTTTTCAGACCATACTTTACTAATTATACTAGTATACCCAGGTTCATGGACCCAAGTACTATAAAATTTGAAGCCTTTTTGTTTTTTTAATAACATCTGTCCCGTAGAGAATATGATAGGGGAGTGATAAGATAGCACAGGGTGAGGGATTAAGGAAGACATAGTAGGCCAGGTGGTTAATGCAAAAAGATTGGCAAAAGAATGGTCTATATTAGTGAAGGTCCTGGTACCAGTCCGACTACTATTGTTCCATGTATATTCAGCTCCAAAGGTAGGAATAGGGAGGAGACAAGCATCATCAATTGTTTTATTAAGAGGTATAATGTCTTTTTCTAGCAGAGGGGATCCACCAAGCTTGTCTTGCAATTTGTAACAACAGTTGAAATCCCCAAGAACAATCCATGGGTGGGAGTTTTGTCTGAAGGCAGGAAGAAGGTTGAGGAGGGTTTGTCTTGAGTTGGCAGAGTTGTGTGCATAAACTATGGAAATGAAGAAGGTAGAAGGGGGGTTGTTGAGTTTGGCTTGAAGGTGCATGACTTGATCAGTGCAGAGTATGGGGGAGATAGAGATGACTAAGGGATTATGAATGATCATGATGCGACCATATGATGCTTGATCCAGATTATGGTGTAGGTTCCATGATTGGTTGATGTATCTAGCAGCTTTTACAGTAAGAGATTCATTAAGTTTGGTTTCTAGAATGGCTACAAAGGAGAGATTATTTTGTTTAATAAGATATTTGACTTGATCTAGTTTGTTGGATGTGTGAGCTCCTCTTATGTTCCAACTAGCAAGGTTGTGCGTCATTAAGTATACTTCAGTGATTGATGAATGACATTTTTCATGCTCCTGGTTGCAGGAGACCCCCTGAGATCTGATGATTTATCAATCTTGTGTTGTTTGTTTTGTTTCAGTCTTGTATCACTATGTTTCCCCGATCCTTGATGTGATTGTGATTTTGGTGAGGTTGGCAGTGATTTCCATCCTGGCAGTTCACCAGTGAAGGAATAGGGATGTGGTTTATCTGATGGCAATGCCATCAACAATGCAAGGATATCTTTTCTAGTGAATTTCTGAATTGAATTTCAACATTGTCAGTGATGGGAATAAAACCGGAGTTTAATGAATTTAGAGTGAGAGTGTTCGAGCAGTTTAGGGTTTGGCTTGGTGAAGAGATGGCAGTTTCCAATATGTTGTTATCCTTTTGCATTGTTTCATGCTTATTCATAGAATCAGCTGTGGTCATATTACTATCAATGCCATGTGTTACTGGTTGCATTATGTTTGTTGCATGCACATGTTCGGTTTCAGCTAGCACTTGATCATTGCTGTTTTCCACTATTTCTCCCTCCTCCAAATTTGTTGTATTGACACAGTAATCTTTTTCTGATACATTGTCCCATTTTGATTGCATGCATCAGTCAACTCGTCGTCCATTAAAACTTTGTATCTACTGTTATTCCTTTTTCTTTCTTCATTATTTCTTTTAGTCATGTTCTTCAAGTCATTGTTGTTTAGTAAAGTAGCATTCTCACCTCGCCGTTCATTTGCAGCATATGGTACTGTTTCATCAGGTTCAATTCTTTTTTCATTTTCTCTAATTAACTTATTCCCCTTCTTTTCAATCCTTCTCCAAACTTGTTTTTGTTTGGTGACTTTAGAAATCATCTCCTTCTCATAATCACGTCCCTCCTTTCTTTTATTCTCATCATCCATAACTACTGCTTCCTCTATGTCTTCCTTTTCCATTACCAAGCACTGTTGAGTTCCATGGCCAAAAACTTTACAGTTGTTGCATATTTCTGGTCTCCATAAATAATTTACTTTCACAGTTTGGTCAGTACCATCCATTAGTCGCACCGGAAACTCATAAATCAACTCCTTATCCGGAGTAACTTCCACCATACATTTTTCATATCCTATTCTCTCCAGTTTTTCAGTTTGAGCATCCATACACATGAATTTTCCAATTCAAGAAGCAAGCCAATTAATTCCCATGTGAGACCAGGCATAAAGGAGAATATTGGATAATCTGATCCAAACAAGAACAGAGCGAATCGTACTACAACTATTGCCTACTGTGGGATCCCATTGCTTAACAATGAATATTTTGTTCCTCATAATTATCGGGTCTGAAGCAATGATATTCCTTCTATCTTCATCACAAGACAGATTGAATAGGAACAAATATCCATCGGATTTAACTCTGATTGAGCCTTTTAGTTTCCAAGCTTTTTTGAGATGCGATATGACAGTAAGGTAAGAAAGAGGCTTATCAAGAAAGAAGCCGACAAGATAATCACCCCAAACTTCATTACCTGCTGCAATCACATTTTCTGGTGGTACTAGAACTTTGCCATCATATATCAGAGGTAGAGATACAGGCGAGTGCTGGCCCGCATTGCGTGGTTTGGTTTTGAAAAGAGAGTTCCATTGCACAGTGTTGTCATAGAGAGGAGAACTGGAAAGTTGAGATGGGATAGGGTTGGGAAGGGCAGCAGAATCAAGATGAGGAAGAGGATGGTAAACCAATGGTGGGTAAGGTGGTGGAGGTTGCTGGGGAAGAAGCGGAGGGTCCGGCGGGAGGAGGACAGGGGGGACAAGTATAGACTGGTTGCAAACAGTGGAAGGTAAGGGGGGAAGTACGATGGGTACGGTTGATAGTAAGGGTTGAGTGGTTGGGACAGAAGCCATTAAAAAAATCAAAAATGTAAAATGTAAAATCAAAAATAATTTGGTGGTTATATAAACCTATGTATTTCGAATTTTTCAGTCTTCTCACATCTCTTTTTTTTGTATTAAACTTCTAAAAATTAAATTCATTGGCCTCCTCGACAAAATCAAACCAAAACGACACCATTTCTTTTCCTTTTCCTCATTCTGGTCCATTCCAACATACTACACTGGCACATGTGATAAAGATTGAGGTGTCTATGAAGGATGCCATGCGAATGTCAACTAAACTTCAAGTTGTGCAAATAAGGATGGCAAAAGAACAAGAAAAGCAAGGCAAAATTCTTCGAAATTTGCAAAAATTCCTAATGGATAATCATGCAAATCCTATTGTGATTGAAGAGGTTTCTCCAAACATTCAAGTGCATAACTCTTCAGATCACAATGAAGAAGAAGAAGAGAAAGAAGAAGAAGAAAAGCGCCTACGGAAGAAGACGACAAGGTGGTCTGCGTAGGCGAAGTGTGTTTTGACAATGATGGAAATTTGGTTGAACAACGTGGAAACTTTTGTTTTCATTATCCAAATTGTTCGATTCACAAACCTCCAATTGTCAAAAACCATCATTAGAAACATTTTTTCCTATATTTTGTGTACTTAAATATATTTGTGTGTCTATAATTCATATAAATATGTAAATATAACATGGTATATAATAATTTCTGTTTCGCTTATAATACTTCCTTATTACTATTTAGTTTAAATAGTATTAGATTAAGGGGGAGTTATATATATATATATATATATATATTAGTTTAGGATTAGTTTTTGTTGATGACAAAGGGGGATAATTATAAAATAGAGTAGTTAGAATAGTTAGGCAGAGTTATTAGTTTTAGGGGGAGTTATAGTAAAGGGAAGTATATTTTATGAACATAGGTTGTCATCATCAAAAAAGGGAGATTGTTAGTCCTTGAGAAGGATGGTTTTGATGACAATAACCTTAGTTATTATAAAATATAATTACTATCATTATAGTTTAGATATATATATATATATGTATGTATGTATGTATGTGTATATGCAGGATATAAACATGCAGGTACCAACAATGAAGACTGTACAATACAGAGACACAAGACTGATGAATTTAAAGATCGAAGATATCAAGATTGAAGACTCATGAGAATAAAGATATCAAGAGTTCAAGAATTCAAAGTACAAGATTAGAATTGAGTCTAGAATTATGTTAAAAACTTCTTGAAAGCACTGACATCTTTATTCGAAATTTATTCGTGGAATGGAATCCACTTCGAGCCTGTTAAAGGGACAGAACCCCAGTGGGAAGGAACCATGACAATATCTTGTAGAACATATAGTGGTCTTATTTTGACATCCACTAAGTTTGTAAAAATGATTTTCATAAATATATCTCTTGTTTTTTAAAAAATGTTTTCAAAACTTTCTTTTCAAAAAGACATCTCTCTTGGTTTTAAAATATTTTAGCGTCAAAATTATCTTTATCGTTTTATTTTTTTATTTCAAAAATTGTCCTTGATTTTAAACTATCTCTTATTTTAAAATTTAGCTTTTAAATATTTATATACTCAGATTTTAAATCATTAAGATTGCATATTAATAATTACTTTCTAAACTCTTTTTTGTATGTTTAAACTATATTCAAGTATATATATAAAAGTTTAGAAATTGTTATGAAAAATTATGGAAACCAATTTTAATAAGAAAATCAAAATCACCATTTTTCCTAGAGCATGTCGACATACTCCTACCCCCCATGTCGACATGGTGCCCGTTAATTTTCAAATTTTCAAAAGAAGTGTATATTCATCGCATCCTTTCACGAATAGATATGGTTGTTGATCTCTATAAATACCAGTAAGTTCTAAACGAATTTTTGACAGATTTTCCTTCATTTTCTCTCCTCTTCTTCTTCCACATTTATTCTAAAAAATCCTAAACCATACTCTATCGAAATACCAAGTGAATCGAAGTTGATTATCTCTCATTTTATTCTCTGCCACTCTCTCCATAAGATCTCAATGATATTCAGAGTTATAGGATTATTTGTATATCAAACTGTTGAGTAAAAGGTGCGGTTGAGCCTTGAAATCAATTGGATGTGATCGTTGCCCCGAAAATCAATTGGTGATCTTATGGTTTGGTAAATGAAGAGAGTTTGCCCCGGACTCAAATACAGGAGAGTGTACCTAGTGGCCTTGAAATCGACGGTGTAATCTGGAAGATTATTTTAAAAAGAAAACCGTACAATTGTGTGCGGCTGGATGTAGGGTAACTCCGAACCAGTATAAAATCTTAGTTGTTCTTTCATTTACTGCTTTTATTTATTATCTGTATCCGTGTCTGATTATGTGATTATATTAGTGTCTGTGTATTGCATTTATTGGTGATTAAATTACATAAGATTTAAAAAGATATAGTAAATCCACAAAACACTATTCAACCCCTTAGTGCTATTCTAGCCTTAAGATCCGCAATCCACATTTCTAACATTTGGTATCAGAGCAAGGTTTTCAAAGTTTTCATAACCTGAATTTTGAAAAATTTAAAAATGTCTATTTTAGGAAATTTTGTTAACCCTAATTTAAATCTGTTCAAATCATCATTGTCTTATAAGTATGCGTATAGTTATTATGTAAAATCAAAATTTCTATCAAGTTTGTATTCTGTGCAGGAAGAAAAATGTTATATAGCCCTAAAAGAATCAACTCTCAATGGATATATTGTACAAATCAAGAAGAATAAGTGGATACTTTATTGTCGATGTTCAAGACACATGAATGGTAATCAAGATATGTTGAATGATATTATCTACAAAGATGGAGGATTGGTTAATTTTGGAGACAACTCGAAAGGATATGTGATTGGCATAAACAATGTCGACAACTCTAAAACTCCTACTATTTCTAATGTTTTATTAGTTAAAAATCTAAAACACAATCTACTTAGTATTAGTCAACTTTGCGATAAAGGATACAAAATTAAATTTGAAAAAGATAAGTGTTACATCGAAGATAATAATTCAAATATTATATTTGAAGGAATTAGAAAGAAAAAATATTTATATTCTTAGTATGAAAATGTCAAATGATAATCTATGTCTTTTGGCTAATACAAATGACCCTTGGATTTGGCATAAAAGATTTAGACATTTGAATTTTAAACTCTTATCTAAAATTTCTAAACTTGATCTAGTAAAAGGTCTCCCTAGAATGAATTTTAAAATAGATAGCATATGTGATGCTTGCACTTAGGAAAATTTAGGAAGAGTTCTTTCAAATTAAAAGATATGATCTCGACTTCAAAACCTCTTGAGTTACTTTACTTAGACTTATTTGGTCCATTTCATATTCAATTAATAAATCACAATAAACATGCCTTTGTAATCGTAGATGATTATTCTAGGTTTACATGCACATTTTTTATAAAACATAAAAGTGATACTTTTGATTCTTTAAATTTTTTTACAAAAAGCCTTCAAAACCAACTTTCTTTAATAATTATAACTATTCGTAGCGATCAAGGTAGGGAATTTGAAAATGAAAATTTTGAGAGATTCTGCAATAAAAAGGGAATAACTCATAATTTCTATTTTCCAAGAACTCCACAATAAAACGGAGTGGTAGAACGAAAAAATAGGATGATTCAAGAGTGCGCTAGAACAATGCTTTCAGATAGTAATTTACCCAAATATTTTTGGGTTGAAGCAGTTGCTACAGCTTGCTACATTTTTAATAGAGTATTAATCAGCCCATTAACTAATAAAACACCCAATGAACTTCTTTACATGAAGAAACCAAAGGTATCTTATTTTAAAATCTTTGGAAGTAAATGTTTTATTCTAAATACGAAAGATAATTTAGATAAATTTAATCCTAAATCCGACAAAAGAATCTTTATCAGATATTCTAATAGAAGTAAAGCATACAAAGTTTTCAATTTAAAAACTAATACCACTAAAGAAACAATGCATGTTTCGTTTGATGAAAATTTCAAAGATATTGTACCAATTAATGATGAAGAAGATTTTGCTATCCTAAATAATGAACCAATTGAGGCAAATAATGCACTCATTCATCCAAATAAAAAGTTTAAGCTTTTAAAAATCATCCTATAGAAAATATACTAGGAAATATTGAATCTGTTGTTAGAACTAGAAACCAAACAAATAATATAAGTAATGTAGCGTTTAAATCATCTACTGAACCTAAAATTCCGAAGGAAGCATCGTCTGATGATTCATGGATTTTGGCTATGCAAGAAGGACTGAATCAATTAACCAGAAATGATGTTTGGGAACTTGTTCCTAGACCAGATGATAAAACTATAATAGGAACTAAGTGGGTGTATAAAAATAAAATGAATGAACTAGGTGAGGTCGTTAGAAATAAAGCTCGGTTAGTCGCACAAGGTTATTGTCAAGAAGAAGGAATCGATTTTGATAAAACCTTTGCACCCGTAGCAAGATTAGAAGCAATTAGAATTCTATTTTCTTTCACAAATTATAATAATTTCAAATTTTTTCAAAAGGATGTTAAAAGTGCTTTTCTAAATGGATTTGTTAAAGAGGAAGTTTATGTTGAGCAACCCCATTCTTTGAAGATGAAAAATTTCCAAACCATGTTTCCAAACCTAATAAAGCTCTATATGGTCTGAAACAAGCTCCTAGAGCATTGTATGACAGACTAAGAACTTTTTTTATTACAACCAAAATTTGAAATTGGTAAAGTAGATAATACTCTTTTCATTAAAAGAAATAAAAATGACATCCAACTAGTACAAATATATGTATAACATTATTTTTGGACCAACTAGAATTTTATGAAATAATGAAAAAAGAGTTTGAGATGAGTCATGTGGGTGAACTTACTTGCTTCTTAGGTTTACAAATAAAACAATTAGATAATGGTATTTTTATTAGTCAAGAAAAATATGCTAGGGATCTAGTTAGTAAATTTGGTATGACTATTGCAAGTGGAAAATCCACTCCCATGGAAACTAATGAAGATTTAAATAAAGAAGATTTTTCAAAAGATGCTAATCAAAAATTATATTGAGGAATGATTGGATCACTACATATATCACTGCGAGTAGACTTGATATCATGCATAGTGTTTGTCTCTATGCAAGATATCAATCTCAACCCAAAGAGACTCACTTAAAAGCTGTGAAAGGTATCATAAGATATGTTAAGCATACTTTTGACTATGGTTTATTTTACCCTAAAAATTATTCGTTAGATTTAATCTCTCATTGTGATGCTGACTATGTTAGTTGCAAATCTAACTGAAAAAGTACCAGTGCAACATGTCACTTTTGGGGGTATTCTCTGGTTTAGTAAAAAGAAAAATACTGTTTCTTTATGAACAACTGAAGCAGAATATATCTCGGCTGCCTTTGCTTGCTCTCAAGTTATTTATATGAAACAAACCTTAAAAGATTTTGGATTAACAATTTCAAAATCACCAATTTATTGTGATAATAGTGGTGTAATAAATTTATCTAAAAATCCTACTCATCATGCTAGGACGAAACATATTGATATCAGACATCATTTTCTCAGAGATAATATAAGTAAAGATATTATTTCTCTTGAATTTATCAACTAATAAAATTGCTGATACTTTAACCAAACCCTCAAATCAATCTATATTTACTAAATTAAGAAGAGAACTAGGTATTTGTTCAGTAACTGAGTTATAGAATACAAACATACTAACAATTAAACAAAGGTATAAAAGAAAACCAAATTTTTTCATAGATATGTCGACATACCCCTACTACCCATGTCGACATACAATGGAAAATTTTGAAAATTTGATTTTCCCTCTAAAAATAATTTGGTAGTTATATAAACCTATGTATTTCGAATTTTTCAGTCTTCTCACTTCTCTTTCTTTGTATTAAACTTCTAAAATTTAAATTCAATGGCCTCCTCCACAAAATCAAACCAACACGACAACATTTCTTTTCCTTCTCCTCATTTTAGTCCATTCCAACGCACTACACTGGCATATGTGATAAAGATTGAGGAGTCTATGAAGGATGCCATGCAAATGTTAACTGAACTTCAAGTTGTGCAAATAAGGATGGAAAAAGAACAAGAAAAGCAAGGCAAAATTCTTCGAAATATGCAAAAATTCCTAATGGATAATCATGCAAATCCTATAGTGATAGAAGAAGATTCTCCCAACCTTCAAGTGCATAACTCTTTAGATCATAGCGAAGTAGAAGAAGAAGAGGAAGAAGAAGAAGAAGAGAAGCACCTATGGAAGAAGACGATAAGGTGGTCAGTTTAGGCGAAATGTGTTTTGACAAAGATAGAAATTTGGTTGAAGAACGTGGAAACTTTTGTTTTCATTATCCAAATTGTTCAATTCACAAATGTCCAATTGTCAAAAACCATAATTAGAAGTATTTTTTCCTCTAATTTGTGTACTTAAATATATTTGTGTTGTCTATAGTTAATATAAATATGTAAATTTAACAAGGTATATAATAATTTTTGTTTCGCTTATAATACTTCCTTATTACTATTTGGTTTAGATAGTATTAGAATAAGGGGGAGTTATATATATTAGTTTAGGATTAGTTTTTGTTGATGACAAAGGGGGAGAATTATAAAATAGAGTAGTTAAAATAGTTAGATTTAAGGGGAGTTATTAGTTTTAGGGGGGAGTAATTAGTTTTAGGGGGAGTTATAGTAAAGGGAAGTATATTTTTGAACATAGGTTGTCATCATCAAAAAATGGGAGATTGTTAGTCCATAAGAAGGATGGTTTTGATGATAACAACCTTAGGACTTATTATAAAATATAATTACTAACATTATAGTTTAGATATATATGTATATGCAGGATATAAACATGCAGGTACCAACAATGAAGACTGTATAGTACAGAGATACAAGATTGATGAATTTAAAGATCGAAGATATCAAAATTGAAGACTCATGAGTATCAAGATATCAAGAGTTCAAGAATTCAAAGTACAAGATAAATATTGAGTCTAGAATTATGTTAAAACTTCTTGAAAGCACTAACATCTTTATTTGAAATTTATTCGTGGAATGGAATCCACTTTGAGCCTGTTAAAGGGATGGAACCCTAGTAGGATGGAACCCACGACAATATATAGTGGAACATATAGTGGTCCTATTTTGATATCTACTAATTTTATAAAAATGATTTTCAAAAATATATCTCTTGTTTTTTAAAAAATGTTTTCAAAACTTTCTTTTCAGAAAGACATCTCTCTTGGTTTTAAAATATTTTAGCCTCAAATTATCTTTATATACTCAAATTTTAAATCATTAAGATTATATATTAATAATTACTTTCTAAACTCTTTTATATGTTTAAACTATATTCAAATATATATATATATATATATAAAAGTTTAGAAATTGTTTTGAAAAATTATAGAAACCAATTTTAATAAGAAAATCAAAATCACCATTTTTGCCAAGAGCATGTCGACATACTCCTACCCCCCATGTCGACATGGTGCCTTTAATTTTAAAGTTTTAAATTTTCAAAAGAAGTTTCTATTTGTCGTATCCTTTCACGAATAGACATGGCTGTTGATCTCTATAAATACCAGTAAGTTCTGAACGAATATTTACTAGATTTTCGTTCATTTTCTCTCCTCTTCATCTTCCACATTTATTCTAAAAAATCCCAAACCATACTCTAATGAATACCAAGTGAATCGAACTTGATTATCTCTTGTTTGATTCTCTTCCAGTCTCTCCATAAGATCTTAGTGCTATTCAGAGTTATAGGATTATTTGTAAATCAAACTGTTGAGTAATAGGTGCGCTTGAGCCTTGAAATCAATTGGGTGTGATTGTTGTCCCGAAGATCAGTTAGGTGGTTTTGTGGCCTGGTAAATCAAGAGAGTTTACCCCGGACTCGAATAAGGAGGGTGTACCTCGTGGCCTTGAAATAGAGGGGTAATATGAGAGATTTTTTTGAAAAGAAATCCGTACAATTTGCGGGACTGGATGTAGAGTAACTCCGAACCAATATAAAATCCTAGTATGTTCTTTCCTTTACTGTTTTTATTTATTATTTGCATCTATGTCTGATTCTGTGATTATATCTATGTCTGTGAATTGCATTTGTTGGTAATTAAATTACATAAGTTTCAAACAGATTTTGTAAATCCACAAAACACTATTCACGCCCCCCTCAGTGTTATCTAGCCTTAAGATCCGTAATCCGCATTTCTAATATTTGGTATCAGAGCAAGGTTTTCAAAGTTTTCTTAACCTGAATTTTGAAAAATTGAAAAATGGCTATTTTGGGAATTTTGTTAACCCTAATTTAAATCTGTTCAAATCATCATTTAATAATAAGTATGCATATAGTTATTACATAAAATCAAAAATTCTATCAAGTTTGTATTCTATGCAGGAAGAAAAATGTTATATCGCCCTTGAAGAATCAACTCTCAATGGACAAATTATATAAATCAAAACGAATAAGTGGATACTTGATAGTGGATGATCAAGACACATGACTGGTAATCCAGATATGCTGAATGATATTATCTACAAAGATAGAGGGTTGGTTAATTTTGGAGACATCTCAAAAGGATATGTGATTGGTATCGGCAATGTCGGTTACTCTAAAACTCTTACTATTTCTAATGTTTTATTAGTTAAAAATCTGAAACACAATCTACTTAGTATTAGCTAACTTTGCGATAAAGGATACACAATTAAATTGGAAAAGATAAGTGTTACATTGAAGATAATAATTCAAATATTATATTTGAAGGAATTAGGAAGAAAAATATTTATATTCTTTGTATGAAAATGTCAAATGATAATCTATGTCTTTTGGCTAATACAAGTGATCCTTGGATTTGGCATAAAAGATTTGGACATTTGAACTTAAACTCTTATCTAAAATTTCTAAACTTGATCTAGTAAGAGGTCTCGGTAGAGTGAATTTTAAAATAAATAGTACATGTGATGCTTGTCAATTAGGAAAATTTAGGAAGAGTTCTTTCAAATTAAAAGATATGATCTCAACTTCAAAACCTCTTGAGTTACTTTATTTAGATTTATTTGGTCCATCTCAAATTCAATCAATAAATCATAATAAATATGTCTTTGTAATTGTAGATGATTATTCCAGGTTTACATGCATAATTTTATAAAACATAAATGTGATACTTTTAATTCTTTTAAATTTTTTACAAAAAGTCTTCAAAACCAACTTTCTTTAAAAATTATAACTATTTGTAGTGATCACGGTGGGGAATTTGAAAATGAAAATTTTGAGAGATTTTGCGATAAAAAGGGAATAACTCATAAGTTCTCTTTTCCAAGAACTCCACAATAAAAAGGAGTGGTAGAATGAAAAAATAGGATGATTTAAGAGTATGTTAGAACAATGCTTTTAGATAGTAATTTACCAAAACATTTTTAGGCTGAAGCAGTTGCTACAGCTTGCTACATTTTGAATAGAATATTAATTAGACCATTAACTGATAAAATACCCAATTAACTTCTTTACATGAAGAAGCCAAAGGTATCTTATTTTAGAATCTTTGGAAGTAAATGTTTTATGCTAAATACAAAAGATAATATAGATAAATTTGATCCTAAATCCGACAAAGAAATCTTTATCGGATATTCTAATAGAAGTAAAGCATACAGAGTTTTCAGTTTAAAACTAATACCATTGAAGAAAAAATGCATGTTTCGTTCGATGAAAATTTCAAAGATATTGAACAAATTAATGATGAAGAAGATTTTGCGATCCTAAATAATGAATCAATTAAAACAAATAATAACTCTTTGATCCAAATAAAAAGGTTAAGTTTTAAAAGATCATCATATAGAAAATATACTAGGAAATATTGAATCTGTTGTTAGAACTAGAAACCAACTAAATAATATAAGTAATGTAGCGTTTATATCATCTATTGAACCTAAAAATCCGAAGGAAGTATTGTCTGATGATTCATGGATTTTAGCTATGCAAGAAGAACTGAATCAATTCAACAAAAATGATGTCTGGGAACTTGTTCCTAGACCAGAAGATAAAACTATAATAGGAACTAAATAGATTTATAAAAATAAATGAATGAACTAGGTGAGGTCATTAGAAATAAAGCTCGATTGGTCGCACAAGGTTATTGTCAAGTAGAAGGAATATATTTTAATGAAACCTTTGCACCCGTAGTAAGATTTGATGCAATTAGAATTCTACTTGCTTTCACTAATTATAATAATTTTAAATTATTTCAAATGGATGTTAAAAGAGCTTTTCTAAATGGATTTGTTAAAGAGGAAGTTTATGTTGAACAACCCCCACTCTTTGAAGATGAAAAATTTCCAAACCATGTTTTCAAACTTAAGAAAGCTCTATATGGCCTGAAACAAGCTCCTAGAGCACAGTATGATAGACTAAGATCTTTTTTATTACAATTAAATTTTGGAGTTGGCAAATTAGATAATACTCTTTTCATTAAAAGAAATAAAATTGATATCCAACTAGTACAAGTATATGTAGATGATATTAGTTTTGGATCAACTAATCATGAAATGAATAAAGAATTTTCTGAAATAATGACAAAAGAGTTTGGGATGAGTCATATGGGTGTATTTACTTTCTTCTTAGGTTTACAAACAAAACAATTAGACAACGGTATTTTTATTAGTCAAGAAAAATATGCTATGGATCTAGTTAGTAAATTTGGTATGACTATTGCGAGTGGAAAACCCATGCCCATGGCAACCAATGAAGATTTATATGTTAATCAAATATTATGTTGATAAATGATTAGATCACAAGTATATATCACTGTGAGTAGACCTCATATCATGCATAGTGTTTGTCTCTGTGCAAGATATCAATCTCAACCTAAAGAGACTCACTTAAAATCTATGGAACGTATCATAAGGTATGTTAAGCATACTATTAACTATGGTTTATTTCACCCTAAAAATGATTCATTAGGTTTAATCTCTTATTGTGATGCTGACTATGCTGGTTGCAAATCTGACTGAAAAAGTACCAGTGTAACATGTCACTTTTTAGGGGCACTCTCTGGTTTCATGGTTTAGTAAAAATAAAAATACTATTTCTTTATCAACAACTGAAGCAGAATATATCTCGGTTGCCTTGGCTTCCTCTCGAGTCATTTATATGCAACAAATCTTAAAAGATTTTCAATTAATAATTTTAAAATCCCTAATTTATTGTGATAGTACTGGTGTAATAAATTTATCTAAAAATCCAATGCATCATGCTAGGATTAGACATTTTGATATCAAACATCATTTTCTCAGAGATAATATAAGTAAAGATATTATTTCTCTTGAATTTATCAACTCAGATAATCAAATTGATGATATTTTAACAAAACCCTTAATTGGATCTTTAGTTACTAAATTAAGAAGAGAACTAGGTATTTGTTTAGTAACTGAGTTATAGAATACAGACATATTAACATTTAAACAAAGGTATAAAAGAAAACTAAATTTTTTCATAGGTATATCGACATACCCCTACTGCCCTTGTCGACATATAATGGCAAATTTTGAAAATCTGATTTTCCCTCTAAAAATAATTTGGTAGTTATATAAACCTATGTATTTTGAAATTTTTCTGTCTTCTCACTTCTCTTTCTCTGCACTAAACTTTTGAAAATTAAATTCAATGAGGTCCTCCACAAAACCAACCAAAACGACACCATTTCTTTTCCTTCTCCTCATTCTGGTCCATTCCAATGCACTACACTGGCACATGTGATAAAGATTGAAGAGTCTATGAAGGATTCCATGCAAATGTTAACTGAATTTCAAGCTGTGCAAATAAGGATGGCAAAAGAACAAGAAAAGCAGCAAAATTCTTCGAAATTTGCCAACATTCCCAAGGGATAATCATGCAAATTCTATTGTTATTGAAGAAGATTTTCCCAACATTCAAGCGCATAACACTTTAGATCACAATGAAGAAGAAGAAGATGAAGTGGAAGAAGAAAAAGAAGCACCTATGGAAGTAGACGACAAGATGGTCTGCGTTGGCGAAGTGTGTTTTGACAAAGATGGAAATTTGGTCGAACAACGTGAAAACATTTTCATTATCCAAATTGTTCAATGCAAAAGTCTTCAATTGTCAAAAACCATCATTAGAAGTATTTTTTCCTCTAATTTGTGTACTTAAATATATTTGTGTGTCTACAATTCATATATATATGTAAATATAACATGGTATATAATAATTTCTGTTTCGCTTATAATGCTTCCTTATTACTATTTAGTTTAGATAGTATTATATTATGGGGGAGTTATATATATTAGTTTAGGGTTAGTTTTTGTTGATGACAAAGGGGGAGAATTATAAAATAGAGTAATTAGAATAACTAGATTTAGGGGGAGTTATAGTAAAGGTGAAATATATTTTGTAAACATAGGTTGTCCTCGTCAAAAAGGGGAAGATTGTTAGTCCTTGAGAAGGATGGTTTTGATGATAACAACCTTAGGACTTATTATAAAATATAATTACTAATATTATAGTTTAGATATATATATGTATATGCAGGATATAAACATGCAGGTACCAACAATGAAGACTGTACAGTATAGAGATACATGACTGATGAATTTAAAATCGAAGATATCAAGATTGACGACTCATGAGTATCAAGATATTAAGAGTTCAAGAATTCAAAGTACAAGATAAGTATTAAGTCTAGAATTATGTTAAAACTTCTTGAAAGCACTAAAATCTTTATTCAAAATTTATTTGTGGAATGGAATCCACTTCGAGCCTGTTAAAGGGATGGAACCCTAGTGGGATGGAACCCACGACAATATCTAGTGGGATATATAGTAGTCCTATTTTGATATCCACTAATTTTATAAAAATGATTTTCAAAAATATATCTCTTGTTTTTTGAAAAATGTTTTCAAAACTTTCTTTTCAAAAAGACATCTCTCTTGGTTTTAAAACATTTTAGCCATAAAATTATCTTTATCGTTTTTAATATTTTTTGATTTCAAAAGTTTCCTTGATTTTAAACTATATCTTGTTTTAATATTTAGCTTTTAAATATTTATATACTCAAATTTTAAATCATTAAGATTATATATTAATAATTACTTTCTAAACTCTTTTGTATGTTTAAACTATATTCAAGTATATTTATAAAAGTTTAGAAACTATTTTGAAAAATTATATAAATCAATTTTAATAAGAAAATCAAAACCATCATTTTTGCCTGGAACATGTCGACATACATCTACCCCCATGTCGATATGGTGCCCGTTAAATTTCAAATTTCAAATTTTCAAAAGAGGGTCTATTCGTCATATCCTTTCATGAATAGATATGGCTGTTGATCTCTATAAATACCAATAAGTTCTAAATGAATTTTTACCAGATTTTCATTCATTTTCTCTCCTCTTCATCTTCCACATTTATTCTAAAGAATCCCAAACCTTACTCTGCCGAAATACTAAGCGAATCGAACTTGATTAGCTCTTATTTGATTCTCTGCCACTCTCTCTATAAGATCTTAATGCTATTCAGAGTTATACGATTATTTGCAAATCAAACTGTTGAGTAAAAGGTGCGGTTGAGCCTTGAAATCAATGGGCTGTGATTGTTGCCTCGGAAATCAATTAGGTGATCTTGTGGCTTGGTAAATCAAGAGAGTTTGCCCCAGACTCGAACATGGAGGGTGTACCTCGTGGCCTTCAAATCAAGGGTGTAATATGGGAGATTATTTTGAAAAGAAATCCATGCAATTGTGCGGGACTGGATGTAGGGTAACTCCGAACTAGTATAAAATCCTGGTATGTTCTTTCCTTTACTGCTTTTATTTATTATTTGCATCTGTATCTGATTCTGTGATTATATCTGTGTTTGTGTATTGCATTTGTTGGTGATTAAATTACATAACTGTCAAAAAGATTTAGTAAATCCACAAAATAATATTCACCCCCTCCAGTGTTATTCTATCCTTAAGATTTGTAATCCACAATTCTAGCAGTGAATAGTTGGATGAGACCCGAGAAGTAACCGAGATTAAGAGTTTTCTTGGGTTGGCTGGTTATTATCGGAGATTTATTAAGGATTTCTCACGGATAGCAGTACCAATGACCAGGCTGACGGGGAAGGATGTGAAGTTTGTATGGACCTATAAGTGTAGGGAAACATTCCATAGTTTGAAAAACTTATTGACCAATGCACATGTGTTGGTAGTTCCAGAGGGGAATAGCGACTTGGTAGTTTATATCGATGCATGTCGAACAGGATTAGGAGCTGTGCTTATGTAGAGAGGTAAAGTGATTGCCCATGCTTCGATACAGCTTAGACCGCATGAGGTCCGATACCAACACATGATTTAGAATTTCCTGCAGTGAATTTTGCGTTGAAGGTATGGAGGCATTACCTTTTGGGAGAAAGGTTTGTGTTTTTTATAGATCATAAGTCGTTGAAGTATTTGTTCTCTCAGAAGGAGTTGAACATGAGACAACAGAGATGATTAGAATTTATAACAGCTTATGATTTTAGGATTGAGTATACACGAGGGAATGGCAACAGGGTAGTTGATGCACTTAGCAAGAAGCATCAGAATGTAGTGTTGGCAATAATGACTGAGTGGAAATACTTGGAAGCATTACCGAATTGCAAAATACAGTGGAGATCCGAGGTAGGGTCTAGTGGTAATAACGTTGTATTGTCTTGTTTGGAAGTTCGACCAGTTTTGATCGAACGGATTGCTCTAAGCAGATAGAGGATCTAGTGTTAGCTGAATGGATCTATATGCTAAAGGAAGGAACCAAGGGTGATGACTTGAAAGATTTCAGTCGTGACCAGAATGGGTGGTTGAGAAAAAAAGGAAGATTATGTGTTCTGATTATAGGAAATAGAAGAAGAGAAAGTCTTAGATGAATGCCATCATTCGAAGTTCACAATACATACCGGAGGTACCAAGATGTATCAGGATATGAAGAGGAGTTTCTTCTGTAAAGGAATGAAGCGAGATACTGGTTCATGTGTAAGGCAGTGCTTGAATTGCCAGTAGGCAATGGCCGAACACCAGGAATCAAATGGTTTGCTTCAGCCATTAGATATTCTAGTATGGAAGCAGGATTCAATTTTTATGGACTTGATTGATAGGTTGGCAAGGTCGAACAGAGGAAATTAAAGTATATGGGTCATAGTGGACAGATTGACCAAGAGTGGCCATTTCATTGAATGGCACCTGGTTTAGCAAGGTTGTTCATGAAGAATGTGGTTAGATTGCATGGAGTTCATAGCAGCATAGTTAGTGATAGAGATTCTGTAACGACCCAGAATTTCGGTCATTTGAAATTCATATATTTAGTTGATTTTAAATATTCAGAAGTTAATTTTATAAGCTGAATAAAGTATGTTCCGAATATAAGGATTTAATTGAATGATTAAATAGTTAATTTGTTATTTGAAATTGTGTAAATAATTAGAATTAGAATTTAATATGAATAAAAATGATTTATAAAGATGAATTAAATTTTATTTGAATTAGAATGATGTTAGAGAACTTTTTAAATTGAATTAAATGTTAATTCAAATAAATTGAATATGTTAATATTTAATTAACGTGTGAAAATAGCCATTTTTCAAATAGTCTCGGATTTCGACGAAACAAGTTTCATTGGATCCGTAATGTTATATTATTATAAGATTTCAAGTTTCGTGTAAATCAGATTTATGGTTTGTCCGGGGCAAGCTGAAACGCGTAGAAATTCGTTTAAGTGAATTTTAAATTTAATTAGTCGATTCGAAAACCTATCTTCTAAATACGATCGAATCAGCCTCGATATATATTTCGTTTCGTTCGGAATAGGGGTAAAACATTATAAACGCCAGGCGGCACGCTTCGTTTCGAGTTCGAAAAATTTCCAGATGAATAGTGTCGTCGAATTTTCTATAGAAGCCCTCCTTTATTTCCTTTTTTTAGATACCCTAAATAAACTAGGGTAGGCTGCCATCCTCACATTCAATGGACGAAAACTTCTATCATTCTTCCTCGTTTTGCTTCCAATCTATGAATAATTAGAGAAAACTTTCTTCTACAAAGTGGTAGAGCTCGGCATGATCGACATATCTAACGGTCAGATTGGATTTGACGCTATGGATCATCGGAAAAATGCTCACGTTCACCACGCATTCGAACATAATTTTTGTGATAATGAAGCAACTGAGTGGGGCCGGATCTATGGCATTGGCATAGGGGAGCACGGCGCATCGATTGATGGTCACTGATCGACGTCTCGATCAACGTAGAGATCGCGACAACTAGGGTTTTGTGGTGTCTAATTTTGTTCGTTCGTGATTTTTAGCTGGGGGAAGAAGAAGCAAATGCATGCACAACCTTGATCTTTTGATGCTAGAATATACGGCTGAGATGAGAAAAGGTTTAAAACATAAAAGAAATTGAAATTTTATATTATATTGTTTAATTCGTACAAATTTTAAAACATCATAACTTGTTCATACGAGGTCAAAAATTAACGAAAAAATTGCGTTGGGTCCGTATTGATGAGCAATACATTATGGAGATGGATTGGGATTTATTTGAGCTAGTGAAAATTTTGGTTGAAATTAAACACTCGTTTTGTTTTAATCGGAATAAATCGTTATCGCGACGACTATAAGCAAAGTGAGTACAACTCACTCTTTCTAACTCACTAATATTTTTATATAAGTGAGAAATAAAATTTATTTATGTTGACTGATGATTGTTTAGATGATATATGATATATCATCTATATAGCGATTGGTATTTGGATATATTATTGCTTATTGGTGCAGATGATCCTATACGTTCCCGTGTATGAGCGGATGACCCTTTGTACGCGCGTCTGCCTTGAAGCAGACATTATGCACATATTCTAATATGTATATTTGTTGCAGATGACAGGTTGGAGGGATCCAACTGGATTCCTCACCAGTATTGACTTATTTACAGATATTGATATATATGCTGTTATCATGTGATATATGATATTTTGGATGCCGTGATTGATGTATTTAGTGTTGTTGCAGCATTGGGCCTACCTTTGGTGATTTAAAAATATTAAAGTGATGATTCCAATTTAAAAGGGATTTTCAAATGATTTTGACGGTATATGTGTTAATAAATTTCAAAGTGTTAAAGGAATGAATTTATTTTAAATAAATAAATGTGATAATTTTTATGTTATAAAAATTATGATTTTCGTGAAATAAAATCAGAGTGTGATTTTGAAATATAGAGATAACTATTTCGTAAAATAGTTTAAATGGTGATTTTTAAATTTATTATAAATGGTTTATAAATAAGATTTATAAAATGGATATTTTTATAAATCAAAACAATGGAATTATAAAGGAGTTTTGAAAGTGTTAAAATGAAGTTAAAGATGAATTCTATAAGTAAATAAGGTTTGTGAATTTGTGAAGTTATAAAATGAATGATTTTTTAAATAAATGAATTATACGTATTTAATTTATAATTTGGATTTTGGAATTGGTTAATAAAGGAGATTTACAAATTGAAGTTTTTATAAAATATAAATGTGATTTACAAACATTGTTTTATAAATCTGAGATCAATTGAATTTGATAAGTAAGTATGAAAGCTTATTAAAGGAGATATATCCATGATTTTGAACAGCGGATAATCCTTTTACTAAATATATAGAAGTGTTGAATTTGGGTAGAGATTTACATCCGTGATTTTGGACAGTGGATAATTCTTGAATTAAATGTGTAGAAGCTTTAATTTTGTAAACGGTCTATATTCACGATTTTGGACAGTGAATAATCTTTCAAATTAAAAGATATGTTTTTGAGAAGTGATATTTTAAATAGAGTTAAATGATTTGAAGATGTTTTAAAAATATGTTAAGTTTCATATACATAGATTACATCCATTGTTGAAATAGGCATTTTCAAGAAATAAGGAAATGATGGACTATAACACTATTGTTATAATAAATGATTTTCGAAAGAAAATTTTTTGTTTAGTATATGGGATTTATATATCTATATAATTTTCAGATCCTTATAATAGGGATTTTGGTTTGTCGTAACGATGTTTTACCCAACATTCGTTTTGACCCAAATAAATGTGTTTATTAAGTACGTTTTACTAAAAGAATTAAATATACACTTAATCGTGATTTAAGTAAATGCAATATTGCCAAGTGTTGAAAATAAATAGAATTGTGAATTACATATTATTATATAAGTATATGGTAATGTTTTCCAATATTGAAATGGTTTTGAGATTATGTCTTTTTAAAAAGATAAATAGAAGTGGATATTTGGCAAGTAATTTAATTAATAAAAGATTAATTAAAAGGGCCTAGTGATTATTATGGTGCTGAATATTTGTTTGTTTGTTTTGATAGTTAAAGAACCGACTATCAAATTTAGCCATTTTAGTTCCTTGACTTGATGTGGGAACTATTTAGTTGTACACTTAGTACGTAGCCTTCTATGCAGGCTTGATTATCATTTGTGTTGAGGATGATGATATGCATGGTGTGGATATTACTCCAATCCATCGAGCTTCCTTCTTTGCCCAAGGATAGCAAGTTGAAAGTTGAAGACGTGATAAGTCTATGAGACTAAGTTTCTATGTGAAGTTGAGAAACACTTTTGCGTTGTTGGTGCGAAGGGACCGGGATCGGATTTATCTGAAAGCCACTTCGGTCCAACGTATATGCGACGATTGTGCAGGTTGCTTATTGACGATATTGATATTCCGAATTTTCATAGTGGGGGACAGCTTGTTAATCGTTTGGGGTTAAAATCCCAATATACATCTAGTAGCAGTGGTCTCTTCATTATGAAATATCCAATGCAAGAACTATTTGCTACTAATCCTAGGGATTTCCCGACAGGATGTGGTAGGAAAGTACCTTCGATTTGTCCTGTTCTTGGACAACTTGTATGGATGTTTGTCTGACATTGCATTTCTATAGATTACGTACATTGGTTTTTACAAACGTACATCAGTGGTGGCGGAGAAGGCAACTTTTCTTAGCTTAACACCCTCCTTGAGACGTATGAGCTTAAGGGTTGTATTTTTGTGGAAGGCAATTAGTAGTCAACGGAAATGGCCGTGTGGGATTCAAAGTAATGTGATTATGATATGTGAAAGATAATCGTTACCTCAGGCCTCATCAACTGGAAATGACCAAAACATGGTTAGATGCGGCAAGGCTAAGTGGGTCACTCGCAAGTAGGAAATGATCATCATCTTCTAGATATATCTTTACACGCTATGACGTCGTGTATCTGATTATTATGGTTTGTATGCTAGAGGGCCCTCGGTAAAGGCCGGTAATGACCTAAGGATGATATATATGGTACCATCTAGTTATAGAGGTGGGCCGGTCTTGTGTTGGTAGAGGATCTTTTCTGATGGTCCTCGGTACATTCTTCTAGAGATGTACAACCGAAAGGTAGTCCCTTCACCTGGTCATTTGTATGGAAATCCAAACTCCACTACATACCTGCCATTTTATTTGTAGATCCTAGTATGCTGGAATTTAATAATGGTAACAACTTCGGCTATTTTTAATATTATTTGTATACTAGACACTAATATAATATTAGATGATTTAATATGATATGTTTTAGTTATCATAAGGTAAAAACATGTCTGTGTTTATGTGTGGACTTGTCTTACGATATACTTTTGTTTTGATAAAGGAAAAGTTTAGTAATTTAATAAATTCAGTTCAGTGTGTTTCTCACGCTGGTTTAGCAGACTGATCTGGATGTTCTTTCCTTTCAATGCTTGGATCGGGCCGAGTATATTTACAGGTTCAATTTTGGTGCCTTTGGAGCTTCAGTAGGAGAGCTGGAGATCTCCATTCCGTATACACATATATGTTTTGGTTGATTATCCGTTGCATTATTGCTTAATTGTTTATATTATCAGCAATTGTGAGGACAGGTTATTATAACTGTCCAGGCTGATAATTATTGTATGATTGTTGAACTTTGATTGATGTATGTATGTATAGTTTCTCTTTTGTAAAGATCATTGGTATGATATTATATGTTTTCCACTGCGATGTGAGATTCTGTATTGTTCTGTTTGGTTCTATCTTCTCTCTTTCTTCTCTTCTCTTCTTCCCTCTTCTTTTCTTTCTCACGACTTTCCATCATTCTGTTCTTTTCGGATCGGACATGTGTGTTTTATTGTTGATTCTAAGGGTACGGATTTGCGGACCATCACAGTTGGTAACATGCTTAGATTATGTATATTCCTAAGCTTTGATGTGTACTCAGTATAGATAGGGGCAGTAACACCCTAGATTGAGTTTGAGTGTATTATAAAGATGAGCGCGTATTTGTTAGTGTATATAAAATGTTTTATATGGTGTTTGATTATCCGTTGAGCTGTTTGTGAATTCTGGTCGATATGTGGGATGCCATATTATCAATAGGGATTTCCAAATACATAAACAAGGCAAGTCGACATAGTATTATTTTAAATTGGGTAAATGAAATAACTTTACCTCAATTATATTTTATATATAATGGAAATGATTTTTTAGAAATTATTAAGTGTAAATAAATTGATTGTTTGGTTGTTGAATATGTAAATATATACAAGTTAATAAAAGAAGTTTGGATAATCCAAATAAAAACAACAATTGTAAAAGAATGAAATTATATAAATAAGGATTTATAATGTGATTTATAAATAATAAAAGAATTTTTTTAAAAGAATATAAAGCACTGAATTCACTACTGTTACTGGAAAATAATAAGGGTGATAACTTCAGCATAATCAGTATCATTTTCGAGTTTCTATGTGATGGATTTTCTACCAATAGTGAATTGAAAAGTTAAGTATTGTTGTGAAAAACAAATATGATGTAAAATCCAAGTTGAAATTGATAAATATAAGTGAAATAAGTTTTGGATTTATAATATGAAATGATAAAATTTTAATTTTAGTAAAGTTGAAAGGAATTTGAGTTAGTATAATAAATATATGATTTGAAATTTGACTAAAGGAAAGTTAAATAAATTGAATTGGATTTGAACCGAATTAGATAAATTATTGAAATGGAAGTTAAACTTAAGTGGTAAGTGATTATATAATATGAATTTGGAAGTTTAGATAATTAAGTTGTATAACTTATATAACGAGAAAATGTAAGTAAAACCAATTGTTAAAATGGTTAAACAATTTTGTTAAGCAAAACAAAATCTGAATTTCGGTAGTGAACTTAAGTTGTATAAGTGAAAGTAAATGTAAATGAAGTTGATTTTGGTATTGAAGTAAATTAATAAAGTGAAGTGATGAATATAAACTTGAGTTAATAAATGAAATTTGACTTAAGTGTATTTATGAATTGGATTGAATTAATGAAATAAAGTAGTTAATAAAATATGAATTGAATATTAATCAATTGAATGAAAGTGAATTGATATGGAACTAGTGGATGTAAGTGTTAATTCATTAAAAACTAATGAAATTTGCAATTGAATAATTGAATGAAAGTTAATTAGATAATAAACCAATCGAAATTAAAAATGTGTTAAACCAAAATTGAATGTAAATGTAGTAAATATGAATGTTGAAAGTAAAGTAAATAAATTTGGTTATGTTGGTTATACATTGGTTAACTAGATGGTTGTTAGTTGATTTTATAGAAATCCATATGAAATTGAATTGATGAAAGTGAAAGTTAAGTAATTAAATTCAAATTGGAAGTATGTAAATTTAAATAGAATTTAATTTGATTTAAATTGAAAGTGAAACAACTTGAATGTAAATTAGTGAATGTAAACTAATTGAATATGAATAAATGAATGTTAATAAAAGCCAATGTCAATGAATCAAATCTGATTAAATTGAAAAACCAATTCAATGAATATTAATGAGAAGTGAATGTATATTGATTTGGTTATGGATTGATTGGATAGTTATTGGAAGTTAGTTGGATGATAGTTGTTTGATGGTTGGATTTGTTGCTTTGGATTGCATTCTATATTGGCATACATAGTAGTTGTATTGCTATATGTGTATATTGATATTACTTTCATATATGCATGTTTCTCATTGTTGTTGAGTATTTAGTAGGTGCGTATGGCGCTTGCTTCGCATTTGGAGCTCGCTTTCGTGCTATATTAGCCGTATATGCTCGCTAATAATATACAAGATACATATCTCGGATTGAATATCGTACTTTTACACTTTTTTCCCTACGGGATGCAACATCCTCGAAGATGAGATGTATATTTATGATATATATATGTTGTGATCCTACAATGATCGAACTGAGCAAATGAGATGCTGGCGAATTTTTTTGAAATTTAAGGCGTTAGATATTTTTTGAGAAAATTGGAAAAATATTTTGATAACTAAAATTTTGATATTTAGTTAAAAAGGTATACGATATTAGTTAGTTTTGAAAAGATAACTATAAATGGATTTGAAAACATAGAAAAGTTTTTATAAAATGTTTATGAATGAATTTGTTATCTAGTTTGAACAAATTATTTTGAAAAGTTAATGGATTTTGTGACTTTTTCTTACTTGGAAATTTCGAGGACGAAATTCCTTTAAGTATGGAAGAATGTAACGACCCAGAATATCGGCCATTTGAAATTCGTATATTTAATTGATTTTAAATATTCAGAAGTTAATTTTATAAGCTGAATAAAGTATATTTCGAATATAAGGATTTCATTGAACAATTAAATTGTTAATTTATTATTTGAAATTGTGTAAATAATTGGAATTTGAATTTAATACGAACAAAATGATTTATAAAGTTGAATTAAATTCTATTTGAATTAGGATGATGTTAGAGAACTTTTAAAATTGAATTAAATGTTAATTCAAAGAAATTGAATATTTTAATATTTTATTAACGTTTGAAAATAGCTATTTTTCAAATAGTCTCGGATTTCGACAAAACCAGTTTCATTGGATCCGTAATGTTATATTATTATAAGATTTCAAATTTCTTATCAATCGGATTTACGGTTTGTCCGAGGCAAGCTAAAACACGTAGAAATTCATTAAGTGGATTTTAAATTTAAATAGTCGATTCGAAAACCTATCTTCCAAATACGATCGAATTGGCTCTCGATATATATTTCGTTGCTTCTGAATAGGGGTAAAACAATATAAACGCCAGGCGGTACGCTTCGTTTCGAGTTTGGAAATCTTCTGGATCAATAGTGTTGTCGAATTTTCTATAAAAGCCCTCCGTTATTTCCTTTTTTCAAAAACCCTAAATAAACTAGGGCAGGCCTCCATCCTCACATTCAATGGCCGAAAACTTCTATCGTTCTTCCTCGTTTTTCTTCCAATTCGTGAATAATTAGAGAGAACTTTCTTCTGCAAAATGGTAGAGCTCGGCACGATCAACATGTCCAATGGTCGAGATTTTTGTGATAATGAAGCAACCGAGTGGGGCTGGAACTAGGGCGTTGGCATAGGGGAGCACGGCGCATTGATTGATGGTCGCTGATCGACGTCTCGATCAACGTAGAGATCGCGGCAACTAGGGTTTTGTGGTGTCTAATTGGGTTCATTCGCAGTTGGGGAAGAAGAAACATATGCGCGCACAGCCCAAATCTTTCGATGCTCGAATATACGGCTGAGATGAGAAAAGGTTTAAAAAATAAAAGAAATTTAAATTTTATATTATATTGTTTAATTTATACAAATTTTGAAATGCCATAACTTGTTCATACGAAGTCGAAAATTGACGAAACGAATTGCATTGGGTCCGTATTGGCGAGCACTATATTATCGGGATTGGTTGGGATTTATTTGAGCTAGTGAAAATTTTGTTTGAAATTAAACGCTCGTTTAATTTTAATCGGAATAAATCGCTATCGCGACGACTACAAGCAAAGTGAGTACAACTCACTCTTTCTAACTCACTGATATTTTTATATAAGTGAGAAATAAAATTTATTTATGTTGATTGATGATTGTTTGGATTATATATGATATATTATCTATATAGTGATTGGTATTTGGATATATTCCTTTCTATTGGAGCAGGTGACCCTATACATTCCCATGTATAAGCGGATGACCATTTGTACGCACGTCTGCCTTAAAGCGGATATTGTACACATATTCTAATATGTATATTTATTGCAGGTGATAGGTTGGAGGGATCCAACTGGATTCCTCACCAGTATTGACTTATTTACGGATATTGATATATATGCTTTTATCATGTGATATATGATATTTTGGATGTCGTGATTGATGTATTTAGCGCTATTGCAGCATTGGGACTATCTTTGGTAATTTTAAAATATTAAAGTGATGATTTCAATTTCAAAAGGATTTTCAAGAGATTTTAAAGATAGATGCTTTATTAAATTTTTAAGTGTTAATTATTTTAAATAAATAAATGTGATAATTTTTATGTTTTAAAAATTATGATTTTTGTGAAATAAAATCAGAATGTGATTTTGAAATATAGAGATAACTATTTCGTAAAATAGTTTAAATGGTGATTTTTGAATTTATTATAAACGGTTTATGAATAAGATTTATAAAATTGATATTTTTATAAATCGAAATAATGGAATTATAAAGGAGTTTTGAAAGTGTTAAAACGAAGTTAAAGATGAATTCTATAAGTAAATAAGAATTGTGAATTTATGAAATTATAAAATGAAAGATTTGAAAACAAATGAACTATAAGTATTTAACTTATAATTTGGATTTTTGGTATATAAATGAGATAAATGGAATTGGTTAATAAAGGAGACTTATAAATTGAAGTTTTTATAAAATATAAATGTGATTTACAAACATTGTCTTATAAATCTGAAATCAATTGAATTTGATAAGTAAATATGAAAGCTTATTAAAGGAGATATATCCATGATTTTGGACGACGGATAATCATTTAATTAAAATATAGAAGTGTTGAATTTGGTTAGAGATTTACATCCACGATTTTGGACAGTGGATTATTCTTGAATTAAATATATAGAAGCTTTAATTTGGTAAATGATCTATGTTCACGATTTTAGACAGTGAATAATCTTTTAAATTAAAAGATATATTTTTGGGAAGTGATATTTTAAATGGAGCTAAATGGTTTGAAGGTGTTTTAAAAATGTGTTAAGTTTCGAATACATAGATTTCAACATCCATTGTTGAAATAAACGGTTTTGAGAAATAAGGAAATGATGGACTATAACACTGTTGTTATAGTAAATGATTTTCGAAAGAAAATGTTTTGTTTAGTATATGTGATTTATATATCTATCTAGTTTTCAGATCCTTATACTAGGGATTTTCAGTTGTCGTAACGATGTTTTACGCAACGTTCATTTTGATTCAAATAAATGTGTTTATTAAGTACGTTTTCCATAAACAATTCAATATATACTTTATCATGATTTAAGTATATGCAATATTTCCAAGTGTTGAAAATAAATAGAATTGTGAATTACTTATTATTATATAAGTATATGAAAATGTTTTCCAATATAGAAATGGTTTTGAGATTATGTCTTTTAAAAAGACAAATAGAACTGGATATTTGGCATGTAATTTAATTAATAAAAGATTAATTAAAAGGGCCTAGTGATTGTTATAGTATTGATAGTTAAAGAACCGACTATCAAATTTAGCCATTTTAGTTGCTCGACTTGATGTGGAAACTATTTAGCCGTACACTTAGCACGTAGCCATCTGTGTAGGCTTGATTATCGTTTGTGTTGGGGATGATGATTCGCATGGTGCGAAGTATTACTCCAATCCATCGAGCTTAAGTTGAAAGTTGAAGACATGATAAATCTACGAGACTTAGTTTCTGTGTGAAGCTGAGAAATGCTTTGCGTTGTTGGTGCGAAGAGTCCGGGATCAGATTTATCTGAAAACCACTTCAGACCAACGTATATGCGACGATTGTGCAGGTTGCTTATTGATGACATTGATATTTCGAATTTTCGTAGTGGGGGACTGCTTGTTGATCGTTTGGGTTTAAAATCCCAATATATGTATCTAGTAGCAGTGGTCTCTTCATAATGAAATATCCAATGCAAGGACTATTTGCTACTAATCCTAGGGATTTTCCGACAGAATGTGGTGGGAAAGTACCTTCGGTTTATCCTGTTCCTAGACAATTTGTATGGATGTTTTTCTGACATTGCATTCTTATATATTACGTACATTGGTTTTTACGAACGTACATCAGTGGTGGCGGAGAAGGCAATTTCTCTTAGCTTAACACCCTCCTTGAGACGTATGAGCTAAAGGGTTGTATTTTTATGGAAGGCAATTAGTAGTCAACGGAAACAACTATGTGGCATTCAATGTGATGTGACTATGATATGTGAAAGGTAATCGTTACCTTAGGTCTCATCAACCGGAAATGACCAAAACAAGGTTAGATGCGGCAAGGCTAAGTGGGTCGCTCCCAAGTAGGATATGATCATCCTCTTTTAGATATATCTTTACATGCTATGACGTCGTGTATCTGATTATTAAGATTTGTATACTAGAGGGCCCTTGGTAAAGGTCGGTAATGACGGTAGGATGATATATTCGGTACCATCTAGTTATAGAGGTGGGACGGTCTTGTGTCGGTAGAGGATCCTTTGTGATGGTCCTCGGTACATTCTTCTAGAGATGTACTGTCGGAAGGTAGTCTCTTCACCTGGACATTTGTATGGTAATCCAAACTCCACTATGTACCTACCATTTTATTTATATAGGCTAGTATGCTAGAATTTAATAATGGTAACAATTTCGGCTATTTTGAATATTATTTGTATACTAGACAGTAGTATAATATCATATGATTTGATATGAAATGTTTTAGTTATCGTAAGGTAAAAACATGTCCGTGTTTATGTGTGGACTTGTCCTACGAGATAATTTTCTTTTGATAAAGGAAAAGTTTGGTAATTTAACAAATTGAGTTTAGTGTGTTTCTCACGCTGGTTCACCCGAATGATCCGGGCGTTCTTCTCTTTCAATGCTCGGGTCAGACCGAGTATATTTACAGGTTCAGTTTTGGTGCTTTTGGAACTTCAGTAGGAGAGCTGGAGATCTCCATTCCGTATACGTGTACATGTTTTGGTTGATTATCCACTGCATTGTTGCTTAGTTGTTTATATTATCAGCAATTATAAGGATGGATTGTTATAACTGTCCAGGCTAATAACTATTTTTTGGTTGTTGTATTTTGATTGATGTATGTATATACAGTTTCTATTTTGTAAAGATCATTGATATGATATTATATGTTTTCTGCTGTGATGTGAGATTCTGTATTGTTCTGTTTGGTTCTATCTTTCTCTTTCTTCTCTTCTCTTCTTCTCTCTTCTTTTCTTTCTCCCGATTTTCCATCAATCTGTGCTTTTTGGGTCGGACATGTGTGGTTTATTATCGATTCTAAGGGTACAGATTTGCGAGCCGTCACAGATTCCTTGTTCACTAGCGAGTTATGGAAGAGTTTGCAGGAACTTTTAGGAACCAAGCTTATGATGAGTACCACTTAGCATCCATAGACAGATGGGCAAACCGAAAGAGTTAACAAGATTTTGGAAGATCTGTTGAGAGCCTGTGTTGTAGACTTTGGGAGATCATAGGAGGACCATCTACATCTAGTCGAGTTTTCATGTAACAATAATTATCAGACTAGTATTAGGATGGCGCCATTTAAAGCTTTATATGAAAGGCCATGCAAATCTCCTGTTTATTGGTCGAAGATCGGGGATAGGTTGATTCTTGGTCCAGCTCTGGTTAGAGAAGCTGCAAAAACGATTCAGGTCATTCGGGCAAGAAAAAAGGTGGTTCAGTCTAGGCAGAAGAGTTATGCAGATAAGAGACAGAAATATTTAGAGTTCTTAGTTGGGGATCAATTTTCGTCAAAGTATCACCGATGAAGGGTGTGCTTAGATTTGGAAAGTCGGGGAAGTTATCTCCTAGGTACATTGGACCTTTTGCTATTCTTTAGAGGATTGGGAAACTCACGTATAAACTTGAGTTACCGAGCTGTTTGGGAGGCGTCCATGATGTTTTTCATATTTCTCATCTCATAAAGTGTGTTAGAGACACGAATGTAGGATCGATTTCACCCTAGAGGGGGGGTGAATAGGGTGATAGTATAAATTATAAAAATTAATTGCGGAAGCTTATAAAATAATTTCAACACAGATCACAGAACAATAGCAGCACAGATAATAGCAGAATAACAAATGCAGAAATAGAACGACACAGAATTTACCCAGCTTCAGCAAAATCCTGCCTACGTGCTGCCCCCAAGGTTTCTACTAGAAATTAGATAGTCAGACGCTTACACACGTAAACTCGTAACACCCTCTATTGACTAAACCTAACTCTACGCTCAAAACCCTGCCACAACTCAGCCACTGAGTTGCGAATTCTCAAACTACGCCACGTAGTTTGTCCCCTAGTCACACGACTAAAAATTTCAACAGTTTAAAAAGAAATTACAAATTAAAAACAATTTAAAAAAATTAAAATAAAAAACCCTATTTTTAAACTATTAAGCCTTAATGTAAACAAGGCCGGCATATCCCCTTTTTCTTTTATTATGTCGGCCGTTCCTCTATCTTGAGAATGGCGGCTTTGATTTAGGGCTTTGCAAATTTAGGGCTTTTTAATTTCAAAGATACCGGCTTTGGTTGCTAGATCGAATGGAAGATTTATCACATTGTTTGCTTCGTCGATCGCATGCTTCTCTGGTTTGCTCACGGTCTCTTTGAAATTGATCGAGTTTGTGGTATGGCTTCGGTAAGTAACTTTTTGCTCT
The DNA here is from genome assembly GCA_030765085.1 of Allium cepa. Classification (NCBI taxonomy): domain Eukaryota; kingdom Viridiplantae; phylum Streptophyta; class Magnoliopsida; order Asparagales; family Amaryllidaceae; genus Allium; species Allium cepa. Next base: position 823,718,547 of record CM060929.1, read on the forward strand.
TTTACTTTCTGATCCAAGGCTTGAACTCGATGCCTTTTGCCAATGATGTTAATTTCAATTTATAGGGTTCGATCCCTTGAATTCTCGTCGTATATACTTTATTTGAATTTGTCAACTGATATAGCTTGGTCGTTGATTTTCGTATGGATGTTTGAGATTTCACTGACTTATTCAAATTCATATATTTTCGTATACTTGCTTCCCACGGCTTTGATGTTTAACTTGATCAACTACCTTTGCTACTACGGTTTCGAATTTGACTTGTTCATACGCTTGACTGTGGCGATTTCACTGTGACTTCGGTGTTGATTTGTTCAACTTGAAATTGATTTGTGAATTCATGTGCTTGCTCAATAGCTCACGGTTTTGCACTGCAGTTGTCTTCGACTACAAACTTGATTTTGATAAAGTCACGGCTTTAACTTGACTCTGTTGCATACATGTATTCCTGTGTTCATGCTTGTGATATTCATGTTGTATGCATTGCATTTGTGTTGACTAACTTGATTTTTTACTTGATCAACTTCGATGTTGATTTGTGAGTTCAACTCTGTCTTCACTGATCGTGTTTACTTCAACCATTTGATTTCTTAAACTAAACTTCTGGATATTGATCGAACTGTACACTTGCTCGATTTTACTTGCTGTTCACGGCCATTATATTTTTACTGCCATGTGACACTAGTCGTTCATGTAGTCTAATGCATTTGGTTCTTCACTTGTGCATATTGCCTCGAGTACATGTATATGGTGATCATGTGATCTGTCCATTTGAGTCAGTGATATTGTCTTCATTCTAGCCTTGTTGTATTGAACTTTGATAGTTGCTAGCTTGCTTATGTCTTTGACTTCATTGGTGTCACTGATCGAGCCTGGTTCATGAGTCTGGGTTTTTGTTGCATATATTGCTGTTGTAGGTGTTGATGTTGTAGTTGTTCGACCTGGCATTTGGTCTGTAGTTGGTCTTTTTTCATGTTTGAACTGGTTTGAGTGGTCACTGACACTTTGTGGTCTTCATATATGTTTGCATCGACTTCTATCCACTGTACTTTCAGTCATGTTGAATTTGGTATCTTCACTTGAGTTGCTTGTATATGTATACAAGTGTTCACTGCTTGTAGTCTCTGTTCGACCTGATTTTGCTTTGTCTTTGGTCGTTGCTGTGCATGGCTTGAAGTCTGGTATGGTTGTTATGCATATGTATACTTCATTCTTGATTTGGGTTCATATGCACTTGATTCATATAATAGTCGTATCACCATATGTACACATGCATATATAGCTTTGCATACTGGTACTGGCATCCTCCTTTGTAGTGAGTACAGAATTTTCATTTACTTGTGTATATGAGCATATTGAAGTTGCTGACATCATGTTGCCTTGACTTTGGTTGTTGCATTGAGTTGAGTCAAGATTCAAGTGACTTGACCTTTGCATTTTGTTTATTTTTCGAAATTTCACCTGAATTGAATCCAGCTTAAGTTCGTATTTGACTTTGTGCTGAAGTTTGTGACATTAGTTTATCGCACCTGAGTTGAATCCGATAATTTAGGTTTGACCTTGTGCTCACCTGTCTCTATAGCATTATCAAGTGTATATCGGTGTGCACGGCCTTGTGGCATGTACAGTGATACACTGTGCATGTCACATTGTTCGTGTGTGATGAATTCAAATATAAATGATGACGAACAACCCAAATAACTGAGGCAAATAATATTTTCAAAAACCATATTTTATTTTATATTGCAAAAATATTTCTTTTTCAATTTTACTGCGTTGGTGAATATTTTTATAGATTGCTCAGATGCTGGATTCTAACTGGAATGAAGTTGAAGATGAACTATGAGTGTGAGTGATATGTAGTGAGGAATTTATGTAAGTTGAATTGTGACGTAATCAGAAATTGTATTGTAATTGAAATTGTATATGTATATAGTGAGAGCTTGAATTTGTACTATTCAAAAATTGTAATACATATTTTTTGAATAAAATTTCTGTTGAATTCAAATTCTGTGTTATTTAATTTTATTCAGCAAATATTTATTTAATCTATGAAAAATAAAATAGTGCATTAACAAATACATTTAAACGAATGTATATATGTTTATTATCATCAAACAAAAATCATATAAGCGCATATTAAACAATCTCCCCCTTTTGATGATAACAAACATATATTTAAGATTTTGAATATGTTACATGTATTTGATCATTCATATGCTCTAATTGCTCCCCCTATTTAAATGCTTCCTCTCTACACAAAGCTCCCCCTACATATATGCATACAAATAAAAATATGCAAATGAGCCTAGATGCAAATAGAAAATTGTTTGACCTTTGCTTGATTTTATTTGACAAAATCTTAAATTTTCTCTCCCCCTTTTGTTATCAGCAAAAGAGGAACAGTGTTAGAGAAAATAGAGATAAAGTGATCGATATTAATCCAACATTAAAACTCAATTGAATATAAATATTAAATTTCAATAAAAAAACAGACAAAAATCATAAATATTTTGTTAGGCGCATATTCCACTTTTAGAATGATAGGAATTATGTCATCATATAAAACCATACAATTGTGTCTATTTGTGGTATATTTATATCAGGAATTTGAATATCTACTAACCATGCATAACCATTAGGACTTTTAAATGAGATTAGTAGTATACCAATTTTATTTTTTCAAAAAATGAATTCAAGTATCTTCTAACCACGCATAACCGTGAGGACTTTTAAATGGGATTAGAATCAACTTGTTTATTTTAAAAATCAACTTTTGATATGCGTTCCATACATGCATAACCGTGAGGACTTTTAAATGAGCATAGAAGCACATAACAAATTTCAAGTAATTCACCCATGCATAACCGTGAGGACTTTTAAATTAGAGTGAATACTTCGGTATTTAATTATTATTATTATTATTATTATTATTATTATTATTATTATTATTATTATTATAAAAATGTAAAAATGAAAAACGAACGATTCCTATTTAAAGTACCACATATCGACAAACTACATAGAATTTTGATGAGTGATGGTCGTTAGAAATATGATAGAGATAGAAATGGTCATGGAATTTTTACCAACAAAAAGTTTTATAACTCTTGTTTAAATTTCTAAAGAAATTTACTAATTATACCATCTCGAGTCATAATATATGATAAATATCAACACTCATCACTTTTCAATCACTATTTATCTTTTCGATAATTATTAGGGAGTCAGATTAGTCAAAATAGTCATTTAAAATCAAATTCAAAAATGATTATGAAATCAATTTTTCAAAATGACTAATCTGAAAATATGGTCAAAAATGATTTTCTCGAGGGGGTTTTATAAGAAAATTTTCTGCTATTTGAAAATTATTTGAAATGAAAAAATATGCAGATATTTTCTTTGAAAAACGATGCAGTTACTAAATGTCTCAAAAATCACGTTTAATCAGTAATTTTTCTATCAACTAGATTACCATTGTAATCTGCATCTGAATTTCTTTTTCACTCAAAATTATCATTAGTTGAATTTGATCGACCAAACCATGAAATGTGCACCAAAAATTCCAAACTCAATTTTAACAACAATTTAAATGACATTCTTTTGAATTTGAATTGAAGCCGTGTAAATAATCAAAAACCGTGAATATAGAGTTAGCCGTATTATAACCAAATGTATTATCATCCAACAAAACATTATTTTTAATCCAAACTGATGTATATGAAGTAATTCAAAGAATCTAGAGAATTTTATAGTGTTTTTGGCATAAGAATATAATTGGCCAACTATTTTAAATAAGTCAGAGTCAAATTCATCATCTTTTCATCATCTCATTATTGGCTGCTTTTAATTCAGAATATGGTGCAGATTATCACATTTAATATATATCGTTTAAATAAATATACCTTTACCTGTTTTATCTTTACGATAACTTTTCGTGATTGCCTATTGTGATTCTGTCACCTTTATACTAGGTTAAGGAACTTTGCTTTGTCGTCCGTTGTGTTTCTGGAACAGCCAAAATCCATAAAACACTGTTGTTGTTCCTTAGTCTGCCACCACACGTACACGGGAAAGATTTATGTGACCTATTTGTTTTTATAGGTCCATGGTTGTTAATGGCCGAAAGTTTTAAAAAACAATTTTGTAAAAACCCAAAACTATTTATAATTGTTCCCTTCGGCACCCAAATTTGTTTAACTTTGAGAGATTTTATATTTGTGCCTTTTGGAACCCAAATCGGTATAGTTTTCACATGTTTGGGTCAATACCAACAATTATTGTGATTGTGTCCATATTTTCTGCAAATCGTGCACATAGAATTAACTTGATTAATATTTCTTTCAACGTTTTCAGAATGATTATATCCAAGTCCTTATCTTACCATATTAACAGTTTGCTTTCCTAATAGCATATTCAACGATTTTTTACTTTTTGAAAATTTATCTAAAGTCGTTTACAATTGTTGGGCATATGTTTTAAGAGACTCATTTTCGTTTAACAATTGTGTGCACTTTTTAATAGAATTCTCTCTTCTAGTATTTTCATTCTCTTTTAAAATCAGATTTTCATTTTCAAGCGATTTCATTTTAATTTCTGATTTTTTAATTTCTTCATCAAATGTTGGACACTTATCACACTTAGGGATCCTACTTTGATAGGTTTTAACTAATTGGTCAAGTTGTTCATCCAATTCTATCAAAGTGTCTTTTTGTGATTCAAGTTTAGCGTATTTTTCCCTAAGTCATTCAAAACAGCCATTTACTTCGTGGAAATAAATAAGTAATTCTGAGCGACTAAGTTTTGATACCTTCCTTGGCTCATCATCGTCGCTATCGGTTATATTCTCATGAAGGCACATATCTGCTTTCTCACTTTCACTGCTATCACTTTTATTCCACGTGGCTACAAAACATCTTCTTTTTTTATTTCTTTTCTTTGTCGAGTTGAAATCGGGGATAATTGGGCTTGATATCGTCGGGTTTGTTGCAAATGATCCCGTGTTCTTCCGAGTTGTCTAGTGCTTTGATTATTCTGCTTTTTAATTTTTGATTTAGAGCTGGATTTCCATATTTGCGGTTCCATCTTTTGAATTTCTTCATTATTAATCCCAGCTCAGCTGCTCCATCATCATCATCCTCATCACAACTGCTTTTTACCAATCCTGTTTAGCACATTCCTTTAACTAAGTCGGATGTGGAGGACTTCTTATTGCTGTTGACTTTTGCACCATATATTGCATTTAAAGTTTCCAGATTTCCTGTGCATTTTCACAGTGAGAGATGAAATTAAAATTATCTTGATTAATATGAGAATATAATATATGCATAGCAAGAGCATTAATCGAGATAATTTTCTTATCTGTTATATCACACCCATTTTCAATAATATCCCAACATTTAATATTAACAGATTTTGAATAAAATTCCATTTTCAATTTCCAATTCAAAAAATCTGTTCCATCGAAAATAAAAGGAATAATATTGGAACGACCCTCAACAAAAGTATTATTAAAAGAAGCCATTTCAAAAATTCAAATTTAAAAAACCGATTTTTGAAACATGATTTTTTAAAACAAAAATTGACTTCTATTCCTAGCTCTGATACCACTTGTAGGATCGATTTCACCTAGAGGAGGGGTGAATAGGGTGATAGTATAAATTATAAAAATAAATTGCGGAAGATTATAAAATAATTTCAACACAGATCACAGAACAATAGCAGCACAGATAATAGCAAAATAACAAATGCAGAAATAGAACGACACAGAATTTACCCAGCTTCGGCAAAATCCTGCCTACGTGCTGCCCCCAAGGTTTCTACTAGAAATTAGATAGTCAGACGCTTACACACGTAAACTCGCGACACCCGCTATCGACTAAACCTAACTCTATGCTCAAAACCCTGCCACAATTCAGCCACTGAGTTGCGAATTCTCAAACAACGCCACGTAGTTTGTCCTCTAGTCACACGATTAGAAATTTCCACGGTTTAAAAAGAAATTACAAATTAAAAACAATTTAAAAACAAATTAAAATAAAAAACCCTATTTTTAAACTATTAAGCCTTAATGTAAACAAGGCCGGCCTATCCCCTTTTTCTTTTATTATGTCGGTCGTTCCTTTATCTTGAGAATGGCGGCTTTGATTTAGGGCTTTGTAAATTTAGGGCTTTTTAATTTCAAAGTTGTCGGTTTTGGTTGCTAGATCGAATGGAAGATTTATCACATTGTTTGCTTCGTCGATCGCATGCTTCTCTATTTTGCTCATGGTCTCTTTGATATTGATCGAGTTTGTGGTATGGCTTCGGTAAGTAATTTTTTGCTCTTTCACTTTCTAATCCAAGGCTTGAACTCGATGCCTTTTGCCAATGATGTTAATTTCAATTTATAGGGTTCGATCCCCTGAATTCTCGTCGTATATACTTTATTTGAATTTGTCAACTGATATAGCTTGGTCGTTGATTTTCGTATGGATGTTTGAGATTTCACTGACTTATTCAAATTCGTATATTTTCGTATACTTGCTTCCCACGACTTTGATGTTTAACTCGGTCAATTACCTTTGCTACCACGGTTTCGAATTTGACTTGTTCATATGCTTGACTGTGGCGATTTCACTGTGACTTCGGTCTTGATTTGTTCAACTTGAAATTGATTTGTGAATTCATGTGCTTGCTCAATAGCTCACGGTTTTGCACTGCAGTTGTCTTCGACTGCAAACTTGATTTTGATAAAGTCGCGGCTTTAACTTGACTCCGTTGCATACATGTATTCCTGTGTTCATGCTTGTGATATTCATGTTGTATGCATTGCATTTGTGTTGACTAACTTGATTTTTTACTTGATCAACTTCGATGTTGATTTGTGAGTTCAACTCTGTCTTCACTGATCGTGTTTACTTCAACCATTTGATTTCTTAAACTAAACTTCTGGATATTGATCGAACTGTACACTTGCTCGATTTTACTTGCTGTTCACGGCCATTATATTTTTACTGCCATGTGACACTAGTCGTTCATGTAGTCTAATGCATTTGGTTCTTCACTTGTGCATATTGCCTCGAGTACATGTATATGGTGATCATGTGATCTGTCCATTTGAGTCAGTGATATTGTCTTCATTCTAGCCTTGTTGTATTGAACTTTGATAGTTGCTAGCTTGCTTATGTCTTTGACTTCATTGGTGTCACTGATCGAGCCTGGTTCATGAGTCTGGGTTTTTGTTGCGTATATTGTTGTTGTAGATGTTGATGTTGTAGTTGTTCGACCTGGCATTTGGTCTGTAGTTGGTAGTTTTTCATGTTTGAAATGGTTTGAGTGGTCACTGACACTTTGTGGTCTTCATATATGTTTGCATCGACTTCTATCCACTGTACTTTCAGTCATGTTGAATTTGGTTTCTTCACTTGAGTTGCTTGTATATGTATACAAGTGTTCACTGCTTGTAGTCTCTGTTCGACCTGATTTTGCTTTGTCTTTGGTCGCTGCTATGCATGGCTTGAAGTCTAGTCTGGTTGTTATGCATATGTATACTTCATGCTTGATTTGGGTTCATATGCATTTGATTCATATTATAGTCTTATCACCATATGTACAAATGCATATACAGCTCTGCATACTGGCCCTGGCATCATCCTTTGTAGTGAGTACAGAATTTTCATTCACTTGTGTATATGAGCATATTGAAGTTGACTTCATGTTGCCTTGACTTTGGTTATTGCATTGAGTTGAGTCAAGACTGCAATGACTTGACCATTTTGTTTATTTTTTGAAATTTCACCTGAGTTGAATCCAGCTTAAGTTCGGATTTGACCTTGTACTGAAGTTTGTGACATTATTTTATCGCACCTGAGTTGAATCCGATAATTTGGGTTTGACCTTGTGCTCACCTGTCCCTGTAGCATTATCAAGCGTATATCGGTGTGCACGGCCTTATGGCATGCACAGTGATACACTGTGCATGTCACATTGTTCGTGTGTGATGAATTCAAATATAAATGATGACGAACAACCCAAATAACTGAGGCAAATAATACTTTCAAAAACCATATTTTATTTTATGTTGCAAAAATATTTCCTTTTCAATTTTACCGCGTTACTGAATATTTTTGCAGATTGCTCAGATGCTGGATTCTAGCTGGAATGAAGTTGAAGATGAACTACGAGTGTGAGTGATATGCAGTGAGGAATTTATGTAAGTTGAATTGTGATGTAATCAGAAATTGTATTGTAGTTGAAATTGTATATGTATATAGTGAGAGCTTGAATTTGTACTATTCAAAAATTGTAATAAATATTTGTTTGAATAAAATTTCTGTTTGAATTCAAATTCTGTGTTATTTAATTTTATTCAGCAAATATTTATTTAATCCATGAAAAATAAAACAGTGCATTAACAAATACATTTAAACGAATGTATATATGTTTATTATCATCAAACAAAAATCATATAAGCGCATATTCAACAACGGAGACTGCTATTTCACCGACGGTACTAGAGGATTTAGTGGTAGAACCAGTCGACGATAGTGAGGAAGCCAAACCAAGACGGTCAGATTAGTCGAAGTCCAATGGAGTGACGATGATAGAGGCTGTACTTGGAAGGTTGAGACCAGGATCAGAGATGCTTACCCTGAACTTATTTTGATGGTTCGTTTTACCTTCTTGTTTGTTCTGAGCATTATTGTAATTTCGAGGATGAATTTTTTTAAGGAGGGGAGTCTGTAACACACCAAATTTTTTGATAACATAATTTAGGAGATTTAGTTAGATAAACTAAGTAGAATAATTTGTTGATAAGGGGGTTGAGATTTGATTTCATTAAGGTAGCCTTGCCTTTTTAACTATTAAATTAAGGGTTTAAAATGAATTAGAGGAGGGTATTATGGAAAAGAGGTCATTCCTATATTGTCTTCCTTAGGCTGTGCATTTCAAAACACACTTTCATTTCTCATTTTTAAAATTTAAAAGCTTTACCGGCCACCATTAACAAAGGAAGAAGAAGATGAAACAAAAGAAAATCTTAAGGAAAGAAAATTCAAATCAAATTCAAACAAAAATATCAAACACCTTAATCATTAAAGAAAAGGTGAATAATGTTTACATCTCTAAATATTTTTGGTTTTGGTTTTGGTTTTTAGGTTAATTCCAAATGATTTTGTAAAGGCTTGCCATGTGTTTGAAAGATTAAAAGATTATATATACATGTTGATGATTTATATATGTTCATATATTTTTTATGACATGTTTTGAGATGAAAATCCTATTAAATGACATCTGTTAGCCTTGTGAATTTTTATGGTAATCTAATAATTTATTTTAGAGATGGGTTTCAATTTTCAGAATTTTCTACTTTTTAGGAATTGTTATGAATTTTCTAAGGAAGAAAAGGTTAAATTGGATTATAAAATTATTTATGGGAAAATTCATTATTGTTTGGATCTGAAAATGTTATATGTTGAAGAGAACGTATTATTTGAGTTTTTGGAATTTTTCTAGAATTTTACAAGATGTTTTAGTAAGTTATATAAAATTATTTAAGGTATGAGACTGAATGTTTTATATAATTAGAAAGAAGAAAGGGGCTTTTTCAAAGTTATTTAAGTTTCTAAATAAGAAAAGTCGGCAACACTTTCTAATATAAAATTATGGCAACCAATCAGATTTAGACAAACAATGCAGGCGGGGTGCAAAAGAACTATTTTAAATTACAAACTAATAGTTTTCTTCTATTTCAGCCCTTTTGGGAAGAGCTTTTGTCTTCACTCAGACCTTCCGACATGGTCGAAAGGTATCAAACCTTTCGACTAGGTCAAATACCAAAACACATGGTATTAGGCAACTGGTACGTAATGAATTGGAAGGAGATAAAAGGTTTGGGGACGAAAGGTTAGAGCTTTCGAATGAGGTAAAGTTATGTTTTAGTTTTAAGAAAATACGCCTGCCAGCTTTCGACAAAGAGCTTTCGACATTGTTAAATGGCTTACAAGGAAAAGGTTTTGATTGGTATGCTTTCTTGTTTTGATTGAAACCTTTCAATAAAGTCAAAAGGTATAGCTTTCGATAAGGTTGAAAGCATAACTGCTGCTTCCAAACCTTTCGACGCGGATGAAGTCAAACGTTCTCTCTTGTTTTCTAAAAATTGTTGCCTCCCTTCATTATTTTCGAAGGTTGGTTCCAACACCAACACTTCATTGTTTTCGAAAAAAAATTATTAGGGTCTCGAAGCACGACTCCAATGGTTTTTCAGTCCTTTTTCATAATGCAAATGTTTTAAGTTGAAAGGTTTTAAAGTTTTCAAAGTAATTAACTTTGAATGGTTTTGAAAGGTTTTCACTTGTTTTATATTGAACCCAATGTCTTTGAAAGGTTTTGAGTTATGTTGCTTTTGAAAGGTTTTATAAATATTTTATAGGGTAGGACCTTTCGACAAGGTCGAAAGGTATGGTTTAATATTTTCAAAAGGCTAAGGTTTAAAGGATTTTAAGACAGATGTCATAGGTTTTAAAGCTTGTAAACGGAAGACATTTTAAAAGGTTTTGAAGGAGTTACCTTTAATGATTTCAAAAGGTTTATTAAAGTATATAAAGGAGTTACCTTCAATGTCTTCAAAGGGTTGTTTAAAAGTTTTAGACAAAGGTTTCGAATAAAAGACTAGGCTTAACAGCTTAAGTGTTTTAAGTTATAAAGGACTTTAACTTATTTTAAAAGGATAGATAATCCTTATTGAACATCATCAACATTATTTTGAGTAAAGTATATATAACATGGCAAAACAGCTTAGAGTAAAGATAAATATATATTTTCCTTTTATATATATAATTTGATGGACTAAATCATTTTGAAAAGGTTTTCAAGGAAAATTTGAAGAATGGCTATCTCAGATATTTTGAAGAGCAGTTAACTCGGATATTTTGTTGAGTAGTTAGCTCAGATATTTTGAAGGGTAGTTAACCCAAAAGTAAATTAGGGCAGTCAGCTTATTTAAATTCGGACAGTTTGTCCATTTTGCGGACAGTCGGTCCAAAGGACAGTTAGTCTAGAAAGAGCAGTCGGCTCTAATATGAATAGATAGTTCATTTATTAACATAACGGATCTTGCCATTTTTAAGGACACTTAGTCCACCCATTTTACCTATTTTGGGCAGATAGCCCATTATCTAGCATAAAAGATATTGCTATTTTGGGATAGCCAGTTTGAGGACAGATAGTCCAGAAAAGAGCGGTTAGCTCAGAATTTAAGACAGGTGGGCCAGTAAAGAACAGATAGTTTAGATTTTAGACAGATAGTCTATTTTATTTCCTATTTTTAGCGTAATGGATATTGCTATATTATTAAAATCCGTTGATTAACCAATTTGGTTGTAGGAAAGGATTTGCAAAATATATGTTTTGAAAAGAGATATTGGTGAGGGGAAACCCATTCCGCTAAGCGACGCGGTCTCACCAATTACCAGTAAACTGAGATGTAACAGATATTATTCACACCAGGCTTTATGTCCGACTCGAAGTTTTTATTTTTCCTTAAACTCTCGGATGCTCAAAATTGATTTTAGTAGGCTGAGGGTTTAGGGTTTCAGATTTTACTAGATTTGGCGAATAAAGCATCCGAAGACGAGCTGGTGGCTAACGGATAGCTAATTTGGGAATTCTGTTTTAAAATTGTTTCCGCTGTGCATTAGGACAATTATGTCTATATAGCTTTGATCATCCAAGGGGACATCTCCATATGTTGCTCTTGGCGTATTGTTGTAAATTATATTTGATCAATGTCTGATTATGTTTAGGGATTTTTGTAACTTGGATATGATATTGTTTGAAATGTAATCAGTGAAAATTATTGTTTTTAGAAATATGTGGATTTATTCATATTCAAGTGCTTCTGATATTATGTATACCATTAGCATTACCATATTTCATCACTAGAAGTTAATACTGTGGATGACTGCAACATCCATAGCGCTTAGCTTTTGGCATCCAGATACGGGATGTTACAAGATGTTAGACTAGCAAAGATCATGGCGAAGAAAGAGGAAGGGGTAGAGTCTAAGGAGATGAAGTAGTACAGGCACGACCAAGATAGTTGGCTCCGTAATGGTAGGAGACTATTTGTCCTGATGTTGATAGGTTGAGGGATGAGGCACTACGAGAGTGTCATCGTTTCGAGGTTGATGATATATCCCTATGACAATAAATGTATCATGATATGGGACATACGTTTTATTAGGAATAGATGAAGAAGTACGTTGGGGCATTATTCTCGAAGTGCATGAACTGTCAGTTGGTAAAGGCAATGCAGAAGAAGTTGAGTGGTTTGCTGCAATCGCTCGAGATTCCCGAGTGGAATTGGAAACAAGTTTCGGCGGACTTCGTTGATGGATTGTTGAGGACCAAAGGAGGGTACGATAGCATCTGGGTCATGGCTGATAATGAGTGGCTAATTCTACCCGTCAAGTCTAGTAGAACGACATCCAAATTGGCCGAAATATATGTGAAGTGGGTTGTGCAATTCCATGGTGTGTCAAGGAGCATTGCGAGCAACTGATACTCTCTATTCATTAGCAGGTTTTGGAAGAGCTTGCAAGAGCCATTGGGGATGGAGCTGCGTCTTACTACAACTTATCTCCCACAAACTGATGGGAAAACCAAGAGGATGAATTGTATTATGGGGGATCTCTTGCGAACTTGCATTCTCGATTTTGGTGGCTCGTGGGATGATCATTTACACAAAGTAAAGTTTGCGTACAACAACAACTATCAGTGTAGCATGCACCATCTGAGGCATTATAGGGTTGACTATGCAATGCTCATTCATGTTTGTGGGATGCATGCAAGAAACTAATACTTGGAACATATATGATTAGAGAGACATCAGAGATCAAGATCATTCAGCAATAAATTAAAGTTGCTGACAGGAGAAGACATCACTTAGAGTTCTCTATTAACGAAATGGTGTTTTTCAAGACCTCTCCGCTGAAGAATGTTATTCGATTTGGTACTAAAGGGAAGTTGGCATCAAGATTTATTGGTCCTTTTTCCATGCTTAAGAGGATTGGGAACCTGGCTTACGGAGTTGACATGCCATAGAAGATGGTAGGCATGCACAACATGCTCCATGTACCTCACTTGCGGAAGTTTATGCACGAATTAGGTGTAATATTTCAACAAAATTAGCATGATAATATCAAGATTGAACCAAAAGCATCGACACCTCGTAGGCATATTCATACCTTCGAACGTGATACAAAGCAGCTTAGAAGAAAGATGGTAGAGCCGGTGAAGGTTTAATAGAGTGAAAACAAAGGCAGTTATACATGCAAGACCAAAGCGAGCATGAAGACTACTTATTCAAAGATCTTTACTTGGTGATGATTCTATTTATTGCATTTACTTTAACTTTCGATATAATATAGGGTAGTTTATTATCCTGTATGCTAGGGTAGGCGTAGATATCATTTCTAGTTTTTGTATGCATGTCTGTTGTCTGAATGTTTGCTCATAGATGTTAGGCATATGGATTAGCTATGTTTGGTTTTACCTTGGTTGCGTTTGAGATTTCTAAGGCAAAATTCCTAAAGTGGGAGAATGTAATGCCCATATTTTACGTATGGGGGGTTTGTAAAATATTAGTTTTAAATTCATATGAGGCCATATGACTCTGTAACTTTTGGAAATCCCTACCAGTGACATTTCCTATATTTAGAATTTTTCCAAACAATTTTACCACTAAAAAATTATAAGAGTAAAAAAATTGATAGAAGCTAAACTAGCATCCGAAACTACTTCTACTAGAAAGATATGATGGTTTCACTTTTGTAGAGTGGTCATAACAGCCATTTGGACTTTCTGCTTAGGAGATATAGCTGTTTAAAGATCGATAGCGACCTAGTAGATAATTTGTGAGATTTGGAGGCAAGCCCATTAACACATGTCGGGTTTGGAGGCTATAATAGGCTGAACCAACGTCCCAAAATCATTTTACCGCTTCTCAAATAGATCTAAGCTCTCAATAACTCATTATACATTCAAAACCTTATCTTTTCTCCTCCAAATCAAGTCTAAATCATAGATTAAAGGTAGATAAGTAAAGGGATTTATTAGAGGTCTCCAAATCTTGATTGTTGGAAAGAAAAATATGGGCTTGGCTATTCATTCTTCGATTTACTTTGATTTGCATACTAAATTGGGATTTTGGAAGGTTTGATAAGTGATCTATCATCTCTCACCTTATTATATATATGTATATATAGGTTTAAACTTGTTTTGGATCTAGTTTTGAAGTCAAAATTGTTTTATTTCTATTTTAAAACCTTACCTTTAGTAAAAACGTGAATAAATGGATTTTTGGTGTTCTATTCATGTTTTAAGATATGTGATTACCTTGATAGGTTATGCTATAAACACTTTATATGGTGATTGCTATGATTGATTGTGCAATTTGCATGTTTGAATGGTTGTTTGGTGCTTGTACAGTGTTTATTTATATGCTTATATGTTTGAAATGCTCATTTGAGCGAACTAGAGGTAGGAACCATAAGATCTAGATTTCGATGATAGGCTCTAGAGCATTTGTAGTCATATCGTTGCACAGGCGATGCATAAGGATAGAAGTGTTGGGTGTAGAGATGGGATTATCATGAAGTGATGTGCGAAAGGAGCTATTTGTTTCTAGCTCGGTAGAACTTGGTCTGACATGGAGATGGTCTGGTGGTTAGCTTTTTTCGACAAGGGAAGAGCGGATAGGAAATCCTATTCGGTAGTTATTTGTTTTGTCATTGGATGACCAAATAAGAAATCATGTCTGGTTGTTCATCAGTGGAAGACCAGACAAGAAATCCTGTTTGGTAGCTAGTTGGTTTAGCGTTGAAGGACTAGATAGGAAATCCTATTTGGTAGTTACTTGGTCTGGTGGTCAGAGTACTGAACATGGATTTTTGTCCAGTGATGGTTGTCTGGCTGTAATTGTCCAATTGTGGTGGATGCCAAACAGAACATGGGGAGAAGTTTTTGGGCTGTTGGCTTTGGGGCAAGAATTCAGGTCACTTTGGTGTTTTTGGGAGCTAATTTGGAGCAGGGTGGAAGACTCCAGGATAGCTCAAGATGACTTTAGGGAATTGCAACCAACGAAGTGCGGCGCTTCGACGACTCGATGTATCAAGTGATTATGGCATTTGATGATGGACCGAAAGGACAAGTTCTGCGTGATAGCTCGTATAGTATGACATAAGGTTATGATGCTCGTGAGTAGGTTGAGGGGTCTACATGTACCCAGGGTAGTCTATGTGTACCCACATTTTGGACGTCTGCGTGTGTATAGTCCTTAACCATCTATGTGGGCATGAGTTGAGCATCTATAGGGTTTCTCTACTATCGGTACATGTGCTAAGTGATTAATGGATGACTTTATGGTTGTGATTCTCCTTGTTGGATAGGGTAGTCCATGCATACCCATCGTATTGTGCATTTACCCATATATTTTGACTTGTGCACGAGTCTATTCCATAACCATCTGCATAGGCAATGAGTTGAGCATCGTTGAGAGTTATCATATATCTAAAGCACTTAAGTGAGAGGCACAAGGCTATGTGATGGATGTTATGTTTGACGAGTGCTTGATATGATATGTAATGCCCTTATACCCCATGTTTCCCCACTTGTGATAGTAGCTTAGCATATACTGTGTTTATATGCTAACTCTTTGGATGTAGGGACATGTCAGGTATGACTTTTCATACATGTACCTTTTTTGCTATATACGATTTTATAGTATTTAGAGATGATGTATCACTCACACCATACAAATGTTTGACCCGAGGTTTTATGTTTTTCTTCTTATTATCTTAGGTACTCTTAAATGAGTAGATTATGGATAATAGGTCTAGATAGCGAATGGAGCTATATGGAGTACAAGCAAAAGGCCATACTTTCATATATCTATACTTAGAGCTTACTATCGTGTATATTCCGTTGTACAATACCGTGGAGCCACATCAGTACTTGTATTACTTTAGGAACAGTTTTAGAGTTTTTTTCGGAGATTGGGTTGTATAAACTCTATTATTTTAATTTTGTATAATCTTTGAGCTTGTTGCACTTTGATGTTCTTATATATAGTCCATTTGATTATATCATTATCTCGCATGTTTCACATCTATGTAATTATATTATAATTTATCTATGCACTATGAAATGTTCTACAATTCTACCTTTGTACTTTTGTTACTTTACGCCCTTGGCTACCATCCTACATCGACAAGGTACCACCACAGCACGTTATATAGGTATATTAGGTATAGGAGGTGTACAGTAGTCGTCACATTACCTTTTCTTTAAACCATTTTAAAGTTACACCAATATCACACATCGTTACATATATATATATATATAAAACACTTTTATATATGCATCAAATAATCACAAAGTACTCTTAGTCATCATATGCTTCGGTCCTTAGGATTCGAGGACGAAATTCTTTTAAGGAGGGGAGAATGTAATACCTTGTAATTTTTACGATAATTAATTTAAAGAAAATTAATACATAAATTATAATGCTGGAAAATAGAATTTTATGAATGTTAGAATTTTGCTACAAAATATGCATCATTGAGTTTTTGGCAATTTTTCGATTAATTTTCATGTATAAAGTTTTGGGATCGGAGTTCAAACGGAAAAGTAATTAACGTTTGAAGTTTTCAAATAAGAATTTATTGTATATGTAATTATGGCAATAAAAATAAATTAAAATTAATTTATAATGTTAAAGGAAGCTTAGTCATTAAGAAATTTTGTTAAAAACAAATCTCAGTAGATATGTAAAGTGGGAAACAAACGAACACCATCGGTCAAAACAAGTAAGAAATTAAACAAATCAAAAATGCTGATAATTAACGCATTAAACAAGCCATAGCTTGACCTATAAGGCATCTAGGATGATCGGTAGCGGTCTTCCAATGGCAATAAGTCGTCAACCGGTGCCTGGTTAAAATCGACAATAAATATTGGCCAAACGACTTGGATTTAATACTCTTTAATCTAACGACTGGCATTGATTTGAATCCCTATGAATACAGGCCTAAAACTTCATTTCCAAACTCATATTTTGGAGCGACACTAGAGCTCTACCATTACCTTTTCCCTTATAAATTCTAAATTCTAAGAAGTAGCTATAGATTAGATGTATATACAATTGGAGAATCATAGAAGATGATTGATGAAGAGAATACAGTCAAATAAAATTGCAAAGCCAAGGTAAGTTGTAAATCCATATCTAATTTATAAATCATATTCCAAATCTCTTTTCTAATCTCGATCTCTAATAAACCTATATACGCTTGCGGTATATAAATCCAAATAGAGAGAAAAGGGAGTTAAACTGAAATAACATGGATTAGATCTTGAGATTTAGAAAGCTAGAAATGCGAGTGAAAAATTATATATCATTATGTATTGTTAGATTTATATTTTATAGATCTATTTTTTTTGAGCCTGAAATGTAAATTGGATTCGTAAGCTAAATTTGTATATGTTGTAACGACCCTCCTTTTTGGATGGTTTAAATAGACAATAAACCACACATATCAACTCAAACCATTCAAAAAGGAGGATTGTTAATGGGTTAAATAAGAAAATAAGAAAAAACGAAGGAAAAACAAATCACAGAGTCTCATAGTGCAATGACAAAATATAATAATCAAATAAATAGTTCGTTAAGCTGTTTTACAAATAACATTTGATTACACCTTTACAATACAAAACAGAGTTATACATGCAGTAGGAATAAATAAATAATGTAGCGGAACAACATGAAGCAGTGGAGTAAATATAATAATTAGTAGACAAATCTTCGTCGTCCTCCTCCAAATAGAATGGTCTTCTGTATGCTAAAAAGCTCAAACTGATCCGAGCATAATGAAGAGACAGAACACTCGAGTCAGAACTAAAAGATCTTATGTGTTTGTACAAAAACGGGCGCAACACTCTTTAGAGGTAACTGAAGAGATTAAATGAAGAAATTAAATGGAAAATGAGGCTAATCTAACAATCACACTAAGAAAAGTAAGTGATAATAGAAAAGGACAAGAATTTATAGTGGTTCAACGTTGTAGCCTACGTCCACTTCGAAGAGTTTGATGTTTATTGCTAATTCTTAGCCGACTTACAACAGTACAATAGCTAGACTCAAGTTACAATGGAGTTTCAACGGAGCAGCGGCGTAAAAATCCCAAAAGTCCTCTTTTAGTTGGCGTAGGGGTGCTATTTATTGGAGTAGATCTGGAAATATCTTCCTCAAATCTCGGAATACCCTTTCTCACACATAGAAGGTCCCACATGATCGATCTGGAGTTGTTTGGGAACGATCTTGATCAATCCATACCTTCTTCGTGTCGATCAGGAAATGGCCCAATGGGTCTACGATCTATCAGGGCATTCTTGAATTGATATGCAAGCATCTGTGAAAATTTCATGGCATTTGGACTTGTAGTTTGAGATATATGATCGATCCAATGTTGAATTTGCTATGAATGTTGAAGGCTTCGTATCGATCAATTGCGCATTGGTCCTCTTCGTATTGATACAATTCATATCGATCGTCTCATGTTGATGACATGGCGATGGAGATCCATATTTCACACTTAAAGACTGTTTCCTTCGTATTAAACTCTTCCTTCATATACATCTTATACATTGCTCTTCGAATCGATGCTTGTCTATGGTTTTGTATCCATGCTTGGCCCTTATCTTCGTATCGATCAGATATGGGATCGATACGAAATGTATAGCTATTGAACGACTTGACTTTGATTGATCCAGGAATTGCTAAAAGCTATTGAAGTCTGATGGATACAAATGTCGAATGATGAGTGGTGGACCTGTACTCATTTCGTATCGATACGGATGGATACGAAATGATGGATATGGATTGATGGATACGAAATTTGCTAGATGGATTGATACGAAATAGACATGCTACACATGGATTTTGATTGATCCTTATCTTGAGCCTACGAACTCCAATTGACCTAAAATTTGGAATGTTTCCTTTCATAGCTTTGCTTGTCATACCATGCTGATTGTCGCTCGATCTGGACTCAAACCAAGTTCACCTTTATCCATCGTGGACCCATAGGTAACTGATCTCTGGGTCGGATTGTCTTCAGTCCCTAGTAAAGTCCTTGATGTCACGGCCTTGCTAAAAGGAGGGACAACATTTGCCCCTCAAAGTACGTGTTGTGTGAACATGACGTTCTTTGGAAAGATGCAATCTTCATTCTGTATCTGATTTGTTGGACAGTTGTTGCTCATCGTTTTGATTATCACCAAGCAAGCATTCAATTCCTGTTAACTTTGAAAATCAAGTGTTAAAATGGCATACATGCACATATGTTAACCTGACTCCCATACACGTTTGCACATTCACGGTCGTTGTCAAGTTCTTTTTCCTTGTTTGGGTCGAGTCTCGTATCGATCTTCTCCTGATCAATGTGAAATTCGAGTTGCAATAACGATCGATGGTTATCTTTGATCCAATTCTTCATATTGATCCTCTCCTGGATTGATCTGGGATGTATGAAGGTAAGCTTCGTCTTGATGGATACGAAACTTTGGGTCTTAAATAGATGGATATGAAAGTGATGTTTCATATCGATAGAGTTGAACTGTCCAGATATTATCATACAATGATCTTCGTACTGATGGATACGACACAGTGGGCCTTGTATCGATTCGCGTCAATGGATACGAAGTGTTAGGCTTTGGATATCTT
Organism: Allium cepa; assembly: GCA_030765085.1. Taxonomy (NCBI): domain Eukaryota; kingdom Viridiplantae; phylum Streptophyta; class Magnoliopsida; order Asparagales; family Amaryllidaceae; genus Allium; species Allium cepa. Next base: position 823,738,309 of record CM060929.1, read on the forward strand.
TGCATTGATGGATACGAAAGTCATTCTTCATATCGATGGATACGAATGATCCAAATATAATTACGCAGCGCCCTTTGTATCGATGGGAGTTGAACGCTTCTATCGGTTTACGCGACTGGGATACAAGTCATCCCTTAGGTCGATATGAAGAAGTATAAATTGATTTTGGACTTGGAAAAATTCGTTTGCTTTTGTTATTTCGTATCGATTGAAGAAAAGAAATAACTATAGGGCCTTCGTATTCCACACAGCTAATCATCAATCCTTAATCCAAATTCTTCAAACTAGGTAATAGATCGGCTCAGACCATTCTTAAATCGATGAGATTCGAGCTCCATGCCACTCTGTGCATGGTAATGGCCATCTCCGGCACCGTTGGTGCCGGAGCATGGTTAGGGTGAGGTTGAGGGAGTAGTTGATGGCGTCTTGGAGAAGAAGAAGGTGGAGGGTACTGGAAGGATTCAATGGAGTCACTGGCTCTACCTCTTCCTCAAACTCGTATCGATAGGAGATGGTGGAAGGCTGCCTCCATGATTGATCTGAGAATCGTGGAAATTCATATCGATGCAGGTTGATGGATACGAAACTAATTGCCTTGGATCGATATAAACCAATCAACATGAAGATGATCGATATGAATGAGCTATTGATATGAAACGTATCGATATGAACAGGATATCGTTGAATCGATATGAACACAAGCTTTAGGGGATCGATCCAATTCGAACCATGATGGATACGAAACCAACTGCCTTTTTCATACTCGAACACTTAACTTCGATGAGTTTTAACCTTGCATACTTGGACTTGACTGTAAAACTGCATATATGGCTACCCTTCAATGCTCGCCTATGGAATTGTAACTTGACAAACATAACCAGTTTAAACATGGATCGTTCTTCGAAGTCAGGATGGCACGATTCAGACAGTCAGCCATGACGGTCACTTTGGTCGAATTCGAAGTCTTGTCACTTTACCATCTTTCAAACTTGTAGAAATTTAGAGTATTATGTATCACTTCACTACAACATGATCACTGACCTTGCGTCGGGGGGAACATGGGTTTCTTACCATCTAATAATGGCTTTTACTAGGTTCAACGGCTATGGATCCCGGAAGCTCCAAGCAGCAGGAAGTTCAGAGTCCTCCTTTTCCTAGAATAAAAAGGCCAGACATCATGGTAGATATAGTATAGCCTGCTTCGGATGAACTGCCAGACGCAGTCTTGGTTATCAATCCGGAGGACTCCGTCCGGTCCAAGATTTTGGAGGAAATTCCAAGCAGAATTTGTCTTAGACATGGACTATCTATGGAAGAAGTTCTATTACCAGGGCCGGAAGATAGAGCTCATAATCCACTGAAAGGAGTTTTCCACATGCAATAGATTCATGTGCGTGGCTGGGACATTGCCCTTGTTTAACCAATTCATTCGGGACATGCTATTTTTCTTGAGAATCGTGCCTTATCATTTGCATCCAAATAGATACGCGCTTCTCAACAGCCTATATATCATATTTATAGAGAATCACCTTCCACCCTCGACCGTCGATGAGATTAGATACTTATTCAATGTCAAAAGTCAGGGGGATAATCCACCGTTCACCTTTCTAGAAGCAGTCAGGAATTGCCAAGTGGTGGCAAGTGCTTGAAGCAAGTTGAGCTACTTCAAGATAGAGTGATTCTTTGTGAGATGCTCACCGGGGTCTGTCAGACGATGGTTAGTCGGACATAAGAACTTTAACTTGTTCATCAATTAAGTGTGCTATATAAATCAATGTTGAACTCATTGTTGCATTTTTTACAGCTTCAATTCCATGGCCCGAAGGAGCACAGTTCAAGGAGATAGTAAGGACACTCAAACAGTACCTATTGAACTTAGAGAAATAGACGAAGTTTTTACTGACGATAACTTGATCGATGTTGAGCTTATAGAAAGAGACATAGTATAGGGCTGACAGAGGTTCCTAGAGCGACTCCATTAAGACAAAGTAAAGACGGAATCCTGTCGTGCCCCCAGCGAGGGAGCTCAGAGTGCGCCCGACGTAACAATCATCGAGCTTCACGATGATGATGGTACAGTAGTTGGACAGATGCCTGCATTCATGCCTCTACAGGGCCCTTGGCCGTCAGATCGAAGAGAAAAGGCAAAACTTTTGTCCATAAATCTAGGAGGCAGAAGATTGTTGAAACAACTCAGCTCGTCGCAACTTCTGCAGGTCTGAAGACTTCTTCCCTACAGATGGAAAGCTCATTGAAAGGGTTATCGGACGTTCCTATTCCATATGAAATATCATCGTTCCTCGGTCTTGGGCTAGAGGGGCATCACTTCCCTTCAAGAACTGGTGCAGGCTTAACTTCAATAGACATGGAGGAGCCGACTTTGATAAAAAAAGCTACCACAATCGATCGGTTGGGGGTCTGCACATGCATACACACACTTTACGGCACCACATGATTTCTCATCACATGCTTTTTAATATTTGACTATAACTAATTCTGCTCCTCTTCTCGTTTTACAGATACAATGGTGAAACAAGGCTCCATGCTCAGAAAACTTCGCTCTTCACTCCATTCTTCTAGTTCGCACTCTGAATCACACCACTGCAAAAGCAAAAGAGACTATGGTCACGGCTATCATTCTAGCCAAGAGCACGAGTGCCACGATAGGGAAAAAGAAAGATCATACCAGAGCAGGCGCCTTTTTCGGTCGCAATCTTCGCCATCAAAGGGACCTTCAAAACCATCTAGCTCCAGTAGGCCATGTTCCGGATCTACACACCAACTAGCGCCGTCTCATGCTCTGAAATATACTGATCAACACCGTGGAATTGAAACAAAAGCTCTGTTGTTACAAAACAAACTGCTATAGAGCCCATAAGGGAGGGAGCCATCGGTATCGTCAAACTAAAGAAAGACTTCATGAACTTTTTTTCTATGGCTTCCACCTACCTCGTAACTTGAAAAGAATCCCAAATAACATAGAAAAACCGGTGCAAGATTGTGTGCATGACGCTTACAACCAGTAACGGGAATGGGTCAAAGCGGCGGAACAAGTTTCGGCAGTGTCTTTTGAGCGGGCTAAAATGATTGGAAACTAGAGGGCGACCTTTCTGAAAAAGGCAAAATAATAACGAAGCTCACCAACTAGCTTGAATCTTCAAGGAAGGCGGACACGGAGGCTGGCCATAGAGCCGAGGAGATGAGGAAGTCCAAGGAAAACATGAGAAAGACTCATATGGACTTAGTGCAGGAGATGGGTCACCTAACACTATCATTATTCGGAAAAGGGACTCTGCATGGAAAGAATTTGATAAGCTAAAGGCGAAGCTGACTAAGGCTCTTAAAGAGAAAGAAGAAGCTAACAAAGTGGCCTAAGAGGCATGCGAGCAGACGGTGAGACTTAAGGTAGAGAGGGATGTTGCGAATATAAAGGCTGAGTAAGAAAATGCCAGGGTTAAAAGTGAAATTAAAGCTGCTGGGACCAAAATGGAGAGCGAATTTGAAGATCTTCTAGTTACCTACAATGCTAATGTCTTGAGAAACCGCATTCTTAACTAGCTCGGCGAAGACTGTCCTTTCCAATTATATAAAGCTTGGAACTGCTTGCTTGAGGACGGAAAGGTGATCTGCAATGTTGCAATCGTTAATGAGTTTGAATTACAAACTCAAGTGCTGATCGGAGATGAGTCGTAAGTCCTTTACTACATGGCGATCGTGCTTCATAGTGAGGATCTATCTGCTAAGTATCCGAAAGCCGGAGAAGGATCTAGGAGTGAACATCGCGAAGTTGGTTTCAAAGTGCCGGCAGCGTCTCAAACCGAGCCAACTTCCTCTGTTGATCCTTCGATCGTCCCGAAGTATGATCTTGATAGGCCTTATCTCTCTGATCATCGAGCCTAGCTCGAAAGGCCCATCCGCCCAACCTGAGAGCCAACTTGAGGAAGTTATTCTGGACACGTCTCCAATTTCTTAAAATGTAGGAACACTACGGGAAGATATTGCTAATGTATTATCCTATCTACATTCAGTCTCAGGTTCTACACCGGCCGACCCTCCTACAACACAAGAAGTCCACCGTGAGTAGGAGGCATTAACCAAGGAGGCCATGACTGTGATGGCTACTTCTTCGTCTGGGGAGATACAAGATAGCAGCTATGTGATTGATGATCAACTAATGGAAGCGCTCCTTGACCATCAAAGCAATCCTAGTATTAAAGTGCCATTCAACGTAGATGAAGACATAGTTATCACGGGCTCCTCGGGTCCGACAGCATTCCGGTAGGTAAGCATTGGGAGCGAGAGGAGCAAATAATGGAAGAAATCAAAGCCAAGATTGAGAAGGCTCGTAGAGCCAGTGAAGGTATGGAGGGTCACGGTTCGATCCCGATCTTCGTGCTTTCTCCGGGTGGCACCATAATTGAAACTGGAGTACCTCATTCTTTTGGTGTTAAGAGTGACAACATTCCTCCTGTTCCATACATAGAGGAACTCCAGTCCCTGTGAGTTCTTAAGAGGAGACTTCGTCAATTCCCCCGGCTGGAGACAAGCTAATTGGAGCAGGCCAGGGAGGTAAAGGTTCAAAGAGGGTTCTGAGTGGCAGCTCGAATGGGTCTACGTCAAAGAAAAACAAGGAGGATAAAAAACCAAACGCGTAGGTTCACATTTTTGCTTCCTCTCTTTTGGATAGGTGGAATAAGCTTTTCTTTTTCTTTTTGTAGGCCATGTATAAATGTGGGTTTGGCCCCCGCTTGTAGGGATTCTTTGAATAGATTTTATACTTACTTTCTCAAAGAATATTATGAATAAAATTTCTTTTTTGTTTTCAACATAACTCTATTGTCATTTGTCTAAGTACTTTATCATTCACATTTCCATTCAATGCACTTGTGAAGTTTTGGCCTCTTGGTCGAACTCGAATTCGATCTTTAAATCCTAAAGTCATGGGATCAGGTCGTATGCAAACGCTAAGTTGAGTCTCAACATTGCATTGTCCTAGTTAGCGGCTGGTATTTGAGTTATGCCCCAAATTTTGGGGAGAATTGAGGTAATTAGTTGGCAGTCGTCCTCCGCCTTCACTAACTTTAACTTAACTTGGTTGGAACAAAGTTAAAGTGACACGAGTTTGAGCGGTCGGATCACACTTGCTTGCTTGCTGATATTTACATCCTACTCTAGGGATTAGGCCTGTATGCTGGCGGTCGATCATGCTTGCTTAGTACTTAGAATCATATCCACACTCTGGGAATATAAGTTACTTTATGGGCAGTCAGTCACATCCGTCTAATGTTTAAAATTATATCCACACTCCAGGGACATAATTCATTTTACAGGCATTTGGTCACACCCATTTAATGTTTATACTTTAGTTCACGCTTCGGGAATCTAGAATCAGTTGACAAATGTTCAACCACATCTGCTTAAGTATCAGAATCTTATTCGCACTTTGGGAACAAGGAGTTGGTTAAGGTTGTGGACGGTCGGATCACATCTACCTTGATTCGGTAAGCGAAGTCGTAGATGGACGGATCCATCTTCTTCGAGCTTAGAAAACGAAGGCGAGGTCGTGGGTGGACGGGTCCACCCTCCTCAATCCTGGAAAGAGACAAAGTCATGGATGGATGGATCCATCATCCTCGAGCCTGGATTGAATGAGGGCGAAGTCATGGCTGGACAGATCCACCCTGTTCGAGCCCGGATTAAGGCGAGGTCGTGGATGGACGAATCCATCCTCCTCGAGCCTAGATTGAGGCGAGGTCGTGGATGGACGGATCCATCCTTCTCGAGTCCAGAAGGAATAAAAGCAAGGTTATGGATGGACAGATCCATCCTCCTCGAGCTTAGATTGAGGCAAGGTCATGGATGGACGGACCCATCATCCTCGAGCCTAGATTTGGGAATTTGTACTTCAACTCGTACTCTAGGAGTGGGAGTTCATTAGAGGATCATCGTGTTTCAATCCTTCTTTACTTTTATCGTTGCTTGGCCTCGAGCTTTGGATTTCACTTAGCGAGTGACCTATCAGATCACGGTCACTCCCTATTTAAATAAGTCCTATCATAGGAAGGGACTTAGCTCTTTGTACATCGCGGAGGTCGCACGATGCACTTCAAGAATCACTAATCTAGCTTGATGAGTCCGTGCTTTATTACTGAAATAAGAAAGTACGGCAAAGTTAGTTGCCCTATTACAAGTTTAAATTCTAAAATTGCATAAACAAATTTCAAAAGAAAAGCGGACAAAATGAATAAAAGCCAGTTATATGTAATAGCAGCGTAGAGTCCCTCTGTTCTAGGCCCTCGGTAAAGTAAAACCATCAACAGTTGATAGTTGGAATATGTTGTCTCCAATTCTCCGCTTAATGACATACGGTCCTTCCCATGTCGGGTTGATGTGTGGAGGATCGGATAAATTTTCTTAAGTACAATATCGCCAACTTTGAAGGTTCTTGGTCGGACCTTAGCATTGTATAATAGGGCGACTCGACTTCGATGTGCGGCTGCCCTCAAATTAGGCTCTTCACGCTTCTCATCCAGTAAGTCCAGTGATTCTGCAAGTAGGACGGCATTCATCTTTGGACCATAATAGGTCACATGGTGAGAAGGCACTTCTAGCTCAACTAGAATAATGGCTTCAGATCCTTAGGAAAGTGCAAATGGAGTATGGACAGTTATGGACTTGTGGGTAGTTCGATATGCCCATAAGGCCACGGGAAGCTCATCAACCAACTTGGCTCCAGCTTTCTCCAATCTTTTCTTCAGAATGGACTTGATAACTTTGTTGATAGCTTCGACTTGTCCATTCTCTTGAGGATGAGCTACTGCTGAGAACTTCTACTAGATGCGGCAGCGTTGATAGAAATCTATGAATTCGACACTATTGAATTGGGCTTCATTATCAGTTATAATCGTTCGTGGAAGGCCAAAGCGACAGATGATGTTGTGTACAACAAATTTGGCTACTTTCTTCTTCGTGATAATGGCAAGGGGCTCAACTTCCACCCATTTAGTGAAGTAGTCGACTGCAATGATGGCGTACTTCACGCCACCCTTGGCTAAAGGTAAAGACCATATCATATTAATTCCCCATGTGGCAAACGGCTATGGACTGACTTTTAGTCCATAAGATGATGGTTTTGATGACAACAACCTTAGAATAGATTATAAAATATAAATACTAATATTATAAGTTTAGATATATATGTATATGCAGGTTTTAACCATGCAGGTACCAAGAATGAAGAATGTACAGTATAGAGACTCAAGATATCAAGATTGAAGACTCATGAGTATCAAGAATATCAAGAGTTCAAGAATTTAAGTAATTTATTCGTTAATTAGAAATTTTGTTAAAACTCATAGAAAAGCACTGGCATCTTAAAATCCAATTTATTCGTGAAACGGAATCCACTTCGAGCCTGTTAAAGGGATGGAACCCTAAGTAGGATGGAACATACAAAAAATCAAGTGGAACATTGTTTTGTATCCGCTAACTTTTTCAAAATGATTTTTCAAAATTATATCCTGTTTTCAAAATATTTTCAAAACCTTTCTTTTAAAAGCATCAAAAACCTCTATCCTGATTTTAAATAATTTTAGCCTCAAAATTATCTTTAATTTCAAAGTCAAAATTACTCCTGATTTTAAACTATCTTTTAAAATAATATATTTAACTTTTAAATATTTATACTTAAGATTTAAATATAAAATTATAGTTAAATTTTATATATATTATTCTCTATATTTACTTATGAATTTTAACTATAGTCATGTATATTAGAAAAGTTTAAAATAGTTTTAATATAAGATAAAGGTTATTTTCAAAGAAAATCAAATCATCAAAAATTGCTTTGGGATGTCGACATGCCTATGGTGACCATGTCGACATGGTGTCAGTTGAGTTCAAAATTAATTTCAAAAGAAGTGTCTATTCGCCATAACTCTTCATGAATGGACATGGTTGTCGTTCTTCTATAAATAGTGGTTAGTTTCAACGAATTTTATATCAGATTTTCTGGTTTTTCACTCCTCTTCTTCTTCCACATTTCTTAATACATACTCTTACCATTACTCTGCCGAAATCAATATTGAATCATACTCGATTACTTCTAGTTTGATTCTCTACCACTATGTCAACAAGGTTCTCAGTGCTATTCAGAGTTATAAACTTCTTTGTAATCTATTAAGCGAGAAAATGTGTGATTGTGGCCTTGAAAATCAATCAAGCGAGAAAAGGTGTGATTGTAGCCTTGGTAAATCAATTGGGGTAAACTTGTGGCCTGGAAATCAAGTATCTCTACCCAGAGGATTGAAATTCTGGAGGGTGTACCTCATAGCCTTGAAATCGAGGGTGTAATTGTACAATTGCTTTTGAAAGGAAATCCATACTTGTGTCGTGGGACTAGATGTAGGGTAACTCCGAACCAGTATAAAATCCGGTGTGTTCTTTCCTTTACTGCATTTATTTTATTTTTGCATCTGTGTTTATTTCTGTGATTATCCATGTATCTGTAGATTGCATACATCTGTGTCTAAATTAACATAAACTCAAAAAGATTTAGTAATTCTTTATAAACACTATTCGCCACCCTCTAGTGTTAATCCTAGCCTTAAGATCCGTAATCCGCATTTCTTTCAATTGGTATCAGAGCAAGGTTTTCAAAGTTTCATAATCTGATTTTTGAAAAGTTTTCAAAATGGCTACCAACACTGGTACTGTTACTAACACTAGTATTTCTGTCACTAGTTCATTTTTAGAAGGTCAGTCTACTATCAGACCGCCACTTTTTAATGGCAGTAACTATGCATATTGGGCAAGTAGGATGAAAATACTTACAATCTATAGGATTAGACACTTGGAATATTACACAAACTGAATATTCTAAACCCACAACTGATTTTGCACAGTGGACTGCTGAGAAACAGATTGTTGCACAAAATAATTCTAAGGCAATGAATATTTTGTTTTGCTCACTAGATAGAAATGAATTCAATAGAGTGTCAGTTTGTAAGTCTGCATATGAAATCTGGAAAACTTTGCAAGTTACTCACAGAGGAACAAGCAAAGTTAAACAGACCAAAATTTCTGTGCTCACAAATCAGTTTCAATTATTTAAAATGAATCCTAATGAGTCTATTTCAGATATGTATAGTAGATTTCAGGATATTGTGCATTCTCAAATATCCTAAGGAAAGGAATTTTCTGAAGAAGATCAAGTCAGAAAGATTTTAAATTCTCTTACTCCAGAATGGGATCAAAAGACACTTGCTATCGAAGTGGCAAATGACATCAGTACTATAAAGATAGAAGAATTAATTGGAAATCTAATGTCGTATGAAGTCCAAATGATCGGGAGAAGAGAAAACAAAGCATCTGAAAAGAAATCAATGGCATTCAATGCATTGACCGATGGATCAGACTCAAATAGCGATAATGATGAAGAGATAGCCTTTATGACCCGAAATTTTTGGAAATTTCTGAAATACAGAAAGTTGAATAATCTCAAGAGAAACAACTATAAGAACTCTGGAAATCAGAATGTATTGCCAAATAATGTCAAATGTTACAACTGTGATGAACCAGGCCATTTCAAAAGAGACTGTCTGTATCCAGACAGGCAAAATCCTCCTATGAACAATGAACCAGCAAAGAAACGGAAGCTTGCATTTACTGCTACTCTAGAAAACTTAGATTCGTCCTCAAGTGATGATGATCAGAAGACAGATAATTCGAATTTGTGTTTCACAGCTGTTCACGACTCCGACGAATTCAAAGAAACAGACTCAAAAAAAGGTACACGTTTACAATACAATTGATTGAAATTGCTTGCTTAAAATTAGTTGCTTGATTGATTGATTTTAAGTTGGTGTGCTGTTTGAATTTTAATTTTTTTTTTATTATCTTATTATTTTTTAATATTATAATTTTCTGAAATATACTATAAATATTTCAGATATATATATAGACATTAAAAATAATAAGTGTATATATATATATATATTAGAGAACTTAGGAAAAATAAATTATCAAAATTCACTGGCACATGTCGACATGGTCCCTACCATGATGTCGACATGGGTACCAAAATTTGAATTTCAAAATTTGAATTCAAATGTTTGAATTTCCCTCCACCTTTTCACTTCATTCAATTCTCTGAAAAGCTACCTTTTGACCAGAGAATATGTCCTTAGAGATTCTATTTATTAACTATTTTTTATCATATCTTTTCACTCTCATTTTCAAATTCAAACTCTCTCTTCAAAACTTCAAGCTCTTTACTCTCTACTTTAATGGCTTTTTCAAGCAACCCCTCCACCATGAGAATTTTCAGAAAAATAAAAAGCAATTATTCAATGATCCGGAGGCAATAAAAGCATACATCAATTATGCTAATTATGCCAAAGTCCATCCCGGAAAGTTTGATATTTTTCAAGATTTCTCTTCTTATGAACTTGATTCTCTTTTTGCAAACAATGGAGTTCTTAGTCTTATTGATGCTTCTCAAAATGATTTTGTTTTCTATCCAAATCTTGTCAAAATTTTCTATGCTAATTTAAACCAAGGATTTTATCATGGAAATGAGGATGAAATTTGGAGTAGTGTCAAAGGCACTAGAATTGTTTTGAATTGTGATCTTTTGGGTACCATTCTCAATTGCTAGTGTAATAGAATTGATCTTTCTAATTTTAAAATCGATGAAAATGATCGTGAGAATTTCATCACATTTCAAAGGGAATGATAATTTGAATTCAAAAATCGAAATTTTCGACCAAAGGCAAGGATTGTCAATCTTCTTTTACAACATACTTTGACCCCAAGATCGGGGAATTTTAACAATCCTACTTCAAAAGTTTGCAAAGCTCATTTCGCTATTTTTTGAAATTATGACACAAACCGGGCACAAGTTATTTTGGATGAACTTCGTCCTAAAAATCTTGAAATGGATGAGAATACTTTATATCATGGAATTTATCTCACTCGGATTTTTAACTATTTTGGAGTGGATTTGAAAGCGAAGAATTTGTTTCTAGAAAAGTTTTCAATCATTCCAACATTTCATTTATGAAAATTCCATTTGTTTTTTAACCTTATGAGACCCTTGCCGAAAAGGAAGAGCGTTTGGCTCATGAGGAAATGGAAGAAAAGGAAGAGGAAGAAGAAGAAGAAGGGGATGAAATGGAAATTGAAGCAGATGCAGGTGAAACCTCTTTGGAAAGCATTGATTATCCTCCTAATCCATCCACCAAAACCCTTCTCAAAAATCAAAAGAAGATTGTTGAGAATCGGTGGATTCTTAAACGATCCGTTAGTAAGAAGTTGGACAAAATTTCATCCAAGATGAACAAGTTCATTTCCAAAGTTAGCAAGAAACTTGGACTTTCTTCATCATCATCATCCTCTAACTAGTTTTATCTTTTCGTATCTTGTTGTATGTGTTTTAGTTTGTTTAATTCGAAAGTTTATATAGTTTGGTGTGTGTTTAATCATTGTACTATCTTAGTATGCAATGAAATGAAATTTCTTTTCTGTTATCTACCTTATCTTATCTCCTCTATGACCATGTCGACATGTACTGGTCAGAAATGACAATTGATTTTGAATTTGAAATTTGAATAACAACCATACGTCTATTCATTTCAAACGAATTTCTGCACCTATATATACCTATTTCTTCCAGAATTCTTCACTGAAAATTATTTTCGATCTTCTAATTCTTTATTTTTTTGACAAATTCTACTATGGCTAATCCAATTCACAATTTATCCAAAAATCTTGAAGAAACTCTTAATTCATTCAAGAGTATTCTCTCATTCATTCTTCGTAACCAGCGACACTTAAAATTGAGTCAAATGCAAATGATCAAGGAGCAAGAAAGGCAATTCGATGCAATACGATGGATGATTTCCTCCCTACATAAGGATGATAACGAAGCACATCCTCCAGTCTCTCTCACCAACGATAATGATAATTGGGATGCTATTAAGGCAGGTCCAATCTTTTGATAAGAATGATGGGTGGAAGTTCCACGTAACGTTTGATTTTTATTTTGTTTAATTTGTTTGAGTTGTTTGTTTGAATTGATTTGATTTGGTTTGAATTGTTACTCTGTGTGAATTGATTTCTTAATTGGTTTGATGGTTGCTACATTAAACATGTATATATATATTTATTGAAATATATATAATCCTTGATTAATTATCATGTTCATAAGGATAATTATTTCTTAATCTATCTATTATATATTCCATTTTATATTTTATTAATACAGGTACTCTAGTCCAAGAATGAGGGGGAGTTAGTTTTTGTTGATGACAAAGGGGGAGAAATATAAAATAGGTTAGTTAGGCATAAATTAAGGGGGAGTTATAGATTAAGGGGAGTTATTGGCATAGAAGTAATATTTTATAAACAAAGGTTGTCATCATCAAAAAGGAGGAGATTGTTAGTACGTGAGATGATGGTTTTGATGAAAACAACCTTAGAATAAATTATAAAATATAAATACTAATATTATAAGTTTATATACATATATATATATATATGTGTGTATATGCAGGTTTTAACCATGCAGGTACCAAGAATGAAGACTGTACAGTATAGAGATTCAAGATATCAAGATTGAAGACTCATGAGTATCAAGAATATCAAGAGTTCAAGAATTGAAGTAATTTAATCTTTAATTAGAAATTTTGTTAAAATTCATAGAAAAGCACTGGTATCTTAAAATCCAATTTGTTCGTGGAATGGAATCCACTACGAGCCTATTAAAGGGATGGAACCCTAAGTAGGATAGAACCTACAAAAAATCTAGTGGAACATTGTTTTGTATCCGCTAACTTTTTAAAAATGATTTTTCAAAATTATATCATGTTTTCAAAATGTTTTCAAAACCTTCCTTTTAAAAGCATCAAAAACCTCTATCCTGATTTTAAATAATTTTAGCCTCAAAATTATCTTTAATTTCAAAGTAAAAATTACTCCTGATTTTAAACTATCTTTTAAAATAATATATTTAACTTTTAAATATTTATAATTAAGATTTAAATATAAAATTATAGTTAAATTTTATATATATTATTCTCTATATTTACTTATGAATTTTAACTATAGTCAGGTATATTAGAAAGTTTAAAATAGTTTTAATATAAGATAAAGGTTATTTTCAAAGAAAATCAAATCATCAAAAATTGCTTTAGGATGTCGACATGCTTATGGTGACCATGTCGACATGGTGTCAGTTAAGTTCAAAATTTAAATTTCAAAAGAAGTGTCTATTCGCCATTACTCTTCATGAATGGACATGGCTGTTGTTCTTCTATAAATAGTGGTTAGTTTCAACGAATTTTATATCAGATTTTCTGGTTTTTCACTCCTCTTCTTCTTCCACATTTCTTAATACATACTCTTTCCATTACTCTGTTGAAATCAATATTGAATCATACTCGATTACTTCTAGTTTGATTCTCTATCACTATCTCAACAAGGTTCTCAGTGCTATTCAGAGTTATAGACTTTTTTGTAATCTATTAAGCGAGAAAAGGTGTGATCGTGGCCTTGAAAATCAATCAAGCGAGAAAGGTGTGATTGTAGCCTTGGTAAATCAATTGGGTAAACTTGTGGCCTGGAAATCAAGTATCTCTACCCAAAGGATTGAAATTCTGGAGGGTGTACATCGTAGCCTTGAAATCGAGGGTGTAATTGTATAATTGCTTTTGAAAGGAAATCCATACCTGTGTTGCGGGACTGGATGTAGGGTAACTCCGAACCGGTATAAAATCCGGTGTGTTCTTTCCTTTACTGCTTTTATTTATTTCTGCATCTGTCTGTGATTATCCCTGTATTTGTAGATTGCATACATCTGTGTCTAAATTAACATAAACTCAAAAAGAATTAGTAATTCTTTACAAACACTATTCACCCCCCTCTTTAGTGTTAATCCTAGCCTTAAGATCCGCAATCCGCATTTCTTTCACTGACCATCTCTATAATTCGATTAGCGAGGCTCTGGGAAATCTGGCATGTTTCTGGCACCTACCACATTTCTTGGCATAATCTGATGCGTCCCGATTTATGGTTGGCCAGAATTATCCGTACCTGAGTATATTTTCGCAAGGGCTTGCCACCCGGTGTGGTCGCCACACTCTTCCTTATGTACGTCACATAACACTCATTTGATCTTGTCATGGGCGATATACCGGAGTAAAGGAACAGAATATCCCTTCCTGTACAAGACTCCATTTTAGACAATAAATTGTGAAGCTGTTCGGACAACCCGTTTTTTCTCACTTCTGCGTTCGGGTAATGCTCCATGCTCAAGGTAATTTCTGATTGGAGTCATCTAAGATGCCTCTCGGGTGTTGTCTCGTGCACTCGGTCGGCCTACATTTGATCGACACTTGGAGTAGTAAGTGTCTCCACCCGGACAAGTGCTATCTACTGTGCTTCACCAGTGCTGGCCAATTTCTCTAAAGAATCGGATTTTTGATTTTGCTCTCAGGGTATACAGTGGATAACATAATAATCGACTAATTCAACACTTCTTGAACTCAAGTAAGTAGGTGGACAATCTCTGATCTATGGCTTGATACTCTCCTTGAACCTGGGATACCATCAATTGTGAATCATAGTAAATCTCCACAGCAATGACTCCCAAGTCTTTGGCGAGCTTCAGCCCAGCAAGCAAAGCTTCATACTCAGCTTCGTTGTTAATCACGTGAAAGTAAAACTTCAAAATATAGCATAAGGATCGACCTTCTGGGGTTCCGATTAACACTCTAGCGCTTGAGCAATGCTCGTTTGATGCACCATCAGTGTATAGCTTCCATGTACACATGGGAGATTCACTGGTTTTGGGAAAATCCTCTGGTATAGTGAATTCAGCTATGAAGTTTGCTAGAATTGTCCTTGAATGTGTCTCCTTGGTGTATAAATGATATCAAATTGACTCAACTCGACGTTCCACTTAAGCAATCTACCAGATGTCTCAGGTCGTGTAAGGATCTGTCATAACGGCTGGTCGATGTATATAGTGATCGGATGAGCTTGGAAATATGAATGGAGCTTCCTCGAGGTTATGATGAGACAATAAGCCAGCTTTTCCACCTTAGCTAGTTTCTTTCTATCCCTGTTAATATTTTGCTGATATAATAGACCGGTCGTTGGATCCAATCCTCTTCTCCAATCAAAGCAACACGGATTGCGTTTGCCAAAACTGTAAAATAGACATACAATCTCTCGTGATCAACTGGCTTCGACAAGATAGGTAGTGTCGCTAGATGTTGAAATAGTGCTAGGAACGTGCCTTCGCACTCCTCTGTCTATTTGAAATTCTGCTTTCCTTTTCTGATCAGGTCTAAGAAGGGAATGCACTTATCCGTAGATCTAGAAATGAATCTACTTAAGGCTGCCACCTTCCTATTGAGACTTTGCACTTGCTTTATGGTTCTAGGAGTTTCAAGTTTCCAAATTGCTTGGATTTTTTTAGGATTAGCTTCAATCCCTCAAGCGTTAATGATGAATCCAAGGAATTTTCCTGATGCAATACTAAAATGACACTTCAATGGATTGAGCTTCATTCTGTACTGTCGGAGTATGTTAAACATTGTTTTCAAATCACCGACGTGCTTGATGGATAGTCGCAACTTCACAAGCACATTTTCCACGCACATCTCCATAATCTTTCTAATTTGGTTGGCAAACATTTGGTTCACGAGCCTTTCATAAGTTGCTCCCACATTTTTGAGTCCAAACGGCATCACCTTGTAGCATAGAGTCCTAGATCAGTGATGAAGCTAGTATGCTCATTATCAGGCAAATGCATCGAGATTTGATTGTAGACGGAGTATGCATCCATGAAAGATAAGAGCTCGTGTTCGGTTGCTGAATCCACCAGTTGATCAATTCTGGGAAGCAGGAAGATGTCCTTGGGGCAGGCTTTGTTCAAATCTGAGTAGTCCACACTTGTTTGCCATTTTCCTTCTGGCTTTCTGAGAAGCACTGGATTCGATACCCACTTCGGATAGAGCATCATGAACAAACCCATTAGTCTTTAATTTATCCACTTCTTCCTTCAACGCAACAGATCTCTTTAGATCCATATCGTGCCTTTTTTATTTCACCGGGGCGTGTCGCTGGTCAATATTTAATGCATAGCATGCGATGTTCGGTGAGATCCCACACATGTCTGAATGAATCTAGATGAACACATCAAGGTTCCCTCGAAAAAAATCAACAGTTCTTGTCTCATCCGGGGGCCGAGTTGAGATTCGACCTTTATCATTCTAGAATCGTCATCATCGTCGATCGAAACATCGATAGCAAACTCTACCGGGGAAGCCTGGTAATCTTTGACTTCCCCCTCATCATTATTACCTTTGCGATCAAGGTCCTTAAGGAACTGGTGGTGGCGCCCACATAAAGATTCCTCTACACCCTTTCCTTTCCCCTTTCGTTGCGCATCCCATAGCTCCACAACATAATTGTCCCATCCAGTCGTCTGATCACCATGTATTACCCCAACTCCATTATCAGTGGGGAATTTTAGGTTCAAATACCAAGGGGCAATCGCTGCCCTGAACTCCGCATGGGCAGGTCAGCCTAGGAAAGCATTATAAGGAGAATGAATATCTACCACAACAAATTGCAACATTCGGACTCTACGACAATCACCATTACCCATCTTGATTGGTAACTCTACCATTCCAGTTGGTATGGTTGCACTACCACTGAAACCATGTTTGTGTGACTGACATGGTTTCAGATCCTTCATTTCCATCAGCATTTGGTTGTAAGCACGTTTAAAAAGTATGTTCACAGAACTCTATCGACTAAGATCCTCTTCATCCAAACAGGACCAATCTGGGCAGAAATAACCAACGGATCAATAGTGGGGGCCTTGACTCTATCGGCACCACGGTTTTTGAAAACGATGTCGTCCAACATCATCCTCTGCTGCTTTGCCGGGGCCCCATCATAAGAACCACTACAACATTCGAAGTCCACATGCCTAATCGAACTAGCATATGACTCCATTTCCTTTCAGCTCCGATCAACCAGATGAGGATCACCACTCACAATATTAATAACCAACCTCCAACCAGTACATGGGGTTCTTTAAGCCTAGCCTAGCCTTAGCCTTGATCGGATAAGATGGGCCCGCTCTACCATCTTATGGAACCCCGACAAACTGTTCCAACTTCCTTTCTCTAATCAACTTTTCAATAATTTCGTACAAATGATGGCACTCATTAGTGTTATGGCCGTAACAGTCATGAAATCTACAAAACTTTCCAATCTGAATCTGCTTCTCAGATGACGGTTTCGCACCTGGCTTCTTATACTGTCTGGTATTACAAGTCTAAAGATAAACATTATCCAGCAGAGTGTTTAAGGGGGTATATCGGTCGAACATGGGGGCCTTAGATAGAAATGATCCAATGAAGCGGGGGGTTTTCCACCCAACCAATCACCAAATTCGGAATCAGAATCAATTCCTTTAGTCAATGCCATTAGAATAGAGTTGTCAATTGGGAATGCTGACCTCAGCACAAGCAGCATAGAACCTTTCCAGATAGTGCCTAAGAGTCTCTCCTGGAGCTTGAGTGACTCTGGACAAGGTATTGACATCCTTCGGTCTTGTAGCATGCATACAGAACTGCTCGACAAACTTAGTAGCCAACTGATCGAAACATGAAATGGATATGGTGGTAGACGAGGGAACCGCATAGTCGCAATTTCTCCTAAGGAGATAGAGAAGCTTCTACACTTAACCACATCAATTTCTCGAGTGACGTTCATGAGCAATTCATATTTCGTATGCTGGTTAGGATCCGAATTTCCTTCATACACCAACAAGGTCGGCATCTTGAATCGACGGGGTGGTTCTGCATAGAGAATGTTGTTGGTGAAAGGGGTATGACTTCTAGAGATTCCCTAGATATCATTCATGAGGCTTTGACTTTCTCTAATCATTTAGTGTATCATGGTTGGAATGTCAGGCATCTAGATGTTCGGGGCCAAGGCATGGTTGGGTTCCATGTTACGGGGATGGTCCGATCGCTGTCTATGGTTCGTTCCATGCCTCCTTGGACCCCGGTCTTCATGGAAGTAAGGATCCTGAGCATGAATGCAGTGACGAGGGGATGGATTTTGTTGGTTCTGGATCTCGGCTCCCAGATCTATGACAGCAACTGATGCATGGTCATGAGTGGTGTGATAAGGAAGCATTCATCCTCAGGAGGAGGGTCCAGCTAGAGGACCTATAGAAGGACCGATCCTGTCCTGTTCGAGATTCACGGCATACAGATGCCTAGAGGCATCTACGTAGTTCCATCCTACCGATGACGTATAGATCTATGATTGAAGTCAGAGGACACTGAGCTTTCAAACAAGGAATAAGAGGCATACTCCCTTCTAGATCTCCCTCGCCTTTCCTCGTTTGGCTATTTGCGAGCTCCGTATTGGCATGGATCTGTTGAGTAAGCTTCTGATGGCTATGAGTATGCTCTTGCATAAGGGTCTGGAACTCCTCTCTGGTCACCGGACCAAGTGGGTATTGATCTCCAGTTGACGTTTGGCCTGCTGTGGTCAGTTGTGTGGGATTTTAACTATCCCTTCCTTCTAGATCTACAGCATTGGAAGTAGTTCTAGTGGTGTGCACCATGTTGAATTTTTCTCTTCCAAGATCTGGAGTAATCTGAGTAGAATGGAAGGAACTACTGGAAAGCAGATCTGGATCTCCTCCTTAGATTTTAGCAATCCGACAATGGTAGGGTGTCCACGAAATTGGAGAAAAATGGAGTTTTCTCAATGAAAGCACCAAAGTGTTTGTACCGAAAATGGGCATAACACTCTTCGGATGTAATTGAAGAGATTAGAATGATAAAATTAAATCTAAAATTAGGCTAATTGACACCAAGAAAAGTAAGCAATAATAGAAAAGGACAAGAATTTATTGTGGTTCGGCGTTGTAGCCTACATCCACTTTGAAGAGTTTGATGTTATATTGCTGGTTCTCAATTGAGTTACGATAGTACAATAACTAACACTCAAGTTAGAATGGAGTTTCAGCGGAGCAGTGGTGTAAAAATCGCAAAATTCCTTTTTTAGTTGGCGTAAGGGTGCTATTTATAGGAGTAGATCTGGAAATATCCGCCTCAAATCTCATTACACCCTTTCTCACATGTAGGTGGGCCCATATGATCGATCTGGAGATCATTTGGGATCGATCCATACCCACTTCGTATCAATCAAGAAATGGCCCAATAGGGAAGCAATCAATCATGGACGTTCTTGAGTAGATATGCAAGCTTTTGTGAAAATTTCATAACATTCGGACTTGTAGTTTGAGAGATATGATCAATTCAAGGTTGAATTTGCTAGGAAGGCTGAAGGCTTTGTATCTATCAACTGCGCATTAATCCTCTTTGTATCGATACAATACGTATTGACCATCTCGTGTTGATGACGTGGCACTGGAGAACCATATTTCATGCTTAAAGACCATTTCCTTCGAACTGACCTCTTCCTTCGTATCCATCTTATACATTGCTCTTCATATCAACGCTTTTCCATGTTTTCGTATCGATTCTTAGCCCTTATCTTCATATCGATCAAATATGGGATCGATATGAAATGTATAGTTATTGAACGAGTTTACTTCGATCGATCGGGGAAGTGCTGAAAGCTATTGAAATCTAATGGATACGAATGATGGACGCTGAGTGGTGTACCTGTGCTCATTTTGTATCAATCCTTATGGATACGAAATGATGGATATGGGTTGACGGATACGAAATTTGCTAGATGGATCGATACGAAATGGACATGCTTCACATGGATTTTGATCAATCCATATCTTGAACATACGAACTCCCATTACCTGAAATTTGGAATATTGCCTTTCATAGATTTGCTTGTTAAACCATCCTAATTGTCGCTCGATTTGAACTCGAACCAAGTTTTCCTGTATCCATCGTGGACCCATAGACAACTGATCTCCAGGCCGGATTGTCTTTAGTTCCTAGTCAAGTCCTTGGTGCAAAAGGTGGGATAACATTATGTAAGTTAAATCAACAGTAAATAAATATGTGTGTAATGGCTTCAAAGATGTTTATGGGATTTTACATCTCCTATCCTGTGTTTAACGTGCATGCAAAACTTAAGATATGTTCAGGATTTCATCTCCTAAGGATCGATTAAACTATCTACATACGTAATACAATACGCTATTATAATATGTCTACAGTAAAGTAAAGTATTAAAATAGTATTAAGGCGTGATGCATATCCCACTTAACACATTTTTATATTAATACCGTAGTCTATACAAATACTGTAATCCCCACCAAACCCATGGGATACTCGGGGACAACTCTATAGGTACAATACAAACCAAAGTCGTAGTGGGAGCGATCAGGATAAATACGACAAGGCACATGAGGCAATGCCTACGGTAGGATACTACCATTTTGCACTCCCGGATTGGTGGTAATGCATAGCAGCTACTACCGTCCACCTCGAAACACACTCCCATAATCAAAATCAAGGGGTGGCCACCAAATCAATCACAAAGTAATAAATATGGAATCGAAGAAATGTGCCCGATAGGGGTGCGACCCCACTTGGCCCAGTATAGCTCCTATTTTAGTCATTTTAATTATGACCCGAAAGTCAAGGCTATCCATTATCGTTCTCTTACTTCATTTAGGATTCTCCACCACGTGCACAGTTGTTAAAGCCGGTTTTCGGTATCTGCAGAGAGTATGATAATATCTGATCCTGGTCTCTTTAACAACCAAACGCTTATTTCACACCGGATGGTTCTTTTACATTTCCAAACTGATTCATAATTGATATCAAAATATCATATCACTTAAAAATCATATCACTTTTGAAATTATATTCACTTTCGTAATCATTATTCACTTCAAATCATATTCATTTTCAAAAATCACAACCGCAAAATAGGTTAAACCATCATATCAAAATATTCGCGTTCAAATCAAATAAATTTAAATCACCGGTACTTATTTGTCAAAATGCAATTTTACATGGGAGTAAGCTCTCCAAGTTCCTTTGTAGCACGCTTAAACAACGAAGACCACCTTCTCACTGTAGAAAAATGGGAACATGCCCATCCCGCGCGCTGGCCAGAAACCATGTTCCTAGGGGTCGACTACGACAACGACCTCAGGTGTTTGGATGAGTCACCCCTCTCGGATGACTCGGATTATGCGAGATTTGATTCCATGCTTTTTGATCCAGATACTTCCCCCCCCCCTGCGTCCTTTTGAAGCACATGTTCATAGCCCCCCTAGGAGGGAGGCTGGCCCGCATCGCTGGGAAGCCTGGCCTATAGATCAACACGTTGACCCCCCTGTTGACATCGCCCTCCCTGATCCTCCAAATGTTCAACCGTCCCATGCCTTGGTCCAAGCATACTCTCCACCTCGCCAGCAACAGCGCCCTCGGTCCTCCCTGTTCTCCCCAGCTTCAGTTCGACGGAATTCCAGGATCAATAGAGCGGCCTCCCTCCCCGGTAGTTTCTATAAAACTGTTATTTTTTCTTCAGCCAATAAAAGACTAAATAAAAAAATGGCACGTTGCATGGGTGTTAATTTAAGTGATAGTATCTACACCGCCATGCAGGCCTTAGAATCGGAGATATTGTCTCTTTCCCAATGAAAATTATCTCCTGGAATGTACGGGGTTTGGGGGACCCATCAAAGAGACATGCAGTCGGTCTCACTGTATCCCCTCATAAAGCGGACGTTCTTTTCCTACAAGAGACTAAATTGTCTGACCCAACACAATCCATTATTAGACACTTGGGGGGTCAACCCTCACGGGTTAGGCCCACATCAATGCAGACGGGTCCAAAGGAGGTATTATCACCGCGTGGAATGAAGCTGTCTGGTCCCATTGTCATACTTCTGCTCACCCCTCTACACTACATGTTACTCTCCGCCATATCCAATCGGGAACAATCTACTTCTTTACAAATATTTATGGGCCTCACAATACTCTGGAGAGGAATGGGATTTGGGCTGACTGCCTCTCCTTTGCAGCTTATCTAAATGGCCCCTGGATCGTTGGTGGTGACTTCAACACTACCTGATTCCCCGACGAACGCAACTCTGGTTTAAATTCCCTTGACTCAGACTCGTTTAACTCCTTCATAGACAACTGTTCCCTCATTGACCTGCCCATCAATAACCGTCAGTTCACCTATACCAATCTCTCAAACCACCTCCGACTGTTCACTAATCACTTCAAAGACATTCTTGGCAAACCATCCCCTCCTCTCCCAGCCATAGAGCGGTCCCTCCTTTTCCCAGCCCCCTCCCCCATCTCCATCGATCACCCATTCTCCGAAGAAGAGATTTGGGCCGCCTTAAAAGGAATGTCGGACGACAAAGCACCTGGCCCAGATGGCTTTGGGCCACTCTTTTTCAAGCACTTCTGGGAAACAGTCAAAACTGACATACTTGAATCATGTGTTGAATTTCATTCCGACCCCGCTTCCATCTCCAGATTAAACCATGCCAATATTATTCTCCTCCCCAAATCTCCTGGTGCCAACACCCTTTCTTCCTTCCGTCCCATCAGCCTTCTCAACACTACCTTTAAAATTATCACAAAAGTTCTAGCCAACCGCCTTCAATCTGTAATAGCTCCACTGGTCGGAATCGAGCAGTCGGCCTTTATTCTTGGCAGAAATATCATGGACTGTGTTGCCTCCGCCCAGGAAATCATTTCTTATTGTCATCAGTCATCGACCCCTGGAGTTTTGTTAAAGCTCGACTTCTCTAAAGCTTTCGATTCGGTTAATTTGAACTTCATTATCGATCTCATGAGTCATAGAGGCTTTTCCTCTAAATGGTGCACTTGGATTTCGCACATTCTCCACTCCAACCTATCTTCCATATCGATCAATGGTGCTTCTGGGGGTCACATCAAGTCATCCCGGGGTCTCAGACAGGGTGATCCCCTCTCTCCTCTTATTTTCGTCTTGGTTGCAGATGTGTTCAACAGAATGATCAAATTAGCCTTAGCCAACTCCTTTTTCTCTTGCACCAAACTCCCGAATTCCTCTTCTTCGGTCTCCAACCTACAGTTTGCAGACGATACATTGCTATTCGCATCCCCTCAGATTGAACATTTACACTGCTTAAAAGTGGCCCTTTACTCCTTCGAGCTTATTTCCGGCCTCTCCATCAACTTTAGCAAAAGCTCGGTCATAATGTTGGGCAATTCCGACCATCTAGGACCCTTTGTTTCATCTGTGCTTAACTGTAGCCTCTCCAATTTCCCTCTTACCTACCTTGGAATTCCTCTCCGTCCATCCAAGCTTCTTAGATCGGATTGAACCCCCTTAATTTCCAAGATTGAATCTAGGCTCCTTAGTTGGAAAGCTCAATCCCTCTCAGCGGCTGGTCGTCTCGTCTTAGTCAAATCCGTCCTATCAGCAATCCCGTCATATTGGATGTCTTTTCATAAACTCCCATCTTGGGTCATCAACCGTATTGATAAAATCAGAAGCGCTTTTCTCTGGAACGGTAGTGGTGCCAAAATATTAGTCAGCTGGTATACTGCCTGTCTACCGCTGAATCAGGGGGGTCTTGGTATCACCAATCTCAGTTCGTTTAATACCGCGCTCCTCTCCAAGTGGATCTGGAAAATTCTCTCCCCAAACAACTTCATTTGGAAAGAATGGATCCTTTCGCTTCTTTACGGTTCCAACAGCCACTTTGTCCTCCACCTCCCTCCGAGGTCTAGACCTTCCCCATTTTGGGCTGGTGTGCTTAAATCCCTTCCCCGTGTCAAATCCCTTTTTCATTTTGCTCTTGGAGATGGTAAAAATTGTATTTTTTGGTTAGATATTTGGCACAACCAGTTTCCCCTTTCTAAATCCCTGCCACATCTCTTCTCTCTCTCTCTCATTCCCTCTTGACTTCGGTCAGCGACTGCGTCCGCCTCGGTCCAAAACTCCTCTACCCCCAAACCCTCTTCGAATCTGATGTTTTTTCCAACCATATCTATGCTTCCAACCTGCTCCTCTCTCTTCACCTCTCCTCCAGACCGGATCGTGTTATCTGGGCTCTGGCCCCAGATAAAGGCTTTATCGTTGCTTCATGTTACTCCTATCTCCTTAAACCTGGCCATCTCTTTACCTTCCCCAGACTCTGGAAATGCTCTATCCCCCCCCCCCCCCCCCCCCCCCGCATAGCCTTCTTTCAGTGGTGTCTTGCTCACGATAGAATCAACACCAAATCAAGGCTCCTCCGTCTTAGGTACCAAGTCGATCCTTCTTGCGTTTTTTGCGGTGTTCATTTAGAAGATATCACTCACCTATTTCGCGATTGCGACTTCGCCTTCTCGATCTGGGCAGCGATCTTTGCTCACCTTCTCGGACGCATCCCATACCCGCCCACCATTTTTGACCACTGGCAATATAATCCCCCGAATCGTCCTCTAGACATCCTTATTGCAATTTATTGTTGGTATCTTTGGAAGGAGCGCAACGCCCTGGTGTTCAACAAACCGTGCTCCCGATTTGAAGGAGTTTGTCGTCGCATTATTAATTTATTCTCCTCTATTTCAGGTTACAGTCTCTCGGCCCCTTTCAGACTCCGCCTTCCACATGGAGACTCCTCCCCTTCAGAATCAGTGGGCAGCAGCTCGGCATTTCTGCCTCATTCTTAGCTAAGTTAGCCATTCACAGGTGCTGGCTCTTAGTGTAGTTTCATCTTTTTTGGCTGGCTGCTTTATCTTTTATGTATAGTTGCTTATGCTACTTGCTGTTGGTTATGTTCCTTTACTTCTCGGTTGTACGGTTTTAATGTTCTTCAACTTGATGGTATCGCCACCGGTCAGGCGTGTTGACCGGCCTACATATACATATATATATATTAAGTAACCGGTTGTGTAGTGCCACGCTACACACCCGTCTTTTCTCAAAAATAAATTTAAATCGTAATAGTTCCAACTTTAAACGGTTTGAATATTAAAAGTAGTATATATATTGGAATAGTTATACATTAAAAATAATTTTAAAATGATTTTAATAGTTTAAAATAGTTTTAATAGTTTAAAATAGTCGTAATAGTTTAATATAAAATGGTTTGATTATTGGAAATGGTTTATATAGTAAATAGTTTTGAAAATCTAAATAATCTAAATTTTTAAAATAATAGATTTTTAAACAGTTTATATTAGAATAATTTATTTTTGAAAATAAAATCAAATCAAACCATTTCTTCCATTTCAACAAATCTGGACCATACCAGATTTCAAATCAATAAAAGTTAAATTAAATGTTTCAATTCAAATGACTCAATTTCGATTTAGTTCCAAATCAATGTGATTTATATTTTTTTCCAAAATAACTTCAGTTTCCAAACCATTCATTTTAACTTCAATTTCGACTCAATAAGTCAAAATAATGATATAAATTCTATTCCATTCTTATTTTAAACCATTTCAATTCATATCAATTTCAAGCCCAATTTCAAATCACTTATTTAAGTCACTTAAATCAAATTAACTTCATTGTTAAACTTTAAGGTCCATATCTTCAAAATAATTCAAATTTTGAAATTAAGTCATATAACGATTTTATCTTTACAATCCCAATTTATTCTTAAACAGCTTCTTTCTAACCATTTAAATTTCAACTTTCAAGCTCGAATTAGAAAATAATTAGATTCATAAAAATGTATGATTTATTTCCTTTAAAATAGTCACATTTAATCAAAAGTCCAAATTCAAGATTTTAAACCATTTAATTTAACCAATCCAGTGTCTGTATATAATTTTCTACCCTATGGTCAAGTGATATATATCATTTCAACCCGCAATAAATCAAATTTACGGGTACATATCATTTCAACCCACAATCTTGAATAAAATTCAAAATCCATAAAATCACTCGAGTTTATCATTTCAACCCATAACCATTTTTCCCTAATCCATAAGATCGTTCAGGTATGTATCATTTCAACCCATAGTGAATTTCCTAACAATAACTAAAGGAACTTCTAATGTGATAACAGTATATAAAATAAACATAACACCTTATCATCAAATATCAAAAATTAATCATCCATCACAATCATCATTCAAATCAACCAATAAATCACAACAAATAAACTGGTTATCACTATCAGGTATTTAATTAACAATATAAATTCAAATGATAATTAAATTCAATATAAGTTCCAATTAAATTTAAAGGACAAATTAAAATACCAAAAAGTAATCAATAAATTTCAAATCATGTCATAAATTTAATCTAATATAAGATGGTTTAGTATTCGTGAGTGGGTTAAAACACTCATCTTTAACTTTTAGTCGAATTACAATCAAAATTACAGCCCAAAATTAATAGTCTCAAACTGCAGTCAAACAAGTTCCATAATGTCCAAAATTTTGATGTGATCGCAAAGGATAAAACCGCGTGTGAATCCAAGCTTGTGTGCAAAAGATATGCTAATTAGAAGTTGTATGATTTGTATTTAAAATAAATAAGATAATAACATAGTAAACACGTTCACCTCAAAACCTTCTACAACGAACGCACAATTAAAACCCTAACAGCCACCAACCTATTTCATATTGTCACCACCAATATGCTCACCGTCCACCAGATCTGTAGCCACCATCATTCCCCCCACCTCAAGCCGCCTCTGCCTGGGCCGCGCCGCCACCTCCGGTGGTCACCCTGCCCATCTCGCCGCCATGTATGACGGCAATTTTGGGCAAACCCACGCCACTTCTGACCACAATGAACCCATGGATGCACTCCTTTCATCATCCTCTACCTCGCAGCAACCTCCGACTGCCTTATAGTCGAAGATCCACCGTCGAATTGAAACCCTAGCAACGGAAGACCGAGAGAACTTCGTCAATTTAGGGCCAATCCAACGCTCAATTGCAAAAATAAATTGTAGTGGTAGATTGCACTCGTCGAGAGCTTTACAACGATATATAATTTGCTATGGTTCAAGGAGTTTGTATTTTGGAATTAATTCTGATTTGAAATTTGAATTTGGGAATTAGGTTTTTGCCGTTGAGAAGGAAGGAATGAGGATATGGAAATGTATGTATAGAAATAAGAAAGAGGCTGCTAGGGTTTCAGAAAAGAAATCTATTTTTATGGACAAAGCTAGAAAAGAATGAATGGACAAATCAAATTAGGTCGAAATGATAACGATGACCCGAAAAGCCCGTTTCGTTTTCGAAATGAAATTAGGACATCCCATATATCAAAATAGATTATTTCGATAGTTTTAAGCTCAATGGAACTAGTTTCAAACCCTAATTCCATTGTATACAGGAGTTAGATTTCAAAATCAGATTTTAATCGAATTCATTAAATTGATTTCTAAGCATTTCGAACCCGCACGATCAAACGATAAGTCCGTCGCTATGAAACTTGAAATCCTACAATAATTCATCACTACGGATTCGATGAAAAAGATTTCATCAAAATTCGAGATTGGCCAAAATGGCTAATTTCACGTTAATTAAATAAATTATTATTAAATTAATCTAATCACTTTCAACTTAAATTTAATAGTTAACAATTTTCACCATTTCTGATTACGCAGAAATTAATAATCTTTTACAACACAGTTTCCATGTTAAATCCAATATCTAAATGTTACCTAAATTTTAACGTTAAATTACAATAGAAATAAAACCTATTTTATTGTAATCTAAATTCCAATAAATTCTTTTATTCTGTTTTCACTCTTATTATTTATCAAGTATTACCTTATGAATATAACTAACATTAGTTTACATTTTATTACATTTATTTTTATGGTTATCATTATAATATATCAATTTCATTAATTCCATAAATTACCAAATTTAATTCCTTATTTACAATTTTAGCCAAATCAATTTTTCAACAATTTCAATAAAGTAAAATTACGTTAAAATAGTTATCAATTACATTAAATTAACATTATTAAATTACATTCTAATCATCTTTTCCATTTGTAAACCATAAATTTTAATTTTTCATAATATTTACTTACAAAATCTTATAAAATTTAATAGTTTTAATTATCAAAATTTATGGGTCGTTACATATGTGAAATGAAATTATAAATCATGCCTACATATTTTGCTATTAATAACATTGAATTGTATTTTGTATGTATGTAAATCTGGAAATAGTGGGTAATTATAGTCCTTGAACTTTAGAATATATATATACACACACACACACACATATGATGGTTCCAGATCTGTAAATTTAGAATGATTTATGCAAATAAAAATGTAAGTTTAGTTATCACAGTAATGATAGGAATGTAAGTAGTATTTTAATTTATTGAGTTATAAAGTGTGTTGCAATAAGAAATTTTGTACATCATCAAGTTTCAGATTTATAAATAAAGGTGTAACGGTTGAAATAACAAGGAATAAACCTAAAAATAAAGAGATGTATAAAAGAATGATATTTACCATATTTTATACTGTTTATTTCAATAACCGTAAAAACATAATTCCTTGTCATTCCAAACGTAACACAAATATCCTTTTTGGATTAAATATAGAAATTTATAGTGTTACCCATTCTATTTGGGAGAAATGTAATTTCAATGCATTAAAATACATAAATCCCTAAAAAAGTAAGGAATTATAAATGTGGCAAAAAGGGTATACGAAAAGAATATGTGTAATAAAAGTAAAGCAAAAGTTAAATGAAAGAAATAGAAAGATGGACAAGATATAATTTAAAATAAAATGGCACGAAGAGTCCACTAAAATATTGGAGGGAAGAAAGGTTAGAACAGGAATAGAAATAAAAAGTTAAATGGTAAGGGGAAAAGGAAAGTATATAGGAAACGATATTTAAAAGGAAGAGGAAAATAGTCTTAAATCAAATAAGATATAAACGCATAAAAGAAGCAAATAAGTATAGTTAACAATAAATAGTAGAGGCATAATAATTGAAACAAGAATGAATGAAGAGATTTTTTTTTGAAACTAAGTAAATTTTATTAGGGCATTCAGCCCATGACAAGCCACAAAGTTCAAATACATCAAGTACAAAATATTAGTTTTAAGCTAAACATTCCTTTCTCTCTCCAACTTTACATTTTAGATCTAAAACACGAACCAAAGCTCTAAGTCTTCTCATGGCGGCAAAAAATGAAAGTAGTTTGTACTTAAGTTCAAATGATGTCGGCCTCCAAACCACTTCTTTTGACAAACCTGCTACTCGTTCCATGCTCCTGGTGATATCTTCTCCTTTAATCCTCTAAAATAGTAGTTATCCAAAATCGCGAGCTTACTAAATTCGGTTGTGTTGCGCATCTTCCACTGGAATACCCGACGATTGTGTTCCTTCCAAATACTCAAAACAGCAATAGTCAAGTCGATTCTATTCACTTTGGACTCCAAGTGTTTGCACTTCCCGGCAGTTTCTAGATAAATGACAATTTAATGCAAATTATGACATGGAAATATTCTCATTATCGCTTACTTGCAGTTTTGCCAAACAATTTTTGAGAAGTCACTGTCGAAAAATAAGTTCTTGTGGGTTTCCTTCTGATTACCGCAAAGACAATAAGCAGTGTCATTTATAATACCCTACTTAGATAGCCTATCTTTTGTAGGGAGTCCTCCAAGAATAGCTTTGTAGGAAGTTAAAGCCACTTTCAAAGCATTAGCTTTGTCCTAGATTAAACTGCTCCAAGCAACTTTATATTCTTTAAATTCGGTAGCCTCCCATGCTGTTTTTAGAGTAAAATCATGCCCAACATTTTTCCAAGTCCAAATATAGTATCTTTTCCAGTAAACAATGGCGTATATTCTATTT
Organism: Allium cepa; assembly: GCA_030765085.1. Classification (NCBI taxonomy): domain Eukaryota; kingdom Viridiplantae; phylum Streptophyta; class Magnoliopsida; order Asparagales; family Amaryllidaceae; genus Allium; species Allium cepa. The sequence goes on from CM060929.1 coordinate 823,768,144, forward strand.
GCTTCCTCTATTCATTGTTGCATGGTATGATATTACACTTTCATCTACCTTCCTAAATAATTTTTTCTACTTTAGTTTGTAGGAAACCATAAGCCAAGTATGTATCCCACCCTAAATTCCATATTAAAGATTTTCCTTCAATCCAAGGGTCTCTCTAAAGATCGATTTCTTTTCCTTGAGCTATCTCTTCGTTACAATTAGCAACAAGCTTGTCCCTAACCCTTAGGATAGCCTTTCATGTAGATGATGCATTATTACCCACATCCACTAGCCAAAAATTGACCATGATATATCGTGGCCTCATCCATCTAGCCCATAAACCTTTGGAATTAATAATCCTCCATGCTTGTTTAAGAGTGAAAGCTTCTCTCATGTCTTTGATTTTTCTGAGCCTAACTCCATATTCTTCTTTAGGTTTACAGAGATCATGACGCTTGATTTTATATAGTCAATATGAAACTAGAACAAATTTTTTCTATTTTCTCCACTGAGGCATCAAGAAGCTAGAAAGTTTGAAGGCAGAAATTGACTTTTTCCTGAATTACTATGTGCACCAATTCAAATCTCACAACAAAGTAAAAGTGTCTCAAACTCCAACCTTTGAGCTTATCTTTAATTTTAATAGCCAATACAGTGCGTTCTCTATCTGTTATCTTATTAGATGAGAGTGGAACACCTAAATATTTCATCGGTAGTTCACCTTCTCTTACCTTTATAATGTCCAACGTCAATTTTTTGTTCCTATGGTATTTATTAAATAGGGCACTAAGTTTTTTGCTCATTTATTTTGAGTCCCACATTCATTCCAACTTTTGGAAAATGTCTATTATGGCTTGGGCTACTTCACAACTTGATTTTATGCAAATGATCAGGTCACCAGCATGTAACAGATAGCTCATTCAAAGTTGGAAACTGCGTATAGTCTAGATAAGCTTGTTGTAGCTGGCTAATTCCATTTGGAGGGTAAAATATTACATTGCAACAGCAAAAAGGTAAGGAGATAGGGGATCTCCTTAGCCTATCCTACAATTGATATTGATAAATCCTTCGGGGATTCTAGTTATCAAAATAGAATAGGTAGGAGTGGTAATACATTCCAGTATCAAATCAATAAATTTTTCTGGGAACCCCATAATTTTAAGCACATAGAGGATAAAATACCTATTTATCTTATCATATGCCTTGTGAAGGTCAACTTTTAAGCCTAACTTTTTTGCACCTTTTTTGTTGAAATTTCTAATTAATTCATATGCTAAGAGAGAATTTTCAAATATGCTTCTGCTCTTGATAATTCATACGCCAAGAGAGAATAAAGATACACACACATAGCCTTAAGTGTGCATTTATTGCTGGTGTGAACTATTAAAGTTAATAAATGATTAAAAGAATAGAATGACATAGTCCTTAGAATAGGTTGGAATGCAAGATCAATAGAGTTACACAATAGAAGCCTGCCCACCGTAAGAGGATACCAACAGTTGTATATATATTATACAAATATGGGACATATCCAAGTATAGGACCCATGGAGTATATATGCTTTCGTATAGGTGAAGGAATACCCTTAGCTTAGTGTTCTTCAATAAATTATGAGTTGAATATTACCTTGATTGTGTTAGACATTCTAAATAGGATGGTGAGTAACTCGAATCTATGTTAGTATATGTTGGTACCAAATTAGGAGTAGGAGTTGTTCATAAATTAAGTGCATCATCGATCCTTCATGGTCAATGGGAAAGATAGGTTACACCTAATGGACTATGCCTCATAATAGGGTTGGTCCTTTTAGGTAATGCACCGCCATAGTTGTTTACTAGTTTGTTTGTTAACGCAAGGCTAGTTAACCCTAAAAGAGTTCTTTCAAAAACGAATTGGAATAGTTCGAGGAGATGAGTCCTTTATAATCAGTGAAGCTAAGTCCACATTACGAAGCAGACAAGTTATAAATCCTTAAGGCAAGATAGAATATGGCAAAGCTACTATGACATCGTATTAGGCATCATGAGACATAGGAAAAGGCGTAAACGACCATTGAGAGGTGGACACAGATGAAAACGATGAGACACAATGATGAGTTGACATTTCGGGTTTCCTTCCCCAATGTGTAATTGTACTGATAGTCATAATACGAGATGTGGTTCCATATGGACATGATATTGTGTTAATGATGGATCCTAATGTGGTGCTAGATTATGGATACTAGTGGGGATAGTATCTTGGTACAAAGAAGGACCGCGGTACTTATATATTTATATATACAAACATGTAATTATGGTCTACTTTGGGTAGATGAGGCATATCATACTCGTACGTGGAATTAAGATGACTAAGTAAAATTAAAAGACATAATATGTAATGGAAGACAATCAGCATAAATTAGTGTTATTTGTAGAACTTATAATTCACTAGTCACCAAAATGTTGTTTTGATCTCCCTCTTCATTATAACTCATAGGATAGCTTTAAATATACAATTACTAGTATAAGGCAAGAAGAGTAAATGACAGGCTTCCTTAAGCATGCTCGGCACTAACAAAGGCACTAGATATTGGAAGTGTCAATCTTAGGCAGTAACTATATGATTTATTATACTTTTCTATCTCGTTATGAGTTATATCGATAGTGTTCTGATGTGCATTTATTTTTTTATTTGCAGAACACCAAACCAAGGATCTGTATCTTGATGGACTTGGGTTTTCAATTTAGAAGAACTTTAGATCCATGGGGTGCGGGTTGCTAATTTGGTATCAGCGCTTAGGTTAGTTGATCTTAAAAAATTAGAAAACATTAAGTGAACGTATTTTTATTTTTCCTCCAAATATTATATTATATACCAGATCTTATAAATTCCGACTATATAGTAGTTGCAACCACACGTCGAAATATAAATAAGTTGATTATGAGTCGGAACAATGGATATAGTTGAAGATGTACACCTACCCCGATTATCTTATAGAAAATAGGTCATATGGAAAGGCGTTGACTTAAGAAGAGAATGAGTGCAGCATATGGAAGGTCCTTGAAGCTAGATAGTATGCGACTCCCTAGCTGGGCTCTCGATAGCCCAGTGATTGTAGATCTCCGTATAATGCCAATTGATGATGTACATAAGGTCTAGATAAGGGGAAGTAAGAATTCGTATGTCGTAAATATCCGAAAGCAATTAAGTTCCCAAAGGAAGGTGTGAAGTAGTGTAACGACCCAGAATTTTAGTCATTTGAAATTCATATATTTAATTGATTTTAAATTTTCAAAAGTAAATTTTATAAGTTGAATAACTAATATTTTGAATATAGTGATTTAATTGGATAATTAAACTGTTAATTTAATATTTGAAATTGTAGAAATAATTGGAATTTGAATTTAATGGGAATAAAAATTATGTATAAAGTTGAATTATATTCTATTTGAATTAGAATGATGTTCGAGAACTTTTAAAATTGAATTAAAAGTTGATTTGTAGAAATTGAATATTTAAGTATTTAATTACCGTGTAAAAATAGTCGTCTTACAAACAGTCTTGGATTTCAACGAAACAAGTCTCATTGGATCTGTAATGTTATATTATTATAGGATTTCAAATTTCGTGTCAATCGGATTTACGGTTTGTCTGGGGCAAGCTAAAACGCATTGAAATTTGTTTAAGTAAAATTTAAATTTAAATAATTTGACTCGAAAACCTTTCTTCCAAATATGAACCAATTGGCTTTCGATATATATTTGATTGTATTCGAAATAGGGGTAAATATTATAAACGTCAGGCGGTATGCTTCGTTTGGAGTTCGAAAAAATTTCGGGTGAATGGTGCACATAAATTTCCCATAAAAGGCCACCACATTTCATTGTTTTCACTCAAGCCCTAGCTAGGGTTTCCAACCGTCGGTAAGAAATTCTATGGCCGAAAACATTCAAAACTTCATCCCATCCGATCTCCTCATCCATCGACTTTTACCAAAAACCTTCAACTAAAATATTGTAGAGGATGGAGAGATGAACCTATCAAACGGCTATGATTGGATATTGTGGCGTGGATCGTCGACAATCAAGCTCAGGTGGCCATCGTTTGTGAGCAATTTTCGAGATAGATTGGTGACCGAGCTCAACTATTCTACTGGTGGTGGCGTGTCTTGAGGCGAGCTTCCATTCGGCAGTGGCTGATCGACGTCTAGTCGAGCGAAGAGGTCACAAAAATTCAATGAAAAGGGCGGCTGACATGGGTTTCTTCGATTGCAAGTTTGAACATTGAGGGAGAAAGAGAGTAGCGGCCAAGATCTCATCAAAGAAAATCAACGAAAAGATTAAAGCCAGGTTTAAAAATAAAATAACAACTTGAAATTAAGTTATATAATAATTTGTGTAAACTTTAAAAAGTTATAGCTTTGTCATACGAGGTCTGTTTTTGACAAAACAAGTTGCGTTGGGTCCGTATTGACGATAACTACATTTTAGAGCTCGTTTGGAGTTGATTAGAGCCAGTGCAAATTTTGGTAAAATTAAACGCTTGTTTGATTTTGTTCGTAATAATACACTGCAACTACTATTGGAACCAAAGTGATTACAAATCACTCTTTCCGACTCACTAATATTTTATATAAGAGAAACTAAATATTATTTATGCTGATTGGGTGATTGATTGGGTGATATATAATATATTATCTATATATTGATTGGTATTTGGATATATTTCTGCTTATTGGAGCAAATGAGACCTTATACGTTCTCGTGTATGAGCGGATGACCCATTGTACATGCATCTGCCTTGATGCGGATATTGTACACATATTCTAATATGTATATTTTTTGTAGGAGACGGGTTGCAGGGATCCAACTAGATTCCTCACCACTGTTGATTTATTTACAAATATTGTGATATATGCTGTTATCATTGATATATGATGTTTTTGGATGCTGCGATTGATGTATTTAGTGCTGTTGCAGCATTGGGTCTATTTTTGGTAATTTAAAAATGTTAAAATGATGATTTCGATTTAAAAAAGGTTTTCAAAGTAATTTTGAAAATATACGTTTTATTGAATTTTGAATTGTTGAGCAAATATATTTATTTTAAATAAATAAATGTGATAAATTTTATGTTATAAAAATTATGATTTATGTGAAATATAATCAGATTGTGATTTTTGAAATATGAAGTTGATTAATTTGTGAATAGTTAAATTGGGATTTTTGAAGTTATTATAAATGGTTTAGATGTAAGATTTATAAAATTGGATACTTTTATAAATCAAAATGATGGAATTATAAAGGATTTTTTATAAATGTTAAAATGAAGTTATAAATGGATTTTATAAGTCAATAAGATTTATAAATTGATGAAGTTATAAAAAGAATGATTTTGGAAATAAAGAGAATTATAAGTAATTAACTTATAATTTGGATTTTGGTTTGTAATTGAGTTATAAAAGAGATTGGCTAATAAAGGGATTTCATCCATGATTTTGGACAGTGAATAATCCTTTAAATTAAATGTGTAAAAGCAATGTATTAGGTTGGAATTGAATCCATGATTTTGGATAGTAGATTATCCTTAATATAAATATGTAGAAATATTGAATTTTGTAAACGATTTATGTTCACAATTTTAGATAGTGAATAATATATTAATTAAAATGAATATATTTTAGGAAGTGATATTTTAAATTGGATTTAAATGTTTTAAAGATGTTTTAATATGTATTAAGTATCAAATACACAGATTTCAACGTTCATTGTTGAAATAGACGTTTTCGATAAGTAAGAAAATGATGGACTATAACACTGAAAGAAAATATTTTGTTTAGTATACGGGATTTATATATCTATCTTATTTTTCGAATCCTTATACTAGTGATTTTGGGTTGTCATAATGATGTTATACACAATATTCTTCTTGACCCAAATGAATATGTTTTAAAAGAATGTTTTCCTTAAAGAATAAAATATATACTTAATCGTGATTTAAGTACATGGAATATTTTCTAAGTGGTGGAAATAAATTAAATTGTGAATCACTTATTATTAAATAAGTATATGGAAATTTTTTCTAATATTGATATGTTGAAATGGTTTGGAATTATATCTTTTTAAAGATAATTTGAAGTGAGTATTTGGCAGATGATTTAATTAGTAAAGATAAATTAAAAGGGCCTAGTGATTGTTATGGTGCTGAATGTTTGTTTGCTTTGATAGTTAAATAAGCGACTATCAAATTTGGTCATTTTAGTTCCTTAGTAGCATAGCAAAAATGCATTCCACGTCATTAATATGTTTGCTCGCGTTAATTGTGGTCTATCGGAAGCATTGATGACTGCATCTTTGATGCACTGCTAGTACATCATCTGGGAATTATTAATTGGCTAGTTATAAATAGACTTGATGTGGAAACTATTTAGTCATACACTTAGTACGTAGCCTTCTGTGTAGGCTTGATAATCGTTTGTGTTGAGGATGTTGATTCGTGTAGTGCAGAGTATTACTCCAAATCCATCGAGCTTCCTTCTTGGCTCAAAAGATAGCAAGTTGAAAGTTGGAGACGCGATAAGTCTATGAGACTTAGTTTCTGTATGAGATTGAGAAACGATTTTGTGCTGTTGCTGCGAAGAGATCGAGATCGGTTTATTCAAAAACCACTTCGGACCAACGTATATGCTTCAATTGTGCAGATTGCTTGTGATGATATTGATTTTTAGGATTTTCATATTGGGGGACTGCTTGTTGATCATTTGGGGTTAAAATCCCAATATACGTATAGTAGCAGTGGTCTTTTCATTATGAAATATCCAATGCAAGGACTGTTCGCTACTAATCCTGGGAATTTCCCAATAGGGTGTGGTAGGAAAGTACCTTCGGTTTGTCCTGTTCCTGGACAACTTGTATGGATGTTTGTCTGACATTGCATTTCTATATATTACATACATTGGCTTTTACAAATGTACATCAGTGGTGGCAGAGAAGGCAACTTCTCTTAGCTTAACACCCTCCTTGAGACGTATGAGCTTAAGGGTTGTATTTTTGTGGAAGGCAATTAGGAGTCAACGGAAATGGTCGTGTGGCATTCAAAGTGATGTGATATGTGATTGTGAAAGGTAATCGTTACCTTAGGCCTCAACAACCAGAAATAACCAAAACAGGATTAGATGCAGCATGGCTAAGTGGGTCATTCCCAAGTAGGATATGATCATCCTCTTCTAGATATATCTTTACATGCATTGACATCGTGTATCTGATTATTGTGATTTGTATTCTTTAAGGGCCCTCGGTAAAGGTCGGTAACAACCGGATGACGACATATTCGGTATCATCTAGTTATAGAGGTGGACCGGTCTTGTGTTGGTAGAGGGCAGATGTCCTGTGCCTCGGGACATCCATCTAGAGGTGTACCCGGAAGGTAGTCCCTTCAACTGGTCATCTGTATGGAAATCCAAACCCCATTACGAGCCACGATTTTGTTTGTGAAGGCATAATGAAAAGCCTCGAAATGTTATATGGATACCCATTTCGACTATGATTAATATTATTTGTATATACTAGACAACAGTATAGTATCAGAGGATTTGATATGATATGTTTTAATTATCATGAGGTAAAAACATGTTCGTGTTTTTGTATGGGTGTGTCTTACGAGATACTTGGTTTTGATAAGGAAAAATTTGGTAATTTAATAAATTCAATTGAGTGTGTTTCTAACGCTGCTTACCAGACTGATCCAGGCGTTCTTCCCTTTCAATGTTCGGGTCAAACCAAGTATATTTACAGGTTCAGATTTGGTGCTTTTGGAGCTTTGGCAGGAGAGCTGGAGATCTTCATTTCGTATACACGTATCGGTTTTGATTATTGATTATCCGCTATGCTTAGTTGTTGTTTATATTATCGGCAATTGTAAGGACATGTTATTATAACTGTTCAGGCTGATAACTATTGATTGATTGTTGAACTCTGATTGATGTATATATGTATAGTTTTAATTTTATAAAGATCATTCATATGATATTATATGTTTTCCGCTGCGTTGTGAGATTCTGTGTTGTTCTGTTTGGTTCTATCTTCTTTCTTCTCTTCTCTTCTCTCTTCTTTTCTTTCTCCTGACTTTCCATCAATCTGTGCTTTTCTAGTCGGACATGTGTGGTTTATTGTCGATTCAAAGGGTACGGATTTGTGGTTCGTCATAAGTAGTCACTCCAAGACAATAGCCACTTTTTAGTGTTTGAAAGTAGAGAAGTCAAGAAGTTGAAGTAAAGTCTAAAAAGAAGGACAAATAAAAATCCACTTTGAGTCAACCCCATTTAAAAGAATGTAATATAAAGTTTGAAATGATTTTAATATAAAATTTTAGATACATACATGCATAATATATATAATATATTTGAAAATGATTTTCAAAGAAATTATTTAAAGGCAGAAAAACCCTATTTTTGAAAAGTAAGTAAATATTAATCGAATAAAATATATAAATAACTATGTTATCTTAAATAAAAAGTATGGGTAGAAAATTTAAAATTTATTGAACCGAAAGTAACATTAAATGGGTTTTAAAAAAAGGTTTATTCTTTCGAAAAAATAGTAGAGCGTATGTAGCCCGTTAATTTTTCTCAGATGAAAAATTTTAAGTTGAAACTTTCTTTATAGTGTTGGACAATAGGAGGTGGTATAAGTTTGAAATCGTAACGCCTCGTAAAATCAACTATAAACAAATAAATTTGATAAATTAATTTAAATAAGATACAATTAAAATGGTAATATTTTGAAAGTCGGAATTTAACCATGAAAGTTATGTCGTTGCATTCAAGGTGATTTTCTTATCAATTTTCATATATAATATGTTGAAAATAATGTTCAAATGAGAAAGTTATAGACGTTTAAAGTTCCAATTAAAATTAATTTAAATAGAATTCAAATTCAAATAATTAATTAATTTTAAGATTTGAATTCAAAAGTTAATAGTAATTATACTTGGGGGTTAAGTAAACATTAAATACTAATTAAGGAATGATATAAAATAACAATGGAAAAAATATTGACGTTTCCAAAATACGGAGCAGTCGACCCCTTACCTATGACGGTCAACCTTTAGCGGTTGACTAATGGGAAGCGATGGTCGACCAGAGCTGTTAAGTGGAGGCAGGGTTTTGTACATTTTAACGTACCATGTTTTATTATCTTTAATCGACCTTAATCTGACTATTCTGGTGCGTTCCAACCACTATAAATAAGAACTTTATCGCCTTACTTTCGTTTACAAATCATTATAGGAACCTAGGTAAGCTCTTTTGTAATGACCCAGTTTTCAATCGCTTGAATTTAGAATATTTAATTAAATTTAATTATTGAAAAATAAATATTACAAGTCAAACTGGTTAATTAATTGAATTTGGAATCTAATGTGAACAAAAATGATTTCTAATATTTTTAAAATGCAATTTGAATTTGAATGGAGTTAGTGAAGTATTAAAATTGATTTAAAGGTTAATATACATAAATTGGAAATTTTAATGTTTAATTAAGATGTGTAAAAATAGCCATTAAGGACACTATCCCAGAGTTGGACGACGCTAGTTTCATTGGAACTGTAATAGTATATTGTTATAGGATTTCAAATTTCGTATTGATCGTACTTACGGTTTGGTCATGCGAGCTTGAAACGCATAGAAATTAATTAAAGGATTTTAATTAATTTAATTTGATTTTGAAAACTATCTTCTGTATATGATGGAATTGGCATTCGATATATATTCAATTGTGTTCGGAATTAGGGTAAAACATTATGAACGCCAGGCCGTATACTTCATTTGGAGTTTGAAAAATATTTGGATGAATAGTGTCACAAAATTTGCTATAAAAGGACCTCAAACACACTCATTTGTGAGACCCTAACCCTAAATTGGAGCAGCCATTGCAATCCCTTTCAACGGCCAGAAAACACCATACTCCCTCCTCTGTTTTCTTCCAATCAATCAACTTTCATTAAAAACATTCTACTGCAAAATTGAAGAGCTCATCGAGCTCTATAGTCTCAACGGTGATGATTGGATTTCGTAGAGTGGTGTGGCCAAACGTAGGACGCGTTCGTGTCGGCTATATATGAGGATTTCATGGTGATGGCAGCAGTAGGAGAGGCCGATCCTTGGCCAGAGGTGGAGTTGGCGATAATGCACACAATGGTAGTGGTTGATCGAGGGTTAAGCGAACGATGGAGGAGCGGCAATCGATAGAAACAAATCATGATGGGTTCGAACGCGGCCTTAAGGCCTGGGTTGCGTGTGAGATGTAAACAATGAAGGTTTTAAATTTATTTTTATTTTATTTAAAGTTAATTAAAATTATTAATCATCGAATGATGAATAACTCGTAACTATTTCATAAGAGGTCCTCTCTCACGAAACAAATTACGTTGGATTTGTATTATCGAGCACTACATTTTAGAGTTGGTTTGAACAGATTTGGACCATGTTGGAATTTTGGTTATGTTGTACGTTTTTAATCGAAATAAATAGCTACTATGATGACTACAACCAAAGTGAGTAAAACTCACTCTTTCTGACCCGCTTATATTTTTATATAAGTGGGAATATTTTTATTATGCTGTTTTGATGATTGTTGGATGTTATATGTATGTATGTATGTACGTATATATGTATGTATGTATTTATTGGATGTTTGGATATTATGCTATATTAGTTAGTAGTTGGATATATTTCTGCCAATTGGAGTAGATGAGACCCTATACGCTCCCATGTATGAGCGGATGACCATTTGTATGCTCGTTTGCCTTGAAGTAGACATTGTACATAGTTTCTTATATGTATATTTATTGCAGGTGATAGGTTGGAGGGATCCAACAGGATTCCTCACTATGGTTGACGTTTATTTAGGCATATTGTTATATATATATATATATATATTGTATTATGTGATATTTGATGTGATGGATGCCATGATTGCTATTATTGATGTGAATCCCCTTATTTAGTACTTTTGCAGCATTGGGCCATATTTTTGGAATTTAAAATATAGAAATGATGATTTCAATTTAAAAATGATTTCAGAACGATTTTGAAAATATATATGTTTTAAGATTTTTTGAATGATTAAAGAAATGAATTTGTTTTAAATAAATAAAAAGTTATAATTTTTATGTTATAAAAATTATGTTTTTGTGAAATATACTTAAATATGATTTTTGAAATATGAAGTTAACTATTTTGTAAAATAAGTTAATTTGAGAATTTCGAACTTATTATAAATGGTTTATATATAAGATTTATAAAATTCATATTTATAAATAAAAGCAATGGGATTATATACGAGTTTTATAAGTGTTAAAATGAAGTTAAAAATGAAACTTTATAAGTAAATGAGATTTATAAAGTAAGGAAGTTATAAAAGGAATGTTATTAATAAAGAGAATGAATGAAATAAATTTTATAAATGGTGTTTTTTAAATATTAGGAATGGAATTGTAATCAAATTTGTATAACGGATTTGTAATTAAACTTTAGAATTAATTTATAATGGACTTTATAAATAATGAGATTACAAAAGAATGAATTTGTAAATAAAGAGATTTATGAGTATAATGGGATTTTGACATATAAATGAGATAAACTAGAAATTGGTTAATAATGGAATTTTTATAAAATGGAAATGTGAAGTATAAACACTGTTTTATAAATGTGAAATCAATTTAATTTGATAAGATAAATATGGATTTTTATAAAAGGAAATACATTCACGTTTTTAAAGAGAATAATTCTTTAAATGAATGTTTTGAAAAGTGATATTATATAATGGAGTTTAAATAGTTTGAAAATAAAATAAATTATGAATTCGCTTATTATTAAAATAAGTATATGGAAGTGTTTTCCAAATATTGAAATGGTTTCGGAATTATATATTTTTAACGATAATTTGAAGTAAATGATTTGGAAAAGCAATTTAATTAATGAAGTATTAATAAATCAGTCCCAGTGGCTACTTACGTGCTAGATTTTGTTTATTGCTTTGATAGTTAAATACCAACTATCAAATTTGGCAATTTTAGTTCCTCATCTTTATATAGAAACTAATTAGTCGTACATTTAATATGTAATTGACTGTGTAGCTTGATTATTGTTTGTGTTGTGAATGTTGATTCGAGTAGCCCGGAGTGAGTTTATTACGCCCATCTACCGAGCTTCCTTCTTGGCCGAAGGATAGCAAGTTGAAAGTTGGAAACGTGATAAGTCTACGAGACTTGTTTTTGTATGAGGTTGAGTAATGCTTTTGAGTTGTTGGTGCGAAGAGACTGAGATCTGAGTTATCTGAAAACCACTTTGGACCAACGTATATGTGACGATTGTGCGGATTATTGATGGATTGATATTTAGGATTTTCAATGAAAATTGCTTGTTAATCATTTGGGGTTAAACTACCAAATATATATAGTATTATTAGTCTCTTCCTTATGAATATCCATTGTAAGGGCTGTCGCTACTAATCCTATAGGATGTGGTAGGAGAGTACCTTCGGTTTGTCCTGTTCTTGAACAACTTGCATGGATGGATGTTTGACGGTGCATTTTCTGAGATTACGTGCATAGTTTTTTAAAAACATAAATCTTTGGTGGCGGAGAAGCAACTTCACTTAGCTTAACACCCTCCTTAAGAAGTACGAGCTCAAGGGTTGTATTTTTGTGGAACGCAATTAGTAGTCAATGGGAATGACAATGTGTCATTCAAAGATGATGATGAATATGTGAAAGGTAATTGATACCTCTTTTGGCCTCACTCCCCGAAAATGACTAAAACGGGGATAGAAGCAGCAAGGCTAAGTGGGTCGCTCCCAATAGGAGATGTCATCATTCTTCTAGATGTATCTTTACATGCTACGACATTGTATATCTAATTATTGTTGATGTATGCTTGTGGCCATGGATTAGGTCTATAACGACCGGAGTGATGACATATTCAGTACTATCCTGGAAGGGGTAGGATAGTCTTGTGTTGGTTTAGGCACCGAGTATCTCGACCCTAGGTACATCCCTCTAAATGAGTACGGAGTTTGGTTCAGAAGGTAGTCCCTTTACCTAGTCATTTGTATGAAAATTCAAAATTCACTACATGTCTGCCTTTTTGTTTGTAGAGGCTAGTATTGTTGGAATTTAATAATGTAACAATTTTAGCTATGTTGATTATTATTTGTATAATAGACACTATTATAACATAACATGATTTGATATGAAATGGTTTGGTTATCGCAAGAGAAAACCCGTCTGCATTTATGTTTGGACGTGGTCTTATGAGATACCTTTTGTTTTGATAAAGCAAAAGTTTTGGCAACTTTATAAATTCAGTTGAGATGTGTTTTTCTCACACTAGTTTAGCAGACTGATCCAGGCATCCTTCTCTTTCAATGCTTGGGTTAAACCGAATATATTTACAAGTTCAGATTTGGTGCTTTTAAAGCTTCAGCAAGCAAGATGGAGATCTTCATGTCGTATATAGGTATCTGTTTATTTTTCCATTGTTTTGCATTATTGTTGTTGTAAACTATTAGCATTTGTGAGGACAGGTTATTATAGCAATCCAAGCTAATGCTTACTTATTGTGTAATCTGACATGATTTATGTATATTATAGTTTCTCTTTGTAAAGATTATTGATCTATATTATATATTATTCCACTGCGATGTGAGATTCTGTATTGTTTTGGTTCTACATCTCTCTCTTCTTCTTCTTCTTCTCTTCTCTTCTTCTTTCTTCTCTCTTTCTTTTCATCCTCTCTTTTCTTTCTCATGGTTATCTGCAATTTGTTCGCTCTGGATCAACAGGCGAGGTTGTTGTCAGTTCATAAGGTATGGGTTTGTAGGTCTTCACATCTGTCAGTTCATCTCTTCTAAGATTCAGGAAAACTTCTTTAGGTTTAAGGTAATAAATTATATATGTTAATTTTTGTTTAGTGTATTTTAAACCTTTTCTCCTTCAAACCTCTAATCTTATGAATCCAATATATATACAAATCCTTTGTTGTATATATCGAAACAAAGATCTGTATGGGGTTGTTGAAGGTGTGTCAAATCCAAAAGGAGGCAAAGCTAAGGACCTAAGGTGTGTGGAAATCTAAATTGTTCAATTTTGGTAATTGAAAAGTATAGTTTGATTTGGTATATGCCTTAGGGAATTTTGGATTATGGAAACATCATAATAAAATTCCCCAAAATTCATTCAAAGCGAAATGTCAATTTGTAGGCTGGAATCTTAATTGTTTTATACTAAAATAATGGAGTTGGTGTGGGATTTTCAATTTACGTGTTTACCTTCGATTCCACTTCTTATTCTTTTTCTTCGAATCTGATTAAGGGATTTAATTAAGAAATGGTATCTAAGGCATGAATTCTTATTCGAAGTTAACACCACAAGTTTCTACAAATTGAACAGAATTTCCCTCGTCTTTCTTCATATAAAAGATGTTGAATAGAGCATAAAATTAATTAAATTGTAAGTTATTTTATTATTGATTTATTTCACTTTAATATAAAAGAAGTTGGATTTGGATTCTAAGTACAAGTCTACTGATTTTATTTTGGAATATTGGATTAATGGTTGTAGAAATGAGACTTGTATAATTTTTGAAGATTTAACATTTGAACACTAGTTTAGGGCGTAATCTTCGCATGCATAGAAATTAATAAATACTATTTATTTATATACAAACTAGCGTAAATAACGTAAAATTATGATGTATTAATTGTGTAGTGAAATAGGGTAATAATAATCATTAAATCCCCCTTAGGAAAGTAATTGATTATTACTGCAAATTAATAAGGAATTCTTATATGGCCTAAAATAATGGATAATCGTGAATGTGTGATAATATATTTTGGGAGTATTATGAATTATGACTTAGTTATATGGACGTGAGCTCAGTCAAAAGAACATAGAAGTCTGCCTAGCTAATCTAGCTACCACCAATATGATTTTGGGAATAATATGAGAAATCATCTACAATAAGTAATTACGAATGACGCGAGATTAGTCCCAATTCTGTAGGCTAAATGTGCATAGCTAATTTGACTACTGATTCCCATGAATAGTCGGGCAAATATGAGACATCTCCATGGGGTACGGATCATAATACGGAGGACCTTCTTCGGGGATTGAAGGTATTAAGTAGTTGTTTAAGGGCCCGCTATTCTCCCATATACGAACTATTAAATAGTCGGGATGGGTTTTGGAACGACTGAGAATATCTCAAAAATGTCCACTTCAATGGAAGTACGTAGTGTCCAAAGAGATTTCCATGTAATGTCAGCTAGATAGGTACCTACGAGGAGCCCGCCTTGAAAGTAGGTATTAAATGATTGGGCCTGCTATAATTGAGGTCTTAAATGGTTATAGTTTGCCTATTTTCCATCAAAATGGTATTAAATGGCTTGGGTACTATCTCTCGCACTGGTAGACATTAATAACAATGGTTATGGCTTATTGGTTGTGAAATTGGATAAGCCTTAGGGCTTATAATTGGAAAGACTTTGAATAGCTTAAATGCGTAAGACGTATCCCTATTTAAATTATATAGCCCAAGTATTAATATAGAAAGGCTCAAGATTTCTATTCCCAAACATTATTGTTCTGACTCCCTTCTCATTACAATATAGGTTAGGAAAGGAGACGATGATTCAGATGGAAATGACGATGAGAGGAGCTTTTGGTAGTAGTTTATTTATCTATTTATGTTATTTTCTGATGCACCCATTAACGATGACAATTTTTTTGAACACCATGAATCTCGATTATGTAATGGTTATTATTGGCATTGTGTTATGGTATGTAAACAATTGAGATTTTAATAAAATGGGTACTGTTTATGTTACTATATTTTATTCTTCCGTTGTGAGTTCTGAATGAGTAGATACATAGCTCTAAATTCTTCTTTTTACCAACCAACAGCCAACTTTGGAACGAGTCTAAGTTTTGATGGGATTTTTCTAGATTGGAATTTAGGCTATTTCAGGGTGGGTTGTTACAGAAATGGAGCAAAAAGAATGGGAAATAAGATTAGAACCCAAAATAAAATAGTAGGCAAATACACTACAATGGTTCAACTAAGAAGATAGTAAGCAATCGGGATAAGGGCAGTTTAGGTATAGGAAAATTGAATAGTAATAGCGTTATAAAATATAAATAAAAAATATTAGGAATTTATATGAAATAATGGTAGTAATTAGAAATAAATTTATGAGATTGTATAAAAAATAATGCTAGTAATCTAGTTAGAAGCAACATAAAAATGAAAGACAAAACAAAGAAAAATGGACATTTTTCCATTGTTGTGCGTATTTATTACAAGTATCTTTTGAAAGTTCCCCTCATATGATATTGGTGACTCTACCAAGGATTTGAAGTGGAGATAGAATGAGTGATAATAAAATGATAGAGTGAGAGTTGTTCTTATCTACTGTAGTTTATATTATTTTTAAGTTACATAGGATGTTTAGAAATATTGTAAAGTACATTTACGGAAGAAAAATAGTTGGTGTAATAATTGAGATTTTAAAAGAAAATTTTAATAAATTATTTGCATTAAAAATCCTAATTTTTAAGAAATAAACGTTGAAAAACGATCTTTAAAAGGAAAAGAACTTTTAAAAAGTTTAATTATAGATTCAAAAGTCAAGACACTAAGCTATTTTTGAATTTGCTAAAAAGTTACTAAATTGTACTTTTAAAGATTCAAGTTTTGGATTAAATACGTCAAAAATATTAAGTACTGATTTTTGAAAAATTGATGAAAACTGAACCAAAATTTTAAATATGAAGTAGATAGGAATGGATGCCTAGGTAAGACGGGGTAAAAGGTAAGGCTATGAAGAAGGTTGTGATGACTAGTCTTAAAGTAGCAATGAAGAATCCCCATAAGGTGTAAAGAATACTGGTGAGAACCTAAAAATGTTTTGTTAGCCATGTGTGTAATCCGTGAGAAGAACCTGCAAAGGAATGATAAATAGTATTAAAGTATACTTCTACGAGTTCTAGGGTATGCTTATGGAAAGATCAAGAATAAAGGAAGTAAATATCATGATTTGAGAATACTATCAAGAGATGGGACTGAGAGAAGATGGTAACATAAGGTAATAAGATAGAAAACACACAAAGGACATTAGTAGACTCAATGATAAGAATGATAAGATAGAGGGCGAAAAAGTTATTCCACCAAGCCAGTTGCCAATGAGTTATTCAAAAAGTGCATGTTTTTATTATTGCCCACTACAGTGTGGGAGGATGCGTGGTTTATTCCATAATTAGGTGTGGTAATAGAAGTAATGGATGACCCTTATTTATCAGAAGCCGTAATGCAAAGTTAAGATATGTGGGTTGGAGAATGATGACTTGCTAGAAAGGTCCATTTAATTTAATTAAGAAGTGATGGAGCCATAACATCGTTAACATCGGTCGATTTTGAGGGCAGCTCCCAGCAATTTTTTCTTTGAGGTTTGGAGTGCAAGCTTTAGTTGTTTCTATTATGTAAAAACGCATACGATATTTATGGAGATGTTCTTTTTTTTTATGTGTTTTCTATGTGAACCACGATATTATTGGGAGAACAATAAGATAAGGAAACTTCAGGAATGACGAGAACTTCAGGAAAGACACTTAACTAATGCAAAAGAAAAGAAAATAATAAAAAGGCTGAAAATAAAATAAATTAAGGGAATTTATTAAATTAGCTAGTAAAATAATGTCCCAAAAGCCTTAAAAATTTTGGGAAGATAAATTTTGACAAGCGAAGGATGGGGAAAGTTTGTTGTGAAGCCATGGGTGAAGGTCTCGGTACCTTAAAAGCCGAAACTTAGAAATGAACTTGTGTACTAGTTGTTTTTATAAATAAAAGAAAGGTCTTTGAAAAGTTAAAATTTACCACACACTAGGTTAGAGTCAACTATGGACGTTAAACTATTAACTAAATCCCGACTGCATAGAATGTGGAAAATTTTGTTTTGAAAATACATACATACATACATACATATATATATATATATATATATAATTTTGATAATTTTTGTTCAAAATTCTTGGCTTTGAAAAATAAAATATTTTTATGAAAAGATTGAGAAAAAATAGGTTTCTAAAATTCCAAAAAAATCCCAAATATTTTAAACTTAATTTAAAACGGTTTTGAGCAGAAAATGAGGAAAAAATTTGAATTTTGAAATGCAGCATGCTTAGCATAGGAAAATTTTGACGGGTTAGGAAGTAGAAATTTTACTGTGCAGAAGAAGTGAAAACAAAATGAAATACGGTAAGAGACAAGCGAAAAAGTTGCTTAACTATGGAGTCACTTTTTCCATACCTTGTCGGTAGATGAACTAAAGTACTTTTAAAATAATTCTGTTTCAAAATTTTAAAATTTTAAAATAAAAATCACTTATGTGGTCTATACTCGAAAAGTTAGAAGGGAATTAGGGGCAAAAGAGAAGGTTCCAATGTACAGTGGAAGAATGGTACATAAGAGAAGGATATAAATGTAGAATTCTCCATCTATACTGTAACATCTCAAAATTTTATCATTTTAATTTTGAACATTTAATTAATTTTAAATATTTAAATAATTGGTTTTTAAAATATAAATAATTTATATTCAAATATAGGAATTATTATTTATTTGAATTTTTAATTAAATATTAAATAAATGGATGCAATGGCCTTGTTAAACTCCTTTTAATAAATAAATAATAATTGTGAACTCATTTTGTAAATTTATTTACAATGATAAATGATTTGAACAAATAATAGGAAAATCAATATTAATAGAACAACCTAATTTCTATTAACATATTTTAGTTTTAATTCATAAGATTTTTCCATAATTTTTAATTTAAAAATATTGAAATTATCGTCTGATGTATTTCATAACAAATAATAGTATTTTGAAATTTCACTAAATAAAATAATCTATATATTTTATTGTTGATTTGTGATCACGTCGCATTGTAGTGCGCAATCATATTTTTATTTCAGTCGTTCACGATTCGTACGTAGATGGAATATTGTGTAGCGGAATACCACAAAACCTTCTTTTTAAACATTTTTTAATTAAATCAAAAATCAAAATTTTGAAAGTGGCTTGATAGGATGGTTGCTTGAGAATCTTGGCTTACTTAGAATATCGGTTCGACTTAAATTTGAAGTAGAGCAATTATCTTGTTTATAAACTTGGTAAAGTCAACACTTAGCCTCATTATTCATTTTTTTCATCCTTCCCCTTTTCTTCTTCATTTCATTTTTCATTCCCAGTAGAGAAAAAATGGCTGTTAACTTCTAAAATCCAAATCAATTACACCGCTCAGCAAAAAATCGTAAAACAAGTTTCTTTGATCTCATATGAAGTTTATCTTCACATCCATGGTCTCGATTTTGGTTGTGGTGGTCTTCAACGATGCTCGAATGTTGACAGCGAAACTAGGGTTTTGGATCCTAGGTGCTTTTGGTGGAGTTAGGCGATTTGGAGGGTAGTATCGAGTTCGTGATATGGAGGAGCAGCTTTGGTCGAAACTTTGTGGGTTACGGTCCAATGGGGAGGAACATGACGTTGTGAGGGCGAGACGAGTGTGCCCAGGGCTTTCGAGCTTGTCTTTGAGGGGCACAGATCAAAGCATACGTAGAGAGGAGGTTGTAGGAAGAATCGGTGTAGCGTTTTATCGAGAATCAAGGTGGAAATCGATGATTGTAGCTGCAGCAATGGGTATATTTATGTACATTCATGCACAAGTATTAGGAGGTGGCGGGAATTATGAATTTGGGAAGAAGGTTTACATGGAGTTGACTAGTTTAATAAGATATTAGCGAATTAATTAGTATTTAATTGATTCAAATTCATATAAAATGAATAATTTTTGCATACCAGGTCGAAATCGGACACGGTCAGTTGCGTTGGACTCATATCGACATTATCTTCGCGTTTGAACTAGTTTGTTGAATGTGGAGCTATATGAATTTTGGACTAAAATCGAAAGCGAAAGCTTCATTGGAATTTTGGTGAGTTTACTCACCTCTAAATAAAATATTTGATATCGGTGTTGTTATAGATTATTATTGAATGCTTGGATGATTGTTGATAATTTTAATGAAGTGCATATTAATGATAAAATTATAGTAGTTAAATTAGTTATACTTTGTTTGAGATATCTATTTAGTAGAATAAAACAACATTCTGCTATAATTAAATTGAATAGAATATTTTGGACATCTATCGAGTAGAATAAATCAACGTTCTATGCTTGTAAAGTAAAATGATTACTGTTTGATTGTTTGTTTGGATTCAAATTCACAGTTGTTAGCGGATGACATAAATAACCATTGCGTTGCAGGGGACAAAATAAAAGAAATTTATAAATTTAAGGGTGAAGTTTTGATTATAAGGGTGAAGTTTTCATAAGTTTTAAACCTATGAATTTTTAAGTTTTAAACCTATAAATTTAAATATCTTTAATCAACTGGAATCAAATTTATATATTTTAAACCTATGAATTTAAACCTATGAATATAAGAAATTTATAAATTTAAGGGTGAAATTTATAAATTCATAGGGTGAAGTTTTGATTAAAAATTTATAAAAGAAATTATAAATTTGATTTATTATATTCCAGGATAATTAATATTGTTTTAAACCTATGAGTGACTATAAATTTGATTAGTTATCTTTGCTGATAATTTATGTTGTTTAAAATTTACAAAATATTTTAAATTTGATATTTATTAATCCTAGGGTAACTAATGTTGTTCAAAATATATAAAAAGATTATAACTTGATTTATGGTCTTCTGGGATAATTAATGTGGTTTTAAAATTTATAAAAGAATTATATCAATTATCTTTCAAGGTTATTAACATTGTTTAAATTTAAGAAAAGTATTGAATTTTTTTATTTTCGAGGATAATAAATACTTTTTTAACACTTAAATGATAGTTTATAAATGAGAAAATCTTCAAAAGGGAATGTATAAAAATAAAGCCAAGTGTATATTGTTTTAGCTTATATAGTAAATAATATTTTCGATGACATTCATTTTTGGCCTTCCTTTTCAATACACTTAGATATATAATTTGCCCATTTAAAATAATATTTTTAAAAAGTGGTTTTAAAGTATTTTACAAATATTTGTAATGTGAAAATCAAGCACAAGTAAGAATCAAATGTTTTAACAGCTTGATTCTTTAATTGGTGTTAGCACCAGATTGGTCACTAACACCCTAGAGTAGGTTTCTGTAGAGAGATTAATGAAGATAGTAAATTAAAATAAAGGAATATCATGGTAGAATGCAGAAACAACAATAGAAACAAGAACACTAGATACATAGTGGTTCGGCGTAACTGCCTACGTCCACTTTGGATGTAATCTTTATTAATTTTTCAAATAATCGAATACAGATACAATCCATAAATAAGTAGCTTGAATACAAGTTTGATTAAGAAGAAATTGAGTATAGAAAATGGCAGAGTCTCTCTGGAGTTCTCAAAAAAAGGTCCTTTGAATTGGACCCATGCCCCTCCATTTATAGACGAAGATAAGCTGGTTCCCCGGTCCAGGCCCATGACTAAGATAACTCGGCCCATAGCTGATAGGTTAGGTAGACTGAACCAGGCATGCCGACCCACTACCACTGATCTACTCATGCGGATCCTAGATCCCTGGATGCTGACTCGGAGTAGATCTTACTCATGCCCAAAGCAACCTGGCTTTTACCCCGAAGTAACTCGCTCTTATACTCATGTCGAACCATTCTTCCATTCCTAACTTCCAGCTATGTTGATCGATCCCATATGGCTGAATAATTAAAGGCCGATCCACCTGTCACAATCCCTCCGAAGCCGAACCACTCAGGACCAACCCACAAGACCTAATCTTTCTAAGGATGACCTCATCCATACCGAACCACTTAGGCCGACCCAACATGGCTGATCCATACATGCCGACCCACCTAGACCGACCCTCTATAACTGATTCACTACGACTTATCTACCCTGATCGACCCTACATGACCGATCCACTAAAGCCGACCCACACATGTTCTTCCATAATAGCTATCCTACTCCAACCGACCCATTATCGAATTCCATACCACATACATAGGCCGGTCCAAACAAGTTACACCGATCCCTTATACTTCCAGTCCTATCTTGGCTTGAGTCTCGTTTAGGTCCAACTATATCCTCTACGACTATCACCTTGTAGCCGGGCTAAGTATCCGAGTAACATTTTACCCCCAAAGTGCATTGTGTGAATCAACATGACGCGCTTTGAATCAGCAAGCAATTCCTGCTTTCAGAGGCAAGCCCGTTCAGAATGATAACTGACTATCGCTTTTCATTGGCCTTCGACAAAGCTTCATGTCTGAACGTATTAGCTCAATCTCGAAGAGGCTCTTAAAATCCTATTTTAATTTTTCAAAAGTTGAATGTATACAACCTTTCGAAGGTTGAATCACGATGGGCTTTCTAAACCCACGCTTTTCCACTTACCCGGTAGTATCCGTCTCTTTATCACACTATCGTCCTCTATTACCATCATATGTGTATATACTCATGTATACACATTTTATTCTATTATCATTATATTTATTTTTATTAATCATTTAAATAAATTTTTATTGGTTATTACTTTTTATTAATATTTTCTTTTTATTTTAAATAAGGGGTGGATCAGCATACGAATACCGATCCACTTGGTCGATTCACCTGGCAATGGTCGGCACGTTTCCTCATCGACTCACTAAAGCATGTTGATCGGTTCTATAGGATAATTCCCGTTCATCTCCCCCTTTGCCGTATAAAAGCCTACACTCCTTCTCCTTCTTCTCACTTCTACTTTACTTTTACAAGCCTTCTAACTTACTTCGTATTTTGCCTTCCTCATCACTGCCCCAAACCCAAACTCCTCCTCTCCACCGAACTGCTTCTCCCCTTCACTTCATCATCTTCCAAACGTGCTGCTTTATTCTCCTCAACTTCCAAGCCCCAAAGAATCACTCGCTCCACCCTTAAAATAACGTTTAGGCGATATTCCATGTACTATTTTAAACTCCTAGGTCATACCTCCTTGAACTCGAACTAGGTTAGAACCGTATGTGCACACAGCTCGATGCGGTGATTGGAAGAGGAAAGGAACATGATAAGTGATAGGATAGGCGTGTCTAATCGAGCATTTTTGATGTGGGTTTGCACTAGGTTGAGTGGAGTTAGCATAGGTGTTGATTGGAAAGGAGGTCCATGATGTATAGGATAAGTGGGTTCGTTGTTTCGGGAGAAAGAGGAGTTCGACGATTTATAGGGTTGGGTGTTCTAAGAGAAAGAGTGGGTCGGTAGCTTGAGCTAGGTAGTGGATCGGTGGTTTGAAGAAGAGAGTGGGTTGGCACCGAGAGAGAGTGTGTGTGGGTCGACTGAGAGAGATAGAGTGGCTCGGTATATGCCGCGATGTGGCCGTTTCGTGACTTGAGAGTGAGTGTGGATTGGTTCTTTGAGAGAGTGTGGGTCGATACCTGGTGAGATATTGAGGGTCGGTGATTCGAGAGAACGAGTGGGTTGGTTATTTTTGTCTATAGAGGTGATCAGTATTCCGTAGTAGAGTCGATCGGTTATCTATTTTTGTAGAGTTGATCGGTATATACTATTTATTGTTTGGGTCGGTATTGAGTGTTAGGGTTGGCATTTGGCAATCAGGACTATTTTAACTTGACCACCGCATACATCAGGACTACATATTTCCACACCTGAGCATAAAATACTGAACAATGACAAGGATCAAAGCATATAAGCCCAAGGACTTAATTCGGACAAACAACTTCATAGCTTAAGTAATTCCGAACGCG
This sequence comes from Allium cepa, assembly GCA_030765085.1. Taxonomy (NCBI): domain Eukaryota; kingdom Viridiplantae; phylum Streptophyta; class Magnoliopsida; order Asparagales; family Amaryllidaceae; genus Allium; species Allium cepa. The sequence continues at coordinate 823,791,979 of CM060929.1, forward strand.
AATCTAACCCAACAAATGCAGGTAACAGCCTTCACAATTTATGATGCCAATGCTTGTTTCCAATACTTTTGCTATCGATCATATGACAAACTGTCGGGGAAGATCAGCGATGATGGTCTCCAAAGACGACAACTTGAAGCTTTATCACGCCACACTTGTCTTTAAAACATCAATTTCTTTGTACTCTTGTTTGAATCGTCGCACTAGATCACATATAACACGGGGGAATATCTTGTCATTATATCTTATATCGATTATATGTCACGTATAACTTAAATAGGTATTTATTCACACCAAGCATCTTCCCGAAATGTCTAATAAGTCAAGCTCCGCCACAATATCCGACAAGCCTGGACCAAGTTTACGACAAGAGGTGGTAGGGACGTCGAGCCTGTCATTTTCCCCCATTCCTAACATTCCAGACTTTCCTGTTGAGGTTATAAATCCGGCTTCCAATGCCATAGACGAAGTTGTTATTTTAGATAACCTCATTGATTCACAAGCCTAAAAAATTAGCGAAGCTGCTCTTCGTCGACTGTGCTCTATTCATGGAATCCCCGTCGAAGATGTCCTAGTTCCTTCGGGGCAAGATCGACCTCATCTGCCCCCCAACCGGATACACCGCATGCAACAAATTCATGTGTTGGGCCGGATGCATGCCACCCTTCAATCCATTTATCCACGAGGTGTTAAAGTACATAGGAATCGCCCCTACACAACTGCATCCCAATTGCCACGCATTCATTCATGGTACCTACCTACTCTTCATGAGCATTCTGTTTAGACCTCCAACCCTTGAGGATATCCGCTGCATTTACCATTTCAAGAGACGTGCTGATAGCCTGTCATATATATTCCTAGAACCATACCTTAAATGCCAAGTTCTAATGGGCATGTGGAACAAGCTCTCCCAATTCAAGCAGGAGTGGTTCTACGTACGCTGTCCTTCTGGCTTTGCTAGAAGATGGCTAGAAGGACGTAGGTCTCATCCTTATCCCAACCTTCATTCTAAGACTTAATGCGCAGCTCTCCAAAAGTTTTTTTTTTATCATTACAGGTATTCCCCCACGGCCCGAAGGCACTAGATACTCCGAAGCATTCGCGGCCATCTGAGCTACCTTAGTAGAAGAGCGGGACATCAAATTGATAGTTACCGACGAGTTGCTCTCACTATCTTGATTATTAGAAGAGGGTCGTTGGATTGGCCTTCTGAGTAACACCAGGACCGCAAGAACAACTGCTGAAGCGAGTAAAGAACAAGTTGCCCCTTCAATTCCCCTATCGAAGTGGCTCACGACACTACTAAGGAAGGTGAAATTAATGAAGCGTTGGTGCAAGCGCCGATTGACGAGAACATAAGCCCTAGATAAGAGCCAGCGGCCAGCGCTCCTGATACTAACCAACCACCGCTTCCCTCAAGAAAGAAAAGGAGCTTAGCATACAAACTAAAAAAGATAAATTCGGGGGAACCTCAAAGGTCAGGATAACTCCCATCAAGAAAGGATCGTCTTCCCAAAAAATGGAAAGCTCGCTGAAAGGACTATCCAACTTAACCATTCCTAATGATTTATTGGATTACGACTTTAATAATCCCGACATTATGGGATTTAACTCACCTGCGAGAAGTGATGAAGGCACACAACTTCATGATCAGGGAGAGAAAACTCCAATGAGTAGAGAAAAAAACACTGGTCTATTAAGGGGATGCACTAGGACACACACGAACACTTACACTTCACCACGCACTTGAATTCAGTTCGTCATGTGACTTATACTTATTCGTTCTTGTTTAATATTATGTACAGGTGAAATGAGGCGCACACATGGCATTAATCGTCTCCAAGGATCCTCCATCTTCCACCACTCTGGTCGAGACTCAAGATCGAGTAAATGGAGAGATAGGGACGAAAGCGGAGATAGAGATTATCGTTCCATAGAATCATCCTCATCCTCCAGAAAGAGAACCCACGGCCACTCTTTATATCCAAATGAACGTTCTAATCTTCCGACACATAGTGGAGACAAATCTACGCAGAAAGGCTCCGAGTCCGAAGTCCCCTGCGACCAATATTCTGGTTCTTCGAGCACCAAGCAATCTTGCGAGCCTCATAAGAAATCGGTAACTCCAACAAAGCAGACTCCCCCAGCTCCCGTTCATGATCCATCCACAGTAGAAAATTTAGCCGAGCTTAAAGCTACATTCCCGAAGATCTCTTTTGACGGGATGAAATTCCTTCCTACAATTTATTCTATTATTAGGAACGTTAAACAGAGCACTATTGCCTGCAATAATGGCATGTATTTCCAACACGATGCGTTCGTACACTTAGTGGAAAAGTCTTGGAAGTCTCCATTGAGCGTCAGCATGAGATTGACCGCCTTAAGCTCAAAGCCATTCACGACAGAGATATTATAAAGAGCTAAGACGAAGAGCTGTTCTCATATAAATCTCAACTTGAGAAGGCAAGAATAATGCCAAGGAGATAGCTGATGCGGTCAATCGCTTAGAGGCCAGACATAACAAAGAATTAAACGAGGCAGTTCAACGCAGCAACGCTCTAGCTATGGAAAAAGATTCTCTGCAAAATGAGAAAGACATCGTCGCCTATTGAGTCAAGGAATTGAAGGAGCTGCTTTCCAATGAAAAAGAAGAGAAAATCACATGGTGAGAAGAATCACAAAAATACTGTGATGAAATCATCGAGATGAGGAATTTGAAAACAAACTTGATGATGAACTACTCAAGGTCAAAGCGTTAAAGATACAGCTCATGAAGAAGGCAAAAAGGCGGCACTTTCAGAGGTAGACTCTCGAATCAAGGAAGCGACCGAGGCTGGCATAGAAAAGATTAAGTATTCCTTTGACCTTCTCATTGCCAAGTACAATGAAAGAGTTCTCATGCACTGCGACCTATCTTTCTTAAGCGATGGTTATCTCGGATCGCTAGCTGAAGCAAGGGATATTTTAATAAAAATTAAGAAAGTGGCGCTGGGTGTTGAAGAGATTGATGAAGATGCTCTTGTGAGGGAAGTGCTCTGAGGAAGTGAGCCTTCAGACTTATCTATGGCATAAGCGCTCTTTGGAAGAGACTCCCTACATCGAAGGGTAAGGGAGAAATTGCAGGCCCGTCCAGCACAGAGTCTCAAATTACTCCTCTTATTCAATCGGCCGAGACTTCGTATCTTGGGCCTCCAAACAGACCGCTGTTATGACCCGGAGATGCCCGGACTTGGCATTCACATTTTATCCCCAATCCCTGAAGATGATACTTTAAGAACCATTGAAAGTCAACTGGAAGCTGGTATGTATCATCGCTTTTGGCAAGTAACGGATGTATTCTAAAATTTTCTTTTCATGAATTCATATAGGTCGCTCTGGTCCTGAGCCGACTCCAAGGAGAGATGTCGCCATGGAGCGGGAAGAAAAAGATGTTGAGGCACCTTACACTGGAGATACTCCTGGCCCTGATGCTCAAGTGATCGGGGAACTAGAGGAGGATAAACCTGAAGACCCATCACCTGTAGAAGAACATGACGATGTCGAAATTACAGGAGCTTTCGAGCATACTTCCAAACTTAACATGAAGGAGCAACTCGAGGAGGAGGAAATAGAGAGAACCAAAGTTAAAACAGAACCTAAGTTGGTGGAGCTCGACGATCACCTAAATAGGTTATTGAAAGTCATTCTCCCTGGTGGGACCACACCCTTGGAGGTTCCTCCTCCTTCCTTGGATACCACGTTGCTAGGAAGCAAAGTGTCAAGGAAAAACGCTCAGATAAGGAGACTTCGAAAAAGCCAAAAAGGGAAAGAAAACCAAAAAAGTAGCCCTCGTCATGCAAGATATTGCTTAGCTCAAATAAGATAGAACCATGTAGTTGCTTTCCTATCCTTTTCTCCTTTCTTTTATTAGTAGTCATTGTAAATAGACTTGTTCTCCGAACATTCGGAGAGGTTGTAAGGAAATTTTTTGAGAAATAAATAAAATTTTATTTCTTGGCATTACAGATTTTCATCACATAACTTATAATTTAATATGTAACTGAAATTCAAAGTTTTATGGGTCATTTAAATTCCAGTCCACTTTCGAAGGACTTAAAGTACTTCTGTCCACATTCTGGGACTTAAGAATTTTTTCCTTTATTCTCTGGTCCGTGCTATGGGTACTCAGAGTATTCTAGTCCATACTCCGGGGACTTAAAGATTTTTGAGTCGTTTGTACTCTAGTTTGCGCTCTGGGAACTTAGACTAGTACTCTAATCCACACTCTGAGGATATAGAGACTTTTGAGTCCTATATACTCTAGTCCATGCTTTGGGGACTCAGAGTACTTTAGTCCGCACTTTGGGGACCTAGAGATTTTTAAGTCGTTTATACTCTAGTCCGCGTTCTGGGGACTCAGAGTACTCTAATCCACAATCTGGGGACTTAGAGATTTTTGAGTCGTTTATACTGTAGTTTGCGCTCTGTGGACTCAGAGTACGCTAGTCCGCACTCTGGGGACTTAGAGATTTTTGAGTCGTTTATACTCTATTCCTCGCTCTAGGGACTCAAAGTACTCTAGTCCACACTCTGGGGACTTAGAGATTTTTTACTACATAGCTGGTTCGACTTTTAGTTTTGTGTGTGTTCATACGCTATACAGATTAATGCACATTAACCTTGTCATAAAATTATAAAACATTAAACACCAATAGTTCACAAAAATTAGCTTCAAGCTTTTATTGATTGTAGAAAATAGGGACAAACTGAACTTGTCTTATTACATGCCGGAAACAAAGAACAACAAATGAAACATGTACTATAAACAATTGCTACTAAAACGCAAAAGAAATTAACTAAGTATAATAACGTTGCAAATGCTAGTTATTCCAAGCTCGAGGGAGTGCCACGCCATCAACAGTCGCTAGCTTGAAGGTTCCTTCTCCAAGCCTCCGTTCGATGACGTAAGGACCTTCCCATGTGGGGTTCATATGTGATGGGACTGGAAAAACTCGTTTCAAAACAAGTTCGCCAATATCGAAAGTTCTTGGTCAAATTTTTTCATTATAATATCGGGTGACTTGGTGCCGATGTTAGGCCGTCCTTAAATCATCTTCTTCATGCTTCTCGTCGACAAAGTCTAATGACTCTAATAAAATATCTTGGTTTGTTCTAGGATCATAATAAGTCACCCGGTGGGAAGGAACTTCAAGTTCCACGAGTATAACTACTTCGGTGTTGTGACGACCCACCTTTTTGGTCAATTCAACTCAAGATTAAACCATTATGCCCGACCTGAATCATTCAAAAAGATGAATTATCAAGGTGTTTGCGAGAAAGGAAAGGAGAAGAGAAAGAAAATAATATATAGAATCTCACAGTGGAAGGATAAAATATAATAATAACATAATTACAGAAATGTCTATCGATATACATTTGATTTTATTTCAATATCATTAGAGTTGTACATTTTAATTGAACATGTCAATATAATGCAGTGGAATAATAATAGTAAGTATGGTCTTCCAATCTCCACTTCGTCTTCAAGTAACTAAGGTCTTCGAAAACTGAAACAACTCGGGCTGACCCGAGCGCAATGGAAAGACAATACACTCGAGTCAGCACTATATTTTCTTATGGAAGTAAATTCAAATCGAATAGTATAAGTACAGAAGTTTAAGAGACTAAACAAATTTACATCGACTTCCTATGAGCAATCAATATTCAAGTTTGAATTCAATTTTCACACTTCGATTTACGAATTCATGTTAAGCTTATTATTAATACTCATTCTCGGGAATAATCTCTATGATCAAATTCTCGATTTCATTTCACAAGACCCTTTTATTTAAAAGCTAAGATACCTTTTATTCTTCAACATTTCATCTGTAAATACTGTCTTTCAATCAACCTTTCAAAATATATATTTTTGTGAAAATTCTATTTTACCATTACATAATTGCTAAATTTTCATCACTGTTCAAATTAACAAAGTTAATTAAATTTTAACTACAAAAGTTTTATTATTAAACATTCAATTTAATTAACTTTGAAATTAATTTTCTTAACTTTCTTAATTTAACACTTTTAATTGAACTTTGATTCAAAACAATTCAATTTAATCGTTATATTTTAATTCAATAAGATCAATAATAATTCTCTCTTAAATTAAATCAAATATTTAATTAAAATTTGATTACTTACACAATATTAACAAATTTTATTCTATTACAAATAATCAACTTAACGAGTTTAAATATCATTAATCTTCAATATAATCATTTTAATTCAATTTCATAACTTTATAATAGTTCGATTAATATTTCATTTTAACTAAATTCACTTAACATATTTCCAAAATTAAATATCAACTTCAACGAAAATTTAAATTATAAATTCACATTAAATTTCCAAATTGTTTCTTAATTTCAAATTTAAATATTACATACACAAAATAAATTTCAATTGACTAATCGGCGTTTATTATTAGATTTTTATCCTAGGTCAAGTGGTTTAATTTGGGTATTTATCATTTCAACCCATATTCCAGTTCAAATTTCAATATCAAAATCAATGCATACAACAACAATATAACAGTGACAGGTATCAATAAATCAATCAACATTCAATATTCAAACTTTCTATAGTTAGCGGGTTTTCATGCAATTGAGATTCAAATCAAACATTTAAACTATTGCAGCGTAATCATCAGCTAACTATTTATAATTATCAATCAAGTTAAGTATTTTTATAATTTTGTAGGATACTTGCGTATGAAAATCTAATCGTGAGCTTAGAATCGCTCATCTTTTACGTACGAATTGAAATGGAGTCAACGTTGACACGGACAAGCTAAGCGGCCACGTGCTCACACCAGACAGCGGATGTGACGATAACGCTCGGTTCTTCCTTGCTCTTCTTTTTTTCCCTCTTACACGTTAGCTCCTCTTATATTTTCTCTACAACTATGCTCATTTTCCTTTTTCATGCACGTTGCCTAGTCTTTTCTTTTTCGTTTTCTTTGCCACGTTACCCTCTTTCTTTGTTTCCATTTGAAAAAAAAATCACGCATGCAAGCAACTGTGGGTGGAGTGACTGGGTGGCAGAGTGGCTAGTGGGTTGCGGGGAGGGTGAAAGTTCGGCTGGTGGTGGCTGTTGCATGGGGTTCGGCTGCTGACGTGGGCTCGAGGGGCGAAGGGAAGTCGAAGGACAACTTTTAACGTGGAGTCGGAAAGAAGAGAAAAGGAAAAGGAAAAATACAAAGATAAGAGAGAGGGCATGAGCAAGTAGTGATGAAGGGAAGTTAGTTTGGTGATATTGGGGTGGGAACCATGGGCAGAGGAGAAGCAAAAAAGGGGAAAGTTAAAGCTGCTGAAGCTTTACAAAAAAGAAAATGGGAAATACATGAAGAGGAGGGGAGAGAAACATGAGCTGTGAACTATAAATATTTTAATTTGTAGAGCAAACCAAAACGAAAGGGAGGAACGAAAATAAAAAAAGGAGGGGTAAAGAAGTTACGTGGAAGCCTTTAAAAGTATGATAGTTTATATATATAAATTTCTTTCAAACAAATGCTCACGGAAAGAAGAAATGGGAGGAGGAAGAAGGCAATGCACTTATATAAGCACAGAGGGGAGAGAAGCATTAAATGCAGCATTCAATAATTTAGAGGGGTGCACGCAAGGAATATGCATGCTAAAAGGATGTGCGGTTGGCTGTGAAAAGATAACGTAATTACGACTCTGGACACGGATGCGGACCACTATCTCATCCATCAAGAGTTTTGCAACAGAAGCCAAAACACGAAAACAAATATGCCACGGAGATCCGCACGATGCGTCGAATTCAACGACGTAATCAAATCAGTGGTACGACATTTGTAGCAAAATCTCATCTGCCGTCGCTGTTACCGCTTCGAAATTGAACGACAATAGCAATTTTAGATAAACGGAGCTACAAAGGTCGAAATTGTACAGAACGAACTTTGACGTTTTAATTAGAAAATTTTCTAGATCATTTCTATGTAAAAATGTCGTACTTTAAAACTTGATAATTCACACTAAAAATTATGACGACCGGGTTTCGGACGAATTTTGACGCAAAACAAATTTTATTAGTCTTGTTTAAATGGACGCATTTCAAATATCCAGTTTTCGTTGTCAATTAATTATTTTATAAAAAATTAATTTTAAAATCTTCGCTAAATTCATAATTAAATTGCTAAAAAATCCAAGTCGTTACAATCTCCCCCACTCAAAACTTTTCGTCCTCGAAAAGAGCGGAATAAGAGAATAAAAAGATAAACAGAAATCTAGTTTTCGAATATTTAAGAATTGAAAATTTCTTTGTTAAAAATTCTTTTATACCAAATTACTTTTATACCAAAATAGTTTTATATTGAAAATACTTTTAATAACTTGATGTTTCAACAAGTTTATCCTCGTTCTTACAGAATCTTGCAGTACGCTGATCAAACGTAGAGCTGAAAATCTCTAAGTACTTAGTAGACCTGTTTCAACACCCAGTGAAAATACTTGAAAAACTATTCAAAATAGATATGGAAAGTACAATCCAATCACTGAAATCAAACGAACGGGATCGTCATGAAACGTTGTCACTAAGGTCGCTCTCTCGCTAAGTCAAGGGGACAGAGCGACGCAGCCTCAGGTGACTTTAGGCAGCCGCTGCCCCACGTCTTACGCCATGACATCCAAAATAACCATAGGTCGCAGATACACAATGGTTTCTCCTAGATCCCCTAGGTAACATCTGTACCAGTGAGCAATCACTGCTATACGAATTACGTTATGTGAACTGCTCGCATGGATCGTAGTCTACTTAATAATAACATTGGTGATTACGTCGCTATCATCCATAGACTCAAGCCAATCATCTGCCTTCTCGAATTACGCCATATGGACCACATATACATAATGGTTTCACCTAGTTTCCCGAGGAAACATCCGTACCTCAGGGCAATCGCTCTACCCAAACAGATTACGTCGAAAACGACCATAGATCGTAGATACATAATAGTGTCGTCTGGCTCCCCCAGGAAACATCCGTAACCGTAAGCCTTCACACTCCTGCGTATTTCGTTATGCAACCGAGGTAATAAGACCATAGGCTACGCTATGGAATTCGAAGGAGCTCATGAGTTTATGTTTGGACGACCTAAATCAATCGATAGAATCAATAGAATGTATCACCAATATGGCCACAAAGCGAATAATCAAGCAGAAGGTACTTCCCATATCTTCAATTTCAAAATTGTATATCATACTATACATAGTACCTTTTCAAATCATCAATTTCGAACATATCATTCTTATATAATTCCGTTATATATAAGATCATCGCTTTTCAAATAGAGTACCTTTCCAAATCAATAGTTTTCGAAATAACTTCATACTTAAACAAACCAGTTTCATCTAGGGATCAAAAACTTTTAAATCAAATATTTATATAGAGTCAAAGGTCTTTGAAATCAATCCATTTTCATATATCAATTTAGTTTTAAATCCACATATGATCTCAACAATCATTTTCCCTTCCAAATCGAATATCGTTCAAAATTCCAAATTTTCAATAATTTCTAATCCATTGTTTTTCACAACTTCAGTTCTATTTGTCAAATCATATAAAATCAAATTTCTTTCCGATCAAGTACTCTTTTAAAATCAATAGTCCTCAAAATCACCTTATACTTATATAATGACCATTTACGTTGCATGAAGAACCATATGGGATTGAACATCTTTGCTTTATAAAAGGTTTCGAATTTAGAATAGTTTTGTATATAAAATGGTATAAAATAGTTTGTAAAATAGTTTTGTATATAAAATAATTTGTAAAATGGTTTTGTATATAAAACAGTATAAAATAGTATGTAAAATAGTTTTGCATATAAAATAAAATAAATACTTTTGTATATAAAATAGTTTGTAAAATGGATTTGTATATAAAATAAAATAAAATAGTTTTGTATATATATAATAGTATGTAAAATAGATTTGTATATAAAATAATACAGTTTTGTAAAATTGTTTTAAATTAATAGTAGTTTGCATAAAAAAAATTTCAACTTAAATTACAAAGGAAATCCAATCCAACAACTTTCAATTTCAGTGTCAAAGCATATCAATTATATTAGAACATAAGATGTACTTATGTCATTATCATGCAATATCATATTCAATCGCCCGCTCGATCGCACAAGTTCGCTTTCGAACTTGTATTGTTCATTCGACTTCCCAAATGTGGATTTCGATAAGGTTTCCTGACTAAAAACCATTATTCTCCTTGCATAGCCATATACTACGATAGAGAATTTAGAATCCAAAAGATCCATATCATATGTTCGCCTCAAGAATCGAATGAAAAATCCTAACACGAAATGGTGTAATTCCCCTCGAACTTGTGTACTCAAATTCGGATCAAATTAATTATGCAAATAAAACAATATACTTGCAACTTACATATTTATTCCAATTTTTTTCATCACAATTATATTTTAATTTAAATTCATTATTAATCTGATTAATTAACACAAAAATCACTTCATACTTTAATATTTGTTACACAGAATATTTTTCATTTAATATAAAACATTAATATATCCATTCTCATGGCATTGCTTATATTTCTCTTCATTTTAAATTACATTTATTTTCACATGTGACATTTCTCATTTAATACTACATTTATTTGCAAAACATTTCATAAGAAATTTCCTTAAGCTTATAACCAATATATAAAGGTTTAACTCCTTTTCATAAGACATTACTTGAGTTTAAAGTTATCAAAACTTTAATTATAACCATGTATTGCAACATTCATTTATTTCATAAACAATTTACAACCATGACTTTATTTATAATCATCACACTTTTAGTTTATATTTGTTTATCCAATTAGTTTTCACCTATGATTTCAATAATCAATTTTTTTCAAATTGAATGCTATTCAATAATCATATATTTTAAAATTCCAAATCATCATTTTTCAAAATTTTCTTCAGTTTTATATCTACATAAAGTCATATCTATATAAAATCAACTTCTTTTCTAAAATCACTTCATAAGTAACTAAGTTTTAAAACCATCATATCTATATAAAATCAACTTCTTTTCTAAAATCATTTCATAAGTAACTAAGTTTTAAAACCACAATTTCTTTTCAAAATCAAATACTTAATAAAAATCCTTCATACATAAATAACCTTAAAACTCAATTTGTACCTAATCAAACATTTCTCAAACGGTTTCATCATAAAACTTTTCAAAACTAGATTTCACATCTGTACCTAATTCAAATTTGCCTTCAAAATCATTTTGCAAATAAGTAAGGTTTTATAAGTGTTTACGAAGTCCAAAGCATTTCTCAAAACTCGGTTTCCTTTAAAGCATTTCCCCTTTGCATAATATAATATAATCTCATTAATTTTACTTATCAAATATTTAACAATTTTAAAACTTATATAACTTTTATTAACCATTATTTTTGAAAATTTAAAAACTAACCTCCCTTATAACTTTCAAAATACTTTTATACTTTTCGAAAAATGCTTAGCTTTAAAAGTTGATTCTCAATTTGGAATTGTTCGACTAATCAGAATAGTCGAAAAATAAAATTTCAATTCAAAGTTGGAAATTAGGAATCAATCATCTTAATAAGATGCATAATCAATCATTATTCAATCCAAACGTATAGGTTACATGTGTTTATAATATAATTAAATTCGAAAATTCGAGAATTGAACAACGGTTTCCTTTCAAATAGATATCTATGTACATCTTTCGAATATCAAATCATACTTCAGGGATTTGAATCAAAATCAGTTTCATTAAATCAATTGTGTAGCAAAGCTAATAAAGTTTTATTTTCTTTGAAATCATTTTAAAAATCGTTTTGAAGACATTACTTATTTGGAAAAAAATACCTTTCAAGTAGTATAATATACTTTTTAAAATATGAAATCAATTTCAAGCATTCGAAATTTAGATTCTCAAATTTTCAGTTTGATTTCTTTTCAGTCTTAAATCATATTTACATAAATCATTTCATAATTGTATATATTTGCTTAAATTGAATATACAACTTTTAATTAACTAAATTTTCCCAGAGTTTTAAGTTATAATAAGTTTACAAAATACTAGTAGACACACACACACACATAAAATACAAATACGTTCTCTCAACTCTTAACTCATTCTATGATACTACTGACCCTATCTCTGATGAGTTAATCCTAACGAAGTTAAGGTTCTCAATTAACCTTCAGCTCTGATACCAAGTGTGACGACCTGCCTTTTTTGGTCAATTCAAGTCGACATTAAACCACATATGCCCAACCCGAATCGTTCAAAAAGATGAATTATCAAGGTGTTTGTAAGAAAGGAAAGGAGAAGAGAAAGAAAAAATATATATAATCTCACAGCGGAAGGACAAAATATAATAATAACATAATTATAAAAATGTCTATCAATATACATTTGATTCCGTTTCAATATCATCAAAGTTATACATTTTAACTGAACATGTCAATGTAATGCAGCGGAATAATAATAGTAAGTATGATCTTCCAATCTCCATCTTCGTCTTCAAGTAACTAAGGTCTTCGAGAACTGAAACAACTCGGTCTGACCAGAGTGCAATGGAAAGACAATACACTCGAGTTAGGACTATATTTTCTTATGCAAGTAAATTCAAATCGAATAGTATAGGTGTGTTTGACGTGAGCTCTCAAGTGTATTTTATATAGAGGTATACTTTCGATGTAGGGGACATACCCTCCTAGTCATGTTGGATAAATTCATTCTCTTTGTTTCGATTCGATCCTTGAAATTAATCTTTTCTTATTTTGTGTTTCACTAATCCAAGATGATTTGTTGCTCATTTTGATCGTTGATATTCTTTGTCGAAGATGATGTAAAACCAAAAAGCGAGTGAAAACCAAGCAACGTGGGGTTATTCCTATTAGGGTACCCTCACGTCTACTCTAGATTGAATTCAGTGGTATGCTCTCGGATATGTGAAATACTCAGATTTTTGGTAAGGTTGGCGGGGTCCGGCTTGGACTCGTCTGAGAGCCATCGTAGAACTCAAGTATATTTCTAGAGGTGTTCGTTCGGTAAGGTAGTGCACCCTCCTAGTCACGTTGGAAAATTTTCCTTTCCTTATTTGATTCAAATCTTTGAATTGCTTTCTTAGTTGCGTTGAGAAGTGTCTGGATCTTTTCTCGATGTTTAATTATATATGTTCATTATTTAAGTTTGGATTTTGACCTTGTTTATCCCATTCTTTCAAGGTGGGTTTTGTTCTAACTGTTTCCATTCTTTCATGTATGGATGTTTTTCTTATGATGTAAAAAATCATTTTATGTTTAGCGGCGTGGTCTCACAGAAATATTATATATTCATCATATTACTTGAGTTTTCATATGCTGGTTTTCTAGACTAACCTGGATGTTATGTTATTATAATGCTCGGGTCAGGCCGAGTATTTTTTTTCCAGGTTGTCATTAGTGGGACATGGAGCTTATGGAGTATAGCTGGATGTTCACCTGTAGTAATATTTTTATTGTCCGTTGTATTATTATATATACCTATCAGCAATTGTACGATCAGAAATTTATAGTTGTCCAGCTAATGGCATTTTTTTTTTAACTCTGATGTACTTTGTATCTTGGAGTCATAGTTTATACTATCTTATTATATTATATTTTTTTCATTTTCGTTGTGAGTTTCTATTTTCCCTGTTTGTTCTTCTATTTTACTCTAACAATATGCCTTTCTAGCGATTGGATGTTCGTCATTAGAATAACATGGATGTATTTGGTGTCAAATTTCGATGGTCGAAGAGGTGGAATGTTACATAAATTCTTTTCCGACATAAGAACATAGGTTTAGAAAACTGGATTTTACTGAAACTTGGATGTTAGCAATGGTGTGCTATGATTTGGATAATATGAATTGGATGAAAAATTGGTTGAACTATACTTCTATTCATAGAAGTGCTGAAAATTTTGGATGCAAAACAAGTTTTTGATTTTATAAATTTACATACATATAGAAATTGCAGTATATTTACGTTGTTTACACCATATTTTCAAAACTGTTTTAAAAAGATGCAATAATATAGATGGCGCTAATTAGAATTATTCTGCATACATATTATATATGTTGCGATAAATCGTGTAATTGTGCATAATTGGCTGCACATTTGTCAGTTGGTTAGTTTAGAATGGTTGTACATTATGTTACATGGTTTAGTCCTTGAGCAATTTTGAGGATGAAATTCTATTAAAGAGGGAAGAATGTAATACCCTGTAATATTTAAGATAATTAATTTAAAGAAAATTAATTAATAAATAATAAAGCTGAAATATAGAATTTTTGCAAACGTTGAAATTTGGCTACGAAACTTCACCATTGGATTTATGGCGAATTTCTGATCAATTTTCATATATAAAGTTTTTCGATCGGAGTTCAAATAGAAAAGTTATTACCGGTTGAAGTTTTAGAATCAAAATTAATTATCTATGTAATTATGGTAATATAAATAAATTAAACGTTAGTTAGTAATGCTAATGAAAGCTTAGACATTAGGAAATGTTAATGTTAAAATCAAACCTTAGAATATCATAAAGTGGGAAACAAATGAACACAATCGGTTAAACAAGTAAAAAAAATTAAACAAATCAAAGATGTTGATTAATTAACACATTAAACAAGCCATAGTTCGACCCATTAGGCACCCAGGTCAACCGGTAGCGGTTTGATCAATGGCAATAAGCATTCAACCGGTGCCTGGTTAAAATCGACAATAAAAATTGACCAAACAGCTCGGATTCAATACAGTTTAATCTAACGGCTGGCATTGATTTGAACACTTAAAATACAGACTTAAACCCTTACTTCTAAACTCATATTTTTTTAGCGACGTTAGAGCTCTGCTGTTTCCTCTTCCTCTCCAAACTCTTAGACATAATTATAGATTAGAATATATATAATTAGAGAATCATAGAAGATAATTGAGGAATAGAATAGGGTCAAATCAAATCGCCAAAGCCAAGGTAAATTGTAAATCCGGATCTAAAACATAAATCAAATTCCAAATCTCTTTTTTGATCTAGATCCCTAATAAATCTGTATACGCTAGCGATGTATAAATCCAAATAGGGAGAAAAGGGAGTCATACTAGAATAATAGGGATTAGGTCTAGAGATTTACAAAGCTAAAGAGATGAGTGAGAAATTATATATTTTATATAATGTTAGATTTATATCGTTGTAGATCTATTTATGTATGCTTGAAATGTAAATTGGAGTTATAGGCTAAACTTGTATATATCAAATGAAATTATAAATCATATCTACATATTCTTTTATTAATAACTTGAATTATGTTTTTTATGTATGTAAATTCGGAAATATTAGGTAATTATAGTCTCTGAATTTTAGAACATATATAATGGTTCCAGATTTGTAAATTTAGAAAGATTTATGCAAATAAAAATGTAAGTTTAGTTATCATAGTAATTGTAGGTATTTGAGTTGTATTTTAATTTATTGAATTATATAGCGTATTACAATGTGAATTTTTGACATTATTAAGTTCCAGATTTATAATAAAAATGTAGTGGTTGAAATAATAAAGAATACACCTAAATAAAACGAGATGTATAAAAAGGGATATATACTGTATTATATACTATTTATTTCAATAACTGTGAAAAAATAATTCCTTGTCATTAACACAAATTCCCTTTCTGGATAAGATATAGAAATTTATAATGTTAACCATTATGTTTGGGAGAAATGTAATTCCAATGCATTTAAATACAAAAATCCCTGAAAATAAATTAAAGAATTATAAATGTGATAAAAATGGTATACGAAAAGAATACGTGCAATACAAGTAAAATGGAAGAAATAGAAAGATTGACAAGACATAAATTAAAATAAAAGGGTATGAAGAGTCCACTAGTATAATGGAGGGAATAAAAAGCTAGAGTGGGAATAGAAATAAAAAGTTTAAGGAAAAAAGGAAAGTACATGGGAAAAGTTATTTAAAAGGAAGCGATAAACGGTCTTAAATCAAATAAGATATAAAGGCATAAAAGAAGTAAAGAAATATGGTTAATAGTAAGCAGTAAAGGCATAATAATTGAAACAAGAATGAATGAGTATACACACGCACATACGTAGCCTCAAGTTTGCGTTTATTGTTGTTGTGAATTATTAAAGTTAATAAATGATTAAATGAATAGAATGTCATAGTGATTAGAATGGGTTGGAAAGCGAGGTCGGTAGTGTTACACAATAAAATTCTGCCCAGCAGAAGGGGCTACCGGCAGTTGAGTATACATTATACTGACGTGGGACATATCCAGCTATAGGACTTGTGGAGTATATACGCTTGTGTATATGTGAAGGAATACCTAAAATAAGATTTTGTTTCAATAAATTAAGGGGAGGGTATTGCTTTGATTGTGTTAGGAAATCTAAATAAGATGGTGAGCAGCTCAATGCCATGTCGGTATGTATCGGTACCAAATTAGCAGTAGGAGCCGTACGTAGGTTGAGTGCATCATCGGTCCTTCGTAGTCAATGGGAAAGACAGGGTTACACCTAATGGACAACGCCTCCTACTAAGGTAGGTTCCATTAGTCAATGCACTGCCATGGTTGTTTACTAGTTTATTTGTTAGAGCATGGCTAATTAACCCATAAAAGAGTTCTTTCAAAAAAGTATAAGGAGGCGTAGGAGCTAAATCCTTTATAGTTGGTGAAGTTAAGTCCATGATAGGAAGCAGACAAGTAGTAAATCCCTAAGGCAAGAATACGGCTAAGCTGTCGTGGCGCCGTATTAGGCACTACGAGACGCATGACGAGGCGTAAACTACCATTGAGGGACAAGGATGAAGATGATGAGACACACTAGCGAGTCGACATTTAGTGTTCCACTCCCTAATGCATAGTTGTACGGGTAGTCATAATACGAGATGTAGTTCAATATGGACGTGATATTGAGTTGATGATGAATCTTGATGTGGTGCCAGATTACGGATACTAGTAGGGAAGTATCTTAGTCCAAAGGGGGGTGTGGTACTTATATATATATATATATATATATATATATATATATATATGTATGTATGTATGTATGTATGTATGTATGTATGTATGTATGTATGTATGTATGTATGTATGTATGTGTGTGTGTATGTATGTATGTTGTAATAGTCTACTTCGGGTAGATGGGGCGTATCGTACTCGTACGTGGAGTCGAGATGACTAAAATTAAAAGATATAGCATGTAATGGAAGACAGTCGGTATAAACTAATGTTAAATGTTTAATTCACCAGTCTCTAGAACATCGTTCTGATCCCCTCCTCATTACAACCCACAAGATAGCTTTAGAGGTACAGGCACTGGTGCAAGGAAAGAACAGCAGAAGAATAGGTTTCCTTAAGCATGCTCGGCACTGATAAGGGCACTAGATATAGGAAGTGTCAATCTTGGTCAGTAACTATATGATTTATTATTCTGTTGCGAGTTATATCAATAGTGCTATGATAAGAAGTTATTCGTTTATTTTCAGCATACCAAATCAATGATCCACATCTTATTGGGCTTGGGTTTTTGATTTAGCGAAAATTCGGGTCATTGGGGTATAGGTTGTTATAGAAAGCATTACGTGCTTTAGTCTCAATGCATGAACTGATATCGTTTTTACTATCACATAACATATCATTTAAAGAATTTCTATTTACATACCTTAAATTAGCTACTTAATTAATTATATCACTATGTGTTAGACCAAAAGTTAGTTCAACCTTTTAAAACGTTGTTCAAAGTAATATTATTTGGAATGGTCTTAGTAACACTCATGAACTTGAATATAGAACTGAGATTATTAAAAATTCAAGTCACAAGTCTATAGGCAAGATAGGCAAATTGCATAATTATGATAGTTCATTATTTGTTAGACAATGAATTAAATAGATAATCAATGTCTATAGGCTTTATGCAAAGAAAACTTCAATTTAGTCAAGGACTCAAGTGGCTTTGTTTAATATTCAAGTCCAAATTCAAGTCCAAGTCTAAAGAACAAGTCATATGTATGTCCATTCTCTCAATAATAGTCAAAGATAGATATAGTATAAGTGTATGCTATGCAATGTTTATTATCCAAATATTCCTGTGTAAAAGGTTACAATTGTATAGTCGGCACTAAAATCCCAAAATAAATTTAGGGTTTACAACTTTGAGATTAGAGAAAATGAGAAAATAATTAATTAACCCTTAGAATACCTTGAGGATCTATTTATAAGGGCATTAACCATGCGGGATGGTTAACACGCATTCTAGATTCAAATCGGATGGTTCCGTCACTCATATCTTGATTCCGTATCAGTAGCGCCTTTGTTGTTACTCAATACAATGTATAGAAACTCGAAAACTTGTGTAACTATTGATACCCGACACCTTGCACTAAATAGCATTTATGAAGGTAACTGATAATACTTGATACTTTTATCATTCGACATCCATTATTGCTTGTAATGTTTTGTAACATTACGTTGTGGAGGCTTGACGTCATTTGGGCCATAGAGACTCGATACACCTTTTTTGTAACTAGATGTTTGATTCCTCTTAGCAGTATAGCATCCTTTAGAAATTCAATATCTCTCGATAACTAAATGTTCGATACCTTCCTTTAGACATAGGTTCAATGCTTGGCCCACTTCTTACTAATATGCTCGGTGTGCCTTGCATAATAGATATCTGCCACCATTTATCTTGTAAAAAAAATCGACATCCTTTACCTGATAAATATTTGATATCCTTTACATTTCATATACTCGCTATCTCTTGGTAAAGCGGCATCCTTGCTTTGTTATGCGCTTTGTGTTGTAGAGGCTCGACACCCTCTGAGGATTCAATATCCTTTGGAAATTTGGTACCACCTTTACGCGTAGTTTCTTGAACTCTCAACACCTGTACTAGCTTAGAAATTTTTGGTTTCTAGGCTCAACATCCTGTATACTATTTAGAAGTTTGATATGAATTCTTGTAATAACAGCTATAAAGTCTCGTCATCCTTCCAGCCTTTGAGTTCGACATCCTTTGTGGCTCGATATCCACATGTTAGATGCTTGCTATGTTATTGTCTTGGAAACTCTATATGTTGTTATAGGTTTATTAACTCGACATGACTTTATAAACTTGATATACTTTCTTTAGATGCTCGATATAAGTATATGTGTAATACCATTCTCCATTGCTTCCATATACTCTTGTTTATTTTCTTATCATAGTAGTTAGAAAATACGTGGATAACATTTGCCTCCCTCCTTAAAAGAAGCTTTTTAAACTTTAATGTGAAACCGAGTATCATCTTACCTTTCCAATTTTCTATGAGATTTTTTCTTTCATTTAGTTCCCCTGAAAAACATAATGCAAATAATGATGACTTTCATATTTACTTAAAATTGAATTTTAGACAAACCCTTTCGAATTTGATAAAGACGTGAACTAATTTGTCTTAAATGTCGTATAAAAGAGGCTTTTGTGTTCCAATGTAAAGCCAAATTTTAATTAATAAGCCTAGAAATTAACTCAATAAGAAGGCTATAAATTTAATTAGCAAAAATATCAAAAATTAGTCTAATAAGAATCCCATAGATTAGTTTGATAAGAAGTCCAAAAATTCAACTAATAAAAAGACCAAAACCCATCTGGTTAGAAATCCAAAAATCCATCTGGTAAGAAATCCATAATTCCCTTTTAATAAGAAGGTCATAAATCCATTTGGCAAGAAGGTCATAAATTCATTAGTAAAGAAGATCAAAAATCCATCTAATAATAATATCATAGTTCCATTTGAATAAAGGACCAGAAATCCATCTGACAATAATACCATAGTTTCATTTGAATAAAGGACCAAAATCCATCTGAAAATAATGCCATAGTTTCATTTGAATAGAAGACTAGAAATCTATCAGGTAATAATATGATAGTTTCATTTGAATAGAAGACCAGAAATCCATCTGTTAATAATACGTCCAACTAATAGGAGATTGAAAATTTAAAAAATAACGGGTATTCTTTGTTATTTACTAAAATATTTCTAACCAAGAGATTCACAACTTCTCATATATCCATTTTGATGTTAAGATCCCTTGTTCTGAGTAATAGATACTTCTTCATTCTTCCTTTGAAGATTACCTTATTCTTAGCTTAGTGTCAGATTGGTAATGCTTTTTTACACTTCCTTTTAGGAGACTGCTTCGATCCATTCTTAGGATGAAGTCATACTTGTTTGATTGATTTTCTTTTCCCCTTATCACTCCTTAGGTGATGATTTAGGCTTTGATTCCTTTCACCCCATTTCACTCTTTAAGTGATGATTTAGGCTTTGATTCCTTTCACCCCATTTCACTCTTTATGTGATGATTTAGGCTTTGATTCATTTTGTTCCTTATCACTCTTTAGGTGATGATTTAGGCTTGAGCCCTTCATCACCTTATAGGTAACGATTTAGGCTGGTCAGTGCGTTTGGTTAGCCATCTTAGGTAAAATCAAAGTCATACCCATCCTCCCTCTAGGAGGCGCTCTGGTCAGGTCTTATAAGCAGAACCAAAGGCTGGTTCGGTACTTTGGCCAGGTCGTCTTTGGTTGGACCAATGGCTTACTCCATCCTCCCTTTAGGAGGCACTTTGCCAAGTAATGTAGGCAGAACCGAAGGCTGGCAGTGCTTTGGCCAGGCCATCTTAGACGAGACTAAAGGCTTACCCTGACCTCCCTTTGGGAGGTGCTTTGACCAGGCCCTTGTGGCAGGATCAAAGGCTTTTCTTTCACCCCTCATTACCTTATAGGAAATGATTTAGGCTTTCCTTATATAGTTCCTTTCCTTTGTTCGATTATTGACTCTTGTAGATGTACTTGTTTTAATCTCTTTATTCGTCCATCGTAGGAAAGTATGTCTCAAAATGTTCGGTAGTCTGTGTTCTTATTATTACCTTGCCATTGGGTCGGCATAGCCAGTAGGTTCCAAGTGGGATTACGTAGTGGATAATGAAGGGTACTTCCCAATTTGGTCCAAGTGGCCCATCCATTAAATTTTTATTATTTGCCATGACCTATCAGAGCACTAAGTATCCATTTTGAAATGATCTTTCCTTATTCTTGGAATTATAGTGTTTTGATATCCCTCGCAAATATTTGGTCATTTGTATGGTCACTTCATCCCTCAATTCATTAATCGTGTCCATGGATTCCTTTCTTAGCTCTTGATTAAGGTTAAAAGCATATGTGATTCTTCAGTGAGATGGTATCTTAATTTTAATTGGAAGCATTGCCTCACATCCTTATGTCAAAGAGAATGGAGTATTCCCTATTGCAGTTTTTGTAGAAGTCCGGTATGCCCAAAGCACGAGTCCTAATTCTTCTACCCACTTTCCTTTTGCTTTATCCAGTCGCTTCTTAAGAGTAGTTTTAATATCCTTGTTGACAGTTTCAATGGCTCTAATAATCTTAGGATGAGGTACAGACAAAAAAGTTTTGATATTCCATTCTTGTTGCAGAATCTAGTGAATTCCTTACTTTCAAACCGAGTTCCATTATCTGATATTATCTTATGCGGTATTCCAAACCGGGTGACTATGTTTTTAATCACAAATTTTAGCACTTTTCCTAAGTTGTATTTGGTAATGGCTCTGCTTTTACTCATTTGATAAAGTAATCGATGACTACTACTGCATACTTAGCTCTACCTTTAGAAATAGCTAACAGACCAATTAAGTCGATTCCACATACATCAAAGGGCCACGGGCATGAGATTGGGGTCAATTTGGTGGCATATGTGGAGTTATTGAAAACCTTTGACATTTTTCACATCTCTTTACATAATTCATTGCATCGTTAGTCACATGGGGCCAATAAAAACCTTGTTTTATGACCTTTTTAGCTAATTTTACGCCATTTGAATGGTCTCCATAGAATCTTTCATGGGCTTCTCTCAAAAACTTTATGCTGTTTTCTGAACTAATACATCTCAAGTATGGGAGTGAGTATCCCCTTTTGTAAAGTATCCCTCGATCATAACAAAGGTTGGAGCTTGATGTGTTATCCTCCTATCTTTCTTTTTATCTTTCGATAGTTTTTCTTCTATCAAGTATTTAATAATAGGTATCATCCAATTTTTCTTATATTGGTTGCTTATTTTTGTATGAATAGTTCCTTCCTTGGTGGCATCACTTCCACCTCCCATTTCTTTTCCTTTTTTCGTATGCGTGAGTGCTTGGATCTAATCAATACAATTGCTTTATTTTTTAGCTCAGGGGATTTTTCTTTAATTTTGGGACTTTGTTAGAAGCCTGCTGGAACAATTGGATATCCGGTCTCCTTGTGAACTAGCTAGTTTGGATAAAGAATCGGCTTGAGAAATTTTCCCTTTAAGTACTTGGTGTAATGGAAAATCTTTAGATTGAGTTAACATCTTTAGCACCTTTTTGACATAAAGGATCAGTTTGGCATCTTTCATTTGATATGTCTGATTCAGCTGATTAACCATCAATTAAGAATCACTAAAAATTTAGATCCTTGGAATCTTCAATTGAAGGGCTAAAGTAAGTCCTACCACCACTGATTCATACTCGGCTATACATTGGTAGTGGGAAAAACTAACTTCATTGTGTAATGCAATATGTGCCCATCAGGGGTAATGATTGCATAACCCACGCAACCCCCTTATTCATTCTAGGCCCAATCAACAAACGGTTGCCATTTAGGCTTTAAATCCTTTTTCTTTCTGATTGTTCTTTAATGAACCCTGTGCATTCGTTAACAAAATCAGCTAGAACCTTCTCTTTGACCATCACTTGAGGTAGAAACTAAATATTGTATTGGCTAAGCTTTATCCCCTATTTTACTATTCTTCCTGATGCCTTAGGTCTATTAAAGACTTATTTAAGTGGAAAATTGGTTAAGACCTTGATTAGGTGAGCTTGAAAGCAGGATCTTAACTTTTGTGCGGTGAGAATTAAATAGTATACCAACTTCTCTATAACTAGATATCTAATCTCTGCATCTTTAAGCTTTTACTAGTACAATATACCAGAAGTTTGAGTTTTGTCTTTTCTCTTACTAAGACCAAACTTACTGCATAGTCGACGACCATTAGGTAGAGATACAAATTTTCCCCTTCTGTATTGCTAGATAGGACCATAGGTTTTTCAAGATGATCCTTCAATACTTTGAAGGCCTTTAGGCAATCCTCTCCCCATTCAAATTTTTTGTTTTTCTTGATCACATCAGAGAAAGGGATGCACTTATCGGTGGCATTGGATATATATCTATTCAAAGAAGCCACTCTTCAATTTAGGATTACCACCTCTTTTTTTATCTTTGGTTCTACCATATCCCTAATAGCTTTGATTTGACTAGGATTAGCCTCGATTCCCCGAGCACTGATAATGTATCCCAGATGATTCCCAAACTGTATCCTAAAGAAGTACTTTTGCAGATTTAGTTTCATTTTATACTTTCTTAGTACCTCAAACATTTCTTCAAGATCCTTTAAGATGTTGGTTTCCTCTTGAGATTTCACTAGCATATAATCTACATATGCTTTCATGTTTCATCCAATTTGCTCTTTAAACGTTCTATTTACTAACCTTTGATATGTAACTGATGCATTCTTCAGCTCGAAAGGCATAACTTTGTAGTAGTAAATTCCCTAATCTTTTATAAAAATTATGTGCTCTTCATCTGGTTAGAACACGGGAATTTGATTATAACCTGAGTGTGCATCCATAAAAGATAGCAACTTATGTCCGCTTGTGGCATCAACCAACTGGTATATTCGAGGAGGATTACAATCCTTAGGGCACGCTTTGTTTAGATCGATGTAATCGACAAACGTTATCCATTTTCCAATGGACTTTTTAACCAACATAAGATTGGCTAGCCATTTGGGGTAAAACACTTCACTGATAAACCAATTCTTAAGTAATTTTTTAATTTCTTCTTTCATTGCATTAGCATGAACTTTATCAAATTTCCTTTTCTTTTCCCGTACAGGAATAATATTCGGATCTATATTTAAAGTGCGGTTCATAACCATTGGGTCTATTCCAATTGTGTTTGAGTGGTCTAGGAAAATACATCCTTGCTTGATTGGAGAAAATGGATAATTTCTCCTCTGAGCTTGCTACCCAACTCTTTTCTGATCTTTACTGTTTTTATTGGATCAAGTGAATCTAATGTTATCTCTTCTAGGTCTTCGGCAAACTTTATTTTTTCTTGCTTATTTCTAAAATCAAATTCAGTAACGATCTCTTCACCATCTATTTCCTTGTCTACTTGGGTTGCCTCTTTTCATTTTCTGTTCCTCTCGAAAAAATTGAATCTTCTTAACACATTCTTGGGCTTTTTAGCTATTCTTGTTTTCTTATTTTCCTTGGATAGTCGATTTGAAGGACTATCATCCAAGAGCTTTTAAATTTCAATTTTTCTTAATTCACTTCTCTTCGAATCATAAAAAGAAACACCATCTCTTTTGAATTGCTCAAGTGTAGCGCAAAACAGTTCTCAAGAGCTAGACTGCTCCCCCTTATTATTTCCCAACCATTCTTAGTCAGAAATTTTACCATTAGATATTTTGGTAAAACAAACGCATCCACTTCATCTAGGGCTAGTCTCCTTAAGAAAGCGTTGTAGTAGGAAGGTTGGTGCGTTATTATGAATAGGGTTTCAAAAGTCCTAGAATGTAGAGAAATTCCCATCTGTAACAGGAGTTTAATATGTCTGATTGGAGTAGATCTTTTATTGTTGAATCCAAAGATTGACTCAAAGATTGGCTCCAACTTCTACTTTGGAATACCCATTTGACCAAAAGCGTTCTTAATGATCACGTTTACTGCTCTCCCAGTATCTATTAAGATCATTTTTACCACAGAGAGCCCAATTTGTGAAGTTATTGCCAACGGATCATTATGCGGGTAAAGGACCTCCCTCGGCTCTTGTGTGGTTATCGTTAAGTTGGGCAGTTGAAGTTGATATTTACGATTTTTGAGAGGTGGCTACTCCTAAACATAAAAGAATCCTTTTTTTTCCTTCCTTGTGTATTTGCTCTTTACTCCTTTGGTACTTCCAGCGAGAGAGGTGGCATTGGAGGTTTTTTTTATCCTCCTTGACAAACTCCTTCAAAGATCCAAACCTAATCATATTCAGGATTACCCTGATCAAAACTTGGCATTATTCAGTTTTATGTCTGTTCGCCTTATGGTAAGTGCAATAATCTCTCCCTTCTTCAGTTTTTGATTGGTCCTTGCTTTGTAGGAAGTAAGGAAGTTGCCTCCATCCTTACCCAAAGCAAAAATATAACAAATGGGTCTATTCAAAGCAACATATTTGGATTTAGGGATCTCCTCTTATCTTCCTCTTCTATTTTCATCCTACCTCGTCTTTTTTAGGGGTGATCATAGCTAAATTTTCCTTCCTTCTTTAGTTAGGATTTCTTCTTAGCATGGTAAATTTCATTCATATGGATAAACTTATCAGCTTGGAAATGAAAATCTTGTAGATCTTTATACTTATAGATGTAGAGTTCCTTTTAGAAGGGTATCTGCTCAATTGATCTTGAGTGCACTGCCATTAGTTATTCTCTATCGGCCATATATTTTTCCTTTAGTGCCTCAATGTTGAATCTCTTTAGATATTTGCCGAGCAAATCTCCTAGTCTTTGTTTGACATTTGTCGACACACTAGAGTCAATCGTAGGATCTTTACATATGCAGAATTATGCTAAAAACTCATAAGAAAATTATTTCCAAGAGTAAATAGTTTTCTCTTTGTAGTGTCTATACCACTTAGCAGCTGCTCCTTGAAAAGTTGTAAGAAAGAGTATGCAATGTACTACTCCATATGCGTTGTGCTAATTCATTTGGCTCTCAAAAACCAAAAGATGGTCATCGGGGTCAGTAATTCTATCATATCTTAATGATGGGATTTTGAAGTGCGATGGAATTCTACAGGCATTATTTCCTCCATGAATGGAGCTTCATGAGGATTACTATTTACTCTTGGGTCAAGGTTTCTCATCCCTTTAAGATCAAGCATATATTTCACTATTTTATTGGCCATGTCATTCAAGTATGCTTCATCGTCATGATAATCCCCTCTGGAAGTCTTGTATTCTTTATCCGAAATCGAGCTACCTGACTACTCGAAAGATCTTCTTATTCTCCTTTCTTGGCTTTCTCTTTGATGGTTCATCTTAATTTCATTGTCCTGTGAGTTTGGGGAATACACCATTGGCCCTTTATCTTGGGTTTCCTTCCTTCTCTGCAGATCCATGATGCTTTGACCATTTTCTTTGCTTTAAATAATGAGGTTTCCAGATCCCTCCTTGGGGATTCTACTTCTTCTCCTCCTTTATTAAGCTTTGCTGCTTTAGAGGACTTCTGAGAAAGAACCTTCTCGACAAGCTCCAACATCACTTTAAGTTATTGTGTTAAATCTTGAATCTTAGCCTCGCTGTTTGTGGACTTTACTGGTGTCAAAGGCTGTCCAAGTTCCACAATATCTGAATTTAAGTTTGGAGTGATATTTTCCTTCAAGTTTATTCATTCCATAATCTCTTCATCCAAAACATTGACTTTTTAGCTCTCATCCCTCCTTGTAGCGCTAATAATGTTAGACGAAAAATTGATTCAATATTCTGAAACATTGCTTGAGATATATTATTTGGAACGGTCTTTGTAACACTTATGAACTTGAATACAGTCATGAGGTTATTAAAAATTCAAGTCACAAGTCCATGGGCAAGATAGGCAAATTACATAATTGTGAGCGTTCATTGTTTGTTTGACAATAAATGAAACTGGCAATCCACGTATATTATAGTCCTTTATTCATATGTCGTAGCAAAATATAAGCTTTGTACCTGGAAAACTTCAATTTAGTCAAGTCCAATGAACAAGTCATATGCACATCCATTCTCTCAATAATAGTCAAAGATACATGTATGATATGCATATGATATGTAATGTTGATTGTTCAAGTCCTTATGTGTAAAAAATTACAATTGTACAGTTGGCACTAAAATCCCCAAATAAATTTAGGGTTTACAACTTTAAGATTAGATAAAATGAGAAAAGAATTGATCTTCCCCTTTGAATGGCTGATGGGGTCTATTTATAGGAGTATCAACCATGCGGGATGGTTAACACGCATCCTGGATTCAAACTAAAGGGTTTCGCCCCTCATATCTTGATTTCGCATTGGTAGCGCCTCTATTGTGACTCTACAACTATTGATACTAGACACCTTGCATCAAATAAGCTTCATGGAGGCAACTGATAGTACTTGATGCTTTTATCATTCGGCATCCATTATTGCTTGTAATGTTTTGCAGCATTTTGCAGGCTTGACGTCATTTGGGCCATAGAGACTTGATACACCTTCATTGTTTGATTTCTCTTAGCAGTATGACATCCTTTAGAGATTTGATATCTCTCAGTAGTTAGACGTTCAATATTTTCCTTTAGATATAGGTTCAATTACTTAGGCCACTTCTTACTTATATGATCGGTAGGCCTTGCATAATAGATATTCGCCACCCTTCATCTTGTAAAAACACAGCATCCTTTACCTCATAAATATTCGATATCCTTCATATTGCATATACTCGCCATCTCTTGGTAAAGCGATATCCTTGCTTTGTTATACGCTCTACAACACTCACATCCTTCGAGGATTCGATATCTCTTGGAAATTTGGACCTCTTTTACTTGTTAATTTCTTGAACTCTCAACACCTACGCTAGCTTGGAAACTTTTGGTTTCTCAACATCCCATATTTTCTTTAAAAGTTCGATATGAATTTGTGGTAACAGCTAAAATGTCTTGTCATCCTTCCTTCCTTTGAATTTGACATTCTTTGTGGCTTAATATCCTCATGTTAGATGCTTGCTTTGTTATTGTCTTGAAGCTCAATATGTATACATAAGTTTATTAACTTGATATGCATTTATAAACTCGATATGCTTTTTTTAGATGCTTGATATACGTATGTGTTGGAACATCATCCTCCGTTCTTCCGTATCCTCTTATTTATTTTTTATCACAGTAGTTAGAAATGTATGGATAAGACAATGTAATAAAGTATAAAGTAGAAATCAAATGCCTTTATAATGAATAAGATTGGTCATGGAGTTAGATATATGTAACAAATTACAAAATTGGCCCTATATCATACCCTTAACTCTACCAATCACCCACTTGCATTTGGGGTCAATTATGGAATCTTATCCTATTCCTCCGATCAGTTTCCTCAAAATGATCAAGCTAGTCCCCTGCTGAACAAATATGCCATGTTGATTTAATTATCTATGTTGTCGATTAACTCTCTTCGACGCTAATAAAATACCTTTATCATATTATTACTTTAGAGTATGTTCCTCAACTTCTACTAAGCTTTAGGTTCTTTAGTGATCTATATCACAACATTATTATTGTATAACAATATTATGAGGTTCTTAATATTTGGGATCATCTTAGTTCAGTTATAAATTGATGCATTTGTTTATACTTCTTATTGTAGTGTTGTTCAAGGCGATGTATTTAGCCTTCAGTTAAATCAACCACTACTTATTGTTTGTATTTAGCCTTTAGTTAAATCAACCACTACTTACTGTTTGGAACATTTCCAACTTAAAGTTCTTAATTTGATATTGAATATGAACTTAGGATTGACAGGCTATACATGATATCACCTATGAAGTTCGAGTCCATGCACCCCTTTATAAGGAGTACGTTTCTTCTATAGATAATTCTTTAGTATTTCATCAGTACTTGAGAACACTCTCAATCATCATATAATAATCTTAATTCGGATTTGATGCTTGCTTTATGTAACAAACACATAAGCGAAGTGTGATATTGTAGATAGTATATATAGCATGTATGATAATTCCTATTGTCAATGCATAAGAAACCCATCTTAAATGCTACAATATTAAAAAATTAATATAATGTCCATGCATATCATTTTGGGACATTCCTCAACATCCCATTATATTGTTTGTGAAAGATGTCTTTTCCAATCTATATCAAGAATTAAACAACCAAAATGAAATGATTATAACACGAATTCATTGTTAACAACCATAAATTTGTTGTTTACTTATAGTTCTATAATTGTTTTATCACTTATTAATATTTTCTTACAAACACGTGCTTTATCTGCGTTTTGATTGAAATTCAGATTGTTTGATTTTTCAATCAAAATATTTACTCAACTACGATGCTTATTGAGAGATAATTTTGTATCAGTTCTTGGATCCTATCCAAGAACACCCAAACTTAGAATCGCTCCACTGACTTTATGGCACTTTGGTTATTAATTGCAAACAACATGTTCTAAATCATTATTTAGAATTTCCGTTTCAACATACATATAACAAACCTCAAAATCATGTCAAGTAATAATTTGGTGAGTGAATTTGAATTAACTTATGGATGTTGAATGACGAATCCATTACTATAATTTCAATAATTGAAATTTATGATGTTATTCTATCAACGTAGCTTACTATATTACAACTGCAATTTTCTTCTTGAAGACACTTTTTTATAGCCGATGGCTTATAACCCTTTAGGGACAACTATCAAAATTATATTTTGATAACGCACTTGGAATCCTTCTAGGATATATGTCAAATGGTAGATCTAGTACTCTTAATGGTTTAGTGATACTGAGGAAATTCTTTTTTCAACATCGATAAGAAAATCATAGTTTATCTTTAATGTGTGAGAGTTCTTATTAGGCATTCTAGTTGTGTTTGTCTAGGCATAGTCAATTTCATTTCATTATTTATAATTAATTTATATTTGAATCATACCCGAATCCATTTTACTCCTAATAATTTCTAAAATAAATTCCTTCATCGTGAAGTTGGCATTTCTTGAAACAACAATTGTTTCTCAGTTTAATAGAATAGGTATTTATTAACATTATATGAATTGCCCGCATATATGTATAAAATTGACATCGTTTTTAAGTTTAGGAAACTTGTGTTCATAACATAAATCTTCCAATCAATATTGACCTGTTCCAAACTCATTTGGGGTGGTCCACATAAGATCTCTTATGAACAAGCATTACATGTAGTCTCTCAACTTACATAACCAATCAACTTTTTAACTTAGGCTATATAGGAGTTGTTTCAACTTTGAAATTGTATGATCTCACAAACTATGCTTTAGGTTAAATCAATTTTAACCTTCTGTACTTACTATTAAGTATGTGACCTTATAAAAAGAAGTAAACTCAACTTTATGCATCATTAATTGTACTTTATCTAACAAAGTTTGATTACTTCTTATCAATACATCATTATGTATTATAAGGAGGAGTGACTTTTGAGATCGAATCTTTTAGGTACATTTGGAACTCTTTCCAATACATTCACCTTTTCAATCAAATCAAATCATTTTATTTTTTTTACATGTCATGTTATCACTTTCGTTTTCTAATTTATGAACTTATCACAGACATACTCCATGTGTATCAAATACACAAGTTTATGTTTATGATAATTCATCGATGAATATAATGAAGTATTAGAAATTGTTTTGGTATCATTAGACCTACATTGCATACGACTATATGTATCAATCTTAAGAGTTCACCAACTCTTATACCGCTCTTATTGAATAGATGTTTTTCCTTTATTTTTTTAAGATACAATTCACCAGTACCATATGATTCATAATCATATAGTTGAAGAATTATTTCTCAAACTTTTGGCTTAGTTTATAATTCTAAGTTAATTATAAGATTTTAGATATTTCTATTTTCTAATGCATCATTTTTTTTATAAAAAACACCATATTATAATTTTAAGTTACGATGAATATTCATAATATTCATACTGAAATAAATTAT
Organism: Allium cepa; assembly: GCA_030765085.1. Lineage (NCBI taxonomy): Eukaryota > Viridiplantae > Streptophyta > Magnoliopsida > Asparagales > Amaryllidaceae > Allium > Allium cepa. The sequence continues at coordinate 823,822,919 of CM060929.1, forward strand.
GTCTATTTTCAATCAAACCGAAAACAATTATTACTTTATGTAAAATATTGGTATGTTTACAAGAAATTTTTTTGTAACTTGATGCATGCACTAAGAAGTGTTATATGGTATACCCCCACTATTTCCACCACTACTGTAATAGCGTATGAAATACAAAGCTCTGTCCAACCACTTAATATGGGATCTTATTTCATTCATTGTACGTAGTTTATAGTCATGAGTTTTAGATAAATTAACTTGAACTCAAAGAAATAACTTATATTGAAAACAATTTTCTGTATGAAAAAACATTTAGAATGGAAATCGTACTTCTTATTCATATTAAGTATATTTTAAAATCTCATAAAATTCTCATTTTTTATGTCTCTTCATGAAGCAGAATTGATCATTCACTCTCTTCATCCCAATTGTGCCTAAGTTACATCCACTCCTATACATTTGCTTTCCTTTCCAAATGGTTGAAGCATTCAAAAGGAAACCCTTACTACAAGACTGTAATGAAATCTTTACAAAAATGCATTTGGTCTTTCTTAATATTTAAGGGTCACAAAAGTTGTACTTTTATGTAAACTGGTGAAATTGACAATTCAATGATTGAATTTCAAGGTATATTTTGCAGCTCTTGGTCTAATGTTATACTAACACAACAAGATCCTTATTGTAATCAATCATATTGAATATATGATCTCCCACTATGGTTTACTTTCTCATTTATGATGAAGTGATTTCATTTAAATTGCATGTAAAGCAATTGTTCACCATATAGCATTTATACGTGTTTGAATATGAATCGAATATACTTATTCTTGTACTGCTTTATAGTTCAAAAATCATAGAAGAAAATACCAATCTCATGCAAATAAACATATAAGTGACCAAGTTATAAACATATCTAGCGGTTGTATAATTGGCGCTCGCATATGTCTCGAATTGACGACATGCAAATAAAATTATTAGTAAGTATATTTTCTATTTATATATCAACCTTAATTTAGTTTTGTTGTATATTATAACTAGCAAATATTTTATCAATTAGAATGGTTGTACAAATTTATCTCAGCAGATTATTTTAACTTTATAGCATATATTCTTATAATATTTTAAAGGTACGTATTCATTTTATTTTTCTAATAAGGCTCTCACTAGCTTAGATGTTTCTCTAAACCCAAAGGAAAACATAGAAATCTTTTGATTTTTATTGTGGGTATTAGGACTCGCTTGCCTTGGGTTTTGACCTTGAGTTTGCTAAAAAATATCATAGTTCCACAAGCGTTGGATAACATTTTATGAGTAGCATCATATGCAGTTTCTATCCGATGGTCTTTGTCCTAATCTCAATCTCAACCTTGAGTTTGCTCAATAAATCAAAACAGAATATTGACTCGTAACCACCGTTTCATAATGATCTAAGTATAATTCATGTTCCTTGAGTTTGCTTGTGTTTTCCAAGTCAATTAACAATAATAATACTACAAATAACATCTCTAGCTTATGTTTTCTCAACAACTAGAGAGTATACAAGTAATTAATTAATATGTAAATGGTAGAAGATAACATTTATATTAAAGATTCATAATTTTAATATGTATTCATTTGAGTGATATCGATTTAGAAAATAATGTACTTCTTATGAAATACCCTCGTGGCTCAAGGGTCAAACACATCTAAAATCATGGTCTACGTTTATGTATATACACACACACATACACATATACCATGATTTTAGATGTGTTTGACCCTTAAACCACGAGAGTGTGTGTATGTATTTATTCCTTAAACCTAATTTGGGTTTCTTATGACTCCACTCTATTTAATTAAATCATATTTAATTTAATTTTAATTTTACCAATCAAATCATGTTTAGTCAATTTAATGTACATAATTTTTTCAAAATGTTATATTATTCATATTACACAATTTAAGATAAATAATAAACCGTAATGTTTATAGTTTATTTATATACACATATCAATGTATGTATACTTATTAATTAATTAATATTAATTAAATTTCACTAATAAATTCATTTAATTAATTAGAAAATTTTAATTTAATTTACCTTAATTTAAGGTAAATACACAACTTTAATAATTATAGTTACATACATATAACAATATATACACACACACATATGTAATTAATTAACTTTTAGTTAATTATATAGTTTAATATAATTAATTAAATACACTAAAATTTCCAAATTTAGTTTCTCAAAACAATTTTGAATAATTTGATTTCATTTTGTAACTTTTACAAAAAAAATTATTTTATATTTTAAACTTAGCTTCTAAATTTAATACGTGTTTTAAATTTTCAAACTAAAATTTGAAAATAAGCCCAAGGCCCAAATTAAATAAAGCATTTATTCTGGGGATAACCTTTGGGCTTACATCATCTTTGGGCCTGCATCATCTTTGGCCAAACCAATAGCCAGGTAAGGTAGAATACTTGATTACTCAACCCCAACGTTGGACACTACCTCTTTAGACACCTTACTAAATGGGTAGGCTTTAATAAGTTAGCTATAATATTACAAATTTCAATCACATAGACCATTAAGACTCTGATACCATTGAATGAATCAGGCTGGTAGAAAGTGAGTAAAATAGGTAGATTTTTTTAAAAAAATATCCTATTTTGGATTTATTTGGCCTATGAAATCTATAAGGTTTGTTAGGTCCAATCGAATATACTTCTAAATAAACCTTAAATTATTTAATTTACTTAAAAGGATTTTGATTTAATTTAAATATATTATAATGAGCATATCTAATATACTCATATTTGTATGGTGCAAGTGCAACACATAAACAATGTACAAGGTCAATATGTATATTTATAAATGCTTGGATTTACACCACAATGGACAATTCATCATTTATATATGCCTTTGTTGTCCATAGTTTTATTATGAAAACGTATATAAAACAATGATAATACATACATACATACATACATAGAATAGTTATACTTATACATAATATACTATAAAATAATTTTAACTGATTGACAATAGTTTACTTATATATATATTATATGACAATTAATGAGTTTAAGTAGGCATTTAAGAAGAGGAAAGGGTGGAGGGTTTTTTCTTTTCTTTACTGATTCATTTAGTGTCATTTTAAATCAACATTTGAACACTAAAATTTTCATGTATATTAAAATTAACTATGACAATTTTTTATGTGTTTTAAAATTTTAACTTGACATTTGAAATCCGACTTTGTAAGGATTCAACATTAGATTTATGATTTCAAACAAAGATCCTTTAAAAAATTGGAATTGAAATAATATGTGGGTTTACACAAACAGATATATTTATATATATAATAAAAATTATATTTTTTAGAATTTTATAAATGTATGTAAAACTTATAACTTTATATGTTTTGGAATTTTAAGTTAACAATTTGAAACCAGCTTTGATTTAAGAAGAATCCAAAGTTAGATTTATAATTTTATACATAAGTGCTTTTATAAATTTTTATTTGAAATAATATATATAAACATATGTAAATAATAATCAAATGTATATTACATTCAAAACAACATATGTATATACAAAATTGTATTCGATTTAATAACATGATTTCAAGTAATTAACATATGTTGTTCATTTATATTTGTATGTGTAAAATGTTACAAAATTATTTCGAATAATTACAAGTAGTTTTAAATCTGAATTTCTTTATTAAACGTAAATCCAAAAACAATAGTAAACAATAGATTGGACAACCTAGGCATACATAAATTTATTGCATAAGATATTAGATCTAAATTACACTAATAAGATGCAACGTGTAATCAATAGAGATGTATAGATAAGGGATCTAATCTATTCTAGTATGATGTAACCTATAATAGAATGAGATAGGATAATTACCTTATGATGATGTAGCCAAAAATCATACATTGAATAAAGATATCTCATCGGGTCCCTTAGTTCCACACTCAATTCTTACAAGAGATGGATGAACCACTTATGTTTTATTTTTTTAATTAATGGCTTTTCATTAAATTTTGCAAATGTTTTATTTTGGATAGGGAATTTTAATCTTCGACCATGCCAAAGAAGGAGGGGAGGAGGAAATTTAATTTTGAAATAAAGAAATAATAAACCAACAAATTTTGCTTTAATGAAATATTTAAAACCTTTCCACTTTCTTAAATCTTCCTGCTTTAATTCCTCATCAAATCTCAATCAAATCGACCCATATATCCATGCATGGCTGACCAATATTGTTTCCATCTTATAGTAAAAAAAAAATCAAAGTCCATTAAGTAATTATCTTTTATTCATTTATATTGTACATCGATGCATGCAAATGTAACTTTTATATATGTATTCAGATAATCATAAAAACTCCTGATCATTAAATAAATTAAACAATATTTAACATTTCTCACACAGTAATTAGTTAATTTACAATATAAATTAAATAAATCATGTGGTTTTTCAGAGAATTCATTATTATGGTTATTTTTTTCAAAGGTGTTAATTCAATTAGCGATTAATATTGAATGATTCGAACATTAATGTTTACATGTCACCTTAGTAAGTGGTGTGACATTTTGGCTGAAGTTATCGCTTACACATCCTTTTTGTGAAATCCAATTTTATTGTTATAAGTGGTACATGGTAGTAACGATTATATACATGAATTCTTATCGTCAACACTACGTCATATTAGAACTTACAAAATTTAGTTTGGTCAAGATTCCAATATTGTCCACATTCAACTTCGTTAGTTAAAACATAAAATCTTGGGTTTAATAATAACAATTATTATTAACTGTACCGCTCTGGCCAAAGAATTTGACTTTGAGTTGACTAATTGACCATGATACTAACCTCGTATAACTAAGGAGATGAATTCTCTATGGTTCACTTTTAGTGCTTCAATTCAGACCCAACTAGAGTCTTTCGATGACCACAAGGCCATGATTTTACTATAATTAAAGTAGAGTATCCACATTGATGTTCAACAATATTCTCAAGTCGAGGAAACTGTATAAATTATTTATTTGAACTTAGTTATATTAACTAATAAGTCATTCCATAGTTGTCTAATAACTATCAGTAAATAAATCCTTGGTAACCCCAGTAGTCATGAGCAATATACCTTTCAATACTTGAAGAGCGTTATGTACTCTAGTCACAATGGATGAATCAATATCTCTTCTCAAAACATCTTGATAAGGTATGTTTAAAATAATATGCTATTTCAATATGATAAATTTCTCATGATTACAACACATTGTAGCTACAATCACATAACATATTATTTAAGAATTTCCTATTTATATACTTTAAATTAATTACACAAAAAATTATATCACCTATAAAGTACACAATATAAATCAAATATCGTTATTTGAACAAGATTGCTCACATAGTTAGATATATGTAACAAATTACAAATTGGCCTTTTAGGGCATACCCCTAACCCTATCATACTACTACTCAAAGTATAGTATGGGGTGGTATGCTACGTAATAATACCTATATCATGTGGCATCCATATCAAACATAGCAAACATCAAACAATTTCGCATCTTTGAACTAAAATTTTGTTGGATATCAGATAACTCATATGGTCCATGTTATCGGTTAGCGAGTACTCAACATTGCATCCCATTAACGCTTGAATCCGTGCCACTTCATAAGGCCAGGAAACTAGACCATCCTATATAGATCTACGATTAAACAGATCTTCACGTATCGATATGTAGTGAGCATCCCTATCGTCCCCTTCTTCTTAAGTATACAACAAGACCTTTGAGTTATCTACAATATCTTTAGCATACATCCTAATAGTAGAAATCCCTTGTATATTCTACTCTCCACGTCCACTATGTATCAAACTTGCATCCATGGACAGTTCTAGTAGAAAGCACCACATGCTCTACTTTAAAAGTTCACTCTGTATCGAACTTGCCTCCTCTGATGATTTCCCAGTTGCTATGAACACTTTCTACTTGAAGCGTTCGATCTACCTTGCTTATGTCATTGAGTCATTAAAGCCACATAACTTCCTTGGTTGCAACTTTGTCCCTCAAGTCATCTTGAGTCATCTCCAAGTTATTATATAATGCACGGTTACTACATGAAAACCCTAAAGTAGGTTTATGTTAGCCCTAAAGTAGTCCTTGAGAAAGCTCGAAGTTCACAGCCCAAGACTCCACTCTAACATGTGTCAGAGTACCGGACTGAAGCAACCAAAGAACTGGACTAAAGCTTACCCCCCGAACATGAATTCTTGTTTAACACCCCTACCACTGAACTAACACTTACACAGAATCAACACTTGTCAAGCCAAAGCTCCTCCAATATTTTCCTCATGCTACCGAAGTCCTTATAGAGCCAACCAACTAACGAACCAACATATCATCGCACCATTCATGCACTGATCCCACCATGTGTCGAACCAATATGTGTCGAACCAACATGTGTCGAACACCTTCCTGTAGCATTTCCAATGCTTCAATTTTCTCGTCGACTCGATCGATGCATTTACTACTTTAACCCAAGTGAAATCATAATTCATCGATATGACCTAAAATATTCTCTAGTCGATCCATTAAAGTTCAATTCTACATTCACGAATCTCCTATCTTTTGTGTGTCAAGTGGAAGAGTGCATCATTACTCCTTCTACACAAAGATTCCCATTTATAGAATTGATTACCAACCACAACTCATGCCGATGAGCATTTTCAAGCATTCAAACATAACGACGCATATGAACAAGCAAACAAACATCATATCATGGCAATTCACATTAAAACACATATGCAGCCTAGCCTAACATTTACATAAACAACCAGACATTAAAGCAACATGTTTATATCACTTTATATCATTTTAAATTCATTTCTATTTTGGTTTCAGACTAAAAAACATCAGTAAATCTTATGTTTTTTACTTTAAAAATGGATTGAAAACACATTAAAGCCTATAAATACATATATGGTATACCTAGATACATGAAATTACTTACTAATCACTCAAAAATCGATGAAAACACGCACATTGAGGTAGATCTTAAAGGGACAGCAGATATTCAATTCAAAAGTCTTATTTTTTTAGTTTAAAAACATTTTTTAAAACATATACCAACATGTATAATAAAGCGAGAGAATAGAATCATTCATCTAGGGTGTAGAATCAACAAAAATACATACAAGTTTAGATTCACCAAAACAAGGGAAGATTTGAATATGGATAGCAGCAACATGCTTCCCTAGTAATAAATTTTGAAATCTTAAAAGCCGCTTGCCAAATTCTCTTTTAATTAATCTATTTAGGTTAATTATATTGTAAGAATGTAGAAATTTTAGAAGAAGATGGTAAATGAGGCTAAGCGAAGGTTAGGAGATTTTGGAGTGTATTTATAGTTATTGGTAGTGGTTATGGCACTTCTCTAAATCCTAAACCCAAAATTAATCAGTAGACCTAATTATGGGTTGGGTTAATGAAATAACCCATCGTCGTGAGGCAATAGATTAATAATTTAATAATAATAATAATTAGTGAATTAAATATGATTTGAATTAGTTAATATAGAATTATGGAAATAATTTGGAAATTTTGATGGGAAATATTTTATTAAGGTGATAAGAATTGAATAAGAAAAGAAAAGGATTTAATAATTTATTTGGTTATTTTTAAATATGAAAATATAAATTAATTATTTTAAATAAAATGTTAAATTAAATTTTTATAGGTTTTAGATTTATTTTTATGAAAGAAAGTATTTTATTAATGAAGTTTGAATTTAATTAGTAAAAAGACTAAATAAAATAATTCAATTAAAATAATTAATGGCATAATTTGATAATAAAGGAACTTAGTATAATATAATTGTTTTTGTTTGTAGGTTTGAAGTTGAATTTATCTCATGAACTGAACAAAAGAAAGAAAAGATAATAAATTGGTTAATAAAGAAAAGCAACATTTACCAAACCCAAAAAATAAATCATTGTTCTTGATGTTTCTAAGCCTAGAGATTTCTTTCTTTAGACACTTCTTTCTCTAGAGTTTTCATCATCGCTATAAATAAAACCTAAATGAATAATTTTTTAGCTTTAGAAAATCAAAAACCCAACCAAACTCTATTACTTTGAAAATCATGAATAAATCAAATAAATTATAATAAACTCCTAGATTTGGATATATTCATCTCGACGTAGATATGCACTTAAGCAAGAATGGAGTTTGAGTTTCATTAATACTTTGGGGTTCCTATAATGTGCGAACAGAGAGGTGAAGGGAGGAGCATGCATACATTTGAGTATTTTTACTCACAAAGTCTATGTTTGAATCATTATAGTGAATATAATTTATGTTTGGATTGATCTGTGTATGAATATAGTTGCATGGGAATTGTATAGGTGATAACGGTAATGAAGAAGTAAAAGATCCCTGAGGCGATCGTATGCACCAAAAACTGACTGGTCGGTCAACCACATAGGCCAACCCCTCGAATGCTTGCGTTCGACCATTGGGTCGACCGATTGTGTATGCTTGTGTAGGTATGTGTGTGTTAATATTTTATTCATATATATATATATATATATATAACTTTTATAAATAAAAATGTTTACAAATAAAATATGTTATATATTATTAAGATCTTTATTTGGTATTAATAATTATGTATTTAATTTAGAGATAGAATTTTTAATGAAAAAATATTTTTTGATTTTTAATAAATCTAGAATTATATAAAATGGTTTTCTAATCGATATTTTAAAATTTTTAAAGTATATTTATGAAATTTTGAATAAAATTAGAGTTTTGAAAAATATGTTTTTGATTTTGTAGTATAATAAGTCAATTTGGATGTTAAAAATTATTTTAAAATAGTACTTTATTATAGATAATTATGAAATAATCGTTATGAGAAATATTTAGTTTTACAAACTATTTTTGGATTATCAAAAGAAAGAAATAAGTTTTCTAAAGTTATTGGCGAGTTTTAAATTACTATTTAATTTTATAAAAGATTGAGAAATTAGTTATTTATTATATAGAACATATTATATTTGAGTTTAATTAATTGTCTAGTTAATTCTAGTGTATATATTTTTTTATCCATTCCTAAGTATAAGTTTTGTTATATAAGATTGTGTGTTGCAATTGACTTCTTATTGAATATTGATTTGTTTGTTATGTGTGTGTGTGTGTGTGTATCTGTGTGTGTATGTTTTTTATTAATCTATTTTATTTTTCTTTTCTGTTTTTTCTTCCTTTTATATTGAATTGGATCATATGAATGCTTAACCATTGATAAGGATTTGATCCGTCTTTTGATATGATACGGCGATGACATCCTTTATATGAATTTGTGATGATTTTTATTTTGTGTGATGAGGAATCTGAATAAACAGAGTTATTATATCATCATCTGGTATGGGACTTTCGATAATAATTCTTCGAATATTCTTTGGACTCGTTATATAGAAATCTAAAGGAACGAGTGTGATGTGCAAGTACTGAATAAATAGACTAGTAAAACGCGATACTATGCGACATGAGTATGTTATTTATTCGGTTATCCTTTGCCCGTTAATGACACTCATATAGGGATTTACTATATATGATGAGGCTTACTGCGGTGAGTCATGCATATAGCCGTGTGTCGGTATATGTATCGTGCTATGTGTCAGCACGAGTATATAGCAGTGTGTCAGCTATTATATATATTTAATATTTGTCTATTGCTGTCTGACTTTCTTTATGGTGCGAAAGTTGAACCTTATTAGCTAGTATCCATCCTAGTGGCCTGATCGTGATGGTCGTGCCCTGGATATGTGACACCCTTTTCTTATAGTTGTGTATCGATAATGTTTATACCTCTGTACCGGCAACGTATAGAGCTGTGTGTCGGCAATGTATAGCCCTTTTGTATCACCTAGGCCGACATTGTGTTACCATTCTAGGGGCACGTGTATGGTCATGACCAAGTCCTCGCGCAGTCGAGTATATTTAAGGATATGAGTCACGATGACCATCAAGGTAACTCAAGTTGTAAGAGCCATATAACACGGACACATGTGAGTCTCCTAGAGTAGGTGTATGCATGCTACCATTCTCTCGTCTGGTTATAGTGTAGGTGATATAGATATACTTAAGCTTCTTCATGAGATGATAAATGTGATTATACCTGAGATAGTGTCTAAAGTCTGATCAATCCTCATATCCTTCTTTGGCATGTGTCGCCTATTATCCTTCTTAGGCGTGTGTCATTGAACACCTTTTCATTAGCATGTGTCGCCAACTATTATTCATTAACATGTGTTTCCAATTATATCTCTTGGGCGTGTGTCGCCGATTATACTTTATTTGTATGTGCCGTCGGTTATATCTCCCTTTGGCACATGTTACTAATACTATGTTTTGGCTTTTTGATGATTATTTATATTAATATGGTGCCTATTTTTATTTATCGAGATTGAGTGATATATTTAGGCTAAGTTACTTGTTAGCCTGATTATACACAGTGACATCTCTTTATGGATATTTTCTAGATTTGATGATGATTTCATGGTTTAGACGATTCACCCATTTGATGTTGGATTCTGTGATTTCTGGTTTAATGTATTATATATATGGGTGATATTTTTATGTATGTTATTGTGATTTATGTTTTGATAAACTTTTATATGGCTGATGATATCTTTACACCTAGCCTTATTATATTTGATATTTTGAGACCCATTTGAGATTTTCTATGATATTGTAATTATTACCATGCTTATATTACCGCATGTTTATTAATAGTATGGATGTTGTCGTATTGCTATATCCTGCATATGTTGAGTTACTTATGAATATTAGTCTTATGATTTATACATAATCTGACCCCGAATGTTATTTATATAATACTCAGGTCAGTCCAAGACTTTTCAGGTATGGGAACAATATGACCAGATTGTGTTTTGGGCATAGAGGAGACTAGTATGCTTTATTATTGTGTACTGTCCAAGTATTACGTAGTTTTAGGTAGGTGTGTGCGCGGACGCACATATGTGTACTTGTATTGTATATTGGACATACCTTGTATATTATTGTATATATATTATCGTTGCATATCTAACTCTATGTTCTCTGATATATGTACTGTATATTGTGTATTGTCATAACCTAGAGGCACACATGTTTATTGCTTTGTGCCAATACTGTGATTGTATGGGTGAGTTACTTATCGTATGTTTTAATACGTACCGGTGTTAGCCTAGTGGAATATTCATGTGTGCACCTCATATCGCCTCGTTCTCTGTATTATTTGATAGTGTTACACTGAATTGCTTTTGGATAGTATGGGTATAAAGGTAGGGGTGTTACAAAATGGTATCAAAGAAGGTTTGGAATAATACATCATATATAAGAGACATGATTCAAGACCTTAGTGAGACTTAGAATCCCTTTCCCTTTCGGATGAGTTGGGTTGTTACCCCATAATAAAATGATAGTATGAATATATATGTAGGATGATTACTGAGGTAACCATCTGAAGACGGATTTGTTATTTTCTATATGTATAATATATTTGTATTTTGATATTTCATGTATGAATATAAAATTATTGATCTTGGCTAGCTTAATATTGAATTATTGTGTTTTGATTTGATTTTAATCGCACTAGAGTGGAAAATCAGTTTATTAGTTTTCCGTTGAGTGCCTTAGTCGTTGTTGTTTATATTTGTTTGGTTATTGATAATTGATTATGATGAATTGATTTTATTATTATTATTATTGATGGTTGAATATATGTACGTCTTTATTAAAGTTGTATAATGAATTTAATTTTGATCTTTATCTGCTATTAATAAATTTATAAGGTGTTTATCGATATTATATTATGTTCATTGAAATGTTATTTTGATTTAATATTGACATTCAAAGCATGTTTGAAATATGTTTGGATCTTATTAAGTGTTTGTTAAAAATAAAGACTTTTGTTATATATAGTATATTATTATATGTTTTTAGGAATCAAGCAAATGTTTTAATTAGAAATCTATTGAAAAGAATGCATTATGAATTTGATGATTTCTTACTGTGATGTGATATTTAAAGTATTAAAAGGGATTTATATCTAGTGTATATTTAGAGAATATACGAAAATGTTTTGAGTTTGATGAGTATTTGTTATAGAAATGATTTTTGATTTATATGTATATATTTGTTAGAAAATATTTTAATTAGAAATTTTATAATAAAGTATGGCATTTGATAAGTGTAATGTAAGCTAATAATTATTTTATAAAGGCATGTATGGTAAAGGATTTGTATCAAAAATGTTATAGAAATTTTTTATGAATTATGTTAAGCTGTTCGTTGAGTGCTTTAAGAATTATGGTCGATGCGGGTGCATACGTATTCAATAGGGATTCCTAAGCACTAGAAGAGACATTCGGACACAATATTTTGGAAAGATATAAATATTTTGAGAGAAGTTAACGATATAAATATTTTATAAGTTTGGATATATTTTAAGTGATGTATGCAGCCATAAGATATTAGTGGATATAGGGGTCACTAGCGAGGCAGTACTGATTATGTTGTCATATTGTAGCCAATTGATATTAGTAAACCACTAAAATAAATGGCAAGGCGGCGTCATTAAATTGTATAATGTTTGTGATTTTGGTGTATGATATGTGTTGAAATGAATTGTGTGAAGTTTTTGAGAAACTATACACGGATTAGATTTGGTTTATATATATATATATACATGTATATTAAATTATGATTGCAATAATATAAAATAAATTAATTTAAGAATATTTCAAAAGGTTGTGAAGTTTGTATATTATAGAAAATATTTATTAAATGATAATTTTAGTAAGAAATATCAATCCTACTTTTGGAAATATTGAATTTTATAGTCTGATTAAGGTATTTATATTATAATTATGAGAGTTTTGGAACAAAATGGTATTTTAAAAGAATTTGTTTTAAGATCTTTTGAAATTATTCGAGGTTATAGTTGAATAGTATATAATTTAGTAAAATTTGGAATTAATTTGTAGGATTTTAGAATATTATATTTATGTGAGTATGAGTTATTTAATATGGTATGGATATTTTGATTTAAGTATATAATGATGTATTAGTATTGTATTGACTTTGATAATCAAGGACTATATTGAGATATTATGCACTTGAGTAAGCTTATAAGTTAATATGGAAAGTAATTTTCAATTTTGGCGACTATATTTTGAAATAAAATAAAATTTGCAAACAAATATATATATATATATATATATATTATTGTAACGACTTGTATTTTTGACTATTTTAAATTATTAAATTTAGTATGATTATTGAATAAGAATGGTTAAAAATAAAAATTTAATGATTTATTAATGTAGTTAATTTAAAATGAACTTGAATAAAATTTTGAAATAACTAATTTCGAAGATTTTTGCAATAATAGATATTGAAATGAATTTTACGTATCGAATGTGTTTACAGTCAATAGTTGGAATTTAATAATGAATGTTGAATTATTTAGATGGAAATAATTTTTAAAAATTAAAATTCATTTGAAATTTAATGATTTATTAATGTAATTTATTGGACAATTAAATTCTTTAAATTCAATATTATAAATTATTTTAATAATTGAATAATGAATTTAATATGAATGAAAATGATTTCAAAAGTTGATTTAAATTTTATTTAAATGAGAGTGAAGATTGTTTATTTTCAAAATTGAATTTAAAGTGATAAATTAAAATTTGGAAATTCTTGTGTTAATTAACGTGTAAAAATAGTCATTTTGAGCACTGTCTTGGATTCCGACGAAATTAGTTTCATCGAATCCGTAATATTGAATTATTATAGGAATTCAAGTTTCGTAGCAATCGGAGTTGTCGTTTGGTCGTGCGAGCTTGAAACACATAGAATTTAATTAAAATAATTTGATTTGAAAAGCTTTCTTCTGCATACGATCGAACTAGGCCTAGAGGCTAATTCCATTGCATTCGGTATAAAGGTATAACATATAGAACGCCAAGCGGCACGCCTCGTTTGGAGCTCGAGAATTTCAAGCGTTAATAGTTAGATATTTTCTAATGATAATAATATTTATACTTTCCCTCGTTCAACACTTCGTACTCACAGCCCCTTTTTTGTCTCCCTCGTACATCCCCCTCTCACTCTTTTTGCTGAAATAATAAAAAAAGGAAAGGAAAAAATAAAATCGCGATTACGCGCGCGTGAGAGGCGTGTGGCGGGGGCTGGAGTGTCGACAGCCGTGGAGTGCATGCGAGGGCTCACGACGTACTAAATGTTTTTATGTTCGTTGAATTATTATCATGAACTAATTTAATTTTATTAACTAGTGTTTGGTAAATTAATTGACATTAAATTGATATATGAAATGAACTGATAAGAATTTAAATGGACAGTAAATTTAAAATTGAAATTAAATTGCCAGTTTGACACCCAATATTGATAATTAATTAATTATTGTGTTATATTGACTATTTGGATGTTGATTGTGGTGGATGCTATTGGTTGATATTATGGATGATTCGGATGTTTATTTATTTTTATATATTCATGTTATCAGCCTGTAAATTATTTGACAGTATATAAACTATTGTCTGAATTATTCCGAATAAATTAAGAAATTGGTTGAAATGATATATATGTATTACATTTATTTTGGATTGAAATTATATATATCCATCCCTAAAATTAAATTAAAATAACTGATCACATGGCTATAGGATAGAAAATTATATGCATGACACTAGATTGGTTAAATTAAATGATTTTAAATTCTTGGATTTGAATTTATTCAAATGATTTTGTTTGATAAAAATAAAATTGAATTGAAACATAGAAATTAAATTAATTTTGAATTTGATTTTTGAAATGTGAAATTAAATTTGTTAAACGAAATTGTTTAAAAATGAAATCTGAGATTTTGAAGCTATAATTGAAATATATTTGAATTTCAAAATTGATTTGTTTTGAAAGGATTTGAACTTTTATTTGAACTTTGAAATTTTGCTAAGTAAAAGTAGTTTAAATGTATATTTCAAATTTGGGATCGAAGTGGAATTATTTTGAAGATTTGAACCTTAAATTGAACGCTGAAGTTAAATTTGATTTAAATGATTTAAATCGATATTTCTAAATTGAACTCGAAAATGATATAAATCGAATGGAATTTAATTCAAATTTGAATTGAAATTGAAATTAATTGGAATTGAAAGTGAAATCGAAATCGAAATTGATTTAAATTTAAATTGGAATCGAAGTTAATTCGATTTGAAATCAAAAATTGAGTCCATTTGAATTGAAATGAGCTCGAAAATGATTTGAATTGAATTTATTGAAACTGAATCAATTTGATTGGAATTTGGACTTAGGTCTAGATTTGTTAAAATAGAAAGTGGCAGTTTTATTTGAAATTATTTTCAAAATAAATTATTTTAACATAAATTGTTTAAAATATATCTTTTTAAATATTCAAATTATTTTGATTTTCCAAACTATATTATTTTATATAACACTTTAAATACTTAAATCATTTTATATCAAACTATTTAAAAAAATTCAAACTATATTATAAAAATTCAAACTGGTCAGAGTGGGAATTGTTTATGTTTAAATCGTGAATTTAAATGCGAATTTGGTTACAATGAAGTTATAACCTAATTTGAAATTCGAAATTGAAATTTGAATGAAATGATTTTTCAAACGAAATTGACATATTTAAGTAAATGTGATGATTTTTAAATAAATGATATTTTGAAGTGAATATGGTATTTTTGATATCAAGTATGAATCGTTTTCGAAATGTAAAAGTACCAACCATTAGGTAAAATGACGTTTGGTTGTTAATTAGACCGGGGCCTCTTATTGGCATACTATGTATCAATATTGGAACCACTTTAACAACTATGTACGTGGAGGAGACTACAGAATGAAGTGGTTGGATTTGGCATATGTTTGCTGGATTTGAAGAAAGAGAACGATGATGGATAGACCCCGACGCTTGCGCCAATTTGAAATGACTAAAACAGGACGGCTTAATATGGCCAAGGGGGCTAGCTACCCCTAGTGGACTTCCATTCTTTGATTTTATTTGGACTTGGTCCATACTATATTCCTTGTTGTTTGTTTCGATTAATGCACCTTGATTTGAGATGACCTCCCTTTGACTCGATATGGGATGAATGGACACGATGGGCGATCGTGGCTACGATGCGTTACGATCAGCCCTACGACCCGAACTGGTAGTATCCTACCTTAGGCATTGCCTCACATGCCTTGTCATGCTGTTATCCCTATATGAGACTACGATGTTTGTTTAGTGTTGTCGTATCATGGTGCATCCCTATCACCCGACGTGCTGCTGGGGCGTTTTATGCAAACTGTACCACGCACGTGAAGAAGGATTAATGTAAAGTCTTTACGCTAAGAAAAATATTTATTTTATTGATTAGACATTATATATATAGCATATTCTACTAATATTCTGATAGATCTTTAGAGATGGAAAGTCGTGTAATATCTCTTGAGTTATTGCGTGCACGTTATACACTGGATAGGAGATGTGAAATCCCATAAACATCTTTGACGCTATTACACTCTTGTTGTATGTGATATTAATTTGACTTACATAAGGATATTTTAGTCCTGAATCGAGTGTTTTGTCTTTTCATACGCTTAGGTAAGCCCTGATTTTTTAGCGCAGTGAAGTTTATTTTTTGGAGGATGAAGACGAAGATTTGGTATATTATTAGTAGTACTATTTCACCACATTGTTGTTCTACTGCACTATTGTATTCTATTATTCTGTTGTATATATATAACTCTGATGAATTTTGTATAAATTATAATCAAATGTATAGTATAAACAGCTTCATAAACTGTTTATTTGATAGTTATGTTTTGCCATTTCGGCTCGAGATTTTTTGTTTGTGTTCTTCTTCTCTTATTTTTCTTAAGTAACTCTATTAGTTATCTGTGTTTCAAATTGTCTGAGGTGGACATGTGTGGATTATTGTCAATTTGAACCTTCCGAAATGCCTTTCGTCACAGTTGGTATCAGAGCTTTGATTTAGCGATAAGCTTAGCTTTGTGGGGTTTGACTCATTAGAGATAGGGTAGTAATACCCCAAAATGAGTTCGTTTGAGCGTATATATATGAGAGAACATACTTGTTAGTGTTATAAAATATTTTATATTATGTTTACTTATCCGTTGAGTTGTTTATGAATTCTGGTCGGTGCGTGGGGACGCTATGTTATCGATAGGCGTTTCTAAATACTTAACCGAGGTAAGTCGATATAATATTGTTTTAAAATTGGGCGAGTGAAATAAATTTACCTATATTATATTTTATATATCTCTACTACTAATAAAGAAAATTCATTTAATTTACTCGGCGCCTTTTTTAAATTCCAAAAATGCCCTTTTACAGTAGTATAACCATGCTAAAAAAGGCCACCCCTGCCAGATAAGAATATCGCGGCAGATTGAACATCAAAGTCTCGAAGCGCGGCGGCATTAATATCGCAGTATCGCATGCAGGCCAAGATCGAAGGCGATCAATAGACATAAACGCATCGCATGTAGCAGGAAGCCAGGAAGGTCGAAAGCTACTTCAGGTTAGGGTTTTAATTTTCAAAATTTGGGAATTTCTATTAGCAGTAATTTTGATTTCACCAATTTGGCAATTACTGAATTGGAAAGAAGGGAATTAGCAATATGTAGTAATTAATAATTAATTTAGAATTTTTATATTTACACACAGAATTATCAATTATTTCCCAATTTTGGAAGAAGGCAATTAGCGAAAGAGTAGATTTCGAGTTTAGTACTATTGAAGCATACTTTTATACATCAGGAATAATTATTTCCTAATTTGTGAATTTCAAAATCAGTTAAAAGTTAGAGTTTTTATGTTAATTCTGAAGTTTAATAAGTTGAAAATGATTTCAAGTTTGATTTTCACAATATTACTATTAGTATTAATCTAATGCTAAATTTGATGATAAATAAGTTTGTTTGCTTAATGGTTAATATGTTCTACTCAAATCGGTTGATTTTTTGCTTTATCGGTTGATTTTTTGCTTTAAATTATTATGTGCATATGATTTTGGTCAATTTTTGATTATAGATATTTATTTTTAAAATAATTAATTCACTTTGGTTCTTTCAAATATTAAAATTCATTTTGTTTTATGTAAATAATCTTGTTAGACTCATTTTTAGAGCTGTTATGGTAATGGTTACCGTTGGCATTTTGTAAATACTGTTACCGGACTGCTTTACTCGTATATAAAATGATAATTTTCAATGAATGTTATTTGTTAGGAGGTGATAATATTTAGTATCATCGATTATTGGTTGAATTAAACTAAAAATGAATACTTTCTGAACTCTACTTCCAAAGCGTACGATAATTAAATTGAATTGAAATCTAATTACAACAAGAATTGTTTACAATAATAAGATGTAAATTAATGAAATCTTTTTATAATAAGGTAATGAAATTTTATAAGTACATTTATAACATAGCTTATGAATAGAAAGGATTTAAAAATTAAGAATTTGGGAACTTGAATTCGTTTGCTTTTGAAAAATTTCTAAGATTTTGAAAATAATAATTGGTATTCTATGAATATATTTACTAATGAAGTGTTCGAAAAAGGAATTAAAAGGAAATAAATCATGTACTCCCATTTTCTATCTTTGAAAATAATTTTGGTGATGACGACCACATCATCGACTTTCATTTTCGAGTCTAAAAGTGGGGAGGCCACTTAGTAGTTTTGCTATGCTTTTGATTCAATAAACAGATTTTGATTTAAAAATTTCTAAATATGACTTGATATATATAAAAGATATTAGTATCTATATTATTTCAAAATGATTTGGAAATAAACCCGGTATTTGAATTCTTAAGTTCCTGTTAATTAATGATTTTCAGTTAGGAATAAAGTGAATTTGTTTTATAGTTGGAAATTTCTAAATTGAGAAATAAGAAATTGAAGTTAAGTGTTTAAAAAAATATGAGAAGTTAAATTATAACTCTTAAATTTCAAAATAATGAAAATTTAAACTTATGTAAGTTGTCGAACGTTCTTGTTAAGTTAAATAAATAAGATAAATTTGTATAACATTCAATTACATTCTAAAAATATATATAAAACTTCCCAGAAATGCTTAAAAAGTTGAAATGTTAAATATGAATGTGTAATAGAATATTATACAAGTTTGAACTTGAGTAATCAGAATTGTTTAAAGGAATGTTTATAAAAAAATTAAATTAAGTTGTTATAAGAAATGTTATACACTTAATTAATACTCTAAGAAATGTTAAATGAATAATTTGAGTAGTAAAAAGAAAATACTATTTAGATATATGAACTTAAGAAAAGGTAAACAAATCATATAATAAATCATATCTTGTAAATTGTTTTAAAGAAATATAATAATAATAATAATAAACATTTTCAAAGGGTGCTTTAAGTTCTAGTTGTAGCTTTCTGAGATAATTATAATTTGAATAATATTGTGTAAAAGAGGACACATCCGTATAAAATGATTATGAACTTAAGAAATGATTAATGAAATGAGAAAAAAAGTTGAAATTTTAATTATGAAATGAAATTTATTTAAGTCAAGTTGAATGGAACGAAGTGATGAAATGAGTTAATGAAATGAATTATATAATGAAAATTTACATAAGAGAAGTTGAATAAAGATTGATTGTGATAAAAAGAAGGAAATTTATTAATACGAATTTGAGTTATAAAATAAAATTTACTTAAGTAAAATTATTAACATGAATTTGAATTAATGAAATGAACTAATGAAGTGAATCGATGAATTAATATGAACTTAAGTTATGAAGAAATAATAAACATGAGTTGCATTTTATAAAATGTTTATAATAAACTTAAATGGTTTTATGAAATGGTTTATAAATGAGATTAGTATTAAAGAGAATATACTGAGTGGCAATGAAACAAAATTTAACTTAAATAAGGTTATATGAAATGATTTTATAAAATGGTCCATAATTAAATTTATATGAAACGTGTTAAAAAGTGAAATAATTGAAATTGAATAAATTGAATGTAAATGAAATATATGTGAGTAAATTGGAAGCAAACCAATTAAATGTTAACAAAGAATGAATTTTAATAAGAATGATAGTGTATAAATCAAATATTGACATTGGAAATGTAAACTTTGATAGCTTGGATTAATTAAATGAATATTAATAATTGTTGAATGGTTTCTTTTGTTACAAATCATTGTTCTAACCGTTTTGATTGCATATGATTGTTGTATGTTGTGTATTTGTGCTTGTGCTTATGATTTGGGTTCAAAATTCATATATACGGTCTATTAACTTATACATGATCTCCATATCTTTTATATGCAACTAATATTCTAAATTGAGCTGAGATAGGTACATATAAAGACTATCGGGATGTATACATAGATTTTAGTGGAAATTAGCCACAAGGGCCTCTTTACCATGTGCAATTAGTTTCTAGGACGCACAAACGAAATAATTACTTTTAAGGACAAAATGCAAAATATTTAGTTTCTAAGGCCTAAAAACCTATGAAATTATGTCCTTGAAAGTAATTGGACTGTTGACTTTGTCCTTAAAAATAATTATTCTGCTGACTTTGGCCTTAAAGTTAATTCCTGTGGATGTGTGTCCTAGAAAATAATTGGATTGCAAAGTTTGTCCTTCTAGTGAAATGCCCCTAGATTTTATTTGCTTTTACTTGCTTAATATGAGCGAACTCACTCATATTAATAATAATAAGGTACATATCTCGGATTATATACCATACTTTTATATTTTTTTCCTACAGGATGCCTCATCATTGAGTTGAGATGTATATTTGGTATATATTTGTTTTATATTGTATTGTAAAAAATTTACGATCGAGCCGCGTAGAGAAGACGCTGCCGAAATTTTCCATAGATCCAGATATTAGAAAATTTTTAAGATTTTAAAATTTTATAACTTGTTTTTATAAATAAATTGTAATTTTCCATAATTTGATCGGAGTGGCGTAGTAGAAGCATAGTAAAGGGTTTGTAAATAAGATTTTGATGTTTTATAAGTTAACTATTTAAAATAAAATATATCCTATGTTAAATTCCAAACTTAAACCCTTTTCGAGGATGAAAAGTTTTGAGTGGGGGAGAATGTAACAATCCGTATTTTTGACTATTTTAAATTAATACTTTTCATATGATTATTGAATAAGAATGGTTAGAAATAAAAATTAAATGATCTATTAATGTAGTTTACTTAATATGAAGTCGAATAAAATTTTGAAATAACTAATTTCGAAGGTTTTGGCAATAACAGATATTGAAATGAATTTTACGTATCGAATGTGTTCGCAATCAATAATCGGATTTTAATAATGAATTTTGAATTATTTAGATGGAAGTAATTTTTGATAATTAAAATTCATTTAAAATTTAATGATTTATTAATGTAATTTATTGCATAATTAAATTGTTAAATTCAATATTAGAAATTATTTAAATAATTGAATACTAAATTTAGTATGAATGAAAATGGTTTCAAAGGTTGATTTAAATTGTAATCAAACGAGAATGTAGATTTTTTACTTTCAAAATTGAATTTAAAGTGATTAAATTAAATTTTGGAAATTCTTGTTTTATTTAACATGTAAAAATAGGTTTTTTGAGAACTGTCTCATATTTCAACGAAACTAGTTTCATCAGAACTGTAATAGTGAATTATTATAGGATTTCAAGTTTCGTGGCGATCGGACTTTTCGTTTGGCCGTACGATCTTAAAACGAGTAGAATTTAATTAAAATAATTTTATTTGAAAAGCTATCTTCTGCATATGATCGAACTGGGCCTCAAGGCTAGTTCCATTGCATTTAGAATAGGGTTATAACATATAGAATATCAGACGGCACGCCTCGTTTGGAGCTCGAGAATTTCAAGCGTTAAAAGTTAGATATTTTCTAATTATAATAATATATATACTTTCCCTCGTCTAACACTTCATACTCGCAGCCCCTTTTTGTGTTCCTAATGCACCCCTCTCTCACTCTCATTTTATTTTTGCTAAGATAATGTAAAAAAAAGGATACAAAAAAAAAATTGCGTGTGAGGCGTGTGGCGGGGTTGGAGCGCCGGCGGCCGTGGAGCGTGTGCGAGGGTGGAGACAATGAAGAGGGTGGTTGCCGCTGTTAGAGTTTTGGGCGATTTTCTCGTACATTTTCACACGCGTAATTGGAGGATGATGGCGGTAGGAGGAGGCACGGCGCGGATCTGGGCTCGGCGGCGGCGGTTTTGACATCGCGATTGATGGCTGATTCGATCGACAATTGCGTTCAGATAAAAATGTACGAAGGAAGTCACGACTTGGAATGGGAACGCGGGCGACCTGTTGCACGCAAAGAGGAAGCAAAGTGATTTGGTTAACGGTTAATTATTTTACTAGCTTAATTATTTTGTTAATTACGTTTAACTTATTGTTATACTAATTATCATGTAACTTTTGTGTACGGGGTCCGTTTCGAGCGAAACAAGTCGCTTTGCGACCGTATCGACGTCGTCTACGCGTGGAATGGAAAAGAATTTATTTGAAACTGAAATATTTCCAGTTTCAAATAAAGGTGGGTGTTTTTAATGCTCATGATGTACTAAATATTTTTATGTTCGTTAAATTATTATCATGAAATAATTAATTTCATAGACTGATGTTTGGTAAATTAATTGACATTAAATTAATATATAAATAGAACCGATAAGAATTTAAATGGATAGCTAAAACTAAAATTGAAATTAAATTGTTAGTAGACACCCGATATCGATAATTGAATAACTGTCGTGTTATATTGACTGTTTGGATGTTGATTGTGATGGATGTTATTGGTTGATATTTTGGATGATTTGGATGCTTATTTATTTTTATAAATTCCTGTTATCACCCTGTGAATTATAAAGATATATAAACCATTATCTGAATTATTTCGAATAAATTAAGAAATAAGTTGAAACGAAATGTACCTATGACATTTATTTTGGATTGAAATAATGTATGAAATTAAATTGAAATAACTGATCACTTGGCCGTAGGACAGAAAATTATATACGGACATTAGATTGGTTAAATTAAATAATTTTAAATTCTTGCATTTGAATTTATTCAAATGATTTCGTTTGATAAGAATAAAATTGAATTGAAATGTAGAATTTGAATTAATTTCGAATTGAGTTTTGAAACGTGAAATTAGGATTTATTAAACGAAATTGTTTAAAAATGAAATATGAGATTTTGAAGTTATAATTGAAATATGATTTGAATTTCAAAAATTGATTTGTTTTGAAAGGATTTGAACTTTTATTCGAACTTTGAAATATTGCAAAGTAAAAGTAATTTAAATGGATATCTCAAATTTGGTCTTAGAGTCGAATTATTTTGAAGATTTGAACCTTAAATTGAACGTCGAAGTTAAATTTGACTTAAATGATTTAAATCGATACTTTCAAATTGAACTTGAAATTGATATAAATTGAAATGGCTTAAAATAGAGAACTGAATTGAATTTAATTCAAATTGGAATTGGAAATGAAATTGAAATTAATTGGAATTGAAAGTGAAATTGAATTCGCTTGAAATTGAAATTAAAATTGATTTGAAATGCAATTGGAATTGAAGTTAATTCAAATTGAAACCAAAATTGAGTCGATTTGAATTGAATTGATGGTTTGAATTGAAATAATTGAAACCAAATCTTCTTGATTTGAATTTAGACTTAGGTTCAAATTTGTTAAAATGGAAAGTGACAGTTTGATTTGAAATTATTTTCAAAATAAATTATTTTTATATAAACTATTTAAAATCTATTTTTTAAATATTCAAATTATTTTTATTTTCCAAACTATTTTATTTTATAAAACATTTTAAATACTTAAATCATTTTATATCAAACTATTTTAACCTTTTAAAAAATTTCAAACTATTTTCTAAAATTCAAACTAGTCAAAGTGGGAGCTGTTTATATTTAAATCATGGATTTAAATGTGAATTTGGTTAAAATGAAGTTATAATCTAATTTGAAATAAGAAATGAAATTCGAATGAAATGATTTTTCAAACGAAATTGGCATATTTACGTAAATATGATGATTTTGAAATAAACGATATTTTGAAGTGAATATGATATTTTGGTATCAAGTATGAATCATTTTTGAAAAGTAAAAGTACCAACAAGTGTGCAAAATGATGCTTAGTCGTTAAAGAGACCAGAGCCTCTTATTGGCATACTCTTTGTCAATATTGGAACAACTTTAAGAACTGTGAACATGGAGAAGACTCCAGAACGCAGCGGTTGGATTTGGCATACGTTTACTAGATTTGAAGAAAGAGAACGTTGATCGATAGACCCTTACACTTGTGCCAATTTGAATTGACTAAAATAGGACAGCTTGACAAGGCCAAGCAGGCAAGCTACCCCTAGCGGACATCCGTTCTTCAATTTTCTTTGGACTTGGTCCATACTATATTCCTTGTTGTTGGTTTTGATTGGTTCACCTTGATTTGGGATGACCTTCCTTTGACTCGATATGGGGTAGACGGACGCAACAGGCGATCATGGCTACGATGCGGTACCACTAGCCCTTCGACCCGAACTGGTAGTACCTATCTTGGGCATTGCCTCACATGGCTTGTAATACTATTATCCCTATACGAGACCACTACGATTATGGTTTAGTATTGTCGTGTCACAGCGCATCCCTAACCCTCGACGTGGTTCTGGGACGTTATATGCAAACTGTACGACTCGCGTTAAGGGGGATTAATGTAAAGCCTTAAAGCTAAGAAAAATATTTATTTTACTAATTAGACATTAGATATATAGCGTATTCTACTATATATAAATATTTTGATCGATCCTTAAGAGATGGAAAATCTCGTAACATCTCTTGAGTTATCGCATGCACATTATACACTGGATAGGAGATGTGAAATCCTGAAAACATCTCTAACGCTATTACACTCTTGTTGTATGTGATATTGATTTGACTCACATAAGGATATTTTAGTCTAGTCTCAAGTTTTTTGTCTTTTCAATACGCTTGGGTCCGCCCTGAGTTTTCAACGCATTGAAGATTATTTTTTGGAGAACGAAGACGAAAATTTGGTATATTATTACCAGTATTTTTTCACCACATTGTTGTTCTGCTGCATTGTTGTATACATACATACATACATACATACATACATATATATATATATATAAATCTAATAAATGTTGTATAATTATAATCAAATGTATAGTATAAACAACTTCATGAACTTTTTATTTGATTATTATATTTTGTCATTCTGCTGCAAGATTCTGTGTTTGTTTTCTTCTTCTCTTATTTTTCTTAATTAACCCCATTGATTATGTGCATTTCAAATTGTTTGAGTTGGACATGTGTGGATTATTATCAATTTAAACCTTTCGAAATGCGGATCGTCACACTGAAATACCCTACACCCCTTAATATTCCTAAATGGACACAATAAAAGGGGTGGTGTGTTGTAGGTATAACTGAAACTAACAGAGACTAAGATTCACAAGACAAAAATAGGTAAAAACAGCGGAAACTAAAATAATAAAACAAAATCTTCATAATTGCTTCATAAACCAAATAAGTCAAATACCAAATACATCATACATGTCTCATGAAATAAAAACTCGTACTGTGAACAAAAATCAGAGTATAAATAACCCTCTCAAGTGCTAGTACAAAGAAAGAAAACGGAAATAAAAGTAGGAAAATACATAGTAGAATCTTCTCCAAGAAACCTCCGAGCAACTGCAATCTACTGCCCTCTCCCTTGATTGCATACGGGGGAAAAAGTGGAAAATAGAGGAGTGGGTTAAACTAAAAGTCTAGTGAATGATAGTAACTACTAGAATCATTAAGCAAAGTAAAAATAATAGATTTACAACAGTTCTAGTATATATAAGCAAACAAAGGAAATAAAAAAGAGAGAAACTAGAAATAAATACGAATTAGCTACTACTCAATTAATAAGATAGGTCAACTTTGATTGTTTGCACTTGTCCTTGATAGCTGCTTTGATCAGGCTGACTTCCTAATTCTACCCTTTGATCGGCCTCCTACTCCATAGAATCTACTTTGGACCGGACGTTTCCCTACACAGTAGACTTTGATGTGTACGAAAGTCACACTTACTAAGTGCTTGGAACTTATAGCGATTACTGAGCACCAAAATGAAAGTCGCACGCGCAACTGCCACCATGCCCATGCTACATGTTGCTCCCTCTTTTGATCATTTATTTACCCTAGTCAGCATAAGCGTGTCCCTTGCCTCACTTCAGGATTATATGAAGCACCTCGTCTTACTTCAGGGTCATGTGAAACACCGCGTCTATAGAAAAATATGGGAAATGCTACCGGTACGGGTTCCTATCAAACAAAAATCTAGTTGCACCCCTTATTCAAATCTCTTTGATTTGAACTACCATAGATTGAATGTTTACTACCATTATAAGAATAAGTGTGCCCCTCGCCTCACTTCAGGATAATGTGAAGCGCCTCATCTCACTTTAGGGTTATGTGAAACATCGTAACTATAGAAATATTAAGGGAATGCTATTTAGTACAGGTCCTACTCTTATCTTTGATTATTAAATTAGATAAATTATTTAAATAAGTCTTTATTTTTATTAATTGCTATTATTGCTTATTAATTTATCCTAAGCTTAAAATAAGCATCATAGTTTCCATAGTTTATCAATTTATAACTTACGTTATAATCATGCTTATTACTTAACCCAAGGTCTAAGTGCGAAAATATGTTTCTTTCTTCTTTTATTCTTTTTAGTTATAATTATAAATTATAACTTGGCTAATCTTCTTAATTTAGTCAATTAATATCATAATTCGGCATAATTTTAGTCTTATTCCAATTATATTACAATCTTTGTGATTTACATCTCATATTACATTATTTTAGATTATAATTCAATCCAATTTAACATTAATTCTATTCTAGTCCATATGCAAAGAAGAAGAAGGAGAAATAAAAGAAAACTGAAAATAAAAGGAAATCCAAGGCATAGGAAGAAGATATAAATAACGCATAAATAACAGCAAATAAATTAAAATACTATAAATAAACTGTAATTAAAAAGAATAGCAAGAAGGAATAGACTGAAAATAATTCTAAAAACTGTAAATAAATTACTAAAAAGGTTACTCCAAAAATCATAGTTAAATTACAACTATTGGAAACCTTACTATTTTTAATTACTTAAAGAAATTTAAAATAATTACAATCACTCACCTCTGGTCCTTAGCTCTTCCCCTTTAGGCCTTCACGGCACTTGATGGTATTAAAATATTTTTATTAAAAGATTCTCTCCTTGGAAAATTATTCCTTTTAGGGTCCTTTCTGAAAAGGCGAACCCAAGCGGAGAAAATCTAGAATGAGAAAAAGTATTAGGCCTAGGGTTCTATTTATAGGTGTAGTAGTGGATCTCGAACCGTTGGATTTGGGGATTGAAGAGGATGCAACCACGTCATAGGCTGAATATGAGCCATCGGATGCAAGGATAGAAGGACCGGATCAGTCTAAACAATGCAAATTACGTGTTCACTTTCGAACAAACGAATGTTCATTCGTTCGCCCAAATGGGTAGGTGGGTCGACCGAGTGGTCAACCACTGTTGTGCCCAGGTCGACCGGAAGGTCGACTTGGCCCTATTTTTTATCATTTCTTTGATTATTTTGTTCCTTGCTCATATTAACTCGAATTCTGATGTACTATATATGGAAATTGACCAAAAAATTACCACGGACACAATGGTGTAACTCTCGTGCCTCAGTTCTGATAGTTTCACAAAGTTATTTTATTATTTAATTAATTAATGAATTAATTATACCTGTTAAATTTTGGGTTGTTACATTCTCCCATCCTTATGGGATTTCGTCCTCGAAATCTCTAAGGATAAAAGAATGTACTAAATTTTTTCATCCAATTCAACAACCAACTACTCAATCATCGACGATTCATTCATTGTTCTTAAGTTTTTCTAATACAATTTATGATACTTACACAATTAGTGTAGTGTAAATGTTCCTATTCAATGCAAAAGATTAGGCAATCCACTGATTCAGTTGGCCTCCTTTTATGCAATCATATATGTGCCTTGTATCCAAATGAATGCAAAAATTCCCTAATGACAACTGATAGTTCTATGTGCGTGATACAAACATCATTCAAATAAAACAATCACGCGTTAATCATCCATTTATAGCAACCATGAAAAATAGAATAAAAATGCATGATATGCATATGCTCTAGTATCTTAGTTAGGCCGATCCTTCAAGAATAATAGTGCCTAGTGTACCTATATGCATCCATTAACATCCACTAGCAAACACTTGCAACCACAAGCATACATCATTCATAACATGTTCTAATAACATGTTTACATCCAATCCTACCATCCATAGGTTAAATCCCAAGTTCTAGCCTCCTAAAGGATAATAAAGGAAAGAACCTATTCAAAACTAAAGATGGAAATAGGAAATTCTAAAAACTTACTATCGAAAATATGAGGATAGGAACTACGAATCGTCTCTTCTGCTTCCCAAGTAGCGTCTGCGACATCATCACCCTGTTGCACCTTTACTAGAGGAACCTCCTTATTTCTTAGTCGCTTGATGTCTCTTCCAACAATCTTTGTGGGGATACGCCAAGCAGATGCTTCGCTTTCTACTTCCACCTCCTCTAACTGGCGAGGCTCTACAACCTTCGCCGAGTCATGTAAATAATTTCACAAGTGCTAAACATGGAAAATGTCATGTACTCCTGCGACCCTATCTGGTAACTTTACTCGGTAAGCCATCTTCCCAACACTCTCTATGATAGGAAATGGTCCAACAAATATGGGGGCTAACTTTCCATTCGATCTGAACCTTACCACCTTCCTATGTGGGGGTAATTTGATAAAAACTAAGTCTCCAACCTCAAACTCAATGTCTCTCCTCCGCTTCTCTGCATAAGACTTCTGCCTCTCTTGGGCTGTCTTCATCCTTCGCCGAATTAAATCCACTCTCTCTGACGTCTCCCTAACCATATCAGGCCCAAGTAGCGACTTCTCTGTAGACTCCACCCAACATGAAGGGGACTTGCAAGGTCTCACATATAAAGCCTTAAGTGGTGTCGTTCCAGTAATAGTTTGGTAACTGTTATTATACGCAAACTCAACTAACGAAAGATGCTCCTACCAAGTTCCTCCAAGGTCAAAAATGCACATCTGTAGCAAATCCTCAAGCACTCTATTCACTCTCTCCGTTTGGCCATCTGTTTGTAGGTGATAGGCCATAATCAATCTAAGTTGCATCCCTAACATCTCATGTAAGCTTCTCCAAAACTCACTAGTGAAAATAGGATCTCTATCACTCACCACGCTAGAAGGGAATTCGTGAAGTCGGACTATCTCTCGAATATAAAGGGATGCCAAATTTGATGTTGTGTGCTTACTCTTAACTGGGATGAAGTGGGCACTCTTGGTCAACAGATCAACAATCACTCAAATGCTAGTATTCCCCTTCCTAGAATGGGGTAAACCATCTATAAAATCCATAGAAATACTGTCTCATTTCCATTCTAGCGCATCTAAGGGCTGAAGTAATCCACCAGGCTTATGCTTCTTTGCTTTTACCCTTTGGAAAACGAGGCATTTAGCTACGAACTCCGCCACATCCTTCTTCATGGCATTCCAATAGAACATTCTCTTCATACCCGATACATTTTGTCACAACACAGATGAATAGTCATACAGGGATGGTGTGCCTCCTCCAAAATCGCTCTTAACAAATCACTAGCGCGGGAAACACAAAGACTCCCATCTCTCCTAATCCACCCTTTGCTATCAATGGAATAGCGTTGGAGATGTTCTAGAGACCCCTCCTCAGCTAATCCTATCCATCACATCCATAAGCTTTGAATCCTCTCGCTGGCTCAAGCCAATGTGATCCATAAGGGAGGATTCACCTCTGATGCCGCTAACAATCCGGGAGTAATGTCCGTAGAGGGCTTAAATCAAAAGTAGAAATGAACTCCAAGCTCCTTCACTCAATGAACAAAGGACTAAGGGTTGCTTTCTTTCTACTCAATGCATCTGCAACCACATTACCCTTGCCAGGGGTATAATCTATCTCAAAGTCGTACAAGCCTAAAAACTCCATCAACTTCCGTTGCCTCAAGTTCAAGTCCTTCTATAAGAATAAGTACTTCAGTAACTTGTGGTCGGTGAAAAGCTCGAACCTCTCTCTAAGCAAGTAGTGCCTCCAAGACTTGAGTGCAAAAATTATGGCAGCCAACTCTAAATCGTGGGAAGGATTGTTCTTCTCATGCCTCCTCAATTGCCTACTACCATAACATATCACCCTCCCTTCTTGCATCAACCCCGCTCCTAGGCCCGTCCCACATGCATCAGTGTATACGGTAAAAGACTTAGTTTCATCGGGTAGTACTAACATTGGTGCACTAGTAAGGGCTCTCTTAAGCTTTGTGAAGAAATCATCACAATCCACGTCCCATACGAAAGCTTTATTCTTCTTAGTAAGGCGCGTGAGTGGAGCCGAAATCTTGGCAAAGTCCCTAATGAACTTCCTATAATAGCCAGTCAATCCTATGAAGCTCCTAACCTCGGTGATGTTCTTGGGGACCTTCCAATCTTGTACTGCAATAACCTTGGTAGGGTCAACGGCCAAACCTTCCTTCGAGACCACGTGCCCTAAGAAACATACCTCCTCTCTCCAAAAGTGACACTACGAAAACTTATCTCTCAAATGGTGACTACAAAGTGTGCAAAGAACTTTCTCAAAATGAACGGCATGCTCCTCCATGTTCTTGGAAAATACCAAGATATCATCCAAGAATACCACTACGAATTTATTAGGACTTCTCTAAAGACACGGCTCATTAAATCAACAAACTAGGCTAGGGCATTGGTTAGCCCAAAAAGCATAACTTACCGCTCATAAAGTCCATTTGGAGTCCTAAATGCAGTCTTATCTATGTTGTCATCTGCGACTCTAAGCTGATGGAATCCCATGACTAAATCAAGTTGAGAGAAAATCGAAGAGCCAACCGACTGGTCAAAAAGATCATCAATCCTAGGGAGTGGATATCGGTTCTTCTTGGTGAGCTTATTTAATTCTCTATGATCAACGCAAAGTCGAAGAGAACCATCCGCCTTAGTAGCAAAGACGACTGGTGCTCCCCATTCCGATCGATATGCTCCTTCTTATAAAACCCTTCTCCAAAAGCTCATTGACGTGTTTGCTCGACTCTTTCCTCTCCCTAGGTGCCATGTGCCTCACAGGTAATGCTACTGGCTAAGCAATCTCGGTCAAATAAATTCCGAAGTCAATTTCTCTCTTAGGGGAAAGTCCCCTAACCTCCTCGAAGACATCCGAAAAATCTCTGACGACAGGAACCGAATCAAACTCTGCTGAAGATGAGTCGAGGGAATAGAAAAAGCTCAATATGATTGATCCTTGTGGGTCGAAGATACCTCGAGAATCCTACCACTGCATGTCCCTAATCTAATGACTCTCCTCTCGTGGTCTAAAATAGATCCATATCTGGATAGCCAATCCATACCTAAGATCATCCCATACTTCGAGAATTCCAAAACATTAGCGTCAAATTCTATGCCTAGGATATAATTTTTCAAACCCCTACAAATCATAGATAAGTGTGCCGATCCACCTATGGGGTTTGAAGCAACAATAGGGTCTACCACTAAAGAAATATCTAAGTGCAAACAATCCACAAGAGAACTAGAGATAAAAGAGTTTGATGCCCCAAAATCGAATAAAGTCCGAATGGGAAAATCAGATATAGAAATCAAACCTTCAACTTTGACTTTCCTGCCTCTATCTGGAATGCTCTCCGAAGGTGTTGCGTCCAATGCCTGGATCTACGCGACTAGTGCACTAATCCCCTGTTATGCTCTCTGGGGACAATTCCTACTCAAGTGACTGGGCTGTCCGCAATTGAAGCACTTTCTCTTCATCATATCCCTTCTGCAATCCTTGGCGACATGTCCAACAATCCCACAGTTACTACACTTTAAACCTTTCTTAATCTATTTCTGAGGGCCACCACCTTTCTTTTTCTCCTTATTGTTTTTTGTCCCTTCTTATTTGAACCTTATGACCTAACCATTTCTCTAGACTCTCCTTCCTTGACTACATCTGGACATAAACGCCAGCTCAACCAAAGACCCGTAAGTAGCTCCCATCGGTACATGAGTCAACAATAATCCCTGAAAGGGTTGATTCAATTCCTTCGCAAACTTCATAGCTTTCTTGTGCGGCGTATTCACCAACTCCATAACAAATTGCGACAATTCATTGAGCTGATTGTTGTATTCCTTAACAGACAAACTCCCTTGCTTCAAATTGATAAACCTCTCCAGCTGAACAATTTCTTGCGCTTGAGATAGAAACTTCCTCTCAAATCTTTGCCTAAACCCATTCCAACATATTTCTCTTCCTTCCAACTCAATAACCTCCCACCAGTAAGGAGCCTCCTCTTTCAGCTATTGCTGGTCCTCCAATCCTAATAAGCCAAATATCCACTCGGTGTCCCTAAGTCAAGCTCTCGCCTCCACAAAAGTCTCCTTGCCAGAAAAAGTCTTTCCGCCCAACTCGCAAAATCCTTACAAAGCTTAAAGAAATTGATGGGTAGGTTGATGGGTTTCCTATCCGCTGGTGCATGATTAGGTAGTGGCTCTTGCACCTCTAGAGTCGTGGCTTGTAAGTACATACGAAACCAGGCTGCGACTGGAATGCCCTAGGGAAGGTTCGAGGCATCGGCCATTCTACGAAAAGAAAAGGATAGTTTAGGAAAGAGTCAAAGGGAGAATAAACTGGACTTATGAGGGAATTTTTATAAAAAAATCTTTTATACTTAAAAACATTTCTTAGAGTTCTTTTTGGAAAAATACCTTTGAAACAAGTTATCAGAAAATACTTTACTTTTAAAAAACTGTAGGGATCCTGTAAGCTGAGGCTCTGATACTAAGTTAAACACCCCATATCGCTTAATATACTCAAAAGGACACATTAAAAGGCATGGTGCGTTATAGGTATAACTGAAACTAACAGAGACTAAGATTCATAAGACAAAAAATAGGTAAAAACAGCGAAAACTATAATAATAACTTATTCAAAACAAAATTTTCATAGTTGCTTCGTAAACCAAATAAGTTAAATACCAAATACAGCACATTCTTGGAACCCAATATGTATCACGAAATAAAAAATCGTAGTCTCAACAAAAATCAGAGTATAAATATACCTCTCAAGTGCCAGTACAAAGAAAGAAAACGGAAATAAAAGTAGGGAACTACATAGCAGAATCTTCTCTAAGAAACCTCTGAGCAACTGCAATCTACTGTCCTCTCCCTTAATTGCATATGGGGAAAAAAAGGGAAATAGAGGAGTGGGTCAGACTAAAAGTCTGGTGAATGATAGTAAGAATCTTTAAGCAAAGTAAAAGTAACAGACTTTATAACAGTTCTAATATATATAAGCAAACAAAGGAAATAAAAAAGAGAGAAAAAGAAAATAATTACGAATTAGCTAGTACTCAATTGATAAGATAGGTCAACTTTGATTGTTTACACTTGTCCTTGATAGCTGCTTTGATTAGCCTGAATTCCTAATTCTGCCCATTGATCGGCCTGCTACTCCATAGAATCTACTTTGGACCAGACGTTTCCCTACACGGTAGACTTGGTGTCTACAAAAGTCACACTTACCAAGCGCTTGGAACTCATAGCGATCACTGAGCACCGAAATGGAAGTCGCATGCACAATTGCCACCATGCCCATGCTACATGTTGCTCCCTTTTTTGAACTTTATTTACCTTAGTCAGCACAATCATACCCCTTGCCTCACTTCAGGATTATGTGAAGCACCTCGTCTTACTTTAGAGTTATGTGAAACACCATGTCCGTAGAAAAAAAGGGGAAATGCTGCCGGGACTGGTCCCTATCAAACAAAAATCTAGTTGCGCCCCTTGTTTAAATACCTTTGATTTGAACTACTATAGAAGACTGTTTACTACCATTATAAGGATAAGTGTGCCCCTCGCCTCACTTCAGGATTGTGTGAAGCACCTCGTCTCACTTTAGGGTTATGTGAAACACCGCAACCATAGAAATATTAAGGGAATGATATTTAGTGCAGGTCCTACTCTTATCTTTGATTATTAGCTTAGATAAATTATTTAAATAAGTCTTTAGTTTTATCAATTGCTATTATTGCTTATTAATATATCCAAAGTCTTAAAATAAGCGCCATAGTTTCCATAGTTTATCAATTTATAACTTACGTTATAATCATGCATATTACTTAACCCAAGGTCTAAGTGTGAAAATAAGCTTCTTTCTTCTTTTATTCTTTTTAGTTATGATTCTAAGTTATAACTTGGCCAATCTTTTTAATTTAGTCAATTAATATCATAATTAGGCATAATTTCAGTCCTATTCAAATTATATTACAGTCTTTGCGATTTACA
This sequence comes from Allium cepa, assembly GCA_030765085.1. Classification (NCBI taxonomy): domain Eukaryota; kingdom Viridiplantae; phylum Streptophyta; class Magnoliopsida; order Asparagales; family Amaryllidaceae; genus Allium; species Allium cepa. The sequence continues at coordinate 823,857,555 of CM060929.1, forward strand.
TCTCATATTACATTATTTTAGATTTCTTATAATTCAATCCAATTTCACATTAATTCTATTCTAATCCATATGCGAAGAAGAAGGAGAAATAAAAGAAAACTGCAAATAAAAGGAAGTCCAAGGCGTAGAAGAATATATAAATAATGCATAAATAAGAGCAAATAAATTAAAATACTGTAAATAAACTATAATTAAATGGCAAAATTATAATTAATAGAAATAAACTAAAATTAATTGAAAAGAATAGCAAGAAGGAATAGACTGAAAATAATTCTAAAACTGCAAATAAATTACTAAAAAAGTTACTCCAAAAATCGTAGTTAAACTACAACTATTAGAAACCCTATTATTATAAATTACTTAAAGGTTAGCTCTTCCCTTTAGGTCTTCACAGATCCACTTGAGGGTAACAAAATATTTTTATTAAAAGATTCTCTCCTTGGGAAATTATTCCTTTTAGGGTCCTTTCTGTAAAGGTGAACCCAAGCAGAGAAAATCTAGAATGAGAAGTGGATCTCAGACCGTTGGATTTGGGTATTGAATAGGATGCAACCACGTCATTGGCTGAATAAGAGCTATCGGATGCAAGAATAGAAGGACCGGATCAGTTTTAAACAATGCAAATTACACGTTCACTTTTGAACGAACGAACTAACATTTGTTCGCCCAAATAGGCAGGCGGGTCGACCGAGCAGTCGGCCGCTCTTGTGCCTAGATCGACCGGCCGGTTGACCTGGCCTATATTTCTTTTCGTTTCTTTGACTATTTTGTTCCTTGCTCATATTAACTCGGATTCTGACATTCTATATATGGAAATTGACCAAAAAATTACCACGGACAACTTTCGTGGCTCAATTATGATAATTCTATAAAGTTATTTTATTATTTAATTAATTAATGAATTAATTATTACCAGTTAAATTTTGAGTTATTACATTCTCCCATCCTTAAGGGATTTCATCCCCGAAATCTCTAAGGATAAAAGAATGTACTAAATGTTTTCATCCACTTCTACGACCAACTACTCAATCGTCGACGATTCATCCATTGTCCTTAAGTTTTTCTAATGCAATTCATGATACTTATGCAATTAGGGTAGTGTAAATGTTCATATCTAATGCAAAAGATTAGACGGTCCACTGATTCAGTTGACCTCCTTTATGCAATCATGTCCATGCCATGTACCAAATGAATGCAAAAATTCATAAACGACAACTGATAGTTCTATATGCATGCTACAAACATCATTCAAATGCAACAATCATATGATAATCATCTATTTATAACAACCATGAAAAATGGAATAAAAATGTGCACCATCCATATGCATATGTTCTAGTGTTCTAGTTAGGCCGATCTCTAAAGAATAATAGTGCCTAGTGCACCTATATGCATCCATTAGCATCCACTAGCAAACACTTGCAACCACAACCATACATCATTCATAATATGTTCTAATAACATGTTTACATCCAATCCTACCATCTATAGGTTAAATTCTAAGTTCTACCCTCCCAAAGGATAACAAAGGAAAGAACCTATTCAAAACTAAAGATAGAAATAGGAAATTCTAAAAACTTACGATCGAAAAGATGAGGATAGGAAGTACAAATCTTCTCTTCTGCTTCTCAAGTGGCGTCTGCAACATCATCTCCCCATTGCACCTTTACTAGAGGAACCTCCTTATTCCTTAGTCGCCCTTATTCCTTAGTCGCGTGATGTCTCTTCCAATAATATTCGTGGGGATATGCCGAACAGATGCTTCCCTTTCTACCTCCACCTCCTCCATCTAACTAAGCTCTACAACCTCCGACGAGTCATGTAAGCACTTTTGCAAGTGCGAAACATGGAAAACGTCATGTACTCCTAGGAGCATATCCGGTAACTTCACTGGTAAGCCATCTTCCCAACTCTCTCTATGATAGGAAATGGTCCAACAAATCTGGAGGCAAACTTTCCATTCGATCCGAACCTTACTACCTTCCTAAGCGGGTATACTTTGATAAAAACTAAGTCTCTAACCTCAAACTCAATGTCTCTCCTTCGCTTATCCGCATAAGACTTCTACCTATCTTGGGCTGTCTTCATCCTTCGCTGATTTAAATCCACTCTCTCTTATGTCTCCCTCACCATGTCAGGCCCACGTGGCAACTTCTCCATAGGCTCCACCCAAAATGAAGGGGACTTGCAAGGTCTCCCATATAAAGCCTCAAATGGTGCCATTCCTATGCTTGTTTGGTAATTGTTATTGTATGCAAACTCAACCAATGGAAGGTGCTCCTCCCAAGTTCCTCCAAAGTCAAAAATGCACATCCATAGAAAATCCTCAAGCACTCTATTCACTCTCTCTATTTGGCCATCCGTATGTGGGTGATAGCCCATACTCAATCTAAGTTGCGTTCCTAATGCCTCCTGTAAATTTCTCCAAAACTCACTAGTGAAAACAGGATCTCAATCACTCACCGCGCTAGAAGGGACTCCATGAAGTCGTACTATCTCTCGAATATAAAGGGATGCCAAATATGATGCCGTGCGCTTACTCTTAACTTTGAAGAAATTGGCACTCTTGGTCAACCGATAACAATCACCCAAATGCTAGTATTCCCCTTCCTAGGAGCGGTGTTGATGCAAGAAGGGGGGGTGGTATGTTGTGGTAGTAGGAAGTTGAGGACACATGAGAAGAACTACCCTACCCACGAATTGGAGTTGGCTGCCATAGTTTTTGCACTCAAGTCTTGGAGGCACTATTTGCTTGGAGAGAGGCTCGAGCTTTTCACCGACCATAAGTTACTGATTCTTTGCATTGAAATGTTTGAGTTAAGCGTTCTATAGGTAGAATTGATTATATTGATAAGCCACCGATGAGAGGTCTAATTATTTATTTTATGCTATTATGTTTGTCACTTAACGAGTCAATGTTGAATGCAATTAGTGTTGACTCAAGAAAGTGAGTATTGTGGGATTTATTTTAATGATTATTTGATTTGCATTTAAATATAAATTGATAATGGGATTATAAGCTTTGTTATAGATTCCTCTTAAGGAATTATGAGGAAGCAATTTATTTAAGGGGGGAGTATGCAACAATGTGTTATCCTGAGACAATAGATTAATAATAATTTAATAATAATAATTAATGAATTAAATATGATTTGAATTAAGTAATATGGAATTTTGGAAATAATTTGGAAAGTATGATGGGAAATATTTTATTAAAGCGAATTGAATAAGAAAAGAAAGAAAAGGATTTAATCATTTATTTGGTTATTCTGAAATATGAAGATATAAATTAATTATTTGGAATAAAATGTAAAATTAAATTTTAATAAGTTTTAGATTTATTTTATGAAAGAAAGTATTTTATTAAAGAAGTTTGAATTTAATTAGTAATTAGATTAAATAAAACAATTCAATTAAATAAATAAACTATGAAAAATAATTTTATAAAATAATTACTAATATAATTTTAGAAAAGGAATTTAGTGTAATATAATTATTTTTGTTTGTGGGATTGAAGTTGAATTTCTCTACTGAACTAAACAAAAGAAAGAAAGAAGAATGAATTGGTTAATAAAGCAAAGCCCAATTTACCAAACCCAAATCCAAACAATTATTTCCTAATGTTTCTAAGCCTAGAGATTTCTTTCACCAAACACTTGTTTCTCGAGAGTTTTCATCGTCAACTGGAAATAAACCTAAACGAATAATTTTCTAGCTTTAGAAAATCAGAAACCCAACCAAACTCTATCACTAAGAAAATCAAGAATAAATCAAATAAATTGTAATAAATTCCTAAGTTTGGATATGTTCATCTCAATGTTGATATGCACTTGCGTGAGAAAGGAATCTGGGTTTCGTTGATACTTTATAGTTCCTGGAGTGCACAAATAAATAGATAGATGGAGGAGCACATGTACAGGTGAGCATTCATACTCACAATATCTATGTTTGAATCATTATATTGAATATTCTTTATGTTTGAAGTGACGTGTGTATGAATATAGTCATGTGGGCTTTGTATTAGAGGTGATAACAATGAGGAAGAATGAAGAGATCGCCTGAAACAGGCGATCGTATGCACAAAAACACGATCGATCGGTTGATCACATAGGGCAACCGGTCGCAGATAAATTATATGTGCCTATGTAGGGATGTGCGTTAATATTTATTTAAAAAAAATATATAACTTGTATAAATAAAAAAATTTGTAATAAAATATGTTATGTATATACGTTTATTAATGTAGATCTTTATTTGATATTAATAATAATTAATTTAATTTAGAGATAGATTATTTAATGAAAATTTAGTTTTTGATTTTTGATAAATTTATAAAAATCCTATAAATTTCTATAATCATATAAAATGGCTTTTAATCGATATTTTTAAATTTTCAAAGTATATTTTATGAAATTCCGAATATAATTAAAGTTTTGAAAAATATAATTTTTGGATTTGGAATATAATAAATCGATTTGGATGTTATAAAATTATTTAAAAATAGTATTTTATTATAGAAAATTATGAAATAATCGTTAAGAGTAGTATTTAGTTTTACAAATTATGTTAGGGTTATTAAAAGAAAGAAATGAGTTTTCTTACGTTATTGTGAGCACTAAATTACTATTTAATTTTATAAAAGATTAAGAGATTAGTTATTCGTTATAAAGAACATATTATATTTGAGTTCAATTAATTATCTAGTTGATTCTAGTATATATATTTATTATCCACTTCTTAGTATCTATTTTGTTATATAAGATTATATGTTGTGATTGACTTATTATTGAATATTGATTTGTTTGTTTTATACACATGTACGTACGTGTGTGTGTGTTATTCCATGTAGTTAAAGCCTCGTAAAATCCCCACTATAGTTCAAGACTCTTCGACCACTACACTATTTCAATTTAGTGCTATTAAACAGTAGATCTACTTTAAGCCCCGCTATTTTTTGCTACATCTACTAAATCAAGGCTTTTTAGCACCTGCTTTAGAAATATTAATATACAAAGGTTGATTTTACTATTTCTCTTTTAAAGAAAATCAACAAAGTTAGGGTAAAGACCTAATTTTGAGGCATACGTGCTCAATGTAAGTTATAATGTATTATAGTAACCAAATCTAGTCAGCATAAATCGCGATATTCTTTGGTTTCGTTATATAAAATCAAACAATATTTATTTTTCCAACATAAATAATGTGAGAATGCGAATAAATTAACCATAAATATTTGGTTTTGTATGTAATGAAGCTTTTTACACCTCCACTATTTTTCGTTATATTCCCGCTATCCCCGCTATAAATTTTTGCACCTCCACCGCCATGAAATCGCTTAGTGCTTAAATTGCACACGAGCACACACTCTTGCGCGCGCGCACATGCACACATATATGGTTAATCTATTTTATCTTGCTTTCTTGATTTCCCTTTATATTGAATTGGATCACATGAGTGATTCGTTATTGATATGGTTTTGATTAGTGTTTTGATATGATATGATGATGACAACCTTTATATGATTTTTTGATGATTTTTATTCTATGTGATGAGGAATATGAATAACAAAGTTATAACCATCTAGTATGGAACTTTCGATAATATTTCTCCAGTTATTCTTTGGACTCGTTATATAGAATACTAAAGGAATGAGTGTGATGTGCGAGCACGTACTAAATGGACTAGTAACACAAGGGCATCGTTATGTTATTTATTCGGTTATCATTTACTCATTAATGACACTCATATGGGGACTTACTATGTATGATGTGGCTCACTGCGATGGGTCATGCGTATAGCCATGTGTTGGCATAGGTATCACGCTATGTGTCAGCACAAACATGTAGCTATATGTCAACTGTAACTACCTGTCTTTTCGACTCTCGAAAGTCATCATTTAATGTATCCATGATATCAAATGCTGAGCATCCAAATGCTGGAAAGGCAGATTGTTCGAGTAAAAAAGAAAAAGAACAAGGAAACAGAATCTCACAGTGGAACGGCAGCATAAAATATGACAAAGACAGCAAAAGTTGTCACACCAAAATACATGGTATATCAAAGTTTAAAACAAACCTCATCCGCCTGGACAGTTATAACTTCCGGAAGTTACAATTGCTGATAAATATACATAATAATACAGTGGAAAATAGAAATACCACAGCAAGTAAACATCCAACTCCACTACATGAGCTCCATGTCCCACTAATGAAAAATTAAGGAAAAAAAATCAGTTTGACTCGAACGTTATAATAAAATAACATCTGGATTACTCTGGAAAACAAGCATGAGAAAACTCAAGAAATATGGTGAACATATAATAATTATGTAAGACCACGTTGCCAAATATAAAACGGTTTTACCTCGTAAGAACAACATCCATAGATGAAAGAATGGAAACAAGTCGGAACAAAATCAGAATTAAAAGGTTGGAAAAAAATAATTAAACATCGAGAAGAGCTCCAGGCGCTTCTTGATGCAATTAAAAAAAAAGGTTCAAAGATTTAAATCAAATAAGGAAAGGAAATTTTTCCAACAATGACTAGGAGGGTGCACCCCCTTTACCAAAAGTTTAACTGTAGAAAATATACATGACAACTACGATGGCTCTTGGAAAATTTATAAGCCAGACCTCTCCAATCTTACTGATTATCTGAGTATTTCACATCTCCACGTGCAAACAACCGAATCCTATCTAGAGTAGATGTGAATATATCCAAATGGTAGTAACCCCATGTAGCTTAACGCCCACTTGCGCTTTGGTATTAGTCATTTCCACCAAAGGATATCAATGCTCAAATGAGGAACAACTGTCTTAAATTGAAGAAACTCAAAGAAGATAGAAAAATCAATAGTCAACAAATCAACTATCGTCAAATTGAATTTAGTTGACGATCGGTTGAGCTTCTTTTGATAATTGTATCTCTCCTGGAATTTACTTTTTCTATCGTTTGAAATTCTTTTGTTTTCTTTGCCTTTTGCCGCCTCTCACCCATTTCGCTTTCACCTCGTCTCTCTCTCATGCCTCAGAAGAAGAAGCCTAAGCCTACCTCTTCCTTGCCAGATTTGGTTGGTACTGTCACACATTCTGGCATAAGTGCTTGTTCTCCTATGGTCTACGTTTTTGGCACTCCACCATCTCAATCGGATCCTTCTATGACAACGTAACTCATGCCCAAGAATGTCGCTGCTTGGATTGAGTCGAGCAAAGGTAATCCCCTTATGAGTCTGATGAACGATCCGAGTTCTTCCCGTTGTGCCGCTTCTCAACTGCATGCCTGTCCTTTAGTTGTTGGTGAGCACTCTTTATCACCGCTTTTAGATAATGTAGGAAATACCTCTTGGTCGCAATCTGACGTTGTTTTGAACTTTGGTACTAATATTGGTGATGTTGAAAATGAGCTTAACGAAATAGGAAATGGCTCTTTGGCTATCGATGGCAATGGTACAAATATTGATGATGTACGTGCATCTGAAGTTGAGGAAATAGGGACCAAAATCTTAGGTAGTGTAAAATTGACTGGATGCACTCCAGGTGCATGTGGGAATGTCAAACCCGATAACACCTCATATGATATTCCTAGTTGTCTTCCATCGCCTGCTGTTAATCTCGCTGTCCCTCTGGAACCCTCTCCTCCTAGGGCAGCTCCTATGTAGACGTTATTGTTCACCAAAATGCCAAATAATGAATGTTTGCATTCTCCTCTTTACTTTGATAATTTTGAGATTGACGGTGTTATGATTCCTCCGAAGGAAGTGATTGAGGCTGGTGTTGTTTATTGGAAAGATTTTTTGGTGGGTTTTTTCCTCGACTCAAATCCTTCCTATCAACTTGTTAGAGCTAGATGCAACAAGGTTTGGAAGTCTAGAGGGGGTTGAGTGCTCATTTTGATAATGAAATATTCTATTTTAAATTCTTGCATAGTGATGAAAGACAACGTATTCTAGAAGCTGACGCAATTCTTTTAGATGGCAAGCCGTTCATTATTACTACATGGAGTCCATTTGTGGATAGGTCTAGAGCACAGGTTTTATCTATACCTGTCAGGGCCCATTTTTCTCACATTTCGCCTGTTCTTCAGCCTCTTAACGAGATTGATTGGCTAGCAGGTCCCTATTGGTAAAGTAATATGTTATGATACTAACACTGTGACCAAAAAGAGATTAGTATATGACAAATTTTCGATCGAAATAACTCCTATAAGATCTCTTCCTTCAGTCTTAAAAGTCAAATTTGATGAGAGCCAATTGTCTATGGTTAGGGTTCACTACAGTAGGAAACCTGATATTTGTACGTCTTGTAAGTCTTTTGGGCATCTTACGGATGCGTGTGCTAGCCCGGCCTCTGCTAGCTTCATTCCCATTGCTGCTCGTATTCCACTTCCTCGCCTTTCTATTCGGAAATGGGTTACGAAGATTGCTTCCCCCAAAAATGTTACGTCTTCTATTGACACTCCAGTTTTTGTTACTCCCATTGATCATGCTCCTGTCGTTTCTTCCTATGATAGTTTATCTCTTGAGACCCTGGTTTAGGTTGCTTCTACTTCAATGTCTAATACTATTATTTGGAATTCTAAGGAATGCGCCTGGATTCATGTTCCTACTAATATGAGGTACTCGCCTGAGACCGACACTTATTATGCCTTTATCAGTGATATTGAGGGGGAGAACCGTTGTCTTATTTATCATATTGAGGATGATGGTCGGTCCCTTGCTACGGTTGGTGAGATTGGTGAGGTGAACAAAAGTCATTTTTATGATGTTAGTTGGGATAGGAAATTTATATACTCTCCTGCTTCTGTAGGATATGATCCAAATCCGACTGCTCTCTTCTCTGGTTTTTCTCATGTTATTGGTCTAGCGTCGACTGTTGGTCATGGCTGTTCCTCCTCTTCTAAGGGAGACTAGTCATGTTGTTTTAGTAGTTTAAGCACCTTTGTCTAGCTCCTTTGCTTTTTGTTTTACTTATGGTTTGGGCTCCTTCTACCCAGTTAGATGTTATGTGTATGTGGAGAACACCTGTTTTCCCATTTATATACAGTGGCACGACCCACTACAAAGCCGTCTAGCTTTGCTAAAAATTAAAATAAATCAACTGTCGAGAATAAAAAAATGGTCATATATGAAAATTAGATCACTTAAAACATTTGACTCGCACTTGTGCTTGATTTTCACATCATAAATATTAGTAAAACACTTCAAAAACACATAATAAAAATATTTTTTTAAATCAAATTTATATTTCTAAGTGTATTAAAAAAATGGTCGTAAACATGTCATTAAAACATCGTTTACTATAAACCCAAAACAATTTAATCTTATCTTTATTTAAACATTCCCTTTTGAAAAAAATTTATTTTTTATAAATTATCACTTATAACTTTTAAAACAACATCTATCATCCTAGAAGATAATAAAAAAATTTAAAGTATCTTTATAAATTTAAAACAATCTTAATTAAACATATCGAAAGATAACTGATATAGCTCTTTAAAAAAAATTGAAACCACATTAATTATCCTGAAAGAAGGTAATCAAATTTACAATCTTTTAATATTGTTTAAAACAACATTAATTATTCCAAAAGGAAATTCATCAAATTCATAATCTTTTTATAAATTTAAAACAATAATTAATTGTCCTAAAAGAAAATTAATCAAATTCATAACTTTTTATAAATTTAAAACAATAAATATTATCCCGAAAGATAATTAATAAAATTTATAACTTCTTTTGTAATTTTAAATAACACTTATTCTTTATTCAAAATCCTTAAAAATTCTTGAAAATATGGTTTAAACAACTAACAAAGTGCAAAAACGTGACTAAACATTAATTTTGTAAAAATATAAGCATAAGTTCAACACACACAAAGGTTTAAGGAAGTGATATTTCAAAAGTGACGGTATAGCGACAATCGCTATAACGACTCTTACACAAATCAAATAGCTGGTTATAAATACTACAACTAAACATCAATATATGCACCATAAGAATATAAGTAAGATGCGTGTAATAGTAAATTAATAATGGCAAGAAACCCTTTACGGTCTCTCTGCAAAAGTCCTATGCAAAACAATGGTTATTTATGCAATTCACTTTTCAAGTGGGAATTCAAATTCAAACAAACAACCAAATAATAATCAGAAACATATTATCAACAATTAGCATTGAATAATTACCATGTCGTTTATACATTAATACATATATTAATTTATTTTAAAAATAGTGTTTTCACTTTGCAAGCATAGAACGGTGATTTATTCTACTCGGTAGATGTCCAAAAATTTATTCAATTTGGTTATAACAGAACTGCGTTTTATTCTCCTAAATAGATATCACAAACGATGTATAATTAATTTAAATACGTTAAACGTAATTAAATTAAATCACTATAATTTTATCATTAACTTATACTTCACTAAAACTATCAACTATCGTTCAAGCATTCAATAATATTCTATAGCAACACATATATCATATAGTTTATATAGAGGTGAGTAAACTCTCCAAAATTCCAGTTGACGCTTTCACATTTCGGTTCGATCTAAATCGAATGACATTCAATTTTAGCCCAAACTTCTACTAGCTTCAAACACGATGAATCAAACTCTAGCTTGTATATGACATCGATGTGAGTCCGATGAAAAGGACTGCATCTGAAATATGACCTCATATGAAAGTGTTATTCATTTTATAAGGTTTTTAATTAATTAAAACAATTAGTTACCCAATTAAAAACTAATCGCCTAATTAACTCCTCACTGATTCATCTTCTCCATCTCAAATTTGTGCATGCATGTATACAGAAATGCTGATTACCCATGATGCAAACATCAATCATTTATTTCTACCACATTTCTCGATGAAAGGTTGCTCCGTTGACTCAAAGACATCTCTCTTTGCAAGAGCTTTGTCATGGACACAACGACTTTGCATTCGAACACTCGTATCAAAATGAGACCTGGGGCTTCATTACGTATGAAACTAAATGTTGCACTCCCCAATATTCACTGCACCACCTCAACTCTGATCGAAGTTGTTCCTTATGATGAGAAACATGTTGCCGCCAACGCCATCACTTAACTCCTCCCCAGTCGCCAAAAATTACAAACCCTAGTACACGCCCAAACTTGTACCATCCCCAATTCTTTGCCACAACCATATATGAGGTCACAAAGTTAAAGTACACACTTATACGAGCCAAAGAACCCAACTTTATGATTTTTAGTGGAGTAAATTGTTTGATTTTGATTTTTGAAGTGGGGGAGGGGATTTTCGTTTCCTTTAAATTGAAGGTGAAGGAGGGAAAAAGGAAAAGTGACGAGGCTAAGTGAAAAACAAAATAAAGAAATGGTCAAAGTGTTGAATTTATTTAATTTTATAAACAAAATCAGTTACCTTATTTCAAACACAAGCAAACTAAAATTCTCACGCCACTTATCACATCATCGTTAAGTTATGTTGAAAATTTTGATTTTGATTAGATTTATAAAAGATTTTAAAGAGAAAGATTTGCGGTCCGCTACGCAATATTTTGTTCACGTACGAACCGTGAACGATGGAAATTAAAATACAATTATGCACCAAAATGTGCTATGATCACAACTCAATAATAAAATACACATATTATTTTATTCTCTGATATCTCAAATACACAAATGTTTGCCATAAAACACGTCAAATGATAATTTAACTATTTTCTAAATAAAAAATTATGGAAAAATCAAAAAAAATAAATTAGAAATACGTTATTAAAAATCAATTCCTTTTATTTTGAAAAATGATTTTTTTTAATTAAACGGAGTTAAATTTTGCTATTAAATCCATCTAATTAATGTTAATTCACAATTAAAATATTTAAATCATCCCAACATTTGAATTTAAGTTACAAAACAATAAAAACCAATTATTCAAATATGTAAAATTAATTACATAATTAAAATTAATTAAATATTCAAATCAAAACGATAAAATTCCAGGATATTACATTCTTTTCCCTCCCCTTTAAAAGAATTTCATCCTCGAAATCCCCAAAGGAAGAAAATGTCTCCCAAGCCTTAATGTTTAAAAAAAAAATATAAATCAAAATGAGTTATTAAACTTTAAACTCCCTTACGTTATGGAAAATTTCGACAACGTCTCATTTGCACGGCTAATCCAATAACTTGCCACAACTCCAAACCAACAAAGAAAACAAAAGCCAAAGGGCCTCCCATATCTATGACATAAAATCATCAAACAATCACCAATTTCTAAATCTAATACGCACCTCTTTTGCATTTGATTTTTATTTCTACAAGCAACTTACTATCTCGATGCGAATGCAGGTGCGTAAGAAATCAAATAGTAATCTACTACTTCCATGTACCTATCTGTATTTACATAATTCAAAAGAGAATCATGCCGACAAAAGAGCAATACACTAGCTATTTCTATTATAAGCATAAGCAACATAAATAATATAACATTTATATGCAACAAGGCAGTATGATGCATATTGTTACCCGGTGGCTTGACCAAGAAACAAGAGGCTTGGTGTAGAAGGCTCGTTCGGCATTGAGGGCTGTTCGGCACAGCAATATCGTTAGGCACGGACCCCGTTTGGCATCCAGGCCTCGTTCGGCATCCAGCATCGTTCGGCATCTGGCATCGTTCGGCACCCAAGCCTCGCTTGGCATTCCAACATCGCTCGGCATGTGGCATCGTTCGGCATCTAGACCTCTTTCGGCATTCCAGCCTCGTTCGGCATTCCAGCCTCGTTCGGCATGAAGCCTCGCTCGGCCTAAGTATGTTGTTCATCATCTCCCCTCGACCGGCATCCAGTCTTGTTCGGCCTACACACTTTATTCAACACATTGCCTCGTTCGGCATAGAGGTAACGATCGGCTTGGACACATGGTTCGGCATTTGCCGTTCGGCATGGCTCGGCACACAGAAGTCACTCACCACGGGCCAAGTTGGCCCATGAGGGAAGTCCAATCCATCTTCGTCTATAAATAGAGGAGCAGGGGCACAGTGAAATGGACCTTTTTTCGAGAACACTGGTGAGACCCTACCGCATTCAAGACTCGTTCTTTTTACTTAGCAATTGTACTCAAGTAGTTGGTGTACGGATTGTATCTGTAATCAATTGTCCAGTAAAGCAATAAAGATTAACTTCACAGTGGACGCAGGTAGATACGCCGAACCACTATAAATCCGGTGTTCTTGACTTTGCATTTTATTTAGCATACAACTTCTCTGTTTTAATTTAACTTCTTCATTAATCTCTCTATACAATCTCAATCTAGGGTGTTAGTGACCAATTCTTGTGCTAACATTTTGGTGCTTTCACTAAGAGTCGAATTCTCATGCCACTAGGGTCTGCTTTGTAGCTACTGGATTGAATAAATCCCTCGAAGGAGATCCAACTTATTCACATGAGGTCCGTTGAATCTACTCAGAGTTTCGATCACAACTCTACTATGGGAAGACCATGTACCCGGTCAGCTTCTCACAATGCAGACGTCAATGAGACTGCTAGCATTCAACAATTAGGACCTAGCAATCAACAAGCAAATCTAGGTGTAGGGACTACCACCCAAAATCAAACGGAAGTCATCACGAGGACGGAGTTCAATGACTTGATGAGAGAATTCAGGGAAAGTAGAAGGAAACTTGCTGAGCAGATTCAAGCTAATGCTAATCTCATGACTCAGCTTTCTCAGCAGCATCATCAAAATGTTGGATGTATTCTTTCTCCTTATTCTTCATCTGATAGCTCGGCTACATTCGATGAACCTCCCAGGTGTAGACGCCGTAAGACTGAAACTGCACAGGCAGGTGCTACTGATCGATCAAACAGGGATCTATCACATCTTGGAGACCACACCCAAGCCAGAATAAGAAACTTAGGAGCTGGAAAATGTGTAGAGACCTGACGCCCGGCTCACCAAGATCCTAATGAAGCTAGCCTTCAAGATATGCGTTTGGCAGATCGCCAACAGAGGGGACATCAACTCGAGCGATCCCGTAGAACAGAACCCAACCTCCCATCGTCCATACAAACTCCAGACTTATCAGCTATGGTCAAGCTATTAATGAGAGAAAATCAAGGCTTAACAAACGAAGATTAGGGGATATCCCGGAATCATACTCCATTCACCAATACCATTTTACAGGCTAAGTATCTCAGGAAGTTTAGCATGCCAACTATCCCGACCTACGAAGGAAAGATCGATCCTAGGCAGTATGCGATGAGGTATGAATGGATGATGGATTCGGCTAGAGCAAATGACACGACCAAGTGTAGATGCTTTCCAATTACTCTATCCGAAATCGCCACCATGTGGTTCACTCGACTTCCCCCACGGTCTATATCCAGTTTCGACGAATTGGCGACGAAATTTATGGAGCAATTCAGGATTCACGTCACTCGTCCCAAGGATTTGACGTCCCAATCTGGTGTAATCCAAGCTCCGGGGAAGTCATTGAAAGAGTACTTGCAGAGGATTCATGTTGCGCCTACTGAAGTTAGCAACCCTAACGACCATGCAATTCTGATGGCAGTAATGCGAGGAGTGGATCCAGACTCGGAGTTTGAAGATTGGTTGGCATGAAAGCCTTCGACTACGCTAGAGCGTTTCTATGCAAAGGCTCATCAATTCATAAGGAGGGAGGAGGCCAGATGGATGAGGCGAGATAAGGCACCAGGGCCTGTTCAGGAGACTGTGAAAAGCAACATCGCCGTAAAACAATCTGGTGATAATTCAGAAAAGGTTCAAGTCAACGTCCAGAACAAGCCTGGGCAGTCTAAAGGGACCGGAGTAAGAAATCTCGGAAAGAAAAGAGAAGCGGGGAAATGGAAGCAAAGGATTCCGACCTACAACGAATACACCCCACTGAATGCATCCCTTGAGAATATTTACCAGTCAACTTGTAATACTTTCCAGTATAGAAAGCCGCGCCCAAAGGAGTCAACAGAGGAAAATAAGCGTACCGGGAAGTATTGTCGCTTCCATGAGACTTATGGGCACAATACAGAGGAGTGTAGTCACCTTCATGACGCCATAGAAAAGTTGATCAGAAAGAAAAAGCTGCAGGAGTTTGTCAAGAACCCGCAGGAGGGTAGGCAAAGAACATCAGACCCCGGACGCGGGCTGGCTCCACGCCAACCAGAGGAACCTGCCCGAACCGGGGCTAGATTGGTCATAAACATAATAGTCGGTGGACCTCATCCTACAGACAAGAATTGGCAGGAGATGGAGCAGTACGCTAACTCCTTAAGGCATGCGGATTATGAGTGTTGTTCGAATGTGGAGGATGGAACTCCCGCAACGCAGCAACGCATGATGACTAGCGATATAGTATTCAGGAGCAGAGACGTAAACAAGGTGGAGGCTCCTACCATCGACCTGATGGCCATATCCACGACGATCGGGCCGGCATATGTAAAAAGAATTTTAATTGATTGTGGAAGTTTCGTCAACATCATCTTCAAAAAGGCATATGACCATATAAAGATGGAGTCAAAGGATTTGAAACCATCTAAAGCCCGATTCCATGGCTTTAATGGTGCGGCGACTGATGCGGTAGGGTATGTTGAATTGCCGGTTGAACTGGGAGAAGGTGAGCGTAGGAGGGTGCGAATCCTACCCTTCATAGTGTTGGATGTTGATTCTCCATAAAGTGTGTTTCTGGGTCATCCGTCCCTGACGGAGTTTAAGGCAGCTTTGGTCCCATGGTGTTTGACATTAAAGTTTCCGATAGACAAAGGAGTTGGTGTGGTGCATAGAGATCAGGTGACCGGTCGTGCATGTTATGTGGCTGAGCTGAGAGAGGCTCAGCGGAGAGAGAAAGGAAAGGTTGCGGACAACTTTTTCCACATCCGAAATGCTAACAACTGACAAGTAGTGCCCGAGACCTGGCTCGGGTGACATTCTCGGATCCTTAGAGACAAGATCCAAGAGATGATGATGAGGAACCCAGGGAAGCGAATGCAGCACCGGCTGAGCTGACGATTGACATTCTAGTCAGCCGGGATGACCCGTCATGAGTTCTTAAGATTGGATCACAACTTGACCCGTCAGTGGCCGAGGATCTCACTAATTTCCTCTGAGCGAACCTGGATGTTTTCGCTTGGACGCATTCTGATATGTGTGGGATTTCACCCCCTGTTTCAAGTCATATATTGAACATAGACCCGAAGTATGTTCCTGTAAAACAGAAAAAGAGAGGCATGGACCCGGAGAGGTCCGCTGCTCTCAGAGAGGTGGTGGACAAACTCAAAGCCAATGGGTTCGTCCGTGACACCGTCTACCCTAAATGGGTGTCCCACCCGGTGCTAGTAAGCAAAGCAAACGGGAAGTGAAGAACTTGCGTTGATTACTTTGATTTGAATAAAGCATGCCCGAAGGATAGTTTCCCTTTACCCAGAATCGACCAGCTCGTCGACTCAACGGCCGTACCCGAGCTATTGTCATTTATGGATGCATACTCGGGATACAATCAGATCCCGATGCACATTTCAAACCAAGAACACACTAGTTTTGTCACAGATGTTGGGTTGTATTGCTATGTAGTAATGCCTTTTGGGTTGAAAAATGCGGGCGCAACTTATCAACGTCTGGTGAATCAAATATTTAAAGACCAGATTGGTAGAACGATGGAAGTCTATGTGGATGACGTGCTCATGAAATCACGATAGTCAAATGACCATATTCGAGACTTAGCAGAGATGTTTGATATACTCAGTCATTATGGGGATGAAGGTCAATCCTTTGAAATGTTCCTTTGGCGTTGCGTCAGGGAAGTTTTTGGGTTTTATTGTGAACGCACGGGGAATCGAAGCTAACCCAGAGAAATCCAAGCTATTCGAGACATACAAGTGCCAAAAACTACAAAACAAGTGCAAAACTTAAGTGGAAGGTGGTCGCATTGAGTCGATTTATATCCAGAGCCACAGAAAAATGTATTCCTTTCTTCGATGTAATAAAGAAAGAAAGGAGAAATTTTGAGGGGAAGTCCGACTGTGAGGAAGTGTTTCGATCTCTGGTAAGGCATTTGGAAAGTCCCCCGATACTGTCGAAACCGGTAGACCATGAGATGTTGTACGTGTACTTGGTTGTATCCCAACATGCAATTAGTACGGCTCTGGTTCGCGAGGAGGACTGAGTTCAGAAGCTGGTGTACTATGTCAGTAAATGTTTAACGGGGGCAGAAAGAAATTATCCTAAGATCGAGAAGCTAGCCTATTGCTTGGTGATTGCATCACACAAGCTTCATCCATACTTTCAGGCACACTCAATCAGTGTTTACACTGATCAACCCTTCCGGCTGGTACTCCAGCGACCAGAAACCTGTGGAAGGATGTTAAAATGGAATATCGAGTTGAGTTAGTTTGATATTACCTACCTTCCATGAAGGGCCATACAAGGGCAAGCGCTAGCAGACTTCATTGCTGAATTCACCATGTCAGATGAATCAAGCGGTCACAATGTCATACCTCCCATTCGATGGAAGATGTATACTGATGGAGCATCTAACGGCCGTTGTTCGGGGCCGGCATAGTCCTTGTGACTCCTGAAAACTGATCAGTTTGTTATGCTTTGAAGCCCGAATTCCCAACAACAAATAACGAAGCCAAATATGAAGCAGTGGTTGTTGGCTTGAGACTCATCAGAGAACTGGGGATAAAATCGGTTGAAATCTTTTTGACTCACAACTGGTGGTATACCAGGTGCGGGGAGACTATCAAGCGAAGGGACAAAGACTTGCCCCATACCTTGCACGGGTTCAAGAGCTGCTAGCAAATCTAGAATATTATGATATTTCGCATGTCCCGCGTGAACAAAATAGAGCAGCCGATTCATTGGAAAATTTGCAAGCACTGGCGATGCACAGCAAATGTGACCGGTTCCTATTTGGAACCTTACATGCCCTAAGTATAAGTATGATGGAGGTATATTTCGTGTTAGAAATAGAAATCGAGAAGGAATCATGGATGACCCCATTCAAGAAATACTTGATACACGGGGTCTTGCCCGAAAGAAGGAGCGAAAGACGACAAGTCATTCGTAAGGCTTCACGATATGTAATGCAGGATGGAGTAATGTATCGGAGGGGATTCTCGACCCCCTTACTCCGGTGCATTGCTCACGAAAAGATAAAACGAGTCTTGAAGGAAGTCAATGAAGGAGAATGCGGTGACCATACTGGGGGGCAGACATTAGCTAAGAAAATCCTCCGCTGTGGATACTATTGGCCAATTGTAAATCGGGACGCTGCAGACTATGTAAGGAGATGTGACGTATGCCAGAAGTATGAGAAAGTCCCGAGAGCTCCGCAGATGGAACTCACGCAAATGGTTAGTCCCTGGCCGTTTCAATATGGGGAATCAACATAGTCGGTTCATTACCCATATCCAAAGGAGGTGCGAAATACGTGATAGTTGCGGTCAATTACATTACTAAGTGGGCAGAAGCAGAGCCTTTGGCCACGATCACCACCAAAAAGGTCATTAATTTTGTTGTACGAAATATTATATGCCGTTTTGGCCTTCCACGGACTATTATTACAGACAACGGAGCTCAGTTCGAAAGCAAAGAGTTTTGCCGAAGATATGGCATTGAGAAAAAGTTTACAGTAGTTGCTCATTCAAAAGCTAATGGACAAGTGGAAGCCGTGAACAAAATAATCAAGTCAGTATTAAAAAAGCGTTTGGAAAAGGCTAGAGGTAAGTGGGTGGATGAACTTCCGACAATGCTCTGGGCTTATAGAACCACCCACAAGTCTACGACTGGCCACACTCCATTCGCATTGGCATATGGCATGAAAGCTGTTATACCCGTAGAACTTGATGTTCCATCACATCGGGTAACTTACTACGACCCTGAGTCGAATATGGATCTCTTACTGGAATCACTGTACTTCATTGATGAAAAACGTGAAGAAGCTGATTTAAGAGCGGCTGCATACATACACCGAGTCACTCGATATTACAATGAAAAGGTCCGACCGAGGATCTTTGATGTGGGTGACCCCGTTTTGAAACTAGTTTTCTTGGTCCCATCGCATATAAATCCTGCATGGGAAGGTCCATACGTCGTTGAATGGAAGCTTGGAGAGGGAACTTTCAAGATAGCGACCATTGATGGTGCGGCACTCCCCCGAGCATGGAATAGCGAGCATTTGCGACATTATTATACTTAGTCCATTTCTTTCATATGTTAGTTGCGCTTATTTCCATCATGTTTTTATTCTTAGTTTTCAGCATGTAATAAGACAATTTAGATTATTTTCAATAATAAAGGCTTGAAGCCATCTTTTCCTTGATTATTGATGTTTCTATATACGATAATTCTGTGGCAAACCACTAGAGTTGCATTATTCTGTTTGATGTTGAACGCACACGAACACCCCGAAATCTCTAAGTCCCCCGAGTGCGGACTAGAGTACTCTGAGTCCCCTGATTGTAGACCAGAGTATAAACGACTCAAAATCTTCAAGTCCCCTGAGTGCGGACTGGAGTACTCTGAGTCCTCTGAGTGTGGACCAGAGTATAAACGACTCAAAATCTCCAAGTCCCCTGAGTGCGGACTGGAGTGCTCTGAGTCCCCTGAGTGCGGACCAGAGTATAAATGACTAAAATCTCCAAGTCCCCTGAGTACGGATTGGAGTACTCCGAGTCCCCAGAGTGCAGACCAGAGTATAAACGAATAAAATCTCCAAGTCCCATGAGTGCGGATTGGAGTACTCTGAGTCCCTTGAGTGCAGACCAGAGTATAAACGACTCAAAATCTCCAAGTCCCCCTAGTGCGGACTGGAGTACTCTGAGTCCCCTGAGTGCGGACCAGGGTATAAACGACTCAAAATCTCCAAGTCCCCTGAGTACGGACTGGAGTACTCTAAGTCTCCTGAGTACGGACCAGAGTATAAATGACTCAAAATCTCCAAGTCCCCTGAGTGCGGACTAGAGGATAAACGACTGAAATCTCCAAGTTCCCTGAGTGCGGACTGGAGTACTCTGAATTCCTAGAGTGTGGATTAGAGTATAAACGGTTTAAAATTCTTTAAGTCCCCGGAGTGTGGACCAAGATACAAATGGTTTGAAGTCAACAAGTCCCTGGCCTGCGGACTGAAAAATATTCTAAGTACCCAAAGCGTTGAATAAAGGATGTATGACTCCATAGGATTTCAGAATTATATAAAAATGAATTGGGGTTTATATAACTCACAATAACCTGGGTTTCAACCAACAGCTATACGGAAAGCTAAACGATAAAAGTCTTTGAAAGACAAAAAGAGCTAAGTTTAATTTATCCAAAATAAAGCTCTACTATAACTCCTCCAAAATTTGGAGTCAGAAGTCTATTTACATTGACTACGAAAATAAATAAAAATAATTACAAAATCTAAACTAACTCTCGTCGAATGAGAGTAACAACTACTTCTTTGACTTTCTCGGTTTCTTTCTCTCTTTCGTCTTCTCTGACGACTCCTCTTGGGAGATTTTCTTGATGGGGAGGTGACAACTCAGGAAGAACGAGGAACCTCTAATGGCGTAGACCCACCAAGGAGGATGACTTTCAATGGCTTATTCAGAGGATCATCTAGGTCCACGGCTCGGGGTTCAACTTTGATTTCAGCCGTCTTTTTCTTTTCCTCCGCAAGCTGCTTTTTCATGCTCATTCTAGAAGTATGCTCAGATGCGCTTGTGATCTCGATCTCATAACTTCCTTCAACAGAGACGATGTCTCGAACTTATCCTCATCAAACGCCTCAATCACTTGAGCATCCGAACCGGGAATCTCTTCCTCATGAGTGGCCTCGCTTGTTTTCCCCTTCTTCTCCTTCGCATCATCGCTCCTTGGAGTGAGTTCGAGATCAGAATGGCCTGCGTAAAATCACAGGAAATAGACATTAGAATACAATAATCTTTCGCCGAAAATGACGGCTCTTTGCACTTGAAAAAGAAGAGTTATGTATCGGTTTCTTATTGGCTCTCGACCGTCCGGGGAGTCACCTTTCGGAATGGGAAATAGAATGTGTATGCCGAGACCGGGATCTTCTGGGTCATAACCAACATGTTGCTCAAATGGATCAAGCACCGGTCGATCAATCGATTGAGTAGGAGGGAGAACTATAGACTCGGTCTCATACGGACCGGCAATGATGTCTTTTCCTTTGATGAGGGGAACCTTTGCAGTAGAGCGCCTTCACTGCAGACAAGTCCGAAGGTTTGTTCCCCCTAAGAAATTCTTTCACCAAGGCCTCTCCGTCAATCTCTTCGGTGCGCAGTTCGACCTTTTTGATCTTTATTCATGCCTCAGCTAGAGATTCAAGGTAGCCTTCGCCCAGAAAAGTTAAATCCCAATGCATGAGGACACTAGCATTGAATTCTGCTATCGGTGGGTCAAACATGCACTTAATCTCTTCCCTGCCAGCCTCTTTAGCTGCCTCAAGGCGAGAGTCAATCTTCACAGATGCTATTTTCTTGCCCTCTCCACGGGCTTCATCCTTTAGCATCTCGACCTTAGAAAGCTCGTCGTCGAGCTCTGCCTTTAGAAGTCACGTGGCAACGATCTCGTTGCAATATCGTTGCGACTCTACCTGGGCAGCGGTTTTCTCCTCTCTTTCTTTGCGGAGTTGATCCCCCAGCTCTTTGACTCGGAGGGCAAATGCATCCCTTTCCTTCTGCACTGAATCCTTCTCTAAAGCTAGGGCCCCACAGCGTTGGACCGCCTCGTCGATTTCTTTTTTATGAGTTGACTCCAGACGATTGACGGCCTCCGCAGTATCTTTAGCACTCTGTTGGGCGGCTTCAAGTTGAGATTTGTACGTAGAGAGCTCTTCATCCTGAGCTTTGATAATGTCTTTATCATGGATAGCCTCGAGCTTCAGGCGATCAATCTCTTGCTGACGCTCAATGAAGACTTCTGAATCTTTTTTGGCAAGTGCACGAATGCATCATGCTGGACATAGACGTCATTAGTACAAGTAATAGCGCTTTGTTTGACATGCCCTGGAATCTAGTGAATCGCCGGGAGAAATTTTAATCCATCAAAGCATATCTTTAGAAACGAGCCTTTAAGCTCAGCAAGTCGTTTTACTATCGATGGATCAGGTATAGGAGCGAGAGGAGTCTGCTTGGAGACTACATGTGTTCTGTGGGGGTCTCGGGATTGCCTGGTACTGGATGAACCAGAGTGCTGATCCCGATGGGCCTCAAGCTGGGACCCCTTGTGTGCGGGTTTCTCTTTGCTATGCTTCGGCTGAGAAGGAGGATCGTGAGGACATGAGGACTGGCTATAGGTCTTTCTTCGGTAGGATGATTCTTGATGGTGGTAGTCTTGATCAACGGAATCATCTATGTCTCGGCGTTTGCCGGAACCCGAATCTCGGCTAGATTGGTAGAAATTAGATGAACCTCAAAGTTGGTCAAGTCCATGTGTACGCCCCATATCACCTGCACAGAATTCAAATAACGACAAGTCAGCAAAGGGTAGAGTGATGGTAGAATTTTAAGTGCAAAGTGAAGTGCACGTGTTTGTGTGTGTCCTAGTGTTCCCCCTGACGGACCAGTTTCTTTATCTCTACTTATGGGAGTTTTTTCTCCCTGGGCATGCGCTTGAACGCCTGAATCGCCTCTGGCGGGCAAATGAAGTTTAAACGCCTCCGGGTCGTCGAAACCATAATTGAGTAGATCATCAGGAATGGTGAGGGTCGACAGACCTTTCAGAGAACTTTCTAAGTGCTGGGGGTAAGGCTCTCTCTCTCTACTGGAATAAGGGTGACTTTAGAAGTTCCACCCACTTTCTTCTTCCTTAACTTATAGGTCAATTTCTTCTTTCCCTTTGAAGGGAAAGGTGTCGTGAACCTCAACTATCGGGTCCCAAGTGGGACTAACATTTTCACCCAGTACTCCTGGCGTCTTGCCTTCTCTAATCTCCCTATCCTTTGGTGTGTCGGGGGCATTACGTGATGAAGACCCAGCCTGCTTTTTTCCTTCTCCCGAAGCAGGCCTGGTTGTAGTAACGCCTGAAGGGAGGCTTATTGGGCGACCTTCCGCCAGCAACCCAAACTTCGTGAGCGATTCATTTGAAATGAGAGTTCTGATGTCTCAGTCTTCAATAGGAATAGCTCGGATAGCTTCGACGGCTTCAGAATATCCGGAGCCTTCGGGACATGGGTTAATGCCTGAAGAAATAGAGGAAGAGTTAGAAAAGGTACAGCTTATGCCAAACACGAGTATTGATCAAGAAAAAAGACTTACTCCCTTCCACCTATCTCCTCGTAAAGCCAAGAGGACAGCGTACGTAGAACCCCTCCTGCTTGTACTGGACAAACTTGGTCCATGCCCTGGTCAGGATTTGACACTTGTTGTGCGGCTCGAGGAATACGAAAGATGGGCTATCTGACCGTCACTTGATACGATAGATATAACGAATATCGCCCAGAGTCTAGAGCCTGAATAGGACACTCATGAAGAGAATGAAAGTGCCATATATGAAGGCGTGGCTGTTGGGATGCAATTGCGATGGGGCGATCTTAATATACTGCAATACGTCTCGAAGAAAGGAGTTGAATGGCGGCACGCTGCCAAACCAACA
This sequence comes from Allium cepa, assembly GCA_030765085.1. Lineage (NCBI taxonomy): Eukaryota > Viridiplantae > Streptophyta > Magnoliopsida > Asparagales > Amaryllidaceae > Allium > Allium cepa. The sequence continues at coordinate 823,881,146 of CM060929.1, forward strand.
CATGAATCTGTTGCAGGCAGTATATCCGACTAGGGGCAAGTGAAGACGATCCTGCCCTGATGGAACCGGCACATCATCGAAAGGGATTCCATGGACTGAGCATATACAACAAACCGTGCTTTCGTTAATCTTCGAGGCTTGGGAATCGATCGGATCATCTAAGAAGATCGCTGCCTCCAGGGCATCGAGAACCAAGTCGGCAGATACGGTCATAGGGCTCGACATGTCTTGTATAGGAGTAGTTGATGGATTTGAAGTTCCAACTATCTCTTGTTGAGAGGATGGCCCGGGTCTGTCCGAGATCGTAGCAGAGTTAGATTTCCTAGACATCTCTAGTGAATGATTGAATCTAACGAGACCCTATTTGAACTATACTTGAAAAGCAATCGATATTAGACTTAACAATATAAATGTTCCCCCCTTGTGGTGTGTGAACTAGTGCGATCATTCAAATATGAGTGCCAAGAAATGTAAAGTCACTAAGTTGATGAAATAAGTTTAAGCTTTGAATTATCATCTTCGAAGACCGTCATCGCTGACCGTCTATGAGAGCTTGTCATATGATGGTTAATATTTAGAACTCGACATCGTCGCTGTATGTGAAAAGTTACTAACTGTTTTCAGCAAGTAAGTTCAAGTTTACAGTCCTCTAAACACGGAAGTTATCAGTTCGGATTGTCCGATATTCTTAGTTATTTAAGTCTGTCCTTGTTCACTGTCATATATTCGGGCATAAAAAGGTGTTAAGTCAATAATGTTCTGAGTCCAAGTTGAGATGGTGTTGACTGTCGTATGTACATCACTCTCCCACTATTCCACTCCACCGTTCGGCATACGGCAAGTCATGCTGAACCCCAATTATGCCGAGCCGCACCGCTCGGCATTATGTCCTTAACCCTAATTCCACTCCTACCCTCCAACCCTACCGCTCGGCGTGGTCGAGTCCTTCGGTAAGTCATGCCGAGCCATGTCGCTTGGCATTTTACCAGGATCCTACTTCTCTCTTGCATTCCCACCTACCTCGTTCGGCATAAGGGAATCATGCCGAGCCATGGCCGTGCCGAGCCACATCACTCGGCACGCTGAACCTTAACTCCAATTTCACTTATGTACTTCTGCTCCATCGCTCGGCATAAGGAAGTCTTACCGAGCCGCATCAATACTGCTTCCACCAACTCCCTCCTTCAAACACCTCTAACATCTCCTTCCTTCCACTGTTCCGCCTAGCCCTAAAACAAGTTCTAACCTCAAGTTCGTTGTCCTCATCCACGCGATTCCTACTTCCATCAGTTTTACAAAGATTCACGAATTCGAATCTCGCACTAAGTTTCTTAGTCGAGATGAAGTGTTTAACAGAGAAGTCATTACCTAAGAAACGATTTGAAGCTTGGGAAATTCTGGAGTAGGATACGTGGTTCAGTTTGTATTCGATAATTGGGGAAGGAAGTGAGACAACTTATTGGTTTCGAGAATAGAAGGGAAGGGCAAATAGTTCGCAAAAGTTTGAGAAGAATTTGTAGGTTCTGAAGAGCGGTGGTAAAAGTAAAAGGGAGAGGAAGAAAAGGTATCGGTTTATATAGAGAGAAGAGAATTTGAATGGATAGCGAACGGTAGAACCGGTCAAGGCACCTACCTCGTTCGGCATCAATGTCGTTCGGCATTCGTATGTCGTTCGGCATTGGTATGTCATTTGGCATACAACGCCTCGCTCTGCATTCAGGAAGACACTATCAAGAAGGCAAAGCCAAGGCTTTAAGAGAAACACTATCAAGAAGGCACCGTTCGGCATTCAGGAAGACACTATCAAGAAGGCACCATTCGGCATCTAGGCCTCCTTTGGCATTCCAGCCTCGTTCGGCATTCCACCCTCGTTAGGCATTCCATCCTCATTCGGCATGAAGCCTCGCTCGGCCCAAGTATGCCATTTGGCATCTTCCCTCGACCGGCATCCAGTCTTGTTCGGCCTACACACTTCATTCAACACATTGCCTCGATCGACATAGTGGTAACGATCGGCTTGGACACATGGCTCGGTATTTGCCATTCAACATGGCTCGGCACACAGAAGTCACTCACCATGGGCCGAGGTATCTTGCTCCTAGGCCCATGAGGGAAGTCCAACCCATCTTCGTCTATAAATAGAGGGGGCAGGGGCATAGTGAAACAGACCTTTTTTTCGAGAACACTAGGGAGACTCTGCCACATTCAAGACTCGTTCTTTTTACTTAGCAATTGTACTCAAATAGTTGGTGTACGGATTGTATCTGTAATCAATTATCGAGTAAAGCAATAAAGATTAAATTCATAGTGGACGTAGGCAGATACGCCGAACCACTATAAATTCGGTGTTCTTGACTTTGCATTTTATTTAGCATACAACTTCTCTGTTTTAATTTAACTTCTTCATTAATCTCTCTACACAATCTCTCTCTAGGGTGTTAGTGACCAATTATGGTGCTAACAGATATGGATGTAACTTATGGTGATGACGCAATTCGAGCGTGTTATAAAGCCAGATGCAACTAAAAGCAATATAACAACCATACGCAACAAAAGTACAGAAAATACTCCATAATAAAATACTAAGCATCCAATCTTTTCAAAAGACAAATTTAGAACTAAATGCCCAGGTTTTTATATTCAAAATAAAATTTTAAGTTCCTCCAAAGAGAAATATATCAAAACCAAAATCAATTATGACAAGGAGGGGGCTCCTCTTTCCGAAGCATGGTACAACTCTATAATCAAACCAACGGAGAGCATACATTGGTATTCTGATTCTTCCTAAAAAAATAAGTAAAGTAAACAATACCTGGCAAGTCTTCAAAATCACAAAACTCTCAATCATCAAAAATCAAAACAAAATATTTAGAAAACTACTTCACAAAAACACTTTTTAAATCTTGGAATAATAATACTTCACCAAAGTTTTCAAAATAGTATTATCAGTATTTTTTCACAATAATTTTTTTCAAAATCGCTTTTCCAAAAGCATCGGGATTTAAGTCCTAATAAAAACTACTTTATTAATCATAGTACATAAAATCACATTATCAATCGAATTAAATTCCATAAAGGAATAAACAGAAACTTAGGATTATTTTAAATGTTAAATGACTAACAATATTAGAATTTTGCTTAGGTTCACAACTTTCTCGATCGACCAAGGATATAGATAATTTCCCAAGCGTACCATTATGCTCATCATCCTTTGATTATTGCTTAGCTAATTATCTAAGCAACCTTAGAACAAAATTGAAAGTCACTGCCTTAAACTTTCCTAAGCCACACAAAAAAACATATTAATATACTTAAGCCTGTATGATATATATATATATATATATATATATATATATCATCCGTAAGCAATATCTGATTCGACAACTTGCTCGGATACATAAACTTTACTTTTAAACTAGTATCGCTCACTCAACCTCCTTAGTACGGACTACGATCAGGCTTCTTGATTAGAAATCTTTGTTCTCCTTACATAGCTATATGCTATGATAGAAAACCTCAGTATCATATCAAGAATCTGAATCAAGTGTTCGCTGACAAGAATCATGTGATAAATCCATTTTCGGATGGGTGTGAATCAACCAAATGTTATGTACTTGAAACCTAGATCAAGAACCGTGTGAATAAAATGATCTACATATAACTTACATATCTAATATGATTGGTTTCCTAATTATACCAATCTCTTTCTAAATCACTTTCATTTTTATTCATAGTATTTCATTCAATACTAAAATTATTTATGAATTACTCAATAAATTTTCACTTAAGTTTATAAAGATTTTATAAAGACACATCTTTATAGAACATTAAATTTAAAACTTGCTCCACTCTTTTTTACTCGTATAATACTCTTTTATATCCTAATAGTATATATATCAGTTTTATTTATTTTTTATTTTATTTATTTTTTTCAAACTTTCACCACTCTTATTTTTATTTTACATTTATTTATACTTCATTAAAACTATCAACTATCATCTAAAGATTCAACAATAATTTATAGTAACACGTATATCATATAGTTCATTTAGAGGTGAGTAAACTTACCAAAATTCTAGTTGACACTTTACATTCCAGTTCGATCCAAAATCGATTTTAGCCTAAAATTCTACTAGTTCCAAACACAGCGAATCCAACTCTAATATGCAGATAAAGTCGATATGAGTCCAACACAAAAGACCGCGTCCAAATTCGACCTCATATGGAAGGGTTATTCATTTTATAAGGTTTCAAATTAATCGAAACAATAAATTAAAAATTAATCACCTTATTAACTCCTCACTAATCCTTCTCCACCATCTCAAATTCATGCATGCATGCAGAGTGAAACACTAATGTACCATGGTTGCAAACTTCAATCATTGATCTCTACCTTATTTCTCGATGAAACATTGCACGGTTACACATCTTTCTTTACAAGAGCTTCGCCATGTACACAACGACTACACACTCGAACACTCCATCAAAACGCGTCTTAGGGCTTCATCACGTACGACATTAAATATCGCACTCTGCAATACTTCACTGCACCACCTCAAACTGTGACTAAAACTGCTCCTCATGACGACAAATACGTTACCACCAACGCCATCACCTAACTCCTTCCAAATCATCTAAAATTTCTAACCTTAGTTCATGCGTAAACTTCGGCCGTCCTCAAATCATTGTCGCAACCATATACGAGACCGTAGATTTGAAGTCCACGCTAATACGAAGCCAAAGAATCTAACTTTATGATTTCTAGTGAAGAAAATTGTTTAATTTGAATTTTTGAAGTGGTGGGCCATTTTTGTTTCCAGTAAATTGAAGGTGAAGGAGGGATAAATAAAAAGTGATGAGGTTAAATGAAAAATGAAATGAAGAAATGGTCAAAGTGTTAAATTTATTTAATTTTATAAACAAAATCATTTACCATACTTCAAACACAGGTAAACCAAAAATATCAAGCCACCCCACATCAACATTAAGTTAGGTCAAAAAAATTTAATTTGATTCGATTTTTAAAAGGTTTTGAAAAGAAAAATTTATGGTATTCTGATGTACAATATTCCATTCGCGTAAGAAACGTGAACGATAGAAATAAAAATACAATCACGCATCATAATGCGACACGATCATAAATCAACAATAAAATATACATATTATTTAATTCCCAAAAATACCAACGTTTTTTGTAAAACACATGAAACAATAATTTAACTATTTTTCAAATTACAAATTATTGAAAAATCAAATAAATTAAATCAAAAACACGTCAGTAAAAATCAAGTCGTTTTGTTTTGAAAAAAGATTTACATATTTTATTTATTAATAAAACGGAGTTAAATACTACTATTACCATCTAATTAATATTAAATTCACAATTCAAATATTTAAATAATCCCTATGTTTGAATACAAGTTCTAAAAACCAATTATTTATATATTTAAAATTGATAATATATTTAAAATTAAACAATAAAATTTTGAGATGTTATATTCTCCCTCATTAAAAGAATTTCATCCTCGAAACCCCCAAAGGAAGAAAATATCTCCCAAACCTTAAGGTTTAAAAAACTATAAATAAGAATGATTTATTAAACTTTTAAAGTCTCTTAAGTTATGGAAAATTTCGATGGTACCTCCTTTGTGCGGCTGATTCGAGAAAACTACAACTTGCCACAATTGGCCCAAACCAACAAAGAAAATCATCAACCAATCGTCAATTTATAAATCTACTATATACCTCTTTTGTGTTTACTTTTTATTTTTGCAAGCAACTTATTATCTCGATGCAAATGCAGGTGCACAAGAAATCAAATAGTAATCTCTTGCATCCATGTAACTATCTTGTATTTACATAATTCAAAAGAGAATCATGTTGACAAAAGAGCAATACATTAGCTATTTGTATCATAAGCACAAGCAACATAAATGATAAAACATCCATATGCAACAAGGCAATATGATGCAACTTATAATAATGATGCAATTCTAATGTGATATGAAGCCACATACAACCAAAAGCAATATAACAACCATATGCAACAAAAGTACAGAGAATACTTTGTGATAAAATACTAAGCATCTAATCTTTTCATGAATTTAGCATTAAATACCCAGGTTTTTATATTCAGAATATATTTTTCAAATTCCTCCAAAGAGAAATATATCAAAACCAAAATCAATTATGGCAAGAAGGAGGATAATCCTTTTGAAGCATGGTACAACTCTAGATTCAAAAAAACATGGAGCGTCCAGTTGTATTCCGATTCCTCCTAAAACAATAACTAGAGCTAACAAATATATTTGGCGAGTCTTCCAAATCGAAAAACTCTCAATCGCCCAACTTTAGTCATAACAAAACATTTGGAAAACCACTTCACAAAAACTCTTTTCAAATATCCTGGAATAATAATACTTCACCAAAGTTTTTCAAATAATAATATTATTATTTCTTTCATAAGAAATTTTTTCGAAATCACTTTTCCAAAATCACGGGATTTAAGTCCTAATAAACAACTACTTTATAGACCATAGTATATAAAATCACACTATCTATCAAATCATATTCCATGAAGGAATAAACAGACTTAACATTACCTAAAATGTTAAATGACTAATAAACAATATTTAGAATTTTTCTTAGGTTTGCAATTTTCTTAATCGTCCAAGGATATAGATAATTTCCTAAGTGTACCGCTCATTACCCTTTGGTTATTACTTAGAAGACTGTCTAAGCTATATTGGAATAAAATTGAAAGTCACTACCTAAAATTTCCTAAGCCACACAACAAAGCATATTAATATACTTAAGCCCATATGATGTACATAAATCATCCATACGTAATATCTTTTACGATCACTTTCTCGAATACATAAACATTACTTCCGAACTAGTGTCCCTCACTTAACCTACTTAGTGCGGACTCCGATTAGGTTACTTGATTAGAAACCTTTGTTCTCCTTACATAGTCATATACTATGATAGAAAACCTTAATATCATATTGAGAATCTTAGTTAAGTGTTCTCGAACAAGAATCAGGCGAGAATTCCATTTTTGGACTGGTATGAGTCACCCCAAGGTTACGTACTCGAATCCTAGATCAAGAACCATATGAATAAAAAAAACCTATAAATAACTTACGTATTTAATCTTTTGGTTTCTTAATTATACCAATCTCTTTCTAAATCACTTTCATTTTGTTGATAATATTTCATTCAATACTGAAAGTATTTATGAATTACTCGATAAATTTTCACTTAAGTTTATAAACATTTTATAAAGACACGTCTTTATAAAACATTAAATTAAAAAATTTCTCCACTCTTATTTACTTGTATAATACTCTTCTATATCCTAATAGTATATACAAAAAATCATTTTTATTTATTTTTTATTCATTTTTTTTCAAAATTAAAATGGAGGCCCAAACAAAATATGAGTTTTAAAACTGAGTCAACTACTTCGACATCTTTACCTATCCAGATCGGTAAGTAGCTAAGGAGAGTATGATGTATCCAAACTCAGTCCAAGAGTCTGGTTTCCTCAAACATCCTTAAGGTTGAGATGTTTATTAGTCGATCCAATAACATCATATAGTATATGAGACTTAGATGTTTAAACAAAAACTACGGTTCTAATAAAACAATGCTTACTAAAAATCTTTCTATCCAGTTTAACCTATTTAAAAACTTGAGTTAAATTATCTCTTCTCTATCCAAGAGTTCAAAATTTCATTTTTCAAAACATTCTTTTATTGAAATATCTTTTATTTTATATCAATTTCCTTTAAGGAAACTTAAGAACTAAATACCTGATTTTTATTTCAAAATCTATTTTAAAAATAATACTACACTATATATAAAATAACTTTAAAAATTTATTCACTAACACTTGCTTTGGGTTCATTTGGGTGTGAACTTATTTCGATTACATAATGATAAAGAGAATAATTTACAAAGTGCATTACAACGTTCGCCTTAGCAAACATTCGATCGTCACTTAGAAAATTATTCAGATCACCACAAAACTAATCGAGATGTATTCCCCGAACTATCCAAAGAAAATGTATCTTTATTAATAATATCTCTTTAAAATATTTGTTCTCATAAATACTTTTAAATAATACTACCGTTACTTTTCTCTAAATCTTTTTGAAATCATTCCAAGTACTATCGAGATTTAAATTCTTAAAACCCTTTATAAATCATTTTATATATACCTTATTTATATAAAATGTACCTTTTAAAATCATCTTATACTATAATAAATTCCCTTTTTTATAATAAACTTTTCACAAATATTTATCATTTATACATTTTATCTTCTTAATTAGATTAGATTAAAAAATTCATTGAAATATGGCTTTTAACTTAACATTTTCTCTGAACGCCTTATAGTTAAATTGTGAAATTTAATTCACAGGAAGTTTGTTTTAATGTACTTACAATTATCAAAACAATAAATGCCTTTAACCTGGTCGAGCATAAATCAACAATCAATAAACAATAGTCAATGCTTTTAAATTATCCGAGCACGGTAAATTAAACAATAACGGTAATAAAGAATCATTATCATTAACCAACAAATACCATAAATAACTATATGAATTTGGAAATTATTCCTTTATATATATAAAATATATAATCTTAGGTAAATTATTTCATTTACCAAATTTTCAAAAATCAATTTGATGTCTATTTGTCTTCTTTAAGTGTTTAGAAATTCCTATCGACACCGTGGGGTCCTTTGTCTCGACTAGAATTCATGAACCACTCAATAGACCAATTATCACGATATGTTTTTATAGCAATATCAAATATACTCTCGTATATATAATACTCTCAACTCATTATCACATGCCACTTACCATATCTCAAATGAGTTTACCCCATCAAAGCCAAGGTTCTCGCTTTGCCGTCAACTTTGACACCAAATTATAAATACTGCCTTTTCGACCCTTAAAAGTCGGCACTTAATACATTCATGGTACTCAAATGTCGAGCATCCAAGTGCCGAAAAGGCATATTGTTAGGGAAAAAAGAAAAAGAATAGGGAAACAGAATCTAACAATAGAACGAAAATATATTATATGACAAATATAGTAAAAGCTGTCATTCTGAAATACATGGAATATCAGAGTTAAAAACAAACCTCATCAGCCTAAACAGTTATAACTTCTTGACCATATAATTGTTGATGGGTAAACATAATAATATAGAGGAATATAAAAACACTACGGCAGGCGAACATCGAGTTTCACTCCACGAGCTTCATGTCTCACCAACGACAGCCTAGTAAAAACTCGATCTGACCCAAGCATTATGATAATATAACCCAATAAATCAGTTTAGAAAACCAGCATGAGAAAAATCAAGAAATATGGTGAACATACAATAATTCTACGAGACCGCACCACTAAACACTAAATGACTTTTCCTCGTAAGAACAACACCCATAGATGAGGGAATGAAAACAAGTCATAATAAAATCAGAATTGAAAGAATGGAAATAAATAATTAAACATCAAGAAGACCTCCAAGCACTTCTCGTTGCGATTAAGAAAACGATTCAAAGATTTGAATCAAATAAGAAAAGGGAAATTTTCCAACAATGATTAGGAGGGTGCACTCCCCTTGCCGAAAGTATACCTCAATAAAATATACTCAAGAACTGCAATGGCTCTTGGATGTACAATTCGGACCCCACCAACTCTATCGAGTATTTCACATCTCCGCGCGCATGAACTCTCAAATTAGATGTGAATATACCTTAATGGAAGCAACCACACATAGCTTGACGTCCACACATGCTTTGGTTTAAGTCATTTGCGACAAAGGATATCAACGCTCAAATGAGCAACAAATCTTGTTAAATTGACATAACTCAAAGAAGATAGCAGAATCAATAGCCAATAAATCAACTATCAGGAATAACAAAATGATCGTATATAAAAATTAAATCTCTTAAAACATTTGTCTCACACTTATGCTTGATTATCACGTCACAAATATTTGTAAAGTACTTTGAAAACACTCTTTAAAAATATTCTTTTTAAAGATCAAATCCATATTTCTATGTGCATTAAAAAGAAGAGCCAAAAAAATGTCTTTAAAATAAACATCTATTATAAACCCAAAACAATTTACACTTAGCTTTATCTTTAACATTCCCTTTTAATGATATTCTTATTTATAAACTATCATTTATAACTTTTAAAACAACATTTATTATCTTAGAAGATGATAAATCAATTTAAAATATCTTTATAAATTTAAAATAATGTTAATCATCTCGAAAGATAATTGATATAACTCTTTTATAATTTTGAAACCATATTTATTATCCTAAAAGAAGGTTAATCAAATTTATCATCTTTTTATATATTTTAAAAAAACAATAATTATCCCAAAAGAAAATTCATCAAATTCGTAATATTTTTATAAATTTAAAATAATCATCAATTATCCCGAAAGAAAATTAATCAAATTCACGGTTTTTTATAAATTTAAAACAATATTAACTATCCTGAAAGATGATTAATCAAATTTATAACTCCTTTTATAAGCTTTAAACAACACTTATTATTTATTTAAAAATCCCAAAAAAAAACTAGAAAATATGGTTTAAACAACTTTCAAAGAGCAAAAACGCAACCAAACATTTATTTTTTAAAAATACAAGCACAGTCAACACACACAAAGGTTTAAGGAGATGATGTTTCATAAGAGACGGTACAGCGATAATCGCCATAATGACGCTTACATATATCAGACAGCAGGTCATAAATACTTCAACCAAACATCAATATAAGCAACATAAGAATATAAGCAAGATTCATATGACAGTAAACTAATAATGGCGAGAAACCCCTTAGGGTCTCTCTACAAAAGTCCTCTGCAAAACAGCTGTTATTTATGCAATTTGCTTTCCAAGTGGGAATTCAAATCCAAATAAACAATCAAAAAATAATAACAAATATATTATTATCAACAATTATCAATCAATAGATAACATATCATTTATTAGTTAATCCACATATTAATTAGCTTCAAAAATAATCTTTTACTTTGTGAGCATAGAACGGTAATTTATTCTGCTTGGTAGATGTCCAAAATAATCTATTCAATTTAATTATAGCAGAATGGTGCTTTAGTCTACTTAATAGATATCATAAATGAATTATAACTAATTTAACTATGTTAAACATAATTAAATTAAATCACTATAATTTTACCATTAATATACTTCATTAAAACTATCAACCATCATCCAAGCATTCAACAATAATCTATAGCAACACAGATATCATATAGTTTATTTACAGGTGAGTAAACCCACCATAATTCCAGTTGACGATTTCATGTTCCGATTCGATCTAAAATCAAATGAAAAATCCAACTCTAACATGTACAAAACGTTGATACGAGTCCAACGAAAAAGACCATTTTCGAATACGACCTCCTAAGGAAGATTTATTCATTTTACAAGGTTTCGAATTAAAACAACTAATTAACTAATTAAAAACTAAACACCTAATTAACTATTCACTACTCCTTTTCCTCCATCTCAAATTCGTGCATGCGTGTACACTGAAATACTGAAATACCCATGGAGGACGCAAACTTTAATCATTGATTTCGACCTTGTTTCTTGACAAAATGTTGCACCTTTGACTCCTACGCATCTCTCTTCGCAAGAGCTTCGCCATGGACACAATGACTTCACACACGAACACTCGTATAAAAATGAGATGTAGGGCTTCATCACTATGCCACTAAATGTCACACTCCCTTATACATCACCGCACTACTTCAAACTTTGACCGACGTTGCTCCTGATGACAAGAAACACATTGCCCCCAATGCTTTCACCTAACTCCTCCCCAATCGTCTAAAATTTCTAACCATTTTTCACACCTAAACTTCAATCATCCCCAAATCGCTGTCACAACCATATATGAGACCACAGATTTGAACTACACGCTTATACTAAGCCAAAGAATCCTAATTTTTGATTTTTAGTGAGTAAATTATTGTTTTTATTTTTTGAAGTGAGGGGCTATTTTCGTTTCCTGTAAATTTAGGGTGAAGGAGGGAAAAATGAAAAGTGATGAGGCTAAGTGAAAAATGAAATGAAAAAATGGTCAAAATGTTGAATTTATTTGATTTTATAAACAAAATCACTTTACTGACATTAAACATGTGCAAACAAAATAACCAAGCCACCCATTACATCACCATTAAGATATGTTGGAATTTTTTATTTGATTTGATTTTCAAAAGGTTTTGAAAAGAAAATTTTATGATATTCCGCCACGCAATATTCTGTTCGCATACGAACCGCAAACGATCGAAATTAAAATACAAGCGTGCACCAAAATGTGACGTAATCATAAATCAATAACAAGATACAAATATTATTTTATTCTGTGACATCTCAAAAATACCAACGTTTTCCATAAAACACACCAAACAATAATTTAAATATTTTCCAAATAAATTGAATTAAAAATATGTCATTAAAAATCAAGTCATGTTATTTTTAAAAATGATTTTCTTATTTTTTTATTAATTAAACGGAGTTAAATACTACTATCAAAACCATGTATCTAATACTAAATTCATAATTCAAATAATCCCTATATTTAAATAAAAGTTATTAAACTCTATAAACCAACTATTAAATATTTAAAATTAATTAAATATTCAAAATCAAAACGATAAAATTCCAGGATGTTACATCGGCTACTATATATATTTAGTACTTGTTTATCATCGTCCTACTTTCTTTATGGTGCGAAAGTTAAACCAGATTGGCTAGTATCCATACTAGTGGCCTGATCACAGTGATCGCGCCCTAGATTAATGATAACCTTTTCTCATAGCTGTGTTGGCAATGGAAACATGTAGAGTTGTGTATAGGCAATGTATTTCCCCTTTCTATCACATGGGACAATAATCTGTTACCATTTTAGGGGCACGCACAGGGTCGTGACCGAGTCCTCGCGTAGTCGAAGATGTTAATGGATATGAGTGACGATAACAGTCGAGATAATTAAGACTAAAGGATCCATGTCAGATGGACACGTGTGAGTACCTTGGAGGAGATATGTGCGTTCTCGGTCTCTGGTCTGGTTCTAGTGTGTGTGATGTAGACAAATACTTATACTTCTTCACGATACAATGAGTTGTGATTATACCTGAGACAGTGTCCAGTGTACGGTCAATCTTGGTATCCTTCTATGGCGTATGTCACCTGTTATCCTTCTCAGTCGTGTGTCATCGAACACCTTTTTAGTGGTATTAGTCGCCAACTGCTATTCATTGGCATGTGTTGCCAATTATATCTCATAGCCTTGTCCCACCGATTATACTTTATAGGCATGTGTCTCCAATTATATCTCCCTTTGGCATGTATCTCTGGTACCATGTTTTGGTTTTGGATGATTATGTATATTGATATGGTGGGTATTTTTATTTATTGAGATTGAGCGATATATTTGGGCTAAGTTATGTGTTAGCTTGATTACACATGGTGGTATCTCTTTATGGATTTTTATGGATTTGGATGATGATTTTTGGGTTTAGATTATTCACCCATTTGATATTGGATTCTATGATTTACGATTTAATGTGTTTCCTATATGGGCGATGACTTTTATGTATGATACTGTGATATATGTTTTGATATACTTTTATATGGGTAATGATATTTTTACGCCTGGCCTTATGGCATTTGAAATTTTGTGACACGTTTGAGACTGTCTATGATATCTTAGTAATATACCATACTTATGTTACCGCATGTTTATTAACAGTATATATGTTATCATATTGTTATATCCTGCACATGTTGAGTTACTTATGAATATTAATCTTATGATTTAGACATAGTCCGACTCATGGGTTAATTTTATAATACTCAAGTAGGTCCAAGACTTTTTGAGTACAGGGACAATATGACCAGGTTGTGTTTTAGGCATAGAGGAGACTAGTATGTTGTATTATTGTATACCTTCTTAGTATTACGTAGTTTCAGGTGTGTGTGTGTGTGTGTGTCCTTGTATTATATATTGGACATACCTTGTATATTATTGTATTCTATATTATCGATGTGTATCTGAAATTATGTTCTCTAATATATAATATATATTGTGTATTGTCCTATTCTAGAGGCACGCTGTTTATTGGTTCGTTCCAATACTGTGTACGTATAGGTTAATCATTGGATTACATACCGATGTTAGCTCAAGGGAATATTCATGTGTCTACCACATATCACCTCGTTCTGTGTATTATCTGACAGTGTTACACTATAATACTCTTGGATGGTATAGGTATAGAGGCAAGGGTGTTACAGTTAGTTACCGACTAATCAACCTAAAATCTGTCCAAACTTCAAATAATTGTATCTCTTAAACCACAAGCCTAAATATCCATTACGACTACTCTATCAAATAAGAAATCATCATATCTTTCATTTGGAAGTAGGCTAAGACCCTTATTCAGCTCATATCAAAAGTTATAGGCCTTATATAAGGTTTTCAAGATAAAAACCATCCAATATTGTTTGTGAGGTAAAAAATGTCAATTCTCAATATTTCCTAAAGTTATATTAAATTTGGATCCAATTTGATTTTAAAAATAATATTTTTACGATCCATCAATGCATAAAAATGTGGGTCATTACAATACAATTTGCCACCACTAGGATGAATGGTCAACCTTGAATGAGCGAACTCATTTATTACCAATTTAATTAATTCTTTAACAGGAGTAACACACAACCTACCATACCTACACAACCATCCTCTAGAATCAAAAGAATAACAATCCAGATAAATCGAATGCTCACTTCTATTCAGCTTTTAAAAATACCCAAAAATTCCATGTCTTGCCTCTAACTCATGATGATATGGTCCATCGGTGAAGGCTTAACATCTTAAGCTTCTAATAACTCTCGTATGAGGTCCAATGAAGGTCTTAATGTAGAAATAAACTCCAAGCGCTTCAACCCAAAAACATAAAGCCTATCATCGCGTGTCTTCTACTCAAGGCATCAGCTACAACATTGTCTTTTCCTGGAGTATATGATATGCTGAAATCATAAGATACCAAGAAATCCATCCACCTCTACTACCTTAGATTCAAATTTTTTTAGGAGAACAAATACTGTAGGGACTTATGATCTATAAACAACTCAAATCATTCCTCTAAAAGATAATGCCTCCAAGATTTGAGAGCAGAAACAATAGATGCCAACTTAAGATCACGAGTTGGATAATTTCTATCATGTACTTTTAACCATTGACTAGCATAACAAGGACCTCTACCCTCGTGCATCAAAATAGGTAAGTCATGTACCGCAAGCATCAGTGTACATAATAAATGACTTCAAACAATTAGGGAAAAACAGGTGCACTAGTCAACAACTTCTTTAGCTTAATAAAAGCATGCTCGCACTCTAAGTTCCATGGTAAAACTAAATTCTTCTTGATAAGGCATGTCAAGGATGCAGAACTCTTTGCGAAGTCTTTAATAAACTTTACATGGTAGCCAGCAAAACCAAGGAAACTCCTAACCTCCGTAACATTATTCGGTACATGCCAATCTTAAATTGCAACAACTTTACTTGAGCCAATGGATAATCCTTGCTAGAAAACAGCATGACCTAGAAAGCGAACCCCTCTTGCATCAAAAGTGACATTTGGAAATTTTTTCTTTCAACTTATGCCTGTGCAACTTATTAAACACTTACCTCAAAAGCAACTTATGCTCTTCCTTGCATTTAGAATAAATATGTATATCATCAACCAATACCACCACAAACTTATTTAGCAACCATCTGAAGATTGGATTCATAAGGTCGATGAAATATGTTGGAGCATTGGTCAGTCCAAATGACAGGACTAACCATTCATAAAGTTCGGCAAGTTTCCAAAAAATGGTTTTACAAATATTGTCCTCAACCACCTGCAATTGATGACACCAAATAGCCAAAATTAAGCCAAAAAAATATCATTGCTCCAACTAACTGATCGAAGAGATAATCAATATGTGGCAGTGGATAATGATTCTTCTTTGTCGGCTTGTCAATTTATGGCAATCAATGCAAAACCTTAAAGAGCTATCTACTTTAGTAGCAAAGACAATAGGTGTTGCCCATTCTTAAATACAGCTCTATATAAAACCCTTCTCCAATAATTCATTCATTTGTTTACTAAGCTTGCATCTTTCTTTAGGAGTCGTATGCCTATGTAGTAAGGCAATCCTTATAAAAGTAAATTTGAAATTCGATCTCGAAGAAGACTAGAAACTTCGATAAAGGCATATGGAGAGTCAAGAATAATAGGTACGGAAGCCTATTCATCATGTGACAAATATAGGGAACATAGGTAACTCAATATGATTAAAATTTTAGGATCGTTGGTAAACCACAAGGTTATGCCCACTACAAGTACCCAAACTAACCACTTTCCTATCACAATCCAGCACCATCTCATACATAGTTATCTAGTCCATCCCTAGAATTAAGCTGAACCCTTAAAATCCTAATACAAAAGCATTGTAATCGGATTTGATGCCTAAAATATGTACTTTATTCTCTTCAGAAATAGATAAATGGATCAATCCCCGAATAGGATTCAATATTATAATAGGGTCTAAGATTATACCAATTTCTAAGTGTATTTCATCTACTATCTTACTTGAAAGGAATACTCTGGTGTCAAATAAAGTGCAAATAGATAAATTAGGAAGACTTAAAATGCCTTTAATGATGACTTTCTCCCTTTATCCACAATTAGGGGCAGCGCTTGAGCTAGGGACATCATCAAGTGCATAAGCCGAAGCCACCTGATCAGAAGTCTTTAGAAAGGTTGGACACTCCCTCTTCATATGTCCAAACTAGTTAAAGTTTTAGCATTTCATCTTCGCTATGTTCACGTTGTAATGCTTAGTCATATGTCTCCTCAGTTTGCACTTCTTAAACCTAAGCTTTGACTTCCTTATTCTACCTTGATCTCCCACTTCACCATGTCATTTATTCTGCTAAAATGATTTTTTTTCTACATTCTTAAGTCCTTCCATAGCAACAAAATTCAACAAAACCTTCTCAAACATGCTCTCAAAAGTAGCTTCAGTGGGTACATACTTCGAAGCAACGTCTCTCAAAGATGGAATTAACCCCGTTGAAAATTTTGTCGCCTTCTTCATTAGTGTATTAATGAGGTCTAGGCCACACTTCTCTAGCCGATTGAACTCATTAACATACTACTTGATAGTACGATCTTCTCGTTTCAAATGAATAAACTTCTATAGCTCCCCACTCTATTCAGCCTTTGATATAAACTTAACCTCAAAGCGCCTCTTAAAATCATTCAAGTAATCACAGTCTCTTCTATCTTAGCAATGACAATATCCTACCATTTGAAGGCCTCTCCTTTCAAGCACCGTAAAGCCAATTGTCTTTTTATTGCATCCTCTACACCCATCATAGTAAATATCTGATCATAATTCCTCAACCATGCCCAAGTCCCAACAAATAGTCTAGTTCCATAAGTAAAAATTTCCACCCAGACTTTGGCAATCCAAATGTAGTTTGGGAAAGTCCAAAGCAGGCGGAGGGGCTAGGACTACTCCATGAAATTGTGTTATAGGTCCTCCATTGGGGTTAATTTTAGTTTGTCATCTTTCTTGAGGATACCGATAAAACCATATCGGAATGTTCATGCTTAGAACCTCGACTGCCTTGACAAAACTGTTTCAATTTGATTTATCATTGTCACTTGTCTGTAAACGAGAATTATTAGCAACTTCCTTAGATAATAGTGATCATTAATAGAATTTTATGGGTGTATTCATATTATACTTATATATTTAATATTTTTTAAATATACAAATACGCTCCCTCATATGCACCTAGTCCTTAAGGCATCATGAACCTAAGCTTGATACTAACTGTAACTATCTGCACCTTTAAACACATGGATTCATAGCCCAAAAATGACATTTGAACCCATATCATGCCAAGAAATATGAACCATTAGGTTTTTGATGGTTTGTAAGATACATAAATAAATATAACTTTAAACATTCTACACTTTCAGATCTTATGCCAGAAGGAATAAAATGTAAATACTGAAATAGCCAAATAATTACTGTCTCAAAATAATAGTGATCCATACAAGTAATTTTTAAAAGAAGTCTCGAAATAGAAATATAGTATATGTCTAACTGACAAGTACAGTAAGATACATAGGGAATGATAATAAATTAATATAATTCCAAAGCGCACAGACATCTCCTCCACACATCTTGTCCTCATCGTACCACCTACTACTCTATCATCCTTTAATAGGTATAAAGATGGGAAAATATAAGGGATCATACAAGGTATGGTGAGTGGGTAATATCACAGTGGTATGGTGTCGGTAGGAAGTTAAATTATCGTTTATAATCTACACTACCTAAGGGTGCCCATTTGTATACATGTACTATATCTAACAAATTATCCAATTAGTACAATATAGGGTATCAACCTATAATATATCTAAAATCTAATGATAGTATACAAAGATTTCCACTCAAAGGTTGGACATTCATAAACAGGGTAAACGTAGGGATGTATCACGTATACAGTGTTGGTAGTAAACCATCTAACTATTCATTAGGTAAACAACCTCAATGGCAAACCACTTATTTATACATTGAGTAAACAACCTCAATGGAAAACAACATAATTATACATTAAGTAAACAATCTCAATGATAAACTCCTAAGTTGCATATAGCGAGTATACAAATCAAATGCCAAGGCATACATCAAATATACAATCTCGATGGTAAACTACCTATTAATACATCGATCACACTACCTTAGTGGTAAGTGCGTCCTAGGCCCCACATTAATCAACCCATAGCATATATGGCCGATAAACAATTTGACTTCTTACATAAGTACAAACATCGAACGATTATAACCCAACCAATAAAGATGCCTCTGTCCCTCCCTCGCGCAGCTCATAACATGTGTCCATAACTACTGTAGTAATAATGGGGGCAATTAAATACGATAAAATCGCATGCAATGTTGAAGGTCATGTTATACAACATCATAAAGTGTGAACTCTAGAATGTCAACCAAGCGGGAAATGAAGTCTTGCAAAGTACACAGCTTCATGCAGTCGCGTGAACTCCAAAAAGTCAAGGAAGCGAGAAACGAATCCCCAAATCTATCCTACTCGACACCAGGTCTAGGTCAAATTGGAGTTATCTACAAGCTATTAGATGAATGAATATATAGGTCAGTCGACTGATTTCCCATAAATAATTTTTTCTTCAAACTGTCATTTAATCGACTGGACAACAAAATTAGTCGATTGAAAGGGAATTCAGTCGACTAGTTACTTCAGTCGTTCGATTGCTCGACCCTAAAATTGAATTTTCTTTCTTACGATTTTAACTTGGGTTTTTTAAGTGTTTTGCTCGAAGCAAATTAGTCGATTAATCTATATTTCAATCAATTGGTTTTCCAATAATTTGGTTTTACAACATGTTTAAATTATTCTTTTATTCCAATTTTGATTGTTTATCATTAGCTCTTCTTTGTGGACAAGTATAACTGCAAATTTGTATAATCCATTGTTTAAACAAGTATCTATATACAATTTCAGCTTTTCTCATATCTAATTTTTTATGTAATCTATCCAATTAATTGCATATAACTATATAACGATTCATCTATATATATATATTTGATTTTATTCAAAGTTGAAAGAATCAGATCTAGATGATTTTAAAATTAGGTATACACAGATTCACTTTTATCCACCTAAATCAATTCAAATCTGTTACACAAAATTAAAACTAAATGATTTCAAAGTTATATCTATAGATTCACTTTTATTCATTTAAATTAATTCAAATATATTACATAAAATCAAATCCATATGATTTTAGGGGTGAACTTCATTTAATCTACTCTCCCTCCCAATTAATAAGAATTACTATCATCAAATTATTATTATTTGGTTTTCCAAACTATCCAGTTTATATAAATCCTTAATTAAATTTATCAATTCAGTTTAGAAATCGTATTTGAATCTAATTAAGATATATAAATGAAATTTAAATTCTTACCTACATCATTTTCATTTGTTTACTACATCATATTCCTTTTGTAGGTAACCCCACTTACCATTTTTGAGGAAATCTTCAAATCCATTTCTCTAATTCGATTAGATTTGACACCCTTCCTTTTCTATATAGCTTAGTGATGTATGGATTTGTGTCTCTCTTTCTTTCTATTTAATTCTTTTATTTTTAGTTAGGGATTTGATTTAATGTTTGTTTGAAGAGAACTGTTTTAAGATTTGAAGAAGAAGAAGAATGGAGATTAGGTGAAGCAACGGCACAGGATGAAAACAAGTGAACAATGAGGTGAATTAGGGTTAGAAACATTTGTTGTATAGGCACAAAACTTGAAATTCCCCCTCAAACCCACTAGAGACTTGACCCGTTTTGCTTTGAAATGCATGCTATAGTAAACAATCCACATAGTCTTCATTTAGTGTCCATTTCAGACATTTTATATATGAATTTTAGGCTAGAAAAATCT
The DNA here is from genome assembly GCA_030765085.1 of Allium cepa. Taxonomy (NCBI): domain Eukaryota; kingdom Viridiplantae; phylum Streptophyta; class Magnoliopsida; order Asparagales; family Amaryllidaceae; genus Allium; species Allium cepa. Next base: position 823,901,768 of record CM060929.1, read on the forward strand.
ACTTGATGTAATGAAAACGTCGAGTTTTCCAAATTTCTTCATTTGTATAAATTCAATTTTTTAGGATTAGGTAAAATTACCAAAATCCTTTTTAACTAATTATTTATTTTTATAAAAACATAGGTGTTATGGATAAGCTCATCATGTAAGACATAGTAGTAATGTAGAAATGTGCCAACTTGGTTGATGTAGGTGAAGACAGAGGTTGATATAGTTTCAATACCTCATATATTAACATTTGGTATAATAAATAATAAATAATATATTAGCATATAGGTAACCATGCAGATCGGAAATATTTCCTTTTCACTAGATTTTATGCCAGATCCTCTCTTTGTTAGCTCTTTTATTGTCTATTCTTTGAGTAGGTTAGCGTAGAGGCGAGGATTCTACCAGTTGGAGTCGAGTATGGTGATCCCATAATCGGGATGGATCAAATTTAGGTTTATTTTCTACATTGTGATTTTGCTTTGAATAAACTACGAAGGATTACTACTGGGATACTTACACTTGTACGGGATCTTGATCAGTCACACAGGCATGCTCTAGGTTAAAGTCCGAGGGTAATCTTAATTAGACAATATGTTTCATTTTTTGCTTGATGCATTTTGATTTTAATAAGGATATTTAGATGATTTGATGATGGATATTGAATGATATTTGATTTCGATATTGCTATGGGATGCTATTAGAACATATTTATCCCTTACATTTATTAATTAAACTAATAGATTATAATTCCCCCGATTAGAAAGACGGGGCGGAGAACCATGAAATGCAAGTACCCTCGCCAAAGAGTGAGTGGATAGGCTTGTATACAACAATAACTCCCCTCATCAAAGAGTGAGTGACACTCACCTTAAACATTAGTCCCCTCACTGGGGAGCGAGCATATGGGCTCAGTGCAGATTTATGATCCAGAGAAACTAAAACTTAACTTTAAGGTACAAAAACCTTCTGACTTAAAATGGTTTGATAATGACCACAGAATGATTGATGAATATCATTGTCTTGATTCAATTGGACTTACTTATAATGGAATGATAGATGATACTAGATGATTTATAAGTAATGCTCCAATTGGAGGCAATGTACAACTATGATTTATAATGCATGTTATCCCATTTTTGGTCAAAACTGGAATATCAATGTTGTGTGCGTTTCCACCACGACCGGAACAAGAAGAAGCAAGCAAGCGTATATAAGTATGGGATTTCACTCATGATTCAAGTACAAAGGTTCATTCGGTAAAGCAAGGCAAGAGTTCGTTCGACACTACACTCCCCGAGTTCATCCGGTAATAAGCGTCATCTGGTACTTAAAACCCCTCACTTTCGTCCGGTAGTTCAAGTGTTTGAGTTCGTTCGGTATTCGAACTCCCCATGGCTCATTCGACATTCTCAAATATGAAGGCTCATTCGGCATTCCCAACACAAGGGATCATTCGGCATTCTCAGTATAGGATCCATTCGGTAGTACCGAGACCGAACCAACTCCACTTCCCTTCCCACCGAATCAACTACAACCGAAGCTCCATCTTTCACCACCCACTACCGGTCCAACATCTCCACTAAACCAATGCCGAACCGAGCCCCACAGAATCAAGCACCGGACCACCTCACCGGATGGCTTCCCACCGATCCAAGCCCCACAGAATCAAGCGCCGGACCACCCTCACCGGATGGCTTCCCACCGATCCAAGTCCCACGGAACCAAACGAAGACCGGACCAACCCTCTACACACCATCGAATCAAACTCCACCAAGCAACGACCGAACCAGAGCATGCCGAACCAAAGTTGCCGGTCTAGATTGCATCAGTCCAGGCCCACCAGCAGCTATAAACATCCTAGACCCCTGCCCCCAACCTCACTCTATAAATAGAGGGGCACGGGTACAACAATGGCAGACAAGTTTGAGAGCTCAAGCCTGGAAGGAGCTTTCAAACAACTTTGATATACTTGTAATCAAAGCTTTGTACTTGTAATCGGATCGGAAAAGGAGAATAACATATAAAGTGGACGTAGGCACATTCTGGCCGAACACTATAAATCTGTGTGTCTTTTACAGTTTAGTCCCTGCTTTTTACGTATTTGCATAAACCACCCAAATCACTACGAATAACATAAAATCAACCAAATCATACAACTTGGAGGTGTTTGCCCATTTTTTGTGCAAGCATTCTTGGGTTATTTGCTGAGATCTGTGATTTGTGTTTGAATATTGCTGATTTGTATTCATACACTGGTGCTTTTATGGTATTTGGGGTTTGTGGCCAATTTTGGCGCAAACATTTTGGTGCTTTCACTGAGAAGGACTAGCACCCGCTATATCGGATAGAAGTTTGGATTTGGAAGACAATGGCTAGGCAAAACAGTAGAAGGCTAAGGGCTGAGAGAAGCCAACAGGAAGGAAGTCAACAAGCATCCTCCGGAGGTGAGGAAGTACCAGCTTCGATTTACATAACCCGGGATGAAATGGAAGCCATAACAAATTCACTGCAAGAGAGGTTGTTGAAGAGTCAACAGGAGATGATGTAGACTTTCTTGGAGCAAATGAGAACTGCAGGGATCCAGAACTTAGGAACAGCTACAGCGGCCGTGGATGCAGGACATGGAGCTAGGGTTATGGAATCCAATGGAGGACAGGATGCAGAGCCAGAGGGCAATCGACAAGGACTTGGGGGCAGGCCCACAGGATCCAACACAGGAGGACCTTTGGAAGGAGTTCAACAGGCTAGAACCAACGTTGCTGCTAGCGAGCCACATGAAGAGTATGTACCGGAATTCCCTCAGGGGCAACCCCCGACAGACAACGCTGGATTAGTGGATATAATCAGGAAGACTGTGCGAGGTGGTTTGACCAACGGAGACTTGGAAGGAGTGAACAGGAGTCCGTTTGCTCGGGAAATAAGGATGGCTCAGAATCCACCTAAGTTCAAGCTACCTAGCGTGGAGGTATACGATGGCAAGACAGACCCTACGGATCACTTGATGAGGTACACCAGACACATGGAGGTGCTGGGGGCATCGGAGGAAGTGATAGCCCGATGCTTCCCTTTGTACTTGACGGACTTAGCTGCGATGTGGTTTAGGCAGCTGGGAGAAGGATCTATCAGAACTTGGAGGGAATTGGTGGAAAGGTTTTTGGGACAGTTTCGGGTTCATGTCAAGAGACCGAAGAACGTGATGACATTGACATCGGTAAAGCAAAGGATCGATGAATCGCTTAGAGCCTTTCTAACTCGATTCAGTGCCGCAGTTGCTTCGGTGGATCGGCCCGATCCATCGATGGTTTTAATGGCAGCAGTATCAGGAGTCAGGGAGAACTCAGATTTCAAGGTATCTCTGATATGAGATCCCCCACGGGATCTCGACGAATTCTTGCACGAGGCAGAAAGGTTCCTTCGGCAAGAAGATGCGAGTACGGATTTAAAGTTAAAAAAGGTTAATGCAGTGGAGGTTGGAGGACCATCCAGCAAAGGTTTGGATAAAGACAAATGAAAAAGGAAGTTGGACGATGGTTTTGGAAATGCTAGGAAGCAATGGAAGGATCCAAAGTTTTCCACATACACAGGATTGAACGAGACGCTGGAGCGGATATACCTGGATACTCGGAATCGCCTTCCCTACCGGAGGCCGGCTAGGAGAGAACCAACAGAACGGGAAAGGACATCAGGAAGGCACTGTCTCTTCCATGATTTGGATGGACACGACACCAACAGCTGCAGGCACCTAAAGGACATAATTGAGGAGCATGTAAGGAATGGACAGCTGCCATAATATGTTGGACCTCGGAATGCAACGGCGGGGCAGGAGCAACCGCCTCCTACCTCAAGCTACGATGGCGGGAGGCCCAGGAATGATGGTCGGTTGATCATCCATTGACCAGGTTATTATGAAATAAGTAGTGAACTATTGGCAAGCAACCAAGTCATTTACACATGTACGGGGACGAAGATAGCCCCTAGGCATGCTCTGAATGATGATAAACTGCAATGCTATGGTTTGTGAAATTTATCTTTTGCTTTTGGATTGGACACTGCTTTTGTTTTTGGTTTTTGGTTTTGGAGCTTGGATTGAGCTCCTGGTTTTTCTTGCTTTTTGATTTGGATTTTCCTTTGAATGATTGTTTTCGATTTTGGATGCTGGTTTGGATTTCTGGTTTTCTGGTTTTGATTTGGATTTTGGATGTGGATTTTGGATTGGATTTCGATTGGATTTTTATCTGATTTTTGATAAACGGTCGTCAGGTATGGATTATGCCTGGCATGGGGTGAGTCGCTTCGCCCGAACATGGTAAATTGACTCATTCAGGTCGTCGAGTATGGACTATGCTCGGCAAGGGTCCGGAGTGAGCAGGATTCGGCCTAGGACTTAGGCCTTGTATTATCAATTGTTATTTTCAGGTCGTTGAGTATGGACTATGCTACACAAGGGTCCGGAGAGACCAGGATTCGGCTTAGGACATAAGCCATGGCATTACACAGCGTTCAGGGACACTGGACCAAGGTCGTCAAGTGTGGATTACGCTTGGCAAGAACCCGGAGAGGTTAACACAGCGTCCAGAGACACTGGACCAAGGTCGTCAAGTGTGGATTACGCTTGGCAAGAACCCGGAGAGGTTAGCTCAACGTCCAGGGACACTGGACCAAGGTCGTCAAGTGTGGATTACGCTTGGCAAGAACCCGGAGAGGTTAGCTCAACGTCCAGGGATACTGGACCAAGGTCGTCAAGTGTGGATTACGCTTGGCAAGAACCCGGAGAGGTTAGCTCAACGTCCAGGGACACTGGACCAAGGTCGTCAAGTGTGGATTACGCTTGGCAAGAACCCGGAGAGGTTAGCTCAACGTCCAGGGACACTGGACCAAGGTCGTCAAGTGTGGATTACGCTTGGCAAGAACCCGAAGAGGTTAGCTCAACGTCCAGGGACACTGGACCACGGTCATCAGATGTGGATCACGCTTGGCAAGAACCCGGAGAGGTTATGGATTTGGATATCGACCCAAAGAGGTCCTGGATTCGGTTATTGGCTATTGGATAAGGATGGATTGGGACTCGGTTGTCGAGTTCGGATGGATACGGAATTGGCTCAGGCTTTGGTTATTGGATTTGGAATTGGACATCGACTCGGAGCAGTCAAGGATGATATACTCTGGCAATATGGCTATGGACTTTGGATAATGGATTCGAAACTATTCAAAACACGCCTTATTATCACAAGGCATGTTTTGGGGGGCAAAGTGTTATCCCATTTTTGGTCAAAACTGGAATATCAATGTTGTGTGCGTTTCCACCACGACCGGAACAAGAAGAAGCAAGCAAGCGTATATAAGTCTGGGATTTCACTCATGATTCAAGTACAAAGGTTCATTCGGTAAAGCAAGGCAAGAGTTCGTTCGACACTACACTCCCCGAGTTCATCCGGTAATAAGCGTCATCTGGTACTTAAAACCCCTCGCTTTCGTCCGGTAGTTCAAGTGTTTGAGTTCGTTCGGTATTCGAACTCCCCATGGCTCATTCGGTATTCTCAAATATGAAGGCTCATTCGACATTCCCAACACAAGGGATCATTCGGCATTCTCAGTATAGGATACATTCGGTAGTACCGAGACCGAACCAGCTCCACTTCCCTTCCCACCGAATCAACTACAACCGAAGCTCCATCTATCACCACCCACTACCGGTCCAACATCTCCACTAAACCAATGCCGAACCGAACCCCACAGAATCAAGCACCGGACCACCCTCACCGGATGGCTTCCCACCGATCCAAGCCCTACAGAATCAAGCACCGGACCACCCTCACCGGATGGCTTCCTACCGATCCAAGTCCCACCGAACCAAACCAAGACCGGACCAACCCTCTACACACCACCGAATCAAACTCCACCAAACAACGACCGAACCAGAGCATGCCGAACCAAAGTTGCCGGTCCAGATTGCATCAGCCCAGGCCCACCAGCAGCTATAAACATCCTAGACCCCTGCCCCCAATCTCACTCTATAAATAGAGGGGCAGGGGTACAACAATGGCAGACAAGTTTGAGAGCTCAAGCCTGGAAGGAGCTTTCAAACAACTTTGATATACTTGTAATCAAAGCTTTGTACTTGTAATCGGATCGGAAAAGGAGAATAACATATAAAGTGGACGTAGGCACATTCTGGCCGAACCACTATAAATCTGTGTGTCTTTTACAGTTTAGTCCCTGCTTTTTACGTATTTGCATAAACCACCCAAATCACTACGAATAACATAAAATCAACCAAATCATACAACTTGGAGGTGTTTGCCCATTTTTTGTGCAAGCATTCTTGGGTTATTTGCTGAGATCTGTGATTTGTGTTTGAATATTGCTGATTTGTATTCATACACTGGTGCTTTCACGGTATTTGGGGTTTGTGGCCAATTTTGGCGCAAACAATGCATGATAGCATGATATATGATCTATGATATATGAAATCCCAAGGGAATGCGGGATGATAATGACTGACATTTAAGTAAGGATTTGAGTCCTTAATCATGATAGGTCTAATATGACCTTTGATTTTCATGCGAAACCGAATGCTTTGCTGTGGTTGGTCCAGTAGATAGCTAGAGAGCACAACCCATAATTTCATTTATCCATACATGTTCTTGAGCAAAGTACATTTTATATTCATAAACGCATGCTTTAGAAGGCAAGTTATTCTGAAAAAAAATTCACAGTCTTAAAGCACACTTAAATCAGAGAATCTAGACTATAAAATGATGTAGAAATGGATCCGAAGACTTTGAAAAACATCAAGATGGGGATAAGGAGAAATTTGACAAAGAAAGTGAGAATGCAAAATCAGCTGGTACAGAATGATCCTTGAGGGTTCGGTATGGATCCATTTCAAATGACAAAGTTGGGCCCACTATCGTGTTATGCTTTGGAGTTGAAAAGCCACAAAAAGCATGAAGCAAAATCGACCAGTACCGACCTATTTGGTTCGGTACCAACCGATCTGGAAACATCAAAAAGAGTGAACAGGAGGCTTGAGTAAACTATGAAGAAAATTTTGAAAGTCCAACACCAAAAAATATTACTGGTATTGACTTGTTTTAGTCAGTATCAGTTGATTTGACCTTCCTGGGAAACGTGCGCTTTGACCCATTCTTCATGCTAGAACTTTGGATATGGATACGTTTGCTTATTCAAACCTGATATGACAGTTTTCATGCATGAATCCATGCATAAATAGGAAGGTTACATCAACTAGAAAAGGATTGGAACTCTTCTTCTTCTACCTTAAGACATTTTGAGAAGGACCAAGATTTTACTTGATTACTACCCAAATTTGATTGTAAATTGTGTATTCCAAGGAGAGTTCATCGATAGAAAGAATTAAGTGGACGTAGACCATAAATTTTTCTAAACTACTATAAATAGATTCTGTTTTATTATTTCTCTCTATGATTTCTTCATTTTGTATTTGTTTGATCGAGTTTGAGTGATATTAGGATGTTGTACAAATTTTTTGGGAAACAAATGTAAAGTCGATCTTCCCAAAAATATGTTGGAAGCACACAACATGTTTCATATTTCTCACTGATGCTAGTATGTACATGATAAAGTATAGTGATCTAGCCAAGTCAGTTAGAAGAAGTAGATGGGGAACTGGAGGTTTCTATGCCGAGAGGACCTATTCAGACTGTTAAGTCAAAACCCTTTAGAACAAGGTTGTGAAGCTTGTTAGGGTCAATAGGGCAAAGATTTTAGAAATATAACTTAGGAGCCAATAGAGAAGATGCATTTTGTTACTTTGGAACTTCTTATCCATCTACTTTGTGCAAATTTATTTCTGATGCAAACAAAGAATTTGATTTGCATTGCTATGTTTGATTTCCCTGTTTCATTGTTTCGAAGCTAACCATTACTAATGAGAGGTGCATTGTTGTTCATGCATTGCATTGTTCTGCTCTTGATGGTTTCAAAGGAAAAAAAAATTTCGGCGGAGAACGTAATAGCCTAAATTTTTAATGCTTAGTAATAAAGATAATTAATTGTTTTAATTGGATTAAGTGAAGTAACGGTTTAAAAATATTAATGAATCAGGACTCAAAACCCATTCTATTGCGCTTGTAATGTTGTTCATCCATTAATATAAAGTTTGTCAAAATCACTTAAAACTGACAAAATGAGAAGAAATGATAAGAAAGGAGAACAGTGTTCATTAGGCCAAATTTGACCTTATTAGCTCTGAAATAAACCTTTATTTCATTCATCGTCTTCTATTCCTTCACTCTCTTTAATGAAAATAAGATCAATGCAGATTGTTTAATTCTTTACCAAAAGTTATGAAATAAATACCAAAATTCAAGTTGAAGGACTCTTTATAAATCTGTCTCTTTAATTTCATATTTTGAAGGAGTTTGGAGCTAGATTTTTGAAATAAAGAGAAGCTTCAATATAGGTTCCAATGAAGCTTGGAATTTTTGATATTGGGTGACTGAGATTAATATATGAGCACTATATATGCTATAAACCATGCTAAATATCCAAAGCTAAAGGGATTGAGTGATGAACTTGAACTAAGATTTTAGAGATGAGAATCTTGTTTTAATGAATTTTCAAAAGAGTTTAATTGTGAAATAAATGTTTTTAACATCTTGATATTGGATATTGATATGTTTAGTTTGATTTTTGGATTGACTGTTGATTTGGGAACATGGTAAGGAGATGGTTCATGGCATTAGCAATTAGCTTTTTTGTATGAATGAACGGTTGAAATAGTGATTTGAGCGGTTAAACTCGAAGAGTTGTGAAATTGGTTCATCGCCTCAAAGTCATTCGTAGTGTGCAAAATTGCAGTCGTCCAAATGTCGAACAACCAATAACAAGGATATAAATTTGTATCAAATGACATTAGTGTGAAGTATTTCTATAACACAAAGCCATATATCGAAGATGGGAAGGGAAAGGTTGACAAGGGCATAATGGGGACAATTTTCACTAAAGGAAATTCACCATCCAAGTTTAAACCTATGAGAATCAGGCGGTCAAACATCTGAATCAAAAATTTAAACGTTTGAAATTCAATCTGCAACATTCTAGAGTAAAGCTACGATTTTCCGACATTTGAAATTTGAGTTCATGAGTCTGAAATAGAGGTCTGATGTCTAAAAACCTTATTCAGACATTTGAAATTTTATATTAAGGACGATCTGAAATAAAGGTAGACATTGCGACAATGATTTCAAATGCAATTCGATTCATCAAATGGTTTCATAGAGTTGTCTGATGGCTTTGAGATGTGACAACTAAGGTATTACGATTTAAATTTCCATAAAATATTTTGTATATGGAGTAAGTCTGTATTAGCTATGGTTTGGGATTTGATATTTTTAGATCATTTGTGGAACAGGAAATGGTTGTATCGGTTGTGTGTGTTATGTGAAACTAATTCAAAGATAGAAAATGCTCTCTCTAGGTAGAAAAGACGATAGACCTCTAGCTACTTTATAGCAAAAGGTGATCGACCTCGCTTTATTCGTCATAAGTCCTCTTGTTAAACAAAAGATGGTAGTTTGGCACTTGCATATGGATTTAGGTTTAATATGTTCATAGGTGATGGATGATGCATTGAAGTGTCGTATTATTGGTCTTACATTAGTGATCGGGCTTAGCAGGCCTTGGCCATACTGAAAGACTCGACCCCCACTGACCTAGTGTGTGACGGTTGAGTTATGGCGCCATGATCAACATAGCCAGGCTTATCATGTACAACTTAGCGCTATAGTAGAAATGCGCTAACTTGTTGGATGTAGGTAAAGATACATGTTGAGGTATGGTTACATTACATTGTATATTACTATTTGGCATTATATATGACATAATAGCTTATTGATAACCATACAAAATAGTGATATTTCATTCTCACTAGAATTTATGTCTAACTCTCTCTTTGTTGTCCCTTTTGTTATCGATTCCTTAAGTAGGTCGACATAGACATTAGGATAATACTAGTTGGAGGCAAGTTACATGGCAATAACTATTTGCCGCCATGTTTATATATGTGTTGTGTGCGTGTGTTTTTCTTCTTCACATTTTGACACATCAGACTATATACTCATTTTTAGATCATGTTATATATGAGATTCATTGTACCATTTGCAAAATATATTACGATACTGAATCTTATTTCTCTTGATATAATATGCATTTAATCTCTTACATGTTTATGATTTCTTCTGTTGTGAGATTTAACATGATTATAGATGTGATAGATACACTGTGTTGTTTTTCAAATTTACCCTTAATGGAACATCTTCTGATATATTTATGTACTCTACTTGCTTATATACACGGATTACGGGTGTTACGGAGGGTGGATTGTTACAAAAACTAACCCTGAGACTAGATATCTACCATGAACCTTTCCATCACCTCCATCCTTTTGTAACTGAATCGTTATGTTTTAAACATCTTCTAAGAGGCCTATATTGTTGGTTCCAGTAGACTTATGGATGACTTGGGAGTCGTCTTCGAACTGGTTCTATTTTTCCTTTAGATAGACCAATTTGGAGTTTAAGGGAGATAGAGGAGATATAACATATGTTTGATCACCCATAAAAAATTTATCTTATTCCAAATTGTTGTTATGCATTGTACTATAACATAAATAGGTAATTTTAACAAATAATTCTAGTTAATATTTGTAACCACGATATCTTACCATTTTTCTAATTACATGGATCTTATGGTACATTCTTTCAATTTTGCTGGTAATGTCTTATTTAATTAGGAATATATTAAATGAAACAGAATTGGCGATGAAATTTTATTTATTTTATTGAATACATTTTGATTTGTATCAATGGACCATTTGCTGGTAATTGTAATAGTTACATAAGCATTATTACAATATATGTGACATTTGAAGTAACAAAATTCAAAACCCGTAACATGCAAAATTACTCAAGAAGGTAGATCTAAAAAATTATGACACAATCACTTTAATAAATAAAGAGTTTTGGTACAAAGTTTGAAACAAATGGGTATGGATGACAGCAAGATATTAGAGGATTATTTGATTCAAAAGCTTGATTTCAAGATGATTTATATATAAATAAAGAGGAATGTTACGCTACTATCTTTCTCTTTTAAAGTTTGTATGCTTTTATTGGTGGAGATTAGTTGGCAATTAGTGACAATATGTAGCTAATGAGAACATACTTAGAGCATCTCTAATGGAGCTAAATTCATGATTCAGATAGCTTCAAAACACTGTAGCTCTCCAATGACATTTATCATCCTGAATATTTAAGATAACACTTAGGGTCCAATTCAGAATCCTGAATTAGCCCGAGAACTTATTTAATAGACTCTTGATATGAGACGCTTATTAAATAGATGCTCAACAATGTCTTATTTAGTAATAGATTAATTGTCAGGTGCCTACTTAATTGGTGCCTAAGCTCCGACGCCTATTAAATAGCACCTTAGATTTAAACACATATCTAATAGGCACATCAAATCATGCTCTTATGGAATAAACATCCAACTACTGGAAATACTATTCCTTATTTATTGGGGTAGCAATTAGACCTTACCCACCGGGTATCAATTCAAGGCGAGTTGCATTTTGCTGGGTCCAACTATATATTTTAGAACCTAGACTCGACCTAACCTGAGGTTCGGGTCGGGTCGGATCAGTTCGATACGGGTCCGGTTGGGTAATAACATTAAAAATGCATATATTTAAATGTTTTTCGGTTGGATCTATTAGGTCGGGTTTATTGAGTTGAATCGGTTCAAGTCGAGTTTGATCGGATCTTTATGATATTATTCATCAGCTAGATCTAGTTCGAGACATGTTGGGTTCAGTTTAGTTTGGGTTTGCAGTTCTTATTAGAACCTTATATTTTGATGTTTTGATAGTGACAACTATACAAGTATATTTGTGTATACTAACCAACTTTGGAGAAAATGATATCAGCTTTACAAAGAGATAATTATATCAAAATGAAAACCAAATTGATGCTACAAAGTACTATTAGTCAAAATATCTATGTCTAGAGGTATAAAGTTGTTAAAATCTCTTATATGTGGTATATACACATGCATAATTTTTCAGAAATTGAATTTTCAAAAATTTCACAACAAACTTGAAATTCAGCCGGCTGAACCACCCAGGTCAGCCGATTGAATCTATGCACATACACATGGATATCTTTGAATATTCAGCCAACTGAATGACTATATTCAGCTGGCTGAAAACTGCCTAAAATGAACTATTTCCTTGCTGATTTCAAAAGCATCGATTCAGCTGGCTGCCACACTCTATTCAGCCGGCTGAATCTGTATAGTGGCTGGTTTTCTAAAAGGGTACCTCTTCTTCATATAGGTTTACATCTCTTAAATCAATAGTGGCAGTCCTAACATTTCACCGTTTCTTTTCATGAATGATCGCAACTATTAAACTCTATATAAAGCAAATTATTTCATTGTTTTATCATCAATTCTATTTGCAGTTCTCTCTATCTTTACTATTGAACTCTCAAGCATTCAATTCCAAAGTGCTTTATACTTTTTATCACACGATCATTCAAGAATATTTTCTTGTGATCAAAATTACTTCCTTTCTTCACAAACTACACGATATACCACAAAGGAGGAGATTATAGGAAGGGTGTACGTTATTAACTTATCAGTGCTATTCAAGAGCATACCCAGTCAAATACATTTCTTCTATTTATAGTTGATATCCTGTTGTAGTATCCTCGGGCGGTTGAAGTCCTATTCAGCAGTCTAGATTGTTGTAGTCCTGTTCAATTGCTCGGGCGGTGTAATACCTGTTCCTCCGGGTTAAGTGAGAGTATCGATTAAATCCAAAAGGAGTCTGCGACTGAACTTAGAATGGGAAGTTCGAACCAGTATAAAAATTTCTGGTGTCATTTACTTTATTACTTTTATGATTATATTCCGCACAAGTAAGTAGTTTAGTTAATATTTCATACTACACGATCCTTAGTCACTTTCAGTTCTCTGTTATAATTGACAGCCTTACTCATTTAACCTTTGATATTCAAGGACTGAATATTAAGATTTAATTAGTTTGAGATGCTTTAGCATTCCTTGTAAATAAACATCAACATGCTCTGTAGGTTCTATTATTTGTATTAAAATACCTTTACAAAAGATATTCATATGCATTTCTACTCTTTTCAGCCCTTAAAAAAGTATCGTATACTTATCTCAACGGTATAGGTATATTCATAAAATCTTAAGAAAGATTCATTTCCAAAAACATACTTAATTGAGTCAAAAACAAATGTCATTTAACAACGTTAACAACAATAAACCCAATACACTTTTGTATCACTATAAATTCACAAATGTGATTTATTTTTCCAATTTATCAAAATGATATCATTTCCCTTTTATAAAATATCATTTATAAATCTATTACTTTAACTTTCTATACAACATTTTATATAAATAGTTTCACCATTATTTATTCCAAAATATTTCTATCTTCGATTAAACAGAATCACTTTATTATAAAAGATAAACCCTATTTTTTCTTTATAATAAACATCCATTATTATATTAACTTTTATGTTAAATAAATACTTCCTAAAATACTTTTAAAACATTTCAAAACCATTTCTAAATAAAATGCCATAGAAAATTCCAAAAGTCACATTCAAAATCAACATCTGAATAAAAACTATTTTCAAATCAAAACAGCGAATAATAGTATTTCAAAATACTATAATGAGGCCTATAACTACCATAGAACTTAACAAGTGCTATGATTTTCTACACTAATAAAAAGTTCAACTTTTGCAACATATCAAAGTCACATTCAATTTTGGCTAAGCTACCAAGCTTTAGCATTCAACGGCTTATACAGCCAGTATATAAATGAAATTGAAATCAAAAATGGTGAGGAATCCCATATGATCCCCCTATAAAATGTCCTTAATTCCCTATATTTCATTTCATATGTCATCCACTTTCCAAAGCAGGAATTCAACCAAACCAACCAAAGAAATCAATCAATCACACACACAATAATTTACATCAATATATACATCATATAGTGTTCATCCAAAGGTGAGTTAACACACCAAAATTCCAGCCAATGCTTATGCATTCATGCTTGATCTAAAATCGAACGACGTTTGATTTTAGCTCAAAATCCTACTTGCTCCAAACTTGACAAAATCAGCTCTAATCCATAGATAACACTCCTAAGAGCATAACACAAAAGATCGCATTGATTTGGACCTCCTATGCAAGAGTTATACGTTTTATAAGAAATTGTATTAATTAAAATAATTAATTAATTACTTAATTAACTTTAATTAGTTATTAAATGAATCCCCCCTCTAATCCTCTTCTTCCCTAAGTAGAATGCCTGTACATGCACAAACATACACAACCATAGTTGATTCGTCTCTCTACCTTCTCTCGCTCCACACTCCATGAAACGACGCACCACCAACTCCTACATACCTCCCTTCGCATCCTCTCCACATCGGTCACTACCAGTTACAGCACAACGCCTCCAACGAAATCACGACCTCAGTATCAGTACGCGTTAAGGCCATTGTCGCACTCCCTAATCTACGATCGAACTTCAGCAATCTGTCACCACACACTCACCTTCATACGAGAAGCCTAGATCCACACACGCCTTGGCTTAACTCCACTTAAATTGTCGTGATGGAGTATGGGAGGGGCATAGGTATATTTAAAATAATATAGATATTATATTTTAGTTTCTCTTTTAAAATCGCTTTACATTTCGATCTCGTACGATCACATAACACATCCGATCACCACGAAACTTGACGACATGCATTACCTCATTATTATGATTCTGACGGCACTAGTTTTATTAAAATCTAAGACATTACCTTGAAATGAAAATTTCATGTGTTTCAAGACTGTTTATCAATAAAACGATTTTCGATCACACTATTGATATTAATTCGAACTATTTATTTTTGTAAATATTTTCCAATAGCAATTATTATTTATTAATTAAAATAAGTATTAAGCTTTTAAAAATAATTATTTAAACATTTGAAATTAATTAAATATTCACAATCAAATGATAAAATTTTAGGTCGTTACAAAACTTCTTTTGCAAATCCAAAACGCCATCTACAAATATTACCAAATCTTAATATAAGTTAAAAATATGGTATAACAAATAAATATTATCTACAAATTCATTCTTTATTTATTAGTAATAAAAATTAAAATTCAGACTAACGAAAAATTAGATGTTGCAACTTTGAAATTAAAATTCAAAGGGCATTGTTAAAGGGACTCCAGTTTTGGATTATGAGGGATTATTTTTTTATTTTTTTAGAAAATTACTAAGCGGTGTGCCAAAAAACTTTACTTCCTCTTAGCCAAAAATAAAAAAAATCGTAACTGCAATTTATATTTTAGTAATTTTCTCCTTAATTTTTGTTTATTTTTCGATTAAATCTCGTCGAAAGTGATCTTTGATGAATCATCATCGTTTTTTTTATTTTTTGATGGGACGTTGCCGAATTTTGCTTCATTTTTCGATGGGGTCCACTTGAATTTTTTTTCGATGGAGTCCTCACAATAATTTTTGTTGAGTGGAGTCCCATTAAAATTTTCCCCCTCTTATACAAAACTAGAGTCCCTTTAACAATGCCCAATTCAAATCAACTATACATAATTTCAACGCAATAATACGACTAATTATTTGTGCATGTCATTTTCTCTTGAATGCGTTAGCAATATAATTTGTAGAAAAATAATTTACAGGCGAAGGGCATGCCATCATCTCCATAAGAGTAATATCTGAAATGCTAATAACAGTCCCAGTTCAAGACATAAATGATCATTCTCATCTAACATTTTTTTTCAAATTAGTTAAATACGAATAAGGCCCAAGCCCTAGAGAATTAGGGTGTAACCCGATTAATACATTACAAAAATAACCCTTTTCTACCTAGGGTTACATCACATCTCCACTTTTATACATCTCAACCCTAATTGAGGAAACATGAAAATGGTGGAATAATCTTCTACCACCAGTTCTGCAACTCAACTCTCCAAATTAGCTCCACTACTTTCCCCCTCATCCAATATGAGAGGCATTCGTTGAATTTATTTCTCATCCACCAAGTTCTGTAATCAAATTGCTATTGCAAAAATTCTTAGATGAATTTTCAGATCTATAAAAGTTTTGCTTCATGTCAGCAAAATCACTCGCATCTGAGCAATTTCAAGGTTGATTATTGTGACGACCCTCAAAAATCGACACTAATACATCCACGGTATCCACATGCCATAAATCCAAGCGCCGAGGAGGCAGATCATCAGGGGTGTAAAAGAAAATAAAGATAGAAGATAACACAATAATAGAATCTCACATTGCATTCAATATTTTAATTATACACAAATGATTAGAGTCAAATACAAATCCAACTAGATAGTTATAACTGGCTATCCGTACTTGTGCTGGGAAATGCATACTACATGACACAGCAGAAAATGGTAGATATCTACATAAGGTACTTCAGCTTTAATAGCTCTAAAAGACTTCTCCAAAATGCTCCCTAACATGCTCCAAAATGCTCTTAAGTTATCCTGACTACATGGCTGCCCGAAAAATAAGGCACCCATAGTTTAAAGGTAAAAACAAACTCCGTGTCAGTCATGGGACTGGTGTGAGAGCTCAAAGGACGATGTTTTGAAAACAAAAAAGTATCTCATAAGACTACGCCATACATGAACACGGAATTAGTTCTTACCTTATGATAACCAAAACTATTTATTACGTAAAATTTGGGATATTATTTTTAATGATATTCTTTGAGAGGTCCACGCCGCACATGGCACTCTTTATTACCTAAGAGAAGTTACCTTCTCTGCCACCACTGATGTACGTTTATAAAAACCAATGTATGTAACTTTTAGAAATGCAATGTCAAATAAACGTCCATACAGAACATGACAAACTGAAGGCATTTTCCTCGGCCATTACTAGGCGAGAAGTCCTTGTGGCTTTGACGTTTTTTCATAACAAAGAGACCACCGCTACAATATAGTGAATCGGGAGTTTATCCCCAATTAATCAACAAGTGGTCCCTCATTATTATTCGTCTCAATATCTCTGTCTTCAAACATCTTCAATCTTCGAACATGTAAATTGGTTCGAAGTGGTCTTCGGATAGGAATCGCCCAAATCTGACCCCGGTTCCTTGGAAATCCAATCATCGATAAAAATGATGTAATTTGGTGATTGTTTTTCGATTCATTCATTTTCCTTTACCAAAATATCTCCGAGAGATATATATTTTCAAAATCTTCTTTCTAGTGAACAAGGAATCATTTAAACCACTCTTTTGAATATTTCTCAAATCATTTTTAAAGAGTATCTTTTAAGAAAATATGATTATAGAAATCATTCTACTTTTATCCAAAATCAACTTCCGCATTCAACGAGTGCTATGAGCGGATTAATGGTGAGATCACCTTTTAAATTCCATGAATAGTTTAAATTCCATGAATAGTTTAAATTCCATGAATAGGACAAGTTTCCTCTTCGGATTTTAATAATGAGTATAAGAAGATTATTTCTATAAAATCCAAGTTGAGCATCCGGGCATTCCTTTCAATATGTTCCACCCCTCGCCTAAAAGAGAAAACTAAGGCCAGGTAAGTTCAGGGCACTGGTTGCTCCATTTCTAACCTTAGTCGCACACCTTGTTTTCACTTTTAGATTTCATAGGCGAGACAAATGTATTAGTCGTTTCCGCGTACTCATTTTCCCTTTTTAAATCACTTAATTACTGGTTTAACTATCTTTGAAATAATGTTATATTGTTCAAATTCTTTTGAAATGCTTTATTATGTACTTAAAAACATTTACTAAGGATTTAGGAAAGGATTGTTAAGTTTAAATACTTAGGAATCATTTCTAAAACTTATTCAAACATTTTTTAAAGGTATAAATGATTCCATATCATTACATTTCATTTCTTTTGGAAAGTGATTTCCATATGATTACACGTCGTGTAAATCTTGTTTCAACATATATATTCAATATACACTAATAAACATCCAAAAAAATATTTATAATCATTTTAACATATTCTAACATGTCATATGAACTTGCAAATCAATTTAACAACTTTTTCTTTACTATGTCACATGATTTTCATTTATGCACATATTTGCTTACTAACTTTTGCAAATGACTTAAAGATGGTTGCTTTCTTTTTAAAACACTTACCAAACATTATTATTAACATCCAAAAAACATTTATAACTTGCAAAACATCGTATAAACATTTTCTATTTAACAATTTAGAGTTCTCACCTTTTGTCGCTTTCAAACTATTTTTAAACTTTTCTAACTTTGATTTAAGCTCTTTAGAACTTGCTAAACTTCCGCGTACTTGCCTTAGGAGGCCACGATCATGCTTGAAAGGAAAATTGTGCTCGGCCAGATGTAGGAAGGGGCGTGAGCAATAGAAGGGGACAGGAGGAGTTTTGAAGTGGTTTGGACGGAGTTTTATGGATATTTTTATTTTTTTTATTTTTGAAAATATTTTGGCATAAATTTGTTAAGGTTGGAAGCCATTAAAAGAATGATAAGAAGCTTGAAATTTTGAGAAGAAGAAGTGTGAAAGGAAGTGAGAAAGTGGGTGTGTATTTATAGAAAAAACTTTGGATAAAAATATTATATTTGCAAAATACCAAAATACCCTTTACTTACTTTTAAAGTAATCTTATTTTTCAACACTTAACATCACCCTTCAAATCTTTACTTTATGTTCTTATCACTTAAGAAGTAAGAAAACATAAAGTAATAATGATGTTTCTTTTAATTTGACATGTTTTGTTTTCATTAGTTTACGTTTTCTAATTATATTCTAGAATTTCCTAATTATGTTTTAATAAAAGTAAACCTAATTATCAACTTAATTAATACTTACTACATTTATATAAGTGCACATGAATATTAAATTAAATGTGCAACAAGGCTGCGACAACTTTAAATTGATAAAACGTTGATTTTTGACAAAATGTTTTACGGTTATATTTTGACGTTTTAATTAAACTATTTATTTATGTAAACCAAATTTAAAAATAAATTTGTATAATGTTATTTAAAACATAAACACTCATAAATAAATTAAAATAATTTATTAAACCATTTAAGCTTACTTTTCTGAAATCAGGATTTTGTCACTTTTATTGATATAAGCAAATGTTACTATCTTAATGTATATTTCTATTTCCAAGTTCTCTCTAATATTATCTAAGTCATAAAACCCTTTATATTTTATATTTAAAATCACTTTAAATATTATATTTTTAGCTGGTCCAATTCTAGGTCGTTACATTCTCCTATACTTAAAAGAATTTCGTCCTCAAAATTAGGTAAGAAGAAAATAGCTCAAAAGGAAATATATATTCAATAAAATAGAGTATATATACAATAAGTGATTACACCACAGGTGGCGAGTGCACTCAAATGATAGATAAAGTATATATATCGATCATAAACTCGGGATATGCTTTTCTCATTCTATCTTCTGTTTCCCATGTGCAATCTTCAGCATCCCCGCTCCATTGAACTTTGACTAATCTTACAACCGTCCTTCTTAATCGTTTCTCATCTTGATCCATGATTCGAATGGGCTTTCTAATAACCGTTAAGTTTGGTTCTATCTCCAAGTCATCCTGAGCAGTCATTTCTATGATTTGTTCTAGATCATATACATGCTTCCGTAAATGTGATATATGAAAAACATTGTGTACATCAGACAATCTTTAAGGCAATTGTACTCAATAAGCTAGTGGGCCAATTCATTAGAGAACGGGAAAAGGTCCAATATATCGAGGTGCTAACTTTCCAGCTCTTCCAAATCTTACTACTCCTTTCGTTGGAGAGACTTTCAAAAAGACTGAATCTCCAACTAAGAATTCCAGATTTCTACGCCTTCGGTCTGCATAACTCTTCTATCTACTTTGGGCTTCTTTTAGCTACTTTCTAATTATATCAACTTTTTCTAAAGCTTCTTGTATCATTTCTGGGCCAAGCACTAATCGATCTCCGGATTCTATCCAACATCCTGGCAATTTACATGGACGACCATACAAAGCTTCATATGGTGTCATGCCGATACTAGCTTTATAACTGTTATTATAGGAGAACTCTACTAGATGTAAATGATTCTCCCACGAGCCTCCAAAGTATAGAATACATGCTCTTAAAAGATCTTGCAAAACACGGTTGACTCTTTCCGTCAATCCATCAGTTTGGGGGTGATATGCGGTGCTTATACTCAGCTTGGTTCCCAAAGCTGTCTGTGGTGCTTCCCAAAAATGACTAGTGAAGGTTGGATCACGATCGCTTACTATACTACTCGGAACTTCATGGAATCGGACAATCTTCTTCATATATATATGTGCAAGGCTTGCTGCAGTTCTTGATGGCTTTAACTGGAATAAAGTGTGCATTTTGGTTAATCGGTCTATGATAACCCAAATGCCCACATTTCCTTTCCTTGTTCGGGGTAAGCCATCAATGAAATCCATGAATATTTAATCCCACTTCCAAGCTGGAATCTCCAAAGGTTGAAGTAATCCTACTGTCTTCTGTTGGTCACTTTTGATTCTTTGGCAATTTTCACAATGGCTGACATAGATGGATATGTCCCTCTTCATACTTTTCCACCAAAATGTACGCTTCATGTCCTTATATATCTTATGAATCCCCGGATGAATGTTAAGTTTGGCTGTGTGGCATTCAACTAATACTTCTTGCTTCAGATTTCCAACATTCGAAATACGAATTCTTCCATTTGACCGCAGTACTCCAAGGTTATCTATTTTAAAGCTTGAACTATATCCTTGATGTATATTCCTAACAATATCCTTGAGAAATAGATCCTCCTTTTATTTGCTGGCGACCTTTTCTAGGAGAGTTGGAGTTGCTACCAAATAAGAAATAGTAGCTAACTTCCTACTCAATGCATCAGCTACTACGGTGGCTTTCCCGGGTGTATATAGAATATCTAGATCATATGACGCGAGAAATTCTAGCCAGCGTTGCTGCCTCATGTTCAAATCCTTCCGAGTGAAAAGATACTTCAAAGATCTGTGGTCCGTGAAGAGTTCGAATTTTTCATCTAAAAGATATAATATAATTTACTAAGGTCAATTCAAAGTTTTATCGAAATAAACTATGAAAGATTCTTACCCAGCAAATAATGTATCCATATCTTTAGAGCGAACACAACGGCTATAATTCTAAGTCGTGTGTTGCATAATTCTTCTCATGCGTCTTCAGCTATCTACTTGCCTAAGCAATCACCTTTCCATCTTGCATTAAAACTGCACCGACTCCTTCTCCACAAGCATCTGTATAAACGACCAATGAACTGTTTCCATTTATAATTGCTAAAACTAGAGCGGTTGTCAATCTCTTCTTTAGTTCTTGGAATGCTTCTTCACATTTAGTAGTCCAGATAAATTTAGTATCCTTTAATGTCAACTTCATTAGGTGATAGGCAATCTTAGAGAAGTCTTGAACGAATCTTCTGTGATATCCCGCTAAACCTAAGAAGCTACGAATCTCTTTAGGAGTTTGTGGCTGCTTCCAATATTTGATAGCTGCAACTTTCCCTGAAGCTACTGAAATTCCATTCCTTGATATTATATTTCCAAGGAATCTTACCTCCTTTTCCCAAAAATGACACTTTGATAATTTGTCTTTAAGCATATTATTCCTCAATATCTCCAATACAGCTTCTAGATGCCTTGCGTGTTCTTCTTCTGTCTTTGAGTAGACAAGGATGTCATCAATAAAGACTAACACGAATTTGTTTAGCACATCTCTAAACACTCTATTCATAAGGTCAACAAAATAGCCAGGTGCATTAGTCAATCCAAAATTCATAACCAAGCACTAATATAAAGTATTCGAACCTTTGAATGCAGTTAGATGGATGCAATCTTCTACGATCCTTAACTGATGGAATCCTGTAGCTAGGTCCATTTTAGAAGAAACTCGAGCTCCGTGCAACTGGTCAAACAAGTCATCTATTTGGGGTAGAGGATACTTGTTCTTAATGTTTTGCTTATTTAGATCTTGATAGTCTACACACAATCTCAAAGATCCATCTGACTTAGCAATAAAAAATACGGCTGATCCCCAAATTGAACGACTAGGTTTTATCAATCCTTTCTTTGATAGCTCTTGGGTTTGGTTATTCAACTCGTCCCTTTCTTTCGAAGCCATCCTTCTATCTTGTTGTTTAATTGGCATCGCACCAAGAACTAAATCAATACGGAATTCAATTTCTTGATGTGGGGGCAAACTTTTTACATCCTCAAAGACATCTGCAAATTCTTTAACATCGGGTATTGTTTCTAATCCTGTCTAGGATGTATCTAAAGCATAAAGAAAACTATCCCTTCTTGGACTAGGACCTTCATAAGATATTTCTATGATTTTCCCAAAGATGATCCATAAAGATATCGTTCTTTTTTAACAATCGAGCATAGCTTTGTACTTAGCCAACCAATCCATACTGAGTAAAATTTCAAATCCAATAAAATCTAATACGAAAAGATTGAAAGGAAAGTGACGGGGAGGATAGGAAATTGGGACTTTTTCACAGTGCATACAAAGATTAGTGGAACCTCCTGTAGGATTTGTTACGCACATAGGGTCGTCAACAATTTTAGGTTTAAATTCTAATTCTTCTACGGATGTTTTAAAAATAAAACTATGAGAAGCTCCTGTATCAAATAATACTCTAATTAAAACATCTTTGATAAAAATATTACCTTCCAACACTCCTTTTCCCTTCACATCTTTGGAGGTTGAAGGCTCATCCTTGATCACATACACTTTGGCTTGTTCTTCTTTCTTCACTAGGGAATAATCCTTAATCATGTGTCCTGATTGATGACAATTAAAGTAGCTTTTTGGTGTTGATCCTTGAGTTCCTTGAGTTTTGGGTTTTCTACAATGAGTTGATAGGTGGCCCTTTTGTTGGCAATTGTAGCAAGTGACATCTTTAAAGTGGTTATCCTGAGATCCTCCTTTGGGTTTTCCCTGCCACGACTTCTTGCCATTGAACTTCCTCTTTTTTCAGTTATTGTTTTTGCTTTCTTGTACTATGGGTGGATCTACCTTATCCAAAGCTTAATATCTATATCCCATGTCTATTAAGTCTACAAATGGTTCTTTCACATACCCAGTCATTCTGACATGATATTGTTTTTCATTCCAGGAATAAACTTTTCATTCTTTTTAGGGGCTTATCTATCAATCCAGGCCCAAAACGAGATAAATCGTTAAACTTGTTAGCATACTCCTCAAACGACATCTCCTCCTGTTTAAAATCCATAAATTTTCGGTAAAGACAGGATTTTCCTGCTTCCGATATATACTGCTCCTCCAGAACTTCTTTGAATCGTTCCCAAGAGAAATCATCTTCGGAATCATTCTGAGTAATAGATTCCCACCAAACTAGAGCTCCGTCTTGTAGATGCTAAGAATCTCTTCTACTCATCTCCAATATTAGGCCCTTCGAAAATTCTTTCACAAGAGCGGATCCAAGCTTGTACTTCAACGATGGTTTTTGTTCCTTTGAAAGGTTTACCACCAAGGCTGGTATAGTTCTTGCATAAAGTTACAAAGTTGATTTAGGGCTGTACCAGAACTACTACTTCCTCAACTACTGTAGCTATGGGAGTTTGACCATTTGTGGTATTACTTCCTTCCCTACCTCGTACTCTTCTTCCACTTATTTTCTACTATCTGTATACAGAAGGAAAAAGATCTTTAGGATATCTAAACGAGATATCTTAAGGAATGCTATACATTATGAATATACTTATTCAAATTAGAAGTTTTAATTATGCGCTCCCTCAGACTAAACTCTTTTTAGGGCATTACTAACCCTATCTCTAATGAGTCATACCCCAACAAAGCTAAGGTTCTCTCTTAACCTTCATCTTTGATACCACGTGCGATGACCCATCTCATCAACCCTCAAAAATCAACACTAATACATCCATGGTATTCACGTGTCGTAAATCCAAGTGCCGGGGAGGCGGATTATCAGGGATGTAAAAGAAAATAAAGATAGAAGATAACACAATAATAGAATCTCACATCGCATTCAACATTTTAATTATACATAAATGATCAGAGTCAAATACAAATCCAGTTGGATAGTTATAACTGGCTATCCGTACATACGCTGGGAAATACATACTACACGATATAGCGGAAAATGGGTAGATACCTACATAGGGTACTTTAGCTTTATAGCTCCAAAAGACTTCTCCAAAATACTCCCCAACATGCTCCAAAATGCTCTTAAGGTATCCTGACTACACGGTTGCCCGAAAAATAGGGCACATAGAGTTTAAAGGTAAAAAACAACTCCGGGTCAGTCACGAGACTGGTGTGAGAACTCAAAGTACGATGTTTTGAAAACAAAAAGGTATCTCATAAGACTAAGCCGCACATAAACACGGAACGGTTTTTACCTTATGATAACCAAAACTCTTTATTACGTAAAATTTGGGGATATTATTTTTAATGACATTCTTTGAAAACATTTTCAAATAAACTTATTAATCTTAGCCGAAATGGTTACCCATATAGCATTTCGAGGCTATTCATTACGCCAATATAAACAAAACTGTAAGTTCTTATTGGAGAGTGGGTTTCCATACAAATGACCAGGTAAAAAGACTACCTTTCAATGGGTACATCTCTAGGTGGATGTCCCGAGGAACCATCACAAAGCTCCTCTACCAATACAAGACCGACCTATCTCTATAACTAGATAGTACTGAATATGTCATCCCCGGTCGTTACCGAGCTTTATCCGAGAGCTCTCTTTGCATACATCCATGTTAATTTACATTCCAAACATCATAGCGGGAAGAAATATATCTAGAAGGGGATGATCATACCCTAATTGGAAATGACTCACTTAGCCCTGCCGCATCTAACCCTTTTTCGGTCATTTCCGGTTGATGAGGTTCGAGACTATGATCACCTTTTCACATAGCACACAACACATCTTTGAATGTCATATTGCAATTTCCGTTGACTACTAATTGCCTTCCATAAAAATACAATCCTTGACCACTTACGTCTCAAGGAGGGTGTTAAGCTAAGAGAAGTGGCCTTCTCTGCCGCCCTTTATGTATGTTTGTAAAAACCAATGTACATGATTTTTAGAAATGCAATGTCAGACGAACGTCCATACAAGTTGTCCGGGAACAGGACTGTAACGACCCGTAATTTCTCTACTTCGGAAATAAGAGATTTCGTTCGTTTGAAATTTAAAAGGAATTTAAATCTTAAATAAATATGTTGTATATAATAAATAATTATCTATTCTTATAGTTAATAAATAAAAAAGTATAAATTTGGATTTTTGAACAAATCGACAAAAGTTAAGTTTTGTTAATAATAAATAAAGGCCTAAATAAATGGATTTAAATACTTATTTAAAAGGGTAAATCTTATTGAAAACATCTAATAAAGATAATAAAAGTATATTTATATATTTAAAAGTATATTAATAATCGTTTTACAAAAATAACCAAAATTTGTCGCATTTTGTCAGTTTTACATACACTGTAAAAATAGAGATTTTGATATTAATTAAATATGATTTTAAATTATAAAGAGACATGTTTTAATTTATTTAAATAAATAAAAATTTCATTTTAAAGTTTGGTTTACTTTAATACATAGCTTAACAAAAATGACAAAATTTGATTGTAAAATTTGTCAACAAAAACACCGTTTTCAACCAAAACAAGTCGTCGACAAGTTTTGCAACTTATACATTTTCTAACTTATAAGTACAAGTTTACAAATTATTTAAACATTTTACATTTAGCACTAAAGAAAAAAGGAGTTTACTTTTGAAAAGTTTAAATAAATCTATAAAAAGTGAAAAGACATGATTTGACTAATTTCAAATTAAATTAAACTTTAATAAACCACATCATTTCTTTATATTGTATCTCATTAATGAGATGGTATATATAAGCATGGACGAAAAGCAAACTAAAGTGTTAAAATAATTACAAACCATAAGAAAGTGATACCTCTCTTTATTACTTACGCACTTTTCCTTAACATCATTTCCACCAATAATGCATATGCTAATTTGTTAACAAGTGTCATGTGTAATCAAATTAAAGCAAAAATCTTCTCTTTAAAATACAAAATTTAAGAAAGGAAAGGTAAATAATCATTTCTATCTTTAGCATCGCCATTAATGCACATCAAATCTCTCCTTTCATGTAAAAGAAAAATGTATATTTAAATTTAAAAATGAAAATGGTATTAATGGCATTCGCCACTCAAATCTCTACTTATAAATACAAGTCTAAACCCTTCCTTCTTCACTACATTTTCATTCCATAAAATTCTAAACTTCATTCTCTTTCTCTTCCACTACTTCCATCTTCTTCTTCATCATCTCCACTTTCATTTCCATGGCATCCAACCTCTCTTCCACTTCCATAACTTCTTCATTTCCTTCCATCACCACCTACCCACCTCCTACTCCACCTAAAACCTCCTCTACTCATGACCAAACATCCCCACACACACTCCCATACCACACGCCCCTCCTACACCAAAGGCCGAGCCTAAAACCCACCTACCCAAGCCCATTCCACCACTACGAAGGCCGTACCCTCTCACACCACCTACCCAAGCCCTTACACCCCACTCCAAGGCCTCACCCTCCTCCCTAGGCCACAAACCCCATAGCCAAGCCATAAACCCTCCTCTTCAATAAAAAAAAGGAAAACAAAAGCGGTTCGCAAAGAAATAAGTTAAGGCGATAATTCAAGACGTCCGAAAAAAGCGCGTTTGTTCGAAAAGCACGTAGCCTACGAAAAAGTTTAACAGAGTGGATATGAATGTGAGAAATTCTCATCGCTTTTGAATTTATATTTTAGTTATATTAAAATAATCACATTTACACACTTACGATATATGAATGTTTATTTAGTTGTCAATATAGATGATTTGATAGTTAGATAATTAATTGAATTATGATAATCTGTCCCGTCATGATATTTATAGTGAATGTTAGATTTGAAATCATATGTATGAGATTGATTGGATGGATGTTATGATAGTGATAAAGATGAATATTGGATATGTTCATTTTGATTTAAATAATCACTTTGTTAATAAGATCCAATTTTATTAATATGAGATATTTTGAAAAAATAAGTCTCTCTTCAATTAGAAGTGAAATTACAGTAAAAATAAAAGAGAATTTGAAATTTGAAATGAAACGGATTTGAAAAGGATAGTTAATTTGAAATTGTAATTGAGATGAATAATGAAACTGAAATTGAAATCGATTTTGAAAAATTGAAGTTGAGATAAAGGTTGAATTGAAGTTTAAATTGAAATTAGATTTGAAATCTAAGTTTTAAATGAGTTTAATTTGAGATTAGAATTGAAATTGAGTTGAAATTGGAATTTAAAATTTAATATTGAAATAATAGGAATATAATAATATTATAATATGACAATAGTAAAAATACATTTTAAATGCTTTAAAAAAAAGAATATTGATTTAAAATGATTTGTAATGATTTTATAAGTAATAGAATACAGTTTGAATAGATTATTTCAAGTATTGAAAATAAGTTAAAACTAGGTGCGTCGCGCAACGGTAGTTCGCGATTTCGCGCCGAAAAATTCAAATGAATGTGTAGAGTGAAATATAGCTCGGAATTCTTCGAGATAAGAAAATTCCTGATTATTCAATCCATATCTTCGAAATGAAGAAAGAAAATCAAGATTTCATCTTGTAGATTTTGAATTAAGTCCAAATCTATTTTTCAGAAAAATCACGCTAGTGCAGTTAAGTGACCATAACAGGAAATCTGTTTAAATGAACGTTTTTAATTATGGTAAAATATGAAATAAATTTGATAATCTATTTAAATGATTTAAAAGAGATTTGAATTGGAAAAATATGAATTATCGAATGTTTAAAAGTTGATTTAATCAATTAAGCTTATATGGCACTTCCCGCGGCACGTTTATGCTGCAAATTCTATAACCTTTTGGAAATGAGTTTAAATGTAATAACGATTTTTCTAGAATCAAGTGTGAACATTTTAAAAAGGATAATGAAGCGTTTCGAAAAGATAATTTGGAATATTTATAAGCAATTTCAAAATAAATTTGAAAATCTGAGTATGCGGAAACGACTAGTACATTTGTCCCGCTTGTGAGATCTAGGAAGATAAAACAAGGTGTTTAACTAAGGTTAGGGATGGAGTAACCAGTGCCCTAAACTTACCTAGCCTATGTTTTCTTTTCTTAGGTGAGGGGTGGAACAGATCGAAGGGAAAGCCCGGATGCTCTTAAATAAAAAGATTCTGTTAAGTTTTCCAAAATAAAAGAAGATTGGTATTATCCAAAAGTTATGCAATCTCCAAAAATGAATGATGTATATGATCCAATTTACTTAAAAATGTTTGCTAAGATTGATTTAGGGTTTATCGTAAACGATGTCTTAAATAACATTGTTTTTGACCCGCTTAAAAGTTAAGGAATTTGAATCGAGAGTTAAGTGAGGAAATTTGAGATATATTCCAAAGCAAAAGAATGAATTACTTAGAATTATCCTAAGTCAAAAGAAAGATATTTCGAAATCATCCGAAAAGAAGTAAAGTGAAAAGAGACTTAATAAATCTTGTATACTCATATTCACTTTTTATCGATAATTGGATTTTGAAGGAACCGGGTCGGATTTCGGAAATTCCTATTCGAAAACCACTTCGAACCAATGTATATGTTCGAACGTGAAGACATGTTGAAGACAATGATTATTGAAGACCGTGGATCTTCATAGCGTGAGGACTGCTTGTTGATTTGCTCGGGGTCTCCCCCATTATAGAGTTATATATAGCAGCGGTCTCCTCATTGTGGAGATTTTTCGGATTGCATGGACTACTCACTGCTAGTGGTAGTAGGAGAAGGCCTTCAGTTTGTCCTGTTTCTAGACAACTTGTATGAACGTTTGCCTGATATTGCATTTCTAAAGATTATGTACATTGGTTTTTACAAACGTACATCAGCGATGGCGGAAAAGGAAACTTCTCTTAGCTTAACACCCTCCTTGAGACGTACGAGCTCAAGGGTTGTATTTTTATGGAAGGCAATTAGTAGTTAACAAAAATGGCAATGTGACATTCAAAGATGTGATATGTGCTTTGTGAAAAGGTAATTGTAGCCTCAAGCCTCATCAAACCGGAAATGACCGAAACAGGATTATATGCGGCAAGGCTAAGTGGGTCATTCCCAATTAGGGTATGATTATCCCCTTCTAGATATATTTCTTCCCGCTATGATGTTCGGAACGTAAATTAATGTGGTGTATGGAAAACGAGCGCTCGGTTAAAGGTCGGTAACGATCGGGGGATGATACATTCGATAATATCTAGTTATAGAGGTAGGCCGGTCTTGTGTTGGTAGAGGAGCTTTGTGATGGTTCCTCGGGGCATCCATCTAGAGGTGTACCTATTTTGGAAGGTAGATCCTTCGCATGGTCATTTATATAGAAATCCATTCTCCGATAAGAACCTACGGTTTTATTTGTATTGGCGTAATGAATAGCCTCAAAATACTATATGGGTAACCAATTTCGAATAAGATTAATAATTTTATTTGCAAATATTTTCAAAGAGATGTCATTAGAAATAATATCAAATGTTTTGATATAAA
Organism: Allium cepa; assembly: GCA_030765085.1. Lineage (NCBI taxonomy): Eukaryota > Viridiplantae > Streptophyta > Magnoliopsida > Asparagales > Amaryllidaceae > Allium > Allium cepa. Next base: position 823,931,556 of record CM060929.1, read on the forward strand.
AGTGTTTTAGTTATCATAAGGTAAAAACCCGTATGTGTTTATGTGTGGGCGTGGTCTTATGAGATACTCTTTATTTTCAAAGGATTTTATCCAAAGGCTGATATATGACACTATCATTAATTATTGAGTTTTTCTCACGCTGGTTTATCAAGCCTGATCTGAGTATTTTCAATACTCGGGTCAGATCCGAGTAGTTTAAGGTTAATCGAAGACGGTTGGAGTTTCCAAAGGAGAGCTGGAGATATTCATCGACGTATGGACATATTCTATTATCCGCTGTACTTAATGTAATTTGTTTGATGTCTGTCAGCAATTGTAAGGACAAATGTTTATAACTATCCAAGCTGAATATAGGTTAGACTTTGATATATGTATTTAAAAGTTTTCCGCTGTAAAGATATTTGTTAAATATTATATGTTATTCCATTCGAGTGAGATTCTGTTCTGTCTATTTTTCTTTCTTTCCCTTCATGTTCCGTATTGTCATGCAATTTGAGTTGGACATGTGTGGTTTATTGTCAACTCAAAGAGTATGGAAAAATGGGTCGTGACAAGGACAAACCGAAGTCACTTGCCTCAGCCATTACTAGGCGAGAAGTCCTTGTGGTTTTGAGGTTTTTTCATAACAAAGAGACCACCGCTACAATATAGTGAATCGGGAATTTATCCCTAATTAATCAACAAGTAGTCTCTCGTTATTATTCGTCTCAATATCTCCATCTTCAAACATCTTCAATCTTCGAACACGTAAATTGGTTCGAAGTGGTCTTCGGATAGCAATCGCCTAAATCCGACCCCGGTTCCTTCGAAATCCAATCATCGATAAAAATGATGTAATTAGGTGATTGTATTTTGATTCGTTCATTTTCCTTTACCAAAATATCTACGAGAGATATATATTTTCAAAATTTCTTTCTAGTGAATACGAAATCATTTAAACCTCCCTTATGAATATTTCTCAAATCATTTTTAAAGAGTATCTTTTGAGAAAATAGGATTATAGAAATCATTCTACTTTTATCCAAGTTGAGAATCTGGGATTTCCTTTTGATATGTTCCACCCCTTGCCTAAAAGAGAAAACTGAGGCCAGATAAGTTAAGGGTACTGGTTGCTCCATTCCTAACCTTAGTTACACACCTTGTTTTCACTTTTAGATCTCACAGACGGGACAAATGTACCAGTCGTTTCCGCATACTCATTTTTCCTTTATAAATCAATTAACGACTTGTTTAACCATCTTTGAAATAATGTTAAATTGTTCAAATTCTTTATGCACTAATAAACATATTCTAACATGTCATATGAACTTACAAATCAATTTAACAACTCTTTCTTACAATGTCATATGATTTTTATTTATGTACATATTTGCTTACTAACTTTTGCAAATGACTTAAAGGTGGTTGCTTTATTTTTCAAACACTTATCAAACATCATTATTAACATTCAAACAACATTTATAACTTGTAAAACATCATATAAACATTTTCTACTTAACAATTAAGAGTTCTCACTTTTTGTCGCTTTCAAACTAGTTTTAAACTTTTCTAACTTTGCTAAACTTTGCTTTAAGCTCTTTAAAACTTGCTAAACTTCCGTGTACTTGCCTTAGGAGACCATGACCATGCTTGAAAGGAAAATTATGCTCGACCAAATAGAGGAAGGTGGGGCGTAAGCAATAGAAGGGGGAGGAGGAATTTTGAAGTGGTTCGGACGGAGTTTTGTTGATATTTTTCTTTGTTTTATTTTGAAAATATTTTGGCATAATTTTGTTAAGGTTGGAAACCATTAAAAGAATGATAAGAAGCTAGAAATTTTGAGAAGAAGTGTGGAAGTGAGAAAGTGGGTGTGTATTTATAAAAAAACTTTGGATAAAAGTATTATATTTGTAAAAGACCAAAATACTCTTTATTTACTTTTAAAGTTATATTATTTTTCAACACTTAACATCACCTTTCAAATCTTTACTTTATGTCCTTATCACTTAAGGAGTAAGAAAACATAAAGTAATAATGATGTATCTTTTGATTTGACATGTTTTATTTTTATTAGTTTACTTTTTCTAATTATATTCTAAAATTTCCTAATCATGTTTTAATAAAAGTAAACCTAATTAGAAACTTAAATAATACTTAATATATTATATAAGTGTACATGAATATTAAAATAAAGGCGCAACAACGTTGCGACAACTTTAAATCGACAGAATGCTGATTTTTGACAAAATATTTTACGGTCATATTTTGACGTTTTAGTTAAACTATTTAACCAAATTTAAAAGTAAATTTGTATAATGTTATTTAAAAACATAAACACTCATAAATAAATTAAAATAATTTATTAAACCATTCAAACTTACTTTTCCGAAATCAGGATTTTGTCACTTTTGTCGATATAAGCAAATGTTACTATTTTAATGTATATTTCTATTTCCAAATCCTATTTAATATTGTCTAAATTATAGAACCCTTTATATTTTATATTTAAAATCACTTTAAATATTACATTTTTAGGTGGTCCAATTCTGGGTCGTTACAATTATCCTCCTGTGGTTGCTCAAAAATTAATATAGCTTCGCCTTGGCAAGTAGAAAAATTATATCTTGGTTGCTCCGATCCGGTCTGCTTTGCCTTCGGTTGAGGAGATAATTTTCAACATGCTTACTCCTAGCTTCGTTGTCTTATAGCTCATATAAGTATTTGATATTGATTTAATTCTTTAACTTCTTTTTTGACTTTTGCAGTATGATTTTATTTTCAGTAACAATTCGCAACCATCTCTACTCCTCACTCAGTTTAGCTTTATAATGCACTGTAATGTTACATTCTTTCCAGATTTGGTAATTGCAGTGGTGAGTATTACATGGGAAAAATCTCTTTCTAGAGACTTTATGCTGAAACTGTCTTTGATATATTTTATTACTTATTTTAAGTCAATATAGTTTTTATGCTTAATACTCAAAGTTTCCTGAATGTTATTGCAAATATAAAAAGAGAATCTGCACTCAAAAAACAAACGAGTAGTAGATTCAAATTCACTTTCACATAATGAACATACCAAGTTAATAGAATACCTCCATTTACTCATTCTGACTTCTGTTGGCAACCTGCCATTAATAGCAAAATAAGTACATATTGTCATTTTAGGGTTATTAACCCTATTCCATATACATTCAAACCAACCCAAACTTGGATATTTACTTCTAATACATTCCCATCTCTGTTTAAAAGAGAATTTTTCACTTTTGTTTATTGTCCATTACCAATAGTCTACACCAGCATCCATGTCAATTGGGATATTACATATATTTTCTTTGTGTGGGTTGGTGATTGCATGCATTTGAGGTTGCCATCTATTTTCATTAATTATCATAGATACTGCATCATCAGCTTTCCCAAAAATAACTAAATTACTCCACCTCACTCTAATAATAACATTCATGTCGAAACCAAGGAGTAAACAAAAAACTACGATCTTTTCCATTCTTAAAAATTTCTTTCTAACGTTAATTTACTTGGTTCTTGGAATTTATAATCTGTTTCCAAGCATCGATTGATTATTTTTTGGAAAAATATTTCAAAAATTATTATTATTCTTAAGATATTTATTTTTCAACCATTTTGTCCACAAAGATTCTTCTTTTAAAAACCTCCAAAATAATTTTAAATGACATATAAAACTGAGATCCTTCATATTTCTAATCCTCATGCCTCCTTCTTTCTTTGGCCTACACAATTTTCCTAGCTTATTTGATGAAGTCGTCCTTTCCAAATAAAACAGCACATCTTTTTTCTATTTTTTTAACTGATGCTATAGGAATAGATAGGTCTGCAACCAATATAATATAATGGCATAAACAACTGTTTTGATAAGTTCCATTCTACCTGTAATTGATAATAATTTGTTTGGCCAAGTTTCCATTCTTCCTTGTATTTTTTTCCACCAGAATGTTGCAATCACTACCTTTAATCTGATTAACAGATAAAGGCAGACCTAGGTACATAATTGGAAGGTTACATTCATTTACATGTAATACCTCAAGGACCTCTTTTCTGCACCTGCATTTTTTACTAAAATAAGCCTCACTTTTGTATTCATTAACCTACAGTCCTGTATACTTATACAAACACTCAAAAATACCACTAATTGTAAGTGCAATAGATCTGCTAGCTTTAACAAGCAGCACTAAATCATCAGCATATATCAAATGAGTAATAGTAGGTTACACTTTATTAATTGGGTTAATAGTACATTTAACAGTTTCCATGTCTATCAAAATTGAGAAATACTCCATTACTATAGTAAATGGGTATGGAGTTAAAGAGTCCCCTTGTCTAATTCCTCTATGGTTTTAATAAAACCCTGAAAGTCTACTGGGTTGATCGTGTAGTGTATATGCAAGTATATGTGACAAAGTATACGATGCAACTAAAATAATATTAATATAAGTAAATATAGAATAAGAACACCAGAATTTTATACTGGATCAGATATTCCGTCCGACGTCCAGTCCCGAAGCTCCCCTTCGAAATTCGACTATCAAAAACCCTCGCTTCGTCCGGAGGAATAGGTTGGGTTACAATAAGTTGTTCTTGTCAAATATGTGTTCTAGTATAACATGGATATTGACTAATTAGTACAATTGCTTCCAACATATTTCTAAACATATTGTCTATGAAGAACTGAGTATATGGAAGAGTGAATACAAGTAAGGATTGCTAGAGTGCAGAGATCAAGAATATAAGATAGAGTATAGAATTTGAAAGCGTAAGTAAGTGAAGTAAGTTGTTCTCTTGATTTTTGATGCTATATATAGTTGTAGATAGGTATCTTGAGTAGTCACGCCCATTAATGAATCCTCTAAGATTGCTTCTGGTAATGGTGAAGAGTTGCGGCAAAGAGAAGCAGAGATGTCCATTCACATATGGCAGTTGTAATTCATTTCTGAAGTTCGAGTTTGAATTCAGACGTGTGGTATTTGCTTCAGACGTCTGGTACTATATGTTTTTTGAATATAGTAGATTTTCAGACGTCTGAGTGCTATTACCAGACATCTGGTTTAGCATGTTTGTTGTTCCAGAGAACTTTTCCTGACGCGTCTGACTTGTGCATCCAGACGTCTGGCTTGTGCATCCAGATGTCTGATTTGGTGCATATCTGTTTTTTTGTATCTTTTCTTTTACTTCTTTGTTCCTATCGACTTGTAGTCTCTTGTAGTGTCATTTGAGCCTTATTCTTGTCTTTCTAGTGATGTTGTTCTAGCAAGTACCTGTACATGTAAATATATATGTATATTTGATTTCCATTATATATTTGTTGTCATCGAAACCGTAGATTTGATTTCCTAACATTCTCTCTCTTTTTGATGATGACAGCTATATAATGTACTTAGATATGATTTTTATAAACCTCCCCCTGAATATGTGCTCACCATTATTTTATGTGCTTGCCCTCATTTCTCCCCCTTTGGAATTATCAAAAAGCATTAATACAAGAATATGTATGATACAATCAATAATCATGAAGGCCGCTAAAATATATTCGGCTTCACAAGTGGATAAAGAGACATAGTTTTGCTTTTTCCTAAACCATAAAACCAACGATTGTCCGATAAAACGACACATTCTGCTAGTACTCTTACGATCTATTTTACATCCACCGAAATCAGCATCGCTTTATGAAATAAGTTCAAATGATGATCCCTTAGGGTAAAACAATCCGTAATCTCTAGTACTAGATAAATATCGTAAGATACGTTTAACAGCTCTTTGGTGACTCTTTTGGTTTTGCTTGAAATCGGGCACAAAGACATACGCTCATCGTAATGTCAGGTCGACTAACCGTCAAATATAGTAAGGAACCAATCATACTACGACATAATTTTTCATCAAAATCTTTCCCATTATTATCCTTTTCTAAGTGAACACTAGTACTTATTGATGTTGGTTTGCTTGAAGTTTTATCCATTTTAAAACGATGTAATAAATCATTACAATATTTTTCTTGATGAATAAAAATACCATTTTCAAGTTGTTTTATTTATAAACCTAGAAAGAAATTTAATTCACTCATGTGAGACATTTTAAATTCACTTTTCATAATATTTGAAAATGGAGTACAAAGATTTCGTTAGTTGAACCAAAAATAATATCGTCTACGTAAATTTGTACAACTAAAATGTCATTATTTTCTCGTTTAATAAATAAATTTGTATTACCTATTTGAAAACCAGATGTAGTTAAATGATTTTTAAGATGTTCGTACCAGGCATAGGGTGCTTGCTTTAACCCATATATGGCTTTGTGCAATTTAAAAACATGATCGGGATATTTTTCGTGAACAAATAATGGAGGTTGTTCAATATATCCGTTTTCTTTAATAAAACCATTTAAAAAAGCATTTTTGACGTCCATTCGAAATAATTTAAAATTGTAATGACTTGCAAAAGCTAGTCATGTACGTATGGCTTCGAGTCTTGCTACTGGAGCAAAATTTTCGTCATAGTCGATACCTTCTTCTTGATTATAACCCTGAGCGACTAGAAGTGCTTTATTTCTAACTATATTTCCGTTTTCATCTGCTTTGTTTTTAAATACCCATTTTGTTCCAATAACTGATTGATTTTCTGGTCTTGATACCAATTCCCAAACATTATTACGTTCAAATTGATTTAATTCTTCTTGCATGGCTATTATCCAAAAATCATCGTTTGAAGCTTCTTTAAAATTCTTTGGTTCAAAATTTGACACAAATGCAATATGATTTATTTGGTTAAGTTGATTTCTAGTTACTCTGGAATTAAGATCCCCAATGGTATTATCTTTTGGATGATCTTTTAGAATTCTAAGAGGTGGTGCTAGAGTGTTATTTTGTGCATTTGTCTCATTATTAAATGAGTTTGTTGTATTTGTTATAGGAATAATTTCTTCATCGTCATTAGTCCGATTGTTAAGGAAATTTTCATCAAATGAAACATGTAAACTTTCTTCAATTGTGTTAGTACGTTTATTAAAAATTCGATATGCCTTGCTACGATCCGAATATCTAACAAAGATTCCTTCATCGGCCTTCGGGTCGAATTTTCATAAATTATCTTTTATATTTAATACAAAACATTTAGATCTGAAAGTTTTAAAGTATGATACTTTAGGTTTTCTTCCAAAAAACATATCAAAGCAAGTATGTTTAGCCATAGGTCGTATGGTTACTCGATTAAAAACATAACAAGCCATAGCAATAGCTTCAGCCTAAAAATGTTTTGGTAAATCACTACTATTTAATAGTGTTCGTGCACATTCTTGTAACGTACGATTTTTTCTTTCTACCACGCCATTTTGTTGTGCTGTGCGGGGAAAAGAGAAATTATGACATATGCCCTTTTTATTACAAAAATTAGTAAAAAGATCATTTTCGAATTCTCCACCGTGATCACTTCGAATATTCTTAATTTTCAAATCCATTTGAATTTTAATTCTTTTAGAAAGAAAAAAATTAAACATACCAAAAGTGTCACTTTTATGTTTTAAAAAAAAGGTCCATGTACTTCTTGAAAAATCATCAACTATTACGAAAATAAGTTTGTTGTGATTTATAGATCGTACTTGAGTTGGACCAAATAAATCTAAATGTAATAATACTAATAGTTTTTTTTGTATAAATATTATTTTTAGATTTAAAAGAGCTTTTCTTTAGATTACCAATTTGACAAACGTCAAATAAATTTTCTACTTTATAATTTGTTTTAGGTAGACCTATAACTAGCTCATATTTTGCTAATTTATTAATATATTTAAAATTAATATGACAAAATCGTTTATGCCACAAACATGGATCGTCATGTTTGACAGTTAAGCATAAGTTTGAATTTTGATTTATATTCAAATTTAAGACGTAAATATTTTTGTTTCTAAAACCCTTAAAGATAAGTTGTTTGTTATTGTCGAAAATATTACATCTATCTTTTTCGAAATTAATTTGAAAACCTTTATCGCATAATTGAATAACACTAAGTAAGTTGTGTTTTAAATTTTCTACTAACAAAACATTTGTAATAATAGGAGAGTTAGAAATACCAGAGTTGATGACTTCTCCAATGCCAACGATGTATCCATTTGAGTTATCTCCAAAAGTTACCGTTCCACCATCGATGTATTTTATATTTGATAACATTTTTGAATATTCGGTCATATGCTTGGAGCAGCCACTGTCAAGTATCCATTACACCTTATTTTTTATTTTGGGTACCTGCAAGATAAAAAAGATTTAATTGGTACCCGTATACTTTGTTACGGTCCTAAATGTGAGGAGGAGCAGGTAGCCACACCCAAGAAGGTTTAGTACCTTTATGAACATAATTTTTATTATAAACTACATTATCTAGAAAATTATTAATATGTTTTTGTCTAGTCAAAATATTGTTTGTCGTAGGAATCCGAATTTTTATGTTTTTGGTATTCATATTAGATTTAGGTGATCTTTTAGTCTTTTGATAAATGAAACTATATTTCTTAATATTATTCCCTTTTTGTTTAGGAATATTTTTAAATCCTTTTCCATTTCCATTACCTGAAGGTTTTTGTTGATAAGATTTCCAAATCTTGTTTTCATTTATTAAATTTTGAAACATTATTTGTAATTTTATCTAATTTTTCTTTTAATTCAAAATTTTCAATTTTCAATGATTCTATATTACTTTTCAAGTTAATATTTTCTTTTAACAAGTTATCCTTTTCTAGTTTAACTTTTCCAAAATCAATAGATATAGTCTCATATTCAACTAAACTACTTTTATTTTTTCTTGAGATAATTCTAGTTCCTCCTCTAAAATAATTTTTTCATCTTTTAACGCTCCTATTTCAAGTTTTAATCGATTTATTTTGGCTATGTGTTCTTTATTCAATTTTTTAATTTGTCTAAATTTATCATCTAATTCCATACTAAGCTCTAATAATTCATCATAGCTAAGTTCGGGACATACCTCATCAGTTTGTGCCATAAAATTTACATTAACTTGTTCTTTGTCGCTATCGTTGTCACTATCTGATGATGATGAAGAGTCTGAGTCATCCCATGTTACCTTGAAAGCTTTCTTCTTTTTGAAAATTTTCAAATTTGTTCTTCTTTTTATCATTGTTGAGCTAGGGACAATATTTCTTCATATGTCCAAATTGATCACATTCATAGCATTTGATTGACGTTTGATTTGTTGAGCTTGATTTTCCTCCTTTCTGAAATCTGATCATTTTCCTAACCTTCTTAAATTATGTGTAATTTTTGGCAATAACTTCTTCGTCTAAGTCGGAGTCTTCATTTGTTGCAGGAAATGCTATGTTTTTCTTCTCTGAATTTTGTTCTTTTCTTGCCTGAAGATTAGCTTCATAAGACATTAAATTTCCTATCAATTATTCAACTAAGAGTGTTGAGAGGTCATTAGCTTCTTCGATAGCTAATACTTTTATTTCCCACTCGGGAATTAAAGAATTGAGTATTCTAGATACTAAATCAAAATTTATGAATTTAACTCCTAGTGCCATTAAATCATGTTGAATAGTTTGGAATCTAGAGTACATGTCCACTATAGATTTATTTTGTTTCATTTTAAACGATGAAAATTGATTTTGTAAAATTGAAATTTTAGTTTGCTTAACTTTGTTTGTGCCTTCGTGTGTAACTTGTAAGGTACGCCAAATATCATATGCAGTGTTATATAACATGATTTTTGAAAATTCATTCTTATCTAATGAACAAAATAAAACATTCATGACCTTGGCATTATTAGAAGCTGTAGTTTTTTGTGCATCATTCCATGTGTTCATAGCAGTGTCAGGTGCTCTGATCGCCCCCAGTCGGTAATTAAACCAACTTGAGACGTTCAAAATGACGGATTGTTATTCAGTTTATAGAGTTTAAACAGAAACAGCCACAGAATTACAGAATAATCATAATATTTTACATAAATGAATTTTTATACATATATCAGAGTTTGTACAATGCATTAAATTTTTATACAGCGGAATATTTCTTTTAAGTACAAGAATTCTTCGAAAAGCTAAAGTGAAGCAATTTCCCCAACTCTCTCTCTAACTTCGCGGCCTGAAAATCTTCAAGCTGTAAAATTACTCGGTCTGACCCGAGTATTACATTCAAAAGAAAATAATACACACGTCAGTCTAATTCAAACTCAGTTATTAGTGCATAGAGGCAATAATAATCAAACAACAATTAGACGACAGTCAAATATAAATTTACCTATCCGATTCTTTACAAGAAATCGGATAACGGTAAATATAACACTTAACAGTGTTAAACAACAAATCAGTAGATTCAGATTATCAATGAAGATAGATGAAGGGATTATTGATGAAGATAATTTAGAAAGAAAAAAAAATCAGAATTGCCTAAATGGCAATTAACAATAAAATCATCAAATTAAATCAATTCAATTCAAATAATTGAAAAGTTACTTAAAAACATCCAAACCCATTGGCTGCAGTACACACACGCGTATACGGCCTCGCCACATTTTTAAAATGTTAACTTCGTGTGGCTGCAGTTCACGCTTGCGTGCACTGCCTCGCCACTACCGTAATGCAATAGAAATCATCACAACAGTAAAAACTAACAGAAATCGAAGCTGCAGAGGTCAAGTTAGTGACTCAACGCAGCTGCAACACCAAAACCCGTGCAACATGGCAGGGTAGAAATGCAATTGTTTGCATATACTCAAGTAAAACTCAAGAAAACAAGTTCCAAATAACTTATTACTGCACATTTTAACAAGTGCAAAATTTTCATAAAAATGAAACTGCTGCCATTACTTGGACACAAGGGCAACTGCAACAATAACGCAGCCACCACAAGATCACGATGCAACAAACACTGTAAATATAAGGTAGGACTGCACATAGAACTCAAAACAACATAAAAGTTCCCAAATTAAATAGGGTAGCCAGTATTAGTGCACAAGGGCAACTGCAACAATAACGCAGCCACCACAAACACGCAAGACTAAACCAACTCCAGAATGCATCATGGTCCTAAGAGCTCGAGTGCAAAATATGGCAACTACACAGTGCAAGGACCAATGATGCAAATATGGACAGAACACAAATGCAAGAAAGTTATATTTACAAATTGATGTGCAGACAACACAAAAATGAATCAAGTCCAGACCACACAAGTGCAGAGCAACTGCAAAGTGCAGTAGGACTACAATAGTGCATACAACAGAGACCAAAGACAAGCATACATGAATGTATGTATAAAAATGACCAGCAACTACAAAGTGCAACAAAAATAACCCAAATGCAACAGTTATACCAACATAGTGCAACAATGAAGCACTGAATAAAATCAAGCAAATATACACCAGAGAAATCCAAAGAGGCATATATGACTGCAGCTAGGCAGTACACATAGAAATTCAAAAGTAAATCGATCCAATGACAATGAAAGCCAGCATCAAAGACACAGCCGACAAATGATGTACACCTGAATGCAACATTTAAACGGCTACAACAAGTGCACATGTAAGGCTACTACAAAGAACAGCAGCAATCAAACTCAAGTGAAATGCAAACAACAACATCAAGAGAGAATAGTGATTGTTCAGTACATCGCTAATGAAACAAGTTCATGAGGATAGTGAATGTACAGTACATCACTAATAAAACAAGTTCATTTTCACAGTGAGGAAAATCAAGTCTACAACAAATGTGCCTGACTCGATTGAAGTTTTAAGCCAATCCAACAATTTATACATATATGTATGTGTATATATATATACACACACACACGCACACACTAATAAATCAAAGTAAACAGAGATGATATCGTAAAGAACAAGTGTAAAGCAAGACCAAGCCTTAACCCAAAAACAGTGACAGGCTAAAAACAATACAAATTATTGTTCAAAAATTTGTCAAGTGGCCAAACAAAGGGATTGGCGATTTCAAGTACATGATCAGACGAAGTCATATATATTATACGAACAAAACAAAGGGTTTCGAACCCTATAAAAACAGAAACCTTGTCGGCAAACAAATTTCAATTTACAACTCAAAGCCAAATCGAAAAGAAAATCATCGACTTAGTCAAGTCAGGGTTGCGATAACAAAATCAGAGATCGCCAAAATATTCATATCAAAACCGTGGACAACGAGCGAGTCAAAACATCGAAGCCGAGGTCACACAGCATACCAAATTACAAGGTAGGATAGAATATCAACATCGAAACAAGAAATCGAATGGCCAAGTAAAACAATTGAGTACGAACGAAATCACAGAATTCACCTTAAATCAACTTGAGATATGAATTAGATGTGAGCAAACTCACCTTGCTTCGAAGCGGCGACGAATTGGAATCGAAACCGAAGCCCTAATTTGAATGACGAAGAGGAACGACGATTTTTAGAGAGAGGCCGCCATTTTTTTCTTTGTTTCGTTTGATTCCTGAAGGGTTTCGAATGAATTGGGGGGGGGGGAGCTTCGTGTTTTAAGGAGAAGGGAACGTGTTTTTAGCATTGGTTACGGCGTGAATTTAGCTGATAAGGTAAGGCAACGTACTCTTTATATTATATTATACTATTATTATTATTATTATTATTCTTATTTTTTTTCATTTTAAATCCAATTTGTTTTGTATAATCATTTTCTTTTACTTTGTTTTGTTTAATTTTGTTGTTAAAACTTTAACTAAGTGTATTTATTTATTTATTTTATATTGATTAAAATTTTATTCCTTTTTATTTTAAAGAAAAGAAAAATATTATTTAAAACTAACCATCCATTTATAAATTTATATAAATAATAATTCTTGTATCCAAATTATTTTTTCTATGTCATTAGTTCGAATTTAAAATACAAATTCAATATTCAATTTCAACTCCAAAGTCAAAATTAAATTTTATTCAACTTTAAATAGATTAAATTCTAAAATTTAATCGCCAAATTCATAGTTATATTGGGAATTTAATTTAAATTATCATTCAAATATTTAAAATTAATTAAATATTTTCAATTTAAATTGTTCTAAATTCTGGGTTGTTACACCAAGTTTATCACGTATATCATCATTTCTAATTCGGTCTCTTCTTGTATGACCGCAGCTCCATCGCAGCATACGCATCTCTGCTACGTTTATCTTTTGGACGTGTTGGCTTTTAGTAGGCAAACATTCTGCACCATACAACATCGCAGGCCTGATTGCCGTTCTGTAGAAATTTCCTTTAAGCTTTTGTGGGACCTTCCTGTCACAGAGAATTCCAGACGCTTGTCGTCATTTCACCCATCCCGCTCGAATGCTAAAACTAACATCTTCATCAATCTCACCATTATACTGTAACATTGATCCAAGATATCGAAATGATTCCTTCTTGGGAACTAATTGTCCGGCCAGAGTGACATCTCCATCCTCCGACCTAACACCGTTGAACCCGCACTTCATATACTCTGTTTTAGTTCTGCTAAGTCTAAATCCCTTCGATTCTAAAGTCCGTCTCCACAACTCCAGTTGTCTATCAACCCCAATCCTACTTTCATCAATTAGCACAACATCATCAGCAAATAGCATACACCAAGGAATCTCGCCTTGTATATCCTTCGTAACCTCATCCATCACTAGCGCAAAAATGTAGGGACTCAAAGCTGACCCTTGATGTAATCCTATGTTAATGGGAAAGTCGCTAGTTTCACCATCGCATGCTCTGACACTAATCACAACATCATCGTACATATCCTTAATAAGTGTAATGTACTTTGTTGGGACTCTCTTCTTTTCCAGAGCCCACCACATCACCTTTCGTGGTATCTTGTCATAAGCTTTCTCCAAATCGATAAATACCATGTGTAGATCCTTCTTTTGCTCCCTAAACCTCTCCATAAGTTGTCTTATCAAGAAAATCGCCTCTGTGGTTGATCTCCCAGGCATGAAGCCAAATTGGTTTTTTGAAACACTTGTCATTCTTCTTAATCTATGTTCAATGACTCTCTCCCAAAGCTTCATTGTATGACTCATAAGTTTAATTCCTCTGTAGTTATTGCAACTTTGGATGTCTCCTTTATTCTTAAAAATTGGAACTATGTCCAATGAATCTATGTCCAACTTTAACTTGTTAGATCATTTTCTCATTATGATGAGTTTGCTGTTATAAATGTATGGATCATTTTTTAACACAGATTCACAATCTTTTGCTTCTTTAAATTTAATCAAGAAGAAGCCATTTTCTCTTGAATACATTTCAAACTCTTTGTATATATGATTTAAAATACAAGAAGTATGATTTGGTACCCACCACGTACACAAGAACAAAATTACTCCACCGCTCGTCAGTCCTTTTACCGACTGCCTCTTTAATCGGACCACTTTTTTGCAATTTATCTTCATAGGCCCTATGTATTCAAGATTGTAGTCTTCTTCTTTTGGTTCCTCGGTGACAATATCTGCCCAAGATTTGAGGCCCTGATCCCTGTTCAGTGAGATGACAGTCGATTTCTTGCTTTGTACGATCTTCGATCTGTCTTTATTCAAAGGTGGAAAAGAAGGTCGTGAGCTTTCTTTTCCCAACACATTGCCTTTTGCTTGAGCCAGTAGCAACTCCTAATTCTTCTTGATCTTCCTTTTTTTGTTAGTTCTATTCTGAACCAATTTGAATCTATCTATCTATGATGATACCCTCCGATGGCTTTCTGATCTGAGATGATTGAATAGAATCAGCTGATCTAACATGTTTGAATGAATCAGAAATTTTAGAGAACTTTGAGAGAGGAATCTCCATGGCTGAAAGCAAACCCTAGATATTTTTTCGCTAAATTTGACTTTATTATAAAAATATTTCATTCTCATCTAACATCAATAATAAAACCTTCCAGTAAATAATCTGGGATACCAGTTCGGGCCTCTGATCAACTTTGCTTTGTCCAATCGCATGAATTGGAAAGATCACGTGCACTTTCGTAATTACGGACAAACTCAATGGCATTTCCGTAAGCCTGTTTACTTATTTTTATGCTTAATCGCACTGGTAAAAATCTTCTCCTATTAAAGTGACGGCGATTTATATTCTTCTTATTCTCTCCTCTTGCCTAAATAATACTAACAATAAGAGGAGAGGTAAAAATAAATGTAAAATCCGTTTACAAATTTAAATGGAAATTAATGTCCTGATTATTACTCTCGCACATATGTTTGCTTTGTCTTCATAACGTTTACAGTAATTACCAAACTTCGTTTTTAGGATCTTTCGTTTACGTCTAAGCCACATTGACTGTTAGTGCAGAAAGCCGATTGGAAAAAGTAGAAGAGGAAATAGGTTTGTGTTTGAAAGGTTTGATTGCTTAATCTCCTTTTGTTATTCGGTGTTCGAGCATGCATGCAGTTAATTTTTGATCAATGTAGGCAATAGGTGTTCTGATTTTGGGTTGTTCATTTATTTTTAATGAGGGTTTTCTGTTTTGTGCTTAGTTTGATCTATTATGTTTTCAATATGATAATAAACTGACAAAATGTTTTTAAATCTTTGTAAATTAAGTTTGCTACCGAAATAGTATCTGTTTGAAGTAAATGATATTGAGTAATTTATATTCCTACCATTTTGGACATTAAACGCTCACTAATTTGCTTCTCTAAACATGATTAGGGTATGATATCGTATGCATGAACTGGTGAAATCCTGAACTAGTGAACCGTTAGGTATTGTCATAGAGGAAAATGGAAGAGCTGTAGATATGTTGCTTGATGTTTTGTCAATGTAAATTTGATCAGTGAACAAACAATTTAACGTGCTATCTGATTTTCCTTTAGTATGAGTGATGCTTTACACACACACACCTCACTCCAAAATCCCCACATAAAAAAAAGGATAATTAGTTATTTTTCACAGTTTCTAAACCCGCATTAAAGACTATTAAAGACAATTGGTGTTAAATGGTCTCGATTTGTTGAAGAAAATAAAGGTTGCATTGAAGTAAGGGCTTATGGTAGTAAAATTTGGGGCTGAGATGGAAGAAGGGAGAGGGAACACAAAGGTTACTGTATAGTTTATAGGAAGTGCTTGAAGGCCCGAAAGGCACAGGCACCAGATAGGATGCAGGGGAACTGCACATTTCATGTTTCAGATTCACTTTAAGCCCTCCATCAATTTTGTTCAGAATTTTATTTTTGCAAACCCGGGCTTTCTAGCATTGTTGATAATTAATTATTCTTTTTGTATTCTGGGTATATTGGTGTGAGAGGAGAGATTTTGTGGATTTATGTAGATATAGAAAGAATGTGTATAGCAGCACCCTTTAAGTAAACTCAACATCCTTAAGGCAAACAACTGGAAGAACCATCATGCTTACACTTATGTTGTTAATTGCTCCACTATGCTCAGATTACATTCTGTTTTGTTTTCCATGTAACTGCCTAACAGTGTTGCAATGCTCCACCCTGCCTTCTATGGTAACACCTTTAAATGCCCCATAATATTTTAGAACCTCAAGTGCTTAGTGCTTCACAGCTTTTGTAACTAACAGAGGCTTGGTCTGATCCTTTCAATCGTTACATCTATACGATGAATGTCTAATTCTTTGTGTTATATCATAAGCCGTTGTTTGGACTGTTTCAAATACAATTCTACCCAGATTGCTGCTAAATAAAATGAACAGAAAACATGTTTACAATTCTAACTCAAAGTTCTTAGTAACACACCTTTAGTCTGAGCTTCCAAGAATAGTTGTAATATATCTCCTTACAAGTTTGTATTTAGCATGGATTTATTGGACATCTTTATTTCAATCAGTACACCTATATGATCTATGCAATGAACGTCTAATTTATTTCTATCTTATATCAAAACATGTTGTCTTTAGGTCATGGAGGACAGAAACCAACAACTTGGTGTTTTGCGAGGTCTTCAGTTTGAGTTCATGACAGGGGCTGATTTGGTATGTGTTTCAAATTATTTTCTATGTTCACACAGCCATTGAATTTCTGCCATGCACTTAAGTTTTACCAGCTATTTAAGATGGTTACTTGAATCCTTTTTGCTTGATGTTTATGCAAAAGCATATTATTTTTCATCTTAGTGTATCAGTGTGCTTAATTTATATTTCCTACAAATTTCATTACGAACGTCTAAATTAATCGTTCAATTTAAGTCAAATGGATTTTATCTAAAGCACAAAGTTCTTCCTAATAGTCATACACAAAATTTTGTTCTTTCTCTCTGTTAGTTGGAATCTGTATTTCAAGATGACCTTTTCTAACCCTTGTCCCTTTTCATTTTTACCTTGTTATATTTTAATTTCATTTTCTGACAAGCTTAGAGATCAGATTGCCTGTCATAATAAAATATATAGCGACATCGGTTGATATTTACTCTGTCTGCCTCTTACAGGGGTTTATCATGCACAAATTTGTTGAGGGCTGGATGAATTTCTATCTGAACTGTAATACGACCCACAAGTGATAACTATACAACAACTGAATATCTACTATTAATAAAGTAAATTCAACAAATAGAATTTGCGCCATTTTTTTTGAAGTTCCGAAAATACCCTAAATAGCGTCCCTTTCTTGACCATCCATTAATGAAATCCCGCTAGCAATTTGCAACATTAATCACTATCCCCTCCCCGACTACTCATTAACGGAATCTAACCATCGATTTGCAGTCTTTACCACCAACAAGGCTGCTTGAAATAAAGAGTGAGCACCAAAGCTTTTGCACTTATAGCGCACGCACATGATTAAAAAAACAATATTGTAATAAAATTGTTTTCCCGCATTTAATTTTTTCTTAAATAAAAAGTAAACACCTTTAGTTATTAGACGCGTGTGCATTTATACTAGTGTTTTATAAGAATAGCTTATCCAACAGGAATTCTGTTTAATGTGTATAGCGTTACCATTATTTTCTGACGTGTCATATCAAGACTGCTCGAGTAAGGTTGCTGTCTGAAATAAAAGACAACTAGCTAGTCACAGTTCAGTGCCATGAATTTGATGAACCAAAATGTACATCACGTCCATATGCAAGACATCCTTG
The DNA here is from genome assembly GCA_030765085.1 of Allium cepa. Taxonomy (NCBI): domain Eukaryota; kingdom Viridiplantae; phylum Streptophyta; class Magnoliopsida; order Asparagales; family Amaryllidaceae; genus Allium; species Allium cepa. The sequence goes on from CM060929.1 coordinate 823,949,583, forward strand.
CACTCATCATCGTCGTTTCATTTGTCTATGTACAAGGTATGCTTGAACAAGGTTTCGGATTAGCAAACTGTATGCACTCTTGCCTCTGTTTCCAGAGAGACCTTTTGAAATATGGCTGATAAACCAACGTCCACAAAACCGAATCCAATGTTGCGCAAATAAAGTTCACAATATACTTGCATATTCAAAGCAAAATTTGCTGCATATAACATATACTTTACTATATGTCCATAAAGTGGGACATTCAACTAATTTATGTAGATTAGACATCAAGGCATCCTTGCACTGCAGCTCGAATAATTTGGTTGTGTAATGGGATGTCGGTCCTCTAGATAGCAGCAAAGACAAACCTTTAAGAAGTCTAGAGCTGCTCAATCAGACTGCTTGCTTACACTGAGAAAGCTATCTGTATTTGAAATTTTGAATAATATTTCATTACCCAATTTGGCTAAGTTAAATGAAGTAACTAATTTAATCGACTAAAACAAATCGAATCTTGAGTAGCTAAGGGAGTAAATCGTGGATCTGCAACAATGTAACCATGGAAAGATTAGTCAGATTTCAAAAATAAGCTGGATCCATGTAAACGTATTTAAACTTCAAAGATCTTATAACGAGTTATTCAAACTTTGCCTTGTAATATTAAAATTGACCAATATTGATTGTTAGATGTAGGTAAGTATTTTCACCAAACCACATTAATCTTGCTTCTCTTTAATTTACGTAATTTTATTTATGTAAATCATCTCAGTAACTCTAATCGATGATTTGGACTCGATTATGTCAATCTATTAACTAGTTAGTTGATGGATACCCACAGTAATATTTTGATGTTTTCATTAAAAAATCGATCATGGATATTTTTGTAAAACCAAACAACCTTGAAATTAATCAATGACAAATTGCTTCCAAATTGAACGAAGCTAAAGTCTCATCGGTGCTGAAGTTGGTCATTTCTCAGGTTCCAAACTACCAACCTATTTAGTCAGACAATCAACGCTCAAAGTCAGTCGGTAACTCAAGTGAGCCTACTAGTGTAGCACAACAAAATTTACATGGCTGCGAGATATGACGACTTTGATACAATGGGGATTCAACAAATGAAAGAGCACAAGGAAGCCTTACAGCTTGGATTCGGTCATAGGATCTGTAACAACCCTCTATTCTGATACCTAAGAACGACACCTAGTAGCATCCACTGGTACTTGTATGTCGATACTTAAGCATTTAGATGCAAGATCGTTTAGGTAAAAACTAAAACAACAAAACTTTGAACAAAAAACTATGCTCACATTGTAATTATGAAATATAACATAACATGGTCAAAAAATAGGTAGTACATATGGTCACTCTCAAAATAAAGTTCTCAGAGTTGCAACATCAACTACATAAGCGTTGCCCAACCTTTTGACAGTATCTAGACTGACTTGACAAGTAAAACTTGAAAGTTATCGGGGTAAAACGCCTAGGAAGATAACCGTAAAGTCCAAAAACAAATGCAATTAAGATCACAAGACATAGACAAGACAGATCCAAAATTTCAAGAGCATGATCCATCAATCATCTAGATCGGTACCGATCCATGGCTATGGATCAGTACCGAACCATATAATCTTCCCATATTTGCCCCATTTTTTCCATGCAACTTAGTCTTGATGCCAATAACTTATTCCAAGCTCAAAGATCATTCGCATGCCAGCTATCATCGAATGCCTCAAGCATCAGAAATCAACAAGTTTGCTCCTCTACCGACCCATCTAATTGATTTAGGAATAAGCTCATAACCCTACATACGAGTTTGAAAACACAAAGCTAACGATGTATCACTTCGATCCAAGCTGGCTAGAACGTCCATAAGTTCATCTTATGAATCGGTACCGATCCATAGCTGTTTGTTGACAAGGCCACATCTTCTCGAGTATAACTGCTGCTACATCATGGAGAATGTAGACGGGGACGTGTTGGAGCTTTTTCCGACAACCTGCAGTTATAAATAAGCATGGAGGGGCATCATTTCGGAATCTTTGAGCTCTCTAGCAATCTTTTGCATATTTTTTGTAATTGGCTATCGAGTGATACTGAACCATAAGAACAACAATTGTAAAACAACGATATTATCAATAAAATACTCAAGTGGACGTATGCCAAGATTAGCCGAACCACTATAAATGTGTATTGTTCCGTTTTTACTCATTTTAATTTACTTTTCATCACTTTTATTCTCCACTTAATCTATTTGGTGTTGCTGCTACATTTTGATAATAACATTTTGGCGCTTTCACCGAGAACCGATTCTCAGACTTGTTTGGATCCATCATCTACTATTATTGTTTAAATCCGAGAGATGGATACGGTTTCCTTCGTTTTTTGGAATTTTTAACTGCTTAGGTTTTCAAAAATCTACACGAGAGCTTTCTACAATGACTCCTAGAAGAGACGTTCTGCCACTTCACGTGCTGCCGAAGATGTTGAGGAGATCGATCCCCAGCAAGTTGATGAGGCTGCGCAAACAACCGATGCGGATGTTCAGAAGCCAGCTGATGTGGTTACTAGAGTTGAGATGGACCGATGAAGCAGATGGAAGACAAGCTTTAGGAAAGCCGCAATGAGTTGAATGCGCAGATGAAGCAGAGTTTGGACTTGTTGAATCTAGGGCTGTCAATGGGTACCCGAAAAATCCAGTATTCGTCCGGATTCGTATCCGAAAATATGAAAAATATCTGTTATCCGACAAGCTTTTCAGATATGGTTATTGTGGTATCCGTATTCGAAAAATATCCGTCCGATTAACTGATGCATATATCTCTACTATTAATAAAGAAAATTCATTGAACCACTTTCCTCGGTGTCTTTTTGAAATTCCAAAAATGCCCTTGCTTCCATTTACAATAATATATAACAGTCCGTGTGCGTAGCACGGGCCCATACTAGTATATTTAATTAAAATTACATTTAATTAATATACGATTTTCCAACTATTTCTTAACCATTGGATGCTACTATGATATTGTTTTTTGCTCATTTTAGTGAAAACAAACAGTTTTAGTGTTTGATTTTCGAATTTTTTTGAATACACATACAGATATTGGTATAAAACAATGTTTTATCATCACATTTTTTTATTCCTTGGTTTTTTATGAACATTAGTACAAAAATTGTTTTATGTTGAAAATCTTTTCATTTATACTTTTAAATTTATTGATTATGGAAGGAGCGGATAAATATCCGATATCCGTCCGTATTCGAAAATTAAACAGATACGGATATCCGATATTCGAAAATTAAACGGATGTGGATATCCAATATTCGAAAATGATTTCGGATACGGATACGGATATGTCACTGTCCGTATCGAAAGTATCCGTTGATAGCCCTAGTTGAATCAACTAACCAACAATCACAGAAGCAGGAGGGATTGAGCAGTTTCTGATTCGAAATCTGATAGTTTCTCATCGTCAGAGCAAAGGCAAAGGGACAGAAAGCAAAAAATGCCGAGGAAGAAAGTCTGGAAGTTGAAACAGAAGGTAGGACCGAGCCATGGCCAAGGCCTATTGATCGATACCGACCCATCAAGAGGGATCGGTACTGAACCATCGAACATGTGTCCCGGTGCTAGACTCTCGGGTGATGTTGGTTTGACTTCTGGACGTGTCGTCGACGGTTAGAATGTTGAAACACAGGTAGGCGCTGCAGATTTGCCACGTAGAGACTATGTGAAAGAAACTAAAGTGAACAGTTCCTCTGGAGTCAGGGGAACCTATATATCATGAGACTAACCGAGAGTGTTTGTGTGACCAAACACTCGGGCCAGAATATGTTCACCGCCATTCGATAAACCTACACGAACCAGATTTAGCTGAAATGGTCAGAAGACTGATAAGTGAGAAGCAACACCAGGTGAATGATAAGTGGGGTTCCTCCCTAAGCCGGAATCATTTCACGGAAATATCTTATGCGAGGAATACCTGTTGGGGTTTGTAATGCCAACGATGCCGTCAAATAATGGAAAGACGACTCCGATTTAACATTTGATGAAGTATGACTGGAACATGGATTTGGCCAAGACTACTGATATCGTTAGATGTCGTTTCTCGATATTTTTGGAGGGGGTAGCGACGATTTAGTTCACCTGGCTGCCGCCGAGATCCATATTGTTCTTTGATCAACTGGTGCGGAAGTTCATATAGAGCGATTCCGCATGCACACAACATGTCCGAAAGACGCGATGTCACTCTCTAACCTCTTTCAGGAAGCGGGAGAGTCTTTGAAGGATTTTTTGCATAAATTTCATACTGCAACGGCGGAAATAAGCGATGCTCAGGAGGACATTGTATTGATTGCACTGATCAAAGGAATTCATCCCGATACTGATTTCGGAAGATGGTTGCAAATGAAACCTACGTCGATAATGGATATATTTTACAGGAAGACTAATCAGTTCTTATGTCTGGAAAAGGCACGTACTCATCCCCGAAGGGATGATGCTGGGCATTCAGCTGAAGTGATACAAAACAATATTGCAGTAAAATAGTCCGGAGGAAGTTTCAGGAATGTGGATATAAATGTTGGCGATTGAGCCAGTGGGATGCGTGGATCTGCGGGACGGCTACTGAGCAAATGGGATACATGGATCTATCGATGGTTCTTGGAGAGGGCGATCGCAAGAGAGTGCGAGTCGTGCCCTTTGCTGTGTTTGATATTTACTCTATCTATAATGCTTCTTTGGGCCGATCGACCCTTGTTGAATTTAGAGCGACCACCGCTCTAGGTGTTTAACGCATAGTTGTTAGGGCACTAAGTCGCAAGCCTTGAGCCTTGGGCTTTTTTTAACATTGAGTCTTTTTGCATGTCTTTTATACAAGTTTGATATACTATTTTACTACAAATTAAATTTTAAATCATATTTTATAATTCATTCAACTATTTAAATATTTTATTAACTAAAATTTTAATTTTAAATCATATTTTATAATTTATTTAACTATTAAAAAATTTTATTTAACTATTTTGTAAATTGAAATTTGAATTTTGCAAAAATTCCCCTCAAACTGCAAAAACGCACACAAAACGTGCGCCTGAACAATTTTTGAGCTTAGGCGTGCTCCTTGATGACACTGGTTTAACAATGAAATTTCCTACCGAGAAAGGTGTAGGGATAGTTCAAGGGGATCATGGGCGTGGTCATGAGTGCTATGTCATCGAGTTGAAAGAGGCGAGGCGAAAAGAAAAGGATGCAGAGAGGACTTTTTGCATCAAGGCCCTGGATGCATAGCAACCACCGTCTAAGCTATGGCTCGGGCAACACAGTCGGTTCCATAAGTATATGGATTCGAGGAAAGAGCCATTGGACGGAAGGGCAGCCCCAGCCGAGTGAAGGATCGACATCCCGATCAGCCATGATGATCCTACGCGGTCTTGAAGTCGTGTCGCTGCTTGGCAAGAGGATGATGAAAGTATTAGTTGCTTTTCTCCGGACGAACCTGGATGTGTTCGCCTGTACTCACTCGGACATGTGTGGAATATCGTCGGAGATAGCGTGCCATGCATTGAATATAAGTCCAAAGTGTGTTCCTTGGAAACAGAAATGCCGCAGCCTGGGTCTACAGAAATCTGCTGCAATTAAAGAAGAAGTGGAGAAGTTGAAGGGTAACGGCTTCATCCTTGACGTCTTATACCCAAAATGGGTGTCGAATCCAGTTCTAGTGAAAAAGTCAAATGGAAAGTGAGTACATGGATCGACTATTCTAACTTGAATAAGACATGCTCGAAGGATAGCTTCGCGCTAACGAGAATAGATCAGCTGGTGGATTCAACAGCTGAACACGAGTTGCTATCGTTCATGGATGCATACTCTGGACACAATCAGATCCTGATGCATATACCGGACCAGAACACACTAGCTTCATAACCGATCTGGGACTGTAATACTATCTTGTTATGCCGTTTTAGATTAAAGAACGCTGGAGCGACTTACCACGGCTGGTGAACTTAATGTTTAAAAACCAGATCGGATGCTCAATGGAGGTATACGTGGACGATATGCTCGTGAAGTCATGATGATCAGGTAACCACATAGATGTCTTGGCTGAGATGTTCAGTGTTCTCTGGAAATATGTGATGAAGCTCAACCCTTTGAAATGCTCATTTGACGTTGCGTCAAGGGAATTCTTAGGCTTCATTTGCCCTTTTTAGTCTGGGGAATCAATGTCATCGACGTATTGTCGATATCTAAAGGTGGCGTAAAGTACGCCATCGTCGCAGTTGACTAATCACCAAATGTGCTAAGGCGGAGCCGTTAGCCACAATCGCTACAAAGAAAGTAATCAACTTCGTATTTTGCAGATTCAAAATCGCCACAATCGATACAAAGAAAGCCACAATCGCTATAAAGAAAACAATCGTAAATCATAATGTTCGAACTTTGAATCGAAAACAAGATTCAAATCGTAAATTGCAGATTCAAAAGATGCGTATTTTAAGGTTTGCGTCCAATCAGAAATTGATTTTGATGTTTGAATTTCTACAGTTAAACATAAAACTCAATTTTCTGTGATAATCCATTTTATTTTGTTTTAAAAACATTGTAATTAGAATTTTGAATCCAAATAGGTATATTAAATATGTTAGTATGAGTTGAATGTATTTTTTAATTACGGTTTTGACTAAGTTTGGATCGAAACATAAATCGAACCGTTAAGGAAGGTATCCGATTTGAATTGGGATTCAAATCGAAAGATTTTAAGATTTTTGAATATAACTATGAAGTATTATAACAATTTGCCTTATAATGTTGATACATATACATCTCCTAATGTAGTAGAAATAATAAATAGTAGATACATTCAAAGCCACTTTCTCGTTACCAGTCAGCTCTAGAACATCAAGACTAATCTTGTAATCCTAGTCTACTCAAATGAGTAACTGAGAGTTTAAGGAAAAATAAGCTTCGAGCTAGACATAAGTCTGGTGTGAGAAACTATAGTTGTATGAGCATATGCATTAGTGTATATTATAACATCATGTCGTTAAAGCATGAAATGAGCTTTTTTTTCCTCGCAAGTATCAAAGCTCCTAATATTACGTAAACAAGTTTAAACAAATGCGTTTACGTTATATATATATAATACGTCCATATGTATCACAGTTAATTTTAGGCAACAGAACGCAATAGGTGTCTATTGTTTCAACTGTAATTTGCCCATACATACCATAGTTAATTTTAGGCAATAGGACTAGGTAAACATCTATGCTTTTTAATATATACAAACACACGCACACAATTTTATTAATAGTTGGTATAAAAATACAAGTTTTTATCCGATCGTGAAGTTTCAGAAATACCCTTACGATAAACAAAGAAGGACCATGAGGTCACAAATTAGAATCTCGCTCATTACTAAAATTAGTCCACGTGATTATTTATAAAGCTTGGAGTATTATTAAGGTTATAGGTTGGAACCTAAATAATGACCGTCTTTCACATATATTGTTTTCTGTTTTTTTTGTAATGTCTTCTCTTATGGAAGTATCGGTAAATAAATGTCAATATTTAATTTATTTTAAGCTATATCAAATGCACTAATTATTTTGACTTTTGTATTATTTTAGCTTACTTTGTGATTTTATTTTGAATTTGAAAATAAAAACTATTTCACCTAATCGTATACAAAATCCTTTTTATGTAACATTTTGAATGTTCGGTTTTTCTCATACTTAAAGGATTTTTGGAAGATAATACATTTCAATAAAAAATTAAGATTATATACACACACATTATTTTAATGTATAATTTAATATTTAAAATCATTTCTAACTGTTCATTTTTTTGTAAAAAAGTCATCAAGTTACAAACAATTAAAATTACATGATAATGTTTGGCTGATGTTATGATATCAAAGTTTTTAACATTGAAGGTTCTTTTCATGAAAATTACTTAATTTAATATTCATTGTGAAAATTAGTCTACATGATTATTTATAAAGTTTGGAGTATTATAAAGGTTACAGGTTGAAACCTAAATAATGACAATCTCACATAAATTGTTTTCTGTTTTTTTTTTGTATTGTCTTCTCTCATGTAAATACCGATAAATAAATACCAATACTTTAATAAGCTATGAGGTGAAATCTTGACACAACGGTTAAGTCATCCGCATGGTGATTTGAGTGTCCAGGTTAGAGTCCGGGAACAGCCTTCTCACAATGCAAGGAAAATGCA